>OU383773.1:54214645-55672145 GCA_910950805.1 Acrocephalus scirpaceus scirpaceus
TATATTATATTATATTATATTATATTTTTATATAGATATATATTATATCCTAATTATATATAGGTGTATATATATAATATATACCTATAATATATATATACCTATATATAATTAGGATTACCTGATTATGTATAATCAGGTAATCCTAATTAGATGGTAAAGAAAAAGATAGAAAAATTAGAAACACTTTGGGAGAGGAGAGGAACCTTTCCTTACCAGAGCAAAACCAGAGCATTTGCAAAGCTGACTCACTTTAAGTTGGAAACTGTTCTGCTCTTTTTTTCTGGCTCTTCCCTTTATTCTGGGGTCTCATGGGATACTGGAAGAAATTTCCATGCTGTCCATAAAGCTGTTACTTTGCAAATCTCCCTCCTTAGCCTTAGCTTCATTGTCTTTGAACTTGAATTTACTTCAGAGATAAATCTGGTTACCATTTCATTGACATAATTTTCTCCCAATTAGGAGGCAAGGGCTACTACCTGGCAGGCTTCAGAGAAGGGAAGAGCTTATGTAGACACATATTGCTCAGATTAGAGGAGTAAATCTCACCCTTCTGTACAGCTTGTCAGGCAAGCACCAGCACACCTGTCGTATCTGGGCAGTCACTAAAGCAGACAATTTCTTGCTTGTGTCATGGGGCTGAAGAGACGCATTTAAAAACAGAAATTCAGGGTTGAGACGTCTTGAGACAGACTTCACAGCCTCAGACAAGAAGAATTTATTGGATTTTCTTCACACTCACACATTTTCTTTCCTTATAGTGCTGTCACTAGGCTAGTGATATGTGAATAACTGAGAATAGTTGCTGAGAAAGGGGTTTATAGCCTTCTCAAACCTTTTCAATTCTCAGGCTTACAGCTTTGCTCCAGGATTTAGTTATGTTAGTATGCAGAGAGGATAAATGTACATGTTTACTGTAGGTGAGTAAATTGAACACTAGATAAATTCAGCATTAGATTAGGAGGTGGTAAAACTGTGGTAGCATGTAAACTGGGATATGTATAGATGATTTCCTACACACTCTTTCTGTATCCCTCTTCCCTGATGGAGCACAGCCATCTGTTACAGGTCACTCCAGTCCTGACTTCCACAGAAATCCTGGCACACAGAGCAGAAGCCAACATGACCAGGTCTCAGATGTGGACAATCAGGACACCAGATCCACTGAATTATCCTCTGTGTGCTCGACAAGACTTCTGCTATCTCATCTGTGGCACTACTTAAACCCTCATAGGAGCTGTATTGACTTCCTTTAATGACCTGGAGCAGAGACTACAGCTCAGATCTGGAAGAAAGGATTATACTCCCACACTAACTACCGATGGTGTGTGGTCCTGTCTCCATTCTGCCTTATCTGCAGAGTAATTTCTTGGAGCAAGGTATGATCTGCTTTTTGCATTACCTTAAAGGGACTGTTTCACTGCAGGAATTCTCAGTGCCACATTTCAGTCCCTTGGATGCTCACACTGCTGCATTGCAGTAGCTGAAGCTTCCAGTGCTGGGAATGTGCCAAGGATTCAAACACCCATACCCACTATAACTCCTGCCTCAGGAATCCAGATTTGCCTGGGACTTAGTAACATGACCTGTTTTCCACCAGCTCTAAAGTGCTCCCTCCAGAACTGAGTTTCATCTTCTCTCATACTTAGTTTCAGCCAAGGAATGAAATCACTGCAAGATCCTCTGAACCTAGTTGTCCCTGTTAACTTCTGCACTTCTACTCAAAAGCATTAATGTTCACTGCTCAGTTTTGGAATAGGTACATCCTCTGTTCTCTGCTCTTCCTAAACAATCAGGTTACATATTTTCTATATTAGCAAAAGAGAAGAAATTGCTGCAAACTTTCTTTGTCAAGGAAAAGAAGGCAAGGCTGAGATGATCTGTCCATCTCCTGGGCACTCGCATGATCCCTGCATGAAATAGCAAGAGAGAGAGCTTGACCCAGATCCTGGGGAGTCAGAAATGGAGCTCCCATGGGATTTGTAGGAAAAGCAGTAGCTTTTCCTAGGAGCAGGTCAATGCAGCTGAAAAGCAAGGCAGCATAGTGAGTGTTAAGAGGATGTACTATTGCAACCGTGTGTTGAAGTTACTCAGTTAAGGATGTTTCCTAAGTGGATTTTCAGTCCTTTCAGTCACTCCTTCTTCTCCACTGCTCACTGTTCATCACCTTCTGTCCCCCTGTGCTCACTCCCAGTCACTAGCACTTGCATTCACTTAACTATTAGTGTTGCCCTTAAATCAAAGGCAGTGCTGGAAACTTGCCTTTCCCAGCCTTTGGCCTTCCTCCAATTACAGCGGATGCGTTAATGAGAAGACCTCATATCTAACTGTCTAGTCAAGGCACTTGCAAAATGCCAGCCAGCACAGTAGCTGAATGTGGAAAACAGAAACCAGCTAACGTCAGCTCAGAGCAAGACTCAAATTCAAAGAGCAGCAGAGGGTGGGCAGAATCTATGACCACTGGGGGTGAGCACATCAAGACGTGGTTCAAAGGTCCTTGGAGAAGCCTTATTTTCATTGGAAAACCCAGATGAGGGTGGGGACCATCAGCTCCTGCCAGTGGGTTTTGGGTACACACACCTGGCAGCAGGCAGCTGGGGAGTCAGTGGTGCACACATGGGGGGAATGGTCGGGAGATTGCAGAGCACTTCTCACTTGTGAGCTGGGTGATGAGAACGGTCAGTGAGTGATGAGTACCAGCAGCTGGTAGAGAATTTCACCACGAGACAGTTCAGTTTAGAGAGTGAGAACTCAGCAATTTTAATGTTGGGCAGGTTTTTTATGATACTCTGAGAACTAGGTGCCATAAGGCACATAAATCAAATCTTGAAACTGAGACAGTGTGAGACCCTGATGCCCTGGGTTCAGAGCAGCTGAGGTGACACACTAGATAGTTCCCTGTGTACATGGGCTCTGTTTGTGCCAGCAGAGAAACCACCTCCTCGTGATCTGGAGGGAAAAGATAAATAACATTTTTTAAGAATCAGCCTGGTTACTTATGAGTTTTAGAGAAACAGATGATTTTCTTCACGTATAAAAAGGCATAAAAAGGTATAAAAAGGCACCATACTGCATCAGAAATCACAAAATCTCTAAATTCAAACAATATTGTTAAATATTTGAGTTATATTTATTTTTCTTTTAAAACCAAATAATTTCAAATTAAATATGAATTCAAGGAAATCTTTTCAAGACTGTTCATTAATTATCCAACTAATCAAAATATTTAAAGAGGGAAAGCAATGCTGCTTCAGTGGCATTTCTGTAAATTTTAATGAGTTAAACTTTTTTTTTTGTTATTGAACTTGTACAAGATTGACCCAAATATAAAAATTATTTTTTTTTCTCACAGAAATTAGGCTATGGGCAGGATGTACTCTTCCTGTAACTTTGGACTGCATTCCAGGAAAAGAGGTACATCTAAAAGTCTTAGATATACCTCTTTAGAAGTCTTAGATAGCTTCATAGTTTTGACAATTATCTTGTGAGAATCAGAAACAATCTGCCAGTTCAGCAGTGTTAGCCAGTTACTCTTTACATCAGCTAGTTTTATGTATAGCACAAAGTTTGAAGAGCTTCTCTCAACATAGTTATACTATGGTCCACATTAGACCAACGGTTTAACCTAATCCAATATCCTGTCCCTTTAAAAAAGTAATTATAAGAACAGGGCAAGCATATAGTCACAATTCCTCAGTCACTTCCCAGCTTTCAGCAGATTTTGACTTAAGAGGAGTCTGCAGATAGGTGGAGACTTTAGGTGTAGCAGTCCTTAATAGATTTTTTTTTCTCCCCCATGGATTTGAGAATGACACTACACATCGTAGTCCAGAGAAGGGAATATATCATCCTTGGCATCACAGCTGGTTCATGCAGAGGAGGAAGTTCCTCATTGCTGCTCCCTCTTTAGCCACTGCATTGGAATACTTTGAAGATGATACTGAAGAAGTCATTATCTTTTCTTGTCAGAAACAACTGTATGTCATTCCGGGCCCTACTTCAAACAGAAAAATAGTTAGTATACACACCAAGAGTTTAAAATCCTGTGTTACTCAGCTGCTTGACTTTTCTAGGAGGGAGAGAGCACTTTTGCTAGTACCCCGTCCCTCAGAGCTGATGTCTTTAGCAGTCCATTGTAGCATTACTCATACTGACATCTATTTTCCTAATTCTAATGTATTTCTTTACATCCTTACTAAAGTTCCAAGTGCCCACCATTCCCTGTGATCTAAGTTATCTGATTGTGCTGATTTCCTTGAGGTTTCACATCTTTCCTTTATTCACTCTTCTTTTGCTTGAACAGACCTTTTTGCTTGTACACTTGCGAGAGTAACGACTCTTTCAATGGCTGTCTGAAATTCTCTTTCCAGACTTTTGGCCACGGTTCTCCTCCAGAGCTCCTTGGCTTCAATGTACCCAAACAAAGAAAAAGCAGAGCAGGTTGAGTCACAGTGACCAGGGTCAGTGAAAAGTCAAGACCACCAGGCAAGTCCAGCTTGATAAGGCAAGACAGGACAAGCTAGAAAGTCAAACCAGCATCAGTATCATGAAGGCACAGGCATAGCTGAGACATAGTTCAGCAAGGAGCAAGGGCATGGGCTGAGCTTCAGTGCAGCTCTGGAGCAGAAGATGGAGAGCTTCTCCCCAGGTGTCTCTCACCCCCAGCATTTTCCCATGTTCAGTGAGCATGACCCAGGCACAGAGAGCTGGCAGAGACCTGTTTCTCTCAGTGCCTGTGCTGCTGTGAGCCAGGAGCCTCACCACAACATAACTACTGGTCCCAAATAGCTCAGGGAGGAATTTCACAAGGAACACAATTCTAGTGCATGTACACCAGGCAGGTATCACAGAGCCCATGTCTTACAGAGAATGCAGCTTTACTCTGTTGTCATTTGAGTTTAGCAAAGTGTCTCTCTTGTGCCACAGAGATGAGTTGCTTACAAAGCAAATGCTGTCAGTCCACTTAATTAGCTCTTTAACATGGTGAGAAATGTTTCCTGGCAGAGAGTTCCTGGGAAACCCTCCAAGACATGACATGGAGAGGTACTTCAGTGCAGGGAGGATGAACAAGGCTGGTCTCCCAGACCCAAACCTCACAACTGAATCATTGCTCCTCAGATGATGATGAGTCCAGAGGGTGTAATAACCATCCCCATGGCCTAGGAAACAGCAGTTTTTACTACTGCGAGGGACAGTCCTGCCACAGTGCTACAGAGGAGAGCAGCTACCACGGTGCCCCCTTTTCTGTGCAGACTCAGCATGAGGACATACAGCCCAGGTAGGTTCTGGAGCCACTCAGATTAGATTAGGGAAGTAGGTATCCTAATATCCAAATGTCTTGATATTAGAGGGAGAGCTAACAGACCTGCAGATTAGCAGGACCTGTTTGACTTACTCCACTTAAGATCCTATCCATAAACTGGTCACATTGGATCATTGGAATGGGAACTGTTCACATTTTAAGGCCTCTTTCCCCATGCAGCATGCAGAAATGATCAAAAAAGCAAGTTTTTTCGCTCAACAGAGGAAGAATGCATTTGCATTAATAAGTGTCTATAAAGAAACAAGAAAGTTGCTTCACAGCTCTGCCTAACCCTACTATTGAAAAAATTCCATTCAGACTGTGGCACACCTTAAGTCAAAAGCTCAGCCCTGAATGCACAGACCCCTCGCTGCTGTGGTCTGTGTGACTGCAAGGGAGCAAGAGGAGCCTGTGTGCTGTGCACTGTGCTCCTGGCAGCCTTGCCTTGTGCCCCTGCAAAGACAAGGGTGTCAGCACTGACGTGTGAGATCAGGGGAGGAAAGCAGCCCAGGCTTAGGAAGGCAGCAGGAGAAACCAACAGATAAGGCTGGGAAAAGGCAGCTGGTAACAGGAGAAGTAGAAGTAGCAGGACATACAGGCAGGGCCAGATTAAGGGTCCCAGGAGGATGTGAAAACTTGGATCTAAGAGGACACATGGAACTTAGTCATGAAATTAGCTCAAGTAACTGAGCCCTTGAGGGGAAGTTGTAAAGATTCATGTCTTGACATCTGTATGCCATGTCAGTGATGCAGGGAGAGACCTGCTGGCTGCTTCAGCTTGCTTTTAAAAAATCCAGATGCAGTCTGCTACGGCAGTGATGGGTGGATGTTGCCCTCCCGTGGTGAACCCTGCATTTTCCCAGGAGTCATGGAGCAGTACATGAACAGTAGGGCCACCAGGCCAAGCTTTTAGTTCCCCACCGGTTACAAACACACCATGATTAATTTGAACATCAGTGTTTGCCTCCCTCAACCTTGTCGTTATTCAGACGTTTCCCGTTTCGTTTGACCAGAGCCAGACAGCACACAAATTACCAATATGGATATTCCCACTGTTCTGTCAAAGCACAAATTTAATTACTACTGCTGTGAAAGTGTACCAGTTTGAGCTGCAGTTGTTTCCTTAATTTGCTTTAATAGTTCCAGTTGCATGTTGCATGCTGTGCTGAAAGCCATTTGTCCTCCAGCTGTCTCTATGCAGCACTGACAGTGCTAATACCCCACATCTGTTACGTTGAAGTTTAAACCTCTGAAAAAATTAACAACTTCCATTTCTTACAATTTTATCAAAGTTCCATTACCAAGCTTCAGATTTCCATCCTAGGACCTAGTTGAACATTAACAAGAGTTTATATGCTAAAACCTTTATTTCCTCAAGCCAAATCAGTAAAGCCATAATTTCAACTTTCAAAGTAATTTGTCCTGTGTTCCTAGGGGCTTCTGTATTAAGCAGTTTGGAGTCAAAACCTGTAACTACATGGGGCTTAGATAGCAAAGGGGGTTCAATCATGCCAGGGGACAGAAAATGAAAAAACAGTAAAATTGGAATAGCTGTTTTCTCACTTCCTTTCTATCACACGCACAACTTAAAGGTGAGGTGAAAGGGGTACATTACTACAAGCACACTGCTCCCTTTTAAATTCCAGCTATAGCTGTTTTCCTTTTGTATAAGCAAACAAAGTAGGAGACGGCTCTACATGAGGCCAGGTATTTATGGGTTTTCAGAGTCACACACCCCGAAGAGATTCAGAATGCCAGAGCTTGGCAGCAGTAAAACTGATAAACTGTTTTTGTCCACTGAACTGCATCTAAATGAAGATAATTTGGGAAAAGGCAAAAGAGTAATGATGAAACACCCACTACTAATTTTCTATCAATGACAATAAAGCTTTGCATGATTATCCTCAAACAGTTCTAGAAATAAAATCAGTCTGGTAATTAGTAAACTTCTTCTTTCTACCCTTCTTCCTTTATCAACACTCAGTGAAGGGTTTTGTTTGACTCAAGCGAGGTATCACAGCAAAAACCCATCAGAACTTGGCCTGCTAGCAAACAGTGGCCAGTAAGGAGCTTCCTCTGCCCTATGTAACAAGTAACGCCGAGTTGGTATTTGTAACACTTCCCTCACTTTTGAAATCTTTCAAAGAAATTGTACACTAGTTCTGGCCTACCACTTGTCTCTTGCTGATAGTTTCACAGGGAATGGCACCTTACTAATCAAATTTACACCACCACTCTAAGATCACACTGGGGACCTTATGAGTAAGTGCACTCAAATGTGGTACTACAGACAAAGTTCTGGGAAAAACCTCACTTGGCTGAATGTGTATACCCCTGGAATAAAACCCTCCTTAACCCTCATAAATCAGGAAGAGGGCAACAAGAAGAGAAAAAAATTGAAGCAACTGGAAGCATGGAATACAGTTCCTTTAAATCTTCAGATTGAAACTTCATACTTAATCTATTTAACATATGAGAATTACTGGAGACTAAAATAATTAGTTAATATTTAATTTATTAAATTTGCTGAAAATAATTAATTAAAATAATTTCTGCTAGCTTCAAGTAAGAGTGACAGACCTCTTAAAATGAGAATCTGTGGGTTTTCTCCATAAGGAACAATGGAAAATGACCTATTAAATTTTATTGCTGCATAGTTAATGTTTTTTTCCCTATTAATTCAGGAAGTATTTCTATGAATATTCACACCTGTGTAAGAAAAGATGCAACAATACTTCTGAAACAAGTCTTGAAATCACCAGTGCTAAATTGTTTTATTTCCAACAACTAGCCATTACAGTATGTGAAACAAAAAGTGTCCAGAATAAATAGCTGAAGACAAAGCATCAGAGTACTACCGTCTTCGCTACTGCTGTGGCCCCTTAATGTTTCCTGCTTTTTAACCTTCACTCTTCAGATTCTCCAGGCCTACGGATATCATCGATCTTCAGGATCATTCTAACAACCTGAGTTGCCAGAGAAATCTGCTGTTTCTTACCAATCAAGGTTTCTATAACATGCTGCTGCTTCATATCTGCCAAAAGGAAGGAGAAGAATTAGACACCCTCGTGAAATCTAGATGTAACACTTAACCTGTAAGTGTTAGTAACAGTGAATTCCACATAATTTCAAAAAACATTTTTAAATTATTACTCTTGGCCACTGTGGTTTACAAACATAATTTGTACAAACTAGGGTTGTACATCTGGGTTCTTAACAAAGATCCTAGGACATATTAAGATACAACTCTTCCCAATTAGGTTATGTTTTTCAAAAAGTAATGCAGAATAGTGAAAAGCAAAATTTCCATACACATATATTAAAAGCACTCTAAAGGCTGAGCAAATGCTCAAGACATAGAAGGTCAAAGGCCATCAAACAGGAACACCTAAACAAGGGTTATGAACGTACATATTACAGTTTACCACATTCTTTTCTGAAAAAACCAACAAAGTAAGAAGGTGAAAAGTGTAGATGCAGTTGAAGATAAGGTTTTATACACTGGCTTCTTAGTCTTCGCATATTTGCTCTAGGTTTATATATGCAAACATATTGATGTGAACATCGTCTACTAATATTTCCAGCCTTTTGTTTACTTCCTCACAAGCTGTTTTTCAAAACAACTGGTTTTAGGACTGCAGTGTAACCTGAATCACTAAAACTGCAGTATTTAAAGCACAGCCTGCTTGCCTCATTTTAAGAGCAGCCTTCTTTCCTGTACTACAACATCAGTCAACATCTTCAACTACTCTTGTCACCAGAGGTTTTCAGACAATTATACATTTTCCTCCTGGTAGACATACATATACTCTCCAAGCACATTCCCATTTATTATGGCAAGGCACAAAAGTTAGAATAACTCACATAATAACAGATTTTAAAAAAACGCAGTGAGCATTTTAAGCTTTTGAGGAAGAAAAGCTTTTCTGTTCCTCCTTCTCCACGTTGCAGTTCTTACCATTTGTTCCTTTCTGCAAACAGTCAATGCCCAGGGCAGGATTATTTTCTTTCACCTGCCTTGCTCGCACTTCGGTCATTGTCTGTATTGGATTCATACCACTGTTCTCGGAGAGGGCCATGGGAATTACCTCCAGGGCATCTGCAAAAGCTCTCACAGCATACTGTTCTAAAGATGGGCACTAGAGGAAAAGAAATTCAAATTCATAAGCCATTAAACTCCAGTGTTAGTAAAAGCAGATTTTCATACTAGATATAAAATACATACACACAATAAACAGATTGTAGTAACTAAACAAATATCTCTGAATGAGAACGACTAGAAAATTTAAAAAAATTAAACTTCTCTCAGAATAGAAAGAAAAAAAGTACTGGCAATAACTTTTTACAGAGACAGGAAGGATAATTTCTAACACTGGTTATCAGGGAATGTCACAAAGCGCAGGTTACAGAACTTTATGGAAAATCTTTGATGTTCTTCTGGAATCTCTTAAAGCAGGCTCAATCCTTCATTCATTAAAGAAAATTTCAACTGTTCCTTTCTTACCTTATCTGCTGCCTCACTGACTGCCAAGGCACAAGATATTTCAGCTGCGCCACCGCCATACACAATGCGATTGTCCCGAACGAGATTCCGGATTACACACAAGGCATCGTGAAGGGAGCGCTTTGCCTCTTCAATGATCTGGAATTACAGAACAGCCTGTGTTTGACCATACACACATCTGAAGGCTGTGAAGATGTAGTTCCTAATACAGACATGAAAACTGCAAATAAACTGTAAGATCTTTCATGGCTCCAATGCAGCTCTACTATTGCTATGTTATACTACTTAAAAATAGAGAATGTTAAGACATCCAGTGGCAAAGAATAAAAATATACACAAAAATACACTGTTATTTGTTAAACCTGTAATTTGAAATAACAAAAACTTACATGAAAAGGTTTTCAATCTTGCATATTTACAAGACACAAAACATTGAACTTTAAATTGTCAGACTGCAGTTTCTGTCCAGTTCTCACTTGAACAGGAAGTAGGAGATTTAATAAAAATGCTAACCTTTAAAGCACTATTTCTGCTTTCTTAAAAGAAAATTTCAGACTAAAGTATGCTCTTTTTTCCAAAGGTTTTTTAAGTAGGATTTGACCTATAGTAAATATAATTTAGCACTAATAGTGCAACCAAAACCCAGTTTAAGTACATAAGAATTTAAAGTGGTCTCAATTCAGGGGGAGTGGGGGCTATAGGGTGTGGGAATATATGGTTTGCAGTAGTTTGGGATTTTTATTTGAAATTATTTTAACTGAACTAAATCAGTGGTCATACAACTAGGTCTACAATAAAACCTAATCTTTCAAAGATGCTAATATGTCTTTACTCATAAAAGTGACTCTCTCACGAGAAAAAAAAATCAGGGGCATCCATAGGTAAACTTATTTCTATATTTATGAACTATATGGTCTAACAGGGAGAAAACTGAAGTTTTCATTTAAAAGCATGGGATGTAAATCTAACAAGTTACTTCTGGCACACAGTCCTCACTGCCTGCAAGCCTTACCCCTTCCTATTTGCCCATACCTCAAAAAAAATGTAGACAAAGTGGAGAAGAGTGTACTAATATGCTTTACAAAGAAACTACACATTCTGCAACTATGTATCAAAGCAAGCATCTCACCATTTTATTTCCTCCTCTAATGAAGATGGTGACAGCTCTGGAGTTCTGACACTGTTCGATGAGCAGCATCCTGTCCTTGGTTGTTCCAAAGGAGATCTCTCGGACCACACCCGCAAAGCCCAGCTTCTCTGCCGTGAGCTCGCAGAAGCGAGGCACGATGCGCCCTCCCGTCGCAATGGCGATTAACTGAAGGAAACAGCCAGCAGTTATTTGAACAGGAGCTTTCCATGGTGTTTTTCAGAACACAAAACTAGTGGAAAAGCACCTGTCAAATGCCTACTCCAAAAGGTTATCTTCCCATCACTTTGAAGGACTTCAGCCAATGTTTTGTTTCTGCAAAAAAGCAGAAACTTTCCTAGACACCTAAAACTTTTATTGGGTAATATGTATACACGCTCTAATTATAAACCATAATCCCCTTCATGGTAGGTTCTTCTCACAAATCCCTAATGATTTTTCTCCAATACCCACCCATATACACAATTATGCAGTGACACCCAGCAAGCCTGAACTTTTAGCTGGTACAGCCTATTACTTCATAAATGTTTTAAAAACTGGTACAAAGCCCCGTTTTACTTACTTCTATTTCAGGCCCACCAACCCAACGAACAGCAGGCAGCTCATTCTGGAGCAGCAGGTGATTTGCCTCATCATCAAAACCCCACTGGCAAATGGCAAGGTTTGCACCAGTGTCTTTTATCTGAAAGCAACACAAATCATCAACCTTCTGATCAGAACTAACAAAGGAATGAAAAACACTCTTCATGGTTTTAATTCTCCCAATTTTCTCAAAAGACAATTCTCAAGAAGAACCCTCTGGCACACACAGAGATCAAAACATATTTTAAACCAAGCTGGTATCTCTTTCTGACATTAAATTAACTTTCATTCATAGCATTATGAATGAAACTATAGCATTATGCTATATTATAGCAACATAGCATTATGAACTGCTTGTATGTTGCTTCCCACCATGATTAGAAGCTCATTTACAGGAATAAATCAAAGCACTATGCTGTTTTTTTCTAAAGGCTATGAAAGACAAAAAAGCCAGAAATAATCCTAAAAGCTACCTGCTTCACCATCTCTTCAAACTTCTCTTTTTCGTATTTCTGCAGTGCCTTGTAATCATCCACAGATGTGACATCAAGCTTATGTTTGGTTTTAGGCTTAGGTGGTTCAAATGGACATGTAAGGATTGCAATTTTAGCATCTTTTAGTTCCTGGGCAATTAAAAAAAAAAAAAAAAAAAAGAGGATGACTTTTGACCTCATTAACATCTTTTTCTTGTATTTGCAAAACATACAGATGTATCTTTATAAACACAAACATAGGAGGAAATGTGAAGATCATTTATCTGACTTACTCTAAAGTTAACTAAGTATAACGAACTAATTTTGTCAATAGTCTCAATAAACCACTTAAAACAAATTCCATAGCTCCAAGACATTGTTTAAGCCCTTAACAATCTTTACCAGCCACGCCTTTTTAGGGTTTAAAGTTTAAAAAACAAAAGAAAAATTCAATTAAACCATCCCTATCCACTATGACCACTGAGAATACTACTCATCTGTGTAACAACTTTTCAACTATTACAGGACAGAGATTTTCCACCAGTCTTCCTTTTTCCTTTTTAAACATTGTTACCTGCTAGATAAATATGTTAGAACAGGAGAAGTTTTCCTGAAGTACACTGCCCAAAGGCTTGGAGACCTCACCTATGCCAAACATAAAACAAGGACAGCTTCTGGAGTGTTCTAAACAGGACAACATGGCAATTCATAAAGGTTATGAATCTTGACACTGCATTGCACTAAGTATATTAAACATATGACACACCAGGGATAATTATTTCTACATAACACAGAATCCTGCACCTGTCTTCAATTAGCTGTACAGTAATTCCTCCCTTCCACCACAATTTCTCAACATTGTTGTAAATTCTAACTCCATCTCTTCCAATATGAAAAATTTCATGCTCTTTGCCCCTTCCTCTGTTGAGATAAGGGTGAAAAGCCAAGCCAAACTACAAGACTGTGTAAATACTTAATAAATGCTAGGGCAACATTTGAGGTAGTCTAGAAATTCTTATTTAAGCCACTATACACAAGAACATCACTTACTTTAGGCATCTGTGGATGACTGAAATCTTTATCCACAATCACTCCTTTAACCAATTGTGTATCTTCCAGTCTACCACCCACTTTGCCTTGCACTTTGATCAGCTCAAAATCAACATCTTTACGTTCCATGTCTGCTACTGTCAGTACAGCATTCACAGCAATCTCTGCCATTTGCCTGTGACAGCGGTTCACTCTAGGTTTGAAAAAAATAAAATCAAGTAGTACTCAATTTCCATTATTTGGAAGAAAAAGATGATTCTATCAATCAATCAATCAATCAATTCTAAATAGCAAGAAGTACCACTACAGCAATCAACTTTTGCACACTGTATTAAAAGAGGGGGTCCTGCTTGTTTGTTCACAGAAATAAAGGTGCTGGCTACAGCAGAACACAGAACATGCAATGTTTGGTGTGGGGAACCTTTGTCAATGGAGTCTCAACACAGATTTGGAACAAGTCAGGAGAACTAAACTACTAAAGAACATTCAAGAAACAGAAACCATTCGTAAGACAACTCTGCAAAGGAAGCCTTTCCAATGTCTGAATTTATGAACTACACATAGAACCTATAAAGGAAAATGAACTTATGGAACCATCCTAAGCCAAATTTTTTTTAGCAGAGAAAACCCCAAAAGATGACATTATTATTTTTAACAGATTTACATTACTTTTGGAACCTGATATGATGTAGAAACCTGGAACTAACAGGTTAGAATGAAATTGATGCTGCAGCTGTTTAACTTCATGGAATTGGCCCTTTGGAGACAAAGGATTCACAATTTCTTATCCTGAGACAGGAGTCCACTGAGGAATTAGCCAAAAAATAAAACCATGGAAGAGCCTTCAGCAGCACCCCAATAATACAAACAATTTAACAATCCATCAAAACACCAAGATTTCTCCTTTCTACGCAGAGGGTTTTCAGTAGAAGGGTAAATATTCATTCAATATTCAGCTTTTGTGACTTACACTTTAGAGCCCAGAGTTGTCTTTGCTGTCTGGATCAGAGGCTCAATGTTCTGTGGATCAACTGGGAAGCTGTCACTGATTTTGTCTAGATGCTCAATAGCAATGCGTGCTGCCTGCTCATAACCATCTGCTATTCTGATCGGGTGAATGCCTCGGTCTAGCAACTGCTCAGCCTGCTCCAGTAATGCCCCAGCCAGAACTATAACCAAAAAAAAAAAAAAAAGGAAGTTTTACTCTTGATTGGATCATAATTTTAAGCACATTATCAACAGATAAAAAAGCACACTTTCTGATTTTTCTGCAATATTTTCAAGAGTTCAAGGTTTCATAAAAAACAAAAAAACTATGAAAAACCCCTACTTGTTCTGCTTAGCAAGAAAACCACATTATTTTAAGAACAAAATCAATTATAGGTGTCAAGGCAGGACAAGGAGATTACAGAAGAAAATTATGCAGAAAAATTTTGAAAGTATCAAGGGAAGTGTCAGCACTACCTTAAAATGTAACCAAACTTCGAAAGGACACAAAAGACTTCTTCCTGATTAGAAGTCTAATACAAGAACTGACAGGAATATTGCAACAATAAATACTCTAAAGAAGTGCTACAGAAAAGCTACTGTTATTTATCACTTTTTTTTTAATAGCTGAAGCAGCTTGATTTTAAATATAAAAAAGGAAACTAAATTTAAAATACTTTCTTACCAACGACTCCAGTAGTTCCATCCCCAATCTCATCATCTTGAGATTTAGCCAGCTCCACCATAAGTTTGGCTATCTGGTGATCCACATCCATCATATTCAGAATGGTAGCACCATCATTTGTCACAGTCACTTCACCATCCTTGTCCACCATCATTTTATCCAAGCCTAAAAAACATAAATTCAAAGGATGAAGAAAAATTTTAAAAATGCCCCCCAAAAATCACTAAGAGAGAACCACTAATAGTTCTTACCATTGGGCCCAAGGGATGTTCTCAGAGTACTTGCTACAGCCTTTGCTGCCATTATGTGAGACTGTAAAACAAAGGATAACAAAGACAGTAGTTAAATCATTATCATGCATTCCAAAATCACAATATTAATCTAAGTAAAACACAGTGGCTAGTGCAAATGCTATAATTTAACTGACAACAACTATGATTAAAAAACAAACAGTATGTGTATATGACAGATACGTTTCCTATACTTTTTCTTGTATTGCTTACGCAGGCTCTGCTGAAGAATGCAAAAGCAGAGCAGACAAATGACATCCCTAACGCTCAAAGCAGGCAGCAACAGAAGCCGGCAATGCTAAGAGAAGGCAGTGCAATTTTACCCATCACAGAATCATCACAAGATGGTTTGGCAGGGACCTTCAAGATCATCCAGGTCCCACGCCCTGTCAGGGGCAGGACCACCTTCCACTAGACCAGGTTGCTCAGTGCCCCATTCAACTTCCCCCTGAACACTGCCAGGAACGGGGCATCCACAACCTCTCTGTTCCAGTGTCCGCCTCCTTCTTCCATCGGGATCCGTACGAGCCGCACTCAGCCCGGGCTTCCTTCGGCGGCCGAGCTTCAAGCGGCGGTCCAAGGGAGGGGGCAGCGGGAAGCTGGGCAGGAGCCCCGGGGAGGGGCCCGCTGCACCCACCGGGGTGACGGCCCCAAAGCCCCGCAGCTCCGGGGCGCATCCACGGCACGGAGGCCCCACGGGCGCCGTGCCGCGGATTCCCGGCCCCGGGGCGATGCCTTCTCTCTTCCTCCATCTCTCCCCAGCTAATGGGCCTAGTCCCGGCTCCATCCGCTCTGCCTCGGGCGGGGCTGGCGCTGAGCGCGGCAGCGCCTCGCCCCGGGGCTCCATCCTCCCGGCCCTGGCGGCGGCATGGCGCGGCGCGGCCCAGCCAACACGGGCCCGTGGGCAGCCCCGGCAGCCGCCCCGCTCACTCACCTTGAGCGCCTCCAGCCCCATGAGGCGCGTCTTGCGCTCCTGGTCCTTAAGGATGAGGAAGGGCCGTCCATACTCGTCAAACGCCAGAGTCCCCATGGCCGACATGGCTGCGCCGCCTGCTCCGACCGCCGCCGCCCGCGCGCACCGCCCGGAAGCCGCCGCGCCCGCCGCACCGCCCCGCGCCTGCGCAGCCGCCACACCCGCGCCTCATTTCGCGGGCGGGACCTTTGTGGCGCCCCCAGCGGAGCCTTCTGGAAGCCGCCCGGCGCCGGGGGGCGGGGAGGGAAGGAGGGAGGGAGGATGTACTGAACGGGGCGGAACGCGGGCGCCGGGAGAGGCGGCGGCAGGCTGTGCCGGGTGACATGAGGCCGGAGGAGGGAAGACAGACGCACGGTGGAAAAAGTGTGCGCCGCGCTTCTCTTCGGAGAGGTTTCGGTCCCCCACCCCTCCATAGTGAAGTGGTACTGCCCTTCCTTATAAAGGTTGCAGGCCGAGCATAACTCCGGGTTGGGCATTGGGGTGCGTGATGGGGAGTGTTGCTGTGTCCCAGGGAACAATCCCTCCGCAAAGGAGGAGCAGTGGCTCCTGGACGTGTCCCCATGGCGGGGAGGGCCCTGCCCGCGCCGCCTTGGAGCTGTTTCGGGGCGCGCTGCTGCCCGCCCGCGTGTGTAGTGCCAGGGTTTTCAATGGAAACCGTATTCCTGCCCCGAGTGCCTCAGCTTTTTAGCAGCTGTAGCATTTCCCTGGGATCGGCTGAAGTGGTATACACTGTTTTTTTCCCCTCTGTTACGTCCTAGGTCTTTGCTACAGGATACTGACTTGTCCCAAGTGAAGGAAAACGCTCCCTGTCCGTGCCCGGGCGCGATGTCCCGGGCGCTGGCGAAGGAGGCCCCGCGGGAGGAGAGCGGGGGCGGCTCCCGGGGGCGCGGCTGGGGGCTGCTGGTCACGGCCGGGGTGGGGGGCGCCTTGGTGGCCCTCTATGCTGTGGCCACCCCCTTCGTGACCCCGGCCCTGAGGAAGGTGTGCCTGCCCTTCGTGCCTGCCACCGCCGCGCAGATCCAGAATGTGCTGAAAATGTTGGAAAACAGAAGTGGCTCCCTAGTTGACATTGGTAGTGGGGATGGCCGCATTGTAAGTTATGGACGTTGCCTTCTTTTTAGAACACCTCGTAAAAAAGTGCCAAAAGTGCTGGGGCTGCGTTTTCTCACACTTAAAAATGTCTTGTCTTTGGCATCCGATGGTTGCGTCTGAGCCTTATGAAAACGATCAAAGCCGAGGAAGGTTTACATTCAGTTTTGATAAGTAATAAATAGTTTTTGCTGCAGTCTTACTGGTAGCTTGACCAAGGTAGTGGACAAAATGTCATTGTGGTGACTGGAGGGAATCGCAGTGCATTCACTTGGAAAGATGCAATCAGAGTCTTGACACTGATTGACAAAGATCTGTGATTCCACAAAGGTGTGTAGCTGCAGCACGTGAGGCTGTGAGATGCTTAATGTATAAAGGTGACAACTGCAAAAAGAAATGAGCATTGGGCGATGGATTGTAAAAATAAAAATCCTGGTGTGGTTAGAATTTTGTGCAGTGCTGGCTTCCCCACTTCCAAATCCATGTGGCAAAACTAGAATAAACACTTAGAGAAATTGTGAGCATCATGAAAGAAAAAGTGATACTGTATTCCCAGGGTGTTGCTTGAGCCCAAATTTGTGAAATGTGGTGAGGATATAGTGGAGAATGGTGTGGTTTGGTTTTTCTTTTGCTGCTGTGATGTTTTGTGTGCTTTTTCATAACTATCAGCTTCAATTCAGATTTAGCAACAGGGTGGTGGTTTTTGATGGAAACACGCAAGTTCTTGAATGCTACCTTTGTCCATATTTTATGTGAACAAGTCAACTATTTGTCCATGAAAAAAAAAAGATTTGGAACCCCAAATCTGTACAGGTTGCTTGAATTGTGCCTAGGTAGGAAAAAGACCAAAAAACTTAGGCACAAGGTAACTGCAGTGTCTGATGCCCTCTTTGTTCATCATTCTGGCTGCTGACTCTCATCAGAGGTATCTCATTTCAATAGGGACTGTGTCATTAATTCTGATATATTATATAGGTGCCTAAATGGGGAGTGAGGACTATTTGGAAAGCCAGGTGCCTAAAATTGAATGCTTGGTGCTTCCTTGATGCATCTGTCCTGAAAAAAGTCTGTTCAGGTGTTTTTAATTATTTAGCACTTACTCAGGTGTAATCAGTGGATAAATATGACAATATTTACCACATTTCCAAGTGTGGTAAAAATGTCAGATTCTTTTGGTGGATTTGCAAGTGTTCTGTGAGTGCTGAGGTGCATTATTTTAACAATGTGATATATACAGTCCAGGTAAGGCTGTTTGAGAAGTTCTGTTAAGAAATGGGTACTTTCTAATTTCACTTTGCTTGCTTTGTAATTCATAGTTCATCAAAAGATTCTTGATTAGAAGTTTGCAGTAACCTTTTAAATTACATCTTAAACCTTTATTCTAGAAATCGGTGCATTTTTTTATTTTTTAAAAATGTAGATCAACAGATTACTTTCAGACTCTTTCTATTGGTTTGTGTTTTTGGCTCTGATTCAGGGGCTGCTCAAGTGCCTATCCCTCACTGCTTTTCAAATAAGAGGTTTAATTTTGAGCATTTTTGATTGTGAGTTTCACTGTTCTTTCTGTGATCAGTATTGGTACTCTTTAATTCCAAAACAATGTCATGAATCTGTTAAACTTTTATGTAAGTCATAGATGTACTGTAAGCTCAGAGTTTTGCCCTGTGAATGTTTGTTTTCATTTTGTTTGCCTGACTATATTTCAGTTGGACTAGTAATAATAGTAAAAGGTAGGTTTGTGTTTTTGTTCACTATACAGCTAATCTGTTGGGCATTTAAACCAGGATGATTTAGAAAAGTGCTTTCCTTTGATTTATATTTTAAATAAAACTCTGTGCTCCTGTTTAGGTGAATAGACCTTTATGTTTCTAAGTCAAGATTTATTTTCTTCCTTGTAGGTGATAGCAGCTGCAAAAAAGGGATTCCAGGCTGTCGGTTATGAATTGAATCCCTGGCTAGTCTGGTACTCCAGATATCGTGCCTGGAGAGATGGGGTACATCAGAACACCAAATTTTATATTTCAGACTTATGGAAGGTAGGTAGTGAGTTATGTAGGAATGAATCTGGGATGATTGAGAGATTTTTTAAGTTTGGAAATACTTTCCTGAAAGAGCTGAAATGCTGTCTGACCACAAGGTGCTATATTGGGCCTTGAGCAAAGTACTTGTGCTGGGAATCTGGTTTCTATGGGCTCAGTATGCTGTTCTGCTGCTTTTGTGCTTTATTCAAGTGCTTCCTTTATCAGTAGAGGCTCCTTGAGCAAGCCTGGGCCGGGTTGAATTGATGTGGGAGGAGTTTTTTTTGGCTGTGGGGGTGTTCGTGTTGAGAGAGGAGCATAGGAGAACTTCAGGGCACTGGGTGGAAGAACTCAGTCATTAGAATGCCTAGAAAGTTTTTATAGCTAGCTAACATTTAACAAAAGAAGGGGAAGACTTAAAGCATACATCATTTTATCATATAAAGGAGCTGTGAAAATAACCCTTTAGTTATTAGTAAAGTCATGTAGGTATTTTCTAAATTAATGCTTTCTGTGCTTCTAGAATTACTATTCCATATTTTTGGCCAGACAGTAGAAGTTTTTGGCTGTTCAGCAGCATATAGTTTTCTTTATGTGGAAATTTTTGTGATGAAAAGTTGGTAAGGGATCTCTTTACGTATTTTTGGTCTAAATCCCTGTTGAAAGAAGTGCGGCTAGAGGGATTAGGGGAAAATGGTGAGAATTTCTTTAACTATAAATGCCATTTTCAATAAGATTTGTTTTCAAATTTTATTTTAGGTTTCTTTTTCCCACTATAGAAATGTTGTTGTTTTTGGAGTACCTCAAATGGTAAGCTTGCTATTTATTTTTGATTTTTATTATATTCTCGTATTTTATTTATTATACTGTTTAATTATTTGTTACAACGTTTAATTATTTTAATGCCAAGCATTCAGTGTTAATACATTAATCTGCAAAATGAATCAACCTGCAGATGGTCAAAGGTAGTCAGTAATAATCATAGAATATTAAGGGTTGGAAGGGACCTTAAACATCATCAAGTCCCAACCCCCTGTGCATGTGATACCTCCCACTAGACCAGCTTGCTCAAGGCCTTGTCCAGCCTGGCTTTGAACACTGCCAGGGCTGGGGCATCCAGAACCTCCCTGGGCAACCTGTTCCAGTGTCTCACACCCCTCACAGTAAAGAATTTCTTCCTAATGTCTACCCTAAATTTCCCCTTTCAATTTTTATCAATTCTCCCTTGACCTATCTCTTCAGTTCCTGATGAAGAGACCCTCTCCAGCTTCCCTGTAGGCTCCCTCCTGATATTGGAAGGTTGCTATGAGGCCTCCATGCAACCTTCTCTTCTCTAGTTTCAACCCCCCTGCCATGAGTAGGGGCACTTTTGACTAGACCAAGTTCCTCAGAGCTCCATCCAACCTGGTTTGAACAATTCCATGGCTGGGACATCTACAACTTCTCTGGGCAACTTCTTCCATTGCCTCACCACCCTCATGTGAAGAATTTCTTTCTAATACCCAATCTAAACCTACTCTCTTTCAGTCTGAAGCCCTTCCCCCTTGTCCTGTCACTACATGTACTTGTAGAAGGTCCCTGTCCAGCTTGTAGGCTCCCTTCAGGTACTGAGAGGCTGCAGTTAGGTCCCCCTGAGGCCTTCTCTTTTCCAGGCTGAACAAACTCAGCTCAGTCAGCCTGTGCTTCTGCCTGGCTTGTTCCTTTGCTAAGGCAGGTGCAGGATGAGGTGAGTGAAGAGCTTTATGTGATGCCATACCATACAGCATACATTGAAAACATTTCTGCAGCACTATCAGCCAGCATAATAAAGCTTCCTGTTCTGTGCCATTTTGTTTGCTTGTTTGTTTGTTCAACGGCACCAGAAGTAAATCTCTTACTTCAGATTCCAATTGTAACCCGTATTGGAAACTGAAGTTGGTTTGGGTGGGGTATTAGTGAGCACTGTGATGTTCCTCATGCTGCCAGCCCTGTGGGTTATGCGCTCCCTTGCCTCAGTTCCGGCAGGGGGCACTGGAAACGTTTGGATTTTCAGTCAGGAATTCTGCCGTTGCACCGAGGGGAAAAGTGCTGGTGAGGAAAGCTGGCTCAGTAAACTAGGAATAAACCAGTGCCCTGGGAAACTGTGAGTAAACCCAGCGGAAATACTGAATTAACTTTTAAATGTAATAAAGCGGGATCCATTAGTAACAGCTGTGAGAAAAAGGGTAGCTATAGGGCTCAGAATAACTTGTAGATCCAGTAAATACTAGGTTAAATTCTTTCAGCAAAAGTACTGTCATAAATGCAACAGATGCAAACGTATGAACCTCTGTGTTTCCTGAGCATTCATTTGCTTATGATCCCCTTTAAATTTACTTTGGAAGTTGCTTATGCTCAACCTCCTGAATGACTAAATTAATTTTCTAGACACCTTAATGCATTTCTTTTTTACTGAGGAACAATAGATCTCTTTAGCTTTTTTAATAATGCTGGCCTGACTTGATGCTTTCACACAGTGCTTTTATTTCATATCCAAGATTAGCTTTAAAAACCTGAATTTATTGATCTTCAGGGAAGACTAAGACACCTCTTGTTCTTGCAAGCATCTGGGGGGAAGGTGTGTTTGTTTCCGAGTTACTGCAGAGAGAGACTTACTTGTTCAGGGTAGGATGGTGGAATTCTCACCAGGTGTTCATGTTTGCAGCTCCTGTGTATTTTAACTGATTATATACCGTACAAAAAGTTTCCTAAACTATGTATCTGTGTTGACACACCAAAAAACCTTGGCTTCACATAAAATACAGTATGGTTGTTACACCTAATGTAACTGATATATTTAGCTTAAAAACTAGTTTGGCTGGTTCAAGGATATAATTCTTTTTGGCTAAACTTGGCTGAGCTATTAATGATATTTTCTAATTTGTGCTAATATGGACATGAAATGTCACTAATTTTCACAATTACTCCTAAAAAATTAGTCCATGTCTATATTTATATTTTCTGTAACAAAATTTTTTCTGGTGTCTCAACTCAGTTTTAGATAAGAAAGTGGGCTTATTTTTCTAGTTTGGTTAAGGTGCTAGTAGGCCTGTTTTTCTAGGTGTTTCACACAGCAAAAGTGTTTAAAAGCATTTGCAGTGTGGATGAAATCAGAGCCTTAAAAACATTTGGAGGTAACTCTTTGGTATATTAGATCTATGACTAATTTTCCTAAAATATTCCATTATTAGCTTAAATGTAGCTATAATAGGATATTATATCAAAGGCATACCCTGCATGTATGTGATAGTGGAAGCTCTTTGCAGCCTTTGGAAATACTTTTTTTAGTCAGTCTTATTTTCTAATTATGTTCCTTTGGGCTTTGTTTCTTTTATCCTTTTTGTGATATTTTATGTATTTTTGTCTTTTCGACTTAAATTCAACTGTATTTTAAAATAACTACCGCCCTTTTAATTTTTTTTATATTTGAACATTACATCATGATAACTAAAGTAAATAGTGTTTTACATGTAACAGAAGTAGCCTGTAGAGTTTGCCTTTAAAATGACTCATTCAGATAGTTACAATATATAAGAATAAAAGGAACTCCAAATGGATGTGCACTGCTGATCTGCTTAAACATACCATCAAACTCTTCCAAAGGACAATAGGGGCTAAATCTATTAGGTTTCTTTTTTTTTCCTAGAACATCATCTCTATCTGGGATGGAAAAGAAATTTATTTTAGGTCTACATGTGTTAATTTATTTCTCAATCCATGGCAGAATTTGCAAAGCGCTTATTAGAAAAAGAGCATCTGACTGGCCAGGGTGTTACTCTGTTCTAGAAAAATAATATTTGCCCTGACTTTCATGTCCTCTCAGTTTTTGTGAATGGAGAAAAGCTGGGCTTGTGGGTGTTTAACCAAGGAGAGTTGCATAGTCGTATGTGTCAAGGTTCCCTTCAGCATCCTGCTGTCTAAATTGGGGAGAGATGGATTTGGTGGATGGACTGTTCAGTGGATAAGGAATTGTCTGGATAGCTGCATTCAGAGGGTAAGGGTCAATGTCTCAATGTCCAGATGAAGATCAGTTACAATTGGTGTCCTTCAGGGGTCTGTATTAGGAGCAGTCCTGCTTAATAACTTCATCATTTGCATAAAATAGTGGGATTGAGTACACTCTCAGAAAAGTTTGCAGGTGACACCAAGCTGAGTGGTGCAGTTGACGTGTGTGAAGGACAGGATGCCATCCAGAGGGACCTGGACAAGACGTGGGCCCATGGGAATATTACGAGGTTCAACAAGACCAAGTGCAAGGTGCTGCACCTGTGTCAGGGCAACCCCCAGTACCAGCACAGGCTGGGGATGAACAATTCCAGAGCAGCCCTGCCCAGAAGGACTTGGGGATGCTGGTGGATGAGAGGCTGGACATGACCCAGCCATGTGCACTCACAGCCCAGAAAGCCAAACGTGTCCTGGGCTGCATCCAAAGCAGTGTGGGCAGCAGGTGAGGGAGGATTCTGCCCCTCTGCTCTGCTCTGCTGAGACCCACCCCCACCTGAAGTGCTGCATCCAGCTCTGGGCACCCCAGCACAAGACAGATGTGGACCTGTTGGAGTGGGTGCAGAGGAGCTCCTTTCCTATGAAGATAGGCTGAGAGAATTGGGGTTATTCAGCCTGCAGAAGACTTGACTCTGAGGAGACCTTATTGTGACCTTTTTAGGCCTTTTAGCTCCCTTTTTACTTAAAGGGGGCTTGTAAACAAGATGGGGACAGACTTTTTCGTAGCGCCTGTAGGGACAGGACAAGGGATAATAGTTTTAAACTAAAAGATGGCAGATTCCTATTAGATATAATTAAGAAAAAATTTATGAATAGTATGGTGGAACACTGGAGCAGGTTGCCCAGAGAGGCAGTAGATGGGGACCGGATGGGGCTCTGAGCAACTTCTGAGTTGAAGATGTCCCAGCCCATGGCAGGGGTGTTCAACTTGATTGCCTTTAAAAATCCCTTACAATCCAAACCATTCCATGATTCTACATTCTGTTTCATGGAATGCTGCTGAAGGGATTCACATGCATATGTTAATGGGGTGTGGATTCAACTAAGCTCAATTTCAATATTTAACGTAACACTATTTTTACCATAGAGTGACAGCAGAATGTTTGCTTTGGATTGTTGTCTGTGTGATGTTTTGAGTGTCCCAGGATCGGTCTTGGGGTTAGACTGTAAATTTTAGGCAGTGATGACCTTTGACTACTACACAATAGCTCATGAACCTTGAGATGTCATAATAGCATAAATTCAGGGGGCTGAATTTTGTTCCCTCAGAGAAGACTCCCACTGAAGAGAATTGTGAATTGGAACATGCAAAGTCTTTTGCCTGCAGTTTTAGGTTTGGGATAATTTAAGGGATAATTTATGGGGTTTGTTTTGATTTTATTTTTAGATCCTGAAGTTATGATTTCCTTGATCTCTCCAACTGGGGCACAATAACCATTTTCTGGTTTTAAATATTCTTTGTCAAGGCATCAAAGCCAAAATCTGTATCATGAATACTTCTCTAAGATTTTTCAGAAGAAATTACTCAAATCTTGGATTTCTCTTGAACACCTCAATTAGATTCTAAAGAGAATGCTCCTGTTTTTTACTGTTTCTGAGAAGTTTTTCTTGTAACTCAACAGATGCCACAGCTGGAGAAAAAGCTGGAAGAAGAACTTGAATGTAATGCCAGAATCATTGCCTGTCGCTTTCCCTTCCCCTGCTGGATTCCAGATCATACTACTGGAGAGGGAATAGACACTGTGTGGGCCTACGATTTGAAACATCCTAGAGGATGTGAAACAAAAAGCTTGAAAATTACACCAGAGACAGAATCTTAAACATCTAATTTGGTTTCTTACAGAAATTTTTAGCTTTGACTGGACATGTTGAAGATAAGAATGTGGAGAGAGCCCTGGCATATGAAGATGTGTTTTCACTATAAGAACTGAAATACAGTGGTTGTCTGAGAGCACACAAAGGTTACTGAAAGGTGTAGTTAAATGGCTTAATACATTGTCCTGGTTTAACCACATCTAGCAGTGAAGTACCACACAGATGTTCACTCACCCCGGTCCCCAAACTCTCCCAGTAGGATGGGAAAGAAAACTGAAAAAAAGGTGGTACCCATGACTATGGATTGAGATAGGAATAGTTTAATAATTGAAATAAATTTACTAATAACAACAACAACAAGAGAGGAGTAAAACCCAGGAAAGATAAGTGATGCAGAATACCCTTGCTCACCACCCACTGATGGATGCCCCCCCATCCCAGAGCGGTGATTGGTCCCTCCTCGCCAACTCTCCCCAGTTTATGTACTGGATGTGATGTGTGGAATAACCCTTTGGCCAGTTCAGCTCAGCTGTCCTGGCCATGCTTCCTCCTGGCTTCTTGCACACCTCCTTGTTGGCAGAGCATGAGAAACTAAAAAGTCCTTGACTTGGAGTGAGCACTGCTCAGCATCAACTAAAACCATCAGTGTGTCATCAGCATTAGTCTTTTCTAATTCCAAACCACAGTGCTGTACCAGCTAATAGGAAGAAAATTAACTCCCAGCTGAAAGCAGAATATGTAGTTAAAATGACGAAAAAGTTTTTATAGAAGTGGAAAACTTCAATATGGAAAAGGGGTTAGAACACCATTCACTACAATTAAGGGGAATATATGTATAAGTTCAAATGCTCACATTTGTGGACTTAATATATACATTCTTTCTGACCCTACAGAGCATGTGGTATTGGTGTTGGAATGGTGTGCAAGTGGCTCCCCAAATGAGCTGTATTTCCAAAATGTCTGAATTATGTGTGCCAAGTACATAATGCTGCATATACAAAACTGATCCAGATGGAGAATGATGATGACACCGATCTTTCACACCACAGCCTTGAATGTGTACTTTTAAAAGTTGAGTATGACAAAATGGGAAAATATAACAAGTTGTTTGTTCATTAGTGCTGCCTCTGATTATATTAATGTATTTTTATTGAACTTGTGTTCTGTTTTAGCATCAGCTGGAAAATAAACTTCGAGTAAACTGCTCCCCTTCTGCTTTGCCTCTTTCAGTAAGGGAGGGGCAAAAGCAGAAATCATGGGTTGAGGTAGCAGTTTACTGAAAGCATAAAGCAAGAGTAAGCCATGGCACAGTAACAATAGCAACATTAATAGCAAAAGGATACAAAAAGAAGGTATTTTACTGACAAAAATGGGTGTTCATCACTGAGGACAAGAATAGTGGTGGATGCTTCCCATAGATCGTGTCTATGTGGCTTCCTCAGACAAAGGCAGCATGGTGGTGGGCAGGCGAAATGGCCAACTCCCAGTGGAGCAGCACGGTTTTCCTCAGAAACCATGCCCTCCACTGATGGCATGCATGGTGTAGAATATCTGCCTGGTCACTGCACTGAGCTCTGATCTCTCTCTGCAACCAGGACAACTTGTTAAGTGAACACAAAACTGCAGAAGGATGCTCTTACTGAGCTGTTACTGATGTAGGCTGTTGCAGATGACCGTAATTTTTTCCTAATCTTTCTGATTTAGGAAGGGTTGCAAAAGTCATTTACTTCTCAGTGAAGTGCCACCATTTCTGTGTGCTCAATCTTTGGATAAAGATACAGATTAGAGTTGCTCACTTGAATACTTGAAGGCTGTATCTGATTCCAGAGCTAGTTGTTCTGGCTAGTTCGGCTAAATCTGATTAAACGTCATTTAATTTGTAGTGAGGTGAGAAGGAAGGTGTTCAATCAGACTTGTTTTCCCTTTTATTTTTCCATACCATCTGATGAGATCTCAAAAATTCATAGTATTGCTGTGTGACTTTTCTATGTAAGTGAAGCAAATTCTCCCTGTCTTTTTGCTGATACTGGTTTGCAGTAGGATACTGTCACTGCATTGATGTTTTCCTTTCCTGCCATAGTTACAACACCTTTCTGTTGTATAATGGTCTGCTGAAAATATCCCTCGAGCCCGGCTGGAAAGTGGCTTCCAGCTGTTCCCGGCTAGCCCTGGCTCGGGATACTTCCAAACTCGGTTGGTGGCAGCAGGCAGACCGGCCACCACCCCCCCGGTGGGTCAGAGCTGCACGAGAGATGTCGGTGAGGCTTGACGAAGGTAGGAAGCAAGGAGGCTACTTTGTGGCTAGATGGTTTTTATTGTCACCTGCTGTTCGCAGGGGAGCCACATTTCTCTCTGAGCCTCTCTGTACAGTCTCCGTGCCAGAGGCGTGGTTACAGCTTATATGGGGTTGGGAGAAGGGGGTGGACACAAGAGGGAAAGCCAGTCAGGGAAATATGGATGTCACACAGACAGCGAATGGGAAACGAGGGGTGGGGGTTCCCCAACATGCTCCAATCTGGGACTGAGTCTCTCCGAACACTCTGGAAGGAGAGGAGAGGCTTCCCAGAGAGTGACAGGCTGTGGAGAACAAAGACAGGGGGAACCAATTAGGGAGAAATACAGGGGGGAACTCGGGAAAAACCATTACAGAACTTATAAATATTAACAATAAACAAAAAGATAGAAAACATGCCGCTACAGTCTGCTTACTCGTTCTTTTTTCTGGTTCTCAGGTAAAGTTTTACTGTTTTCACCCATCAGCAATTAGTCAAAGTTCATAGTCAGCCTCCCCTGGCCCCAGTTAACATACAGCCTGTTTGTTAAGCAGTAACTATGTAAGTTGTCAGATCTTTGCGTGTGTTATTCATAGAATGAAGCTAAAACAAGCTGGGCAGTTGTCACCTGACTTCAAGACAGTCATTACCACAACTAAAATTAGCTCAGTCCAAGAGAAGTGCTGGGACCCTACAATTTGAGGTAAAAACAAAGTCTGACATTTTATTAAGTGCTGGGAAAAATTTGGCTGTTCTGTAGAATCTGACTTGAGAAGTTGCTATTTGGGATGTGTAGTCTACAATGATGCCTATACCCATGCTTTTTGGTTTTGATGTGAGGGAACAGGAGTAAGTTAAAATATAAACCTACACTGAGGATTTGAAATGGAGCATGGTTTTGTCCTGAAAATGTACACAAACCAGGAGATGAAAGGGGCAAAGGTGTCTGTAGTGTGCAAAGGAGAGATGGTTTCAGCCTTGCATGGCAAGGCACAGCAGTGAACATGGAGACTGTGTGTACTGAAGAACACAGTGTCTGGTAAGCAGTCTGACAGCCTTTTGCTGCAAGAATGCATAAAGCATCTTGTAAAACTGTGCTAAATTCTTTCTAGAATGATTTTAATGTTACAATCATTACACAGAGATAAAGTGACAGGACAGGGATAGAGTGGCTTATCTAAAATGCCAGAATTTAATATCCCGAGGCCATAAAACTGGAACTGCAGACAAAGTAAATCTGAAATTATTTCTAATGAAAAGAGACTAACAAAGGGGAAATTAGCTAATTAAGCAAAGTTCTTCCCTGAATGATCATAAAGGAAAAAAGGAGGAAAAATATTTGGATCCATTGGATTCATCTGCAGTGCAGTGCTTTGACCCAGGTTTCTACAATCTGCTTTCACTAACTTTAGTTTGTAGGGAATGAAGCAGTTATTTACTTTTCTCCTGTATTTGACTACATATTTTTCTATTGCGTTAACCTTTGCCTGTTTAAAGGTAAAACTGAATTTCTCATTTTTGCCTGTGGTAATGGTTTTGGGATGTGCACTTCCTCATTACCACCTATTGCTCCAAGAATACTTTTGGAGAAGGGCACAATAGAATTAATGATATAATGACCTGAGCTTTAGGAGTACTAAGTGCTGTCCTCCAGGCAAGGAGAGATTTATGATTATTTTAAAGTAAAGCAGAGGCTGTTTCTTGCTCTGGCTATTTACTTTTGGGGGCCTACACTGATTTAGGCAGTAGTCTGAAGGTTTGGGATTCCTTATCATATAAGGAAATGTGCTGTATTTCCTGTTTCTGCGGCTTAAGTGTGAGATAGAAAGCAAAGTGTTTTAATTTACACAGGAGGACTGGGAAATAATTTTGTTGACATATTATCCTTTTCTGTCACTTCCTATGTTCATTTTATAGTTTTCAAGATTAAATACTTAACTCTGACTTTAGTTATCACATGGATTATTATGTTGATACACTTCCAATTGCTAAGGTAATGTATTATGGTTTTGTTGATATGATACTTCAGAATAAAAAATTGTTTCTTCTGAAAGCCAGGAAAGAGAATTACCATAATCAAATTACAGTGTAGGTCTGAAGCCAAAAGGAGGAAAAATTCAAGCTACACATGCTGTTAAATACCAAAGTAATTTGGATACACAGAAAAACCTATAGTTTTTCTTTGTTTGTATCTTCTAGTAGAATCACTTGCCTTTTGGGGGTTGTATTATTTTTTCCTTGCCCTGCCAGATTTTAGCAAAAAAAAGGTGTTACATTACTGAATGACTAATGCTTTCCTGAAATACTGTAGGATTTAATTTGTTTGCATATAGTAAAGGTCAGGGTCATACTTACAAATGTTTTCTTTGTTCTTTCCCCCCTCCTTTTTTTTTTTTTTTTTTTTAGTGAGACACGTTATGTCTGTACAGGTTTTGTGATGCAAGATGAATTGAACAAATGCAGCATCTTAGTGCTGCAATTCTAATTTTGTAGTTTTCCATTTCCATTTTGCAGAAATTGGCTTGTAGGAGGTGGGTATGGCTGCAAGACAGCCATGTGATAGGCAGCTTGCTCAGTAAACTCCACAGTCATTACAGCCACACAGCAGTGTCAACCAAACTTGACCAGATTTGTTTGGGAAATGTACACATATTTTGTGGGGTTTAGGCATTTCTGTGTTACTGGGCATATTGAAGTTTTTGGTTTATCCTCTGGTCTGATTATATGCTGCTATTTAGTCTAGTACTGCTCCAAGGAAGTTCATTCTCTGTCTCTGAGCTGCTGTTTGTTTCTGACTCATTATTGTAGCCAGGTAAGAAGATACAGAATCCAGTTTCAAATTAAGCCCCACACAAGCCAGTTGGGTGAATATGGTCTGTGGAAAAAGAGTTCCAAATCCCAGGCTTTGGGGGAGTCTTTCACCTTTCATGAAGGGTGCAGCTCAGAAAGCAACAGAGATCTCCTGATTTCAGCATAATTTAGCAATGACTTGAGCTTGGCTTCTCTCATATGTGTGTTCTTCAAGAAGTTTGACCACTGTAATACCATTTTAAGGTCTGTAGGAGAAGTAAGCAAAGGCAGCATTTTGGTTACCATTTATATTTGGAGTTAAGAGAGGAAAGGAGAAAGGGCATCTTACAGCCCAAGGAGGTCAATAGATTTTGATGTATTTCGAAAGCAGTTTGACTGACTTACATCATCTCTGTATACTTCTCAGTGCATGGGAGAATCCATGCCACGACTGGGCTGTGATGAGCACTCACTCAGAAATGGGTTCGTGTCTGATGCCACTGCTCTCCGATGAACACTAATTATTGACAAATTGCCTCATACTTCTTACAATTACTGAAGCATTATTCAAGAAAGGACACGATTCCTTCAAATTCATAGTTGAATTTTGGATTGTCCTGTGAAAGGCCAGGAGTTGAACTTGAATGATCCTTGTGGGTCTCTTCCAGCTTAGGATATTCAATGATTCTGTGGTTGAAGAGGGCAGCCTAACATCAGATTTAATGCCAGTAAATTCTGCTGTGAGTGAATTATTTTTCTTTTACATTTGCCAAGATTGCAGTTCTGTAGTTTTAAAATGTAGCCCCAACTTGCTTTTCAGAAACAATATACATTTCTTCTAGAAGGTTTCTAGAAGACAGTGTGACATCTCTGTTTAACTTAAAAATCAGCCTTGAGCAAGATTACTGAAAATACTCATTCTGCAGCTTTTTTCTTTGCATGATAATCTTTCTGTTAATCCTTATTATGTTTTGGTGAGGGAGACACACATGGATAACTACCATTTCCCCCCTTTCTTTTCCTGAATTCTCCCTCGTATTTGTTTGCTTTGATTTTTCATATTCTCTTTTTACAATTTTACTGACTTCATAAATGAATCAATCTTCAAATTTCCTTTACATTTTTCTCCTGTAAATTAGTTTCCTTTTTTTTTCTTTCCTAGTCACTTTGCAGGAAGACTAAATATGTTAAGGAATGTTCTTTTTCTCTCTAACACTTTAACATGTATTGAACTAACCTTGATTTATTTAGCAGTCTATGCTGACATAGCATGACTTTTGTTTCCAGTATATGAAAGAAAAACACATCCACACCAATGGTATTTAGACTGAAAAATAACCTTGGTCTACAATAATTCTGGCTATTTAGTAGTTTTAAGTACCTAATTTCACATTTTTATTATATTTCATCACATGGCAAATGAATACAGGCCTTTCATCCCTTTGGATTTGGAGTATTTGTTCAGGTGTGACTTTTGCTGATTTCTTTTTCTTAGTATAATGTTGGTATTTCTATTAGAAGCTTTGGTTAAAATGTCAAATGAATGTTTTTTCTGCAAGTTAGTGTGTAGAGCTGGAACAATCACTATGATATATTCTTATGAACTGCTGGCATCGGTAAAAATTATGTGAAGCCTGCTTACCAGTAAATGCACAGGGATATTTTTCAGCTTATTGTGTATGCTGTGGTTTTTAAAAGTAAAGGAGATTCTTGAAGATCATATAAAACTTGTGGTACAAAGAGGTCTTTGCAAGGTCAGAAGCAGTAAATTATGGGCTTTCAACCTGAGGTTTGTGGCTACCTTCTGAGGAATCCACAAAAATTATTTTAAAAAGTAGATCTACTATCAGCAGGTTTCTATTTGCCGCCCATGGTTGTGTTCTTCCACTGGAAAATTTTAATGTGTCTGAAATGATCTTTTGAGAATCCCTGAACTAAAAATAGGCACTTACGTAAGATACTAGCTAAGTGGAAATGAACTTATCAAAGTGAGGAAGGTTTTTTTTCTTCTTTCTGTTGTTGCTTGCCTGGATTGTTGAGCTTTGAACCTCTGCAGCGTACGAGCCTCTTTGTCTCTTCTGATGAGCATGTAATTTCCTATTCTGCTATATGAGAGCAGCCTCATGGTTTTGCACATTCCCATTGCATTCTAATAATTCTGGTTTTCCAGCTAATTATATTTTTTGGTTTAGGATCTGCTTAAACATTAAAATTACATCTTCAAAACACCTGATCAAATGCCACTGAAGCCTCTGTAAAAAGCCAACAGAGCCTGTGAAACTCCTTAATGCTGTAATGTCAACAGCTGTCCGTGCCAAAATTTTGGTACAGAGAGGCAGAAATGTTTGTCTCTCTTGCATAGGCTCTCTTGATTCTTGACATTTTTTGAAAATGTAGATGTGAAAGACACAAAAGGACTTAGCAGGAGGAGGATCAGTGTGAGCTCTGTGAGACAAAAATGGGAGTGGTGAGTGATACAGCCAAAATCGGAGCCTTCTCTGTCCCTCCAGCCCTTAAGGTTTGATGCTGTCTTTTTTTAATGTTCCCTGAATTTTGTGTAGCTCTTCTTGAAAGTGTGCATATTTTTCTTTCTTTCCTATTCTTTTTTCAAGTTTTTCAGAGTGTGCACAAATCAAAGTAATTTATATGTCCAATTGTGCCATTCTCTAAATTGTGCACAGGAACCCTCATCATCTGTGTTCATGTATATTTTATTGCTGCTTCCTTCTTTTCAGTACACAGAAACCAGACTTATGCTCTGAATACCTTTATATCAATACATAAATAAGCTTTGTGGGTGTGATCAATACCAATTAAGTTTATTTGCAAGCACAGCTCTCACACTGAAACAATTCTAAAAAGAGTTTGAGCAGGAATGGGACAAATAGTGGTCATCATGGGAAAATACCAGCGTTACTTAGAGACAGTGATGGTAGAGTCTTCTGCCATTGAGGTACTTTTAATTTCAGTAGGCAGTCTGATGTGTCAAGCGAAGTCAGGGAATGAAAGGCTAGTAATAAAACAGCACTGTGTGGAGTGCTTTAAAAGAAATTTATTTTTAAAGCTGTCTTCAAAGGCTGCCTTCTGCCTTCATCTAAGTTGTTAAGTACAGTTGCTGTTCTGATAAAGAGTATGTTGGTAGGAGAGTATTACTGGCTGAGCTAATACAGCTGGTGAGCATCTTGAAGTGTTTATTCTGTAAATAGATAAACAATTAATAAAATTTTTTACCCTTTCCTCCACCCCACAAATGAAAAAAACCAAAAAACAACAGCCCTTTTGAGTGAAAACTGCTGAATTAAAATGAAAACTACCTTTATCATCCTTAGAAATTAAATATAAGGAAACAGCTTTTAATATGAAAAAATGTTGTCAGCTTCAGCAACTGGCTCTTATTTTCCAGAGAGCATTAAATATAACGTAGGTCAGATCCAGAATGACTTAACAAATGGTTTATGTTACTTAGAAAAAGTTACTGCTTCTTGTGAGTCTCCTGGACGCACACTCTGAATTAGGTTGTTTGCTTATTCTAATAAAAACACTGATCAAATAACACTCTTCTCAGGATTATTTGTCTGCTGCAGGAAAATTAAGTAGTATAAACACTTTCCACGCACAGGAAACCTGCATGCTGGATCTGTCATGAAGTTTTATCTATAGCTGTTTTCCTTATGCTTGTCTGTACTTTGGGAGACTGTGAACATCAGATGATTGGAGTGGGAATAATTTTCCACTTGGGCCATACTTGCATATGTAAGGACAAATTAGATGTTGAAACGTGCTTTTAATCTCTTTCAGATTATGTGATCAATAATGATCCATTTCCTAGTATTGTTTTAGTCTGAATGGTAAAATTTTCATTTCCACCGGCATAAAACCAGATATTGCTTATCATTCATCTTTCTATTCTGTCATATGCCTGAAGAATCTATGTTGGCAATACAACAAAATTTGAAATGTGTATTTCCATCTCTGTGCAAAATATCCAGGAGATGTTTTATTGTCCTTGAGCACCTTTTTTACTGTGGTGAGACAGTGCTTCCCTGCTGGTGCTGGATATGCAGGTCATTCACTGTCTGAGCTTGTAAGTACCAGTGTTGTGAAGGCTGCTGCTTTCTTTTTGGGGTGCTCCAAGCAGCACTGAACCCAGGATACTGGAGCTCAAGCTCCCCAACAGATAATCCAATAAAAGTATACAACTTAGCTTTGTAGTTATTGTTGTTAGGTCCTCCCTGATCACTATACCCCATCCCTTCTCCCTCCACCCCAAATAAACAACCCCCCACCCCAACCTCATCCGTCAGAATGTGTTTATTTGCTGTTCACCTGCTGGTACAAATGGCCACATTTCTTTCCAGCTTTATCAAGGCCATGGGTCTACTGAGACCTGCTCAGTTTATGTTTTGATGTAAGTAGGCTCAATTTTAGCTTCAGCTGTCTCAGTCAATGGTCTGTCTAAGAAATCCTCAAAGTCTTTGAAGGCACTGAAATGAGTGAGCTCAGGGTGCTGAAGATTTCCTGAAGCTTGCTGTCTTAGCATGATGGAAAAAAGCACCAATGTTTTTCATAGGGTTTTATAAGGACTGCTTTAGTGCTGCTGAATTTTCTCCCTCCCCCAGTTTAGGAAGTCTGCTAAGCAAAGGAGAAATTCACTCTACTTTAATCTCTGACTAATAGTGGTAGAATATTGTTCTTTAATTTTACACTGCTGTTAGTTTCTGGCATAGTCTATTTATAAACTTTGCTTTGTTGGAGGGAAAGACCCTGCAAATCTTTCCTCTTCAGCACAAACTTAAGAGCAAGGCTCTTGAACTGAGGGACTTCCCTTTTCCTTTGGAAAAATCTCTCAGCAGCACAAAGATCCTGTACCAGTAGAGATGGGAAGGCTTTCTCTTCAATTCCTGTTGCTGATATACATGCTTTTTGTCAGGACCACAGTTAGGAACATCTTGATTTTCCACCAAGACTTTGTGCAATTACCTGTGGCTTAAGGTTAGTCTAACGGGGTGATACTAGGTCTGATATGGAGTCTCGGAGTAACAGAACTTCGTCTATTTGCCTTTTGGGGGAATGTTGAAAACCAAGTTTTGGTCCTCACAGTAGCATAATTTCTTTTATATGTCAGTAAAAATATCATAATGGATTGATATAATGAAAATATAAGAAAAACCTCCTGATACTAATACTCTGGGAATAGACTTAGCTAAATGCTACTGAATGGAGATTTCTAGGTTGGAGAAAGAAATTTCTAGGTTTCCCTTCAGTAAGTATGTGTTAAGTTTATTAACTGTAGGGAATTTATTTGCATGTATTTAAAAGAAGTAAAAGCAGATGTAGAAGATAGCAGTTGGAATGCTAGTTGTTTGTTTGCATTTAGCCCTGAAGTAAAATGCAATGTTTATACAGCAGTATTCATTTTCAAACTGCTACTGAATAATAAATCTGGAAACACTTTTTTTAGGATTGGCTCATATTATCTTCACCCTTTACAACTGCAAAAATTGTAGCAAAGAGCTAGTTTGTTCAAGACCACAAAAGTAATTGGTGGCAATGCTGTGATTAAAATGAAGCCAGCAGCTTGGAAGAATGTGTTTTTTAAATTGCTGCTCCTGAGGGTGGCAGTACCTGTGCGCTTTCACAACTGCCGGAGCCGAAAATGGAAAGGGCAGGTGCTCACTTATGCCATGTTGTGCATTCTTACTGCTTACAACTATAAGACATAGCACCTACAGCAGTTGTCTTAGATTCATGACCATGGCTTTCTTTGGTTTTTATTAGCTCCTACTAGATTTGATGTCTCATAGTTACTGCCTTTAACTGCATTTGGATCCTTTTCTCATTGTTTAGACACACTTCTTCACAGCTAAACTTATTATTTGTATTGAAGTGTACGACTTAGTGTTTCATACTACATCCTGGTCTATTTTTGTGCGAGACTTCATCTGGTTCTCTGTTTTGATGATTTCTATCTTTTGTGACAGAAAAGTTCCAGACTTAAATCTGTTGTTAATGGGAGTATTAAACACAAATTGTTTCCAATCCAGCTGCGGATTGTCACTGTGTTGTGACTTTTGTATATTACTGTTTTACTTGCCTTATAATTTTTTTTTAACCTTTGTGCATGGGCTGTGTCTTAATTCCCTGAGGATACTTCATTATACATAAATGAAACCTGATTTTTATGAAGACATTAGATCTGTCATGGCCTATGTTAGTAAGCCTACGTGTTCTTATTACTCATTTTTATTTCTATATTTCTTCATGGGTGATGATCAAATGAGATGATCTGAGAGAAGAAATATTTTCCTTAGGTCTTTAATAACTTTTTACTTTGTCAATATGGCTTGTGAAATGGAATGAAAAAGTTTTGTGTTGGTGTCACTCAAAACCAGCTCTTGCTGCAGTAACTTTCTGTCATGACAATCCCAAACTTATTTTTACCTGATATAAGCATCAGTTTTAAGTACAGTTACTATCTCGATCTTCTGGTTCAGAAGCAATCAGCTTAACCATCGCAAAAACAGCACTTGAAAAACAGGCTGCTGACATCATGCATGGAATCTGGTTAGATTATTTGCTTTGTCTGATTTTTCTAAAATAAGAGACAACAATTGACACAATTGCTAAATATGAACAAACTCAAGACAAACTACCTTCTTTACCATTCCCAGGAAAATGTGTTGTGAGCAATGCATGAACAAATACACTATCTCTACCATGGTAATCAAATACCTTGTCTGTTAGTTAAGTAAACATATTCAGTTTGTTAGTGCAGAAACAATGCAGTAAACACCATTGCTGGTTTCTGCATCTGATCACTGAATCACAAAAGCAATCACAAAATCAGATTAGTCATTCCAAATAAAAAAGCAATTCAGAATGGGTATATTAAAAAGGCTGCTTGAGACTGTTTCCTACACAGTAACATGAATTATTTGGCTGGGGTTTTTTTCCCCCTAATTGAAAGATTAGTGACAACTCTTCCCCAGCCCTGAGACTGAAAGACTTTCCTCTGCATCACCTTATGCAGAATATACTTTTGTTCAATATGTTAATAAATGTAATTAATACCACTAGAATTACATTAAATAGGAAAAGTTGCTGGGGAGAACAGTAGTTAGTGGCAATTAGGTGGTGTTATCCAGCCACAGTAAGACTTGAGTGTTCAGCCTTTCTTCTGTCATGCCACATTGGTACAGCTAAGAGCCCTAAGATCGAATAAAAATCAATATGCTTTTTCAGCCAGGGCCAAGAGTGGAATGGGCAGTGCAAAAAGGCCAGCTTAACTGAGAAACACTAAGTCTTCCCTGAAGAGCAAGAACCTTCTATGGTAGCTGCTTTTAAAATGCTTATTGAAAAGTGATAGAGAAGAAATGTGTATCTCTTTATTTAAAGTGTTTTCCTTATTACAGAGTTGTTACACCATCTATTATATCTATATGCTTTAGGGAGTATCTTGTCTGAAGACTGGTTTAATAGTAAGTGATAATGCTGATAAAAACTATTAAAAAAAAAAAAAGTCCCACAGTTTGCATTAAAAAATGCTAGAGCAGCTGAAAGCCTCAATCCAGTGCATGTCCAACAACTGAGGAGAACCCATTTGCTCACATAGGTGTTTTCACATGGGCATCTGCCTCTTCTGGAAGGATCAAGTTCTTTTAACTGCTGTCTCCAGCTATTTTCTGAAACAAGCTGTGTGTGTGTCAGCAGGCCAAATCCAAACACAAGATGTGGTTACAAATACTGCATATGATGAGAAGGCTCAGCCTTCTCTGAAGTCCATGCAGCAGAATTGGCTAGCAATGTCCCAGTGGGTTCAGAGCCTTTTTCTTGCTATTAGCAAGACTTTTAGTTGACAGTGTTCTTGTGACTTACAAAGGAGAATTAGCTTTCCATCTCCTGAAATAAATCTAGGTGGAGGGAGTCAAGGTATTAATTAGCCTTTCCTACTGATAAATCCCCCTGAAGTGTCATTGGTCTGAACCTACTACTCTTTCTGATGCTTTAATACATATTCTGATGGATAACTCAGAAAACCTACATGTTTCAAGTTTCACATGTTTGTTAAATAGAGTTAGGTACCAAAGGAAATATAGATGTTTTAGAGTCTTTAGAGACAACTGCCAGCTGTCTTTAGAGACAAGGGCAGTTGTAATAAATTAAGGTGTAAATTTATGGATGGAGTATAATACAGGCATAGAATTTTTCTTAATAAACAGTTAAAGGTACAGTAATAAGTATATTAATATTAGCTTCTATATATAACTTCAAACTAATGTTCAGAATTTCATCCGTATAAATGTATGTACGTATGCTAAGAAGATAAGTAAAAATTAAGAGTTTTTTATGTAGAGAGAAGGAGCATACTAAGGAGGAAAATAAGAGATGGTTTATCTGTATTATGTAGAAATTACTAATGTTGTTTTTGTGTATGGAGGACAAAAAGAACAGAAGGGACACAAAGAGAATAAAAGAGCCTACAGAGTTTGGTAAATCACTATTTGTTTTGACATCTGATGTGAGAAAAAACTGTTGGAACCGCTCAAGCCCTTCAAAGATAGAAAGTGAAAGGATAAAAGTTATTGATTCATAGTGAGGATAAATTACAGGTCACTTATAAACCATGCAGATCAATATTAAGTGTTGGATTACATTAATTAATTTTGTATCTAAGTTACTTAGTGACAGATTTCAGAAGTGGTTCACTCGTCAGTAGGACCGAATATGAAATCTCTCTAATTTCCACATTTCAAAGTTTAGTTTAATTTAAAAGTTTTCTAGCGCTCTGAATTGAAAGAACTCTTTGGAAGCTGAGGACATTAAAGGGACCACAGGGATTCCCAGCAGCATTCAGCTGAGGAATGATCCTCCTTTGGGTTGAGACCTTATAGCAAGTACAGTCTGCAGGAGTGCATAATGTGACTGGCTCCACTGATTAGATAGAAAAAGCTGGCCTGGCAACCTGGGCACTGACGTAGACGTGGACAGATCTGGCAAAGTTGTCTGGCTCAGATCCATTTTTCCTTTTGAGACCTTGAACTTCCTTGCATACCTAAAACAGGTAATGCTCAAAATCAAACAAGAGTTTGAAGTGCCCGGACTACCCTGGAAAATATTTTTGACCATTAAGCACCCAGCAAATCTAGTATTACTAGTGCTGAACAAAACCCTGAGGCACTTGGCTGTAATGGAGTTGAAGAAGCACCATGTGACTCCAGCTTTAATTGCTGAAATGTGAAAGGAAGTATTCTGAAAAAAATCTGAGGCAAACCACAAGAAAATTATCCCCCAAGTAATTTTTCCTAGAAAATTGTACAAATAAATTGGAGTTTTTAATAAATGTAATAATTTTTAAAATAAATTTAATAATTTTTAATAAATATTTATCTATTTATTTAATAAATAAAATGTTTAATAAATTTAATAAATTAAAGTATATTAACTTTATAGAATTTAAACACAGGCAAGTTTTTCTTGTATTACTCCTGAAAGAAGGACAAAATAATTTTCTTTATTTCTTGTCCAAAAATCAGAAAAGGGCTGAGGAAAGGGGAAATCCTCTTAACTTCCACGGTGTAGAGGAAATCTTTAATTGCTGCAGTGCTAAGGTAGTTACCCATTACACATTTCTGTGACTATGTAATAGCTTCACATCTGCATACTGTGTAATTGGAGAACATCCTGATTCAAACATCCAAACTCAAATATTTATGTTCAGTGTTTACAAGGCTCTCAGTTGTCTATTCCTCTTAAATCCTGAGTGTCTCTGTGTATATTTACTCTTCTTGGTTAGACAAAACCAAGCTGGGGTTGGTTACTCTGCTTGATGACGTACAGCTAGGCAAATCTATATTATCTTGGCTTCTAAAATTCTCCAGTTATAAAATTAGAAAGATTTCCAGGTGTTTGAATAGAAAATTTGCAAGAACTTAGGTGAAGAGATGAGTGCTTGGGAATATGTGAACTCAGTTTTGAAATTACTCATCAATCAAAAATCTGTAAATAGATTTTTAAAAAGGAAACAAAAGTAAATCAACTCAATCATGTGACATTATGACGTGAGAAGTTGAGAGAAGTGTAGCAGGCTGCAATATTGGGTTAAAATGTGTTAACAACCTGAATTTAGGGGATTTTTTATTCTGTTGAAAGGAGTATGTTAGAGTAGTCACTATTATAGGAGCCCCACTGAACTAATCAAAGTACATTATTAATTCTTCCCATACTTGAAATAAAGTGTGAGCAATTTAATATTGGCATTAAAATCATGTTATAAAATTTACAGAAAGATGCTTCTGCCTGAATTAGGATGCAAATAAAACCATATGCCGAAGTCAATAGTATAGGTGTTATTGAAAATTAAATGAGGGAGAGCTAGAGTGAGAGAATGAGACAAAGAAATAGGAAAGAGGTGGAGGAAGAGAAGGAGAGGGACAGAGAAAGATTAAGTAGAAAACCTCCCCACTCTGTGGATTCCAATGGCATCCCATGGTTGCTCTCCCTCAGATCCTCTTGGTGCTGAGGGCCCCTCACAAACACAGAGTTCAGAGGGTGGATGCACAACTCTTGGGCCAGGAGGGAAGGCCCAGGTCCCTCCCCTGGCAGGGACAAGTCTGACACAGTCCCTTGCAGCAGGCTCTGGATATGTGCCAGCCCTTTACATCACGAGCAGTGCTCTGCTGCAAGGCCTCAGCAAGGAGCCTGGGCAGCGCTTTGGGGCTCCTGGATGGATGATGGCACCTCCTCAGCTGCCCCTCATGGCAAGGTCCCGTGGGTGTGGCCTTGCTGGGGTGGGGCTTTTCCAGCTGAGCCAGTCTGTGTGAGGGAGGATGGGTGTTCAGTGCCTGTGAGCAGAGGTGACAGCACAGGCCCAGAACTCTCCTCCTCCCTTCCTGGCTGTGGGCAGTGTGTGCAAAGGTGGCCCCAGCAGAGGAGCCTGGGGGCTCTGGCCTCCTCTGCCCAGCCTGGCCCAAGCTGATTTTCAGGACAGCTGCTGGCTTTGGCTTTCTTGTGGATGCATTCTCCTGCCTTAGTCTTGTTTCCTTGTCCCTGGACCAGAGGTAATTGAGCAGTAGTGTCACCTTGATGGTATCTCAGGCTGTGTCAGGCAGCTCAAGTCCCAGCCCCAAGTTGCAGTCAGGGGAAGGAGGGCTGGGCTTGGGTGTTCTCAGCCTCTTTGTTGAGTTTTGCCATGCTGGGCAGAGCTCCTTGGCAGCAGTGTTTAGGCCATGACCCCAGGCATTTCCGTCCCTGGCAGGGCTGCTGTGCCCAGAGCCCCTGTGAGGCGCGGTGGCACTGGCAGAGAGCCCCAGCGCCGGCGTGCCCAGGCCCGGCTTTGCAGGGTGGGCTCTGTGGGCCGTGAGGAATGGGCGGGATGGACGCAGCCAGGGAGCTGTGCTCGGTGGCTCCAGGTGCAGGTGGAGGCCGGGGATGAGGGCTGTCCCTCAGGGAGGGCTCTGCCTTGGCCCCGGGGCCCTGGAAGGGCTTTGCCAATGCCGCAGAGAGTGGCTGGAGCTCCCCGTCAGCCCGGGGTTTTAAGGCGCAGGGAGCTGATCGGGGCAGGGGCTGAGGAGAAGCCCTTGGGGCGCGCATGGAGGAGAAGCTCGGCGTGAGCCGGCAGTGTGTGCTGCCAGCCCAGAAAGCCAGGCCTATGCTGGGCTGCATGGGAAGGAGCCAAGGGCAGCAGGACAAGGGAGGTGATTGTGGCCCTCTAGCCCAATTTTTCAGAGCCCACCTGCAGCACTACATCCGTGTGTGGGGTCCCCAGCATAAGAAGGGCATGGACCTGCCGGAATGAGTTCAGGGGAGAGCGATGGGGATGCTGCAAGGGCTGGAGCAGCTGTTCAATGGAGACAGGCTGGGCAGAGAATGTGTTCCAGTTGGCTTAGGGAGAGATGCCTGCGCCCGAATTGAGGCGTAAATGCCACGATAAGATGGCAACATGCGGATTTTATTTCACATGGATTTCATTTCCCAAGACCTGTGAGGGAGAGAGATAGAAAGAAATAGGAGCAAGGACTCAGAGAGGGAGAAAGTGTGCATAAGATATTCCGATGGAACTAGATGATTTTTGAGGTCCTTCCCAACCCAAACTATACTGTGACTCTAGAGCCTGTGTGGTTGTGTATTTCGACTTGGTATTAATAACATTATCATCAACATAATTATATTTCTAAAATTTTTATTACAATTATTTACTACTACTACTACTACTACTCTTTTTCTTATTTTTCTTATGCCTATACTTATTATTATATTTGCAGCTACTTCTATTTCTTCTTCATCTTAGTCTTCTTATTCTCCTAATTCTTCTTATTTTTCTTCAATTTCTTGTTACTACAACTACTTCTTATTTTCTTCTACTTCTTCTACTTCAACTTTTTTTTTTCTCATTTTATTTACTACGCCTATTTCTTCTTCTATATAATCTTATTCCTCTTCTAATTCTTAATTTTATTCTTTCTGGGGTTTTGTCCTTACACCTAAGTCTTATTCTTTTTCTAAATCTTCTTAACATTCCTATTGTTTCTAGTTTCTTTGACTATTCTTATTCTTTTTCCTAATACCTATTCTTATCTAGTGCTACTGTTTCTTCGTCTTCTTCATTTTCTACTTCTTCTTATTCCAGTTGTTTTCATTTGTGATCCTTCTGGCTGGTTCTGTGTCTTTTTTGGTGTGTGGTTTGCTTTTTTATTTTTTTCTTTTTTTTAGGATGGATTGCATGCCTGTGGGTCCAGCATCATGCAGCGGGGTCTCGACCAGCCCTACTCCTGGGGCTGTGGTACCAGACAGCGGCAGCGGAGCAGGCTGCGCAGGGCCCGCAGCGCCTGCCTGAGGCGGGAGGGGCGTTTGTGTTGGGGGCCCCGCTGCTGGCTGAGGGTGCCGGCCTCTGGCACCTGCTCCTGGAGGGCACGGGTGCTTCTGTGTCCTCTGTGAGCCGGGACTTCCACCTGGGGAGGCGAGGCACGGAGCGGCACCCAGGGGCACGGCTCAGTGGCCCCGTCCTCAACCCAGGCCAGGCGAGGGGCAGGCACGAGGAAGCCGTCAGCCACTCTTTGCTCTCTGTCTTCTTCACAGAGCTCGATGGTGCTGATGTTGTCCCATTCGTCTTCCTCGGGAAGGAAGGCGTTGGCCCAGACGCTCTGTTCCCAGCTGTCCTGAACAAGGTCTGGGTGACTGTCATTTTCCCAGTTGGACAGCCGGGATGGTCTCGTTCCATTGCTTCCAGAACCCACCTCTGCAAAAGAGTCTTGCTCTGGAGAAACGTCTGGGCCAACGCGCTCTTCCCAATCCACAACGTCTTCGTAGCTGGTGACATCTCTGTGGGACAGCTGATGTTTGCTGGACTCTTCCCAGTCCGAGAGATTTTGGGAGTTACCAACTTGGCCTTGGGAAAGGCCTTGCTCTGTGCATTCTTCCCAGTCCGAAACTTCTTGGTAGCTCCCAACATCACTCTGGGAGAGCTCTTCCTCAGTGCCTTCATCCCAGACAGAGAGCTTGTCGTAGCTGCCGGCTTCCTCTAGGGAGAGCTCCTGCTGACTGGAGGCTTCCTCATGGGACCCTTCCTGGTTGGTGCTGGTTTCTGCTGGGGACAGCTCCTGTTCAATGCAGGCTTCCCCGTGGGTCTCTTCAATGTAGATGCTGGATTCTGACGGCAGCAACTCCTGCTCAATGCAGGCTTCCCCTTTGGATCCTTCTTGGTAGCTACCAGAAACTTCTAGGAAGACCTTGTGCTCAGTGCTGGCTATGTCTTGGAACACCTCACTGTAATTACTGGCGTCTCCAAGGTACAGCTCCTGCTCAATGCAGGATTCCTCTTCAGATCCTTCCCGGTAGGTGCTGGCTTCTGCTGGGGACAGCTCCTGCTCAATGCAGGATACCCCTTGGGTCTCTTCCTGGTTGGTGCTGGCTTCTGCTGGGGAAAGGTCCTGCTCAATGCAGGATTCCCCTTGGGTCTCCTCCTGGTTGGTGCTGGCTTCTGCTGGGGACAGCTCCTGCTCAATGCAGGCTTTTTCTTCAGCCTCGTCATGGTAGCTCCCAGCCTCTTCTAGGGAGAGCTCCTGCTCAATGCAGGCTTCCCCTTGGGTCTCTTTGTGGTAGCTGCTGGATTCTGCTGGGGACACCGCCTGCTCAACGTAGGATTCCTCTTTGGACCCTTCCAGGTAGCTGCTGGTTTCTGATGGGGGCAACTCCTGCTCAACGCAGTCTTCCTCCCTGATTTCTTCCTGGTAGATGCTGGTTTCTTCTGGGGACAGCTCCTGCTCAATGCAGGTTTCCCCTCTGATCTCTTTCTGGTTGGTGCTGGGTTCTGCTGGGGACAGCTCCTGCTCAATGCAGGCTTCCCCTTCGGATCCTTCTTGGTAGCTACCTGCTTCTTTTAGGGAGCTCTCCTGCTCAATGCAGGAATCCCCCTGGGTCTCTTCCATGTAGCTGCTGGTTTCTGCTGGGGGCAGCTCCTGCTCAATGCAGGATTCCTCTTCGGGTTCTTTTAGGTAGCTTCCAGGTTCTTCTAGGAAGGCCTTCTGCTCAATGCAGGCTGTGTCTTGGAACACTTCACTGTAATTACCGGCATCTCCAGGGCACAGCCCCTGCTCAATGCAGGCTTCCTCTTGGGTCTCTTTCTTGTAGCTGCTGGATTCTGCAGGGAACACCTCCTGCTCAATGCAGGATTCCCCTTGTGTCTCTTCCTGGTAGCTGCTGGTTTTTGTTGGAGACAGCTCCTGCTCAATGCAGGCTTCTTCTTGGTTCTCTTTCTTGTAGCTGCTGGTTTCTGCTATGGGCAGCTCCTGCTCAATGCAGGATTCCCATTCGGATTCTTTGTGGTAGCTGCTGGATTCTGCTGGGGACACCGCCTGCTCAACGTAGGATTCCTCTTTGGACCCTTCCAGGTAGCTGCTGGATTCTGATGGGGGAAACTCCTGCTCAACACAGTCTTCCTCCCTGATTTCTTCCTGGTCGATGCTGGTTTCTTCTGGGGACAGCTCCTGCTCAATGCCGGTTTCCCCTCTGATCTCTTCCTGGTTGATGCTGGATTCTGCTGGGGACAGCTCCTGCTCAATGCAAGATTCCCCTTGTGTCTCTTCCTGGTTGGTGCTGGTGTTTTCTGGGGACAGCTCCTGCTCAATGCAGGCTTCCCCTTCGGATCCTTCTTGGTAGCTGCCTGCTTCTTTTAGGGAGCTCTCCTGCTCAATGCAGGAATCCCCCTGGGTCTCTTCCATGTAGCTGCTGGTTTCTGATGGGGGCAGCTCCTGCTCAATGCAGGATTCCTCTTCGGGTTCTTTTTGGTAGCTTCCAGGTTCTTCTAGGAAGGCCTTCTGCTCAATGCAGGCTGTGTCTTGGAACACTTCACTGTAATTACCGGCATCTCCAGGGCACAGCTCCTGTTCAATGCAGGCTTCCTCTTGGGTCTCCTCCTGGTTGGTGCTGGCTTCTGCTGGGGACAGCTCCTGCTCAATGCAGGCTTTTTCTTCAGCCTCGTCATGGTAGCTCCCAGCCTCTTCTAGGGAGAGCTCCTGCTCAATGCAGGCTTCCCCTTGGGTCTCTTTGTGGTAGCTGCTGGATTCTGCTGGGGACACCGCCTGCTCAACGTAGGATTCCTCTTTGGACCCTTCCAGGTAGCTGCTGGTTTCTGATGGGGGCAACTCCTGCTCAACGCAGTCTTCCTCCCTGATTTCTTCCTGGTAGATGCTGGTTTCTTCTGGGGACAGCTCCTGCTCAATGCAGGCTTCCCCTTCGGATCCTTCTTGGTAGCTACCTGCTTCTTTTAGGGAGCTCTCCTGCTCAATGCAGGAATCCCCCTGGGTCTCTTCCATGTAGCTGCTGGTTTCTGATGGGGGCAGCTCCTGCTCAATGCAGGATTCCTCTTCGGGTTCTTTTTGGTAGCTTCCAGGTTCTTCTAGGAAGGCCTTCTGCTCAATGCAGGCTGTGTCTTGGAACACTTCACTGTAATTACCGGCATCTCCAGGGCACAGCTCCTGTTCAATGCAGGCTTCCTCTTGGGTCTCCTCCTGGTTGGTGCTGGATTCTGCTGGGGACACCTCCTGCTCAGCGCATGATTCTTCTTTTGACCCTTCCTGGTAGCTACTGGTTTCTGATAGGGGCAACTCCTGCTCAATGCAGGAATCCCCCTGGGTCTCTTCCATGTAGCTGCTGGTTTCTGATGGGGGCAGCTCCTGCTCAATGCAGGATTCCTCTTCGGGTTCTTTTTGGTAGCTGCCAGTTTTTTCTAGGAACACCTTCTGCTCAATGCAGACTAGTTCTTGGAACACTTCCTTGTATTTACTGGCATCTCCAGGGGACAGCTCCTGCTCAATGCAGGCTTCCTCTTGGGTCTCTTTCTTGTAGCTGCTGGATTCTGATGGGGGCAACTCCTGCTCAATGCAGGATTCCCCTTGGGTCTCTTCCTGGAAGTTGCTAGCTTCTGCTGGGGAGAGCTCCTGCTCAATGCAGGCTTCCCCTTGGGTCTCTTCTATGTACATGCTGGTTTCTGCTGGGGACAGCACCTGCTCAATGCAGGCTTCCCCACTGGACCCTTCCTGGTAGCTGCTGGATTCTGATGGGGGCAACTCCTGCTCAATGCAGGATTCCCCTTGGGTCTCTTCCTGGTAGGTGCCGGCTTTTGCAGGGAACAGCTCCTGCTCAATGCAGGATTCCCCTTGGGTCTCTGTCTTGTACCTGCTGGTTTCTGCTTGGGGCAGCTCCTGCTCAATGTAGGATTCCCCTTCGGATTCTTCATGGCAGCGTCCAGGTTCTTCTAGGAAGGCCTTCTGCTCAATGTAGGCTGTGTCTTGGATCACTTGCTCGTAAATACTGGTATCTCCAGGGCACAGCTCCTGCTCAATGCAGGATTTCCCTTGGGATCCTTCCTGTGAGCTGCCATCTTCTTCTGGGCAGAGCTCCTGTTCAGTGCCAGCTTCCCCTTGGGAACCGTCTTGGTATTTACCCATTTCTCCTTGGGGCAGCTCTGCATCTTCATCAATGTCGCCCTGGGAAAGCTGAAGCTCCCCAGCCAAGGCCCCCTCCTGGCTCTCTTCCTCTGCCGGGACTGATGCACTGTCTGCCTCCTGCTGCTGCTCACTGAGCACCTGGGCTGCCAGTGGGCTGGGCGAGGAGCTGAGGGGGCAGCAGGGGCTGTGCGGGGCAGAGGTTTGGCTCTCTTCCCGTTCTCCTGCAGCTGCTGCTTCCAGTTCTGCAGCCGTGCTCTGCTCCAGGTGCCCCTGTTCCTCTGGCTGCTGGCCAGGTGTCTGGACCTCAAGCACAGCCTGGAGCAGCACCTCAGAGCTGCTGTGCCCCGCTAAGCCCAGCAGAGGCTGGCTGCAGCCTGGCGGGCTGCATGCGGCAGGGACTGGGCTCTCTGTCCCTGCCCTCGGCACCTCTTCACTGCTAGCAGGAGAACCTGGTGCCTTTCCCACCTCGGGAGCCAGAGGCTCGGGGGGCTCCTCCTCCTCCTCAGCAGCTCCAGCTGCAGCAGCTGCCAGCTCGTCCTCAGTGGGGCTCCGCGGGGCAGGAGAGGCGCTGGGCAGCTCAGGGGCTGCCTCTCCTGCCACCTGGGTGCCCACGCTGCTGGGAGAGCCGGGCCCCTGCTGGGCACAAGTCTGGGCATCCTCATCCTTCTCTGCCTTCACGGGCTTGTCGGAGCTCTTGTAAGTGATGCCTTCTGCCCACTGAGACAGCTCCTGGCTGCTGACACTTTCTTCGCATGGAGCCAGCTTTTGGAGACTGTAGTCTTCTCCTTGGCATACGTCATTGTTTCTGTTGTCTCCCACTTGGGACAGCTCTGGCTCTCTAATACATATGTATACACTATACTGAGCTATAGTGAAATCCTCAAATTACTGTCAAGATTCAGTGAAACTGTAACAAATTGGGAATCCCGAATCTCAGTAACTGGTACCGAAGGACAGCTTTGGCAGAAGGATCCTAACCATTGATGAAGCAATTTCTCTGCCACCAGAGAAGGAATCTTCTTTTACCCCTCCTGTGCCCTATGTTCCCCATATTTTCAGTAGCTCAGGGCTGTCCATGCATTATTGTGGTACAGAAGGGATATGGAAACCTCTCCATCCTAGAAAGGCTTTGCTCCAGCATTTCCCAACTGAGAAACTGCTGTCTGCTCACTGTCCTCCATCATGTTAAAGAAACTTCCCTGTCTGATCATCCAGGAATCACACTGTCAGTCATTCTTGCACCATCTGACTGGGACTGAAGTCTGTTTTCCACTCCACACCCACACAGTCATACCAGGTTTCCTTATCTGCTCAACCCCAGGTTTCCCTCAGCAGAGCCACAGACATCCAAATCCTTCAAATAGCTTAATCCAAGGAGGGACACAGAACACAGAGCTACCTGCACTACACTTACTCCTCAAAACTTCATTCCCATGGTGGGTGAGGAATGCAGGAAAAGGTCACTGCCAACACTGGGCATGGCTGCCTTTGCCTTGTCCAGATCTCAGGTTTTAATGATGCCACTGGTGATAAGGACAAATCTCTTCTCGAGGCTATTTACAGAGCTGCACAAGCTGCTTTTTCAGGCTGTGGGAGGAGATTCACAGAATCACAGAACATCCTGAGCTGCAAGGGACCCACAGGGATCATCAAGTCCAGCACCCAACTGAATGGACCATGCAAGGATCAAACCCACAACCATGGCATTATTAGTACCATGCTCTAACCAAGCCTGTTCTTTTTCTGCCTGTTACCACTTTAGGTGATACTAAGGCTTTGTTTTCTGTCATAGTAAATCCTTTTTTGATCTAAGTGACAAACAAGAGACAGATAAATGTGTTGCTGTCCAGTAAAATGTCACTTTGGATCATGCCCTAAATCCATATAGCTCTGACTACCAATTATGTGGTATGTTTAAACTGGAAAAGTTAACTCAATCTCCTGATCTTATGGTATGAACACAATAGTCGATATAAAAACTTAAATATGAAACATTATTAAAAGCTGCTTATTATGAAGTCCTTTATGATGTGTTTTACTTTACAGTCTCCTGCAATGCATGACTCAGTAATGCATTCTATTGTAGCACAGTGAAAACTTGCAATACCATGTTCATATATTTATTGTAGTCCACTATATTTTAAATATGTAGAATTTTTTCTTTCCCTTATGAAATATTTTATTTTTTTAATGTGCTTTGGGATGACAGAGACTAAAACCTGACAAAACGTTAACTACTACAGTGTTACAACTGAAAATATTGTAATTTGTGGCAATTAACTGAAAAGTTTATGTTTGTTCATCTTCAAATTTTTTTGCGATATTATCAAATATCCAATTAGTCCTTTTTAAGGCAAGAGACTGATGAATTTTGTTTGAGTATGCTTGATCAGTAGATGGAACTAGGGTGCCTGTTTGTTATTTACACAAGTTTACATCTTACATTCATACCAAGAAGGTGAATGAAGTATTTCATATTTCACGTAATTTACTTGAAACTTTCAGTAGTTAGTCATCAATTCCTTTCCACAAATTGAGTTCAAAATCTGTGATTGAACGACACACAAAACCATGATCTCACTTATGAAGATGGATGTTATTTGAAAATTAATAAACCCTGATGCTAAAAAGAAGAGAGTTGGAGGTAAAAATTGAAAGAATGAGAAGTATGTTAAGATTTCAAATTGCAGTTATTGTAGCAATGAACTGACTCTGTGAAGCAAACAGAATTTCAGAGTGCAGTAAATATGCTAGACACATCAATGTAAATGATAAGAAAACAAAAACAGAATAATACCAAGAAGGTTATAATTTGAAAATAAATCTTGCATCTCACTTCCTGTGTGCTGTAGTGCTTGCTTTTTCTTATGAAGTGTTCCTATGTAAATCCATTTGTAGCATAACTATTTTCACTTAATTTGCTCATCCTGACAAAGGCTTTCTCGTTGAGCATTTGCACATCATGAAAAAGCAATGAGGATTTGTTTACAGTCATACTTTTTGCTGTAATTATTGATAAAAGTCTGCAGTTGCAAGATTTTCAAGCAGTTACACTTTTTGGATTGTTTTTCTTTAAATGGAAAGCCAGTAAGTGTAAATGTATTTCTAAAATAGGAGTATTCATGCAGTCTATCACCTCATGTTTTAGTCTTCTGGTAAATAGCTTTTTCCAAAATGAAATGCTGAGGAAACCTTTGCCTTAACAGCAGTGATCTGAGGTTATGTATACATATACTTGCAAAAAGTTGATTTCAACCATTGCCTGCTCAGTTGCATTTTTTGTAGTTTATTTTCCATGAAATTGTGAAACCACATTGACATCAAACAGTTCACAGCATTCAAATCTGATTCATAAGAAAAGGTCTCTGTTTTGATGTTGGTGCAGGGAAACAAAGGATTGTTATTTCTGAAGAGCAATTTCAGCAAGGTGATTTTTCTGTCTAATGTTAAGTTGTCCTGTAAGCACAGCAATTGGAGAGAGTTGTTGATTTTCTCTCTGCAGAAAAATCAATGGATGCAACTTAAAAGATGTAAAGTTCAAATATCAGCTTCCACAAAATTCCTTTAAATTTTTGTCAAGTTACTTTTTTGAAAATATGTTCAGTTCTAAAAAAGTGAATGGGCAATAACCATTAAAAAATAAGGATGGACAAAATAATGAGGACAAAAATGAGAACTTTAAGGCTTTTTTGCCTGGAATGATGGAAGCTTATCACAATTTCTAAATGATTTTATAACAGCAGCTGTTGTTCCCTTAGTATGCTTGAGGATAATCTTTGATATAAAGAAATTAAATTTTTTAGTTGTATTTTGGAGATACGAGCTTAGCCAGTGAGAGATATAATCTGTTTTTAACAAAATGGGTGTCTGTCAGAGGACAGTTGTGTCTGTGGTACTGCTCTATACTTTCAAGCAATCATCAGAACATTTGAAGCATGTTTAGTCTTTGAGTGGAAAAATGCATAAGTAAATAAAGAAATAACTCTGTGAGGTTATTGGAAAAGTGAATAGAGGTCATCATCTCAACTCAGTAAACTGCCAATAAGGTGTATGAATATTGAATTTGTGTTTATTTTATTAGTTAAATTTATTTTTTAAGATGAAGATAGAAGATTACCTTATGTTACTGCAGGCAGGTGAATGCACTTCAAATAAACCATTAATAGTATTTAGATGATTACTGAGATGGTACTATGTCTGGCAATTCGTAGTCTGAGAGGATAGTAATTAGTAATTAATTAAAAATATATAATTACTCTTCATATTATGTAAGCATGGATGAAATTATAGTGAAGTTCTTAGATTCATTATTTTTTAAAGGCCTAAATTTCAGCTGTGGGCAAATAAGTCCAAAAAGCAGAACAGCAAATACTCAACTACTTGCATATGTTTTTGTATTTCATTTTTTTAAAACTTATGTTTGAAATAGTTCTATAAAAGTCCAACGTTTTTTGTATGAACTCATGAATTTGTTTTACTTGGACCTCTGTTAGGATAGTTGGCAGTTCTTTGGACATTGTAAACTGTAGTGGTACTTGCAGAAAAGAGGGGAGAACACTAAGATTATTGAAGGTTAAGCATCCTCTTCAGGAGCCGTAAGCATTAAAGGAGATTTTACAGTAGCTGTAAACTCTCCACGGTACCTTCTGACTGCTGTAAAAAATCTGTATAGCACATATCCAACATGAATTACAGGTGCTTCTTGGGCAACCATTGGTTTGTGCTGCGAGTTCTGTCAGTCTCCTCTGTGAAAGCCTCTTGCTTTGGTCATTTAACAATCTGCTTCGAAGTTTCTGCTGCCCACTCTTTGATGGGCAGCATCTTTGATACTGTTTGATGCTGTTGTGTTACCGTGGGATATGTGGGGAGCACGCAGCCTGTGTCACACAGATTTGAAAACAGGAAAACTTTGGGACACTGGACTTAAGTGTAGGACTAAATGGTCTGGCAATTATATTTAGACAAGCGTCTTCCCATGTTGATTATGATACATGTTAAATGTTGTACTTGGCTTAATCTCACATGCCACCAGGAGCTTTATGTTTTGTCAAGTACTTAGAGAGGCTGGAAGTAGTCCTCACCTTCTATTGAGAGCAACATATGAACCGCTTTGAAGGGATGAAAGTGCCCCAGCTCCCACTGATATCAACTGAAACTGTGAAAACCAATACTCAGTCTTAAATATAACATATTTTACAGATTTTACATGCCCAATGGAACCAGGTTCAGGATTAATTTGAATAGCCAAGGGGAAGCACTGTCTTACCAAGCAAACCTTCAATTAAAACATGGGTATCTGGTAAAAAAGTCATTTGGGAAAGCAAAACCCATTGCCTCAATATAAGATTATTTCCTTAAATGTACAGAAGATAAATCCTGATCTGTTACCAGCAAAATTTAATGATAGACATCTTTACATAGTTCATGCATGTACAGTTTTTGTCTAATTACTTTTTTTCTTAAGATGGATTTTCTAACACAATTTCACTGATGTTTTATTAAATTCCAAGTAATAGGAATTTAACTACAAACTTTCTGCCCTCTTCTTATATGATTCTTCATTGTTTTCTTCCTTTACTGAGACTGCCTTTTATTAAGAAACCTCCAGCTCTTCCAGTCAGTAAACAAATGTCTTGTGACGTTGCTGTGCATCTTGAGACAATGGGACAGCTACAACCAGGCCAGGCCATGGCCATTTGCCAGGCCTTGAAGACAGTGGTAAGAACATGTGCAATGTCCAGCAATGAATTAGAGTGAGCCAACGTGGATGGCCAAATGCATTTATATATAGTTGGTTGGTTGGTTGGTTGGTTGGTTTTTGTAGATACATCTTCTGTTAAGATGAATGTTTTAGATTTTAGCAGAAGCTTTAGCCCAGCTCAGCTCGTTTTTTCTGCTGAAGATTGTCATGGGAAGGGGAAAGGTTCTTGAAATTCTTTGCAGCTGAAAGTTGTGCTGTTGAAATGTTAAATGAGATTTTCCTCTTAAACCTAATTGAGTTTTCCTTTTAAAGGTCTCTAGGAAGATTTACTAATGGTGGTTAGCATGAAACAGAGCAGTTGCTCTCAGCTCTTTGAACCACAGTTAACTGCATAAGACCAGAGAATGACAGGATCTTGCTGGCATTGTTCATCATAGCTTATCTATTTCACAGTAATTAATACAACACTTTCCATTTAGTTTTCTGTCAGTGCCGTGCTACTGCCTGAGGCTTCATCTGCATCGCTGCTGCATGTTGAGAGCAGCTGCAGCCCAGCCCGCAGCTTTCTTGTTGCATTTTCTGATCGCTGTTTGTGGGACAGGAAGGGGATTGCAGAACCCTCAGTATTCCTCAGCTCCTGAGAAAGGGTAAATTTATACTTGGAAAGTAAACTCATTTTTGTGATTTAGCTTCCTTATTTCCCCTATTCTTATTTTGCTCGCAACCAGCATTCAGCTGGAATGCAGAGGGACTTGTCTGTTTGTACTTTGCCTTTCCTACAACTCTTTCTACTCCTGGGTTTTTATAGTGTATTTCTGTGTTCCTGTAATTTCTATTCCTACTTGATTCTGTGTTCTTTACTTAGATTCTGAATCTTGCTCTTCCAAAATGCCTTGGTTTCCCCAAAACATTTACATTTTCATCTAAAAATCTCTCTTGAATACTTTCCAGTCTCTACTTTCACTTATGCCTTTGTGTCTGTGGAGACCATTAAATACTTCCCTCAGGTGTTTGTAGAGCTCATTTCTTCATCATCTTTGTTTGCTTCAAGTAAGATAATGACACTATAGAAATTTGGCTCCTAAGTTTCTCTATGTTTCAAGAATCATGTCTGTGACACCCACACTTGTAAGTCAAACAAGTTGCCTTTGTCTGGCACCACAAACTAATTTCTGAGGAGCCCAACATGTTAGCATTGATGGTATAAACAATAATGTGAGGTGAAGAGAATATATTTTATGACTCCAAAATGTCTAAATTCTACAAAAGGTTATGTTTGGACTGAGATTCATCACATGTGATTTCAGACTGGTGACATGTTTCTTTTAAAATTCCCCTAAAATTGTTTCATCTTTGTTTTCTCTAAATAGTTGCATGAAAATGGATTCATGGGAGGAGATAGAGAAGACATACCTCAATTTTTTGTGCTCAGGGAATTAAAAAACTGAATTGTTTGGAAAGAACAAAAGGTTTGTGATTTGAGCAGTGAAAATTTGGGTCATTGTATCATCACATTGTATTCTGTGAAAACAATGTCTTTTGGTAATGGCTAATTGCTCTTATGCAACAATATATTTTTGGCATGAAACAAAGGAAACATGCATAGTTTTCCAATTAGATTAATGCATAGAATTTCAGCATATTTTTGCATTAAAAAAAAAAAATTATTGACCATTACACTACCTTCCAGATTTCCCATCATTCTTCCATTTCTAAAGAGACAGCTCTGATAGGTCATATAAATTTATCAAGCTGATTGTGTGCTGAATAATTGCTCTGCCTATTTCAATAAGATGCTTCTTTGAACCATCTTTCTGTTGTATGTCTTTGTATTGGATTGAATTTAGTGTATTGAGGGCCAAGCCAAACAAGGCATATACTTAATTATGTTTGCCTCAACAGTTTAGATGCAGAAAGTAGCCTTTGTGTTGTGCAGCATGTTGTGCCAGCTGATGGATCAGGAGAATAAATATCAAACCATCATGCAGGTATCAGAATGCAAACCAGTAGCTGTGATGAATGTCCTTTCTGGCATTTGCTGATTAATTTAGCTTGTAGTAGTAATAGTAGATTTGACTGGCTTGCAGTTCACAACTGTAGTTAACTCCATAAAAATAAAGTTGTTGCATAAGAGAGTCTGAAAGTGGTGAAGACTGAAGAAAATGTAATTTCTAAAAAATCCCATGAACATTTTCCAAATCACAGTTAGACCCTGTGGGCAGATACTGAACTTTTGATGTTGTCCCTGTGGGGAAAGTGTGATGGATGGGATCATAACTTACACTATTTTACCAATCCAACTCCTTAGAAACCTCTGTTGTCCCAGCTATTGAAATTCACCAAGAGACCTGAAATGGGAAAAGTGCTTTCTGTAATAAATATGACAACATAAGCAAAGCTTATTTAAAAAAAACCCAAAAAACGAAAACCAAAAAACAACCCCCAACCTTCATTTCAGTAGTATTTTTCCAACCTAAAGCTTGCATCGATTAAAGCTAAATTACAACTCAAACCTTTAGTTAATCATTGAGCATAAGCAATGCAGCCAGTACCGATATTAGTGGCATTTATATAGCTTTGTATAATGGGCTTTTTACTTATTTGTCTAAAAATTTCAGCTTTCAACTTGTCATGGATATTTGTGTTTACAGCCAATAATCACATTTTAGTAAGTGTTGGGGGGAAAAAAAACGTAGGCTTCTGTAATTCCTGGTATGGGATCTTGCATTCACAAGGTCAGTTAAAGCTTTTGACATACTTTTCCTTTTCTCTCGGAAAAGAACATAAAGGTGTTTTATGACATCAGGGCACTCTGAACTCAATTTCCTATTCTGTAAAGTTTTAAGTGCACCCACTTGCCTGTTCTTCTATTGGCTAACATAACAAATGGATGTGTTAGTTGTTTGTGCTGAATTATCAGCCATAAATTTAACAGCACTGAATGGCACTGCTGGTGCTGTAAAATTAGCTGTGGAATACAAAGTAAACATTAAATTCTATACTGAGTGGATCATGGCTACGTAAACCTTGAACTGCCCTCATGGCCCAGTATCTCTTCAAGTTGAAGAAGTTACCATTTTATTTTAAGTGTTCTGTGCTACATTTGCAAGGTTCTGTGTGCAACCATTAAGCTCAGCATTGTTCAGAGTGACACTTACAATGGGACAAACACACGACCCGGCTGCTGCTAATTGGCATTGATGGTGGTTGTGTGTCTGCTGATTTACCTTCAGAAAGCTGTTGCATAATTTCCTAGTGACCAATAAGTATAATTATTGTTCATCACTACTCAGTTGTGTTGAACTTAAAAAAAATCTGGCACACAAATAAATAGTCTCACAGCTGAAATATTATTCCATTCTAATTATTGTCTTGAATACAAATATTAGGAAGATAAGTTATGCATTAAGGGAACCTTTACATAGCCCAATGTTTCCCATAAAGAAAGATCTTGGATATTGTTAGTTTATTCAGTAAAATGCTTCTTTTTCTTTTGAGTTAATTCAAGCTGCTTCTGAGCTATCTGGAAGAGACCATTACTCCGATGAGCCATCCAGGGCCCTTACTAACATGCTGATATAAAAAGAGGAGAATATGGTGGAAAGGGAAGATCAAGGTCTATGCAAACCACCTCCCCCCTCCCCCCCAAGTTTTACTTTATGAAAGTAAAGTACTGCTTCAATTTTTTTTCTAGTAGAGACAAACAAAGACCCCAGCTTGTATGTGGATGTGTTTTATTGCGGTATTAGCCTTTTTTTCCAGCTTTGGGGAGATAAATACAATTCCATGCTGAAGGCAGAATACAAATCCATGCATTAAGGCAGATATAGCCAATTCTCCTGAGTCTGTATACTGTAAAACAAAGCCTGTGAGTCCCTGAGAAAGCTAAAGAGGACTTAGCACATTGTTCATGGGCAGGGAATAGGAATGATTTCCCCAGCTCTCTACTTCACTGTAATGGTAGGGTTGGGCGTGCTGGAGCCAAGCAGTTTATTTTTGTTTGATTATTAGTTTCTTGTACAATGGGAAATGCACTAAAAATTCCCTTTATTCATTTTTTTTTCAAAATTTCCCCTTCGCCTTTCATGTAAGTAAAAGGCAACAGTTCTATATCAAAGTATTTTTTTCAACTGCATAATTAATTCTTTTTCTTGAGGTATGAGTAGAAAATGGATGTAAGGTGAACTTTAATTCCTTATCTTTCTGTGCTGAAGATGGCTAAGAATGTTCATTTAATCAGGTATTTTGTTGTGATATATATATCATATATCACATATATATAAATATCATATATATGTTGTGATAGCATATATGGCTTGTATTGGTCTAGATCTATATTAAGAAGCCTGTCACATGTTCTTGAACAAATTTCCATGCCTGACATTGATTTCAGCAGGAGCTAGATATCTAAGGTACTGAGATCCAAGTCCTCTTAAGTGTCTGACTTCTACTGGTGCTCCTCTTGTTGATGATGTCATTAACTGTGCTTGTCCTTTTCCAGATTTGTCAGTAAAAATATAGAGATATAAGGAAAGATATTTGAAAAATGCTAAAATGCAAATTATAGTAATGAGGAAAGCTATTTTGAGATGTTACACACTCATATTTTGGGAAATCTCATTTTTGCCTGTTTGCAAAAGTCTAATCCTCTATTTGGATAACATGTCAAATAAATTTGAGATTTAATTTTTTTTTAAACAATAAATATATTTTTATGTTGCTTTTATTTTTTTCCTTAAAGACCTGAGAAAATGTATTTAAATCCATTACAAGATGATAGCAAATTATGACCTCTCCTGGAGCATTAATTCTCCTGGACAAAACATCAGATTTACTTTGATGACATTAATTTCTTCAAAATATGTAGGACATAATAAAAATAACATAGAGTGTTATTATAGAAACTCACCCTTTGCAGGTTTATATTTACCTGTATGGACATGTTTTTAAATAGCCTGAGACACTGTTAGCCACGAATAAGTTACAAGGGATTTGTTCATCTATCTGTAGTTCAAGAACTTCTAGTCTTAACAAGAGGGGGTTCTTGGTTGATTTTTTTTTTTTGCTATTCTCAGATATGGTCTTTTAAAGGCTTGACTTACTTAAAGAACTGATGATTAATTTTTCTACAAGGAACCTGGAAATGGCATTGATTCGTTGATCCTTGGCTGAAACCTCCACTCTCCAAATAGTAAAACCCTTGGGTTTTCATTACTTTCGGATTAAGGTCTCCTTATTATCTGACTTTAAAAGCCTGAATCAAACCACACTCATATGAATGTGATTCATTTGCTTGTTGCATGCTACCAGTGGGTTTCATGTTATCAGAAAGACCCTTTTGTTGACTGGGAAACAGACAAATCTCATATAATCTGAAGAAGGAAAATGAGATAGGAGAAACCTCTTCTTGTCCAAAATCAACATCAAAATCTTGAAGAAACTTCTAACAGGGAAAAGATTTAGAGTGTAATATTGCATTTTTATTCGTTTGCTGAGTTGGGTTTTTAGGGAAGGAACAATTCACTCTGAAGGAATTTTTTTGGACATCTCAGTTGCTCTTGGGTTCTGAGTTCAAGTTACAATTTCTAACTGCAGTTTTTCTTTTCCCATGAGTCCTAGTTTCTGCTTTGCTCAAAAATGCCACAGATTGGTTAATTCGTGAATTGCTGCTGAGATGGAAATTTGGGTTGAGATGTATTAGTCAAACCACAGGGGAAAAAAAAGCATTTTCCCTCCTCCTTCCTCTTTTCTGGTTTTGCATTAAGTTTTAAAAAGCTGACCAAACTACTCTGAGGTTGCAGGTAGTCCCAGACACTTCCTTTGCAAAAAGGAGATCCAAGCAAAGCATACATCTTTTCTATCGTGCTGCTCAGTCCAGCTTTCAAGAGGTGATTTCACATCTGAATAAAGTATAAGAACCTCCTGGAGACTGCAGAATAAAGTTAGGAGATGACTGGTAAAGAAAGAGATACGTAGATCTAATCTATACTGACTTTACTGGCAAAGTCTACTGGCTGTAGATGCAGTTCATCCTTGCCAAGAGATTCTTTTCCCACATTGCTCAAATAGCTCAGTTACTTGTCTAAATACACTATTAAGCATTGTCTGTCTGGACTGAAAAGCAGGGGGGCTTTGAGGTGCTGCTCTTCCTTTCCAGCTTCTTTGGATCCACGTGCTTGCTATTTTTCATTTATAAGTTGGAGGGGAGAGGAGAGGAGAAAAGGGCCAGATAATTGTACTTGGGTCACAGCTTAACATGGAATTAAGGACACAGTAATTGCATCCATAGTATAAGTCATAGTCTGTATTTGCCTTAAGGACTTTGGCATATGAATATTTGAGTACTTTCAACGCTGCTGATGTTATGCCAGAAACTTTCACCAGTACAGTAAACATAGTTTTGAGGCCTGAGCATGGATATGGATAACTAATGCCTTCCTGGCAGATGAAAAAGGAGCAGTATTAGAAAAGTATTTTTGGACCAATGACTAAATATCTAACACTGCCATATGTTATTTGACAAACAATAAATCCTCTAGAAATAAATCCCAAAACCTTGATAAATGAGCACCTGCTTGAGTTTGTTACTCAGTCAGAACCATACCTTTGTCCATACAGTAATATGGACAGTCCATACAGTAATAGAGACAGTAACAGAGAGTAACTATTAAAATAGGCATTTTCTTAATCAGTTGTGGGTTCTAAGATTAGGGGGTTTTTGTTGTTGTGGGAAAAGGTAAAGCAACCAACCAACCAACCACGCAGAAAAACTTGCATATAGGCACACCTTTCTTTACACTGTCTATGATCGTGACCCAATTACTAAAATGCCACATGCTCCATTTAAAATCAGGAATTTTTAACTGGATGGTTTTCAGCTATCTTCCATAACTATTATTGCCACATAACTTTCCTAGTGTGCTGTTTCCACATGCTTACTTATGCAGGCAGAAACTTCAGTGAAGCCATGAGCAACTTTGCTAAGTATAGGAAACTGAGGGCGTAGGTCAGAAAATGTCTATTTGAATAATAAAAATATGCTTGAGATGTGCACTTTCTTGGGTGAGTGCATTTTATTCCTTCCTGATAACTCTACAGTGAAAGAATAAAAAAATAAAATAAGGCATTTTTCATTCAGGGCATTCATTTACATATATCTAGAGAGTTTTCCCTGAACAGATTGCGTGAATTCTCCTAATCTTGTAGGACTTCATTTTATCCTGGAAACTCTCTTGGACAGTCACATGTCTTTGAGAATCACTTTGATTTCTCCTCTTTGCTTAAGTGTTCAGTCATTGCAGTTTGAGCTTTTGCCAAAGGGGATGAAAGGTTTATATTCTTTAAGATGTGCTGTGCAGCTGCTTAAGGCATGACCGGCTTAACCAAAAAAAGTAAGAGCTAGATTTCAAACATTTTAGTCTTCAAGTAAAAAGGAAGAGTAGGTCACAGTTGAGCACTGAGTTTTCTGAAGCAAGTGAGCCAGCAGGTTTGGACTACTCTATCAGTATGATCACTGGAATACTTACCCCTGCGGCACACTGTTTTATTTCCCTTTGCACATTAATTCCTTGCTCCCTGCCATGTGTCCCTGTAATTATTTTTCATGGCAATTCTGAACATGAAGACAACATTTCTTTGGAAAACTAAAACCAAACTGAATATTCTTTTTCATTCTTGGCTACTGGAATATTTAATGTTTTTCATTTTAAACAGGTACATTGCTGTTTGTCTTTTCTTAACTCACAGGATTTGTGTTTAGCAAGCCAGGCTTTCATTTTTATAATTTCATTTTTATCAGACCAAGTGCATCTGTCATGTTGGAAAATACTTTCATCTTGAGATTTAAAAACTTTGCTATATTTCAGCACATTATTTTCATGGCACTAGATCCAATTCTTCCTTCCTTTAAGCACTTTTATCATAGCTGTCACTGGCAACAGAAACCATGGTCTTTAATCAGGCCTTCCAACTGCTGTGTGGTAAGTAGCTGCAGTGGGCATATGATTTAGACATTAGTAACTCAAGCAAATGTGATAAATGAACTGTTGATCTCAAAATCTTTATTGCAAATGTACAAGTTTTAATTGAGATGGGATGGGTAGGAGCACATAAAATGTGAGTTACCATGAAAACTCAATCTGAACTCAAACTTCAACTGAATTGAAACTAAATTCAGTAGTTTCTAATATTCCAAAAATATTTCTCATTTCTATGCCCTTTTATATCTTTTCCCCTGTGATAAAAAGCTTGCTGAGCTCTAGGACAGCAGAGGGGCAGTGTAACTAGTAAAAATTTAGGAAATATAGAAAGGAAAATTAGTTCAGCATTAGGATAATGTTGAAGTACAAACCTTAAAATGTTCAGCAAACAGAAGCAAATTTTCTGCACTGATAGTTACATTTGAATGGCTGTAATTTAAAAAAAAAAAAAAATATATATATATATATATAGCAAACCCTCCATATCTCATCTAGTTCCTTATTTAATGAATAATTCAAATATTATCCTGAAGAGACAATTTCTAAAACTAAGTTTCCTACTGTAGAATGTTTCACAAGTATCACAGAGATGCAGTGAAAAGAATATGCTAAGAGAGGAAATAAACTGTTTTCATTTTGCAGAGCATAAAGCAAGGTACAAACTTAAATTAAACTTAGATTTAAACTTAAAATCGTCACATTCTCTAATTCTGTATGTTCTTTTAAATGCCCAGAATACTTTGAATTTTTTTTTCTTATGAAAATGTACTTCCTAGTGTCTTTGGATGTACCCTTTGCATGATCAGCACTTCTGTAAATCTGGATCTCAGCAAATGGATGCACAGAATGTCCAGTGATCAGCTGTGAGTTTAGTTTGCTGAAGAGAGCTCCAGGACTGAGGAGATACCAAAGACCAAATCAGTCAGGTCTTTGAGGAAGGCACTGAACTGCCTTAGCCATATGACCATCCTTCTGTCTCCTGCAGTCCTGGATGGAACTCATTTGATGCAAACATTCCTAAGTCCTGTCACCAAGGGTGTAGTTATCTCACAGACAGAAGACTACTGCAGTGGGTGACTCCAAGGAGACAAATCTTTCCATCTTGTGCATGGAAGCAGTCAGGCTTCCTCTGGAATGAGGGAGACATGCAGAAAACCTGAATGATAGATTCGTTAGATTTTAATGCAAGAGTAGGAAGAGCAGAAGCTCTTAGAGGTTGAAGCATGGAATTGGTGAGATGCAGCATTGAAATAGTCTGAAGTTTGGTGATATTTTATATTGAAGTGAAAAGGGGCGTTTCAGCTAACAAAGTGTAGCAGCCTACTTGCTGTTTAGCCTGTCTTCTTCCAATCTTCTCTCTCAAAAGTAGGCAATTTTTAATTTCATTCTACATTAATGGGAAGTGCACTGCCCAGGTGTCCTGAGTTTTAGACCAGAGTTCTGTCTGATGGAGCACAGTTGGGAGCCACATATGGATGATTAGTTGCCTATCTACTAAACAGTATTCGGGCTGGCAGCCCAGTAATGCTGTGCTGTTGTTCCAGGCTTAATTATCGGTTTGACATAATGCTAGTAAATGAGTGTAAACTTCTGAAAAATTAGAGATTTTGCTGCATAATGCACTTTACTTTCTCTGTTAGCTAATTCAAAGTGAATTATAAAACAGACACTTGGTGTACAGGGACAGTTCCATATCACAATTAATGCACTATCTCATACATGCTTTTTGAGTAACAGTAAAGTTGAGAGCCTGTAATCATTAAAGAAGTACACTCTGCTCAAAATTCAGATGAACAGATAGATTAGCACTATCACTTCATTGATTACCACTCTCATTTGTTTGAATTTCAACGCTGAAATGCAATAAATGAGATGATACAAAGAGAATAGTGCATTGTAGTTGCTGTAGTTGTGGTGTCTGACTTTATGCCATTATAACAGCAACACTCTGGTACCAAATGAATTCTGCAGTGTAATTCAAATGCTACAAATTGGTCTGAGTTCATTGTTTCTTCTTATGGCTAGGCTTTTCAAAATAAATGCTCAAACGTTTCAGCAAGAATTGCCTGAGTAATTGGTATATTGTGTTTCTGTTTAAGTGCAGTTTACTAAAGCATTCATCTAAAGAAAACACTGTCAATCTCTTCTGATGCGTACATGAATTTATTGAAGTGCACATTAGGCAAAATCTCCTGTCACCCAACTCTTTCTGAGTGCCATGGTATGCTTTGAGTTTGCAATATATCTATCTGGGAAAAAAAAAAAAAACCAACTCCCCTTCATTCTGCATTTTCAGTGTACTCAATTCCACATGTAGCACCTATATGAACAGCCTTAAAATAATGCCTCAACTCTCCTTTACAAAGCCATTGAGAGCATTATCTTGACCTCCCTGGGACCTTCGTTATCCAAATGACATAACAATAACCAGAACAGCCCATCTGCTGAAATTAGCTCATCTGGGATGCTCTGTAGGCAGTTCCAGCCAGCTGAGATTCCCAGCTATCCTATGAGGAGAAGTGAAAGAATGTGGCTGCTTGCAGTATTTTGTTTTACACATTTTACACCAGATTCATTGGACTTAATTGCTGTCAATACTGATGCAACCAACAATTTTGAAGCTGGCCATGCATCAGGTTTGAACCAAGGGATTACAATGTCTAGTATAAAGTCCTACAAAGGTGTGCAGTGGAGGTCTTGCCAGAAGCCTTCTTGCTAGACCTCATTGTCAGGGAATAGCCTCAAATAGCACATTAGTACTGCTACTTGCAGTCTTCATCCCAGATCTCTTTGTGAAAAGCGGCCAATAATACCAGATTCCTGCTCTGGACATCTGAGGGAAGCAGCACCTGGCAGCCTGAATATCTGGGGTGTCTGTGGAGAAGTCTGCCCCAGGTCTGCTCTGATGTGTCCTCAGCTGGACAGCAGCCTGGCTTCCCTACCCAGCCTGGACCTGCTGCTTCTGCTGAGCTGCCACCTGTCCTGCTCCTGAGGGCTGGCCCATCATGAGATGTGGAAAGGCTTGATCTTTCATCCATTTCCAGCCTCTGCTTGTTTGCTTTTTCATACAAGGAGATTCTTATACAAGAGGGTAAGCAAGTGTTTACGCACACAAAACTGATAGTTGTAAATGGTTTTGGTTTTTTAAAATTATTATTCTTTCTGTTATTTGATAAATAATTCAAAGCAACAGAAATATTGGTGTTAATATTGGAACTCCATAAATTTCTTGAGCTCTCTGGTTGGAAACACCAGACCTTTTCATGGTGCCACAGTTAAAATTTCTTCATTCCTGTGCAAGATTCAAATGTGTGAGAAGAACTCATTTCAGCAAAAGAGTGTTACTGAAAGTGTAAAAAACTGCCACCTTTTGCAATTATATTTTCACCAGCACTTTCATCCGCAAGATCTTCTGGTTTTGGTTTTGGGTGGAAGGATTCTTACCTTCCCACGATTCTGCAGCCCTTAATATTGCTCTAAAGCCTACAAAGCTAATAGAACATTTATCACAGAGGAGGATATTATTACTTTTAATTCCAGTCCCAGTTGTTCTCTCTTGGATCTTCTCGCTGGGAAAATTACTTGCATATTGGTTTAGTGTAGCATTTTAACAGATTGCCTCCTTCTACCTTTCCCCCACCTTCTTTATTTCCTTCCTGAATTTCTTTTATCTGCTGTTGTTTAGCTACTCTTCTCACAAGAAGGGCTATTTTTAAATGAAAATCCATGCAGAAACAAATAACATTTTTAAATGAAAATAACTTGCAGAAACAGTAGCTTGCAATTTGTAATTTAGGCAGAATTTATTCCATTCCCGTTAACTATGAATGGGTCTATCATGCACGTGTAATTGAACATAACTTGATCAGAGGAGCACTATTAAGTTTGCATTCCTTTTGGGTTTTGAAAGAGATAGCAGCAGAATTAAAATTGTAGTTTCAAAAGCTAAATAGAATAAACTATTAATCCCTTTTTTTTATTTTAATAAAGAGATAAATTAAACACCCTTGGTCACAGTTTTGTTTTCATTTTCATTAGCTGTTATATGAGACTTCTTTCCTGTTAACAAAATGTAATTTTTTTTTGTCCTAATTGAAATAGATCCTTGCAAATCTTCTGTATTTGTTGCAGAGGTTATTTATTGTATTTTTAATTTTCAGCTTTTTAAAATAACTAGTCTGCAACAGCTGCTATATTGTTGATCCTTCAGGTAGCATGATCAATTGAATTTTGTGTCTGAAATAGTCATGTATCTATTTTTAAATTCATACTGTTTCACAGATATTTGTGAAGTTCAGTTTGTTCTGAGGGGTCTTTTGATCAAAGCTAAACACTCATCTCTCTGTCCCCCATTTGCATACTTGCCTTTTAGCAGGACAGATTAAAACATTACAAGGTTCATAGCATAATGTGAAATCCTTTTACTATTTTCATTCTTCTCATTAATATATTGTGGTTTCATTCCTTCCTGAACAAACTCTTATTTTCCAGAGCTACATATACGACTTGTATGACACTTGTATACTACTGTATTATGACACAGGGACCATTCTGTTAGAAAATGCAATCTTTCCAATCCTGATTTCAGCAAAGGAATGAATTTTACTGGCCACTCAAACGTAATACATCTGTTGTAGTGCGTCTGTCTTTTATTTATCAAGGAGTATTGGAATGGTTCAGCATTTAGCTGCAGGGCTTTTAGGCTCAGAACTATTTGTGTGTGTGCATACAGTGATTAAGTCTAAAGGAGAGCAATGGCAGGGCAATTGAACACAAGCATCAGAAACAACTGTGTTTTGAGGGGAGAAAACAGATGTCATACTTTACTCAGGATGTTGTTGAGAACTAATTTTTATAACAACTGATTAAGAATTCCATCCTAAATTATCATACTGCAGTCAGAACTGAAGTCTCTGCAGTCAACTGATGTGCTGCTGCCTATGAGTTAGACCTCAGCCAGGTTGAATCAGGGAGAGGAGGTGCTCCAGGCACCCATGCAGAGATTCTTCCACAGACCCTGGCACAGACCATGGTGAGGCAGCTGTCCCCCTGCAGACTGTGGGGTTCCAAAGGGGAGCAGAGATCCACCTGTAGCCCGTGGAGGACTCCACACCAGGGCAGGTGGATGTTCAAAGAGGGCTGTGGCCCTGTAGGAAGCCCACACTGGAGCAGGCTCATGGCAGGACCCATGGGCCAGTGGAGAGCCCATGCTGTAGCAGTTTTGCTGCTACCTGTGACCCTGAAGGGGACCCACAGTAGAGCTGCCTGTTCCTGAAGGACTGCACTGCGTGGAAAGTGACCCCACTGGAGCAGTTGCTGAAGAACAGCAGCCTGTGGGAAGGACCCACACTGCAGAAGTTCATGGAGAACTCTCTTCCATGGGAGTGACCCCACTCTTGAGCAGAGAAAGAGAGTGAAGAGTCCTTCTGCAGAGGAGGATAGAGTGGTGGAGACATGTGATGAAGTGACTACAGCTCCCATTTCCTGTCCTCCTGCACCGATGGTGAGAGGTGGTAGAGAATTCAAGAGCAATGTTGAGCTTGGGAAGAAGGGAGGAGTGGGCAGGAGAAAGGTGTTTTTAAGATTGGGGGTTTATTCTTATTCTCCTATCTGATTTGGTTGGTGATAAATAAAACCAATTTTCCCAGGCTGCCTCTCTTTTGCCCGGGGTGGTATCTGGTGTATGATCTCTCCATGATCTCTCCTTGCCTTTATTGAGACCCACAAGCCTTTTGTTATATTTCCTCTCCCCTGCCCAGCTGAGGAGAGGATGACAGAGCAGCTTTTGGTGAGCAATTGTCATCCAGTTAGGGTCAGGCCGCCAAAAATAGGGAGCTGCTTACCAGCCAGCTTAAAAGCCAACAATTGTATTTCTATCCATGTTTCTACTAAGAAATTATCTTGAATTTATTCAGAGTGTTCCTATGCAATTCTATATTCTTAATTTCTGAATTACAAGAGTAAACACTAGTAAATTTAAAAGCGAAATGAAACACATACTGTTGAAAATGGGCAGAATACTAGTATATTTTAGCAAAAGATCACAGTACAGAAGTGCAGCATTGTGACTAAAATGTAAATCTACCAATTCTAGTTTTATTTCAAATGTCTATTTACTTCATGTTTCAGATGCCCAGCTTTCTGATTGACTAACTGAAAGGACTGATGTATACAGCATATTAATGTGCACTGTGTCTTAGAAAAGTGATAATAGTTCTGTTACTTGACTGAAGTTTAATTAAAAAAACCAAACCCTAATATTTTAGAAATTCTAAGATAAAGTTCTTAAAGATATCCACAAATGCAAAAGCTACATGATACAGATATTGACTCAAAGATAGTTTAGAAAAGTTTTAATGGCATATTCAGTACATAACATGGTATTAAATGGTGAGCATTTTGCAGGGAAAGTTGAATAACCCTGTGTGGGTTTTTATTTTAAATTCTGTAAACTCTCCACCAGTTGCCCTTTTCATTGATTTATTGGACTGCATTGTTGCCATCATTAACAAAAGGGGTTTTTTTCTACACAGGCATTAGCAAACTCAGTTTTTGTACAAAACTTCGACTCTTTAGTTCTTTGTCCTTTTAAAGTTCCTCTTTCCTTAGTGATTCCTTCCCCAACTTTTAAGTGCCATATCGAAATTTAATGTACATACTGTCTTTACAAACTTAATGAGATAGAAATAATTGATATGTGGAGCTCCACTGCCCTTCCCTCTAACCATTTTTTGTTTTTAATGCCACATCTGACCTAGCCATACCTTACTGTTGAAAATGCAGCAACTATTATATGCCCCTTCCTGAAGATGACAGGTAGCTGCCTTTCAGCACACAGGGGAAGAAACTGTCTTAACCAATTTTCAGGGCACTGCTTCTACAGTGTTTCTCACCAGGTGTCTTAGTTTTGCTCTGTTAAGTGGTTTGGATTTTTTTTCCTGTTTTCTTGAATGTTGTGCTATTTCGTTTTTCATCCTTTTCTGCCAGAAGCAGGGGGGACACTAAAAAGCACAGCTCTGTGGATGAAAGCAGATCTGTGTGAAAAGTGCTTCATGAAGTATTGTTTCTGGCTATGTTTTTGTGTCCTGCCATGAGCCTGCTTGCCTCTCCTGAGAAGACCTAAATTTGACACTTGCTTCCTGAATATCTGGTTGAGGTGGGTAGCTTTTGAATTTTTATTGGGATATTATTTTGAATTGGGATATTAATCAGAACAAGTACCTTTAGTTTGTCTCTCAATTTTTGAAGCCAGTCTAATTTATTAATTTTTTTAAATTAAAGTGCCTTCTTCTGCCTTGCTTGCTTGCTAACTTTTGGAGGTAGAAGCATCAAATGAAGTCCACAGAAGCCAGAGGCATACTGAGCTCATCCATCTTCCTTCCTCCCCTGTCCTGTGCTGGAGCACAAGCAAAAAGAGCAGAGAGAGTGGAACAATCTGGGGAGCCTATATAGCTGGCAAGTAATAGACAATTTTTCTCTCTTCTTCAACATTTAGTGAAGGAAGGGAGTTAGAGGTTCTGCTAAGGCCTGCCATGACCTGGGAGAGCACAGTGAAGAGTCCTTGGAGAAGAATTGAGGCTGAGGTTTAGTCAGAACTGATGGGTTAAAGTCAGGGTTCAAAACCCTCAGAGAAGTTTGGGATAGGAACCAGGCAGGTGTGCAAATCAAAGTTTAGAAGGGTTTACATCATGGTTATATCAAAAAACATTTATATTACTTATATATGGAAAAAAGAAGGCCTAATTTGGAGGTTTGGCAGTAAAATAAAATGGTTATCAGGGAGCTGATAGTATTTTGACACTATTGGCAGTACTGAAGTTGTGTCAGGCAGCCGTGTGAAAAACTGTGCAAAGCTTTCTGATACACTGGGGCTGGCAGCAGGCCCTCCATGCCCTTGGCTACGGTGAACTAAGCCAAATGGAGCCTGTGTCCCTGTGTGTCCCTGTTTGCTGGGATGAACTAAGGCGAACAGAGTCACTGTCCCTGTGTGTCTGTGCTGCCCAGCGTTGTTAGTGAGGTAAGCAGATAAATCTACTCTGCATTTTGGCCCTGGTTTGGTGGTCAGCCTGGTTACCTGTATGTGTCAATTCACACAGCATCCCCACCTGCTGGAGAGGTGGAAGAGAGGAGCTGGCCTCCAGTGGAGAGCCCCAGCTGCACTGGGGCAGGATGCAAAAATGGGTGGAAGGCAGCCCTCCCAAAGCCCAGGTGGTGAACCGGAGGGAACAGGCAGGCACCTCCACCTGTCGTGGTCTGGTCTGGTGGTAAAGGTGCCACGACCTTCCTCACTAGCAGCGTCTTTAAAAAGACACCTAGGTCGGCGGAGGCACAGGCACTCTCAGGCAGAGAGTGATTTAGCTCTTGTGCACTCCCAGGTGCAAAGCGATCTGCTCTAAGGTGCACTGTCAAGTGCAAAGTGATTCAGCTCTTTGTGAGGCTGCCTGAGCAGCAGGGCCACGTTTGCCACCCTGGACAACACAGGAGTAAAAGCATCCAGAGGGAGTCCTTCTGGTCTTCAGGAGAGCTTCTTTATCCCACAGGTCTGGAGCAGAAAGGAGCTGGGCGGTTCCAGGGCAGAGGGATTATATGAGGTAGCCAGGGGCGGGGCTTTGCAACTTGGCCATTGGGAAAAGGAATTGAGAAAGGGGAAGGATCCAAAAAGAACCGATGAGGAAGGGTAAAAACCAGGAACAAGGGGAATAACCAATGAGGTATGAAACATTAACATAGAATTGCAAAGGCTCATGGATTGAAGTATTTTTTCACACCTTGAGCCACAAGGAAAACTCTCAAAGGGATTTCCCAAAGGACTGTCCCTGCAAACTGAGAGAGCCTAGGGGCTGCACATGGGTTGAAGCACTTTTGCTCACCCTGAGCTAGAGGGAAGTCTCCCAATGGGACTTCATAAAGGGGAGTCACGACAAACTTAGGCAGTTTAGGGACTTCGTACTCTCTCAAGGGAATGAGTTGTTCTCTGTGGGTGGTTTAGGGACCAGCATATCCATCCATGACAACCCCACTCACCCACTGTTAGGCTAAAGCACCTCCTAAAGCACCTCTTGGCCTCACCAATGCCTGTATTGGAGGAGTAGGCAATGAAGGCTTCATTTCTCTGGCTTTCTTGTTCCTGCAAGAGCTCAGCAACCAAACCCCCTGTGGTCTCCTGTGTGCTGCTTATGCCTCTCCTCCATGTTTTGTGACTTTTCCGTGTGGACTGGGATGTCATATTATTACATCTATGCAGCCAGAAGACCTTGGGTCTGGCCTGCCTCCCTCCATAGTTTACAATGCCCATGAAGTCTACAAATGCTCTCTACATCAGGTAGTGTGGGGAAAACTCCTAGAAGAGATGAAGAGATTTTAAAAATAAATAAATAAAAGGAGAAATAACAAGATTTGTAGATTCCATTACTTAACAGATACTTCTGTGTCTTGAGTAGAAATGTTCTTTAACACTGCGGAAAATGCTGTCCAAATAAATTGTGTTGATTGCTCCTCAGGCATTTACTTTCTTTACTCTGCAAGAGGTTAATAGACTGAAGGATTTTTTCTGAGCGTCATCAGAGCTAAGAAATCCTGTGGGCCTTTACATGTGAGAAGATTCATATCATAATTATTTTTATATGCCTCTGGGGCTTTTTTTTTTTTTTGCAAACATATTTTTCATTTTGTCTTTACTCATTTGTAGGGGCAAAGGGGAGACACATTTACAGAAAACCCAATATTTTTCCCTTAACAGTGGTACCCATATAACAATACTTCTGTTCATAGGCAATATTTTTATGTGTATACTGCTCTGAAGCACAGCAATGACCTGACTCATTGATGATAGATTTTGACTTATGAAATGCGTGTCTTGTATTAGTCCCGCATGGATGTCTTCCTTTAACAATTCTGAATCATATTAACTTTAATCACTTAGATGCTACAGATAAACTTGAATTTCAATTAGAGACTATGATATAGTGTCTACCATAAGGTTCTTTTATGGTTAAATGTGTATAGAAAATCTTCATGTGAATCATGCTTATGATATTGTGTAATTCACTGTTTTCCTACATGTAATTCTGGTGAAACACCATAAAATATAGTAATTTTTATGATTTAGATTTTAATCTTGGTTTTTTTCCATTTATATTCAAGTATCACCTTAAGATACTTAATAATAATTTAACTGCAGCTGTTAAAAGTGCATTTTTGCTAAATATAATTCCTGTGCTTTTGTCATAACACATTACCTTTTTATGCAGTTAGGGTTGTCCTAAATTGCTTTTTCTCCATATTTTGTTTAAGAAGAAATCTTACTCTCTGGAATAGTAAAGACTATTCTTCCTGTGTTTTCCTGTACTATGAATTCTTGAATCAGTCTCTTGTTTGAGAAGAACATCAAAAGCTTTGGCCTTGCTTGACTGATTCCAAGTCTGTTTCTAAGGAGAAAGAAGTCTGCTTCTGATTTTGGTCATGTTGGTCTGAATAAGGGCCTCTTTTATCCCAATCAGGGATGAAACTAAAGGGAGGATATGCTAAACTAAATGAAAGTACTATCAAACCATAGGTTTCTTGTCTAGTAGTTATTTTTACTCGGTAAATCCAAGGTTTTTGTCATAGGACAGTGTAATTATTTTATGAATGGATTGGTTGGGGGGTGTATGAAAGATGTGGTAAAGAATAACTAGAATTAATGAGGTGAAATAAAAAAAAAGTTTGATTGTCTAAGGCTGACAAATTTTTTACTAAAATTTAAGTAGTATATTGTTAGAGATTTCTGTTGTCTTGTGCTGTTTTGGGGCAGTTAAGGTACAAGATAGAATTTGTGTGGGTTTTTGGCAATGCTGTTTTGAGAAACAGGATTCCATAGTCTCATTGGAATGACACTGCATCTGAGGATTTCCACTGGTATCATCTAGCCACAGTGCTGACTCTCTCATCAGTCTTTGTACTCCATGTTACTGTTTGCAGGATTCTGCTGCACCTGGTAATGAATAAGGTTACGTATTAACTTGTTTTTTTCTATTATCAAGGAAACAATTCTTAAAGTTATGCAGTGGAACAGGAATTTATTGTCAAAAAATTTACAAGTCAAGATGTTATCAAAAGTAATGTAGCAGAGAGAAAGTGACCTTTTTAGAAGGTGTTTATAATTTTTCTTAATAGCAGCTTCCCTTCTATGATGCAGCTGGAGTAACAGTAAATGGTGTTTATGGAGATCTACAGAGTAGAATGACAGCAGGACAGAGATTTGCTACATTATGCAAAAGAAAGCATTACTGTATGGATGACAACATGGATATTACTCCCCAGAAAACCTGCAGACTTAGAGGTATATCTTGGAAGATGCTGAGGATTCTCTCAGAAGTGCTGTCAAGCTCCTTTCTGTCCTATTAACACTCCTTGGTTTGATCTTTGGCTGTGCTCTAAGCATAGTCAAAGCAAATCTTAAACTTGGTGTGAGCATTTCTTTGTGCAATAGGAAATATTTGGTTGACATGATGACTTTAGTAAGCCTATTGCCCTTTCCTCGAGATACCGTCCAGATTATGGGTACCCAGCAGGAACATTGATATATGAACTTTGTGCTGGTCATTTAGTTGATGATGAATGATACTTTGTGAAAGCATTTTCCTTACATTCACAAAGTCTGTTTTAAGATTTAATTTCAAACATTGGCTCCATACAATTTTTTGTGTGCACGTTGCAGTATGTGTACTATGAGGTCAGAGTGCGCCTTCTGGGTAATAAATTCAGAGCAGAAAACCCTCCTTTTATGCTTCTCTCTGTGCATTTTGTTCTTCTCTCCACCAGAGATGAGCTCAGTGATTGCTTTCATGTATTCTATTGGCTGCCACAGAGCAAATCTTAGTTGTATTTTTCAGGTAGTTATGGTCAGCTGAAAACCTGTCACTCTATGTCAAATCTCTTTACTTTTTCCATATACAAATCTTTACTTTCATCTTTACTTTTATTTTCAGAAGTGAATGTTGTTTGCCATGTAACTCTCCAATCTCGTAAGGCAGCTGTGTGAAGACAAAACCAGTGCTGAACTGCATGCTCTTTATAGGGCTTGTTTGGGGAGCATTTTTTCTTATGCAATCTTACAAGTTGTTTTTTAGAATTGTCCTTCCACATCAAGGTTCAAATGGAAATTATTTAAAAGACCCTGTGCCTCATCCCTCTTGAGGCTCGCTCTCCAATTTCCTAACCTCAGTGTTAAATAATTAGTTTTGGAAGGTTGAGCAGAAAATAAAACTAAATTAATATGTGCATTTGAATGGTAGCTTTGTGCAGTTCCTCTTCTGCAATTAGAAAATTGTCTCAAGTGCTGGTCTACCAAAGGTAATTATGAACAAAAGGTTGAGTTCTCTTTTTTAATGAGTTCTGCTTGATGCTGAGAAGAAAATCTAGTCTGGTGCAGAGTATATTCAATAGTGCTAATTAAACCATTCCTCCCACTTACTTTAAGTCAAATTAGTTTGATCCAATTGAGAAACTAATGTTTTACTAAGGCAGCTCTTTAAGACTTAGCAGAATTGTTCCATGTGACCTTAAAAGAGAGGGCTTTTTTTTGTGAAGGGGCTACCAATCTTCACTGAGTGAAATATAGCTTTCCTTCTTTTCTTTTTTTCAGTGTTATAAGCAAAACACTTGAGTAGCCTCTGCTACTCAAGTGTGGTGATGCCAATTGGAATTCTAAGTGCGTTGCATTTTTCCCCATTTTTGCATATAATAACTGGTTTTTATTTTATTAGAAGGAAAATGAAAAAATCAAGCATTTTTAGTGCTTGTGCCTAACTTCAGAGGCATGACTTGTTTTAATCTACTTACAGGAAAGTAATAAAAACTTTATTATCAGAACTTCAGGAGATGACTTATTGAAGGCATCACCCTGAAAGCTCTTCAGGGTGTTAAGGACCAGAAGTTAAAATACTTAGTGTTGGATTTTTTTTTTTTTCGAGGCAGTTAAACCCAGTCATGTACTGCTTACTGAATTTCACTGGTTTGATGGGATTATGCAGCATGAAGTATTTTTCTGTTATGATTATAGACATATTATCAGGAAGTGGATTGTTCATATCAGTATCATGGGCAAAATTTGCCTTCATTGCTACTTACACCTGCTCAGGCATATTGGTTTCAGGTAGGGATGCTGCTCTACTTTTTAAGGTACACGGTGTTGATCTGGTGTTGTTCTGCTCTGGGAGGACAAGTAATGCTTTTCCTCCTGAAGCTGTATGATTGCATATCCACATGGTTAAGACTACTTCCCCTCTGCCCAACATGACTGGAGAAAAACCCTCTGGTGTGATAAAGGGGGGAATCTTGTACCCTCCTGTTCACTTGTGGGTCTGACCCCCTGGGCGTGCTCAGTATTTGGATACAGTTTGGGCCTGAGGAGGTGGCACTGAAGATCTCTGTCAATGCTGTGGGGGCTTCACATCACCCTGGCTTCTGTTTCACAAAAGCAGGCTGTAAGCTGTTCTCTGTGTGTCCTTGAGCTCCAACCAGCCTGGAGTCCAGGACTGGCCAGCAGCTGAGAGAAGCCTTTGAAGAACCCAGGACTTTGTGGTATGCCTGTGTTATAGCAGCTGCAGCTGGGGTGAATGGGTTGATTTAGCTTGAAGCTGCTGAGCTCAGGTACTGTCAATATTACTGCTGCAACAGGAAAGCCACACAATGGAAAATGGTTAAAAACTCTACCCAGTGAGGTTGGCTCTTTCTTACTGTGGCTGCATTGTCAGCAGTACAGTACCCAGGCTCTGCATTTTTGACTTATCAGGAATGTTTTCATGAGCTGTGGTTACAGCAGTGAATGCCAGATATACTGCTCCTTGAAGGAGCTGTATAGTGTGGTAAAGTGCACTGGAGAACTAATTCTGGAGTAGGGACAAACTAGTTTTTTGTTGGTGCTACCTGATACCTTCTGTGGTTTTGATATCCATTCTGATTCTGGGGCACAGGAGAGTGTAATGCTGATTCTTGTTTTTAACAGCATTCTTGAAGACTCAAGGGTTGTGCCCATGGTAGAAAATAGAATGGACCATAGTGCATTTATGCATTCACAACGCACTGCCCCTGACCTCTCTTGTCCGGCAGACTGTACTTAATCTCCCAATGTCTGGGAGAATATTAATTGCCAGCTCTTGATAGAGTATACAAGTTAGCAATTAAATGTTATGGATGAGTGGAGGCTGGTATTTGAGCCCTTGCCTTGCCTTTAATTTATTGATATAGGCACATGCAGCTAATTCAGTACCTTTTAATGAGTTCTGAGTATTCTCTATGAGTTCCCATATAAATGGTTTCTATAAACCATTTTATAATTCTACCACAAGTGGGCTTTTTTATTCCTGTTTTCTCTCAATATGTTGCTTGGTATACTATTGAAGTCAGCACAACAGAACGGCTGCAGGAGCAGTACTAAGTAGCTCTCTAGCTTTGTTAAAGATGAGTGGCTTGTTTTGAGTGGAATGATTAAAAAGAAAATTGTTTTGCTGAAGGAGATAAGGTGGATCCCACAAATTATGCAGTTTACAAACCAACTTATATTTTTTTTATTATGTGAAAGCACCGATCAACAGCAGGAAAAAACACTTAAGCATTTGGCATAATACTGGCATATGGAGATATTAAGTAATGTACATGGTAGGAGGCAGGCTTTTTAGCTGAGAGTTTGCCAGGACAAGCATCATATCCAGGGGTTTCCTTTATAGCCAGGAAAAAGAAACCAAATACTATGATATGTGTTTACTACTTGACATTTGAAATGCAATGCTGTCCCACATTTTTATTGAAAAACATGAGCAAAATTCAGTATCTTGTTACTTTCTTACAGATTTAAATAAACTGTTTTGATTTGCAGTTTATTTTTATTTAGTTTATTTTTATTTGGTGGCAGACCAAATTTTCAATCTCATTTTAAAAAAATACAGAAATTCTTGCATGGGAGAGCTGCCAAAAAGTTGACAGAATAATGTTCGTGATTCTTTTCTGTGAACAAATATTAGACACTTTTGGCACTCCTGTGGTGAAGGTGCCATGACTGTAAAAACAAAAATATGTTTAATACATTATAGAAGCTTCCAGAGTGGTATTCCATGCTGTTCTCTGATTAAAGTCTAGGCCACATTCTGCTTATGGAAAACTGCCTTTCCATGTTGATTTGTAATTCAGTAAATGCTTGCTGTTCCTGAATAGGTGAAGAATTGTCCTAAAGAACTTCCATTGTAGGTAATATGAAGGGAGATCTTACCTTTTTGGCTTAGTCCTTACTCCTATTGGTTACATTTATTCAAGAAACTTCATGAACAGAGGGCATATTCCATAACCCTTTTAAACACTACTCTAAAAAGTGTGACTTTTTTCACAAATTCTCACAAAATCATTAAAATTTTATTTGAAAGAGGTTCCTGGAGGCCACATCAATTCCATCCTTCTGCTTTAAACAGGATTGTTAGCAAGCCTAGATCTGTTTTGTCTGACAACACTGAAAGCCTCTGAGGCTGGAGATTCCACTTATGTGAAAAATATATTATAGTGCTCAACTATCGTTCTAGTGAACAATTTTTTCTTAATGTCCTTCGATCTTCCTAATTTCAACCACTCCCCATTGCCCCTTTTTTTTGCCATTGTACATATCTGATGAGAGATTGTCTCTGTGGTCACCTGAGCTACCTCTCAAGCAGCTGTAGGCTGTTGTTAGATCTCCCTCTTTGCCAGACTAAACAAGCCCAGCTCTTAGAATTGCTTCTAATTAGCAATTGCTTCTGAGGGGCCAAGTGATGGTTATCCTTATAGCCTTCTACTGGACCTTACTCAGCTGCTCATTGTCCTTCATGAAGGGCAGAGCCCCAAACTGAGCACAGCTTTCCAGACACTGTCTCCTCAGTGCAGGAGCTCCCTTGACCTGCTGGCTGTACCTTCCTCAATGTGGCCCAGTATTGGCTTTCTGGCTTCACAGGGAGACTGCACCATGGCTCATATTCACATTGGTACCCACCGTGGTCCCTGGTACTTTTAGCAGGGCTGTCAGTCAGGCAGCCACTTTCCAGCTGTACTTGTGTGTAAGGTTATTCTTCCCCAAGTGTAGACCATTTCAGGTCTGCTTATTAAGGTTTGGGAAATTCCTGTTGCTCTAGTTCACAGGTTTCTCAAACTGCTGTGAATTAAGACTCTACTGCTCAATGTATCAAATTTTCCTCCATTTTGTACTGTCCTTGCATTTTCTAGTAAGTGCATTCTTCCTTATGACCCAGGTTGCTGACGAAGATGAGGGACAATGTCAGACCCAGAGCAAATTGTCTGATTCTCATTGTGTTGAGTGCCAGCTGGACTTTGAGCCATTGATTACTGTGAGCCCAGTGTCCAGGCAGATTTCAATATATCTAACAGTTCAGTCGGCCCATAGTTTCTCAGCTTTCTGAGCTTCTGTGGAAGATTGTGTCAAAAGCCTTATGAAAGCCAAAGTGGATCATATCCAGCGCTCTCCCCTGGTCCATGCAGCTCATCAGTTCATCATAGAAGGCAATTGGGTTGGTCATGGATGATTTGCACTTGGTAAATCTCTGCTGATTATTCCCGATTAACTTTTTGTCCTTCACATACTTGAAAACCTATTTCCTTTTATTTTAATATGAGTTATGGAATTTTTTAATATGAGTTATGGAGTTATTTTTTAATATGGAAAAAGTATATCATCTCTGAGACAAAGGCCTGTGAATGCGATGTTCTACTGGCAGCAGAAGAGGTATTTCATGTCCAGAGGAGAGAAGAAGGGATAAGCTGCTTTATTGGTACAGGTGACTTCTATTTTAATGAGGAAGAGAGACAACTGCATATATGCTAGAGATTAGTCATCGTTTAGTTAAGGTAAGATTTATCCAGGAGTAAAGCGACACTTAGGAAACTTAGCTGCCTTTGAAGAGGGTCCTAGGAGCAATATAAAGTCTATATTTATAATTCATTTAGAAAACATTATACTACATGGTAGATACAGAAGAATTCATTGACATCTCAATTATGATTATAGTCCTTGAGCTGTGAAAGCAAAAGAGTAAATCTCCAGATCTTTAATAAGAACAATGATAACTTTCTCCATTTTAGGTGAAATATTGGCTAGAGATCATGAAATTAAAAGTTAATCCATTACTAAGTAAATCATTTGGCACTTAGGTGAGAAAGTGTAACCCTATTTGAGGGAGAAATATACTCTCAATATATAGAAAGTTGTAATTTTATTCTGTAGTATATTTAAAATTCACCTTCCCAAGTAACTTTAGGGAAACTTCTAAGTCTTTGCTCCATATTGTTTAATTAATTGGTTTTCTACTTTCTCCTATGCCTGTATTAAGGTGAGCAGAAACTACCGTTTAGAATGTGTGAAGACAAATGCACAAATGGGTATCAAGTCCCAGGTAATATTTCAAATTCAAAAAAGTCTTGATCTACTCTGCCATTAGAGCATTTGACAATTCCAGGCTGGGGATCCAGCACTGTTTCCAGTTGCTCTGCTCAATACAGCTACATATGCTGAAGATATGTTTCAATGAGTTAAAAGAAAGTAAGCCACTGAAGGTTTGCCTGAGGCCAGTTCATAGAATATATGTGTCTTTGCTTTAGTCATCTTCTGTCAGACTTTCACAGTCCTGGGACTTCACCAAGTTTGTTAGGAATTCTTAGTGTATTTTTGCTGCTCTTCAGATGAGACGATTGATTGATTTCTGTGTTCGTATTTGCAGATAAAGAAGTCACTGAATGCCCTGGCTTTTTGTTTTGTTTTAAATAAATGTCTTGGGTTATGTAACCAATAAAATATGTATTCTATTTCATCTGTTGAAAGCAGTTGAGATTTTTTTCTTTATCTCTTGTAACTCCAGGGAGGAGGGGGGGCGGATGCCCTCTGATAGTGGGCCAGCTGTTAAAAACAGGTGGGACAGTGTTTCTTATCTCCTTCACCACCCGTCCATCCTCCAGGGGATATCTTCTGCTAATGGGCCATTAAGGCTCACCAATGACATGACACATTACATCATCCCATTGGGAGATGCTCCACCCAGTGTGTGGGGGGAGCCAACTGTTCCTACCTAGATAAAAACTGAGACTCAGGAACCCAGGCATCTGGTTTTTTCCACTGGAGGGAGACTGGACTCATCTCACTGCCACTGGACTTTCTACAGGACCATCTCTGCTCCACAGAACTACATCTGTTACTCCAGGAGGATTTATTTAGACTGCTTCCAACACCCTGACCAACAGGGTGTCAGGTCATATTTCTGACTCTGTCAGGGTTTTACCAGGACTTTTTGTTTCCTTGCTTGCTTGTTTTTTTGTACTACTACATTTGTATTCCTTTTTCTTTATATTCCTACTAAAGAACTGTTACTTCTATTCCCATATCTTTGCCTGAAAGCCTCTAATTGCAAAATTATAATAATTTGGAAGGAAGGGGATTTACATTCTCTGTTCCAAGGGAAGCTCTAGCTTTCCCTGACAGACAACTGTCTTTCCAAACCAAGACAATAAGGGTTTCTGAAGAGGAGAGAAACTGACTCTGATAGCAGAGTGAGTGAAACATTCCTCAAGATATGTTGCTTTTCCTGGGAAGTCTATTCTACCTGACGCAACTTGAGCAGAAGGATTTGACTAGACATCTTGAGAGGTCCCTTCTAACCTTAGCACTCTTGCAATTCTGTTATTCAATGGTGATTTCCAATTTTGATTGCTCCTAGGGGTTGTATGATGTAGCATATTCTGGAAAAGATGTGCTTGCTTGGAGTCCAAAGCCTTAACACAAAGAGATTTTGAGACCTTCTATACTGGACAGAAAATATAATCACAGTATCACAGGATAACTGATTTTGGAAAGAATATAAACAGGTCTTGAGTCCAAGATCATGTTCAAAGTAAGATCAGCTATGAGCTCAAACCAAATTACTTGGAATTTTATATACTTTGTAAACTTAAAAATCTCCAAGGAAGGAGACTGCACAACTTTTCTGAGTAACCTGTTCCTATGACTGTCTGCCCTTGTGGTGAAAAAAAATTCCCTTCAGCCAGTCTCAGTCTCTCTTCTTCCCATCATGCATAATTTTGAAGAACCTGTCTCCATCGTCCCTGTGACCTCCATATAGATATTAAAAAGCTGCAGCTAGGTTCTTCTGAAGCCTTGTCTCCAGGCTGAACAAGCCAAATTAGCTCAGTTTCTAAAAACAGGGTGAATTCTCCAGACCCCTGAGTGTCTTAGTAGCTCTCCACTGAACTCTGCTGAACTTGCTCCTGTTCCTCAGTGTCTGTATTGAGGGGGGAAAAATGGATGCAGTATTTGAGATGTGCTCTATGAAGTGCTTTTGTCTACTAGCTATGATAATACAACCTAGGATGATGTGACATTTGTTCTTCTGCCAGGGTATGCTGCTGGCTGTCTGCCCAGGGTCCTTTGCAGTACAGCTGTTTCCCTGCCTGCCTTCATGCAAGGGCTCATTTCTTCTCGGGTGCAGGACTTTGAATTTTTCATTTTAAAAATTAATAAAGTTGCTGCTTGCCTGTTCCTCTAGTCTGTCTAGATCTCTTTTAACAAAGTCCTGCTCTTAAGCATATCAGCTCTTTCTCCTTGATGTATGTGCAAACTTGAGGAAAGTGTGTACAATCACTTACCTTCAAGTCAGTGATAAGTATATTAGAAAGGACAGGTCCCAGGATAGATCTTTGTGGTGTTCCAATTGTTGCTAGTCTCCAGATACAGTAGGACTGGCTATCTACTTTCTTCTGAATCTGATCATTCAAGCAGGTTTTCTCATATCTAATTGTTCACCAATACAGATCATGACGTCATAAATTGCATGCAAGAATATTGTGAGAGTCAAGTATATCTCTGAAGATGAAAGTAAATGACATCCACTGCTCTCCCTTCATCCCCAAATCTAGTAATCTTATCCTAGATGACAATCTATGCTAAATAGACCCCTTATCTACTTCATGTGCCCAGAAACACTTGAAAAAGACTTGCTTTGTGATTTTTTTTCCAGAAATCAAAGTGAGACTTCAAGTTCCCTGGGCTTACCTTTCGACTTTTTTGAGGATTGATACAACATTTGCCCTCCTCCAGTCATGCGGGACCACTTGATCTCTATGAGCTTTCAAAGATAATAGAGAGCAGCCTTGCAAGGATACAGCCTGTTGGATCCCATGAGCTTGTGTGAGTTGAATTCTCTCAATTAATCCCTGAGTCCTAATGGACTGCTGGTAGGTCTCACGATCCCTTTTACTAATCACAGAGGTATGGTAGACCTTAGTGAGGACTAAGAGAGATGACATTAAATATATTGACATTATTTGTGCCTGCTGTTGCTAAATCACCTGCCTCGTTCAGCAGCTCACATATTCCTTGTTCAGCCTTACAGCATTTCTCTACTTCTAGGCTCCAACAAGACCTTGCCTTTCACTGAAGCCACTGTAAATCAGTGCATTTCTTACACTAGAAAAGCAAATAAATGTGAGAACCTGTAACGAGATGTTACAGGGTTTACAAATAATGAGTCAAATTTTATTAGATAGCTGTGAAACTTGGAAAATTTAACCCAAAATCTGCAATGTGCTCCTTGTTTACAGTTCTTGCTGATGGTGTTGTGCAAGTTGTGGTGGCCCTAGGGGTGCCAGCAGCCTTGATTGTCCCTGCCCAGCCGTGCCTCAGTAATGCCACAGCAGAGTCTGGTCTCCAGCTCCATACAGCCCTGCCCTGCTGTGCCCAGTCATGGGCTCCCCAAGCTAGGCCCACATCCCAGCTCATTGTTGTCCCATCCCCAGGGAGGTGCCCAGAGCTGGGGGTTCCCTGGTACCCTGTAGCTGCCCTGCTTGTGGCTGGGGTGGTGGGATGGGCACACACAGACCCATGGGCACTGTTCTTTTGCTGCTCCCTGCCACAAGTTGTCTTTCTAGTGGGGTCTTTTGGGGATCCACTCCTATTTTCCTCTAAAAGCAATGAATTCAAACTTTTCTGCATCTTCTGTCTCAACTGAGTATTTTGAGGACACTTGCTGAAAATATCTTTCAGTTTTGTTTGACAGGTACTTTCTACCACCTGAGGCATATGCTTGCTGTTTTTGCCACATAGGGAATCTAATGCATTTTGTATTCCTGCTTCTCAGTTTAGCCCTGTGCTGGGAAAGGTATGGAATCCAAACCCAGGAGAACTTGCTGAAAACCAGCATTTAATGCCCTCAGATATTAGACATTCCTCTTGACTCCTTCACTTTCTTTGATGATGTCACATGTCTTGCAGTGTTAACTACAGTTTTTGTACTGTAAGCAAGTGCCTTTCCTTAAACAGGTCAGCCATCACATTGCCTTTTTAGTACTCATCTCAATAATACAGAGACATCTCAACCTCTGGCAGTAATGATGAAGGCAGATGGCCTGTACAGCCTGGCCTTTTCAGCTTTGAAAATGCTTGTGACCCCTGTGCTATGACTGCCATGCATCTCTCCTGCCCTTCTGATGGCAGTGCTTAACAGGAGATGGAATAAGGACAAGCCTTGCAGGATATCTCCCTTGTACTGTCCTTGAATGCCAAACATTCCATCTTCATACAAGCTAGATAAAAGAAAGATTTTTTTTTCATTGGGAACCTCTGCTGGGCCAGTTAATTTGCACCATTAATTGATGTGTTCCTCATAGAATAACTTTGCCAACTGTGGATTTACTGCCTGTGTGCTCAAATGAGGTTGTGATTCTTCTGAACTCTACTCATCTTGAGACAGAGGTTTTCTTCTTTCCTTCTCACCCTGCCCTGGCACATGGCCTGTTTGGTACAGTGTGCCTGATTCTGCCCTCTGGAAATAAAACAGATGAAACCCACCAGTACAGAAATCTTTTCACACAGCTTCAGAGTAAGGCCTTCTAACTATGACTCGGCTTCTGAAGAAGGACAAGTTGTGTCTGAAAGTCACACTGTCCCTGAAGTTTCTATTGATTTCAGCAGTATTTGTGGTGCTCAGCAGTTTTGTTCTGCTTGCTGACTGTACATGCATGGGCTACATCACACTCAGCTGCATAATGAGACAAGCTATAGAGACAAAAATCCCCAAACTTTTTTGCCTGCATATTCTCTTTCAAATGCAAGTGAAGAAAGGTCTGAATTAATTAGTGGAGAAGCTGCAGAACACCCAAGAGCATGTCTTGATTCATTTGTTTTAGAACAGTTGGATGTAGCACAACTCATGGAGAATGACACTGAAGTGGGTGGCTTCTAGGGAGCCAATATAAATTTTTCACTAAATGCACAAAATTATGCACATTTGTAATATCTTTATTAACTGTATGCAATACTGTGGATCAGAGCCAGACTTCAATATGAGGACTGCAAAAATATCTCTGGTATTTTTTCCATTTTTATTTGTTATGATCTGTTAATCTTAGCAAACAATGCAACATTTTTTGAGACTCTTCCTTCTTCCTCTTCCCCTGTGCCTCACATGACTTCTGGGCTCCTTCCCCACCCCTTATAGATTTAGATATTGAAATTATTATGAAGTTCAGAAGCCTGATAACTTCCTCATTATTGAGACAGAAGTACTGTGAGGTAGGGTCCATGCTCTCACTGCAATATCCATTTTGTAGCTTAGATTTCAATAAAGATATGTCTGAACATATGATGTCATGTGTCAGCTATGCACAAAGGCCTCAGCCTATGTATAAATACAAGTCATTGAGTGCTCAGGATTTGTTGTTTTATTTGTTTTGGGTTCTTTTTAATAACAATAAACGGAGAGTAAATAGTTTCTGAGGTACCAGTCTGATTTCTGCTGGCACCGGAGTGTTAAGTGTCTTTCAACAGAGAGCGAAACTTTGGCAGCAGAAGTAATAAATATACTGTGTCTAGTATTAATCAATTAGGTGCTCATGTAACAAAGTTTTCTTCCCAAGGCACTCCAGCTGGGGCCATAGTTTTTCTTCTAAAAAAAAAAGTTTCTGCCAGCCAAAAAGAGGAGAGATTTTAATAGAGAGTTTTACGTGTTGTTCTTACACTGTTTCCTTTGAGTTTTCTCTTCTTCCTCGTCAGTATGTTAGTATTCAGGGAAGGCTTTTTCCTTTTTTGAATGTGTCCACCATGCTCTGCACTTAATTCTAGTTTTCTGCCTATTAGTAATTAATTTTCTTAATGATTAGAGCTGCCTGGGAGCAGGTATTGTCTTCTTAAGCCTTTATTAGACCTGATGAACTTAATGAATGACACTGAGGGTCTGCTTTTTTGTCCTACTTGGCTGGACAGGTTCTCTGCTATCATCTCAGATAACTTGATCTTGTTCTAGTTTCTAATCTAAAACTGGAGTCTATAATCATGTATGTCTGCCTTATATATAAAATGAGGTCTATTTATTTGGTTTATTTTTCCTTATGTGGTAGGTTGACCCCATCTGAAGGCCAAGCCTCCACCAGTCACTCGCTCATTAAGCCCAGCTGTTTGAGGGGGAGAGACTCAGAGGGACAAAAGTGAGATAACTCAAGATAAAGACAGCTTAATAGGTGAGACAAAGCTGCAAGCAGAAGCAAACCAAAATAAAATGTTCACTCTCTACTTTTCATCAACAGGCAGAGGTTTAGTCACTTCACAGAAAGCAAGGCTATGTCATGCATAACAATTCCTGGGGAAGATAAATGCTGTAGCCCCAAAGGTTCTCCCTTCCTCCTCCTTTTTCTGAGCTTTTACTGGGGAGCACAGGGTTATATGGTTTGAAGTATCCCTCTGGTAAGTTTAGGTCAGATGTCTTGGCTGTGCTCATTTCCAGTTTCCTTCACACCCCCAGCCTATTTGTCTGCGGGAGCAGATTGAGAAGAGGAGAAGGAAAAAAAACCACAAAACCCCCAAAATGCTGTACAAACAGTGCTCAGTGATAGCCAAAACATTGGTGTATTATCAACACTGTTTTAGCTTTTAAGCACAAATGCCCAAACTCAAAACACCACCATACAGGCTGCTATGAAGACAATTAAATCCATCCCAGCCAGGACCAGTACAGCTTATTAGACTTTTGAGTCAAAGAATATGTGATGGATTTAATTGAAGTATTTTTGGTCCATAATCCTGAATAATGTCAATTACAAATCACAGTTTTTTTTTTTTTTTTTTTTTTTTTTGATAGCATCTATATTTTATTTTGCACTAAATGGTTGAGACACGATATTTTTACTGAGTTAGTTTTTTAGAACTTCTGGGAAAAAACAAATTTTAGTATTCCCTTCTTCATTGACTGAGTTCACGAATTCAAACATGCTGGTAAATAAATGTGGATCAAAATTCATCTGGAATCATCATAGGTTGGGTCAGTGATAGATTTTCAGGCCTTAAAAATGCAAAAATGTCTTTCAATGCTGGACCTTGCCAAACTGAAGTAATGCAGTCTAGTTCTGGCAAGATCCTCGTTTAGTATCTCCTTAATTCAAAAGTCCTCAGCAGGTGAAGTAGAGGAAGAGAATACAGACCAACAGGATTTATCAGGGAAGAGAGTAAGACCTGAGCTTTGGAAGAAAGTAAAATACCATAGTGTGAATTAAAATATTAACTCTAGTGTAATTTGCCCTGCATTTAATTCCTCTTGCATTTAATTCATGCATCCTTCTGACTCTCTTGTATTCCTTTTATTTAGGGATACATGGTTTACCTACATAGCTTTTAGATTTTGGGATTAGAAAGATCCATACTCTGAAGCAGGATTATTATTAACTCTAAGGTAATGCCTAGCAGTGCTCTCTGTGAGCAGATGACTTTCTGATGTTCTGCTTTCTAGATGACTTTGTGGCTCACAAACTACAGAAATAGAAATGGACTCTAGTATGAATAGGTCACCAACAGGCTGGGGCACAGTTGCTTTCTTGATATCTGGAATATGTTGTAAAATCACAATTCCATTTCGCATTTGTAGGTCAGAATATATCACTGTTGTGTCTCTGAAGTGGGGAGAGAGAGAACTGCCCATCTTTCAGACATCTCCAAAAAACCACAAGTGGTGTCCAGGAGGAAAAGTGCTATTGCATTCTCTTCTACTTGATTTCATCAGGTCTTTTATTGTGGATATGAGCTACTGCATCAGCACCTGAGACAAAAAACAGGTGGTGTGGTGAGAAGTAAAATGGGTCAGCTTACATCAGCTGTGAAGGTATCCAAATTGTCTCGCTTCACTGAAGGTTTGGCCTTTGCTTCTCAGCAAAACACTAAGTAGCTGTTAAAAAGTTAGAAGTCCTCCATAGCACCAGCATTGAAGAACTGTAAGCAGGACAGCCTCATCAGTGGAGTGGGTATTTGTAAGTTATGGACTTATTCACTGCATTTCCACAGATGAGATTTCCTCTTCCTTTCTTTTGTGTAAGATGATGAACATTTTACAGATTTGTGCTTTGTTATCAGGAATATCCCATTAACATGATTTCAGTTTCAAAGATATATAATTGGGGTATTATTTGGTTTGATGATGATAATGTTTGTTTTTGTTTTTCAGAATTTTGTGTAATTTGCTTGATTAGCAACTGGTGGCATTTTGCATCCTCCTTTTACACTAACTCTTGATGATTAAATGGAAATTTGAGTTACTTATATGTCCAAACTTTCAGCTTTGAGTTGCTTTTATTTTTATAAAATGGAATGCACATACTGAGCTTCTAAAAATCTTTAGAAGAGTTTCTGAAACTCTATATATAGAGTTTCTATATATTTTGACATAAATGTCCCTAATTTTCATTGGTAATTCTGTCTTAGTTTCAAGTTACTTGTCACTGAGAACTTGGGAAATCTCCTAAAGTTTGCCTTCTCTAGTAAAAACATCCCAAATTCTCTATATTTGGTAGTGCCAATAGTGGAGTGTATTGGAGTAGGCCACAGTATACGGTAAAACTATTACATAAAGCAGGGAAAATTTAAATTATTTTAATACAACAATTAAACCATATAGGTACAAAATGTCAGGTAAATAAAAAATATAAATGTTCCCATAGTAGTAATTGCTTGGCTATGCTGAGTGATTTATGTAACATTGTTGTATAGTAATACATGCATACAATTATTTGTGAAATGTGTTCAGTGTGGCAAAATCAATATTGCTCTGGGAACAATAACCTTGTATTTTCTTGACCTCTGCATATTGAAATGGTTCCCTTTACTATTGCAGTAAGTCTGGATTTAAAAAAAATAAATGCTGAGGAGGTGGGCTAGGGGTAGGAAGCAGACAAACCCAGCTCAGCAGGTGATACAATTATAAACCTTAACAGAAATGAAAGTAAACTAGGCTTTAATGCTGTAGGATTGCGTGTTTTGTGTTGGTGGTGACTTCTCACTCAACAGTTCCCTGATAGGTAAAATCAGGTTGCACATGACACAGACATGTCAACAAGAAACTCTCTGAAATTATTTTTTTATGTGGTGATGGATTTAGGGAATCTCTTGGAATCTCATAATTTTAAACTGTGCCATGACAAATGTCCATCATTTTTCAGTGATTCTTAACTAAATTACTGAACTGGACATGGGATGTCTAGAAGTGGATAAGACCAAAGTGTTAATAGATTTGCTTTCAGCCTTCTAGCTGTGGTTCCCACGAATTTTGGTAGGGTCTACACTTGCATGTAGATTGCACTATGATTGTACTACTCTGCTCTTAGGTGTCATGGTTTTCCTAATGGTTAATTCCATGACCCTTAGATATGTTACTTTTACATACTGGATATACCTTGTTATTCACTCAAATATTTGTGGAATGAAGTATTTTTTGACCTAAAAAATAGTGCAGAACATTTCCCTAAACTCATCCCTCAACTCAGTGGACATTATTCTTTACAGCTTTAAATTTGCTAGTACAGGAAAGATAACATCTACCTTTGTACCTTCAGGCACAAGGGTAAAACAGAAATACTTTACGGTGTTGGGTTTGGGTGGTATTTTTTTTTGGTTTTGTCTTTTGGGATTTTTTTGTTTTGTTTTTGGGCTTTTTTTTGTAGAAAAATCTCAGTGATCAGAGTTTTGTCAGCCTGTGTGTTTCCATATCTTCTCTCCATTTTTGCTGTACTTATAAAATAGCCTTTTTTGCACAAATAGAAGCAGCCATCCAGACACAGCTGTCAACTGTCATGTTGATTACTACTAAAATAAAGAGTTCAGTACCTCAGTAATTTAATATAAATTATATTGATAAAATGGAAGCCAGCCCTGCACTTTGTCACAGTAATTTAGACTTTTAGAAATGTGCAGGGTGAGTGGTCATGTAGGGTAGAAAATGACAGATTAGAATAATGACTCTTGAATTTTCAAACATTCAGATGCAGACCACAAATCCTCTCACCTGTTACCATAGATCCAGAGTTTAGAGCAAAATCAGCATTTGTGGTCTCTGATTCATCTTTGCTTTCTGTAACAGAGAATCCTCTCCTGTGACAGACATCCTTTCCTCAGGGAGAAGATCCTAAGGTGACCTTGAAGCCAGCTCTCTTCACAAGGACAAGAGCATGCATCACTGCACTTACAATCTCATTTTGAAAAAAATCCACACTATTAAAGCAGGGAGAAGGGAACAGCTCGTGACTGCATAGGATTTAGATGTCTCAAAGCTTTAAATTTGAAGACACATGCTATTTACTTCACCTTCCATTGAAAGCCAACAAGCATTAGTGGGTAATGAGCACAGAAGCCAGTTTTGGGGCAGAAGCTGGAAGGAAGCTGTGTTTGCCCTCTTTTGTTCTACACAAACACATCACTGGACACACCTTTTGCTTCCATGTTGTCTTGCCTTTATACTTTAACTACTTCTTTGCTACCAATAGCCTTTGTTTCACAAAGAAAATATCTGGCCTTGCTTTTGAAGTTGCTTTATGCATAATGATAGCTGGCTCTGTTTGGTGCAGAGGACAGAGATGAGACTCTAGTTTAGCTCAGGACACAATCATCCTATTTTTTTTTAGGACAGGCAGAATATTTTAAGTCTTCAAAGTCCAGTGCCTATTGCATAATCTCCCACAAATTATAAGCAAGTTTCTTGTAAGTGATAAGGAAATCCTCAAATGAACTCTTTGGAGAAATGAGCAAGTGAATCAAGTTGCAGTGACACATATAAAGCTTTGCAGTGGGATGCTCTTGTTTGTGATGAGCTCAAGGGATGTGGGCTGCCCAGTTTGTAAACTCTCCAGTAGAGTCATAAACTCTCCTATGGGACAGAGACTGAGCTCTAAGGAAGAAAGCAATGAGTTTGAGGAGCTGTGAGAAATGGACTGCAAACCCTTACCTAGAAGGCTGTAGGTAGAATTGTGTGGATTAATACTTTGTCCAAGTCAGCTGCTGAAGCAGGGTTTAGGACCCAGCACAGCAAAGAAAAATGGAAAAAACAAGCACACACACACACACAAAAAAAAAGCTGAATGAGAAATTAAGAAAATGCTTTGGCGATTGAAAGGATTTTTTGCAACCTTAAACAGACTGCTTATTTTGTTTACTTGTAATAAAAGCAAGGGTAATACAGTACTCCAGGCCAGAAACAGGAGGCCAAGGAGAGCCAGTGGCCTGCAGAGAGGGCTGTTAACAGAAGTCTGAAACACAAGTGTCAGTTTGGCCCTCTGACCAGTTAGATTGGTATCCACGCCTCCAGGGCTAGGACATTCTTAGTGTAATTACACCAGCAATGCATTGCACTAGTAATGCAGTAGCCCAGGTGCTGCTGGAGGTCACTTTTTCACTGGCCCCTTAAACAGCCATCACATTTGAGTAGCAAAGACTAAGCCCATTCCTTAGGCTTCTTCTGGAGGAATGAGACATGTAGCAGGCTTCTCTTCAGAGGGTAGACAAAAGAATCCACATACCTCCTATTAGTGATGAAGCTAATAGGAATGCTTGTCCTCCTCACCTATAACTTTAAATCTTACTGTGGATTTTTCTTATGTGACTTTTATTACAGTTTTCCCAAATAAAATATTTTGAAAAATTCAGAGATTTGAAACAAACAAAAAAAGAAGCCCAAACCCTAAATAGAGATGGAAAAACCCATTGAGGTCACCTAATTTTGCTTTTGCCTCTGGGAAGGTTTTTTGGGTTTTTTTTTTTTTTTGAGGGGGTGGCAGTTAATTTTTGTGTTTGAATGGGAAGATTTTTGTTTTGGGCAGAAATTCTTTCTCTTATATAGCCACACATTTTATTTGAAAAAATGTTCAAACACGATATGTAGAATGTTTTCAGTGAGATAAAATTCTGATGTATTCTGCTGTTTTCTCAAAAACTGAGTATCTATATTTGTTTTAGAAAAAAATTTTTACCCTTTCTACCAAGGTCTTTGTTTTGCTGCTAGTTTCTGATCAGAAACCCAGATAGCTGAAATAAAGCTTTGCAAAATATTTGGAGCTTTTTATGTTTCAACAAGAAGGAAAAAATTGGTGTTTAAATGTTGATAAGAAATGGAGTGCTCCTGCTGGAATAGGAGTTAATATTTAGTTTGTGGACCAAATGATGATTGACATTGTTAGTATGTTTTTGAAGTAGAGCCTAAAGCTCAGTGGCAGCTCCTTTGTGGTAGCATGTCTTAATAAACAATTTTTGTTTTTTTCACACACCCTCCAGCATCGTTGATCTCTATTCTGACTAGGGATTTCAAATAAGAAATAACAAAATACCTTCTGGGAGCTATTCTCACAGTGTTAGTTAACTTAGCTAAATTAACTCACCATCACAAAATGTACTTGAAAAGGAGAGAAACGAAATATTGTTTGACTGCTGCATGCTGAAAACTCTGCCATTACTAGCTGAAGGATTTGTAGCGTTCAATAAAGAAGTAACCCATTGTAGTTATAATTGTGCATGGCACAGTGAATTATGGTGAAGTGATTGCTCACCTAAGGCTGAAATTGCCAGTGATGCATTTCTTGGGGCAACTCTACTAGGAGGATAGTTTTTATAGGCACATAAAAGATACCAGGTATGGGAGTAGCCACAAAGCAACAACACAGAGAGTGGTGTGCTGTCATAAAATGTATGGAGGAGCAAAGGGAGTCGGACAGAGGCAGAAAAGGACCATTAGTTTTGCTGTACTGTTGGCAGAAGAACTATACTGATAGATGCATATGGCTCTCCTTTGCTCCAATTTGAGGAGCAATCAGCAGAATGCACTTTCTGGAAGTGTGCTTCTGTGGTTATAAGTCTGTTAACTTCAGAAAAAACACCCAGAAGAGAGCTGTGATTCAAAATGCTCTGCAGGTGATGTCCCTTCTCTCCCAGAAGCACCATTTTCAACACCACTGCCTCTTTGTTCATGAGGCTATTAAACAGAGGAAAAAATCAATACATAATTTATCCTTCCACATGTGGCAGAGTTCAACAAAGTGAAAGAAGCTGATAGTAGCTGCAGAAAAAACAGTGTTTTTGGTATTATGCTGGGAAGGAAAATCAGTTTTTATAGAAGCAGTTTTAATGTGCTTTTGTATCTGTTGCATATGTCAATGTCATATGTGAATGTTGCATGCATACATTTCATAGCTGGCTTTGTGCAGAGGTTTCAGGAAAAAAATCAGGACTGATGTGCACTATTAGGAATGGGAGGTGATAACAGTAATAGTATTCTAATCAAGAGTGCAAATCTCTGTTCCAGAACATGAAAAGCTCAGTCTCAAGTCCTTCTCTGTCTAATGAGGCTTTAAAATTCATGTTTTGACTTCCAGGAAAAAAAAAAATCTCCAGAGAGACAGGTTGTTTTTTTTCATCTTACATCTTTATTGTCCTAGATTCACCTCTGTGAGTGTGATGTGGTGGCTGAGCAACAAGATACAACTCCATGGGAATTCTGCATGCAGGAATGTTTCTCTGGGAGTGGAAATAAATTGAAGGATCTCCAGGTGACTTCCTCAGAGGCTTGTTTTTGGACCCATGAGCTCCAAATTTTGTGGAGCTCCAGAACAACCTATGGAAAGAGGAGGGTTGTCAGCTCTCCAGACTTCTAAAACTCCCTGCTGCTGCTAAGGGCTTCCTTATAACTGTCTGACAATGACTGTGCCTAATGAATGAGTAGTCCTGTAATTGTGGCTGTTGCAAACGATCTTTTCACTGCCAGCTGTAAATCATTAGGAATTGGAGTTTGCTTACAGTGTGTGCTCTGAAGTTCATTGGCTAGGCTCAAAATTAAAATAGTTTGTATTTTATTCAGCTCATTGTACTTTATGCAGCAGCAATGTTTAACAGCATTTGGCTATTGTGAAAAATGATACTGTATTTATTCATCTTTGCACCTCTCTGACTGTTTGGGGCACAGGAGGCATATGCCCAGTGTATCTTGGAGTTTCTCTTCAGTTCTGGGCAGCTGGTGCTGCAAAACTCAGGTCAGTTTTTCTGGCAGTCAGTTGCCATGACAGTATCATTTTACCTCCAGGATTTCCTCATTTAGGTGTGCTGTTTATTGCTATGTGAGATCTCGAGAGCTCACTGTAATTGATACTCTCTAACACAAATACATTGACTATGAATCTTCATCCTTTTCTAGTAAGCACAATATAAAAGCTGAGGTGTAATAGATTCTTTATATGGTATTATCTAATTCCCTTCACTGGTGTTTTGAATTCAGACAAACAAACCTGTTAGACTGGCAAAGTGATTTTCTGGAATAGGTCAGGAGCATGGGATTTATGCCAGACCTTCACTCCAGGTCCTGGCTATGACCATGTTTAAATTTTGCAATTGGAGTCTACTGGTTTGGGCTTTGCAAGTATCCGAGGATATTTTGAGGACAAGATATTCATATTTGGAAATTGTTGGAAAATGAACCAGTGCCTCTACTTCATCATACAGCCTTAAATGCTTGAAAGAAGAATTTCCTGCATTTCTCATATTTGTATTTAAGGATTTTTCAGATTGAATGACTTGGTGCCAACATCCAACTCATACTTATGGTTCTGCTTTAACAATAGCATGATCTCAGTTCAGTGAGTGCAGAGATTTTTATTCCAGATGCTTGAGTGATTTTCAGCCTCACTACTAAAGTAATTTAGACCTTTCAAATAGGCTTCAAATGTTTCCTGAGATAATACCTATATTTACATAAATTAGGGGTTTTGTGATTGAGTCCACTTAACTGATGGATGAAGAGAGATCTTCCTGTATGCAGCCATGATTAAAAGACTATAGCACTTTCTTTTACGATTAGGAAACTTATTGCCATGAAATTATCAAATTGGGGTTAATTGTTTAGGGAGTGCATCAATATGTGCCCCTTCAAACATTTATATTGGTTTTCCTCTGTGTTTAGGTGTCAGCATTTTAAGCAGACAATAGATGAACATTGATCTTGCTCTCTGAGGCTGTGTGTACGTTAGCAGTCAGATATCAAGCAGGAAAATACATTTCTGAAGCAATCTTCCTGATGTCTCCATCATCTCCAGTCATCTTAGTTTTCAGGGTGGTCGTGATGCACGTGAACTAGATATCTTCTTCCAGAGGAAATTAATCCAGAATAACTCCTCAGACACCGGAGGCCCTTTGGAACAGCCATAATAGTCTAATCAAGAAACATGCCAGCTCACCATGAAATACCTAACACAGAGCATGAGGTTCTTGAACCACTGAGAACTCCTTCAACATGTTGGAGATATTCTTGCATTGTATCAAGGACTAAATGCCATCTGTAGCTATCCTTACCAGCTCTCAATACTTTGTTTTGACTGATATTCCTTCCTCATCCACCTACACTTGTTCTGGTGTATAATCTTCTCTCCTTTTGCCTGTTTTACCTTCTGCTCCCCTGGTAATTGCCAAATCCCTTTTTAATATTTTCACAGTTTTTAAAATTATATTTTTTCTCTGAACAACTCCTCCTGTGTCAAAGTCACACATAGAGTCTTTTAGTTGACACTTACTATTCAAAAGACATAATATGTTACAGCCAGGCCCTATGACCTGTGTAATGCAGCAGATGAAAACAGACTGTGCTACCCTCTTCCACTGGTATGCTCTAACCTGCTTTAGATGGCTATTTTATGGTATTTTAGATGGTGTCTGATGCATAATCTCTCTTTTCTAAAATTATTTTTCTCCCCAATAAGGTTGAAAATATTCTACCACTGAAATGTGTTACTCACACAATGTAATTCACACTGTTAAATGGATGTGCTGGAATCAGGAGTGTGTCCATATATGCAAAAAATAGAGAGGCTAGGTGCCCTCTGCCCTTTGTTTTATCCTAAGAAGCCATGAGTAGCCCTTTTTATTTGACTGAATAATCATTAAAACTCTGCTGTTTATCATGGTCTTAGAGAAGATAAAGAAACCATGTGCTCCATTGTAAAGAAAATCCCAACCAGGAAATACTGGCAATTGAATCGCTATCTACATAAAACATTTCTTCTGTTTTTTGAATCTTCTTGGGCCTATCAGTGAAATTTTAAGAAGAAATTAATGATGCTATAATTTCTGTAGCTTTTCTGTCTGACACGGTTAAGGTAAAAACTGTAACGTCTATTTTCCACGCAGAGGGAAAATGATTGGTTTGTAAAGGCTTTCTCTTTCAACAAAATAGCACAGCCTACTTTAAAAGCAAGTAAGTTCCTTGCTTTGAGATATTTTGTATGCCATCTTTGTAGCCCTTTGATTTTATACAATAGCCTGCATCACTCACAGAGGATAACAGAAACTGAGAGAGACTGGGGAGAGCCAGAGCACTGGCAAAGTTTAATCAGCTCTGCCAAGCCTGTCAAATGTTGTTTGTAGGGTTGCTCCAGTTTAGTACATGTAAATCAGTTTTAAAACTTTTTGTGTCTCAGCCATGTCAATTTAAGGCATGTGTTTCATGATGGTGCTGCTGTTCCAAACTGTCTTAAAATATTGTAGTGAAGGATAAATGTCATCAGTAGAAGAATTTCATGGCCCTTACATATAGCAAATTGCACCTTTTTTTTTTTCCCCTGTAAGAAAGCTTTACTCATCAGAAAATGTTAAGGTGCTTGCCATGATGCTGAGCTGCAGTGGGCAAAACAGGAAGACGAATGTAAATTGCTTGTGAATTATATCTGTGGCAGTGGGGTCATGACCAAGAGTGACTCAACCACTAGTTAATTCTGCTGTAACAGCCTTTGACATTAAAACATAGGAAAGGCAATAAAGTTTTCATTTTACTAGTATAAGGCAAGGCAATACTCATTAATTGTATGATTATTGTGAGAAAAAGAAATAAATAACCCCTCTCAGTGAATTTTAAGATGTTGGAGATTGCAAACTATTATAAAAGATAGTTCTGGAGGCTCTTATAGGTTGTTGAACCTTGTTTTTCTATCGAACTCAAGGTTCTTCTAGTACATTGCTAAATTTTCTATTTATTCCTTGTTAAGACACATTGAGGGACAAACTAACAGAAAATGGCACAGGTGCTCATTCAGGCACACAGGGGCAGTTTCTGTGGATTGTGATTATCATGTGCAAGAGAATTTCAGAAAGTTGCTGCTCTGGCATGCCCAAACAGGGACACTGGCATCATAGATGATAGCAGTGCTCCAGCTTTGACTGTTGTTGGAGGTACTGTGCTGCAGAGTATTCAAAAGGAACTGCATTGTCTGTTTAGTGCTTGGAGAGAGTTAGAAGCTTTTCATGTTACTTCACTCTCAACAGCCTTCTCCACCCAAAATACAGCTGTAGGAAATCTGAGATTTTGAACTGCACATCTGCTGCTCTGATAGCTGTCAATTTGTACTGATTTTTTTTTTTTTTTTTGACAGTGCCTGCCAGTTGCTGACACTTGTTAGAAGCTGTGATTTGCAAAGTGTTACTAAGATTCTAAGCAACCATTATTGTGAAAATATGTGATGCTACTGTCTGAGTAGTCAGGCATGGTGCCTCATTTATAATCTTACATTTCTCTCCTGAATGGTATTTTTAGGTGCACTAGCACTCTTTATGGAAAAAGATAGTAATAAGAAAAATGGGCAAAAACATTTTTTATATGTAAGCATTAAAAAGAGTTTGTAGAATATTGATTTAATAAGAAAATGACAAAGTTTTTATGGTCTTTCCTTTGAAAAACAAAATAGAAATGCATTAATTGATTAGTAATTAGAAGTAATTAACACTTAAACATGCAAAACTCATTTATGTATTTAATCCTAATCATACTACCACAGAGCATGGGATTGTATTTTACAACTCCTTCCCTAATTATATGGATCTAGAATATAAAATTACAATGCCTTAACCAGTGTAAATGATAAGTGCTCATGTAACTGCCTTTCATATTTTGACTGCCTATAAGATACAATAATGTTTGGAATAAGAAAGGTTCAAGGGTTTGTTCTTGCATTATTTATATTCTTTCCTACCAAATGAAGAAGGTGTTGATGATTGCCATGAAAGTTGTATTATTCTACTTTGTTAATATTTAAACTTGTAAAAAACACCAAACCAATATAAAAATGCTGCATCATCTTGTTTTTATTAGGTAGACTAACTTCATATTTTCTTGTTAAGTTTGAGCTGGTTAATGGTTTTTCTTTCTATATTTTTGCCTACTTTTTCACTCAGTTCTCTAGTTATTTTGCTTTTGTAGATCAAGTGCTGATCTACTCTGTCTCACACTTTACAGTGTTATTTACACTTTTTTGGACTTATTAGATAAAACAATGTAAAGCTGTTAGGGAAATTCTCATAATGAAATTAATCTCATTTTGTCAGTGTGTTTTAGACATTATTAATTAAGGATGGCTTCCACTGCTGGAGCAATGGCCAGTAAAACTTGTGTCTAAATTAGCAAGTTGCAAATACTCTATGGCAGGTTTTCTGTTTCTATTTGGTTGTTTTACCAGTAAGTGAATCAATAAATGTACCATACTTATCCTATTTGCTATCTAACCTGATATAGTTTTTATATTTTTGTCTACTCCAGTGAGTGTCATTGTGGGGCTTAAATTAAACCTGAAGAATGAATGTATATGCAAATCCTGGTTGTTTATGCACAACCACCATGAACAATTTTAATAAGCAATTAATTAGATTTTGTTCTAACCCTGCAGCAGGTCACAGGCAATTTTGCTTACTACTTCTTCAAGTCCTATTTGAACTATGTATCATTACTGTTGTTCTGCATTCCATTATAAAGTATAAGCTGTGACTGGGTACAAACATAAAATGGACTTGAGCTGGGTGTGGCAGTATTTATCCCTACAGATATTTATTCTTATCTTGGATGCAACATGGAGGCAAGGAGCTGAATTAGTTTTAAGTTTTCTTACTCTTTGCATAAGACTGGAGCTAAGAGAAAACTTCAGAAGCCTTAAAGATATTGTTGATTCATTATTCAATCATATCTTTCCTTCATTTTACTTATAAATATTTAAAAAGAAATCTAAAGAGTTAAGAACTTGAAAACTCTCCCCATACAAAAAATAAGCTATATTAGACATAAGAAAATCTAATTCCCACTTTCCTAGATTAGTTAGAAAAGCAGTAAGCTTAAATGACCAATGAGAAGTAGGTTTTACTAATTCCCACAAATAAAACTGAGGGAAAGGAACAACAGTTATGTTGTGAAAACAAGTTAGATTTGGAAAAATGGAGAGCCACTTATCAGAAGATAAATGTGTCTGAGAAAAGATTTTTACAATCAAGGTATGACATATGAAAACTGAAGAAAAAAACAGGGAGAGTGAAAGCACATTCTTCAACGAATTTCCCCATTAAAATATAATATCTTGATTTGTCCAATGGGAATAAAGTGAATGGTTTTCAAATAAGGCTTACTATAAAATCTCTTAAAGGCACTTTATTTTAATCAGCATAATCAATCCCTTATCCATGCAGGAGGAAGCTCAAACAGATTAGACATTGCACTCATCCTCATGGTCCTGAGTTAGGTGTGTCATTTTGCTCCTGGAGGAAAGACCTGTCCTAAGGCTGGAATTCAGCAAAACTACAGAGGAGCATAAAGAAAAGTGACACAATCTGCTTTAGACTAAGGCAGGTGTCTCTTCTTCCAGCTAAAACAGAAACATTGTATAAAATAACTTTCTTTGAGTAGATGTTCAAAATTGCCCATAAATATCTCTTGATCTCTGACAGGCTTCAACAGAAAAGACAATAATTTTAGATCAAGTGTGTTTAGGGCAGTCAAATCTCCAGCTAATAAAAGGGATATATTTCTGCAAAAATGAATTGCACTTTTTTGCTCTACAATGTGAAGAACATCCCCGCTGCTTTTTAAAAATAAATCTAATAACCTTAGAACACTTTATCCTTTGTGCCTAGTTGAAGGCACTTATACCCAGAAACCAAATGGTGACTTCAGGGGCAAATATATTTTCTGTAGTGAGGCTGAAAAACTGATTATAATAAATGTGACTAGACTAGATTTGTCAATGCTTACATCATCCAGGAGACTTTCCCTGGGGTACATTTCAAAATAGAGATACTTGGTTCATGAGAATGGACACTTATTTGTCCATTATATGGACACCATATATATGGTGGCATTAGGGAGGATTCTGTGGCTTAGCCAATGGATCTTTGGGGTTTTTTTAACTGCTTGAGTTATGGAGACTAGGGACTTATGTGCTATGCCAAAATTCCAAGCAGACATAAGACTTGACCACTGTTTGTGGACACACGAGTTATTTAAGGCTATCTGACCACATGTCTAGGTTTTTCCAGGTCCTGCTGCAAGCTTTGTGTATGTTTGAAAAATTGTCACAAGATGAGGCCTCCAGGTTAGCTAAACCAACATTTTTCATCCATACAACCTCACCTCTGAAGTCTACCACTGCATGAAAACATACTCTACTGAGCTAGGAATCAGTCACAGAAACAAAGTGTTCCTAACATTTCTTGTAGCAAGGCTTTCCTTCAACATTGTTTCCTTCATCATCAATAAAAAGATAGGGCTAGTACATCTAGTACATCTCAGGAGGCCAAATAAATCACCCTCCTTCCATAACAGATTTTTCCCCCCTCTAAGTGGATTTTGGCTGTATGTTTAAGCTAACAGATGATCAGCTGATCTGTTCTAGGTTGTCTCCAATACTAGTGATTCTATCACAGATTTTTCATGCCTGAATATTCTTATTGTTCTTCTAATACCCAGACTGACTCTTCCTTGCTGTGGTTACTTATTTTACCATCTGCTGTGGGCATAGAGAGTAGTTTGTTCTAAGTAATGTTAATAATGAAATTATCTTTGCTGCATTTATTTTCCCCTAGCATATAAGGAAACAAGAACATGCATGCATATGCACACATATACATACATAAATGAACACACACAATTAAGCCTTTTGTCTCATCAGTCTTAGGGTTTTTTTTAAGGAATTCTCTTTTTAGTTAAAAAAAAAAAAAGTGATCAATACTAGACATACTGCTCTCCTCTTTTCAGTTCTGGAGAGAATGCAAAATTTCATTTTTCTTTGTAAATATGTCCACACTGAGGCTGTATCTGTATGTAAGCATTGCTGAAGATCTTTTTCCTGGGAATACCTATGGGAGAGATCCCAAGCCCATCTCTCTCTCCAAATGCATAATCCATGGGTCACCTTTAAGAGGGACGAAATAGATAGAGATTCACTTAGATGTAGGGGTTCTGAAAGTCATTTAAATAAAAATATATCCTCACTGTACAAGATGCCAGGTGGGTTTTTTTTGACCTTTTTTCCCCCTCTATTTTTAAAGAGCACATCCAGGATAAAATTTTTCAGATATGAGTTCAAAGTAGAAGCATGTATTTCCTTGTAGCCTTGACTTGGGTGCTTAGCCCAGGGTGTTAGCACTTCTCTGAATTTCACTATGGAGATATTTGTTCTCCCTGTGAGATTTTATTGTGATCTGTGTCTATTGCATTGCTGGGGTCACTGGGCCCCAGCACCTCTCTGGTTTCTCCCTTCATAGATCTGAGCATTAAGCTCAGTGTAGGCACCCCGCATCTCACAGTGTAAATTTTTAGAAGGATAACTGCATCTAGCTTGTGGCTGAAGGCCTAATGTTATGAATCAACAGAAAGCTAAATATAAACTGGATTTTATATGTGAAACATAGATCTTCTTTTAGCAGATGCACACTGTATCTGAAGGACAGCAGTACACTAACAAGCATCTACAGACCAGAGTGTATGTGGAAATTACGATAAAATATCACTTTTTCATAGAGCAGTGCCTGACAGATATTTTCTCATCTTCTGTCTCATCAGTATCTAGTCCTCTACTGCTTGCAAGCTGTAATACTGAAACCTGTCAAAGGATAGACTCTGAATAGTCATAACTCTACGTCCTTAACCTTATTCTGAACACCTGGACATTAATGTGATGTGTATATATACATATGCAAACACAGATATGTAAGTGTCCATTCAGTCTTTAAACTCTATCAGGTAAGTTCTGTCCTGCACCTTAGTTTGGCTGTAAGTTTTTAGGGAACAAGATGAGTCTATTTTTAGAAGAATATTCTTCAGCTTAACCAATGTAGCTTCTTCCTTTGTCTTACGAGAAGCACATTAAGTAAAACTTAAAATAGGAAAGATGAGCCTCTCCTTCCAATTCCTTCTATTAGTTTTCTGGGTGTCTGGAAGGACTTTTTGGTTTTCTGGGTTTTTTTTTTTTTAAAGTAGAAATAAGTCTGTTTTTTTAGTCTCAGTGCATCTTGCTTATTACTTGTTCTATGTGTTATAAAAGCTTTTTCAAATGCACAAGTTTCTCATCCATTTCATTTGACAGCAGTGAATGTTCTGATGCCCTCCAGAAAGTCCATTAAACATCAACTTGGACATTACTGGTATCATATTTGTCCGAAAAAGTACATCTTTTTTTACCTGTGCTCATGACCTTTCATTTCATATCTGAAAGCAGGAGAGCAAGAAGCTCAAATCTACTTGTTTTTTTACATGCCGTCTTTTAAATTAGGTGGGCAAAAGAATCAATAGGTCCTCTAGTTCCTGTGATCTTTGTTCTGCAAGTTCACTTCTACTCGTCAGAAACCAATGCTGGTTGCAATCTAAGGATAAATATGTGCATGACTGGTGCAAATGAACCCTTATCAGAATACTGACAGAAAATCCCTGACCTGCATAACCATTAAGACAAGCAGCCTAATTTTAAAGAGTAGTGTCCAAAGAATAGAAGGGAAATCCAAATGGGAAGGTAAGGGGTGGTTTTTTCATGAAGGATAAATGGAGGAGGCATCTTGGCAGCCTATGTTGAAATACTACTTTCATGCCTAAGCAAAAGACTTTCTTGTCTATATGCATGTTAAAGATATTATTTAATCAGAACAGGTCTTCACAGCTCTGTCTCCTCTGTTTTCATTAATTTTTAAATCCCAAATTGTGTTCTTGAACATTTTTTTGTGTTTAATCAAATTTTTGCATTTTACGGCATCATTTTCCTTCTTTAAAGAAGTCATATTGTTTTTAGACTGCAGAACAAACAGTACATAATCATAATCTTATTTGATTATCTATCTCAGAATATTATATAGTGTCTTCAAAGACTCCCTTTATCTACAGAAATTTCAGTCAAATCCCTGATTGAAGTTTACTGTTTACTAAAAATATTCCTGAATAAAATCTGTAAGTGTGCAAGATACAATGAATTTCTCTTTTTAACTGCAATCAGTGACATGGTCTGGAAATTGCCTTTCATATTCTCAGGCACACCTTAGCAAAACCATAAGGCTTCCTCATGAATATCTTTATTTGCTGGTATGGCATGGAAATCAAAATTTTGGGATGGCTTCTGCTGTTTAACTTCAGAGATCACCAAAACTGCAAACATCTGTTTCACTATGGTTTCTGACTTGTTTCTGTTTATTTCCCACCATAAGGCCTTCCCCATCTGAGACAAAGGTTTCATTTTGTTCCGTTCCTATCATGCCTGTCAGAGGGGGCTCATGGTATGATTAATTATTTTGAATTGTGAAGAACAGCCATCAAATAATTGATGATAATACCAGATTCCTGCAGCAGAGGCTGTTTATGGCTGGCACAAGGGAGTGCCCAGTCATTGCATTTTAGATCCGTATGGTCACTGCTGGTTTCTGAACCTCCAGTGTGCCCCACTCCTCAGCATTTCTGTTTCAGCTGTGGTGCACATAACACCTTTGGGCTTCATATTTCTCCTTGTAAGAGTAGGATTGTGTAGGGTGACATGACAGATCTTTTCTTGGTTTGATGCTAGCTTTTCTTCAGATGTCAAATTACTTCTTGAAGCTTTACACTTGTTAAAAGTGATTTATTTTGTTCAAACTTCTATTCACCATTTCTTGAAATATCTTGGGTAGTTTCTCTGTGTTAGCCTTTTTCCAGGTTGAAGTCATCAAAATGATGTCTAAAAGAAACTACAAATGGAAACTATACTGAAAACTTCCAGATGAATGGGTGATACCACCTAATTCTTCATCACAAAACAGGTCATCCTGCAGTAACCTGTCAGATGATACACTGCACATCTGTGATAACTCCATTTGTTCTTGGGAGTGCTTCTGAACGCGTTAATGTGAGGAGCATGTCCTTTATCCTGCTGTATGTGTGTATCAAAGAAACTGAAGATGCATGAAGGGAAAAGAAGGATGTTTTGTGTATATTTTATTGCATTCACTGACTGCGTGTTAAGGCTTGTAGCAGTTCAGAAATATTCTAGGGCTTTCTTGCTGCCTTGAATGAAAAAGGAAGAAAAAGGTCAGGTAACAGCTGTAGGTGATGGGGGTATATGGATAACTATTTCAAAACAGTAAACTCCCAACCTGCTGAGTTATGGCAAAAACCACAGCATGACATTCCATCACAACTCTCTGCAGAACAGACGTAGACAGTGCTTCTACCTTTTCTGTTTTGCAGCACAAATACTACAAATTGTAATCAAACCCTTAGGTTTGGAGAAAAAAATCAATGAAATTTGTGAAATTTCATCAGCATCGCAGTCATCCAAATGAAAACTGTAGTGGTGCGTGAGCTGTGCTCACAAGTTTTAGGTTTATATAGTTAATGTTATTTAAGTTGGGAAAATGGTTTGTTCCAGACCCCCCTGTTTATGGCTGCATTTGCAGTTGGTTTACCCCTTCCCGAAGGTGCTGTTCCCCTGGAAACCCTTCTGTCCATCCAAGTTTGTCCCTTCCCCCGGAGCCTGCCAGTCATTCAGGAAAGCCTCTCCCCCTTCTGGAAATCTCGGGGAGACCTGGCCCCTGATTGGAACAGGTTCTGGAAATCCCCTACACCCCCCCCCCCCCCCCCCAGGGATTGGCCCTTTTGTGTGTCAATCTACCCCCCAACTCCTCCCTTTGTATCCCCCTATTGGTGGAAAGTTTTTGTACACGCCCCTTGGCACCTGTCCTTTTAAGCGGCCGGACAATCGGCTCGCTCTCTCTCGCTCACCATCCTGAGGTGATGTCCAGGTAATAAAACCTCTCCTGTTACACCTCAGAAGAGAGCTTCCTTTTCCTCCTTCACCGTAGCTGCAATTACATCCAGTGCTTGCCTGCCAAGAGCCCACTGGGTGGGTTTCTGCAGATCTGTCCAGCGGGCCCTACCGACATCTGCGCACGCTTCTGGCCAGGGGCCGGGCAAGGCTGGGGTGCACTGATCAGTGACCCACGGAGCGTGACCGCAGAAAACGATAGTAAACTATTCAAAAACTAATTCATATTACCATGTACATTATATTCTCATTCAAGTGGCAGATGTGACAGGTTGCAGGCCAGTAAAAAAGGCCAGCTCAGATATTTCATATTTGTACTCACTCATAGACTGAAAGATTTGGATGACTTTATGTGAGAAGTACATTTGTCAGACCTGTCTGTAAGCCAAGTGTCACTTCCCTTGATTAGAACAGTATTTCCAGACCTTCAGTGGACTCTCTTCCTTTCATCTCTTCCACATTTTCGTGTGTTGACTAATGTGTTTCCTGTGTTTCCTCTGAAGTCTTCTTGGTCAAAAAATGTCATATTGCCTCTTCACTTTGAGTCTTTTTCCACTCTTCTTCCAGGGTCCCTGATTATTTAGAGTTAGTGTTTGCTTGAGGTCACTCCCATAGTCTCTTTCAAAAAAGGTAGCCAAAAATTCCAATCCTCAGGTATTTGTGGGGTTTTGGCTTCTTTTTTTTTTAAATATGCTTTTTAGTAATTTATTCTCCAAGTTAAATTATTCCTCACGCCTCTGTATTTGTAGATTTTTTGGAAGTAATCATGGCAGTGATGAGTTCATCTAAATCAGCATCTTTATTGGGCCACTGTTTACATTTCTGGTTTTGCATTTGAAATACAGCATTTAATATGGCATTTGAAGTCAGGCTCTGATGAAGTTCATAAGTAACTATGAGTAAATGGCTGTTTAGAAGCATGCATTGAAAGGTATGGCTGCCAGAACACCGCTTTCACCAGTGTGAATTTCAATTAATGTTTGTAGATTGATGAGCAGCCTGAATAAATTCCCTCCTCACAGTTTTTAAAATTTTTTCTCAGATGTTCATCTTGCCTCTTTAATAATATTTAAAGAATGATAATTCTAAGCTGTAGTTGGGGGCTTCTTAATCTTGGGAATTTTCTATTACTTACAAATTTAATATTGGCTTAGCTTTGGTGTGTGAAAAATCTTCCTTTCTGGAAGGTCTGATGTTGTGAAGGGGAAAAGGGATATGAGAGTAATTTGAAATACTATTTTTAATTTTTTAGGGCAGGTTTGGGTTTTTTTAAGGCTTTTTTGTCTTAATACTCAGGTTTTGCTGTTTATTTCTTGAATTTTTTATCTGTGGGAAGAGGAAAGCAACTTTATGTGTAAGTCTTTCCCAATGGCATTGAATTCTATTTATATGCTATTTATTCAATTATAATAGGTGGGCATTCTGAAGGAAAGTAGTTTTGATAGTGAGACTGAACACAGACATCCATGCATTTCTGCCTCAGCTTCAGTGTACTGAAAGCAGATCAGTATGGTTCTGCCATACTGCAATTTTATAACAGCTATCATTTTACTGTCTGTAAGCTGCAAAATTTATTTTCTAAAACAAGAAGAGCAATTTCAGACACCAAATTCTGTAAAAAAAGGTGCAATTAGGTAACTGATTTAATACTAATACTCTAGTATGCTGTATTACGTGAACAAATTGAATCACAGGACTCAAATTTGTCAATAGGTAGCTTTTACAGTAACTACAGGGTTTTTTGGGTTTTTTTAAGCAGATATATACTTTTAAGATCTCATAAGTTCTCTTTTTTTTCTCAATCATCTTAAATGTACATTCAGTATTTCTAAGAGATTCAGGGAAAAGTTAATGTAATACAGAGTTCCTCTCTGCAATGTAAGAAATAGCAGTCTCTGTCAAACTCTTAAGATAATTTATCACAAGGGCACTGTTTGACAGAAGTGACAGCAGGAGTTCCTGAACCAAGTCTCTTTTGGACTTGCAAGTTGATCCTTTCTGGGCCATCTGGAAATAAACCTGGGCAATATGTCATCTCTGTGAGCTCAGATTTTTTTTTTTTTAAGCTTTTGTTTTTTAATAAGTCTTGTGAAGAACTGCCAGCATTATGCTAGTGCTCCAAAGAGATTTATTTGCTCTCCCTCTAAAATACTGATCATATGAAGTGGTAGTTTAGGTGTTGAGTAATGAAACAGCAGCAAGCTGGCCTGTCAGTAGAAGGGTACTTCTCCTGGATAATCATAATTGACATACATGTTTGAAATGGTCCATTTTTCTCCACCTTTTTTGTTCTGTGGACACATGAATGTTAGGAATCAGGGTTATCAAAAGTGCAAAAAATTTACTTTAGGAAATAAGATTTCTGGCATCTTTTCCTTGACTGAGTTCTGTACATCCAGATTTTCACCAAAGCTGCAATATGTATCAGGAGTAAACTTTGCATAATTTCAGTAAATTGGCAGAATTTACTGCTGATAAACAGACTATTCCTTTGGTTTGAATTTTTCCTTCCTCTGACTCCATCCCTTGTGGTTCTTTGGAGAGAAAAGGTGACTTGTGGGGGGTTGTTGTTATTGCACTGGTTTTTTTTTTTAGCAGACTGTTATTGACAGGGTTTTACCCACAGAAATACAGCTGATACATATGCCTTGCCCAAAGCAATGCATTTATGAAGCACTCAGCTTCAAAGCATTCTGGGTCTGAACATTTCCAGCCCATCCCTCAAACTGGGTTTTGATACAGTGTGCATGTCTTTGCCATTGGGTAGTTATTTGTGAGCATTGTTATGCTGTGCATACAGTCTGCTGTCTTGAAGTTGTTCTGAGAATTGTGCTGATAACCCACATTGGAAGGCAACATTTGATTCCAGATTTTTAAATGAGGCATGCAATTTATAAAATTTTTTTATAAAATAAAATCACATTCTGAATTGATGTGAGGAAGGAGATCAGTAAAGCTCCCATTTATCTCTTCCAACACGTCCAAAAAAGAGTACGAATTAAAGGTTCAAAAGCCTGGGATTTATTGTTTTCTGTGCCAATTGAAGGCTGTCTTCATGTGCAGTGTACAAAAGGCCATTTGGTTGTTACTGAAATTGCTGACTAAAATGCCCATAGCTGACACATTTGTCAGAAGACTGACAAGCATCTGATTCAATAAAGTTTTCCAGCCTTTTGTTTGACACTTTGGTGATTGGTTATCATTGTGAAGGGGATTGTTAGAGAATTATTTTCATTCTGTAGTGCATACAGATATAACTTATTTTATGGCTCTGCCATTGCTAAAACCTAAAGCAACATTTTCTTCCTCTCTATATGCAGTTAGATGAACTTCGTTTTTAGCACTACCACTGTTTTGAGAGAAAATATTTCTTTAAAATCTGTAAATTCTCAACAATCCAGACTATCATCATCACTGCAGGCAGACAATAGCTAAGTCTGTGGTTCATTGCCCAGCATTTCATCTTTTTAATACCTTCATGTGACAGGACAAGCACTTCAAGACCCCCACAGAATGCCCATGACAACTAAAATGAAGTGTAAGCCTCATGCAAATATTATACCTCCTGTGGTACAAAGTTAATCTTTGAGGTTCAACAGGTATTGACAGATTTTCATATATTAGCTAAGTAAGCATTTGTAGAGTGGTTTAATCCTTGATGCAATACAGAAATTTTGCTGGGGATTGTAATGGGCTTTTTTTGTCTTCTCTTAACAGAATATCAGGTCAGCATCTTTGTTAATACGAAGTATGCTAGACTGTGTTAAATTAAGCCATAAAAAAAAGAAAACTGTGGTCCTAGGTTCTTGTACTGTGCTAGATATATCTGATCTTCAATATATTATTTGTGGGTAATCTTTTATTGTGTGAAGAATGCAGGAAAGGTAGCTTTGGAGGGCATAGGAAGCATCTCTTTCCAATTGTACAGCATTCTGTGTGTACAACCTAAATGACAAAAAACCACTATTCTGCCTCTGAGTGTTAGTGAGGCTCCAGTTTTGACTTTGAACTACAGCTTTAAAGGATTTGTGTTCCAGTTCTGTATGTCTGTATGTGCTTGTTTGAAAGCAAACCAGTGAGAGACTCTAAGTTAGAAATACAATTTAACAAGAGGAAAAGAAAAGAAGTAAAATGAAGTAAAACAAAATAAATGCAATAATACAAAAACTACTGACAGAGTCAGAATACAACCTGACACCCTGTTAGTTAGGGTGGTAGTAACAGTCCAGATGAGATGGTCTTGTTGAAGCAGTGAGCCTGTAGAAAGGTCTGGTAGCTCTTGTCCTCTGGGAATCCCATAGAGTAAATGCTCCTGTGCTGCCCCAGATTCTATCCAGGTGGGAATGCTTGGCTCCTCCCCCTGGGTGGAGCATCTCCCAATGGGCTGATCTCATTCTATGAGTCATGCAGTGGGTCCTTGATGGCCCATTAAACAGAGATAGCTCCCGGAGGGAGTTATCTATGAGTCATGTGGCAAGGCATTGATGGGCCCATTAACAGAAGGTAAGGGAAGCACTGCCCCACCTGGTTTCAACAGCTCATGGAGATGGGGATAGAATACATACTTTGGGCACAACTTACATTGTAACCTAGGACACTGTCTCAGTGGAGATGATGGAATCATAGAGTCATAGAATCGTTAATGTTGGAAAAGGCGTCTAAATTCATTAAGTCCAATGGCTAACCCAGCACTCTCATATTCAACACTTCACCTTATCCCCAAGAGCCACATCCACATGGTTTTTGAATATTTAAGTTTCCTTAAACTAATTCTATAATGTGGTTTATAATTTAGTTACTGCTGTCTCCTCACTATGTTTCAAGATAGGGTGCACTTTTATGATGTCTCAGGGTTACTATGCATTCAGATTCTTTGATGAATTTGGCTAAGAACCACCCATTCTTCAGACAGGCATAATCTCTATCAAACACATCAGTTCTCACAATGCTGCACTCCAGATTTTTGAATAGCTTAAGCCAGCACCAGTAAGCATCAGCGCCCTTTTCAGCATCTCCCACAGTCCTGATTTGACGTGCCAGACCCCCACCGACCTTCTGTTTTTGTGATCTGTTTCAGCAGCCAGGAGGATGACACTGGTTCTGAGGGGAATGAAAACCCAACATGAATATGCAATTTCAGAGCCTGTAGAACACTTTGGATCTGCTTCTGGCGTTGTCATGTTTTATGGTGACAATACTGTTACGTTCAATGCTAAGAAACTGGTACAGGATTCCTGCTTTTCTTCGGGTGCAGGAGAACATCCTTTGGCAAAACGGGAATCTGAAATGAGTAACCTGGGACAGGGAACCCATCTGATAAATACAAAAAGAAATGGTTAGACTTTCAGATTCTTGGATCAGATGGTGTCAAGAATAATCTCAGATATATTTCTGACACCAAGCTTGTGTTTTTGCTTCTCCTTTGCCTGCTGCCACCTAAAGACAATATTCAAGGCTCAATTTAATTCCTGTGAGAGTGAAGTTACACCTAACAACTTTGGTTTTAAGAGAACTTTTTTTTAATTATGTTTATGGTACTCACTCTTAGACTTGGGAAGTTCTGTTTGATTAATATCTACAGATCCAAAAGAAAATCCATTTTTTTTGTACCTTGACAAAATGCTGCATTAGAGCTCAAGCTGTGTTTGGGACCTCACTGAAAAATGTCTTCTATCACAGCATTTACTTAGTACAGCTGTGGAGCTGAATCCCAGTCTTTTAAGGTTTGCGTTTCTGCAGAGACATTCACTATGGACATGACTTAGTAGAGTGACCCTTCAGTTACTGTCTCCAAGAAGGACATCAAGATCCTGATAGCTGAACCTGGAGTTCTTTCAAAGTATCATTTGTGTGGACATGGATGTGGGCAGTTACTGGAAAAAAGATGGAAATTACATCCTCTGCAGTTTGCTTGTAAATGGAGCATGTATATGTAAATGCTTTGAAGAAGTCCAGTAAATTATTTTATTAAATATGGACTGGGTCAAGGAATTTGAATAGCATAGTATGTATATACCTTGATGGGACCTAGAAAAATCCTAGGGCTACAACTTCTGGCTAGTTGTTAGCTGATAGTTGATAGCTCAGGAGAAATGTTTTACAATTTTGTCTTTGCTTAAATGCATTAATTCTCCATTGCAGGAGTAGGGAGAAGGCAGATATGGGCCTCTGATGCTTTCTAATAGAGCACTGATCACATTTTTTTGTCTCACATGTTGCTTTTGTATTTCTAAAAGAGTGAGAGACGTACGTGTCCTTCTTTCAGTCCCCATTCCAGACTGGTAGTTTCTCCACTAGTACTCTCTTCCTGGATGAATGTCTGGGATGCTTTCTCCATTTCTTCAACAGCCTCATTACTAGTGACTGGAAAGTTTAAAAAAAGTTTGAAAGAAAGGCTTAAAAAATCAAAGTTGTTTTAAGGTTAGTAAATAATTTAATTAGGATATCATAAAACTGCATTATAAAGCTTAAATGAATGTAAACCTTGTTTTTCTATAATTTGCAAAGATTTCTGCTTTTCAGGACTCTGTGATAGGTTTTTTATTCCTAATCAGTGCCTTGCATCATCAAAATGTCATAAAATTTTTATGATTACATATAGACATTGAGAAAAATGTCTAGTGACTATAATTTGTGATAGAATTGGAACTGTTTTATTGTACTGCAGCTTTACATTAGTTTTTCCTACTGAATTAGACTACATTAGTTGATCCTACTGATCAGACTACAAAATTAAAGCTGGGATAAGGATTTGTTTTGAATTAAATCTGTATGGGTGACTTTTGAGTCCACTTGAGTCAGAGATGGATGAAACCCTTGGTACCTTTTAAACTAAGAATGTGTGGGTAAGATGTGTCCTTGGGAGACTGTCAGAGAGGATGTTACTACTCATTCAGTTTCCTCAGAAGATGTGACAGTTTCCCCAAACCAGGAAATGATGAGAAAGTAAAGATTTGAATAAAAACACTGACTTGAATGTGAACCTTTCCTGCTCCAAGAAAGTTTGGCAGGTATAGGTCTGTCTGATTTTAACCTACCATAGATTGATTGCCGTCAAGAACCATCTTAAGACTGCAGTGATAGGGGTAAGTGTAGATGACCTAGCGCTTGTTGAGACTGGAACTTGAGAAAGAATCTGAAGGAAGTGCTATTTACATGAAACTCCAACTCAACTTCAAATAGTGGTCTTGCTTTGTGATGGAATTTGTTTTATACCTGCAGCACCAAAGGAGTTGCTTGGCTTTGTCTACCCCTCTACTTGCTGTTGCTATTTACAATGTTCACTTTTGCTTTTGGGATGTCTGCATGAAAATCTATTAAAAAAAAAAAAAATCTGAGACAGATAATCCTTGTCTTTATGCCCATCTACTCAGCTGAACTGATGCCCTTTAAGAAGCACGACTTCACTGTGTGTTTCAGAAAGACACATTTCCTAGACAAGACTGACTTCAGAGAAGTCTGCAAAACACAAGCAACGGAGAAGAATTCCGGGAGAATCTTTTGTGTGACAACAGCACCAGACTGGGACCATGACACAGAGAATTGCATGTGCCAGAGGGTTATGACTGTGCCAGAGATAGTCTTTTGGATGTCTGCTTTCTATGGTCCTCTCTCTGAGCTTGGGGTGGAGTTCATGATGGGCCCAAGATGGAGAGAACAATGAAGACATGTGTCATGGTTTTGAAAGACAGTTGTCTGCCAGAGAAAGCTAGAGCTTCCCTTGGAATGGAGAATGTCACCCCTCCTCCCCTCCAAATTATTATAATTTTGCAATTAGAGGCTTTCAGGCAAAGATATGGGAATAGGAGTAACAGTTCTTTAATAAGAATAAAAAAAAGAAAACAAAATACAAATGCAGTAGTACAAATACAAGCAAGCAAGCAAAACAAAAGTCCTGGAAAAAACCCTGACAGAGTCAGGGATATGGCCTGACACCCTGTTGGTCAGGGTGTTGGAAGCAGTCCAAATGAATCCTAGATGAGTCCTGTGGAGTACAGTGATGGAGTAGGAAAAGTCCAGTGGTGGCAAGATGGGTCTGATGTTCCTCTGGTGGAAAAACCAGGTGCCTGCTGTTCCTGAGTCTCAGTTTTTATCCAGGTAGGAACAGCTGGCTCCCCCCACACTGGGTGGAGCATCTCACAATGGGATGATGTAATGTGTCATGTCATTGGTGAGCCTTAATGGCCCATTAGCAGAAGATATCTCTCCTAGAGGATGGATGGGTGGTGAAGGAGATAAGAAACACTGCCCCACCTGGTTTTAACAGCTGGCCCACTATCAGCAGGCATCTGCCCCCCTGCCCCCTGGAGTTACAAGAGATAAAGAAATATCTGCTTTTACAACAAATGAAATAAAATACAAATCTCTTGGCTACCCAACCCAAGACAACATGGTAAACTTCCTTTGTAGACACTGAAAGTTCTGCTAGCAACCATTCCTGTTCTTGGAGTTCAGAATGTAACTTTGCAGCATGTTCTGTTGCACTAAAAAGAGCTTCTCTTTCCTGTTTCTTGTGCTTGATAGGAAGAAAGTTGCATTTGTCTTGGAAATGGTTTGCATCTACTTTAAGCATCTAAGCATCAAACCAATTTCTTCTTCAATCACTTCTGACTTGGGGCCTTTTTTGTCTGTTTGAAGATGATGGAGTTACCTTAACCTCAAGTGTATTCTTTTATTGTTGTTTCTTTCTATTTCTGACATAGCCCCTTCTAAGGATGTGTCTTGGGACTTTATCTAAGGCAAAGAACTTGGGTTCTTGTGACATCTGACTCTTTGCAGCTGACACGTTAACAAGTGGTCTTCTTCTGTCTTGAATTAACCTTGATTCTGGTTCCCTCAATTCAAATTCTCTTTTGAGAACTTGTTAGTGTCTACCACTGATTTAGTCTCTTGTCTTTTTGTGGTTTTGTTAACCATTAGGGAAAAAAAAGAAACCAAAAACCTCCAAACCTGTAGGTTTGAATCCCATCCTTATATTTCAAGGAATAATCTGCAAAGTTTTAGGAGCTTTGGTTTTTCCAGAGCCATGGAAACAATTGGAAGGTTTTATTGATTTGAGTCAAAGATACAAATTTATTCATACTAACATATTTATAGAAAGGTCTAACCCTCAAGTTACTGCATCTTCTGTCCAATGAAGAAATGCCACAGGAGTAGACGCACTGTGGTCATATGATAGAATGCCTAGTCGTGTCTTCTCACTGCAATTTCAGTCTGCTGACCTGAGTGCTAAGCAACCAACAAAACTGTGTCAATCACAATGCTGCCATCCTGCAGTTAGAAATGAATTTCTTCCATTTGCTCTGTTTTGTTCTGTGTGGTTGGCATCGGTTATTTTCCTTCCTTTCTCCATCATTTTCTGGCTTTCTGTGATGTTACAAAAGGCAAATTTGCATAGCTACTGAACAAAAACAGATTTGTGGATCTGCCTGCGCTCTGCATTATTAGCGAGAAAATTACTTTTGTACTAATTCTACAATGTCTTGCCCAGAAAACGGTGCATTGTTGGAATTATATATGAGTGAGGAATAGCTGAGACATATGTTTACATTGACTGTTTCTCTCAGCCCTGCTTTCTGTTGTACTTCAGGTAGTAACATGACTCCTGCTGCTATTCTGTTCTGCTAGTTGAATAATTCTCATAGTGTTAAATCTTGGAATGATTGCACTTTTAGTGACTTCTAGCTAAGAATAAATATTGCTATGCCTTTTGAATACAAAATGTATATGATAGGATTCTATTAATATTTTAACTTGAGTTTTTATATAGAATTACCGTGTGAGAATAGTAACATAATTTCTCTTATTAAGGCATTATTTTAAAAACATATTTACATATAAATATTAAAGCACTGGCTTCCTAATAGTAATCAACCTTGAAAGAGATGATAGACATTAATTTTATTGATCTAATAATTAAAAAAAATAGCTTCAGTATGACTTTTGACATTTTCTTTCTCCACGTTATGTTAATCAAGGATGTTAGTGCACCTGCTTTTGGTGAGTGTGAGTTTCTTACCAATTAGGGTGTGGTGATTTTGTGTGGTAAATCTTGTACTAGTTCCCTGAGTGAATGCATTGCAACATCTTTGAAGATTTTGTTGGTATGTCCTTTGCACTTAATTTCTTTCATTTTCTTTGTAGCACTGGTGGGTCAAAGCTATTTTCTATGGAAGACGTAATTTTATGTTGTAATTTCACATTTTTCTACAGATTTCTATCTGTGTCCCATATCTTTGTAAAATCACTCATTTATGGCTTGAGATTAAGACTTTTACCTGGACTACCATGAGATAGAAAATCATGTAATAGGCAGTCACTAATGAGTATAAAACTGTTGACATTGACATGGAGTTTCATTTAGAAATATTCATATTCTCCATTTCTACATCTACAGCTTTGTGGGCAAAATTATTTCCGGTGGGATTTTGTGTAATGGTGTATTGTGAGTACAAGATTCCTCATTCAGACATCCTGTGTAGATGGGCATATTATGAAGTTAAATATTTAAGGGTTAATACTGGATGTGGCTCCACATAATTGCAGGTATCTGTAACATATGGCTGCAAAAGTAAAGGCAAAGCTTAAAAAAATCCGTATTTCTTTTAGCTCATAAAAAAGCTGGAAACTAACGTACTCTTTCTTCTTCTTCTTCTTTTCCAAAATGCATTCTGTGCAAATGAATTTAAATTCTAAGAAACACTTCTGACCATGTGAAGATCTAGGCTAATGCTCAGCAAAATGGATATATTTTCCTGTAATAGTAATAACATTTGCAGAGATGAAATTGTCAGGATAGCTATTAATACCGCTATTAATACCCCAAATTAAGCCTTACCCATAATCTTCAACATGCTGAAGATAGTTCTTGATATATCCTTTGAGAAATCCGTACAAAATACTTTGCATTGTTTATATCTGCTGAGTTGTAGCAAAGCTGCACACTTCTTACTTTATCTCCTAAGAACTGGTTTTTGGCAGTTGGAAATTTTTGTTGCTCTGTTAAAAAAGAATGGTATGCATATCTTAAACTATGCCATAACATCCCATATTTGGGGTTTATTTACATGCATTAATTAGAAAGGCTCAATTCAGTGCATTTATTTGGGAGCTGCTGAAAAGGAGAAGTGGCAGAAATTGACAAGTTTAATGTTGGGAAAAGAGAAATGGATGTACTGGGTTTATGGGTAGATTCATTTGGGACAGGAAAACCTTAGTTTTGTTTATTTCCCCAGTCAGAGTACAGGTTTAAAGAGTAGAAAACCGAAGCCATTTGTGAGCATAATCAGTGGCACTCATTACTGGCTGCTAACTGATCTGAATTTTAACTGATAGAGGCATATGTGTGTAGAGGTTTAGATGTCAGCAAGGTTCACCAGTACAAAAGGATCTATCTAAGATATTTTTGGCATCTAGTATTGTTCACTGAGGCACCTACTTCCCCTCTGCATATGTAGGTTGAAAATTCCTGTGGAAATTTTACCCATCAGCTGCCTTTTCCTCGGTGCAAACAATTAAGCAGCTTTAGTTTTCAATAGCTGTTATCATCTGTCTGTGTCTGACTCTTACGTATTAGAGATGGTCTGGATGGTCCTGATAACATAAGATACAGTTTAAATCTTTACTGGAAGTTCAAGTCAAATGTTAATTGGTGGTTGAATACTTTTGATTTAATTTTTTGGTCTCCATATCTCTTTCAAAACAGATGCTGCACTAAGAACCAATTATTCTTTTCTGTTGTTTAACTGGGCACATGGTACACTTGAATTTTTAAAGTAAAACCTTCCTTTGATAGAATTCTGTCTGCCTTTCTAAGTCTAAATTTTATACCCTTCTGAAATAGCATGAAAGCCAGGCAAAAGTTTGAGTTTGTGTTTTTCTTTAATGTAGTATGGAAGAATAAATGTAGAGTGCTTCAAAGGGAACAATGTAAATATAATAGAATTCAAATGGTGTTAACAGTCAGCGCTAGTTTGTATTTTCAGTACTGAATATCCTGAGTTCTAGAAATGAGTATGTGTGCATTTAGTGGCCTGCCTATGCAGGAAAACTTACAGAACTAAGTCTTTAAACATTTCAAGGAACTCAAGATATGAGTCAGATAAAACTGTACGTTTCCAGACAATGTTAATGAAAATGTTAAATAATTCACACAAATCATTGCATAGAAAATACTTAGAATAGGTTTTGTGAAATTTATTTTCAGTTTTGTAATATACCCACTGCCATTTTTTGAAAATTGTAATTTAAAATGCATAATTCAGTAATGCTTATAGGAGTTATTACCCTGAATTAATACTTTAGCATTTTAGAATGTTCAGTATAAAACTTTAATGTCTTTGTTTTTATTAAAGTGGTTTCAGAAAAAAAAAAAAAAGCAACATAATTTCCTTCTATTTGAGAGATCTTTATGTCTACTATTCTTGAAGAAATAAATTAGAACAATGTCTTCTTCTGTGAAAAAGTAAGTCATTATTTAAGCCATGGTCTGGCAATGTCCTACTAACTTGAAAAGTACCACTAGTTCAGAAAGTCTTTGCACTTTCATGACAGGGTTTATTGCTTGGGTCCAGTGTGGTGGGGGATTACTACCAGAGTGCACTGCATTTATTTCTGTCAGCACAATTTCTACTTGGCACCTCTTGGAACTTAACTCTCATTTGCCCTAAGGTATGTAAGGAGTCATTCTACTGGTAGTGGTTTGAAAATATCTTCAGTTTAATTGCTGAAATGCTCTTAAGCTGGTTTGTGTCCACAGAGTAAGAGGTAAAATCATGCTGGTAAAATAAGCACAACTCTTAGTTATAAACAAAGACTCAGGTGTAAGTATGTGCAGAAATTGATCCAGCTCCTCCTGGTTGTATTTAAAACACTGACAACCCCTGTGCAGAGTGTAATTTCAGTTTTGAACGTCTTATTTTAGGTTCCAGTGAACTAAAGATTCTCAAATAGAATTGAAATCCACTCAAAATAGAAATAAACCTAATTAAATAAAAAGGCCAAATCAAGTAAAGCGCCAAGGACCAGCCACTTCCTGGGTTATGTCAACATGAATATATCCAGCAGTTCCAGGGAAGTGATCTTTCACCTCTGTGACACTTGTGAGGCCATATCTGGAGTATGGTGTCAACTTCTGGGTTCCCAGCCTAAGGGATTGACATATGGGGATGAGTCCACTGAAGGGCCATCAAGATTGCTGGGGAAGTGGAGCACATGAAATATGAGGAGATGACTAGGTAAGGGAAGGTTTGGGAGAGATCTTCCCTTTCCTTCAACTGACAAATTGGAAAATATAGAGAAGATGGGGCCAGAGTCCTCTTAGTGCTGTGCAATAGTAGGATGGTATGCAAAGAATAAAAGCTGAAAAATGGGAAACTCTTATCAGATATAATTTTTCTACCATGAGTGTTATACACAGGAACAGGTTGCCTGGAAGAATCTAGAATCCCCATTGTTTTCAGGGCTTGATGATTCACACCCTGAGCAACCTCATCTAATGAGACCTGCTTAGAGCAAGTGTTTCGACTAGATAACTCAAGCCTATATTATTCTGTGTTTCTGTGAGAACATGTTATTTGGAAATCGAATGAGCATCCATGCTGTGCTCTGCTTTGGCTTCACAGAATGATCTTAAAACCATTGTAAGTTTATGTGCAGTTGGGATCTTCACTGACTCTTTTTTTTCACCCTTTTTGTCAAGTCAGAAAACAGTAAGAAGGTACTTTCAGGCTACTGAGCAAGAATGGAAAGTTGGAGGGATTTCTGTCCACATTTCACTCCGACAGTGTTCTTCATTCAGTGGTGTGAATGAATGATTGAACGAATTTCCCAAACTGACTAAAGCACGCAAGGATGTGGGCAGTGGGAAAGTAATTTAGAAAAAAATGTAGAGTATGAAACTTCCAAACTTTATTAACATAGCATGTGCGATTCTTATAAAAAGCTGAATAGGTCTTGGAGACAAAGGGTAAATTGCAGGCATGAGAGCTTGTCTTATGTAGGACCCCAACAATGTTGTATCAAAGTCAAAAATATTTGGCCTCCTTGCAGATGGTGTCAGGAAGAATTGTAAGCAGTAAAAACAGGGGCATAAATTTAGGCAGCCAGCAAAAGGTACTGTCCCACTTGCTCCATCAGCATTTTATATCTAGGATCCCAATCCTAGGATCAAGGTGATTAAAGCATACTTAGTAAGTAGTTTTGTGTCACTAAAGATAGACTTCTAAAAGTGTACGTGACTCAGGGACCTTTCAGCCTCTCTGGGATCTACAGGAAATTGTACAATTCGGACTCTGACTTGTGCTGCCCCATCTTCTGTGGCTTCAGGCTGCCAGACTGAGGCAAAGATTTCCATACTTGGGGGAAATCCCATTCCTCTCTGTTTCTGAAGCTGCCAAGAGTGACCCTGACCAAAGCTGTTCCACCAACACTGGCTGAACCCACTCCTGGTCTGTCTCTCACTGGTCCTTGCTGAGGTGACATTGCCCTTCTGTTCCACAGTATGGAATCTCAGACCATCAGGGAAGATACCACCTCTGCTCCAGTCTGTCATTTGAGTAGCTGGTTCTCCTGTTCTATTTCACACTTTGCCCCCAGTCAATTGATATAGATTCTCCTTGGAAATATTTACATCATTGCCTGTTACTGGTGTGATGCTGTTTACTGAAAAGTGTTTTCAGCCTTCACCCAGCTCTAGACCATCCTGGAGTTTCACTATTGCAATGAATTATTCTCCCTTTCTCTCTCTCACTCTCTCTTTTTATTTCCTTTTTATTTTTTGCCTTGCTTGAAGGAGAAATCCTCCACTGAAAACAGGAAACTAACACAACCTATAGTGCAAGTTAGTTGCAGTACAGCTGTCACCTTTATGCAGACACTCTATCCTGGTACTGCCCTCAAGACTCTAGACAAGTTCCTTGACCTTTGGACTTCTCTCCAATCATGCACAGGAATTTCTAGTTTATATACTTTTGTTGGGTGAACAACACTTGTTTGAAGATTCATTTTCTGAGGGTTTTTAGAGCACTAAAGAAGGTGCCTCAGCTTGTGGAAGCAAGTACTCAGACAGACATAGCATTTCTTAGTCACCTGGAACCCCTTGCTCATCGATGAGGAAACACTGATCATGCCCAGAGGAAGTTCCTTCATTCAGTTTTCTGAGGAAGACGTGAACAAGCATTTTCTCATTTAAGCTGTTAACTGTACACAAATGTACATTAAATGCCGTTTCACTGGTCATTTTTGCAGAGGTAGGGTGTACTGACATTATTAAAAGTGACATATGTCACATAAGAGCAGGAAAAAGCTTTGAAAAGATATGCGTTTCACTTAATTAATAGTTCAATATATTTGATAATCAACTTTTTGGACAAAACTTTTGAAAATATTTTATGCTGGGTGTGGTCTTTTTGCACTAATATTGTCCTGAGATCCAGGGCCAACTTTGAGGTAAGATGACGTTAAAAAATTATCTGTGAGCATTTTCACTCTTCCAGACTTTTCTGGGAGTTGGTTTCCTGTTTGTTTTCATATCAGGACTGACGTAAGAATTTCTGCTCCAACAAGAAGGATGAGATTATAAACAAGAAAAGAAAAAATAACTGGGTGACAACAGAATATGTTTGAGCCTGTTTATGGTGTATGTTAAACCTTAATATTGCTGACCTTTATCTCGCTGTAACAAAGGCAGAAAGCAGCAGGCACTGTATGACTCATTTCACCTCCCAGAGCTTGACTGTGTTTCTCACCATGATGTCTCTGAGAAGGGAAGAGGGAACATTAACACTTTGCAGCACAAGCATTCTGCCCCTGATGCTGAAGCAACGTGTGGGGCAGAGTCTGTCTTGCAACTAATGTCGCCTCACACAGGTCATGCTAATTGCATTGCTTATGTGACTGACTGTTGTGGTTTAGGCATCCCCCAGTTTAGTACTCCCACTAAGACTCTCTAAATCACAATCACCCGATCCCTGTGGTGGGATGGAAAGGAGAATGAGATTGAGATAAAACCCATTTACTGGAAACCGCAATGAGATAAGAAAACAAACACTAACAGCAAAAATATGAGTTACAAAAGTGTACGAGAGAGATGAGTGATTCACATTCAAATTGCTCAGGATTGGGTTTACCCCACTTCTCCCTTCATCATGCTTACTCAACCAGAAGGAACTCCTTCTCCCCAGTGGAGACTGTCTTCCCCATGCCCTCAACAATGGCATGATATAGTCTAAAATAATCTGAGGGTTCTGGCCATGGCCCTTCCTGCCTACTGCAAGAATTAAATGTGTCCTGGCCAGAACCAGGGCACTAATTTAACAGTAACTTTTGATAAGAGCAGAAAAAAGTGCTGCTAGCAGCAATGAGCTTGAAAGATCACAGGCAATTTTTCCATGAGTTTCTTCCTGTACGCAAGATTTGAGCAGCAGAAAAGAGATGCTTAGTCATATGTCAGAGGGTGCTGTATTTTAAAATCAGTCCCTGATTGCTCCTTTCTTTTTTTTCTTTTTGTTGCAGAAATTCATAATAATGAAGGAAATGCTAGAATTTATCTTTCTTTAATCAGCATATTTATTCATGTACTCCTGAAATAGGCTTTAAGTTTTCTTCAAGCTTAGGTTTGAATTATTTCACCAGCAGTGCGTCAAAGCATCACCAGTAGAGAATCTGAAGCTAAAAACCCAAGCCAGTGAAAGCTTAAAGGAAGGAAAAGAAATGTCAGTAATTTTGTTGGCAATGTCTGGAAATTTCTACTTTCCCTTTCCTCTGCAAAATGTATTCAGAGAAATGCTCCTGAAACTGAGTGCTCCACACAATGTGTCCAACTGCTATTGGAAGAGATTTGCATTTTTTAACTGACCAGAACAACCGCAGCCATTATATTATATGCATTTGTTAGCAATTCTTCAATAATAAAAGATTCAAACTTCATTTTGCCAGTTTTATCCTAATAATATTTTTTCTTTGCTTGTTCCCTTCAGGTTTTTTCCCTTAAAGAACATAAGAGAACTTTTTTTTTTGTCTGTTTGCTTTTGTTTTTATTTATTTTTCCCTGGAAGGTGAAGATGACCAGTGAGTTAGGAATACAGATTCTACTTAATTTTGACTACTGAGACAAAGGCTCCTTCTTGCAGGCTTTAGGCTAAAGCCAAACCATATCTAATCACAGCCCAGTTCTTGAATCAGGTTATTGAAGTTTGCTCTGTGACATTGTCATGTTTAAGCTGATCTATCCAGAGCTGTGCCTGCATCTAGATCTGTATTCCTGCAATATTTCTAGATGAGGATTATTCTTCCAATACCTAAAATAAAAAGGGCTTGAGGCTTAAATAAACTAATGAGCTACCCTCATTTTGTTTTTGATAAAAAGGATGAAATACTTTCTTAAAAGTTTCTAAGCATTTAAGATTTAAACAAATTTGATGTTAGGTATCTGTCAGGGATATTATAACTGCACTTAAGTTGTAGCATCTCATTATTGTTGAACTTGTTTTTCTTTCTTAAAAGTTGCCCTCGGACATTTTTATGGAAAGATTTAATTAATTTATGTTTATTTTGTATTACACTGTTTCACTAAGCAGTGAGGAAAGCAAAGAATATTTGCCACAGTAGGAATTCCATGAAGTATTAGAGCATTTAAGGATCCATCTGAACCTTTAAAGTTATGGAAGAACGCTTCTCTCCCCTTCCCACCAAGAAGTTGCTCTGCTCTGGAGGTATAATGTCTGAATTACAAAGGGAAATTGGAACAATATCAGAGATGGAATCTCTATGTGAAAATACCTGTGATTTTCTCCCTTCTGGTATTCTCAAAACTTTTCATTTCATGATGAAGGAAATTACTGAATGTGAAAATTGGAAGGGTTGCTGTAAAGGATCTCTTCTTCAGAGGCAAATAATATTTTATGCTATTTCTTGGTCACTAATGGCTTGTTACCATTATGAATAACTCTATGGATCAATTTAGTTACTTGAATTGAGTTCTGCTAACACTATGAGATGTACTGAAAAGGGAGAAATTATTTATGCTTGGATATGTGCTATATAATTATAATTGAAAGTGTTTATTCTGATTAGGTGATACTAGTATGGTACAATCCTTCCAATATTTATCTGCACTCACTTTCTTCTACCTTTGTTTTACCTACTCATTCTTAAAGCAGAGCACTTTTAGGAAAACAATAACCTCCATGGCAGATATCAAAAGGTCTAGTTACTTCAGGTGGCTATTTTGTATTACAGCAGGTATGGAATGTTAAATGAAAAAGAATTGGGCAAGTATGGAATGACATATTCTTTTAGATATTGGTCATTAGGTACAGAAACCTACTTTTCAATTTCCATTTTGTGCTTTGAAAGTGGGGACAATTGATGGTAAACAGCCTTTTGACTGCATACATAGGCAAATATTTTCTTCTCTCTTCTGTCTGACTAGTATCTGGAGAAGTGTTACATGACCTCCATTTTCCTGCAGGTCTTGGAATCTTTCTTAGACACTCTTTGAGAAGACTGAATCTTGTGTGTGGAGCAATTTCAGGATTACTTCAGGTTCCTCTAGTGTATTTGAAAACCAGGTGTGATAATTACTCCAAGGCAAGAAAGCAATACAATATTGGTGAGAATTTAAAAATAAACCAATTCTTCATGCAGGTATTTGTTGTGCTTCAGGAGTTTTTTGGATGGTATTAACAGCGTGACACTAAACCCCAAATATTTAACCCACAGCAGAGCTCTTTATTTCTGCCACTGTGCCAAGGACATGAGTGATAATGCCTGGGGAAATTACCAGCCCAGTACCTATGCTTTCCAGGGATCATAAGTTGTAATCATGTGTCTCTACTTATCTTCAGAAAAGAGGGGCAGAAACCATTTTTTCATCCTTTGGGACTGTTTTCTCCAGGCACTCAAAATCATGCCTTTTTCATGTATTCTGCTGACATAGCACATTAGCAGTATCTGGTGACATGACTAGATTTTTCTTTCCCTAAGTGCAGAAAGTATTGATACTGGGGTCTTATCTGATTTTCAGAAATTCATGCCTCTGAGAAGAATGGGCCACTGTGAGGAAAAAAAATAAATCTAAGGTTGAAATGTTCATAAAGAGTATATATTGTTAGAAAAATTAGGGGGAAAATTAAATCAAAGAGAAGTAATCTAAAAGTAAAGTCTCCCATGAAGGTCAAAACCTCTACTGCCAAAGAAGATATATACAGTAGTCAGAGCTGGAGCTATAGCCCCAGTATTGCACAGCCCCATGTTCTCTTTCTCAGAAACCCACTCCTGGATATTTCAAGGGTTACTGTTCTGTATTCTGCTTGCTGTCCTATAACTTACTATGCTGTTGTATGTATGGGCTGTAAGGTTAAGTTCATAATCCTATACAAAGTCACTCAGTTTACCTTTAAGATCAGGCAAAAAAATTGTGAACCTTCATTTGTAACCCTGTATATCACACTGGTTTCAATAATCCTTTATATCAAAGGGTAACATTTTATGTGTTACATTCACAGCCACAGTTGCCTTCAGTTCTTCAGCACATGAATGAAATAGGAGAAAAGATGATGTGGTATGTTTAACTTTATCTCTAAAATCACTCTAGTGGATTTTTGAGGTCTTGAAGTCAATGAGAATTGGAAGTAGCTGTTGTATGGAATTAAAGGGATATGAATAAAACTACTCCTTAAATACAGAGTATTGTCCTGTCTCACCTACAAATCAGGAGTATTGATGAAAAGCAACCACAGGTATTCCCCAAACCTCACACTTGGAACAACTAGCTCAGTTTACCTCTGGGTTCACAGTGTTGGGCAGTATTTGAAAGCTACACTTGAAAGTGGGTATCAGTAGCAAATGGGCATAACATGCCCATTACCTTTCTGAAGAACAGGTGGCAGCTGTTTTTTTCTGATCACCCTTGTGTGCTGTTGAATGATTTTATTACCCATTTTAATGGTTAAATATAAATTTTTATAAGTTTGTGACAATAATCATACAGCAGTTTGTCTCCACTGAAAAATGTATATTAGAGAGGAACTTGGGAAGAAGACCCCCTTTTTTGAGTTCTCTGTCTGTACAATGCTGAACATCACACATGATGTTCATCCATGCCCAAGACCTGTGTGAGTGAAATTTCAGTGCTACTGAAATCAAAGGCAAGACTAAACTTGGGAGAGTTTGAGCAGTCCTAATCATGTTACAAAGAGCCATGAGAATGTTGCCCTCTTCCAAACCATCTGATAGACAAGTGAACTGTGGCAGAAGGGGATCAAACAGGGAATTTAGTCCAAAAGTAGCACAGAAATCAGTGTCTGTAATTGCAGAAACCACAGAAAGCTTAGAAGGCCAGGATGTAAGCTGTGTACTTTGGAAAAAAAATGAGCTTAGAGTTATTAAGGCACATTTATGACTCTGCATGATCTTCTTGGACCAGCTTCTGCCTAACTGGTAACAGAAATCCAGACTGAAAACAGCAGCCTGAGGTCTTCATTTGCTTTGCAGTAACCTAGATTAAAAAAAACCCCAAACCTCCAGAACAGTGTCTGATGTTCTTCTGACAACACGGATGATTCAGAGCTTCTGCCTAAATACTGAGGACAAGACAATACTCCTTTAACTTCAGGTGCCTGGGCAGAGCTAGCTGTGCAGTCTCCCTTATGATTCGTGGGGAGAATAGTCCAGAGCTAGGGCATGACCAATGGTCAGGTGTGTATCCTAGGATGAGACAAACTCTACTTTGATGTGCCTGTATCTGCTTATTGGCTATAAAGGTGCCCTAGGCAGCTATCTCAGATGTAATTTTGTGTTCAGTAGACTTCTAAAGGTGAATGAGAATGAGTTGTATCCTTAAGCCTGACTTAAATCCATTTCCAAGTGCTTACTGTGACCTTGTATTTCTGTTTTATCCTCATTTTTGTTGATTATACCAGTATATTACGTCAGAGCATGAGAGCTTTACACAGTAACTTTGGAAACAGCTTGAAATGCAACATAAATCTTGTGTGTTTTTGTATTGTACTTTCCTCCTGCCAGAGCAGTTTGTATGAAACAGAAACAAACATGACTTTAAATGTTTCAGTTTCCACTTAACCCTTTTGTAACACTTTAAATACTTCTAAGATTAGCACAGTAAGGATGCTTATGCTGAGGTTTGCCATCCCAGGAATTGCACTGTACCACTGGATATTAATCACTACTGAACAGACATATCTTGAGATCCTTCTAAATCCATTCATTCCTGCAACCCAGCTTACTGACGTCTTTGAATTTAGTAACAATAGACTTGCTCTTGCATTATTTAGATGATTAATGAAAATCTCCAACAATACTGAGCAGACTAATGTGGAGCCTTGCTAACCATGTAGCAGTACTGTGACTATCAGTTTCACATCCTTTGCAGATTTTGGTCTTGGTTGCCTCATATCCTTGTGAAAATACAACATGAGATCCTGCCAAAATGTTTAGAATTTATAAATTCCATTGCCTTTCCACTGTTCACAGGGCATAAAATTCTGCTAAAGATGCATATTACTTTGATTTCATGTGACTTATTCATAGAAGGAACTTGCCCTAGCTATGATTTATTTTTTGTGCTATCTTTACACTTCCAATATTTTTTTTTCTAACAGTTCTCTAGAGATTTTTCTTAATCAAAAGTTCCCCAAATCTTTCCTTACACCCTTTGTAAAGATACGTGCTATGGGTTTTTTCCTAGATATTTTGTTTTTTCATGAGCTCCTAGAGATAGTAATTTAATTGTTGTACTTCAGCCAGGTTTTTAAGTATTTGTACATGAAATTTGTCTAAACTGAACAGCCGGAGAATATTTAATTTAGCTGAGCTCTTTCATCTCACTTTAATGATGAATTTTTATGTTCCTAATATAGCCTCTTCTAAAACTTAGCAATTATCATGGATATCATATTTTTTTCTTTGTTTTATTAAAAATTTCTCCTTTCTGGAACCATATGTCAGTTATTTCCTGTCTTGAGTAATGAACTCATGGTATAACTCTTTTTTATTATTATTAATAATGAAGAAGGGAATAAACTGTTTACTAAATAAACTGTGTCTGGAAAAGGTGTAAATGGGCCTAAATCTCAGTAAGGAAAATTCAGATTGAATGTTAGTAATTTTTTAATGATAAGGGCATTGAAGACATGGAAAAGATTGTCTAGTGGGGCTCTGGGGCGTCCTCTCACTGTGTATCTTTGAAATCAGGCTGGTCAAATTATCTTCTAGTTTTTTCTTGGTTTTTTTTTGGTTTTTTGTAATGGCAAAGGAATAGACTATTTACTGAAGTCCTTTTTCCGTGGTTCTATGAAAGCTAATCTAATTTTTCTGGTGAAAAATCAGGCTGTAGATATTGTAAATTCAGACTGGGAGCTGTAGATTGTATTTTGCTTCTTTGTATTCTGCAGGCAACACTGTGCAAAAATCAGCCAGTTTGTCCATCTGCCTCTGGTATGACACTCCTCTAGCTGCTGAAGGCAATGTCAGGTTACATAACATAGAGACTTCTGTGAAGGTGACCCATATGTCCTAGAACAGATAGTCTGAATCTACAGGGAGTTGAGATGTCAGAAAGGACAAGAGAGTGAAGCCCACAAGAAAAAAAGTGCAGAAACTTGTAAAATGTTTATACCTGTGACCTTGACCAATTTGTTTTGGTTCCCACAAACCTCTTACTTGAGACCTTCTTTTCAGATCTCTTGAGCAGGAGTCAATGAAAAGGTCACAATGAAAAGTCCCTGTTCAGCCTTCCTTGTACTATAGGTTAATAATAAAATCATATTTTCCACACATTTTAATGCAGATCTGCATGGTATCTGCAACGCTTTTAATCTTGGCAAAGACTTCCACAGTTATTGCTGCATGAAGTATTTGATTTTGGTAACACCTTAATTCTACAGCTTGATTATGTATGGAGATATAAACCAAATTCCTAGTTCTGCCATGTTTGTGTTGATGTGGCTGTAGAGAAGAACAGCTTTTTTACTTTTTTTTAACATATATTTTTGTCATGGTATGTGAGACCGAAACAGAGCTCTTCCTTGTGGATACCCACAGTGAAAGGAGGATGGAGGGGACTTCTACTTCATTTCACTCTTTCAGAGCTTAGACTTGATTACAGCCTTTCAAATATTTAGGATGCAGGGAAAAGAGCAGTCAGGGCTGTGGCTTTGCTATGCTGAGCTGGCCAGTAGAGCATGCTGTTCACTTGAAAACATGGTCAGAGTATTTTTCCCCATTCCACCTTTGCCATGAAACTCGGTATCTTAATTTCAGGTTCAGCAGACAACTGTGGCTCAACATGCCTCCATTAACTTTCCTAAAGTTCAGGTCGTGACATTAATCAGGTTTGATCAATCCTGAATGATTTGGGATTCATTCTTAAATATCTTCTATGCTTTTAGTGACTGACATTGTTGCAGTAGAACTAGCCCAGTGCATCTTGTTACCATTTAAAAATCTGGTATGCTTTTGTGTGTTTCAAATAGCAAAACTCCATGTAGAAAATTAAAACAAAGAAGAAAAAAAATGGCATATGGGAGGCCTGTCTGTCCTGTAAAATACTGAATTGTCAGGCAAAGACAACAATTTTTGTGTTATTTTGTATGACTCCTCATCATCTCTTGGAATACTTTTTCGCAGACTTTAATCTTTTAGAAATTCAACAGAATTCCTCTCACAATTAACTTTCAATCAATCATATAAAGTATCACAGAATTAATTTTTTTATGTTTAATCTCCTTTGAAAAAAGTGAATATTTGAGTGCATGAGAGATTTATAACATTTAAATAATATCATAATACATATTTAGAAGTTTTAAGTGGACTTTTGATGGGGTGCACATTAAACATTCAAGTAAAGTTTAGGTTGGGTGGAAGATTGGATAAGTAAACATGTATCAGCTTCAAACCTGTTCTTATACTACAAATTTCACTTATTTCAGAGGTATCCACCATTATCATAACGATTGCTCACCATTCTGTGCTCTTAACTCTTAAGTGTGATGTGATTATTTACTGCTTGAGTATTCAGAAAAACCACAGAGGCTCATTCTGCCTTTGAACAGACATTCATATCTTTACAACTTTCTGGGTCAGAGGGAAGAAGGACAGAGGGAACAGTGAATAGAAGTATTTATTTTATGCAAGTCATCTGTAAACTCTGTCATGTAAATAAAATCTAAGTCTCTTGAATTTTTTGAATGGTTATTTTTCAGCGGCTTAATCGTGGCAGGATATGCCAACCCTTTTGAAATCTTTTCAATGTGCATAGTGGCTGTTTTGCCTAACAATGTAGTTTATTTGTTTATTTTTCATTTATTTTTGACCTGGGACTGTCATTGTAATGCTGCTTTGTATTTCTGTTTTTATTCCTGTAAATACACTGTGCATTTTTCCATAGTAAAAGCATGTATATCAATTAAGATACTATCTTAACACCGTATAGTTTGTAGTCTAAACATGTCTCTGGTTCATTTTGAGAACCAACTCAGATTTGTTGATTCTTCTCAGTTCTCCAATAGCTCAATCCAGACTGTATATCTATGCCACATGCACTGGTGGAACAGTAGTTGTTTAGGAAGATAAATAGCAGAACCTATAAATTAGAAGAGTTAAGAAGCTGAGGGGAGAGTGTCTCCAAGTATTGTGGCCACTCCCTTACAGCCAAGCAAAAAAAGGATTGAGCCACAGTCCAGAAACATTGCTTTTGTGTGGCCTGCTGAGAGTTTCAGGTTACATTCTTCTGCTTCCCTGTACACCTGGCATGTGCCATGGCCCTGAGGGCACGAATGGGCCTTCATGGACCTGACCAATGCTGCTTTGTGCCTGAGCTGTGTTTCGTGTGCCTGTGCAGAATTCTGTCTTCTGCTATTCCAAATTTGTCACTTGGATTTCTTGGCTTGACACCAGGCCTGATGTGCTGCCTTGCCCTTGTCTGGTGACTGCTGGGCTGCTGGTGAATTGTGCAGTTCTCACCAACCTTACTCTGCTTACCCACTGTGGATCTTGTCAGAGTGAGGGCAAACCTTGCCTGTGTTATCCTTCTGCCTCCTGGCTGGTTGTTCCCCATGGATCAGCAGCACAGCCCTCCCAGCACTCCTGTGAGACCTCCTATCCTGCAGGGGGCTGTGGGTAGAGTACCTCTTGTACTGTCAGCCCTCTTTAGTACCCTCTGCACCCAAAGTAATCCCTGCTTCTTCAGCTCATTTTGGGTGAGATCATGGGGATTTTTAACTTGCCTGAAGCCAACCTTTGCTGCCTTCCCAAAGCCCAACCTAATGGGTATTAGCTGCTCAGCAGAAATGACTTTACAGCCCTTAGTGACGGTCCCAGACCGGGCCACCCTCTGCAATGCAGCTGCTCAGTGGCCCCATGCTCCAGGAATCTGATGTCCTGTTCAGTCCTTTAGAGCAGCTTTCTGGGGACTGTATTCATGCAACTGGGTCTAAGACTGTCTTCCTGGAGCTCTAGCAAGGGAGTCACTTGGCTGCTGACAACATTCATGAAGTTGGACGTTGAACCTGCATCTCTGTAACTGCTGGAAATTGTTGCTTTGCACCACAAGCCCCTATTTTTCACTTTGATGCAAGCTTCCTTGCTCAGCTTGATAATATCATTATATATATGAAGGTAATTTCTTGTTTCCCAAAAGTGGTCTTTCTTAGTGGTGGGACATTTGCTTTAAAGGTTAAGCTGCAAAGCAGAAAGATAATTGTCTTCACATCTTTTCACTCATGGTTGATTTTATTCATAAACCTTTGTGACTTCTGTTCTCAATGTGCTCATTCCTGGCATGAAATAAAACTGTTTACTTTAGAAATTGCGTAGTATGGATAAAGCTGTCCAGCCATTAAATTTGCTCAGATACAGCTGGCTTTAAACACAGCAAACAAAGACTGTGGAACTGTTATTACTTGATCAGATAGGAATATCTTCATTTTTAATACATCCATTAAGTTACAAGAGCACTTGTTAAATGTCTTATCATCCTTAAAAAAATTTAAATCTTTACAGTTCATGTCTTGACCTATTTATGGACTCATTTCACCAATGCTGTCTCTGTTCCTTTCTAAAAAGAGATTTGCCTAAATGAGGAAAAGTAAGTTCCTGCTACTACCATGCAGAATTTGAAAATAAATGGCCAAACTTGAATTTATTAACTTCGGGAGCACATTGTAGTGCTTTGCAAGCTGTTTTGATGTACTAGGCAGGCCTGCTTGGCATTTCCAAGAAATTAATAGCTTTAGACTGTAAGCTAGGATCAGCTTCTATTGTGTTGTCATGGGAAATTTTTTATTTATTTTAGGCCAACATGAAAATATGAACATCTATTATCCAGCTGAGTCTGTGAGGGCCACTGAATGTGACATTGCATTGTTCATGAAGCTGATCAGTAATTATGGTTCACAATGAAGTGTTTCAAATTAAAAAGGTACTGGTTCATCATTTTTATACTGCAGTTCTGTGTAGTGATAAAGTTTATTAGTACTTGGAAAAGATAGATTTAGACTATGATTTTATTCCTATAAAAATCAAAGTTAACATTCCTCCACCAGTTCATCCTGCCCCAGTAAATGGATATGTGGGAGGGTTCTTCATCACATACTTGTGCAAAACTGTGTGGTGTGACATATTCTTAGATAATAAGTTCATAATAAAAAGAAATAACATAACATAAAAACCTGTGTTATATTTTGTTAATATTAATATATTTAACTTTGTCTATGTTTCAGAACTGTGGTCCAGTAACTGATCTTAAAAATGTCAAGTAGTGCATTCTGTGACTAATGTTGACCATTGGGAGCGTTGGGTTTTCTTGTTTGTTTGTATTCTAGCAAATAACTCCTTATTTCTCCTGTAGGACTCTTCTTTCTCTGTGTTTTTCTCTCAGAGTCCTGAAGAAATTTGCTGCCTCTAGTCCAGGACAGAGACTGAACATCTGCAAAGAGGAGGAAGAAACTGTATGTATGTACGTTAATGTTCTGCATATGGAATGGCAGAAATCACCAAAAAACATATACTAGAAAGTTACAAAAAACATCGTTTATAGGTGGTAGGACTGGAATCTGATTTGTCACACTAAACAATACACTTTACTCTTCTGTTTTGATGATGGCCCTTAATGACATCCCTTTAAGTCTTAGTAGCCCCTGCCTCAAATCACCCTCCTTTGTGGCAAGGCAAATGTCATACACGTTGTATTCTATGTTTGTAGTATCAGGATAAAGATGTAGTTTTGGGGTTTTTTTAAATCTAAAATATTCTGGTTTGAAGATATGGATCACTGCAGTTCTATAACAAAGTTGCATGGAGAAAGGCTAAAAAAGCCTTTTCATTTGCTGTCTGCCCTATTTTTCTCTTTCACTAGGATTTAAGGGTAATGCATATAATTGAAAAGGTAACAATGTTGTCTGTAAGAAGGCTGATGACTTTGTCCACTAATAGCAAAGGGTGGAACAGGAACTTCCCATCTGAGTTGCAAAATAGATTGCCATTCTGTGCTATGATAATTCTGTATTGGGCTCTCACTTTCTGTAGAATGTTGATTGCCTGGTAGAATGTGCTTTTACTTTTGCCCATGTTAACAGGTACAGGTGAAGGTTCTTAGAATCTCCAGAAGTGGTAACTATTTGTGGACTAAATTATCTTATGCTAGTGTTGGAGTATACTGAAGCTCACTAGGTGGGTATCATGCCCTCTTGCCAGCTCACCTCGGATAGATTGTTCCTTGGCATCTCTTAACTCTTGCAGCCTTACACCATAAATTCAGTGTCAGTTCCTGTCTGGTTCCTTTCCTCCCAGCATCTTTTCATATTGTTCTATAAAAGGTTGTGGACTTTTGCTAATGGTCTGGCAATTCTTTCTATAAGGCATTGTCTCCTCAGTCAGCAGTTTTTAAATGCCAGCTTGTGGTTGCAGTGGACTCTCTAGCTTCTTATCCTTCAAGCAATTATGTCCTTCCCCTCACCTTTCCTGCAACCTCTTTCTGCAGCTGGTTGATGACAGATCATTCATGTCTACCAATCTGGATTACTCTTCCAGTTTTCCGGACAATGTGTTTCCCCCATAATGCATTCAGCAAATTATTGCTATTAACCAATAATATCTACATGACTAGCTCATTCTGAAACTTCTGACAGCATTTATCATTGAAAGTTCTCTATCCAGGACAGACGAACTGTTTTTAATTTTTACAGAAAAAAAGTAAATATTGATATAATGCATACTATATAAAGACATAAAAATAGATAAATAGATAAAAGCCCTATCACTCAGCTGTATCATCTTCATTCAAAATAACTTCTACAGCTCCTCCAAAAAGTCAGCATTTCTCTCTGAACTGTGAGGTTCCTGTACAGACACAGGATCAAGTAAACCTCTGTGTTGTCATCTTCCTTACATTAGAAATAATCATGGAACCACTTTATGCTTTTTTTTTTGTGGGAAGACTATATAGAAGTTTGTGAAACAGCTACTCTCAGAACTGTTTCTGCTCAGTGCTACTGTCTGTACTCTTTTAGCAAATTTGGGCATGTTTCAGGATTTTATTTTTCAGATCAAAGTGAGAGCTGATTCAGGTACAGCTGCCACTTTTAACCACATAACCTCTGGATGTGTTCATGCTGGACAAGTACAGTGCGTTTCTCAACTGTTCTGTCAGTGAATTCAAGAACAAGATGCTGAGGATTGCAGTTTTGTCTTCATGCCTAAAATGACTTAAACAACTGATGTATCTTTTTTTAATAAAGAAGTGGGGATACTTTTTCAGAATAGGGAAAACTTTTGGTGCTGCTACATCACTCGTTGAAAGGGACCATAACTTTATTTCTTGTCTGATATTGATGCGCACTTGTTGCCACACAAGTCTGGGATAAGAAACTTCTTCCCTCCAGTTGCATCTCTACCAGTGCACAACAAGGAAGGTGGCCTTTTCTGGATGTGAGTGAGTGAATCAAGGGGCAATTAATTTTCAGTAGATTACCCGGTAAAGGTAGGATTTTAGGTGCCAGCAAGTGAGTGTTAATGTGGGTTGGCATTGAAACCCTGCCACAGTCAGTGATGGAGTGAGCTAGTCAGCAGTGATTCACCTGACTGGCGTGTCTGCTGTGGGATGAGTGAGCTGCTGTCTGGAGCTCTCTGGCTGTGTTGCTTAGCCCCTTCTTGACTACGGAGGAAGCCCAGACACCTCTATTAGGAGATGAATTCCCTACTTGGAGTTCAGCTGGGAATGCACAGTCTTTCTGTCTTTGCTTCTAGGTCAGTTTCTGTATTTTCTCTGAGGCCTGCTCAACACAAAATTCGGTATAAACATCCTCAAGCCAGGCAGAGAGCTCCAGTTTCATTCCCAGAGTTGTGGTTGTTTTGGCATACTCAGAGACAGTAATCACTCTATGGCTCAGTGAACTGGGGTGATATAGAACTCCCACTTTCTGAATCTCATTCAAGCTGTGGCATGAATAATGTACCAACAAGAGAGCTGGTACGGGAAAGGCTGCTGTACAGACCTGGGACACTTCTGGACATGCAGTTACCCTTCCTGGATCTGAGATCAGAGACTGAAGTGCACGTAGGGTTTAGATACCTGGGAGATTAGGTGTCAATGAGTGGAAAACAGAGAAGGCACAATCCTGGAGTCTAGTTGCTTTCAGTTTTGCTTTAGTCCCATTTTATTTTCTACAATTCTTTTTATTTACTTCCAGAAATACGAATCTGTAGTAAGTAGATTTGTTATTAAGCATTTCAGTACCAACACCTTTCTGAAATGTGTTCAATTTTTTCTACTGTGAACAGCTTTATAATTTTTTTAAGGTTATGTTACATAGTTACTTCAGAACGTATTTCTTCAGTCTGTGTTAATTTAAGACAATAGTGAAGAACAAGGGATTTAAAAATTGTCTTCTTTCATCTCAATTTTATAGAGCATAGTGCACTTTTTCATTCCATTCTCCTGTTCTTGCTGCTGCCTTTCATGGGCTTTTTCCTTCTGTGTGATGCTGTCACACATCACATTCTCTACTTTTTTATTTATTTTTATATATATACTTATTATTTGGCTAATATTTGCCTTTGAAGCTTTTAATTAAGCTTCCACTTCTGTGCTGCTCTTACAAACATTTTTTTTTTCCCTGGAGGAAAAATAGTTCATTTACTGTCATTTTCTTACTAAATTTTTTTCAGATGGTTATTTCTCCAAAAAAACCAAGGACATGTGTTTGCATATATTTTTATTCACATTATTCAGTCTAGTGGGAACTATTATTGTCAACTATTGATTAAATCTTCTTTGTAAATAGTTTTTCTGGATATATTTGGCATGATGAGGTACTGTCTAATTGTAATGCAGATTTTGATCCTCAATACTGCTTGCTCTGTTCAGGTGACTGAGATCATCATAATTTTTAAAGTGATTAATTGAATTAAATAATTTACAATTGTATGCCATCAGCAATTTTTTTTTTCTGCCTTGCTGTTTGGCCTCTTTTTTGCTGTGTATTATAGCTTTAATCACCAAAACACCTACTGAGATGATAGATGGGCACAAGACCTGAGTCACCCTAGGGGAAATAATTGTTGGATATTTTTTTCTTCTGGATTTCTTTTCTTGTTGGGTCTGGGTTTTGTTTGTACATTTTGTTTTCTTTTTACCCTGGTGGATATAACTAGTTATGCAACATGGACAGTATCTTGCTCAAGGCTGATTTAGATTTGGTGTGGGAATGGGATTATTGTGTGTTCTCTGGGCAGAAGGGTTTCTGCTTGACAATAGCTGACGTCCTGGTAGTAAATTCCAGCTCCCTTCTACAGACAACCTTTATGTGGAAAAGACGCCATGGCAGTTTTGAGTGTATGACTTCTCTGATAAACACATATTTAGTTTAGCTTTACAAAAATACACTTGGATATGTAAATTAAGGCTGCTTGGAGCCAAGTCTAAGCTGCTTTCTGGATGTTATGCAAGGTTTACGCAGTGATTACTGAGCATTTCCACAGAAGGGTAGCAATTACCACTGCAGCCCTTACATTAGATGACACATACACAAATAGTGAAATACTGGAAGGGAAAAAATAAACCTAGTCTGAACAATACCCACAGATTAAAGCTAGTATGAGCAATGCATAATGAGGGGATCAGTGAAAATGAGGTGCTAAACCTCTAACCTATGAGTAGGGGACAGCTGTGGAAAGGGGACAAACATCTGCAAGTTTAGGGTGCAAAAGCAAAACATACCTCACCTGATGGCAGATCATTCCTGCTGGGTGCTCCTCTGTGCAGTCCGTGCGCATTCCCTTTCCTCTGGCTGTGCTCCTCTTGTAGGAGAAGTACACTTCTGATAGATTTACAGATGAAAAATGACAGAATGGTTAGGATTGAGAGCTGCAGGAAACAGTCTATCACCTGCACCAGTGTGTTTTCCTAAAGGTCTTAATTCTTAATTGAAGAAGACTGAGAAGGAAGGGAATTGGGCACACAAGGACATCACAAACTGAGCTATATCTGGAATCCATCTTCTTGAGAAATGTGAAGGTATCTATTGGTCTGTGCTAGCAGGCTTCCAAGGAACAACTGAGGAAAGGTCTGAGCTGGAGACAAGAGGATTCTTTGATCCAAGTGGGTAAGCTGAGTGCAAAACCAGCTTCTTCCCTTCATAAGCACCTAAGATGAGTTTTTATTACTTTGTCTTAAGTACTAGCTGTGCTTTTGTTCAGTGCATGGAACAACATGTTTTACTCCTCTAAGTGGTTGTTATTTGACTTCTTTCCAGATGTCTCCTTGAATTTCACTGCTCTTCCTTTTCAAACTTGTAAATACACTTCAGGGAAGCTATTATTTTCTGGTGATGTTAGGGATAGGAAGGCAGAGGAAAATGTGGATATTCCTGGTTATCACTCTCCGCTTTGTTAGTGTCTTTTTTGTCTTTTTTGTTTAAAGCTGTAATTTAATGACAAGTAGGTTTTGATCTGGGAGCAGATGCAGACCTTTCAGCTTTCAGTAGCCCTGGGCATAAAATTGTGTGTGCAAGAGAAGAAGGAAAAAGGGAAACAAAGAGAGTAGGACCGGAAAGATCACTCTATCACTCTACAGCTGAGAGATAATGGTACAAGTAAACCAGCTCTAAAGATTTCACCCCTTCCAGCACTGCCTTTTCTGAGTGTTATGCCATGAGAGATACAGAGAAAGAAGGGAATTACAAGGCGTGTTTACTTCTACTTTGATTCCGAACACAAAATGTGTTATACTTCAAATATATGGTCTACCCATTTCATCACTACTTTTTTCACTTTTCCTTATATCTGCATCAATGCAGGGTAGTTTACCTTCTTAAAGCTGTAGTTTTCATATCTATTGTTTCTTTGGAGAATAGGGAAAAATCTTCACCTAGGTTTTGCCTGGTAAATTCAATGAATTCTACACAGCTTCTATAAACCTACATAGTATATTTTATCAGTGATTTTGTGTGCTATTAACATTATTAACTATAAGATTTTGTGCATTATAAGTGAACTGTTATTTTATTGAATGCACTAGTAGCAGTCATTTAGGATACAACTTAGAGATTTTGACAATTCAGCATCGCAGAGGAATTAATAAAAACTAAGGAGATTAGCTAGGACTGAGCAGGACTGACAGCAGAATGATATTCATTATTTGAACACTAAGCAAATTCTAGTCATATGAGGTTTTAAATTTACTTTTCTTCCTCTTACAGAAAATTGGTTAAAACTACTTTTTATCTACATCCAACAAGTTATATTGAGGAAGAATGAACTGCCATGGGGCTTGCTAACACCTTTTACATTTTAATTTGAATTTTCCAACTAATTTATTTTTTAGCTCAATGGATATTTCCAGGTGAAAATAAGTTTTGATTTCTGACAAAGTTAACACAATTCAGTACCTCTGCTTTTAAATATAATTCCATTCATGAGTATAGACATGAAAAATAAAAATCAAACAAATTTATTTTCTATATTTCCTCTCAGATATTTTTAAACAGAATTCCCTATTTAGTGACTGAATTTGAAAGCAAGCAGAACTTATCTCTGTTAACTACTGATTTTCTTTACAGTTTTTCTGGGGACATTTACAGGAAATTGGGGAGATTTCAGAAATCAGAAAGTGTTAGATTAGACTTGAAATATTCTTCCTTTGGTCATAATATGCACGTAGAAATTATGAAAAATTGAGGGACTCTAAACATGGTAGTAGGAAACAGGATATAGAAATTTAAGCAGTAAGTAATTTTCTGATTTTCTACTCAGAAAAATCTAATTCTGAACTACTTACAATGACTAATTTATATACATATATTTAATAGTCTTATATCAACTACTGAAAGCCTTGGGAGATCTGACTTGTGTTTAGCCTTTTGCAGAAGATAAAAACCAGTCCAGTGAGCCAGCTGAAATAAAGGGATGAACAGAAGATATGGTCAGTTAGGAAACTGGATAATGCAATTGTTGCCAGCTCATCTCAGAAGTGTTCCCATCTGGCTGAGGGATCCTGCTCTCATTTCCTGAGTGGATAAAAATGTTGTTGCATCTAGTTTGCCATCCCAGAACTTGCCATCACCTCTTCAGACCTGGTGAAATGTGTGTGCACAGCATTTTAAGTTCAGTTCATGGTCTGATGTCTTAGCACAAACCACACCTTCATTAGTGCTTTAAGCTGATATTCTGCATTGTGAACTGGAATAATTGAGTCATGCATTTCCATCTGTTACAGTGTGCTAACCTCTATAGAAGAATGACATGGGGAGCTAGGAATGGGGATAGATTAAAACTGTTGGTTTGTCAAAGTTCATCTGTCAGAACCCCAATTCATGAGTCTAAATCACTCTACTCTTAAACCCCACTCCCCACCAGTGAAAAAACCACCACCAAGCAAAAAACCCACAAAGTATCACCCACCCCCCTCCATGTGTCTGTTCAATTAATTAATTAAAATGTTTTCTAAATGAAACTTGATATTACCTATTTATATGATATGGCATCATGAAAAAGCAGAGTGCAGCCTGGAGAAGAGAAAGCTACAGGTTCACCATATAGTACCTTCCAGTACCTAAGGAGAACCTTCATGAAAGCTGGAGAGATACTTTTTACGAGGGAATGTCGTGATGGAACAAGAGGGAATGTCTTCAAACTGAATTAGATCAGATATTGGGAAGAAATTCTTTTCTGTGAGGGCGATGAGGTACTGGCCCAAGTTACCCAAAGAAGCTGTGGCTGCCCTGTTCCTGAAAATGTTCAAGGCCAGGTTGGATGGGACTCTGATCAACCTGGTAGTGGAGAGTGTCCCGGCTTGTGGCAGGGGCTTGGAACCGGATGATCTTTATGGTCCCTTCAAACCCAAGCCACTTTATGATTTTCTGATTCTCTGATTTTATGATTAGACCTGATGACCTGAAAAGGATGGTTTGAAGAGTCGATGCCACTTGTGTAATCAGTTTTTGTTTCATTTATACATTCCAGTTACTTGCATGAATGTTTATCTTTGGGCCTTATGAGTGGTTTTTCCCCTTCAAGTGTCAAGTTGTTAGAATTAACACCATACACAGTTTTCACTTCTGTTTTATAAGAATTGTTTTCCAGATGCTTTTTAAGGTTCCTGAGCTACCCCAACGTTTACCCCTTGCACAAGCGTATCCCATATTTACTTTCATGTGTCACAAAACTTTCCTCAGCAGGTGCTTTTCTCTTCTACTGACAAGTCAGAAAAATTAGATGGCTCCAGATGGCTTTTTTTTTTTATAGTGAAGCAAAAGCATAAACTTAACTATGGTGGCTCTAGAAAGAGTGCATCAAGAAACTTGCATTTGCAGCCATGCACCAGAGAGGGAGAGAGAGAGAAATTTGAAGTGTGCTATGTTAGTGGCCAGGACTTCCTATCATCCTCAGCCTGGATTCAGCTGGACCAGCTACTCATATTTCTCCAAAAGAAGCCCTCCGCTATGCTGTTTAGCATAAAGCAACATCTTGGACCTTTCATGAGAAATCTAAGCCAAGTTCTAGGCTGAACTGAAAAAGCATCCATGAGTTTCTGTGGTGGCCGAGTAGATGCCCCACTCTCTCCCTCTGGCCCCAGTGGAGCCTGAGCATCCATTCGCTTCCATGTTCTACTGAAACTGTCCAACTGAAGCTGCCAAATGCTGCCAGGAGAAAATCCTTGGGAAAATAGATGCTCAGCTGTATGGGAAAGCTGAATTCTTTCCCTGCCTGTTGCATGAATCCCTGTGCAACAGGCAGGGAAAGAAGGTGTAAAGCAAAGATAGGAGGAAGGCAGGAGGAACAAAATCTAAGTCATATTTCAAACTGTTATTTTGGGAAGCTGGTGATTTTGGTATTTTCTGAAATATTTAGGGCAGCAAAATGCTTTGCAGTTTATTTCAAGATAGGAACTCAACTAAATGATTAGCCTATTCATGGGGACTCACTTTAACCACATCCAACTTATATTTTCTGACGATCATTTTTGTATTATCTCTGTAGAAAGATTTTACATTGACTTATTTTCAACAATACTTCCTTGTAATGACAAAGATGTATGTTCCTCCTGTTTCATAAATCAAACACCATTATTTTCTTTCTCACTTGTGCCTGTGAATCTAATATTTAAAATGGTCTAATTCTCCTCACAGTGAGACAAATAGGCTCCAGGAAATGGATAAAAATTACTAAACCTTGTAATCTTTCAAAGTAGTTCTATTTTTCTTCAAAAACTTCTGCCAACAAAAGCTAAACACAAAATATCTATACTGACTTTCCCATTTCTCAAAGTTGGGAACCATAACTGGAACTTTGTATGAATAGTGATTAATTCATAAGACGTAGTGTATGGTTTGAAGCACAGATGTCATGGGTTAAAGGCTGGAAACCATTCTTTATTGCATGATATTCCAAAAAGGTCTGCATGAATAAATTTATTGTAGATATCAAAGTACCTTGGCTGGAAAAAAGTCTTTACACCTGTGTTTAGATAGAGTTAAAATAATACTGCCCATCTGTGTTTTACTTTAATGCAATTTGACCAGTTAGTAAAACTGAAAGTACATTATTAGAAACATCACTTCTACTGTACGTTTTTTTCCAGAAACACCCCGTACTGTTTAGGCTGATAAGATATTGCATTAACTTTTCTTCATAAAACTGAAAAAAACAATTCCCCTCATTCTCTCAGTCTCCTTCACAGAATAAGTAGGTCTGTAACTTTTATTTAGATGTGGATACCTCTTTCCTCCTTTTTTTTTTTTTTCATTTTGTTTCCCTTTTACTTGCTGGTAAACTTGGTGGATAAGCATCAAAATATTTAACCTTCCCCTCAATAACTTCCTTTCCTACCTCATATTGAAAAATGCAGAATTGTTTTAAACAGGTTCCTTACAGACTACCTTTCTTTTATGGTCCTGTTGTAGCTCCATGAGGTGTGCACCAAAATCAAGCAGGCTTTGGAAGACGCTCTTTCCTTCTCAGCTGCTCTGTTCTGAGAGAGTAAAGCTCTTGAGTCCTTGTCAGGCTTTGAGGGAATGGTTGAATCAATAGTTGAGACTTACGAAAGAAAAGTCTGAAAATGTGTGGAAAGTAAGTATGTAGGTATGCTTGCAGTGTTTATGTGTGGTGGTTTTCTGTTGGGACGTTCTGTTGTTGGTTTGGTTTGTTTGTTTCTTCCATTTGTCTCCATCAGTTTGGCCTTGTGGTTAGTTCAATTATCTGCAGAATTAGAAACCAAGTAGTATTTTGGGGAAGTGCAATTTTTATGTCATGGCATGTAAGGTCTAACAAAATTTAAAAGTACAAATTAGGATGCATTAAGGAAAGATTTACATGTTTGTGGCAGTCTTGCAGATTAAGGAGAGCTTGCTGTGTTTTTGTTTGCTACTGGCATGAAGGCATTCATTAGTCAGCTTGGATGTCAGGGTGGCAAACAAAAAGATACACTTCAGGAGCTGAAGCAAAATACTCTTGTGTAAAAGAAAGGTAGTTGGGTGAAGGTTATTTGTTTCTCAAGGCAGGAAAGTGCATATATAAATTATACCTCTTGACTGTGTTGCTTACGCAAAGATTTTGCAAGATGTGTTGCTGTGTGTGAAACCAATGCACAGCCATAGGTAAATAGGTATGTAGTGAGCATTTTAAACAACAGTTATGAGCTGAGTGTATTCATAACAATCCATATAACAAGGGAAGACAAAGAAAATGGTGCTTCTGACTTCATCAACTAAGGCCGAATAGTAAATTCCACTAGTACTGCAGTGCCTGAGAATATTAAGGGTTAGCATTGATCAGCTTTTCTTATAAGATTTTTTTTTAAAGACCTCCATTTAAACTAGAAATTGATAAAGGTCCCCTTGATTGCTCTTACTAAAACTTAAAATCAGGCCTCAAGCCTAAGAACTACTGCCACAGAGGCCATTGGGGGAAGATACTGCTTGAGGCATACTTGCCAAAGCCTAAATTTTTTTTAAAGAATTTACTGGAATTTCACAAAAGCAGTAAGAACATATAGTAAACTTAAAAATTTAAATTCATTTATTCTTTTCTGTCTGCTGTGGCTGGGGAATCACAATCAATCATGCTCTTATTTTTACCTCTGATACTGTTGCTGTTCTTAAAATTGTTGTAACTTACTGTAATGCTATTTTGTGTAACTAGACAAAAAGGTATCTCTTCATGATCTCACAGATGTGTGCTCATCAGGTTGCCTCTGTTTTAGGAAATATTTTCTTTCTGCAAAAACTTTCTGCTTTTTTTTCTTCCCTGATTTGTCACTTGCAGCTTATCTCTTTTCGAAGACACGTTCTGTGACAGAATAAGGCCAATTTCTGATGATCTTTTAGGAAATGGAAAAATAAAGGTAGATCAGGCTGAAATGCAGAGAGCTTTGAGAAATGATATAAAGAAGACACAAAAGTCACAAGCATCAGAAATACTATTTCCCTCTCTTCCCCATGAGAATCTTGCCTAACACAAAATAAGAAAAATCTTACATTTATATTGCTTTTTAACTTGGTCTAAGCTGAGAAGAAGTATTCCCTTTCAGTTTACCATTAGAGAGCAAAGATACTAATCTAAGTTTAGATCCATGGTTTGATATCATGTTGATTTACAACTCTGGAATAGGCTCACAGGATAACAACCTTTTGAGCTGACATCCAGATGTGGGATCTTGGCAGGTATCAGGACAAGACCAGATTTTCTGACTTCCTCCAATTCTTATGGTTTTTGCTTCAAAATGACTTACATTCCATTGTTATATCCTGTGCAAGGCTGTAGCAAATGTAGTATGGGGTCAGCAGCTTGCCTATGTTATTCCTTGTGAGTTTCTTATCCTCAGGTGTTTCCAAGGGAGAATTAAGTTGACATGACTGCAGGGAAAGTTTTTTCAATACTAGGGTTATTCCTAAGTATACTGATAGCTTTTTGTAATCTCTTTACTGTGGAACATACCTGCTGTGTCCCTGAGCTGCTCTTCTGTGTTTGGTGAATTTAGCCAAGGATCATGATAAATTTTAATAGAGTTGTTGCTTTTAATGAATGTCCAAATGCATGAGTAAGGGTTGCATTTTCATGACTTTGGATCTGTGCAATTTCTATCATTAAAGATCCACTTTAGCCTGGTCCCTCCTAACATAATATTAGCAAATTGAAAAAGTGAAGAATGTAAAAATCTGGAGATCATTAACAGGAAAGATGTTTTGAACATAAGTAAAAAAGTCACACATTTTCACTAGCACTAATTACTAGTAAAATATTGTTAGAGATAAAGTCTAATTTTAATTCTAGGTGCAAAATAATTGTCTTGTTGTTTCAGGGAAAAAGAGACAAAGTACATCTGTAAAATCCAACTGCAAATGTTTTCCTGTGCTGCCTCATTGATTCACAATGTCTTGCTGTGCATCCTTTATGATTAGGGATTTACCAACTGTGTGGGTCACAGCATTATTCTCAGCTTTAGTTAATTCCTCTCTGTGGAGGGTGCCGGGTGTGCTGTACAGCAAATATCCTTGGGCTCTTCAACTCAGAGATTTCTACAACAGCTTTGTATGTTCGCATTGTAGTCTTCAGCAAAACATAATCAGCATATCTGCCAGGGAATTCAGTTTTACTTTTTTGTGTGATTCCACTATGTCTTGAAACTTTTGACTGCACCATAAAAAATAGTAGGTGAAGGGTAGCTGAAGACATTGGCAGCTGTTTGTGTTTCTGTTGGATCTTTCCTCTCAGCGAAGTGTTAGAGGGAGTTAACTTTGTACTGAGCTCACTGGTAGAATGCTACTGCTAAAATCATCAGCAATAAAGAGGCCAAATTCACAAACCCCATGTTGTTAACAGGCCATTAAAGCTGACAGGAGCCATATTTATCTTTTTTGCCTCTGCTGTTTCGGACTTTCTACAAGTGAATGACACCCTGAGTTGATTTAGGCTGCTGTTGTACAAATCTAATTTAATCTTAGCCTTTCTCTTCCCATTCCTGCTGTTACCTAGACTATTGCCACCACAATGGAGTACTGTTGCTCTGTTAATTATCTAGTGGTTTAGGGTTTTTTGGTTTTTGTTGTGGGTTTTTTTTTTTTGGTGACACTTGTCTGAACTGTTTCACGAAAATTTTTTTTTTTTAAAAATAGCCAATCACTCTCCCTTCTTTGGGACAGACTATGCATTCTGCACTGCTTCTTTTCTGAAACCACAATAGAAATTAATTCCTTTTCTGTGTTTTTGAATGTAAAAGATTCCTCTAAGGCATGATGCAGATCTGGATAATAAAATTTAACTTGTTCTGTTATATGCAACAACTCTCTTGTCATAGGGCACACATGCACTCAAGGTTCATGCTCTTCTTCATCAGGGATTTATGTAGCACTGAAAATCATAATTATTGATTCTATGGTATTCTAGCTAATTTTCTTAAAGGCAGAAGTTAAATGTTTATTTATCATTTAGCTTGAAATATCAGATCATGTTGGTGTAGCGTTAGTACAGTATCACTAACACAGGTCATCCCAGTTACTGGTTTGCCAAAAAGAGGAAAGCTGTTACAGTTTGATAACTTCTCTACTTTCCCACTTGCATTGCATCATCTGGTGCCAGTCACCTCTCCTCACATGGGGCTGCTGCCTACATACATAAAGACCTATTTTAATAGTCTTATTGAAATTATCAAGGGCATAATAAGAGTTTGAAATTATAAGTCTAAGTCAACTAAACGTTTTGATAGTAACTGTACAGGAAAATGAGTTCCTTTACTGACAAAAACACCTGATTTTAGTTTAAATTGTAGAAGATTACTGTACTTTATGGTGTGTAAGGTGTTTAGAAGCAATGTGTTTCGATCAGACAGAGGAAGAAAACAAAGATATCAACAAAAAGAAAACAAAGACATCAACAGCAACAAAAAAAGTAAAAAAAAAAAAAATTCCAAAAACCCAAATCGGACAACTCATTATACTTACAACAAATCTTTTATACTTAAAACCAATAGCAAAGAATTGCTCTACTCAAGGAAAAGTTATGACATTTGTTGTTCATGTTTTCTCAGCCTATCAAAATGTGCGTATGAGCAGGCTTCTTTTTAGAGCTGTATTTGACTTTAACACTGAAGATAATTCTCTTATTAATGAGTATTCTATCTTCTGTTGGCTAAATGATTACCTTGCTTCTTATGCTAGTTAATCTGTATGCTCAGTGTTTCTCTTCTTTTGAGTCTCTGGGTTTCTTGGGTCAGTGGTCCATGAGTTGGTGGTTGCAATCTGCCCCTGCCAGAATTACCTTGTACCCAGACAGAGCTGATTTCAGCACAGCTGCTGAGTTGGCTTTGTTAGTTTCTTCATTGTCTTGGGAGCTCTGCCAAATGACCTAGTGGCCTGTAAATTCTGCATTCTGTGTATCCACTATGAGTGGTGCATCCTTCTCCTCAAGTTTGTCATCTCCCCCTAGGTCTGAGATCACTGAAGCATGTCAAGCCCTAAACTTTAACAAGGGAATTCTACTGACAGGTGGTTTATCTTTCTAATATCTGGACATTCAATCCCTGCTGAGACTGGGACAGAGTGGGAAGGGGAGGATGCTGCCTCTCATCCTGAAGGTCTTCCAGCTTCCACATGGCTCACCATGAGCTGAGGGCTGCTGCCTCAGCCGCTGGCAGGGTTTTGCTGTTACTGGAGACCAGCTCTGACCAGTTTGCTGACACTGTTCCCAATGCAAGGCTGCTCAGTGGGAAACGTGGGACAGTGCCCATCTTTTTAACTTCTCTTAATCCTGCCCTCCAAAGGTGACTGCTCATGACTGTTCTGCAAATTGATGCAACTGCGTTTGACAAGCGTGGATTTTGGTGAAGTAAATAGTTGTTGTTATTTTATGCTTTTCTTTGTTTTCTTCTGCTGTAGTGATCTGTGAGATACTAGCTCTGCTATTAACTAAAAATTTTATCCTAGAGCATCTTTAAACTAGAGCAGAGGGGCTGTTGGCAACTCCAGCTGAGGCTGCATCTGGTCTAGGCTTCTCTCCTGCCATGAAGCAATTTAAGTGGCTTCCTGTGAGTCATTACCCAAGGTGAATCGATATGTACTTCTGTGAGTGTTAAAATTAATGAAGATTGGTCTCTGAAGGATTTGTGTCTTATGACTACATCCTCTGATGTCTACTGGAGCACAATCACCAAATGAAACTTCTTGTGCAATTGAGATCCTGAAAATCTCTTTCTGTGCAGATTTTTTTCTAAGGATCACTGCATGTTTTAGCTTGTCCTTTAGTGGAGGCCTCTTTTTCTTTCCAGTTTTCTAGTTCCATGAAACTTAAGGATATAATGGCATTGGAGATTTTTATCCTCCTGTTTAATGTGCTTGAAATTGGCTAGTAGGTGGAAAGATAACTGGGGAATGGAATGGCAAATTCTCACATGCAGACATAATTGAATTGAATGAGATTTGATTCTTCAAGAAGCCAGGTTAGAAAGAGGTGAGACAGGCTTCCTGAAGAAAGATTGCCTAGACTGCAAGGACCAGAGGGTTGGGGTACAAGGCTGTTTGTAAATAGAAGCTATGCTCAGATAAACAAGTATGCTTTAACTCTGCACAGCCCAAGATATCATTGACAGAGCAGATTTGAAAAAGTGGGGACTTATTACTAAATCTTTACTGATGAGGTTGGGACACTCTGAACACAATATTTAATGTATTCATAAATAGCAGTTGCAGCTCAGGAAGGAGTACTTGGAATTGTCATGACTGCTTTCACAGTTCTCTGAAATCCATTAGCTCATTTTGAAGCAGAGGCCAAAATCAGGTTTTTAAAAATATAAAAAACTTGGCCATCGTCAAGAAGGATTTTAAAGATAGAATGGGCTGCATTATTTTGCTGTTGTGTAAGATCCTCATGCACTTGCATCTTGAGTACTGTGTGCAGTTTTGGCCTCCTGACCCAAAGGAAGATAAAGTACCACTTCAGAAGGAACAGAGGGAAGGGCAGCTAAAATGACAAAGTGGATGAAACAGCCTGAGGAGGGACTTTCAAAGATCCAGGTTTCTTCAGTTTGGAACAAAGGTTGAGGTATGAAGTCACCAAACAATACACTGTCACAAAGGCAACACACATAAGTTATTGGAAGCATCGTTCATCAACTTCAAATTGCAAGAATTGAACGACACTAGACAAAAATAGCAGTAGATAAATTTCAAGCACTCAAAATAAAGTATTTTGCACCGAAGGTTGCAAACTTTTGGCATTTACTAGTAGAGGAAACAGTGGAGATGGATAGAATCAGCAGATTCAAGAAAGTTGCTTGAATTTTTGAGCAGCAGCTCCATAGATGGATAGTAGCACAGGGGAGGTTAGTCCTGTCCACCATTTCTAATTAATGGAGTTTGGAGGCTGGAGGAGGGAATAGAAGAACCATCTCTTACTGCTCTGTTGCAGAAGCAACAATGGGCTTAATGAACCCTTGTTGTGAACTGTTGGGACATTCCTTAAGTTCTTGTAGTGTCCTGAGCTCACGTGTAAGGCAAAAACTAGGCTGTAGATTTGAAGTGATGGTGTGTAAAACAACAATTAAATTCCCTAGTTTTATCTGGTCTGTGTCTGTTGACCCTAAATGTCAGTCTGGGATGATCATTAAGCCAAGAGGCAACAAGTGAAACTGTGTTAGGATTATTCCTTGAAGAATAGATTAAAGATTTTTCTCAGTCTGCTTTTGCATATTTTTCAGAGCTGCATGTTGAACTGTGGTTGATGACGGAACTAAGTGCAGAAGACAAATGTTGATGACAATTTTCTTTTACAGTGAAACCTGTGAATTTGCTTAAACATACACTTTTATCAGGATTTCCTTCTTTGACAATGAAACACTCCCTGTTTCATCACCAATATAGGATTGTTTAGTTAAATGATGAAGTAAATAGAGTAAAGTGGCTAATTTGAGAGAGATGAGATAATTTTATTAGTATGCTGGTAAGCAAAATTAGCACAACGCATTTTGTGTGTGTAATCATAACACTTTTACCTCAAAGTAAAAATACCTGATAGTTTGGGGGTGGCAACTATTTCTGAAGCAACTCTTGAAGGATTTCCTAAGTGGTATTACAAGAAATAGAAACAAAATAAGAATTAATTTCTAATCTGAGTAGTGAAATAAAATAACAAAATCAATTTTAAAAAATCTGTTTTCTTACCTTATGGCTCTCAAGGTGGTTTTATTTTCTCCAAGACTGCAAGAATAACAACAGACAAAACCTTCTTTGTGTATGTTGTACATTGCAAGACGTTACTTTGACTCTCTTACATCATGCTAATTATTTCATGGCTTTTTATCATAATGAGTTTTTCATCATCTTCAACGGCCACAGTAAGGTGCATTTAAAATAACACAAAAGACTAAAATACTTTGGAAATCTCAGTGGGTACAAGTCTGTAAGTATTTATTGGCTGATACTTTGAACATTCTTTGGGCTCAAGAAAGTCTTTCACCTTCTTACATAACCAGGAACTTTACACGTGTTGAGCATTTTCTGTCCTACTCAGTGAAACTTTACATGGAGTAAATTAAGTCTCAAAAAACCACGTTCTTTCACAAACAGCTGTTTTCTCTGCAAATGTTAGTCCTCCAACTGTTCTTTGCTATCCATCAGTCCATTTTAGGGCCATTTAGGCTGGCTTTACATTGACTGGCCCCTAATGCTATGAGTCATTCATTATAATGGGATGTTGCTAAGGTAAATAAGGATACAGATCAGAAAGGAAGCATATGGTTATTGCTCTATTTTCATTTTTTTATGTGTGTGTCTCCTGGAAGAAGTAAAGTAAAGAACATGAACAAAGAAAGAAAACTGAGATGTGGAAATACAAGAAAAATCTGTATAAAGGATGCTTCAGAAAATAATTGGAGGGGGCAAGGGAGAGAAAAAATTTAATTATAACAAGAGATTTTAAAATATTTCTGGTGTAAGAAATATCTATCTATCTATCTATTTGCAAATCTAGTGGTATCATGAAGAGTAAGTGGCTAACCTTGTCTCTGAGATGACATCCAATAAAATAAGACAAAAAGAGAGCACTAAGAGGCAGAGGGCAAAGAAGACTGAGGACTGAGATCTGAGAGGACTTCAGCTATGGAGGGGACAGTGCCAAGCACTAGTTCTTACTGCTAGACCAGCCTAAAGGTCTGCAAAGAACAGCAAGCTCTTTACTTTGCTTGAGATACCAGGGTCATACTGGATCCTGGCATGCCTGTTGCCATCATGATTTTCCTTAAATCAGGTGTTTTGCATGAGATATAGCCTGTAGATCTGTCCCAAAGTGTGCAGAGATGATTAGTGCTGTGGTAGAGGCTGGGCAGTCTGCCCCCGGCTTGGCAGTAATGTTGATAGGTGAAGTTGAGCTGCCCCACCTGGGCAGCAAGTCAGGAAAAAATGATTAGTTAAATACCATTTTCTTTCTACCAAAATAAACATGCTTACTGTCAAGGCCAGACTTCTTTTTCTCCCAATATTTACATCAGCAGTGGGAATCAATCTTCTCTACTGAGTCCTTGTGTATGACTAGTGCAGGGGCTGTCCCTCTGTCCCTCTCCTGCTGTGGGTATAGCAGTGTGGGTGGGCAAGCACAGCATGTGTCCTGAGGTGTCTAAAACGTGTCCTGAGGTTTTCAGAAGTCTGTCCTTGCACTGAGAGGTGTGGGGAGCTGTGGCCAGGCCCAGGGATTTCGATGGCAGTGATTTCAATGAGAAATGTCTGTGCTCCAGGCTGGTTCTATGGGGCTGTTGTGCTGTCTTGTGAGAGCCTGGGAGGGGTCCTCTATGGGCCACCCAATCCCACGAGTTTCCTCCTCTTCGTGAGTTATTCATGAATGTGCTCTGCTTTTGCCAGGCTGGCAAGCTCTGCTACACAGAGGATAGGATAGATCTTGATGAAGAAGGATTGCAGCAGGGAAAGAAAATCATGTTCTCTGCCCGTGGATGACTTTTTGTAGAGTTAATGGTTTCACAGGAACTACTGCTGGCAGGCAGAAAGCAGAACTTTAGTTTGGATCCCTTAGGATGTGATGAGTGGGGAGCAGGGAAAGCAACCACAGAAACGGCAGGCAGCAAAGTAAATGAAGAGCCATGCTGGGACATTGCTCTGGCAGTTTATGGAAAATAGCAGGAAAATACATGCACTCAGTAACCACAAAAAGATGTGAAATAGATGAGGACTAAACACAGATAAGGTGGCTTAAAAATGTTAAAAACAATTTTGGTTGATTGACTTGACTGTACTACATTTTAAATTACTCAGCTGATAACTAGTAAGAAGAAGAAAAAGTATTTTGAAAGATTTTGAAAGATTTTGAAAGTATAAAAGTTCTGCCTAATGGTGAAAGGAAGCAGAGGCACAGACACATGAATTAAGGTGGGGTTAATAGGGGCTAAATTAGGAACAGTAGAACATGCTCCCAAAATGAGTAAGGAAAAGGAATTGGTAGAAGATGACACAGTAACAGTGGGAATGAGAAGATAGGAACAATAATTTTAGCTTGATGCAAAAAAGCAGATTGAAAATATGAACTGGATTAGAATTAGCCATGTTATAATTGATGAAGCCCTGTTCAGTAAGTAAAACTCCGAATTCAAACTTCCAGTAGCATTAACAATTTATTTTCCTATCATGGTATTTTTAGTAAGTATTTAGTTTGTATTTACTGCAGCATTAATGCAGGGCAAGTGTCAGAAAAAGCAAGACACTATCTGTCTGGAAGTTAAAGAGATTTTTGTGTTTCTCCTTTGATTGCTGTTTGCCTTCTCTCTTCAGTCTTAAAAGCCTTAAAACATCTGATTAGATGTGTCCTTCATGGCCTGAAGGTCTGCAAGCTGCCATATGTGCTTGTTACAGAGAATAGTCCTCTGTCTCTGTTTGTTCCCATTTTCCTGTCAAAAGGGAAATTTCAGGCATGCTAAGTATGAGTTTATAGTTTTCCATGGGGACATAGTATCTCTAGGTAAGAAAGGATTTTATCACAGAAGCAACAGAAATTATGACATGGGGTGTGTAATGTAAACCAGTTGAATTATTTGTTCATCTACTTGTACAGATCAAGTTAAAAGGCAAAATTATTTCTTCCTCTACTCATTTCACAGAAAGAATAAATTCCTCTGTGAATCAGTGCATCCAGGCATACAGAAGAACTAAAGTTATGATCCAAACCCTATATAATCCTGAATCCTATTGAATTCAGTTGGTTTTATATAAAGTATAAACTGGAAAGATAAAGTTTTAAAATCATTCCTCTCCATGATAAATTTGCTTTTGAATGTCAATCATAGTGTTGATTTGCTCAGACCATTGCATTAGCTGCATGCATGCTGTGGGACAGACATGAAAAAATGTTACCATTTTTTTTGTTTGGATTGGTTTTGTGGCTACCACCAACACTTATCCAAATTATCCATTTTTTCTGTCATCAGTTTTAAAGGCAGTGAAGCCAAACTGAGTCCTGAAATTTTGTGTAGTATGAATCTGCATTTTGCAGAACTCTGGCACGTTTGATATGTATGTGTCTGTTTCTGTTCACTTACACAGTTACCTCGGCATTGTAATGAGATGAAGGTTTTATGTACATGAAAATGCATACAGATTAATTTTTTGTTCCAAAGAGCAGTGATGGGTGTTAGGCAGGCTAGTGAAATAGAACTGTTGCCAGAACATATTCCCATTTGAGTCTTTAAGCAACTGACTTGGATAATATCTATCTTTGTGTCCCATGCAGCATGAACATATTGCTGATATTTATAAAAGATGTATCTGGAAAAAAATCATAATTTTTACTCCCAATTTTGGGTGAAATTCAAATGTAGAACTCTAAGAATGATGAAATCACAGCTGTTATTCAAACTCTAAAAGTTTAAAGAATCTCTACTGCTTTGGAGGTTTGAGAGAAATTATATTTTAGCTCTCTTTGCTCAAGTAAGTAATTCAGGATTGGAGGAGAGAAGGAGAAATAGAAAAGGATGGGAAAGTGAAACATGACATATATGTCCAAGTTATTACTGATTATTGAAATGCTCTTTACCCATGTTAATCTTTTGGGGCTTGAACTTTAACTTTCAAAGTATAATCAGCATGTACTTCAGTCTTAAAACTTGCTGAGAACGTGGAATGTAAAACACAGAAAGAAGGCCATGAGCTGTATGCACTTTTCTGTGGAAGAAACCACTAAGAAGAAAAACCAAATAGAGAATGCACAAAATGGACAAGCAATAATCCAGATTCAGTGTGTTGCAGGTATCTCTCCCATTCCCTTCCAGGTCAAGTGATAGGGGAAAGAAAAACATGAATTCTGCTGCCACTGTTCAGCTGTAGCTAGCAGGGAAAGGGTTAGGAACAGGACTCTGGTTTGTGTATCCCCACTGGGGACTGCTGGGTGTGTTACTTTGCCTCCTCTTTCTCCAGGCTTTGCTCAGCCAACAGGACAATTTTCAAGATGCTGTGAATTGAGTGCCCAGCATCAAGCAGGCCATCTACTGTGCTGCAAAATGGAGCTTCAGCAAGGGAAGAGTGCTGATGGTAGGCATGACCAAAATGAAAGCTAAAAGATAAAATCCAGGAAAGATGATCGTGTATTTCTAGAGTTGCATATAAAACAGGTAGTACATTTATCTAACTATGAGATGCATTCAATAGATCCTGTTTTAGGGGCTGATTAATGAAGCACATAACGTTGGAAGGAGTATTATGGATCTCTTGTCACTGTAGTGCTGTGACATGTTGTATTGGCTTTCTGTAAGTGGCAATAAAAATCAGAAAAAAATACCCTCTGTAAAGGAAGGAGATGTCTTGCACTAATCCTCACTGCTTTTGAAATGGTATTTGGTAAGCCTAGGAAGTCAGAAGCATACCTAAATAGTCTCTCAGAAGAAATGAGTTGGATACAATTTCTTGAGAGTCTCCATAAGTTATATAGAAGTTCATAACTTACATTTCTTAAAGTTACTTTACTGGTAGATTTTCAGCACTTCTTTGGTTGAGAAACAATAGATAATATTATTGTGGTTTAAGCTTAAGTTTTTGTTAACATGTCTGGGCTCAACTGACCCCAACAAGAAGAAAACATGCTATGATGTAATGAAATTACTGCTTTTAAATTATTACTGTCTGAATTCTCTAGGCCAGAAGCAGGGTATTTTTTTTTCCTCTGGAAAAGTATTTTTATTTATATTAATAATTATTTTCTAGAAATATAATTTTGTTCAACCAGAACTACTTCAAGTTCTATCTGAAATAAAAAAATATTTTAAATGGAAAGCCCGGGACCGTTTTAGATAGCAAAACCTGAAAGATTGTATTCCTTTATCCTCCTTTTACTCAGTGATTATCTCAATCACCTGGGGTATGGAAGGACTGCCTGAGGTGATCTGCAGTTACATTAGAGTGCAGCAGTTGGTGGTTTCAGGAATTTCCCTTGGTTAAATAAGCTAAAATGAGTACTTTAAGTGCATCTGTTGAAGAGCCAAGAGTATATTTTGGAGCTCAGCAGAAGCAAGGAGCCCAAGGTACAGGTTATGAGGTACATGAAGGCACTCTGAAATCTGTGCTTAATGGAGACTAGGAAACAGCAGTCCCATTCCTCATTTGGAGTCTTCTGGTCAGAGGCAGTGGCACCACCCTGGCAGATTCAGCGCCCTTAGAGCTGAGCCCAATTTCATTTACGGATTGCTCTGGGTAGAAGGAAACATTTCCTTGTTATTATTGTCAAGGTTTGTCAAGGAGATAATTTAGATTTACAGTTTGGACCTAAGTGAACTGAGGTGTGTAAAACTTCTGTGCAGGCTAGTGCTTGTTGATGCACCCATTGCATCAGTTCAATCACGGAATCCCAGAGGTGAGTGTTGTGTCTCTGGCTCCAAGCTGGGTTGTGGTGCTTGCTGCTGAGCCACCCCTTGCAGCCCTCACTGCCAGGATCAACATCCAGCTCTCCATCCTTGGCTTTACAGTCCATTTTCCCACACCTACTGGATATGAGCTGGATTATGCAGGCTTAACTGGAATGTGACAATACTCACTTTTAAGGTGAATTCTTGTAATGCAGGAGTGACTTTGAGTTTTTACTTTTCTGAAAAAAAAAAAAGGGGGAGGGGGTTGCATTGTTATATAGGTATAGGTTCTGAGGTAGGTACTGTTTGAAACAATTTATAAACAAAGAACTTCTTAGTCCTAATCACTCTTTTGGTAACTGATTTACAATATATTTTATCGGTACACTCATGCCTGATGACTATTTAGAATAACAAAATAATATTAACATTGCTTCATGTTTTTGTAACCAGGTTCAGGTTTTATGGTATTATAGAAAGAATGTAAACAAAGCCCTACCTTACACGAGTAACTTTTCTGTTGGGGTGGGAGTGAGAGGAACCTAGGGAAAATTGGTATTGGCACAGATGCTTTAATTTAGGGGTATAAAGCCTGCAAGGTATGAAAACAGATACATTTTTGCTCTGTGATTAATTTTGGTCACAAACCTGTGAATTTTCCCATTAAAACTCTATAAATAACTGACCCAAGTAATATATAAAATTGAGTAAGCTCATTTCTCTATGATGACATTGATTTTAGCAGCTTTTTGACATTAAGAAGCTGTATGAATTAAAACCAAAGAGCCTTGTACTCAATTTTCTCCACTTTCTTGCCAAATTTTTGTGTGATTTTTAAGTGAAAAAGACAAACTTGTATTTTGGTTGCAAAATATACAAAAAGTATATGTGATTTGAGAAGAAATGTAAAGAAAAAATTCTCTGTTTTAGAGCAATAATACATAACTTGATTAAAAGCCATGGACATTAAAGGAAAGATTTTCACAGACTTTTCCAGGCTTCTTGTGATACCCTTGTGTTGATAGCTAATCTGCAGAAATTAGGGTAAAGGGTAAAATGATTCTTTCCTCAACATGCACAAAATGAGGAATGACTATTGAAATGCATGGTGTCACCTCTGTAACTCTGTTCTCAGGTGTCACATACACGTCCTTGTCAATAAGGAGATGTGACACACAACGCAACATTTAAACGGTGCTATGCAACCCTAAACAGCACCAGAACTGCATTTCCTGTTCCTCATTATCTTTTAATTAAATATTGATGGACAGTTTGTTTACATCAGGATTTTATTCTGTTAAAAGTAATGCCAGCTTATGACTATTGTTAGTGAAATAGCTGGAGCAGCAAGTTGGTGATTAGTGTCAATTTCTCTGTTGACCCAAGAAACATGATATAAATAAATTAATTTGTACTTGTCAGTTGAACTGCTTTGCTGGGCTGGAATAGATTTAGTTTAGCTAAAGCTAGTTGAATAACGCTGAAATATTTTACTGTATGTACCTTATGTACTTATGAACCTTATGTGTGTTGTAATGACTTGTGTGAACTGTGCCATATAGACAGCATATAATAGAAAAAACAAAATCTGCAAGCATTAGGCAATGCATAGTTTTAGGTACAAGTCTGAGCCCAAGAACACTGCTTTTGATGTTCTTAATTGCCCTCCTGTCTGTTGGTTACACTGCATGTTTTAGTTTTTTCTCTGACCACCTAATGCATTCCTAACTTTCATGAGATTTGTATCTCGGTTCTTAAATTACTGAACGAAATAGAAATAAAAAAACACCCTAAAATATATTGCAGAAAATACAACTCTACTACCAGCTGGAACTTTCTATCTTATATTTTTTCTCATATCTAATTCTCGTCATAATTTTGCAGGAAATAAATCCTTGTTTCAATATATTGATTTAAGTGGTAGCCCAGAAGAACTTGAAATGCATAATAAAGAGAGAAATCCAAAGCAAAGCAGAAGAAACTCTAAAAACACAAAACTACAAATAGAAAAAGAAGCATTTGTCCTGGGCAGATGAAAGCAGTGATATAACTGAGAGTAGTTTGTAATACAGAATATAATTCAACTTCCTCTACGATGATATTTCAGATATTGTTGTACATGGAAATATTTGTATTGATTGTGTGCTGGGCTAATTAAACATCTCATTCCATGTTACAAAATGCACAGTAAATAATGATGAAAGAAAGATGAAGTTTTGAAACAGAAACCCCACTTTCAGTTTGTTGAAGAATTATTCTCTCAGGTAGCAGGAGAAACAATATACATCAACCATAATTTTCATAATCATCAGTGAAGTTACTTAAGAAACAATTGCCTGTCCTTCTCAAAATAGCTTCTAAGCTATAGAAGAACAGCTTCTAACAAGCTAAGTCACTTTTACAGTTTAGTCTTTGCTCTTAAGTAATGTAATCCTATTGAGCTGGCTAGGTGCTGATGGATTCCTTAGATGTCATAGAAGTGCTGCTCGTTGGCATGCCAGGGTCTGCAACCAAGAAGATTGCAAAGAACTCCTCTCATACAAGAAGGTATTTGATGCTTTGATACTTCATGTAAGAAGCAAAGGAAAAAATGAGAATGTTGGAGAGATTTTATGGGGTTTTGGTTTTTTTCGTGTTTTGTTGTGTTTTGGGGTTATTTTAAGCAAAGAAAGTAAATGGAAATAGTAAAAGCATATATTTGAGAAGAAGAGTGTATGCTAGAGAATTTGAAAGAAGGGTATTAATAAATTGCTGTTATTATCACACACTGACATTGATTGGAAAGGACCTATGAAGATCCTATTTGAGGCTCCAATCCTCAAAGAAAGAAAAACTAAGGTGAGGTTAATTTTAATAGCTTTGTCTAGCTAAGGTTCCAATATCTCTAGGGATGGATATTTCACAGCATCTCTGGGCAACTGTGCCAGTGTGTAACTAACTTCATGGTTAGTTTCTTAATGCTTTATGACTTGTCTCTGACTCTTCTTGGATGCTGTGTGTTCCAGCTGCCACTCATCTTAGTGATCAGGCTGGCTTCAATGGCTTTCTTGTCCTGAGGATGCCTGAACTGGATGTGGGACTCCTGGTGCAGTCTCAGGGGTGTTGACTAAAAGGGAATAATCCTTTCTCTTGCCATTTGGTTGCTATTGCAGCCTTGTCCATATTTGGCCCTCTTCAGCAGAAGGGCATATTGCTAACTCAGATTCAACTTGTGAAGTTTCCTTTTCTGCAGAACACTTCATTAGCTGGCAGATGCCCACACTGAGGGTTTTCCTCTCTCAGCTGCAGGATTTTTGCTTTCCTATTAGTGTATTGCTGCTGAGCTTTTTAAGGCTAATGTCAGCCTTATATCCAGCCTTGAGGTGTGACAAAAGAGCAGAGCTGCCCTCAAGGCTGTTGATCACTCCCCTGAGCTTAGTATCTTTTGATGGATAAACCCATTGACACATATGGTTGATGACTCATGGTTGCCTGGATCCTCAGTTATTTCTTCTATCTTAGCCTTAAAGCTGTGTATTAAAAATGTCTCATTTTTTATTCTGTGTGATGAACAACAACAAAAAAACCAACCAAAAAACAACCAAACCATAAGCCCCCACCACTTTGTTCTTAATGTTCTTCATTAAGCTTTGTCTGTGAAAATCTGCAGTGACTTTCTTTAGGTGTCTCTTTTCCTGCCCATCAGAGTGGAGATGCGAGGCTTAGGAGAAATAATAGTTGTTATTTAGATAAATGGACTGGTTTTCAAGTGATGGCAACGCAAGCATGATAAAGTTGTGCAGAATTTTGAACTATAAAGAGGAGAAAAATCTGAAACTTTTTATTTTGGGATTCACTATATTCTTTTCAATTACATCTCCTCTCTGCCTTCAGAAAGGGGAAACAAAGTGGTGGGTACACTGAGCCCTGCCTGCTACATGATGTTTGTGCCCATCACTTGGAATAAATCTTGTGAGATAAGTTCAGTCACAGTGTGTTTGGGTTTAGGTTTGCATTTTTCTTTTGCCAGTGAGCTCTCAATAAATATGAAGGACTATTCTCACCCTTTCTAATTGAAGTATAGTGTTTGCTTTGGTGGGCTTATACATCATGCTGCTCTTAGGGGAACTGGCAGTGGGACTCAGTGGCTGTGCTGGCCTCTGCCAGTTTCTTTGGTTTATGAGAGAAGGAACAAGAGAGATTTGTTTGTAGGAAAATGCACAGTTTTTATTATCTGACACTAGTTTTCCTTCCCTTTTCTGACAACCACTTGCTTCAAGCAAACTAAACTAGGTTACCTCCCACCTCTTGTTCAAACTGCTCACACAGGCTGCCTGCAGCTGGGTAGAGGATGCTCACAGGAACCTCATTGCTGGCAGTGGCATGGTGACAAACCTTTATGTCATGGCCAAAATGGGTCTCTGCTGCCCAGCCACCAGCAAGGGCTCACTTTGCTTTTAGGTCCATCACTGCAGTTGCTGCAGTCCTTACACCAGTGGTAACTATGCCTCTCCTGCTGAAGCTGTTGGTGAGCTAGTGAAATCAAATCAGATGTGGCAGCATGGGCTTCACTGTTGGTTTTTACTGCAGAACGGGTAGTGCATGCACCTTCTGAATTAAACCCAAAACAACCTGATTTGTAGATGTGAACTTTCTCCCAATTTGATAGGAAGAGGTAATTTTTCAACCAACTTTCTCACTGTCCCTTTTGAACCATATGGCAACTGCCTCTGATTGGGGGCCTGATGGCTGCTGTGGATTTGTGTTGGCTATTGCACACTTGCCTCTAAAGTTTTATTAATTTTTTTTTTTTTTTTTTTTTTTTTTTTTTTTTTTTTTTTTTTTTTTTTTTTTTTGTGTCACCTTTATATGCTGAGCATGATGTCAGATGATCTGGAATATCCCTTTGGTCAGCTGGGGTCATCTGTCCTGGCTGTCACCTCCAAACCTCCCAAGCAGCCCCAGATTCCTCATGGTTGTGGCAGTGTGAGGAGCAGAAAAGGCCTTGGCTCTGATCAAGCCCTGCTCAGCAATGACAAAGACAGCTCCATATTTTCAACCCTGCGTTCAGCACAAATCCAAAACACAGCCCCATACCAGCTACTGTGAACCAAATTAACTCTACTCCAGCCAAAACCAGCACACACCTTTACTGCTTTTGCTAGCATTTTAACATTTTCAAAGTACTTAAATACATTGACTTTTATGGGGGATGCATTTGTTATCTGCATTGTCACTTACCATGCACCACCTGTTTGTTCTTTTCCAAACTTGTACATTAGTAAGCTGTGTTCATTCCAGGGTCAGCTATTTCCACTTCAGGTTTTCATGCCCTTTTTTCTTAACAGCACATTTGTAACAATAATCTGTAGGACTACTAGGAGAAAAAAAAGAACATGATATTAAGTATTCTATGCAAATATGGCTAAAAATCTATAATTAATTAATTTTTCTAATTAACATTTACCTTATGCTTTTCGAATAATATGAAGTTTGGTCATGCTTCTCAAGTTCTAAAAGATCATCCTCAAAAACATTAATGAGTATAATTGAAAATGATATGTAAATTGCCTAAAATTTCTTCAAGCAAAAATAAGAGAGAACTGTGGCCAGCTGGTGTTTAAAAAGAACAAAAAGTTCAAATTAAAATAAAAATAAAAGATAAGAATCTAAAATCAGACTTCTTAAGTTTGCTTTAAGTTTTCGTAATTTCTTTCTTGAAATGTGTCCTCCTCCTTGTCATTTGACCTGGGAGAGGATATGTGTACTGATGGGTATGTTTATAACTTAAAAAAAAAAATGGAAAAACAAATTATAAATTCAGTGTTGGCCTTTCATTATCTTTATATCTGAATTAGCTTAATAGAGTCATACCAAGCTGACGTGCAGCACTGTGTGTTTTCAGCATTATTGAAAAAAGCTCCACATTGAGAACTGAAGTGAATATAGCAAGCATTATTTTTCTTAAAGCTACTGCTGCATTTTCAATATCAATGAAATCTTAAGGTAAATAAGTCTTGATTTCAAGGTCTATCTTAGATTCAGGCAACTGAGCCTATGCACTGCCAGCACAGCTATCAGGGGATGATGGTTGTTATTTTGCTTTAGAATTAGCTCCCTTCCTTTCACTCTTTCCTCCTCCTTAGTGCTCCTCATGACATCACTGTCAGTTTCAAATGAGCCCTTGTCATGTGGAGCTGAACTCTCACCAGGGCATATCATACAGTGACAACCACATTGAAACTTTAATTTGGTCTTGGGCATTCAACCTATCATTCCTTGTGAGGTAAATTTGTTTCTTTTTGAGGGCAATCTGGAGTGTTTATTCCACATGTACTGTTTCTGAGATCTGTCATTAATTTGAATTTACTGTTCAAATTGACTTGTATTTTCATTTGCCAATGAAAGCATGCCACATTCTCGACCATATAAACATAAACATAAATATAAATATAAATTCTCTACCACACAGATATTTTCCTGACACAGCATATTAACATTTTATATTTTCTACTTGTGAGACAAATGGAATGAGAGACGGCTTAAGAGGTATAAACATACTTGTTTTACTAATATTTGAACTATGGCAAGTTGAGTATTTCATACCGGTATATTTCTATATCTAAAAAGTAGTTCTCTTGATAGATGTGTATATATTGCCTATTGCCTTGGACCTTGATATATTTGTTCTATCCTTATATCTAAGGATACATAAACCAATCCTGGATATGCTGCATTTTTTCAAAATACATATCTCTTCCTGGTTTTATATTTTTATGAAGGTTTGAGCAATGCTCCGGGAAGGGCAGGTGACTGTAATCTGGATTTTGTAACATGTTTGTTTCATTGTAACATGATTCTCCCAGCGTCCTGCAGGCTAAAAGTATACACATCACATGGGATATGTGGGTAAATAGGTGATTCAGAATCAAATATACTCAGCTGAAAACAGCCCCCAACAGGTCCCAACAAAGTAAGGTTGCATGACCTAGCTGGTTAAGTTTGTTAGAGTATGGGAAAAGAATGAGTTATCGCTTAGAAAGCTAAGTCATACTATACAAGAATATATAAAGGCAGTAATAACTCTAATTTATATATATGTGGAATAGACAACTAGGAAAATCTAGAGAGACTTGGTGTAATGTTGTTGGGGTTTAATACCAGACAACAACTAAGCCCCACACAGCTGCTCCTTCACTCCCCATGTCCACTGCCAGAGGGACGAGGGAGAGGCTTGGAAAGGTAAAAGTGAGAAAACCCATGGGTTGAGGTAAAGCCAGTTTAACAGGTAAGCATGCAAGCAAAGCAAGGTAAGAAACTCATTCACCTCTTCCCACAGGCAGGCAGGTGTTCAGGCTTTCCCAGGAAAGCAGGACTCCATCACTTTTAACAGTGACTTGAGAAGAAAATATTATTGCTCCTTTTAACTTCTTATTCCAACAGCTTTATATACAGAACAAGATGCCATATGGCATGTAATGTCCCTTGGATCAGCTGGGGTCAGCTGTCCTGGCTGTATCCCCTCTCAACTCCTTGTGTACTCCCAGCCTCCTTGCTGGTGGGCTGAGGAGAGGAGCAGAAAAAGCCTTGGCTTTGTGTAAAAACTGCTCATGAAATAGCTAAAACATTCTTGAGTTATCAGACCAGTTTCCAGCACAAATCCCAAACATAGCCCCATATTAGCTGTTAAGAAGAAATTTAACTTTTTTTTTCCAGCTAAAATTCTCACAAATGTCAACCCAGTATCAGGAAGATGACCCTGTTCTCCATCAGCAGTGTCATATTTTTCAACCAAAATTAGAACTTATCAAGTGTTAATAAGATCATGGTTGACAGAAAAGCAGACTATTTTTTAAAACTAGGGAAAGCACCTATCAAAAGTATATTGTTGCATACAAATGGACCTAAAATATTGCATTTAGTAGGTAATAAAATTTTCCTTGAGTTAGCTTGTTGCTTGGTGAGGGACAAAACCCTATTATTATTAGGAAATTAAATCTTGGCACGTATTCTGAAGGCCTTACTTGAATAAACAAGACATTGCTTATGTAGCATTCAAGTACCTAGTACTGGAAAAGTACTTCAAGCAAGTTACCATCATCCTAAGAAAACATGGGCAATAAGACATCTGATGGAAATGAGATGCAAATATAACCAGTCTGTCAACAGAGACCAGTCTCCTTCCTCTATCATCTTCCCATTTTTCAGAAAAAAAAAGAGAACATGTGTATTGAGCTAAATGTCATTAAAAGCTCAGAGATGAATCTTTTAGAAATCTTGCAAAGGGGGTAATCAGGAAAACACAGAGAGACTTCTGTAAAAGCCACCTTTTAGAACTGTCCTAATAATTCTGTTTTAACTTCTGCCACCTTACTCAAATTAGTCCACCAATGTCTCAAAATAGGGCTGCCCTGTCAGGTTCATTTTACAGGCTCATGATCAATAAAGAAGTATTTAATTCATGGATCTTAATAAGGTCTCTGTTTTTTGTAAAATATTTTATCTGTGTTTTATAGGTGAGATAATTAAAGCATGAAGGATGTGAGGGAGTTTTGCAGTTAATCAGTAACAGAGTTAAAAAGCGGAGGATGAAGTTTTCTTGATTTTCAAAATAATGCCCTGGCTACTGTGCTGTGAATTAATTTCTACTGAAACTGTTTCCCGTGCAAAATTTCTATGAATTATAAAGTGAAAGGGTTTTATAATACACCAGAATTTACTCCTGATTCCCCTTTAAAATGTTGCACCTTTGCTCTGTGGGAATTGTTGCCATGATAAGATTTCTCAAATCCCCTGCTGTTTATTTCAGTTGTGGAGCAAAAATAATATAATTTTAATTATAAGACCAGTTCTGCACTTGGATTTCAAATTCAGAGTATCATGTGCTTCTAGATATAATCCTGTTGGATTCCTGCAAGTTTACAAGGCTGTCTGCTATAGATTTGACTACTTCTTCACAGTAATTCCACTTTACATTTTCCATCAAACTGCTGTAAAGATTTCTTGAGCCAGTGTTCGTATCACTTTATGTTTCACTGTTTAAGATTAAATTTTCTTCCATTGGTTTGCCTAATTCATGTTTTTTGAAATAATTTTTAATATTTGAGAAAATACTAATGCAACCAGGCTGTTTGATTATGCTCTGTGAAAAGAATACTTAGGTATATTTAGTTTGAGTTCAGTGACTGACATTTTTCATCAGGTGACACAGCACTTTAATTATCATCAGTGAATAGCTACTCCCCATTCATCCACTGCATGCTGCTCTTCATTTTACAGATTTCTGTTGTATCCTTTTTATCATTCCTTATCCTCTCTGCAGCATCTAATTGTGTTCCTTTGTTGTTTTCTTTTTTGACACAGAGGTGTTGTTATCTTTTTTTTCCTTTTGGTAGTAATAGTCTATTTGTTGAATGCAGAGGAGCAGATAATTCTGGATTTGAGCACATTGATGATATATACTATGGCATAATGGTCTCTGTTTTGTGCTCTACTTATTTCTGAATGTTCTCTCGTCTTTCTGGTCACCAGTGAGCCTTTTGCCATTTGTTACCACAGAGCTATCTGCAGGGACTATAAGACCTCCTCCTTGAGAATAGCAAGCTCATTAGTTACTGCATGTGCAGAAAGACTTGCCCATTACATGTATTTATTGACACTGAATTTCTGTTGCTCTTCTATTGCCCAGTTGCTCATCATCATGAGATCCTTCTGCAACATCTGGCAAACTCATGAAGGTTTCGAGCACCAAGGAAATGTTAGATACAAGCAAACTAACTACTTGCTTAAATACAAGGATTATGCACAAAGTAAAGTGTGTCCTTTCATATCAGGTTTCCCATGCAACATCCACTGCTGCTGAACAAGGCACTAATTTTTATTTAGTTCTACTCTGTAGAACTGTAAGTACAGATTTTTCTGAACATCTCCGACCATCACAGAGAGCCTTGAGGGTATGATGGCAGAAACTTTGATAAACACAGTTTATGTATTGGCCAGGAGGCAGGATATTTTGTAGCTTCTGAGGAGCTTTGGGAAGTATTAGATCAATGTACAAATTGCTGTAGTCAGGGCTGGACACCTCACTGGCTTCCACCTGCCTTAATAACAGAGCTGATTTCAGTCAGGCACTGAAATTGAAGGGGAAATGCATAATGATAGTGAGGAAAAAAGCAAAAAAAAGTGATGCATGAAGTACATTTCAGTAAGTTGAAGGGTAATGTGCCCATGATTGCTCTGGGGGGACCGATGACCAGATAATGCCAAAAAAGTGTCATGTCTCACAAGCTTTCTTTACTAAGACTGTACCGTATTGTTGACTAGACTAATGTCAGATTTTAGGGAACAGGAGTAAGGGATGCTTTCAAGATCATCCTGTGTTTTATCATGGCTCTTGAAGCCTGTGCATGTAATGTTTTTCCAGTGGCTGCTGTTTGGGGATCCTATCATGTGCCTAGACTCCTATCATTGTGTTTTGGGCACTTTTAGGTGTCTTCTGATCTCCTAGCTCCAGCTGCTAGACCACAAAGTCTCCTGGAGAGCCTGTGTTATTTTTGCCTCCCTCCTTTCTGAAACAACGATTACTTCATGACCATGTGAATGACTGTGGAGACTGAATAGTTACAGCCAATTCAGTTGCACAGAATACTTACACAGAAAAAGAGCTTGAGGATGATTCCACAGTAACAGCAAAACACAATTCAGGGAAAACCTTAAATGCAGGGAAAAACTTGTGTATTAAAGTGGGTATTTAATTTATATGAAGCAGAATATATTTGGTAAGGATTACAAGATTTAGTTACTGTGATCATTTTCCTCAAAAGACATCTTATGACATTTTACTTGGGTAATTTTCCTCCCCTGCACTCCCCAAATCTTCAGCTCTAGAGAGCAGTTTTTCCTCTTTAATATGAAGAAGGAAAATAATCCCCTTATTCTGGGCAGGAACTGACTGGAAATTCATTCACTCACTGGAAATTAATGTATAATTCTTCTGAATTTTCATAGTGACTATTCTCCTTTGAGCATAATACCACATTTTTCTGCAACAGTGGTAACAGAAGGCTCCCTTCAGATTTATTTCCATCTTTGTGTAAATTCATTAAAAACATAGCTTTGAAGATTACAATGTCTTGTTATTCAGAACAGTGGGAAAAAGATTCCATTTATGATGACTCCATTTCCAGTCAGGGGGAAAAAAAAAATCTTGATTTCCACATATAAGATTTCAAAGGGCAGAGTTGTTTTGGGTTTTTTGTTTGGATGTTTTTATTTTCTTTTTTGTTTGTTTGGGTTTTGTTTGTTTGTTTGCTTGTTTTGCGAGGGAGGCTTGGTTTTTTTGTATTCTCACAAATTTTAGAAAGGTTATAGCTCTGATTATTACATTTCAGTGGTTGGTCAGAAGGCTTTGCTTCTAAACTTTTTAACTACACCAGACACAAAACAAATTCTGAACTGCAATTTATTTGATGCAGTGTGTTCCATTCCTCAGTGTTAATAAACAAAAAAGATACTGCTAGACAAAGATATTGTGACTGAAATTACCTTCACAGTCTCTCTTCAGCAACTTCAGCTGTGACAGGATATGTTTTGCGAGCACAAAAGCTGTCACACAACCATCTTTTTTGTTTGTTTGTTTGCTTGCTTTACTCAGTCTCTGCACAGCACAAATCACATAATGGTTTCTATAAAATCAAGTAACAAAAAGAACCTGGGTTATATCTGCTCAAATCCTCGAGATAACGTGGCTTGCAAAGAGTGGGGAAAGAAGGGATTGCAATAAGGAAACAGTTACAATGCTCTGTGACAGAAACTGGTTGTAGAGTAGGTAGCTGGGCTCCATTTAAGTTTATTCCTTGTCCAAGTGTTTATGCAGATCTCCTGTACACAGTATTAGTTTGCATTTTATAGTGACTTCCTTCAAGAAAATTGAGAATGTTAGTAAATGGTTTGCAGCTTGTTGAAAGTTAAGTTTCAAATCAGACCTCCTTCCCCCACCCTGGGAGCCCAGAGAATTAAGCCTGTGCTAGCAGATAGATTCTACAGAAAAGAACACTTGCAGTACTGAGAATTTGAGTTTCCGGCAAACCAGTCACAAAGTTAAAATTAGAGCCTGCTATTCCAAACTTGTCTGTTCAATTTATGATAAGTTTTAAGACTAGCATTAAGAGCAGAGAATAACAACAGTTACCCCAGTGCTTTCATTTACTCTTGTTGACAAATATCTTTGAAAATATAAATCTAGGATGTTAAATTGTTCTGCCCTTGCGCCTTTTAACTCTGAAGCTGCTCAGCACAAATACAGAAAAATGGTTTTACCACTGTATCAGGAAGCAAGTTCTGACAAGTGTCTGTCTTTATATCAGTAACTTATTAGCAGAAGCACAGCTTACATTCTGAAGTAAGAGTGACAACCATCATAACTTTGTCAGCAGTGAAGTTAATGAGTATGTTTTCCTTTCATAGCCCATGGAGGGAACATTATGTACAATTACTTGCCTTGAAACTAAAAACAAAATATGACAGGGAAAAAATTATAATGGAATCTCATAAAATTCTGTGTCGAAAACCTCTGACATGTTTGCTGAAAGGATTTTTTTTTCCCCCCAAAGTACTTAGAAATTGCTACTGAAAAGAATTATAAGACAGGTTTGAATATCTAGAAATAAACTTTGGGAAAAAATTGATAGCTTTTGATCCTTCTAACCAGCTAATGACTTCTCTGCATATATTCTGTGAAAAACATAATAAGTAATTGTATTTGTTAAATAATGGAATAAACCTATTTTATATCAGGATTATTTTTGAAAGAAATTTTGATTTGTCAAGTCAAAGAAGAATATTTTACTTTAGTCTTCACTTGTAGACCAAGCTTAAAAATAAACATTAGGCTGTATAGTATACAAAATAGCTTAAATTAATGAAAAATATATGAATTTGCCTGTACTCCTTCTGAGATCTTATCTTAGAGGTCTTTTCCAACTGAATGCTTTTTTTCTCACTCACCCTGTTTGAGGAGTAGAAGATAAACATTCTTAAGCAGAGAGAGGGCAGTTTTCAAAACTGGATGATATACCCACTGTCTAGGTGGAACATCATACTTAAAAACTGTGCTCTCTCTGCAGAGGAGCCATCTATCACCAGCCTCTGAACTGGTGCCCAGATGAAGACTTTTTATTCTTAAAGTGTGCCCAGGTCCAAAGCCTTAGAGATGTTCTGAGCTAGATCATTAATAGCTCAATCACTAGGAAAAGGAAATTTAATTTTATCTCAAAGTGCTGACAGGTCAGGTTCTTCAAATTATAGCTCTGAAAAGTGTTGCATCCTGTATAATCGCTTTCGAGTGCCATTGCATCAGAGACACTGCACTGAGTTACAAGCCCTTTCTTATGCCTTCTAGAAGTCAGTTCCCTTCTTCCTTGATATTTATGCTTTGACTTTTGTACTTTTGAGGCACTACTTCCTTGTCAAACACTTTATAGCTGTATTATGTTGGGGTTTCTTGTGTGCCATTCAGCTTGGAAGAGGATTTTAATGTATTGTTCCTATATTCTTTCTCCTTGGAGGAAAGGCTCTTAGTCTTTCTGCTGGCAGTAAGAAAATGAACCAGACTCCTTCAAACTGGACATGTCAGCATGAAGGCAAAGCTCCTGATACTATGGCAGGCCCTTCCAGTTCACACATTTATTCTCCCCATTTTCTACAAAGCAAAATAGGATGTGATTTCAGAACAAAGGGAATCTGGAAAGAGTAGAAAACTTGTAGTCCCTGGAGCCTCAAGCCATCCATCCTATGTGATGACCTTTGACAGGTCTAATGTTCTAAATCGCCAGTGCCCTGAAGTTGGTTTTATTCATCCCTAGATAGAAGAGTTTAGAGCACCCTTCTCCTGTTATCAGAAAAGTGGCCAGAGTGTGGCATCAGACTTAAAAGGTTTATAACTTGACTTTCCTCAGACAAGAAGTTACAGCAGTACCAGCACTATCAGGGTAGATCACAGAGGAGGAAGTGGGTTGTGGGCCACAAGAATCCACTAGGAATGGGTTTGCTTCATGATGGGCTAAGGCACTTATGATGTTTCTGCCTTTCCATATCTATGTGGTCCTTGGGATTTTCTCATACATCCCAGCATTAGACAGCACATATGCAGAAAGTGTTATTTCACTCCTGTAGATAGTTGGTTCTTGCATTCTTTATTATATTTTGTTGTCCTTTTGAAGCATAGAATAAGAATTAGAAAATTCTAATACAATTAGAAAATTGTAAAGCAGGTATGTTTTATTTCCTGGGACACATGGGGGGATATTTCCTCCAAACTGTACCTGGTAACTTTTTCTTAGTTTTTTATCTTCTCAAGTATATATATGCATTAAATTTCACAGTACACCTATACATATTCATTACCTAACCCCACCTAGCCTTGCTTCATGTTAAAATTAGCCAGAAGATCTTGCTGCAGCTGTGCATGCAAAGTTTTGCATGTGTGTCCCTTCTGGTGGTTGTGGGCTGGGGTCTTCTGATGAAGTAAATAGTCTTCCTCCTGATGTTTTCGACCCCTCCTTCTGGGCAGGCGCAGCAAGGATTTGGCTAATTCTCAGGTCAGTTTGCCCTGGCCAAACCACGAGCATGGTTCTTGCTGGCTCCCAAGCCACAAAGTTCTGCTTTATCAATTTTTGACAAATACCTACGTCCCGCTTTGCTGAGTTTCAATGTTATACATCTTACTTATATGACTTCTACCTAGTAACTACCTGACAACCAAGCTTAATTGCTAATCTTCTATCTGTTCTCAGTACAAGCTGTTTTTCTACTTCTGCAAAATCAGCAAAAGCTGCTTCTAAAATCCAGTATTTTCATATCCATAAATGTTCCTCGTATCAGTTTGGTTTGTGTGGGGGATTTTTAATACATGTTGCAATTCATTTATTGGTTTAAAATCTGGTGAATATCACCTTTACTTCCCAGCTGAGTTTAGACAGCTATACTTGACATTTTCAAACATTACATGGAATGTTGATCTCAAATCTAGATGACAAGTCTAGATTTGAGATCAATCTAAAACAACTTCTATTTGTGTCACCACCCAGCTATCTATTCTATGAATGCACAGCAGTAAACATAAAATATGAATGCAAAGTTTTGCATGTTGTGAAGTTCTGCTAATGCTGCCCTGATGAACATTGAGGCTCACCTTCACAGAATGCAGTGAGGAATAAACTGGCTCACCAGTCTTTATTGTATTTGCTCCTGGGGGAAGGGCTTGGAGTTGGAAGAGTTACTTAGACCAAAAAGTCTATGAAAATTTCTTCAGAAAAGAGATTCCTGCCTGGAACTCCATTGACTCCGAATTTGGTATTGGTGTAGGCTGGGATTCGAGTAAGCTGTTCAATCAAGGATAAGAGTTTGGCCTTCAGCTGCAGAATGGCTTTGTCTAGTCTTTAAAAAACCCCAAAATAATAACAACAAAACCATTCCAATTACAAGTGAGTTGTATTCTAAATCACCATTTGATGTTTGCTCCAGTTTTGTGGTTTTTTCCACAAAAAGATGGCAAAAAGCTGGCATTTTCAATGAACGTTGAAGAGAACCCAATATTTTCCAGACTTGAGAGTTAATATTAAATGCTATTAGTTGGTAGTTTTAGTCAACTAAAACATCTTGAACTATTCCATTTTGAACTGCAAACAAGTATTTTGCTGGATCAACTTATAAATTTTAGTGATTATATCCCTTGTCACCATATCAGTTACTGAAAGATCATTAGATGTTTTGTGTCCTGTTGCTTTGGGAGTGAATAATGACACCAAACTGTGAAGTTCCAAGGCATTTTCTGGGCATCAGTTGAATGTTCTTACCTTCTCATAGTCAGGAAATCCTGGTGCTTTGTCAGTACTTCTATTACAATATTGCAGTACTTTTATTCCTTTTTTTGGTGGTGGAAAATATATTCTAATTTTTTCTTCCTTTACAACAACACTTCACTTGTATATTTCCCTGGTGAACATCTGGTCTGCAGTCCTGTTGCTCATGTTCTCTCATTCTGCCAAGTGTTGACAAATCAGCTTTGGCACCACTTCCGTAAGTAGCTAAATCTTGCATGCAGGTGATTCCTTTAGCTTCAATGTACTTATATACTTAGTCAAAACCAGACATTTGCTGAGGCCTCTGTAGGTTTTTGTTTATTTGTTTTCTTTGTAAAAGTTGTAAAAGGAGCAGTTGAAGTCAATCATCACAAAACCATGTTAAATAATGGGTTTGGGCTTTCAAAAATAAATGCCTTCTCTCCTAATTTTTATGGAGGATGTATTTTGAAATAAATCTTCATTAAAATATAGAGATACTTAGTAACAACATGTAATGATATCATTTTGTTGCTTCCTATTAACAAATTTTAAACTTTTGACAAATGTTAACCTTATTTTCTTTGGGTTATAAAAGTAATTGTGTTCTCATGAAAACAGTGAATTATTGTTATTTCTTGGGACAAACTACAGAAAAATAATAAATGACAAATAAAACCCAGATATTTTTCTAGAATTTTAATTTAGGAAGAAAAAATACTGCTCTTATTAAAAAGTCTAGCAGGGGTTTTTTTTCTGTGGGTCCTTGTTCTAGAGTTGTGTCCTTGAAGTGAGATCTTGAAGGCTGCATGCAGTTCAGCTGCCTGTCTCTCCAAAGGAACACTCTGGCTGTGTATCCATGAGGGCAGGCTTTCCCACATGCATTGTTTCCCACCTCACATCAGGGATGCTCCTGCCTTTCTGCCATAATCTCCTTTGTGCACTGTGCAATCTGCCTTCCCAGCTTTTTTGGCAATCTGCACTCTGCTTTGCCCTAAGGCAGCTCTGGTCTGAAAGTGCTGTGCTGGGGTGTATAATCAGCACTTTTTGAATTGGAGCTGCTTCTGTCCACCTTGGCAAGATTGCCAGAAACTCTTGCAGACAGCCCAGCTGTTTGTTAGTGTGCAAGGCCTGAGTATCAATTTTAGCTATTCAAGGCTCTGTTGGAGGGGATTAGAATTCAGAATTTGGGGTGTGAACATTATTCATGTTTAGTTTTAATCACATTTGCACTGCTGTTTTCATAACTCATCTAGATTAATTGCAATGAGGTCAGTCAGCAGCAGGGAATATGTTCTGAACAAGGTAAAACTTCACACCTTCCTGCTTGGAAAAGGGCAGAGTATCACAGAGAGCCATAAAATCAGGACTGGCATGAAAAATGGGAGTGTGAAATAATTTAATCACTGTTTCTCAAAATACAGGGACTCAAGTCAGTCAATGGAACTATTTGATTTAAAAATAAATTAAGTACTTTTTCACACAATGTACCATTATATTGTGAATGCATTCCCAGTGCAATCTTGAGAGGGCTAAAAGCATAAATGGATTTCTAAAGCAATTCCATGAATTCATAAAGAATAACTCAATTGGTAACTAGAAGAAAATCTGTTCTGGATGCAGACGCAGAAGGCACATGTCTGACTACTGTGTAGAGATACATAGACCTTTTTTTTTATAGCAATCTCCAGACATTTTCACTGGCCACTTTGAGAGGAGAGGATCCAGGCTCAGCAGACCAGTCCCTCACTATTGTAGTTATTCTTGTGCTTCCTCTTGTGAGGGGACTCTTGTGAGTCCCCTTCTGCTCTGGCCTCTGACAACACAGTCCCTGAATGTGTCTGTATGTGTGTCTGCTTGATGCTGGAAAGGAGCCAGATGAACACCCCACAGCAGAGAGCGTGATGTAGGGTTAGACCTGCCTGTCAGATTTCGAGAGGTGCAGTAAAAACACAACCTGGATGACAATCCAGCTTTTCAGGCTTTTAAGATGAACCTTCAGAGAGTGGTTTTGTTGAGTTGTTAAGTGAGATGGGTGATGTGGAAAATGGCACATGATTTGACCCTCAAATGCAGGTGGTTTCATTTATATGTTGGGAACCAGGCACGTTGCTGTCCTACGCTAGACTGGGAAGTCATGAGGAACTTTCTTTTGTAAATGGAACTGTACAAAACAATGTAGTTACTACAGGCTTCACACCTGCTAGACATGACTATGACCAGTGCATGGCTGGATAAATAAATTCACTGTGTATAATGTATATTCCAGCTGCCTTTATCCTTCTAAATGTACAGTTTATACATTTAATGTTTGTGGAATAAAGCTCAGAGAAAGAAAAGGTAGACAATAATAACAAAGCATAGGGGTATACTGGGAGACATGGACTCAGAATTGTTTGCTTTAAGGCTTCTGAGAAGGAACAATGATTGCTCTCAAACATTAACGTAATCAAGAAAAAGTCATTACTTGCCACCAGCTTTGTCTCATTCTCTGAACTACTACACTACTAAGGTTAAAAATTGGTAATGTTAAATGACTTACCAATAGCAGTTATCATTTCTATATTCAATGCATATATATGCAAAATTAGTGCATTCAAAACATAACTCACCTTGATTTCAAAGTGTGCTTAGGTGCCCTTGAAATCTTCAGTAGCACATTCATTAGGAAAAATGCGGCCATGGCACAACGGGAAGAGAAGGTTTCTTTGTGGGAGTTTATTTTCTTTACTGTGCATTATTTCTTTTGTATTTTACAAATTTTAAAGTGTCTAGAATTACGCTGTGTACATTATGAAACAAAATACTTGATCTGTGATGTTATTTGTTAATAGGAAAGACTTAAAAGAGGATCTAGGTGAGCCAGGGATGTTGGAGTTCATAATTTAGTTGACCTGAAAAACTCTGCTTGTGGAAAGGTAATCCCAGAACTATCTCAGATGACTGGCTCTGAAGTAGTGACACGTTCTGCTGATGGGAGCAATCCGTGTCGATCTCACAGCCAGAAGTGCCTCCCTGCCTTGGTTGGACTGGAACACTGAACAGAGCCATATCTATCCTGGTGTAATTTGCCAGTGGCTCAGACAGGCTCCATTCTTGTCTGTGTCAGTGCCTAACCCCTGCCTCAGAGCTCATTGGTACCAGGAGCTTTCCAGTAAGTTACTGGTTACAGCACCCAACCAGGAAAGAGGGGCCATGGGCTCCACTTTTCTCTTTATCCTAAGGGTACTGCCCCACTGATAGGGCTTGCCCTGGATGTTAGGCTGCCACCTGCACTGAATGCAAGCATTTTCCACTTCTCCTGACAACCTGAGCCACTGGAGAAGGAAGGAATTAAAAAATTCCTCTAACTATACCAGAAGGCATGGGGGGACATAGTGCAGTATTTCAGGTAGCTGACTGAACAATGTGGATCTTTGGACTCCAACCACCATTCATGAATCCTCAGTTTTCTATTTCTGGACTCTTCATGTATTTTATTTTAAAATAGTCACTGGATAAAATCCTTTCAAAGTCCTTTAAACATACGCCTTTTGTGCAAGCATGAAAGAGAAATTTGTAAATATATGTAAAATTAATTAGGGTTATTCTCTGTAATGAGCAGTACTTAAAAACTATGTGAAGTACATAGTCTCACTGTCGAAAACAAAGTTTACTGCAAAGAAATATGTTTCTAATTGATTTTCTTTTTATTATTAATCCTCAACAAGCTGTTAAGTTGTAGTGTGTGGTGCTTACAATAAACAGTGGAGCCATATTTCTTTTGATACAAAGTCTACATTCCACATGTGTGTCCTTGCTCAGCAATGGATACAGAGACTATGCTGGTTAGAGAGAGTGATGGCAGAAACATATGGAAAATCTGCTGTCTCAATGCACATACTTCTGGTGATGGCAAGGGCAATAAAGTAGTTCCAGGGCTCCATGAAATGAAGATAAATGCATGCCTTTGCTTATGATTTCAGGAAAACTGGAGTTTTCTGGCCTCAGCCTTTCCAGTTGTTGGCCACCTGGATGTAAAACCACATGACTGTGTCTGATATTGCATATACTATATATTTGTGTAAGAACATGTTATGCTTATATAAAGATGTGCTAGATCTAGTCTAGTCTATGACTAGTTATCTGGCATATTTATTTATCTTTTCCAGAGAAAATTAGAGTGTAATTCAAACATACAAAATGAAGCTTTTAAAGTTTTTTGCTTATAATAACAGGGGCTTGGACATTTGTTGGTTGAAAAATTCTAAAAAGCAGAATGAAAGGTGAACTTACAGAGAAAAGGTCTGAGATATCAAAAGACACACTTGTAAGCAACAGACGATACTGTAAAAGGAAAAATCATATTACGTTCAGAAAGATCAGGCACCTTTGAGAGAAAGAAAAAGTGAATACTTTGGAAGACAATGAACTAAAAATAGTAGAGGAAAATTAAAGAGAAAGGTGTAGGTACTAAAAGCAGCAAAGAAAATACTTATTGAACATCTTTTACTTTTTTTCCCTTTAACACTATTTAGGCAAATAAAAGGAGTTCAGACACCAAAGCTGAGATAGGTTTCACACTATCCTTTTTGAAAGAGGAGATGGGAGTGAAGACAAGTTTGAAGACCAAAGAAAATCAGGGCACTAAGAGAGGCTAACATGGAAGAGAACATACATAAAATGGAATGATAATAAAAGGGTTGATGTGGTTTTTTTTCCTTTGATATTTGAGAAGAGTATTTAGGATTTTTAAGTAGTCTTTATAACTAGTAGTGAGAGCAGTAGTGAGCCTCAGTAATTGAGCTTCTCCATTTTCTTGTCTTGAAAGGACATTAGAAGCAATCCAGTTTCCTGACTCACTACTTCAGTACATTATAAATCTCAACACAGAAACACATACAAGGCCTGCAGAAGACTGTTTGTTCATCAAATGGAGACAAAAAAAGAGTGGTTCATGATTCAGGTTACGGTATCAAAGAGAGACTGCTCATATCAGCTCTCCCTGGTACAGCTGTGCTTTTATGTGCTCTCTGGGTTCTGTGTTGCCTTGTCACAGAAAGCTGAAGCATAGGGACTGGACGTGCTTTTCATAAGGTTCTCATGAAAATAGGAATGGTGAAAAGCTGAACTGGCACCATTTACTGTTTAAAGGCTTCCTTTCGGGCTGTTCCTGAGTGAATGGTTAATTTCAAGTATGCTTAGAACTTAGATGTAGGGTAGAATATTTAGAAAATAAAGCAAGTGATTACTGGGAACACAGCTCACAGGAGAGCAAGGAGAAGGAAGCTGTCACATGACACTTTAAGGAGTTGTTGGAACTGGAGGATAAATGCAAAATATAGTGTAGCCTTATATAATTATTCATCAAAACACACAAGAAGACAACAAGATTTTATTCCTTGACTTTTCCTTCCTTTAAAAAAGAATTTTCATTTCTTTGAAAAGTCTTCTTTATTTACTGAAGTCCATACTTGTGAGAACTGGAGGCAGTGCTTATTAAATGAAAGGGGACTATCTGACTGGATATAAAGTTGGTTTGTGTTTTGTTTTCTTTTGTGGAGATTACCAGATACTAGAACCAGGTTGTAGAGAGGGGCTACGGGGTCTGTTTTAAAAACCCTGAGATACTGATGTGAATTCAATGTTAGCTTTGAATTGTGGAGAAAGTAGGACCTTCTGAGGTTTCTTCCAACCTCAATTATTCTGTTAACCTGCTTATTACATCTCTGCTCCCTTTATCATGCACGAAAAAGTAGGACATGGGACCTTGTGGTTTTGTACACACTGTATCTTGCATATGGAACTTTACATGCTTTCAAAAACAAACAAACAAACAAACAAACAAAAAAAGGAAAAAAGAAAAAAAATTACATTCCTTTTCACATAAGTTATGATTATCCTTGGTTCTCATATGTGAAATAAATGCAGAATAAGAGAGTATTTATTGCTTGGGGTTGATTTAGCCTTATCCTAAACCCACTGCAGACTGCAGAAGTTTTTCTTTGGAGAGCTTCTCTGTAAAGGCCTGTTACAGTAGCCTAGCAAAATCAAAGGATGACGATTATGGAAAACTTTAATAGCACATTTGTGGCTGACAATGCCACTGCTGGTGAGAATTGTCCCATCTGCCTACTTACTCTGCTTGCATGAGATATCAACAATGCTATGCTGTAGAACAGAACCTGGCAGGCAGAAATGCAATTGAAAAGGTGCTAAAGGGTGATAATAGGGTAGATTATCTTATCAGAGCTATCTGATTTTGTAGAATATCACAGATATAGTGACCTGATTTAAGAGGATACTCTGGTAGGGCATAACGTTAATAAGCATTGCCTGATGGCAAGTCTATGGAGCAACAAGCAGAAAAAAAATCCTGAAAAAACCCAAAAGCCTTAGAAAAGAGATTAATGGAAATTAATGTATGTGTTCCTTGCTATGTAATTTATAAGGATTTGGACTGGATAAGGAGTCAGAGACTGTCACACATGAAATGTCTCAGGTGGTAAAACCCAAAGCTGATCTTTCTAAAGAGCTGAGTAATTCACTAAGTGCTTTCCATTTCAGAATGTGGGTTAGTGAAATCACACACCCTTTGGCATTAGTTCCCAGTGCATAAAAAGCTTCTGTTCTTTATGGCACATTAACATATATGAACAACTGGGCTGAGAAAGAGGATTAAGTGTAGGGTTTTGTAGATTTTATTACAAATACAGCACCTAGGCCTTTTTACTGACAAACGCTTTAACCAGGAGTCCTGCACGATTGCATGATGGGCTCTGTCACGGACTGGTCCAGAAATACCCCTATATTTTTCCTGTGGCAGTTTCAAAACAGGAAGACAGTTGTCCAAGACAGTTTCCCTAACCTTTATTTCCTTCAACAAGGCCACCACTTTGTATTTGCTGTTGTTAGTGAAATCATTGCTGTATTTTTCAGTTGTTTTCAGAGTACGTTCTGATGAAAAATCATCAATCAACTTTAGCTTTTATGTCTTTCTTTAAAGCATCCAGTATTGACTGGCTACTCCTGTATACATCATGCTTGGCTCTGTAGAAAAATTACTATAGCAAACCCCTTTGTTCCTTCGTGATGGAAGGTTGGCTGTACACCAGGCAAATTTCAATTGAAAAATTTAAATTTCTTTTTGAAAAGAAGAGGTTGTTTATGAGCCAGAGGCAGAAAGCAAGAATGGCAGGCTCAAACAACCGTTGTGTTATCAAGGAAGAGGAAAAGTCACTCTCAGTCTTACTAGAACTGCAGCTATTTCTTCTTCCCTTGGTCAAATACTGCTAGTAAATCCAGGATCACTGGATCTCTCCAGCTGTGAGAAACTACATCCACTGCATAGATCTTTTATCAGTGGTGCTTTCTGATTTGATAAGGCTGAAATTACTTAGAGATGAGAGAGTAGAAGGAACGATTATCAAAAAGGAAATCTGCAAGCAGTTCAGCATTTCTCATCATACTTTTTTTTTCATTCTTCTAGGAAATAGAGTTGTAGCAACAGATATTAATCTAGCTTTTGACACAACTTCTAGTTTGCTGCTACACTGAATGTTGTGGGTTTCTTAATATGTAGTGGTGTTTATCTTTCCACAATAAGGTTCAGTTTCATTTGGCAAAAGGTAGCACTTCAACTAGACTGAACTTTGGGATATGTCAAAATGTAAAGCCTGAGGGGCCTTTTGCATGTTTATGTTGCTTTTGCAAACATGCACAATGCCAGCTGTGCAAAATGTCCCTTTTGCCTGAGGCTGGACAGGAAACTGCACCCTGTCTTCCTACGCTTGGCTGTGCTAAATCCCTGTTTGCGATTGCCAAGCTTGATTACTGCAACATGTTGCACTGAAATATCAAACTTCTGGCCAAGTCAATAGATCTAAAGGGAGAAATGAAAGTTTACAGAGAGGTCCCTGGTCTTATTGAAATACTAACTAGGAGTGCTAGGTCGAGTGTTAACAAGAGACCTGTCTATCTCATAGCAACCTCCTGGCTTCTGCATGAGCAGTCTTTCACATATCTAAAAAACCCACTAAAACCAAAATCGAACCAAAAAACTCTAATTCTGTTAAATAGATTTGTTATATCGCAAATTAGCAGAGCATTCTTAGGTGTTTTCATGCTCTGTAAAACCCAGAAAGGAAAGGTTGTCTTCTCTGCAGCTGCTTTGCAGTTCTGTTACTCATGGGAGCCTGTAAATATTCTTCCTACTCTGATAAAGTTAACTGGAACTCTGTAAAGCTACGCTGTGTTTCTTGGTTGGTGGACTCAGCAGCTGAACAATGTAGGTGAAACCAGAGGTACTAATATATTTTTACTCCCTTACATTTCATACATGATGTGTCTTCTCTTTGACTCACCCTGGCAGACTGTTGCAACCCCCAGCCCTTCTTGTGTCCCATGATAGGCAAGAGTAAGCCATGTCCTTCTCACAGCACTGCCTTCAGAGCCATGACTTGCCACGTGCAATATTTTTAGCTATCTGAAGTTTTTAACAGGTTTCTATTAACAGAATAATATATATCCTGGACTGTCTTGTTACTGTTGGTGAATGGATTAATCATTTTTACATACGTCTATTACAGAATCTTCTTTCTCTAAAAAATTTTGAGTGAAATGGCATGCAAATAATCTTCCCAGTGTGAAATAAAATGATGTGAAAGAACACTGACAAACAGTTGAAATGTTCTCTTGACCATCTGAAATTTTACATGTCACCATTGTATTTGTGACCTTTGCTCTTCTTTTTCTTTTATGTTCTGTGAATGATTCATATTTTTCTTGTTGCTGCCAAAAACTCAGTTCTCAGTGCCAGTTCCTAAGCTATCATCCAGTTTCAACTTACTTTTGCTCATAAATAAAATAAGCTTGAACTATTGAATATCCCTGTTTAATTTCTCACCCTAGGAAGTGGGTTAAAAATAGCTAACAGGTCTCATGCAGCTACTAAGGAAGCAGGTTGGGACTTTGAGACTGTAATCAGTTTAAATTGCTACTTTTTCATATTTTAACCTCTACTTACTCCCTGCTTGTCTTTGCCTCCTGTTCCCTCCAGAATACTTTAATTTTTTAATTCTTTTTAAGTGTTCACTTTTCTTTCACAATAAACTGTGGAAAGAGAGCGTGCATAGACAAGATATATTTGTTTTTGACCATGATATGATATAAAATGTGCTGTCCACTTTTTAATATCCTATTTTTGTGAAGGTAGTGTCTCAGGAACAACTGGTGAAAAATGGCCCTGGCTGGCTGAGAACCAGGATTGTATTGTGTAATAATTAGGCAGTCATTTCTCTTGGAAGGTATTAATTTTGCCTGTGTATATGGAAACTTTGGGGTTTTTGACCTGAGGTGTCTTTCACTTGAAATATCTTAGAATCGAAACAAAAATACTTAGAAACAAATATGGTGATCAAGTATGAAGAAGTTCATAGGGTTAAAACATCAAAATACAGTACATTTTCAGTTTGATTCCTGTCCAGTAATTTTTTTGTTTTCTTTGGTAGACAACAGGAAAGATAATCACTTGGTGTTTCTGCTTAGTAAAACAAAGGAGTAATACCTATGGAAGAACTGCTACAGAAGTATATTTCAAGAAATGTTTATTTCCACTAGAATGCAAAATAAACTGAATCCCAGTGTTAGTCTCTCTTGTCTAGGGGCTGTCCTTCAAATATTGTCTATTCTGCCTTTTTTCTTCCCCTTTGAATACTCATGGCAGATGGCTGGAAATGTGTATTTTGTTTAATCAAAGTAATACCAATAGCTACTATCACACCTTCTGAACATTCACTTGAAAGTCTTATGCCTGGTCTACAGTTTACATGTGCACACAATTCCAGATTCCTGTGTTATGTAATTGATGTCTGGGGTAGGATTCTTAAAGAAGTTAAACACAGAAGGAAGACAGAACAGGAACACCAAGACACAAATTATTTACAGGTTTTTCTCGCTAAGGAGTTTTGAGGTTTTTTTCCAGTCTAATAAAACCACTGTTTAACTCCTTTATGTCATATTTCTTCTTAAAAAAAGTTTGAGTTTTAAATGTTCTAGTTATTTTGCCTTGAGATGAACCACAGAATCTCTTATCTTTCATATTCAAGCAAAACCATGCAAAATGAATAAAAATCTTGAAGCTGTATGTGAATGTCGGTGCTAGGGTGCCAGAAGTCTGTTGGCAATTTGTGTGAAAATGTCCCAGCTGTGAACTTGCTGGCTCAGGTGCTTCCAGCTGTGCTGCTGCTGCTGTGGCATGGAGTGCAAGCTGCAAGCTCTCCAAATCTGTGTAAATACTTAAAGCTGCACCATGCCTTGGTGCTGTGTCTGTATGGCTACCATCCAATGCAGACAGTGCAGAGCTGGTTTTCCAGTTTCTACATTAGTTGTAGTCATACTTTTTATTACTGTGTAGATGTATTACTGTAAAGCTTTGTACCTTGCGTGTAGTCACTACAAGCCAAAACAGGGAACATCAATTATTGTTCATTATATCTGTTGGTTCGGGTTGCTTTTACTTGTGTTTCAGACATCTAATTCCATATAAAAATAAGATGCTGTGGCAGGCTGTCTCTGTTTTGTAAGTTTAAAATTAAAAATAGTCATAATGAGGTAACTGAAATGAGATCCTTTGAACATGGAAAAAAAAAAAGAAAAAAAAGTGTTTATTAAGATCCACTTACTTATCTGAAGTTGTGGAGCCTTGGTATCACTTTACTCCTATTCTCTCCCCACCACTGGTGAAGCATCAGATCATCACAGTGGGAAAGGATGAACTATTTCTGTAAAATACTTTTTTTTTTTTTCCCTACCTTTGATCACTTAGTTCTTTCTCAAGACCTGTTATTAAAACAAAAATCTAGGTAAGATTGAGCTGATTCAGTCACTGGGCATTCCTGCTATACGTTGCTTGGTAGAGATGACTGTCTTTTACTGGGTTCTGTGAAGCACTGATTTTCAAATGGCACTGATAAAATGACAAATTTCTGTTTTGTCAAAACCTTTGCTTAGTAGTGTTTTGGTTTTTTTCTTCTCTTTGCCCTTCAGTATAGAGATTTCTGGGAATGCAGGTAAAAGGAAAGACCCCTTCTGTCTCTATCCATCCTGCATCTTTCTTAAAGAAGGAAAACATATTCATCTCAATTGTTATGCTTTTGTTTATGTTATCTCTGATAAAGTCCAGTAAGCAGGCTGTGCTTATTCATTTTCTGCAAAAGAAATAACTTTACTTGACTGATCCCTTTATCTGGCTGTGAGGCACAAAATAAAGTATTTCACTTACTATCTACCTAACCATTGCAATTTAGATTTGGAGTGTTCATTACATTTTGGAAATATGTTATTCACCAGCTCATCTTAAAATAACACTGCAGATGCTGTGTTACCAAACACTCTATTTTTTTGTAAAATTTTCATGGTTCTGATGGTGCTTTTTCTCCAAATTTGACATATTCTCAGTGAACAACCTTTCTGTGATGTTTCATCCTATGCCATTTCATGTTCATTTTCTAGTTCCATGTTGATATTATTAACTACATTCTGTAAACTTTGTAGTGGATTTAGGGGGATCTTGTAAAAAAGAAATGCTCTAGATATGCTAAAGTTACTTACTATTTCTGTACCAGCACAAAGTAACACGCAATGGGTATGAGGTGGCTTATGCTAATGATTTCTCATGCTCTTACTCTCTTTACTTTGTTTTTTCTATCTCCCTTGGTGCTCTCTGGTGCCTTCTGTTGTGGCTTACTAAAATTTAGGTCCTATAGGTGTTATGCCACTAACAGTTCCCTAATATAGTCTACTTTTGGTTTTATACAATCTTTTTCATTACATGTGTTTCAGCTCTTGCTCCCTAACTTTTCATAATGCCTTTCTGTGAACTTTCTTTGTGTCCTCCGCTATTTCAGTTTTTAGTAAAACAGTTGTTGATTATCATTACATTATTGTTGATAGGAGAATATCTTTTGTTTTAATCCAGCCCAGACCTTTCTCTTGACTAATTGAAGGCTGCTCCCCTGAAAAAGCTTCTGCAGTGAGAAGACGCCAGCTGCCCCTTTTCTAATTCTGAAATTGAGATAGTGTCTTCACCCATGAATTACAAACCTAATTTCAGAGCAAACTGTTTATGTCAGGTCAGAAGATGTTTATTAGGAGTGTCTGTGTGTCTACTTTTCTACATATTTAAAACAGAGATTGCATTGCCCCTAAAAACTGACCTCAGGAAAATCTTAGAAGGAAGAAAAAATCAAAATAATATTAATGCACAGCAACTCCATTTAGATGGTAGATAAATGTCTCACGGATTCCTCTTTGCACAGCCTTAGTCTGACAGCAGAAGAAAGGGACAAATGAAGGAGAGAAGCAGTACCTCACACATACCAGGCTCTGGAGGTAGCTGGGCATGACAATAAGAGGCACTTTCGTACAAAGTTGCTCCCCACGCCAAACATTAATTTTGCTTTCCTCAATGTGTTCCTCTGTGCTCATCAGTCTGAGCAAATTTAAAATCTAGATTCCTGGTTCAGAATTTCTGAGGAGCACATCAGGGATTGGTGCCAGCAGAAGGCATGAGTATGGAGCAGAATACAGTCCAAGGCCAGTAATGTCCACTTGGATACTCCTGAAGCCAACAGCTGAAAATGAGGTATTAGCAGCCCACTGGAGACTGAGGACACAATAGTCTCAATCCAGGGAAAGAAAGGGAAGTGACAAAGTTGAGGCTGAAAAAGCAATATATCCTTCCTGCTAAAAGTTTATGGGAATAATTAAGGCTTTTTTTCAGTGCCAGGACCTGGTTTTGAAAACAGCCTTAATGAAGCTGCTTAATAACAAGAAATGAGGAGCCCTGTCTAAATGCAAATAGAAATGACATGAAAACAGCTACTGAAGTCTCATAACTCTTGTAGCTGGAATTCTGTCAAAGAGATTTCCCTGGGGTGACAATGGAGCCCTTACTAACATGCCTACCCAGTCTGACCATCTGAATTCTGCTGAATTAATATTGATGCACACCAGGAAAATGACATGAGAGGGACACCTGCCTGAGGCTTCTCCAGAGCAACCTTTGTTGTGTCCAGGGAGTATTACAGCAACAAGTTTTTGTCAGGTGGAGGATTAGGAGGAGGAGCCATTTTTTATCTTGAGACCACTGGCATTTCTCTTGGTGTTTCTGGGCCTCTTTGATTCTTCTTATTCATCCAGGACAAGTTGCATGTGATAACAGATGATATCTCCCTGTTGTTTTTTTTCTTCTCTTGTGATCACTGTACCAGCCATCAGTCACTGCTGTTTTCCCTCTGTTCTTCAGGTTTCCATTTGATTATCCATGTCGTTAATTACCATCTGGCTGGCCTTCAGTCAGCTCCTTTTTTCTTTAGGCACTGATACCTTCCATGCCTGTGTTGCAAAATGGCACTGATGCTGTCATAGACATTTCCTTTCTGCAGGCTTTGGCCCATCCTCTTCAAAAAAAATAAAATGTTGACTCATCATAAGCCCCCAGTGGCCTTCTCTGGGCTTCCTAAATATTCTTTTTTGCACAATGATTGTTCAGAATAAAACCCCTCCTCATGCAGTTTATGGATACATTTTTTCTTACAAAGTTCAGATGGAAAGACTACTCAGGGTATGGTGGGTCATTCTCTTAAAAGACTTTTTAGTCCTCCACATAATTCAAATCCACCAGTGCATTGCCATCATCTAGGGTTACTTTCTCCATCACAACAATTATGCCCCTCCTCTTTGCTTCCTTCAAACTGACAGAAGGTTTTCCAAGTCTCTGAACTTGAAAATGAGACCAATATTTCCAATTCAATTCTGCCTGTTCTTTTAGAAATATCTCTATAAGTGATTTCATCACAACAAACAAATGGAATTTCCTGTAAACAGTGGCACAGTCACAGTACCTGCATGCCCTCATCATATGTGGTCTGATTTTTAAACCACAGTGAATCATACTAAAGCATCTTTAAAGAAACTTGGTTTTCAGTCATTAATTTTGACAGCCTGCTCTAGCAAGTTGGATTTTAAAAGTCAAATCTCTCAATTGTGTTTCTTTGACTATGTTTAGTAGCCTATATTTAGAGATGATTTTTAGCAACCGTTTTGGCAGCCAAGGAAATGAGACTGGAGAGAGACTCTGAAGAGCAGCATGGAGCTGTCACTGGGAGGAGGTGATTGGGTCTTCTGATCTGTGGCTACTCTTCAGGGGAGCTCTGTGTGTTGTTCTGAGCATCTGTTTCAGTATTGATTTCTATTGAGTGTTTTTCCCTAACCAGTTATTATTTCTCCATTAAGCATACTAACAAAGCTCCCAGTTACACAGTGAGAGCAAAGTTGAATCCTAAATTAAATTATTAAATTATTAAATTCAGTTTGATTTTGTTCAGGATATTGTCTTGAAAGCTTTGGTTGAAAGATCTTTTTCCTCTCCGGGAAGATATATTGCACCTCTCACTGTTATCTCCAGAGTAATATAATTATCTTTTTAATACTTATGTGAGAAAAATGGCTCTTCAGACAATTGGTCATTCACATCTGTGACCACCAGAGAAATGGACTCACGAATGTCAACCTGCTCTAATTATGTCCTGCTGGTAGTGAAACACGTCATGATTTAGTGTGATGTAGCGAATTAGAAACCCAAAGTAGGTAAAAATAACAAAGATAGTCATGAACTATTTCATTCAGTCTCTTTGTCATCCTATTTCCCAGCTTTTATGGGAAAAAAATTTGCAATGACTGCAACCAAAAAATAAAAATAAAACCACAAAAGCCTCACACCTCCACAACCTAGAGATTGCGGAATTTGAAAATATTAAAAAGGACATACTTAGAATGCGTCTCAAATTTTTGTGACTGAGAGAATGTAGATCCATAAAAAAGTATTTGCATTTACATCTCACTACAATAATTATCAAAAGTGGTTATTTACCTGTTCTTAATTATATCCGAATACCCACACATATGTATGTTAACAGTGCTAAACAGATTTCTAAGACCATGTGTCTGTGGGGACACATTGTACTGAGTGTTCAGAGAGCCCAATCCAGTAGGTCATTAGAAAACATACCTGGATCATCATGTAAAATGCTGCTGACAAAGGAGAAGATGGAGAAAGTATCCCCTATTTTAAATAGGGTGGCATTATTTGGAGAGATCATCTGCTGTGTTGGAAACTCTGGTTCTTTATGTCTTCATCCTCTGTAGAGGTTTAAAACCACGTATCCCATAAATGCTCCGGTTACTGCGTTCTAGTGATTGCAGTTGTCCTAACGGGGCCTTGTAAGGAGCTGTGGTTCCTTCAGTCACTGTTTCCTCTTCCTGTGCTTTAGAGGAAATGATTAGGCACTTCACTCTTGAAAAAATAAGGACTCTTCAGTAAAAGCAGGTGCTTTCTTATTTTAAGGAACTAGATACCAAAGACTCTGAAAGAGGGCACGCTAAGTCATAAGCTTCATGTTTGCTAATTTCACTGTCTCTGCATACAGTGCTTTCTGTGGACCTTTTTCTTTTTAGTCCCCTTTTTGTAGCATGGCTGCAGCTTCCACCAGACAGAAGATACCTGGGTCCCTGATAGCATAATGCTTAGTATAAATGTAATTTTCTGTCTAAACTTCAGTCTTCATCGTTGAGCAGCTACTGCCCATGACAATTCTTCTCTTTTTTAGAGAGAAAACCTATGAAAGTTCTTCTCTTTTGAAAATGCCTACCACTTGTGACCTCTTGAATCAATTTTAAATATACCCATTGTATGTCATATTTGACCATTTAAGAGACACATTTTGAAGGCTTTGCAATAGCATTTAGAAAACCCTCGGGCTCACCAGCACTTACATCTGGAAAACACATGGAAGTTTTCAGGCCCTGGGGTGTAAACTGCCATGATACCTCAAGGGTTTAGAATAGTCCCTGGCAGTATAGACTACAGCATTTGAACTGAAGAAGATTAGAATCATTCTGTCTGACAAGAGTTTGGGCACTTGTAACCAATCCCAGCAGTGCTATTCACTAGTGGCAGACAACTGAAATGTGTTATTTCTGAATATTGTTGAAATAAAAATGTGTCAGAAATGGACTTTAATGTGCCCTATTTTTACATTTTCTTTCCTAAAATTAGTGCCTGCAGTGTGTCTGTTGGTCATTCTCCTATCATAGTTCATATGTAGAGTCTTTAAGTAATTTCAATTTTCTTTGAGTTTTTCAGGTGCTTTCCTAATTCAGCAGACAAAGATACAGTGTAATTTCTCAGTTTCTTCCAACTCTGGTTTCACTCAGACAATGAGGATAGAAAGCAGCAAGGTTTTCCTGGTGTGAAAGCATGTCCATTAAATTACATTACGCTTCTAAGTTATATTACCACTTTCAGTGCTACTGCATGAATGATTGTGATTGTGGGATCAAAGGCTCAAAGCTTTATGCATTTGGAAACTATGATTATGTTTCTGTCCTAGAACATCATAAAAATCTAAACATAAGATTCAGTGGCTGATGGATAAATGACTGCATGGATTTAATGTGAATTGATCGTAAAAACAGGCAGAGATTATTTTTCTGTACAAGAATCTGAGTAGAAGTCTAAGTGACATTGATCATAGTATTCAAGAGAAACATAATTTCCCATAGAACATTAAGGGAAAGTGACTTATTTTGTGTTCCATACACAGTGAAAATCTTTTACATGAGACACCAAAAGGAACAAAGAAGAATAAAATATCACTACCAAGACTTGCTTTGCTTAACTGGAGCAGGAAACATTATTAACATCCTTTGATTCTCTTTGAGACAATCATATTTCTGCAAAGAAGAAAACACAAGTGAACATTTACTTGACCAAATCAAGAAACCTGGATTAGGAAACTTAACAGTTCAACCTAGCATATCAAATATACTGGAACAAATAATATATACTACAGGAACAGTAAAATGAGTAAATTTTATGGGGTAAGGCCCTGGAGCACTGCATGCTGACAAAACTGACTCAACTAACCACTGGCAACCCCCAGTGAATTAAGTTTTGACTTAAAAAGTTTGATTAGGGAGTTAAACCTGAGTAACATTTCAAATATTTGGGTTGTGATTACCCTACCCTAAATAGGTTCATAGATCTCAACTGTGGCAGTAAACAATTTGCCATTTTTAGGCGGTATTTATCACAGATCCATAGAATTCAATGACAGAAGGAAGCACTGGATCACACTGGCTGATGTCCTGTATACCCTATTCCCCACATCTGTGAGTCTTTGTTGCCTATGGTATAGATGTTTTGCATGCACAATAAATCCACTCCTGGATTTATTGGACCAGACTCCACTGGTCTCACCTTCTGCACGAGAATCAGGGGTATATCTTGTGCAACAATTTTGTCAGACTTACTGCAATCAAGTGCTGGAGCAATTTTTGCAATTTGGTCCCCATGAGCCCGTGCTGTAAAATGACCCCATGGTGCACCTCATTCTTTCTCATTACCTACTGTCTCTCTTGATCTGAATAATCCATGTCTGAGGAAATATTCACTTGACTAGTATATAGTTTTCCAAAGAGGACACATTAGGCAACAGCTGTGTCTAATTTCTGTTTTTAATTTTTCTGATATCAGATTCTGAACACTAGTATAATTATTTTCTTTCCTTTTAGTGTCAGAGCATCATTAGTATTCACTAATTTTAATTCACTTTGTTCACAATAAAGACAGTTGTACTGCATGCAAGTTGCCTTTCATTTCTCACCTGTGATGAAGTGACAGTTTGAATTATTTAAAACCCTTTTTTCCCAAACTACAGACTGATTTTGTGGCTCTTGATCATCTTCAATTCTCAGAGCTCTTTTAAAAACACAAATATTGACAGTGGTTGTGTAATCTGAAATAGTTTACTGCTAGTTTCACTAAAGTCACAGTCAGGTGTAATTTCAGCTTGCTACTACTGATCACAGCTATCCTCCATATCTTCCTTTCAGCGTAGCATGACACTGGGAGTCACTGCTGGGCCTTTTGTGCACTCCCACAAGGGCTGTCTGGTGTTTCTTGTTAGCCAGATGACTTAGTGTGAAAATGCAACTTGCTTGAATGGTCTGCTGTGATGTGGGACAGTTTGTTCTGTGGGATGGACCCCTCTTCATTTTGTGTTCCCTTACATGAAAAGAGACGCTTTCCCAGCCAACACTGCAAGCCAGCTCTCATCCAGTCATCACTCTCTACACTGTAGGGTAAGGAGTGATCTAATTAGGTGAAGTATGGGCAAAAGGACCTCCCACGTGCTAGCAACCATGCCCTCACCTACCTGTCCCATACCACAAAAATGTATCTGCTGTCATTTGTCCTTTTGCTAATTTTTGTTTCCTCTGAATTTGTTACAGCAGTCCAGTTCCTCAGTAAAAATTTAATAGTGTGAAAGAAGGTCATTGTGCAGTTTTTTCCTGTCAATTCTCTTAAGGAAAGAAAGTTCCCTACTATTCTATGAGATTTCTGTAAATCTCTGTGTCTGGTTAGGTATTTCTCAGTTATCTCTTTCTTTTTTTCCTGATAAAGTATGCATAAAATTATACTGTGTAGCACTGGCTGCTTGATTAGTATGTCACAAAACACTAAATAAAACGCCTTGAAGAGTTCTGTGTTTATGAGCTCTCCACTCCCCAAATTGTTATCTCCTAAAAATACAAAATGAGACCTGGGAAGAACTATATTCCATTTTAAATGACTGTAACTCTTATTTTTCAAGACTCAACTGTGTTCTCTCCTTTCTTGCTCTGGCATCAATGTCATATTCAATGGCCCATTGAAGTGTAACTCATTCTTTAACTATGCAAAGGGCAAATTTGTTTTTCCTGTTTATGTTGTGTAAAGATGGATTTGCTCTTTTGTATTAATATTTTCTGATAATTTCTTTTATTTTGCTGGGAAATGAATAAAAGCAATAGAGAGGTAGTTGATGGAATAAGGAATGTAACCTGCTGCCAAGAAGCTTGAACTCCTTTTGTACATGTTGAGAATTGCTGCAGCTGATTTGCTGAGGGTGAGCAGTGTAGCAAGTGCTGTAATGTTTCAGAAATATCCTGTGCTCATTTCTGCTGCTTGATGTGCAATGGGCAGCTTTTAGGAGAATCAGTGCAGAAACTATTTTCAGGTGCATGAGAGGGTAGTGTTTGTCTCATCCTGCTGTGAAATGTTATGATGTAAAATCAATGTAGCTTGCCATCGAGCAGCCCCATAACAATTATTGGCTTCATAACATCTTTTGCTCTGCAGTGTCTGAGACATATGTTACATTACAGGCAAGTGGCCATTTCCATATGCAGATAAGGATCTAATCAGAGCAAAAGGTACCCTCCTTGAAGCAGACAAGTAGCTTGTTCCCACAGAAAGGCCAGCAGGAAACAGCTTCACAATCTGCAGCTGTTGAGAGTATCAGCAGTAGAATGTTCAAATGACAAAAGGGCACATGGTGATCTCAGTAAGATCCTCTGTAGTTCATACTACATACATTTTTTTATCATGTGATCTGTGCCACCTTTGGATAGTGCATGAAAAGCTGGATGAGTACATGGCTTACTTTTTGTCTATTTTTCTAGACAGGAGAAGCTGAATAAGTTTGAATGCAGTTGGGAATCTTTATAGAAAATCCCCTCTGTGAAGGACAATTCTGCACCAATACCTCTGTTAAAGATCTCTGTCAGCTAATTCTTAATCAATAGTGTGTGCATAAAATGGGATTTGGCCTTTATAAAAAGACATTAAATTTGCATTTGGAGTAAGTGCAATACATCAAGCATCTTCTTATGCCACCTTTTCACACTTGGATCACGGTGTTGTACTTTGTAGTGAAAGGAGATAAAACATTTCTTTTGAACGCTGGTTTGGAAGGGGCCCTTGTTTTTGAGCTCCAGATTAATAGGCAGCCTGTTCAGTTAAAAAGTATGGGAGTTGTAAAGCTACTGTGGCAAGATCAACATTGGGGAAGAGTCAAAACAGGACTGAGACAGAGATACAGCTCATTATCCCAGCACAGCAAAAAATCGCTTCTCCAGCCTTGCTGAGGCAGAAAGGGAAGGGGAAGTGATGATCCCTCTGGAATCTGGCTATTAACAGCTATCTGGACTGTATGAGCTCCTTTAAAGAAAAGAACTTGCCGCAGAGGAGCTTGCTCTCCAGGAGTGAGATGATGATGCAATGCACAGAAGCTCTTCAGAAAATTCTTTTTGCATAAGGTCTCATTTAAACAACAGACAGAATCTGTAGCTGATCAAGGGTCAGCAACATGCTGGCATGCCATGCTGGATGCTGTCTGGCTGCATCTGCAGGCACAAGCAATCTCCCCCCAGTGCTGCATCAGAACAGACACCTGAGACTCGTTACTGAAAGGTGACAACCAGATGCTGGCCATGATTTGGACCTTTCAGTCTCCCTCTAGTACACATTTTTGTTGGCCTAAGTTGCTAGCTATGTGTCAAACTTTTGTAAGCTTTAAGAAGGAAAATAATTTTTAATGAATTTATTAGGCCTGATTACATCGTGCATGAGCAGGTGAAAGGACAAAAATATTTACATGAAGGGATAAATGTATTTTCCCTTGGTAAAGAAAAGGCATTAAGCCTGTTCCACTGTCTGTGTAGGAATGAAATATGCAATAAATTTACAGCAAAATAAACCAGTCCTATGATCTTGAATCAAAGAAGCATAATTCGATAGTTAAATGTGAGTTGATTTTGTGATTTTTACATCAATAAAACATGAACCTTGCTAATTTTGCCACCTTTTTGCAATGAAAATTCCCTTTTCTGATATAAGGTAATCACAGCGTATGAACTGAGGTTTGAAATGCCTCTGTTGTCTGTGTACATGGTTGCTATTGCTTGTTTCGACAAGTGAGATGGAGCTGGTCCAAGGACTGGGGTATATGTTCTGGATCATTGACTACATTTCAGAGAAGTTTGGCCATAATTAAATATTGTGCTTGACTTCCTTACTTACAGAAATGTTGCTCCTCTGGGAGCAACTCCCTTCATTCACTCAAATGTGGCTTTGTTAGAGATAACGGTCTTACGGCTTGGGCATGAAATAGGGTAGCACAAGAGTATCTGCTACTACTGAGCTACTCAGTCCTCATCCACAGGCAAATGGAAACGGTGGAGTGGGACAAAGAAAGTGTAGCTTGTGCTCTGGTCATACCAAGCATTGTTTTTTAGTTGGAGGACTAGGCATTAGGAAGTTAAACATATTTTTCAGGTATGTCACAGTGATAATCACAACACCTTCCATTTCCTAATGTGGTGTAATTCTGATGTAAATAGTTGAAATTGTCCAAGGCAACCTGTCCAATTCTACATCATTTGTGCAATCTACACCACCAATAGAGGAGTGGCCAAAACTTTTGTAGGTGATGGGGATAAGAGGCTGAGAGAGAAAAACCTCTTTTACCATTATTTGGAAGAGGATAACTATCCATTAAGATTGGGCTTAGACTTGCATTACAGGCTCAACTTTTCTTTTCTTAGGAATTTTTCCTTTCTGAGACCCTGATTCTTCTGCCACGTAGCTTATGGTGGTGCTTAGTTGTCCTTCCTGAGTAATTTGAAATATAAATTTTGTAAGTAGGGTATGCATAATTGCTTGAAGGTGAATTCTCTGTGCTGCTATGCTGCACCAGATCATTTGTGTGTTATGGTTACCTTCCAAAACTACTAGTTGTCATGGTTTAGGAATAGTACTACCTGATCCAGTGCCCTCACTGGGACTCTCCCAAATCAGATGCCTTTTACTCTCTCCCTGCCTCCTCCTCTCCCCCTTCCTGCGCTGGGAATGGAGTTGATAGTTGGAGGCACAAAAGATAAAATCATGGGCTGAGATAAGAACAATTTACTGGAAACAGCAATAATTTTAATAATGAAAGGTATAAGACAAAAAAAAAGTTTTACACAGAAAGTAAAACAGTACTGGACCATTTTGCCTACCACACTTCTCCCCCAACAAGAAACAAGAGAGAGAATCCCTTACTCCTGCCCCTGGCAAGTGACCTGAGAAAGTACTGAATAACATTGGAGTCATGGAGTCTGGCCATATTCCCCTCCTGGCTACTGTAAAAACTAACCCTGTCCTGGCTGAATTCAGGACAGTAATGAAATCTGAGCTCATCAGAAATATAATTCATCTCTCCTTTATCTTATCTGTGGAATGTTCTTTAGGGCATACATTTCAGAAATCAAACTCTTTACAAATTTTCTATATAATTCTGAAAAAATTACAAGAAAATATCTCTGATCTATTTAATGAAGGCGCTTCAGATTTTTCATTTGGAACAACAAACATTTGTCATATTAAAATAAACCAACAAAGCAAAACCAAAAACCAACCCAAACCAAAGCCCAGCAATCTGTACAAAGTCAATATCAGAAGAAAAATTGGCTTGAGGAACTGAGCTGTCAGTGCTGAGATCAGTGATATAGAAAAAGTATCTATTTAAACCTCCTGCTCTCTGAACAGATGCTATTTACTTTGCAGAAGGACCTTTTTCAACCTTTGTTTTTAAGTCTCACGCTCTTTGGTTCTTTAATAAGAGCTCATCTGTTTAGAAACCACTCCAGCTATACTTCAGTGTATACTACACTGAAGCCTTCAAACAGTACTGTTGTTTAGACCAAACGTATGATCAGTAATTCTTTCAGCCCTTCATCCAGTGAGGTCATAAAAGAAAGAATGACAGCAGTTCCAGAACTCCCTCATACCGCCCCTGAATGTCTGCTCGTCTGTCGTTCATTCTGCAACCTGTCCTTTTCAAGCCAACAGGCATTAATTCCTTGTAAAATCTGCCAATTTTAATTCTGATTTTTAATTTTTTTTAAAAAAATTTCCCAGTATATTTGGCATCACAGTGATTTCAAAAGTTGGATTCAAAACATGAGGGACTCGTGCCTCTCCCAGAAAGGCAAAGCTTCTGTCTACATTGTTTTAAGAAAAAACACTCAGCTGCTTCATCTGTCAGTCATTCTCTTCCAGGAGAAGAAAGTACAGGCACTAACAACAAAATGAGATTGCTCTCTGAAAGCAAAATATAAAAACTTGAAGCTTTTTTATCTCTTCTTATGATCTTCCATGATCTGTCTCTTGCTGTCAATAAGGATATAGTTCTAAAAGCAGTGAATTGGACGAGCTTGGTTTTTTGTGCTAAACTTCCACTGCTGACATAGAGAAAGTACAGAGGCATAAAAACAAAAAAAGAAAATAAAAAGAAAACAGAAGAAAGGAAGATCATATATGCTTATATTTCCTAATTGAGAAAAGAGCTCAAAGTACCATTTTGGTAGCAACACCACCGAGGATTGTTCCCCAAACAGTTCAGCTTCTAAGGGTACTTTAAGTCCCTATCTTTAATACAACTTCTTTATCCCCAAATATAACAATTGCAACACTGAAACAGGATCTACATTACCATACTATACATAAATCATCATTCTAAAATGACTGTAGTAATTTATTGTTAGTGCAAATTATTTCCTCTTCCAAACTATCCATAGTAAATATACTGCAGAGTTTATCAAAGTGTAGAAGCAAATTTTCTTCCCATTTGTCTGCTGTACTGCTAATTAAAATGGCCTAATAATACTGTGGCCTCAGGTTTCAAGTACTTTCAGATAAGTTTTTAGGGACAGAGATGATGAACACCCAATAAGTGAAGAAGACACAGATCTTGAATCATGGGGACATACCCTGCAGCTTCTCCCAAGAACTCTTAATCTTCATCATCATGACATGAGTACACACTGTTCTGCTCTTACATTGCTCCCAATTGATCTCAAAGCTTTGCAAGAGGTGCCATCCATAGCTGATACTACCCTGAAGACTGAAAAATCAATGATCAGAGAAAAAGGGCCATCAATTACTAACCCATTTAGGTCCTGGAGACAAGTTAGTGATGTTTTTTAGAGAAGACATCTTGAAGCAATTTTAAAATGACACCAGGTACTATCATTCCAGATGCTAAGAAAACGAAACGGCTTTCTTTAATGACAGCTGTTCCCAGGAACAAATAACTCCAAAGGCCAGACTAGAATAAGTAAAGTACTCCTCTATTTCAGTCCAACTGTGCCTAGCAAACTAATGTTATGTAAATACTGCTTACTGACAGAACAAAGCATCTGCCTTTGTGAACAGATTTCAGTCTCAAGCTAAATAATACAGGGCTTCATTTTCTGAAGGGTATTTACATTTCCATGAGTAACACTGGAAGTTTAGTCCTTAGAATTACTTATTTTTCCACATAATTTGCCATAATGATTGTGATGATAAAGGGTTCTTCAAAAATTCTGAAGAGAACTCAGTGCAGTTTTTTTCCTTTGAAGGCAGAAGTCTTTTAAGCAGCTTAACATATTGAATGCAAAGTCCTAAGAAAAATATCTGCCCAAATATATCTTGTCTTTTGGTGGAGGCCCTTCAAATATCAGAGCCAGGCAACTACAGAGTACCTTCATGTTTGCAGTGAAAACCAACTGGTTATGTTTTAACAAATTAGTTTCCCTTTTAAAAAGCTGCCATTATTTACAAATGCAACTGATTTGTGAGATAACCAAGATAGCCTAAGGTGATGCATGGAAGTTTTTTTCAGTGTCTTCTAATTTCATCTTAACTTTTCTTTAAGTTTGAGATAGAATAATCTCTTTTGGGTATCCTCATCAATTACAGAGTCTTTTTGTGGCTTTTTCATCCTTTTCATAGATGTCTCTCATGAATAGCATGTGAAAAAATATAACCTTGCTTTATTGGATAACTGATTGCTAGGTAATGTGTTTTGTAAAACAAGGGGAAAAGTCTACTTGTGGCAACTAATTTCTCCAAAATAGAAATACAAATATTTATTTCTTTGGCTTGAGAAAACTGGACTGCCTCAGTCTCAAGACAGTTTCCTTCTTTCTCTTTTTATAATGCTAGGGGCACTTTTTAGCTCCCTTCCAGATGCATGCTTCCATACTGTGAGCTCTTTCCTTCCCCTTAAAATATCTGTGATTCACAGCAAAGTAATAGTCAGACTCTCCCCGGTGCTAAAGATGTTTACAGAAAGTGTTCATCAACTACTTGTGCATATGGAGTTAATGCAGTTAAGTCTGTTCAATTACTTACTCAAAGCCATGGACTTCTGGGCAGCACTACAATCCTTGAACTTCAGTTTTGTTACAAACAGCTGAATCAGATGAGAAAGTGAAGCAAATTGTCACTGGAGTTCAAATGGACTACAAATAGCAATTGCATACCTTCCAGAGGAAAGATTTCCAGTCCATCTGGACAGTCATCTGTAACCTCAAGATAAATCTGTCAGAGACAGATTTCAGACTGTTTCAGACTGTTACACCACATGTCAGCTTGCACTCATGCAATGCCTGAAGCCAGACCTCACCCTTCCTCCTCTGCAGAGCTGGCAGAGGTTGGTATATCAAGCTGTGGAATGTCAAACAGCTATATATGTCTCCTGTCTTGCCTTAAACTGACAATGTTCATAAAGATGCATCTTTCTCACAAAACCTCTGTTTCTGGCTAACATAAAGAGCTGCTCACTGGGACCATTGGATCCCTGCTACATGATCCCTGCTATGTGAATCCAGATGGAGACAATACATGAACATTGAAGGCAAGGAAATCAGTGGAAGACATTCTGTCTTCTTTTAAAGATTTCCACAGACCAGATGTTCCCAGAAAATACATCGCTAAGTCATTGCATGCACAAATACAAAAGAGCCTGTTAGGGTTTGGGGGTTTTTTTTGCTGTTTGTTTGGGGTTTTTTGTTTGGTTTGTTTTTTTTTCCAAAGCGATGGCTGGCAACAATTTATATTCTGTTTTCCTTTCAGGAAACAATCCCTTGCCAGTTTATACTCTCTTTCATGATTTGTCCTTGGATCAATGTCTCAGCCGTAAGTCCAGTTAAAGACTTATTGACTATCAAAAATACCTCAAGTGTTTCGTTTCATTTTTTGTTTTGTTTTCTTTCTGAAGAAAGACTCTGATCTCAGAACACTTGCAAATACAAGGAATAAGGCATAATGCATGAGTTTCCTCTGATCCCCTACCAAAGTATAAGAAAAAGGAGAAGGAAGGAATTTGACTATGTTTATCCCAATAGCTTCTAAGTGTCTGGGACAATTGTACCTAATCTATTTCTTGTAATTAATCCCAGCCTCAATAAACAAAAGAGAGGAATATTTTCCACGTAGCTTGAGATGAAATAGGCATAACCCCGAGCTTTCATTGCCTGAGAAAGCCATGCAAATCAGCCATGACACTGACTACTTAATCAGTAACTAGCTATCCGAAGAGACAGTCCCAAGGTGTATAAGAGAGGCTTTTGCCTCCCTCCTTATGACTGGATTCTTTCCTAATGCTCTACCAGTAAATTTCCTGGAGATGTGTATTTGTTTAAGTTATGACGCTTGCTGGAAAACCCATGCTTCCTAACTCCAGCTTATTTTTACTGTCTTTTATTCCTGATTACTAGTATTCCTCTCTGAGATGCAGAATACCCAATATACTTTTACTTTTATTGCTAAAGGATATGTTTGCTTCTAGGAAAGACTATTCTTAGAGAAATAGATTTCATGATTACATCACTATATGAAGTTATGTCACCATATGTAGGGGGATCTGCAAGTGTATAGAAGTAAGTATTACAGTCTGAGGAATAATAAAAAAAGCATAGGTAATGGAAGTTATATGAGACTGGGAACAGAAAAACAGGATTTCATGGCAGAGATATGTAAGATATGGACAGATGATGCAAAAGCCTGAACTTGCAATACATACCCACTAGATCCAGGCTACTGCAGTTCCTCCAAAAGAAAGTTTATGGAGACCATGGACAACTGGGAATACTAAGATAAAAAACCCCAACCCCCCATACAAATAGAAATAGGCTTCTATTCAGTAGCAGAGACCTCTTTAATCTCTTCTTGTATGAGACACATCACACTCATAGGTGTGCTGAAATGAAAGTTGTGGAAGTAGACTTAGGCTCTAAAGTTTTTGAAACAGGAATGAAATGACAAATGAGTAAAAATATTAATAAATTCAAGGATTAAGGAAATATGTAGCATCTGATACAAGGCAGATCAGCTGAATTGCCTAGAAGGCCTGAGTGATTGGAAACATAATTGGTAACTTATTTACTGTCTCTGTTCATTATTAGAAGATGTTCTTTTCAGGAAAAAGAGAGAAACACACTTCACTAAAAAGACCTTCACTTTTATTTGCAAATTGATGTTGTAAAACCTACTAAGGATATGCTGTCCAGGAAACATCTGGTTCTGTCCTTCTGACACATTTTGTGAAGTCTGCCAACATCACTTATACATAATTATACTAGTTTTATCAGGACTACTGCCTCTGCAACTCTAATGAGAACAAATATATTGCAATGTTGGCAGACATTTGTGCTTTTCTAAACTTTCTGAACTACAATGCTTGTGCAAGATCCTAGCTAAGGAATTTATTTGCTGGGTTGCATCAATCAATTTCTGTGTGATACAATAAAAGTATTAATTTTGTCATCATTATTTTTCTCAGGACACCCAAGCCCAGATCAGGCACTCACTACATAATAGAGCATATTGTCCATCCAAAATAAAGGGTAAAAATCTGAAGACAAACCAGTGTTCCAGGAGATTATGGGACCATATGTCAATTAAATGTGCTTGTATTTGACACAATAAGAGATTAATAATTATCAAGGTTTTTTTTGGGGAGGATTATTAGGCACTACAGCAAAGATGCGTGCATGAAGGGACCAGGGAAATGAAAAGCCTAAAATTATGTATATTTATGGGGAACTTTTTGAACAAATGAGCAGATGGGGAAAGAGGTGGACTAATTAAAGCTTGAGCCTCATTCCTGGATAATAAATAAAAATTATTCATAGAATGATAATAGCTGCTGATTTCTTCAAAGACTATTTTTTTGTTGTTGTTGTTTATTGTGATGGCTACTGTCAACCTTGCAAAGAGCTGCATGAGGAAATCAGACTGGTGGGTTTTGAGGGTTTTGAAGACAGTATTGGCAGCAGTGTATAAATAGAGGTGACCAGGACAAAAATGCCTTTTCTGGGGCCAAGATGTTATAATAAGTGAGCTGTATAATAACTGTGACCTTAATGAAAACGTTAACAGCATGAGTGGATGAAAAAGGCCAAATTTTAGACATGGTTCTGTGAGCATAGCAAAGAGTCTAAATTAAACCTGGAATCCAAGTTATGGGTGTTTGAAACTAGCAGGACAGGAAGAGTCCTTTCAGAATCTGGAGAAGAGGCAGGGAAGAGATGGCTTGAAGAAGAGAGACAGCACTCTGTTTTAGTTGTACTGAACTTGAGACGACAGCCAAGGGCGTATCAGCAAGGCATGCCTTGATCTTACTCTCTGAAGGTAATATTTTGGGGAAGAGAAGTGTGGAATGAAGCAGTATCTGAGATATTCAGGTAAAGATGATAAGGGAGTTTGTAGGTGAGATGAAACCATGAGGGAATCAGAAAGAAAGGGACAAGAACTATTGGAAGTGCAGAAAATGTGACCTATAAGGAAATGATGAAAGAATAAAGGTATCTTTGTCCTTTAAAAAATAAAAGAAAGTTTTGTTACTGTCTACACAAGCATTGAAGGGTAACTGGAAAATGGAGAAAATAAACCCCTCCCCATCACAATTGGGAAAAGGACATGCCAGTTTAAGGTAAAGGTGCACAAAAACCTTTGCAATAATATGGGTAGAAATTCATGAAGACTGTGATGTCTCCTTAGCTGGATGCTTTTACAAACAGATACATATCTGCCAAGAAAAGCGGGTACCAAAGCTAGCTACACCTAAATTTACCAAGGAAAGATGGTTCTAATGATTTCTTGAAGTCTCTTCCAAGTTTGAAAAAATTGAAGGTCCATGAAAAGTCTAAAAATGAGACACCTTTCATGTACTCTTTGTCCTTGGAAATGTTCATATGCATCTAGTAATATATGTGTGGGTTTCACTGATATTTAGGACTTTTTCCCATATAATATGATTTGAAAGGCTAGGTGATAGTTATGAACTTCTGTAGTCATTAACCAATAGATATGATTTTTGCCATCAATAGCAGAAGGTCACAGGCTTGGTGGACACCTGGCAGTGTGGGGGCTTGGGACGTGTCTGGCTCTGCCTCTGTAGGAGCTGGTTTTAGCTGTTCTAGAAATTCCCTAGTGAACACGTGCCTGATGCTTGACTACATTGGCTTTGCTTTGGGAATGCCCGGGCTCAGGGTGTAGTCACTTAGATTTTTCTGTACATTTTCTGATTTTTATCATCATCATCATCATCATTGTTACTATTATAAATTACACTAATATTTTTACTAGATGATTTAGATAACAGTTAAGCTCATCGTAAATGGCTAGTTGCATGTATGTGGTGTATTGCCTCTTGCCTGTAAGCACAATCTTTTCATGTAAGAGTCTGATGCCTTCTTCTGATTCAGAATTGCTCAAATTATTCAATGCATTATGGTTTTAATTTTGATCAGATACTTGATGGATAAGATAGAGAGTTTTAGTGCCATATTCCTAAGATAGGATATAAAGATCCTTTGAACATTGAAGAACTGTGACCTGGATATGTGTGGGTATTTTCCGTGGCACTCCTATTTATTCATAAAAAAATTTTAGCCTAAACCAGTGGTGTTAGAAGCCTGTTACATCATGACTGATGTATAAATTGTTGGAGCCTTTACAATATGAAGAGGCCACAGAGGCCACAATGAGTTAAACTGATAAAAGGGAACACCTTCTCTTAAAAGCCAAGCCTTGTCCTCTGGCTACTTGTTAAGCATAGAATTTGACTCCCAAGTCTGTACAGATTTTTTCTTAAATCTCTGAATAATGGGGAAGGAAATGTAGACTGCTGCAAACTTGCTGTATCTACTGGAAAAAATGACCCAGCCACACTCTCGTACTCATTAACTGAATCCCTGAAAATAGGAATTATAAAATAATCCAGTGCCTTGAAGGGATATTAATCCTGTTTTTCTGTTTGTTTTCATCAATATTCTGTTTTCTTCAAATTTTTACAACTTTTTATGTTTCTTCTTTTGTTTGTAAAGATTTATGCCAAATTTTTTCAATGTGTTCAAAAGCCAGAGAGGTTTATTATGCAAAGAATTTAATTAGTCTTTTCCAGAAAAAACCAATTATTTCTTCATCCACTCTTTTTTTCATCATGACCTCTTCAATTAATTTTCCTTATTTACCTCAGATAGTACAGAGGGGACTTTGGAAATTGTATTTTTATATAAATTAACATACTCATATTATTTGCTTTGTTAAAATGAAGAAAAAAATGGGGAAGTGCCAACCTATTATTTATGAGGTAAGGGTGTCTGAAATTTTAATATTTAGCAGACATTGACCAAAAGCATTATATTCTGTGTTCCTCACTTGTTTTAAATTGTGTCCAGTTATAGCTGTAACCAGAAGCTGAAATGAGCTTCAAGCTGTGAGCTGGTCTGGCACTGTGCATTCACATTTAATTGTTTTCACTAGCACAGTTCTGTCATTGTACTACTTGCAGTTCCTCAGTAACCTCAGCAGAGCTCTAGAAATAACCAGATTCACTGAGTGACCATTGTTGAAAACACTTGAATGCCAGTTGTACTTCTGGCTTGTATTTCTTTGTCAAAACATCAAACTCAAAAAGGTCTTGTCAGTATTCATCATCAGATCTTAAACTGATGGCACAAAATGGTCACTTCAAACTGAATTGGCAGTAGTCTCTTACATTCTGAATGATCAAAGAAATAATCCAAGTTGTACAAAATAGTTTGGAAACCAAAACTCCCTGTGTAAAGATGGCCATCATGACAAGTTTTGTAAGTTTTTTCCAACTCCACCAAAGATCAGTGGAATGCTGTTTTCATTTCTAGGCGTAGCATTTTGTTACATTTTTCTCAAGTGCTTGTAATACTATTTTTTAGCTTTTCTGTTTAATATAATCTGATAAAAATTCATCTGCTACTCTCCATGTACTGCAAGAGGTACTTAAGCACAAGCAGATGATATGGAGTTATTTTGGGGAATGTGAAGATGGAGAACAAGTACAAATTCTGTAGAAAGACCTCAGAATGTGGAGTGAATGGATGATAAGAGAGGAGGTGAAATTCCATGTATGGAATACACAAAAAAGGAAGCAATCCTAACTTCACGAGAGTGATGGACTCTGAACTTGCTGTTCAAGGAACTTCCTGTTCACTCAGGAACAAGATACAGGAATTTCAATAGCTACTTTTGAAAACATCAGCTCAAATCTCAGTGGTGGTCAAAATAAGTACTGAATGTTAGGAATTAGTAGAAAAGGATAGAGAGAAACCAAGATAACCTCCTACTGCTTCTATCTGAGGTTTGGTACTATGCAAGTCTATACCATGCCTAAGCCTAAAAGGCTGTTCACACTTCTGATTCCTCCTGTTTCAGGACAGATAGAAAATAGAGATTCAGAGACGTGCATGCTGTCTGGAGAGGGCAAAGAGGTAATGACTAATTGCTTTGCCTTATGATACAATGATGAGATAAACTAGGCGGGAAGCTGTTCAAAACAAAAGGGAGTGCACCCTTTCAAAGCACATTTCAGCTGTGGCATTCCTCAGCCTAAGAGGCTGTAGATGCATCAGTGATGGAAGAAATTTTGGAAACATAAGTCTATGAAGGACTGTATAAATATACTGAGATCCTCCATTACTGGATGTCTGTAAGCCATTAATCACTGATGGGCAGCTGTATGCTTGTCTTGCTTAACTCCTTCTTAAGAATCTCACATGGGTGACCATCAGAGACTGATTAGGCTAGATGGACCATTGCCCTATTCCATCTCTTACACGAAAGAATTTGAGTGCTCTGGGTGGAGGGACTATCTGAACATTGTTTGGCAAAGGGTGTGTGGATTTTAGGCATAGGACTGAGGAAACATTTTATTATTCAATTGACACAATGAAGGGCAACAGAATTTTGCCTTTTCCTTTTTTCCTTACCCTTTTTTTTTTTTTTAATCTTTCTGCTTTCCCTCATCTGCTTGCTTTTAATCTCTGCTTATTTTAAATTATTTTTCCTTTGTACCAAATGATCCTCCAGCCCTGAAGAAAAATAAGGCTAAACAAAGTAAGCACCCACACTGGTGAATAAACTCTGTGAAGCATTTCCAGCTTTACTTCTTTGTTCTTTGTTCTCTACTGTGGAGCTGAGCTCAGAGTCTGTGTTCTCCCAGCTATCAGACAAAATCAGGAGATGCTGTATGGTGAGATTTGAAGAGAATTATGATTCTTGTTTAATGTTGTTCTCTCTCATTACTATCTACTGAAGAACTAGCAGTTTGTTGTATGCTTGTTCATCATTTGTTTAGAGATCAGGCTAAAAAGTGGTTCCAGAGCAACGGCACTGTCTGAGCTCCTGGTCCAGCATTGGTGGGATGCTGGTGGAGTCAGCCCTGTTTGTGCTGGATCTGTTGTGCTTTTACTGTGTTTTCAGTGTTAAGATAGGAATAACAAACATTTGGAGAGAAAAAAGTTTTTCTGTTTGATCCACACAGTGGTGCAAGCCTCTTGTTTTTTTCCAAGATGAAACTTTTTTAATCAGGTTACCTTGAATTGAACTAATATAAACAAGAGGGGAATTGATGAATTTTCGGATGTGCTGGCTTTCTTTCTTTTAAGTGGGTGGAATTGAAGTTGTCCCATGACAAGCTCTGTTGAAAATCCAGAATTTCTTGTTATGCTCTTACTAATCTTTTTAGAAAGTGCTTTAAGTGATAGATACATAGCACAACATTTCTCCCCTTCTCTATTCTAAAATAGTCAAAAGGACTTTGGTAAAAGGGAATGTGTTTGAAATGAGATATGACATGTTAATTTGGCCTCTACTCCTCTGCCTTGGCACTGGAATAGCAATTCATTGGCAAGTTAAAACATTCCCTTTTAGCTCCTGATGACCCAAACTAGTTTGAGCCCCCAAGCCATCAGTCTTTCTTCATTTACCCTTCCTTCCTTGAGGCCATTGTTACTGGTTTTATAACAAGCATGGTCTGCTATCATCAAACCCAGCTGTACACATGCTGAGTGATTGCTGTGACATAACAAATTACATTTCCACAGGCTTCAGTAAAATGCATTTTCATTTATAATGTGACCAGAAAAAAACCTTCAAAACAATCAGCAAGGCTTGTTCTTCAGCACTTCCAGTTACAAGGGAGGGACTTATAAGAAAAAGAAGATAATAAATACCAAGGAGAGGTGTATGTTTGTTAGGTAATTCATTTCTGAGAAACCAAATATACCCTTAAGGATATTTTAATCAGACATCAGTCTTGGCAGTGTTAAGGGATTCTCAGATCTCTATATCTGATTATAATAGCTGAACATCTTTGGCTTTTTTTCTCATCAGATTTGTAGAGTTTATCTGTAGCAGCCTCCACAGAAAATCACAGTGTGTAACTTTCTATCAAACAGAAGGACTGTCATTGATTTTTAGTTTTGCTATAACATTAATGCCATTGGTAGACCCAAATGAAACCAGAGTCCTGTTGTGCTAACCACTAAATACACAGAGTTATAAACTCTATGGTTTCCTCAGGTATGGTATTTGTAGATGACAACACATTATCAGCAGTAACTGGTATTGTAGTGCTCTTAAATAGATAAACCCCCCCCGTACTCTTGATGTTGAACAGTTAGGCAACGTAGGATATATGTTAGTTATCTGTATTTTTAGATGATTGATCTGAGTTTGAGAACTGAAAGGAAAGCTATCATTAAAAATGAAAAGACTCAATTTTTGTTTTCTTTCATGATCTCAACTAACAAATCCAAGGAGTATTTTGGCACACTCTTAGTTCTTTCCTGCTGATTTTTTGGTTGTATTTGCTACACAGAATATGCATTTGAATTTTGGTTTATGCTGTTCTTCATAGGGTGTTCCAAGCAGAATGTAATTGATTCAGGTTTAAAGGATACTTTTCATGCTGTGTCACTTTTAAGACTTGCAGTGTACTGCAAGATGCCACGAAATACAGCAGGAACTTTGAGCTTTATTTATTTATACTATCTATTAGTTTTTCTCTAATTGCAGATCCCACTGGTGTGCAAGAAAATTGCAGGCACTTCATTTCCTTAAAAGACTCTTTGTTGTATCAACCCAGAAATGCTACAACCCATTCTTGCTCCCACTCAAGTCAGAAAAAATAATATTTCTCAAGTATTTGCTGCTGAACAGAACCTCAAAATGCTTACAGGTGTTCTTACTGCATCTAGCAAAGAACAATCCTGTTTAATCAGCCAAGTGGGAGGCTTTGCCTAATAATCTGTTGTCAGGAATATCTACGGCATTCCTGATGGCTGCTCCATGTCAGCTGACCCTGAGAACATCCATTAAATGTTGAGTACAAGTGTTTGAAAATTAATTTCCTCAAACATTGTGAAATAAAATTATAAACCAGCAGTATTCTGTCCATTCACATTGCTTTTGATCACAGCAGCAGAATGAAAGTGTTTATGACCATACAGAATTTTTCCAGTTCATAAAATTTTCCCCTCAAATAATAGAACATCTCTCCAGTTCCCTCCCTAAAACAAAAGAAGTAACAATGTGAATAGTCTAGAAAACTTTAGACAAAACCTAAAGTCCTTTACTGAACAACCTGAACAAGTAAAAAGGCAATAAAATCAATTATACCATATGTCTAGGGGAGCTGGTCTGTGCTTATTTTCTCCTAATATGCCAGAGGACATGGTGGAACCACCAAGATCATAAGGGATGGAGTAACATAGCTCACACCTCTTACAGTGTCTGGAAAGCAGGAGGAGCTGAGGGTGCCACCACTCAGACGTAGGAGACAGCCAAGAGAAAACAGTCTTCACTTATCTTTCCACAGAGCTTCTTGCTTCCAAGTGCAGCTGCAGTGACATTGCATATGCTTTCGTCTCATGTAAAACTCTCCCAGTAGCTAATGCTAATGAACATGTGCCAGATTTTTTTTTTGATTACACGATTTATTATGCTATAACCAGAAACTGCCAATTGTCTACCATGTTGAGCGACTGCTTGCTATTGTCCCATGCATACACACTTTGGAATGAATGTCTCCCTTCCCTTGTACTAGTGTACTGGTTTGAAAGCAAAACGAGTGAGAGACTCCAAGTCAGAAATACAATTTAATAAGAGGAAAAGAAAAACAAACAAAAAAAGTAATATAAAATAAATTCAATAGCACAAAAGACCAATGACAGAGTCAGAATACAACCTGACACCCTGTTAGTTAAGGTGGTGGTAGGAGTCCAGATGAAATGGTCTTGTTGAAGCAGTGATCCTGTTGAAAGGTCTGGTAGCTCTTGTTCTCTGGTAGTCTAGCGGGTAAGGGCTCCCTGTGCTCTCCCAAATCCCAGATTATATCCAGGTGGGAATGCTTGGCTCCTCCCCCTGGGCGGAGCATCTCACAATGGGATGATCTCATTCTATGAGTCATGCAGTGGGTCCTTGATGGCCCATTAAACAGAGATAACTCCCGGAGGGAGTTATCTGTGAGTCATGCAGCAAGGCATTGTTAGGCTCATTAATAGAAGATAAGGGAAACACTGCCCCACCTGGTTTCAACAGCTCATGAAGATGGGGATAGAATACATACTTTGGGCACAACTTACATTGTAACCTAGGACACCGAGTTACCTGCTTTTAATCACAATGAACAGCTTTGGGGAGACTTTCTCTCAGAAAAGTCCTTAACTTTTGAATTAGCTTTTATCTTCTGGTCCAAGTTGCTATGTCTTTGGGACATAATACATAGCCTATTTTTGTGAAAAGTCAGGGATGTTGGCAGGCATGGAGGCTTTGGGTTGCAGTTGGATGAATGTTATTTTTTTCTCGGGATAATTCAAGTACTTTTTCCATTTTTCAACTGAGTCCTATTATCAATGCCTTCATTTTGATAGTACAAGGAAGTGATTATTACAATAAAGAAGATAGCATTACCCATGTAGCTCCTGCATATTCCTTCCTTTACTCACTCTTGTCTTTTAAATTTTTAATTAGAATCTCTATCCCCTGCTGAAAAACCCGATTGAAATCTGACATTTTTATGCAAACTATTTCATTAACAGTTTTGTCGTGCTACAACTATTCTTAAACTTTCAGCCTTTGAATTCTTTGTAAACATATGGCTGATGGAAGAATGGCTGATGGAAGAAAATAGGTGCACAGCCTTATTTTGTTTATGCAGCAGCATCAGAGCACACACCAATCCCCCTGCCAGCCCTCAGCTTCTCTTGTATTGAGAGTGTCCATTAGAGACAAGAGGCTCTTAAAGGTGTGTAGACATTAGCCCTTGGTCTCCTTTTGTTATCTTCTAGTACTATTTAAAGCATGACAGTGGACTTACAAGGTTAACATGGGTTTTGGTCTCCTTCCTCTCAACTTGTGTCTTTAATGAACTTAATGAATAAATAGCAAAATCAATTAGTAATTGAATTGGAGCTTGACCTAACTGCAAAAAAATAGTGGTTTTTTTCTCTTCAATAGCATGTCTGCATATCCCTCTTCCTGCTTGAGTGTTCTGCAATGAGGCTTATTTATGAAACTTCAGGTTTCAAAAGTCAGATTCTGGCTTCCTAGTGCAGACTCAGGCTAGGTGTTCCCTTCTGAAGCAAATCCTCTTACAAGTTTTCAGTGTGTTTTCAATTATTTCAACCAAATAATTATTACACAATATTTTTTAACAAAGCAGCTTTTATTATGCAAAATATAAAGAAAAAAAATTTTGAACATGATACTTCTGATTTAAATAATTTCAATATCTACAGAGTTTTCTGGCTATGGAGAGGAATAAGAGGGCTACATATTTAATAACTTAACTTATACTATACAGAATACTAATTATTGCTGAGGGCATGAGTCAAGCGCTCAAATGTTAGGTAGTAGTAGTGGGTGACTTGACCCCTAGACACTGGGTACGCACCAAAGCCACTTTGTCATTCCCCTCCTCAGGCAGGCAGGGAAGAAAAAATATAATGAAGGGCTCATGGGTTGAGATAAGGACAGGAAGAGATCACTCACTCATTGCTGTCACAGGCAAAACACAGGAGACAACTTTGGGAAATTAACTGAACTGATTATTTACTGCTTTTTACTTATTGTTGCCAAGCAAAGTAAGAGTAGGGTAACAAGAAATAAACTCTAAGAACACCTTCCACCCACCACTCCCTTCTTCCTGAGCTTAATTTTATTCCCGATTTTATACCACAGTCCCAGCAGCGCAGGAAGATGGGGAAAGGGGATGACATACAGTTCATGACATGTTTATCTTGCCACTTGCTCCTCAGGGAGAGGAGCCCTTCCTCTGCTCCAGCGTGGGGAGACAGTCCTCCATGGACTTGGCAAACATGAGTCCATCCCACAGGCTGCAGTTCTTCATGAACTGCTCCAGTGTGAGTCTTTTCCATGCAATGCAGCCCTGCAGAAACAGGCTGCTCCAGTGTGACCCCTGTGGGGTCACAAGTCCTGTCAAAAAACCTGTTCCAGTGTGGGCCTCTTTCTCCATGGGCCCACAGGTCCTGCCATGAGCCTGCTCCAGCATGGGCTTCCCATGGGCTGACAGCCTCCTTTGGACATCTCCCTTCTCCGGGATGGGGCCCTCCAGGGCTTGCAGGCGGATCTCTACTCCCCTGCGGACCTCCACTGGCTGCAGGGGAATATCAGCTCCAGCACCTGGAACACCTCCTCCCTCTCCTTTTTCACCCACCTTGGTATCTGCAGGGTTGTTGCTCTCATGTATTTTCACTCCTCTCTTCTCTGGCCACAATTACTTCTGTGCAAAAACTTTTCTTCTTTCTTAAATATGACATCCCAGAGGTGCTACCATCTTCACTGCTGGGCTGAGCCCTGGCTAGCGGCACGTCAATCTTAGAGCCAGCTGTCATCAGCTCTGCTGGACACGAGGGAAGCTCCTAGTAGCTTCTTACAGAAGCCACACCTGTAGCCCCTCCAGGGGGCTACAGAATCTTGCCATGAAAACTCAATACAGTTTAAACTAGTATCACCAAGTGACCCTAATTCCATTTTCCTGCAGTGCTACTGCTTCCAATTTTTGTTGATTATGGAATATAACCTTGCTTATACGCTGAACTGACGATGTCACAATGCAGGCTGATGTATATATATAAGAATGAATAACACAACTCATAGTAGAAAATAGCTGTGCACTTTTAAATGGTCTGCCTGCAATAAATGCTTTACTTTGTCAGCAACGCTCACAGCTGTTTGGGAAATGGTGGGATCTCTTTAGTTTGGGGATCACTATGGGACAGAGCAAAAAATGAAGGCGTAAAGTTTGACAGCAGAGAGAACAGAGTTAAGAGAGTACAGCTCAATACAGATTCTTAACAGATTTTTGGTAGTGCTTATCGATAACTTTTGAAACACATTAAAAAAACTTACACTTGCTAAATTTTCAAGTGACACTAAGATGCACAAAAACTTTGTAGAACAGTGGGCTGGGCTTCCTTTCAAGTTGAGAAAGACATAAGTACCTCCTTATACTCTCATTGCTCTAGTCTGGCCTGAGTTATATTAGCAACAAAACAGAAGACCAGACTGTGAGGAGGGTGCTTTAGTGTTGGAGTAAATTCATCAAAATAACTCAATTCAGTAGGGTTTGCAGAGTGTGTGTTTGTGTATGTGTGTCTTGGTTGTTTTTTATTTCTCAGTAACAAACACTAGTTTTTAATTTATTTTCTCTTTTGTCTTTGCCTACTACTGCTTCTAGAGCCACTTTCAAGATGTTAAGCATTTTGCTCTGTAACAATTTCAGATTACAAAGACTGGATCTAAACAACACTATCTAGTTCTTTTCTAACAGGCAACTGAATACAGTGTAGAAGCAACTGAGGAAAATACCACTTGAACTGGACTTGTAACTTTTATTGCTGCTATCAAATGATCTGACAGGAAGTGCATGGCTGAAAAAATGCTTACAATATGTCACACAGCTTGTTAAGATGCTGACTCCCTTTCCTACAAAACCCCTCTTGACAAGTACATCTACCTTATTGTGTTCACTGTCAGTCTTAGAGAGTGAAAAGGCAGAGAGCAAGTGAGATCTTGGTCACATAAATATGCTGTCTTGCCTAACTAAAGGCATAAATGAACTCTCATTTAAGACAGTCAAACTCTATAAGAAAACCCATTACTGATTAGTCTTTTTTTGTTTGCTAATATCAATTTAATTTACGTGCATTTTTTGTGGATTTAAGATATGCTCAAAGCAAAACAATAGGGTTCATACAAGGGTTTGCACTAATTTAGATAAATCACTTCTTAAAAGCGACTTAGATGTTAGCCTACTTCGAGAATTTACTATTCAATTAAATAGCACTGACAATTCCACAACCACTTGGTAAGCTTGTTACAGGGCTCCTAGTGCTAGATCAGTGCCACAGAAATGTTGTCTGAATCATGAGGACTTCACAGGTGGTTAAAATTCCTTTTAGAAATTGCGAAGGTCTAACTACAAAAGCAGGAGTTATGCCAAGTATCCTCTCTATCCACTCACCCCCAAGAAGGCCAGCACAAAACTGAAGACTAGGTGAGCTCTATATCCTGTATTTTAGATTTCTTGGCAGTTATAAAGTCATATATATTTATGTGTGTGTGCATGCACATGTGTGGTGTGTTTGTGTGTGTTCTCTATCCAAATTCCACTTGTACTGCTGGGTGATGTGGTAACACAGGAATTCAATATTAATTAGGGACAAGCAGACAGAGAGGAGCAACTAATGGACTGCTAATATATACCCTGGCTTAGTTTGAAGAACTGTGTTAGGGCTAATATCCCCAAAAAATGAAAATTTAGTCTATATAAAAAAGTTGTGTGTAAGGCAGCAGAATATATAACCATCCAAAGTAGAGGGGGAAAAGCAAATATTTTTATTATATATTAATTTAAAAATCTGTGAATCTCAATTCAAATTTAATAGCTCTTATGTCTCAGGTTTGTAACTTTACATAATTTCAGCCTAAATTCTGACCTATGTTAGAGACTAGAGTTATTAATATTTCCTATTATTTCTACTCCTCAAACTTTACGGTTGGATTTCTCCAAGGCATTCTTCATTCCCACTCCTATCTTCCTCTTCATTTTGAAAGTATCAGTTCGGGGAATTGGCTGAAAGATAGAAAAACAGACACATAAAAATTGTTTGACTGACAGAATTCATTGTAAAATATTTTTTTTCCTGGAGGAGATATGAAGGTGAATCAGGAAATGGATGGCATTTTCAGATCACATGAATCAGTACCCAAGAATTCATCATTTTCACCAAATATCTAACTACTTTTAGGGACTTGAAGTTAGGTGGCCCTTATTTAGAACTCATATCAAAACTTCTTTTACTGCCTTATCTGTCAGAGACTTAAATGGAAAGAAAGCAGCAATTACTGAAAATCAGGTCACAGATTTATAAATGTAAATGCACATTTATTTATATAGCTGTGTTGAAAATATATTATGCATTCATGAAAATAAACCATTTTGTTTATAAAGAGCCTTAATAATAGAAATGCATGAGAAATATTGCTTTATTATCTTTTGATCACAAATGGTAAATATAAACTCATCAGAAGAACGTATAGTTCTCAAAAGCCAAGTTTTAGACTCTCACCTGGCTTTTCCTAATTCATAGATATTATGGAGACCAGTCAGCTTAACATTTAAATACGGAACATAACTTAATGGAAAACAACAAAGTTTGTAACTATTGACATTTACTTCCCTATTATTTAAATGAAGAGTTGCAATGGTGTCTTTTATTAGGACAATTAAAAGGATGCTCAGTTTGACCTTGCCCTGTGTCTGTTACTGGGCATACAGAGCTACAGCCTTTCCTGGCCTGCTTTTTAACAGTGTACCTCCCTACCAGACCCATCTGAGGATGACGATGGCAAACTTAAATCCTCTGGGTCATCTGTTTTCCTGGGATGAAGATCTCATTCCTATTTTTACCCACAACAACATCGCAAGTCCCTGGTATTTAAATATGGCAGACTGGTGACGATCCAGCCTTGCAAGATGATGTTGCTCAATGCAGGCGGGAATGCTAAGGGCTTGCTCAACACAAATGCAGCAGGGCAAATACTTTCCTGAATCTCAGGAAACTCAGTGGGAAAGAAGAAAGAAATAGTCATGTAAATTGGATGGTTAGGTATTTCAACAATGTAGTGTAAGTCAGGTAAATTCAAGACACCAGGCTGCACAAACTCTGTTCTCAAGCATTGATTCAAGAAAGGGTGCTTGTTTGTATGTACCGTTCTCCTGCCTGGTCTGTTCTGGGAAGGCTCTGGTCACCAGTAGGGTTTCTCCTCAGTAATAAATGATGTGGTTAGAAAACACAAAAGTAGGCAATTTACTGTGAGACTTCAAAGTTTTCCTCTGCCTGTTTCTCATGAATTAAACAAAAATGACTAATGTTTTCAATGGTCTGGAAAGAGAAACATGCAGTGGTAATACAGACTTTGAACTCTGTGATCATAAAGCAAGCAAAGTTCTTTCCCTATGATGGAAGCATAACTCAAGGTTCAGTTTTACTGAAGCGAACACCTTCTTCCTTTTCTATTTTTTTTTCAATTTAACCCAACTTAAACTTTCAATTTACTGTATCTTTGTTTTTCTAAATGGTGAAAGAGATGCTTACTATCCAAGGTGCTTTTGATGGGTAATGTGAAGACAGGCCTTCCCTTACATCGTGACTTTCCCACCTAAACAGATGGAAATCCACCCCCTTCCCTGCTTTCTAACACTCCTTATATCCTGCCACCACAGGAACGAGCTGAAATCTGGCTTCCCACCAAACTGGCCAAAAGCCTGAAGGTGCTGTGCAGCCTTTCCTCTTCCAACTGCAGTACCTTTACTGATTCCACATGCTGCCATCCCTTAATATGCTGGCAATTTGTTGGAAGGAGAGATCAAAAATAACTAACAGTGAGAAATATAATGTCAGGAAAAAAAGAGGCAGAAGAAGAGGATGAACGCCATACCAGAAGAAAAGCTGGATGTGATGGACTTGGTCTTCTGAGAGGTTTTTTTTTCCCTTAAATCAGACAGCCTAGCAGAGCTGCTTCTGCTGCTTTCTCCCTTGCCCTTAGCATCATATTCATATATTATATTAGAATATCCTTATTTATTCTGGATATAGTAACTCACTGAGGCTTAGACTAGGGTTGAGACACCACTGTGCAACTTGTGAAGAAACAAAAACCCTCAGCGCCTACTTGCAACAGTACATCTGGGGATTGCATCACCTAAAATTGCTGGGCTCATTCACTCAACTCATCTGGTTTAACTCTATAACTTAGACATAGCACAGAGTTACACACGACACTAAAAATGTTACATTTTGTACCTTTATTTCAAACATGGTTAATCTCAGAGGCAGTTTCAGACATCTTTGCCCTTGAGATTTTAAAATTAGATTAAAGAAAATTAAGCATTTACATCATGACTGTTCTTCCATGAAACTGGTACAGAATTATAAAGTGCATGACTTAAGTGCTCTGTGGGTGATATAGAGTCAATATGATTCCAGTGGAATTTTTCTTAGAATGTACTGTATGTCATTAACACAGTATGATATAGAGATATAAATGTGGTGAGTTTTGGGGTTTTGTTTATTTTTTACTTATATGCCTATGGTTTCATAGCCATGTAGAGGAATTTTTAGAGGCTAAAATGTACATCACTCAAGGGGCTAGAATTTTGATAGGATTTTTTGCTGGCAGTTTGTTTTGGTGCTTACTTTTCACAGATAAAGCAGGTATGTTTTAGTGTTTTTTACACAACAGTTGGAAAAACAAATATATCTCCTCTTTAAAAAGAAAGTCTAAATGCATTGTAATAGGTGGAGGTACATAAGAAGTGTAGGACTTGTTGATCTGAAGAGATATGTCTGAATAACACTCCAAAGAAGTTAATAGCGTAGATATGTGAATTACATCTGCACTTACTTTGATGGCAACTTTTAGATGTAAAATGAAATCTATGTTTTCTGTAAAGGTATTTTCTGGATCAGAAGGAAATCATATGAGAAAGTGACCCCAGGCATTACAGCAACTACACTAGTGGCTTCTCAAACTCTATTGTTATAAATAAGGAAACATCCTTGACTGTCAGGGTTACATGACTTTATGGAAAACAAAAAAAAAAAAAGTTTGGCCTTTAGTATTTAAGTTGGGTTTTTTTAATACCAACAAGTAATCAGAAAGAATGCTCCAAATTCCAGGACTTCATTTTAATGATAATTTCAAACTTTTGTTAATGTTTTGTTCCTTGAAGAAGTTTCTTTTATATCCTAGCCAAAGTAAAATTCTCCCTTGAGTAGGAAGTTTAAGGCAATTTGGATTTGCAACATTTAGCTTGCTGATAAGTTTTGATGCTAGTTGTTTTAATTAGCTAATTTTTATAGGATTACCCTAGCATGGATGCATTCCATGGTTTGTTTGTTTTAATAAACCCTTACTGCCTTTAGTCTTCTAAATGGAGGTCTTGCTGCGAGCAACAAAAGTCAGTTTCTGTTGCAGTTTGTAGTAGAAATGCGCAAATGCTGTCTTAAAAAAAAAAAAAATAAACAAAACCAACTCTGATGGAGTTAATTACAATGCACACACGAACAATAATAACCTCCTGGTTTAATACAGGTGAGCTGACAAAATACAAAGGCATGCGCCGAAAACCCGGTGAGCGCAAAAATGCGAACGCACGTACCTGGGGGAGATGCCTGCGCGCCCCGGCTGCAGCCCCGCAGTGCCACGTCTCACTGTCCCACGCACGCCCCGGGACCTTTATAGGGGACTCTCCCAGGGCCTGGAAATGAACTTTTGGGGCTGACACGTCGATCGTGCTGTGGGGGGAGGGAGGGGACTGGTGGGGGGCGGAGAGGGACTCGCCGGCGGCTCTTACGTGGCGGCAGAAATGTCAGCACCGCGCTCCCCCGCGCAGCGGGGCCGGGGCTGCTGCTGCTGCGGGGCTCCTGTTGCCTACACGGCTCCTTGTCGGACCGCGGAGGCCCGGGGCCGGGACACTGGGGCTGGCTGGCCGGCTGCGGCATGGCGTGAGAGGAGCGCGGAGAGCCGGCGGGCGCGCAGCTTGGCAGCTCCTGGGGCACTCCCGTGCCCCTTCCGTCCCGGAGCAGTCGCTGGCGCCCAGCTCTCCTCCGCCTCCTCTATCTGCTGCTCCCCGGTTTTGGTACATCCCCCGGCCCCGGAGCCCCGGGCAGCGGCCGGGGGCCTCTGCGGACCCGGCATCGGCAGCGCTGCCCGTGTCCCATCGCCTCCCCTCCCTCCTGCTGGCGCTTGCTGCAGCTCGCCAAGATTTGTTTTGCTCAGATGTACCGGCGCTGAGGCGCCCCTGCTCAGATCCGATGGCAAAGGAGCAGCCTCAGGACATGTTTTTCTGAGCTGCGGTGATTAAGGAATAAAAGGAAATAAAAATAAAAAAACCCAAACCCCAAGGACACATATTTCAACCAGTTGCAACTTCTCAGCTGGCCCGGAGGGGGGAGCGCGGGGGAGGGCAGGGAGTGATGCGAGATCGCCCCAGCCCGGGGCAGCGCCGGCTGCGGGACCAGCCGCGCCGAGCCGAGCCGCACCGCACCGCATCGCCTCGCCGGGGCCGGGCGGCCGCGGCTGCTCCGCCCCCGCGGCGGGGCGCTGGGTCCGGCGGCCGGGCGAGGCGCGCAGCTGCCGCGCCGCAAACTTGGTGGGAGCGAGCGGAGCGCGGGCGGCTCGGCGGGGCTGCGGCCATGGCGGCGTGAGGCGGCCAGCGGGCACCAGCGCGGCGGCGGAGCCCCCGCCCGCCCGGCCCCGGCGAGCAGCCCACGGCGCCTCCAGGTAACCCCTGCCCGCCCCTCGCCCCTCCTCGCCGCGATCGGGCTGCGGACGGCGGCGCTTTCGGAGCTCCGCGGGCATTGCGCGTTCCCTGTCCGTGACCGGGGCCGCCTCGCTGGGCTCCGCGGGGCGGCGCCCCCGTGTCCGCCGAGCGCCCCGAGGGGCTCGGGGGCCGGGCGGGCTGGGGTCCGGGCGGGAGCGGCGCAGGGTGCCGGCAGGGGGAGCCGGCAGCGAGGCGGAGCGCCGCTGCCGCCGGGCTCCAGTGCCGGGGAGCGCTGCCGGCGCTCGGAGCCCGTCTCGGGCACTGCCCGGCCCCACCCCCGAAAGTCCGCCGAGCCCTTCAGAGCGGGCGGCCCTTCTCCCCGAAGACGGTGCTCCTTGGTCGGGGCCAGAAAAAACGCACGGACAGGGAGCCGCATCTCCAGACAGGCCGGACCCGGACCGCGGGAGCTTCGCGCAGCGGGACCCCCGCGCCGCTCTTGCCCTCGGGGTCGCGCCCGCGGGAGCGCGTTCTCGCCCAGGAGAGTGAGGTGCGTTGCTGTCGCTGAGCCCCGGCTGCGGAGAACGTTTCGGAGGGTTTTGTCACACTTCAGCAAGTGAAGTTTGCTCAGGCTCATCTTCTGGTGAGAGTAGAAGTGGCGTGAAAGGCACCGGCAGTCTGAGAAACGTGGGTTTTCAGTGCAGTGTTCGCGTAGTGTGCTTTGAAACCCCGATATGCTCTTATTCTCGCTGTTTTATTTAACTGGACTGTCTTCGGTCTGTGGCGTGACTGTATCTCGGCACTTTCTGAATTGGGGAGTTAGAGTTTACCATTCTGCAACGATGCAGATGGAAACACCTCAGTCAGTTGTATACCTCTGTCGTTCTTGTGAGGATTGCTTACCAGATAAATGACAACTCTTAAGGTTTGTTATATCATTCTAGATGCTGAGTGTGCATTGTAGATTGACACAACGATAATCTGCTCGGGATTATTCCTGGGGGGCAGCTGGAATGGGGGGAGCTGTCAGTGCATCTGCTCCTTCAGCAAACAGGACTATGGGCATGAGAGGTCTGTATGTGCAGGCACGCACAGCCTTGTGAAGATGGTTAGAATTTTCAAGATTATAGCTATGAAAAACATCCTAAAACTAAAACATGTTGTTAAAGTTATAGTGATAGCATGTTCCAGGAGCCCTAAGGTAGTGCATCTGAAGGTCTTATATTCTGAAAGCCAACTAACCACTCTTGGTTTAAATTTTGGTGTAAAAAGCTTGATGAGATGCTAGCCTAGCTAGAGTGATGTTAAGTAGATTTCTTTTCATAGTGGAAACTGCACTCAAATCTTACTTCTAGAAGTTTGAGCATCTCCTGGTTGTTATATAAGGCTGACCCAGTTCAGTAAAGTTTGACTTAGAATTGTTGAACTTGCTGTTGTCATATATATAACACCTAGTCAATCAAAAGTGTATTGCTGCCTTGAAAGGCTGAGGTATGGCCTTGGGTACTTTGCTTAGTATAGTGAAAGATGTTGGTAGATTTCTGGATTTTGTGCTGTGTTCCCACCTTTCTCTCCAGCAGGTACCAATAACATAACTTTATTGCATTTACTAATTAATTCATCTCATTTTAATGCTGAACAGCTGTGAGGAGTCCTGCTGAGAGCTAAGGTTTTGCTCTGGAGTGTGGCAGTTTACTTCTCTGTTCGAGAGGTTGTTTTGAACTAAGTAGTGTAAACACTGGATTCTGAGTTGTACTGCTTATTCCTCGGGATGTTGCAACAGATTTGTTTTGGTTGACAAAGCTGAAGGCATTAATATCTGAGGTGTCTAATTTCTTTTAATCTTTAACTAGTGCTGTTTTCATAAAATACTTACAGGTAGTAGGAGTGCCTGTGCACTTTGTAATGATCCATAAACATGGTTGTAGCAGGTTTGTTGTACTCGTTTCCTGCTGGGCAGGGATGCGGAGGGTGGTAACTGTGTATTGCTGCTGTTTTCAGAAGAAAGAGTTAGTTGTGTGCTCGTTTGTTTTTCACTTTCTTTTCCCCCCGCTACTTAGGGAACCCATGTGGATTCTGACTTCTGTCGATACAGTCTTGTACAAATACAGGATTTTCAATGAATGAAATTCATTACTTTTCAGGGAGTAACTGTACACTACAATCTTTGAACTGCAGAAATACAACATAATTCTCCTGCAAATGTTGGCTTTTGAGTTAGAGGTTGCATGTAGGAATTCAGTCAAGGGAGCAGCTGAGCTCCTGGGGTGAGCAGGAGCAGCGAGACCTGTTTCTGCCCTCTGGGCTGCAAGAGCTTTATCAGCAGTGTTGGCTGGGTCTGATTTCTGTGCTGTGGGACACGTAAGTGGATTGCTGATACTACTATCAGTTAATAGTAGGTGTGTACTACCAGTACTATCTGTTGATAGTGGGGAGGAGGGTGTGCGAAATCTGATACCGTGCTACTTTGTGTAAAGCAGTATCTAGTAATTGGTTAATATGTTGTGATGATGGACTTCTGAATAGCAGTGAAATACGATTTAGCTTTAGATTTAACATCTGGTTTATAAAATTTTGATATGCTCGTGATGTTTGGTAATGTATGTTCTGAAGTTTCTACGGCTCCTGAGATGAATTACTATTGCTATGGCTGTAATTATAGGAAGCAGCATTGAGGAACTTCTTTTCTGTAACGTCATTTCTGGAAATGTTTAATGGGCATTCTTGTCAGTGCAGAGTTCTCCAAATTATTGTTAATCAGTCTGTTTCTCTTTATTATCATCCTTTTATCCATTCTGGCATGTGTATGCATTCCGATTTGGAAACAGTGTTACGTTATAGCCTATATGTAGGCTGTATGTTTCTTCTCTCCTAATGTGTTTTGCAAAGCTGTAGCTGCTTCAAAAGAACAAGTTCCTCGGGTTTTCAGTTTTTTTTTTTTTTTTTTTTTTTTTTTTTTTTTTTTTTTTTTTTGTTCTGTTTTTGTCAAATACCATAAACATTTTTCAAACTGACCCTTTTGAGGTATGTTTGCCAACTATTGGCGGTAGGCTGGATTTAATTTCCAGGCTGCAGCATTGCAGCTGTGACCCGTGAAAGGCAGGTGGCACTCTGCTATCTGCAGTTCTTACAGACACCTGGGGAATGCCACAGCCCGAGCTGTGCACTTCAGGTGTGGTTTGCTGTTAAATCTGTTGTTGCTAAAACGGCAAATTGTTTTAAAAAAAAGAAAAAAAAAGTTGGGGCTTTTATTGTAGTTTTCTTTATATATATGTCCTATAATTTATTTAAGAAATTTGCCAGTTTGCATCTAACTATAGCACATTTGGTTAACATTTGTCAGGAAGGTAGCAAATGTAAACCGAGGTAATGATCCCCAAAGTGCAATCTAATTAGTGTCCTCTTGATTTTTTGCTAGAATGTATATTCCAAAGTATGAAGCACACAAATCTTTTGTCATTTAGTGGATTTGTTCATGCATCTGTTCTCAAATTTGTGTTTTCCCTGGGGAACTTTGATGCAATCCAGTTGTCTGCTGTATAGTATGAACTCTTTATCTCCATACATAAATATATTAATAAAATTAATCTCTGTTTGGGAAGATTGATTTTGGAAGAAATTTCCTAGTGTCCCAGTATATATTAGAAAGTCAGGCAACTCACAAAAAGCTGATTTTTGTTAGTGATAGTAGCAGAGAACTGGAGTTGATACATAGTCTGCACTGAGGCCTTTGCAGTGAAACTCTTATGTTTAACTCAACTGTTGAAACTTACCTTTTCAAATATTATCTTTTCTTTGCCAACAGTTTGAATTACTTGTTCAGAAAGTTTAAATGCTGTGTAGCATTTTAGCTGTGCTATCATTTCCAGACTTATCTCCAATTAGCTTATCTGTGTTATGAAATTTCTTGGCATGATAGCCAGATAATACAGCTTTTCATGCCTTTTCTACTTTTTTCTTTTTAAAATCAGGGTATATCCCTGAGCTCCTGTATACCTTAGAATTGTTGGATCTAATTTCTGACAGAACTGGTCCATCTTTTCATGGTTACCAACCTCAATAATGGAGATTAGTTTCATTTAGGGGATGTTGATTGAGAGGCTCTGAATCTTTGGCATATAATATTCTGATTTTTTTTAATCCCTTGCTAGATGAATAGCAACATGCACCCATTTTGCAGCATTTGTTTGGTTTAGGAGAAGCTCAGAGAAATTATAACTTTGAAAATACTGTAATGCAGCCTTTTACTCTTCTCTCTCTCTGTAATATTGGGATACATTCTTAGACATTACTAAATACATATGAAGAATGAATTAGAGAACATGTGCTGGCTGCAGGATTGGCTTATAATGTGAATTAAGTGGGCTGAAGAAATGGGCTGTACTGTGAATTGTATTGATTTTCCCACTTCTTTTTTTTTCCCACCTCTCTCAAAATTTCAAAACTGAGCTGCTGACTTTGGTGCTGTTGTCCTTCTCTGAATTGCTAGTCTAGTTGGAAACCCAGAAAGCTATTGAAATGTGCTTTCTTGTTAGACTTAGGTTTAACTGGGAACCAGAAACGCTTAGTATAAAGTTAAGTGTAAGGCCTCTGCAGCTAGGGAGAGAATATTTTAATAATTTTGGGCTCTGTTCTTCTGACCCACAGAAATATTATTGCAGAATCAGTCATTTCTGTTACTGGTGAACCCTGCAGACAAAGGCATGAGAATAAGTATTTGTTAGTAGTTTTAAAAGTTAGGCAGTTGTTCTTCACTGTGTTTTCTTCAGCATAGCTTCTTCAGAAGTTGCCTTTTTCTTTCACTGTTTGTACATGTTTTTTCACCATCTGTGCCATTTCAGTGACCTGCTTCCACTGGAAACCCAGTAACATTTGCATTGGAAAACCCCCATAGTTATGAAGGGCACCCTGGGAGCATGGCTGAAATGACCTTGTTGTGGGAGAAAATGTAGGGGATGAAACCATTTCTGTTGACCTTGTCTGATAGTGAAATTGCCTTTTGCTTGAGGAACAACTCCTGGCCTTGCCAATTATAGGAAGACAGGTCATGTGTATTGCTTTGTGTCTCTCAATGTCTGGCAGAGTTTTGGGGCAGTCCTAGTCAAAGCTGAAGACCGTGAAAAGAAATTATCCACAGTTGCTGTCCATTGTGTTTCTTAACATGAGTTCAGTTGCTGATGGTCTCTTGATGGTCTCGCTTGCTTTCTTATTCTGAACTTGCATTACGGATATCTGGTTGTTTTCTTAGTTTTTGTCATATAGACTGAGTGTGTGTAGTCCAAATTTTAGCTGCTTCTCATGCTCCAGTGCATGCTTTCCCTTGTTGCTTTTTAAACTTAAGCAATGATACTGAAATACCTAGGAGACAGTATGTACACAAAATCGTTACTAATGTCAGATGTTATATTACCCAATGCTGCAAATCCGGACTCCTAGCTTAGCCAAAAGATGGGATTTCAGCTTTGGATAGTTTTCTGATAGTGCTTTTCAAGGTGTATCAGCCTGGGGCAGGCCAAGAACCTGCCCCTGATCCTGATCAGTAGCTGTGATGTTGAAGTTGCTAAAGATGACGTTGCTACTGTTGTTGTCTGTTGTGATAATTTTCTGACCCTGTAAATCCATGTTCTGGCTCTCATTTGATAATATACTTTAGAAAAACCCAACCAACCAGAAAACCCCCTTAATTCCTGTCCACTATTAACAACTTCTCTTTGTGACCTGAACACCATGGTATGCTGTGATTCAAAGGCAGGCAGATATAGGTGGAGAATGCTGTGCCATCAGAGAGTGCTGTTGTAGTTTGTTGTCCACTTTGGAAATCTTGGGATTGTGTCAGTCCATTGCCTGCTGGGTCCTTTTAGTTGTGCCATGGTAGCTATTCATGTGGAATCACAGTGTAAACAGTGTTAGGGAACTGATCATCTTAAAACTTTGCCTTTGAAGTACCCATGGCCACCAATCCCAGGCTCCACAGGCACTGATTTCAGTGTAACTGCAGGTGTGCAATGGCTCTTGTCAGGTGGGGAAGGAGGGAAGATAAGGATTGTGTGTGCAGAGTAAAATTCTGATTGGTCCCTCAAATAACAATGAAATGTGGAGGATTTTTCCTTGGTGTTTTAGAGTGTAACCAGACAGCTTTTTGTTATGTCAGCTTTATAACAGGCAGCAAGCTCTCTTGTGGAGGCTGCAAATGGACTGAGGCACAGCTGTATGCCTGTCTTCACCAGCAGGCTAAACTCGCCTCCTGAGGAGTGAGGTACCTGAGAAGCAATGCCTCATTGCACTGCCCTTGAGTGTGTCAGAAGTGAGGAAATTCAGGGGATTAATCTGTTAAATACTGAAGCTCAGTCTTCCAGAGCTTGTCTGCCAGACCTCCTCTACTGAGAAATGATAATGGATTCTGATACATGCTGTTGGAATTGATAGTAGAAAGCCACAAAACCCTTCTAGGTTTGTGTGCCAGGAGCACGGGTTCATGTGTACAGTTCTAGAGACACGCAAGAGGTGAAGTTGGTGTCTGTGGGAAGAAAATCTTCTCTTGATGTACATGGGTAGAAGTCCAAAAATGCTGCTACCCTGGGCTCTGGAGACTTGTCTAGCTGATGTAATTCAGTTGTAAGTCTTGATCTGAGTTTACAGACTTTCTTGAATTGTCCAAGAAAGCTGCTGGATTTTTCAATTTATCTTCTGTTGTTTTCCTAAGCACATAGTGTCAGATTCTTCACCTAAGCATTAGTTAAATCTTTAATATAGAAGGCAACCCAGTGAAGCCTGGGCATCATGCTTCAATGGCTGGTTCAAAAAAACACCCTAGTGTAACTACCAACAACAGCAAAAAGAGATCTGGACTCTAGAGCTGAATTGCTGTTCTTCTTGCCATTGTTGTCTATTCTTTTAAATTATATTAATGGTCTGAGTGGAGGAACTTGATTTTTTTCCTCCAGTATTTCTTCTTGAAGCCAGTTTGCAAGTAGCTTTGATTATAAAATTTCATTTTTACTCACTTACCTATAACTGTCAGGGGAGATTGTTTTGCAAATTTATTTAATCTGAAGGCCAATGAGATCAGTATCGAATTTTGAAGAAAACTAATAAGAAGAAAAACAATCTTGAACTAGAGGTAAACACTTAATTCAGATATTTAACTTGAGTCTTTATATTTTTCTCTCAAACCCATAATCATAAAGTGCTCTTAAAATAACTTGAGCAAACATGTTATTTTTCTTAGAGTACCCCCATGAACTCATTGCTGGCAATGGCTCTCTGCCTCTTGGGAAAAGGACACATTAGTCTTTTTATAGGATGACTGTTGACAAAGCTTGTCCTTCAGCTTCACTTGTAGAGCTGCTGTGTTGTAATTGTTTCTTTTTACCAGAAGGCTAAAAAAAGAACTAGTTTGCTGTGGAGGCATAACATCAATATTTTAATAAGAGGAAATATAAGACTTGTTTAACTGGAAATACAGAGAGCTCCATTCGTTTGAGAGGAACAATTCATGTGCTTAACTTGCCTTTCAGATTTGCTGTGAATTCTGTATAAACCAGACCTGATTTATAATTGCATGTGTTTGTTTATTTTTGGAATTTAGCATTTCCCTTAAAAAAGTAACTTAAACAAGAGGTTTGGGGTTTTTTCCCTGCTACTCTCATCAACGTTGATCTTTTTTTATAAGCCCCAAATTTCTAACAATGCCAACGCTGAAAATTTTGGAAATGGCATTCAAAATAAGGGGAGCAGTTGACACCAGGCCTGTTCCTAGCTCTGTGCACACAACGATACCTTCAAAGATTTATCTGTAGCTATAGATCTAGTCTAGAGAACCTGATTACATATGAAACCTGAGGATCTAGAGATTTCTGGTTTTAACTAACAGCTTTAGTTTGCTTCTTGCCAAGTCACTGGTTTCTTGTCTTCTCTTGCCCCTTTCTACATTGTGAAAAGTATTGCTTTATGATGTCTGAGTGCCTTTTCTCCTTCTTGAGCATTTGGGGACTAAAACTTTCCAAGCCTTACAAGAAATTTTGCATGTGTTGAATGTTCTTGTTTCCACATAAAACCTTATCTTCTACAGATCAAGCTTCATTTGAAGAATAGTGTTTCTGTGTTTGTATTAGTATTTATAGATAGTTGATAATTGAAATGATCAGTCTTTGAAAAAAACTGTTCCTTAATATCATTCGTGTTGTCTTTTAGGTACTTCTAATGCCACCTTTGATCCCAAAACATTAAGAAGAGAAAAAACCTGCTACCTTTGGCTTCATAACAGCATCTCTAGGTTTACTTCCCAAGTTGTATTACTTGTCCTAAAAACATTAGGGTTGTGTGAACTGGAGTGCTCATAGGAGCCTTAATTTTGTGACTGAGTGGTAAGGATTTGAGTTAACAAGAATTAGTATTATATTGTTCAGGTTTACATGTCATACTGTGACTGAAAGGAGTTTGGAATTGCTCTGTCAGGCAGCGGAATAGGGAGAAAGTGATGAGCAGAAGATAATCTCTTTGGTTTCAGCAATGGCAACTGATGTATAAACTAGTAGTTTCTTCTTCTGAAATGTTTCATTTGGCTTCTTTTTGCCAGAGTAGTTCCCAAGATCCATCATTTAAACAGCATTCGGGCTTATAACTGTAGTCTTCATGTTGCAAAATGTGGAAGATGTAAAATTTTCTTAAAAAAGAATGTTCATTGATATTTCATCTTTGTATACTTTTAAGCCTAATCAACAAGAAGGGAGATTTAATCCATGAAACAGAGAGCAGCTAACAAACAAAATCTAAGCAGTGTCCAGGTGTTAGAAGAACAAATTACTTGTTGGTAGAATTGCCTTGTTAAGGTTTAGGGCTGGACATGCTTCAGTGATATCAGGCCTAAGGGGAGGTTAACAAAGCTTGGGAAGAGGGATGTCCACCATTGATCATGAACAAACAGAATGCAGAATTTAAGGGCCATGAAGACATTTGGCAGAACTCCCAAGACAATGAAGAAACAAACAAACCCAACTCAGCAACTGTGCTGACATCAGCTCCATCTGGGTAAAGGGTGATTCTGGCAGGGGCAGATTGCAACCATCAACTCATGGACCACTGACCCAAGAAACTTTGGACTGAGTAGAAGAGAAACACCGAGCATGGGGCTAACTAGCATGAGAAGCAAGAGAATCATTTACCAATAGAAGATAAAATACTAATTAATAAGAGAACGATGTGATTTGTAGCCAATGAACACAAATTCTTTTGTTTGCTAAAATGTATAAATAGTAAAAGGTTTCAATAGTTGGCATGCTTGATTTGTGTAGTATCACTGAGCACCCAGGCTTGTGCAGCTCTGAAATAAATAAGCAGTATCTCTCTTAAGTGTGTAATTATTGGCTTGTTGCACACTGGGTAATGAATCTATATTTCTGGACAACATTTACATGTTGGTCCCAGGAACTCATCAACAGAGGAAGCTGTTGTATCAATTTTCCATTATCCAGTTTTTCTGGGGGTATACCTAGTTGCTCAAAAATGAATGGAAATGCAGCATCCTTGCCCCAAGGCATCTCTGGATGGAATCAGTTTTGTCTGGTAGTGGAATACTACAGTGTATTCCACTGTAGCTCAGCATGGGAAGTGAAGGATGCAAGTCAACATACAGAATCATTGAAATTGTAAGATACTTCTCATACTTCTGGCAGTAATATTTTCATACTTGCAGTCCCATAGAAAAGATTTTGTATGCTCTGTAGTTTGTATTTAAATATCATATCTGAACCATGTTTTCTTTCAACCTTCCTTACCCAAAGTTCTACTTCAGTAAGTCTTGAAAGATTTACTGCTAACTCCTGCCAAGTTTCTAATGTTTCCAGACCTGTTGGAATGAGTCCAGAGGCGAGCAGAGCTGGAGCACCTCTCCTGTGAGGACTGACTAAGGGAGTTGGAGCTGTTCAGCCCAGAGAAGAGAAGGCACTGGGGAGACCTTATGGCACCTCACAGTAACTAAAAGGGGCCTACAAGAAAGCTGAAGAGGGACTCTTTGCAAGGGCATGTAGTGACTGGACAAGGGGGAATGGCCTTAAGCTAAAGGAGAGCAGATTTAGATAAGATATTAGGAAGAAATTCTCTACTGTAAGTGAGGGTGGTGAGGCACTGGAACAGATTGCCCAGAGGGGTTGTGAATTCCCAGTCCCTGGAGGTGTTCAAGACCAGTCTGGATGAGGCTCTGAGTAACCTGGTCTGGTGGAGGGTTCTCTGGCCATGGGGGTTTAGGACTAGATGATCGACCTTGAAAGGAAGTTGTAGCAAGTTGGCCTTTTGTCCCAGGCAACTAGCAACAGCACAAGAGGAAATGGGCTCAGGATGGGCCAGAAGAGGTTCAGGTTGGACATCAGGAAGAATTTTTTCTTTGAAAGAAGGGATGGTTAAGCATCGGAATGGGCTGTCCAGGGAAGTGGTGGTCACAGTTTCAGAAAGTGTACAAGATGCACCTGGATGTGGCACTTAGTGCTGTGGTTTAGTAGACAAGGGGGTGTTCCATCAAAGGTTGGAGTCAATGACCTTGGAGGTCTTTTCCAGTCTTAGTGATTCTATGATCTTTAAGGTCCCTTCCAAACCTAATCATTCCATGGTTTAATGATTCTGGTGTCATATGCAGTGTGGCATAAAGCAAGTGGAGACACAAGCTAATTGCCTTCCTCTGGCATTTCTGTTACAGGCAGCTGCCTGTAACTTGTGGGTGACGTGCTCTGTTTGCTCAAGGTTCTGACCCATCAAAGAAAATGAAGTATAATGCATCTCTGTAGTAAAACTACAGTGTTGATAGATACTTTAGTAATGTGTGACAAATGTATACTAATTAAATGAACGCAGTTCTAGACAGAACGCATTTGAGCAATAATTTCTGTGTAGGAATTGTTGGGTGGGGCTCAGTGGCCAAAATTATTCTATCTAGATAACTGGTTCATAGTAATGTTCTCTCCGGACAGTAAAACTTATCTATAATTCAAAAGATTCATGTTAATAGTAAAATGTACCTGTGACACTTTTAATTTCCTAAAGAATTCTTTGCAAACAGAATTTATAAATGCTTCCTGATTTACTCTATGAATGGTCAAAATTAACCTCACCTTACAGTTCTTACACATATTTTATAGGGGTGCTTGCTTGGAGGTAGGTGGTTTTTTCCCCTCTCTACACACATGCATTCACAACATTTTTACAGTCTGTTCCAGTTTGTTAAGCGGTGGCACTGACTAGATAGTAGATAATAATCTCTTCATTTGTATAGTCAAGTTGCTGCTGTAGTATCCCACAGAGCAATAGTGGAAGGAAAGGGAGGCCTTTCTGCTGGAAAGAACTTACCGGCTTCAGTCCAGTGGCTATTGCACAAGATTGTTCCAAAGACAAAGTGAAGTGAAGCAGATAAGGATGCAGTTCTCATAGTTGATAGTTCTGTTTTGAGCTCTGAAGAGCTCGTCTCTTTGAAGAACAAAGAAATATTGGTATCAGATATTGATTGTGTAATATCCAAAATTCATAAACTTCTTAACTTTTTTCTGGCAAGCTGGACTGCAGGGATAAATGCAGTAACCTTTGCTGGAGAGTGAAAAAACGTTAATAAAAGAAATGTCATTTGAATTAATCTTTCATGATTAGTGGGATCTTTTAAAGGCAGATGTGATTTAGTGATTCATCTGGATTCAGAAAATACAATTGAATCAGAAGAATTTTTGTAAATTAGGAAGTTATGTTAATTTAGATGAACAGAAACGTGGACAAGATAATTGGGCTACACAAATGTACACAGACACTTGAGGTTTTAATATACTTTTCTGAAAGCTGATGAACACTTTATGTGCAAATGTTTCTCCATAGTTTGCCTCTGATGGTATATCTTGCCATGCACTCTTTCTACAGGCTGTGACTAAGTCTGTGTGTTCTGTAAGATTTAAGTGCAGTTGCCGTTTTAATTTCTAAATTCTTCAGGTTCTGCTGCCTCAAAGTGCAGCTGTAGTTCTGAAAGTGGCATCAATAGGTCCTAGTATGGTATTTCAGATAATGTGTGGTAATATGCTGCTTTTGTAGGGCTCTTAATTAAAGGTTAGGTTGCTTAATGTTAATGAAGAGGAGTGTAATATTGAGGGTTGACATTTAGCACTACTACATTAAAAAAAATGGAAATAAAAGTTCTACACTGTTTGTTATCTACATTTTGGATTAGCAATGCTAATAAAATGAGCTCTTATACTCTGTTCCTTTTTGCTGTGTGTACGTTTTAAGGCAAAGCCAAATCAGAATATCCCTTGCTTTACTGTTTAGTAATTTGGCTCACTTCTGCTAGATCTGTCCTGTGCAGGACAATGCCTAAGGTGTAAGGCAGGCTGGACTACTCCTGTATTCTGCTTCTGAGTTAAATGTGTGTAAATGTATCAATGAACAAATGATTCTCTAGCAGTGCTGGTGGAGTTAGCTGATCCCTCTCTGCCTAATCCATCGACAATAAGAACCTGTTGTGAATTTTATAACTAGGTGGAATTACTCTTCTCTGCTTTCACTCAGCGGTGATTCAGCCAAGATGGTGTCCCAGCAGGGGCAATTGTGTCTGTGAGCAAGCTGAAGGTTGCCATCAGGAGGTTGCCAAACGTCTCAGACATGCAGGTCACCTTTCCTCCCTCCCGACACCCAGGCTGAACGTATTGCTGTCACTGAACTCTGAGCAAGCAGGGGGCTTGGGCTGGCAGGAGCCGGCTGGCACTCATGGAGCTGTCAGTTTTTTCCTGCTGCTTTGTGTCCTGAAGCTCAGGACAGAGAAGGGCAGCTGCTGTTGTGTAGGTGGGTGGGTTTTTTTCAAGGAGCAAAGATAATGATGTAGGTGGTGGGCAAGAGGGGAGAAACAGCTGGTAGAACTAACAGGTGGGATAGGACGTTCTGGGTGAGTGGGAATAGATGGCTTCAGAGGAAGCCAGAGCCTGTGTGCCATAGGAGAACAATGTGGTGGGAGCTTATAGATGGGCAACTGCAAAATTGTGAAAGCCTTTCTGCCTTCTCTCCATCACTACACACCTGGCCCCACACTGCGGGGGTCATGCTCTCGGTCTCACCCTGCTACAGTATCAGCCTCCTTTTGGACCAGATCAAAAACCAAGGTTCCAGCTAACCATATCCACTGCTGCTGCACTGCTTTTCTGAAGTGCTTAGAGGTATGCAATTAGCTAATGAATGCTTAACACAGCTTCTCACACACAACTGCGTGAAACTTCATGGCTGTGTATGTGTAAATAATTGGCAGGCAGGAGGAGTTTCTATAGAATAAGAACTACAGAAACTGAATTCCAAGTCGGAAAACTGGGTCAGGCTAATTGAAGTAATGTCACCAGCTCTGAGGATGGACGCTGTTCTCATTTGCATGTTAAAGGTCTTTGAATCTACAGGGCTTGCAGCTGTTCTCCAGGTATGGACTTCCATATAGATTGGTTTTTTATTTGTTTTGTGTTTCTTTTGTGAACTATTATCTGCTTTGCAGTAGAAGTCTAATGTGGATTATATGATCCTGTAGATGTGTTATGGAAATAAACAAGTTAATTTTTCAAACTTTTAAGATGCATCCTGTTTCTGGACCCCAAAAGAGATCGGCAAAGCCATCCTATAAATTAAAGCATGCACTCAGTGTGAAATGATAACTTTGCTTGAACAGAGGTCTTTGGTTTAGTGTGGTTACTTCATAACCTAGACTCTTTAATCTCCACCATTTATTTCTGGAAAAAATCAAAATGTCATGTTTTTTACCAAAGACATCAAAAAGCCAATCTTTTCATTGTCTGAGAACTTACAATCATCAGAAGACCTATGAAATATTAATGCTTAGTTTGGTAGGAACACAGTTGAAATAGGTTGGTAAATCATGGTGGACTTCTGTCCAAATTCTATTTATTATGGTTAATATGGAACACAAAATATTTGCATAAATTATCTGTAATACAAAGTGTACTCTGAGATAATATTAAAAAATTCAGTATAGCTTCTTTATTCCACTGTCAGCACATCCAGACTTTCCTTTTCTCCCCTGTGTCTTTAAATATCTTCTTGAAAACCTTTCAAAGGTAGTTTTATTAACCTAACATAGTGCAGATGTTGCTAGCTTGAGAAATAAGTCACAATGACTTGTAGTATTGTGTCAAAAATATCATTTAGAGGCTTAGAATGAGGGGAGCAATTAATGAACAGTCTTCACTATGAGCAAATGTCAGGGACTCCTCCAGGGCTAAGCTGCTTCTTTGCCACATTCATTAATTGCTCTTTTGAATAAAGTTGGTGTTGATGAGTGGGTTTAATTAAGCATACCTGAGAAAATCCACAAAAACAGATCAGAAGTATTAGAATGAAAGATTTGCATTTGATTTAATAAATAAAGACCTTATAATTCTTAGGAGGTTTTATGCTTCATGTAACTATTTCTGGATGACATTTCTCCCTAACTACTGTGTTGTCCTCACTGGAGAGTGGCAGACATGTCTTATGGTTTGCTTCAGGATGCATGCCAAATACCATGCCCATATTTAAGTCTCTATTATTAAATATGTATTAAATCTGTCATAATGGAAGACATCTCTCAGAACACTCTCAGTCGACCTGCTGAAAAATGGCAGGAGAGGGAAGAAGCACATGTGAGTAGAAAGACAGAAATCTTATACTGCTAAAGCTCATTCTAGACTTGCTGACCCTCTAACTTCGGTAAAAATACCTCCTTGGGAAAAATCTCTGTTTTCATATGTAAAAAAAAAATTAAAATATGTAAATCTGAATTGTTCAATGTTCTTCATGCCTTACAGGTCTAAATTGAAACTTGATGAATGGTGGCCCCCAAAATCCATGGTATTATGTGAAATACATATGTCAGCATGGGTTTTTTGTTACATTTTTGATTCTGTTTTGACACCTGGGAGAGTCTGCTTAGAAGAAGGCTATTTCTGTATCTTTTTTTCTGTGCATTGAAATGAAAATTGCAATAATATAGAAAAAATACAATTATTTTGTGTTTTGATGAGAGGGTTCAGGGGAAGAGGGACCTTTTTTTAGTTATACTGCTTTTAGGTCTTTATTTTGGTTTTATTTGTAAGTTCTATTGTGTAAAGTCAATCAGAATGTGAAGAACAGTTTGGTGAAAGGACTTGTAGTTTGCAGTTCTGAGCCAAGTGGTAACTGGAAGCTTTAATAGCCTTTCAGTACCACTTCAGAAATGGAGATGTGCCATTGGACAGACATGTCAGAACTTAGTAAAAATAGCATATCCTACAGTGGGCATTCATCCAGAAATCTAAAATTAGCGTTGTATCCTGGATATAGTAATGCAGGTGGTCACAAGTACTAAATTGCATTCAGCACCCTCTGTTATTCAAGCAGGTCTCAACATACTTATTTTAAACATTTTATGGTTTTATGCAAGGCTACCTTTCTGTTATTACTATTGTTCTTTATATGGCATCAAAATGTGAAATGCGTTTCATAGGAATTAAAACAAAGTCTTAGCCAGAGATGTTTAGCATCATGGTTCTGCATGAATGGAAGTCAGTGGCACAATTCCAGCTGACTTCAGCTGGGAGTATTAGTAGATCCTGACTTCTTTCTGATAATATATATAAACACGCAGCCAGTTGGCAGGTTTGAGTGTGATTTATTTCACATTATTCTGTTTTGCTTGTAGCATTCCAGTAGAGTTTGGCCAAATAAGCTTGAAGAAAAGTCCTATCCCTGCATTAGGGGAATGTAAAGCTTGAGGATAAACAGAGCTTGGGTGTTATGGTTTGATTAATTACTTGAATATTTATTCAAATTACAGTAGGTTCTGATGAGTGTCGTATGGGGAAAGTCTGTACTGATCTTTTCTTTCCATTATTCTGCCCTCTTCTTTCTGTTTCTGGAACAATAGCAGGACATAGGATTTTTAATGACTGTGGGCAGCAGGTTTCTTTAAAACCCACTGGAATGACCTGTAGAAATAAGATAGAATTTTCCTATGACATAATTACTGAGTACAGGTGTTAGTTATTGTGTGTGTTTTCAGATAGGGTAACAAGATGTCTCTCACTCTCTCTGTAGATGTCTGTATGTGTGTGGGCAGGGTATGGGAGAGAGATGACAGAACTCTGTTTGTATGTAAATATTCTCCTAGAGGACAAACACCTAGGAAAAAGATGGTTTCCTTTTTGTATTTTAACGACATGTGATCATAATTTTTTAATTCAGAGGGTATTACTTAATATTTTTAGAGGTTATAAATAAACTTCTGACTTTTTAACACAATCTTAAAGTAAGGTGAGAGACTGCTGCTTCACATTTTCAGATTCATCTGCAGATCTTTATTGGTTTGGTCACAGGTTTTTTTCTACAGCAATTCCTTGTCATATTGAATACTTGTAAGTATTCCAACAGCTTCTTGAGTGGTAAAAGAATTTATTCGTTCTTAATTTAGATGATGCCTGATATCTTCACTACTTTCACTTGTAAGAGTTTAGGTAATTCTGGGATGAAGAGGGTGGATTTTTAGGTGGAATATTCAAGAGAAGGCCATTCATGTGTACTGAAGGGAACACAACAAATACAGTGGGTAAGACAGAAGTGTAATTTCTCCAAAGATTTTGAGCAGAGGCTTATCTGTTTTATTTGCCATAGTAGATTAGTGGCAGGCTTCAAAACAGTGATAAGATTGAACAGTACTTGTGCTCTGAAAGCTGACAGGGAAAATCCCTGCATATATAAAGCGCTTAATAAAGGTAATTTTAAGTGATAGCAAACGCATCATGTCTTAATGGAAATGGATGTGTTCAGCTAACCTAAAAGCAGTTGCCTGAGCAAGTTTGCTTTTTTAGTTATAAGCCTTTGCTACTGTAGGAACAATAAGTAGTAAAAAAAAAATCAGGAAGAAAAGTAAGCTTTTGACCACCAAAATAAACCTGGCATTAATGCACCTGTGGTGTGGTGTCACAAGGCTTCTTATTTGCATCTTGGAGGAGCAAATGTTACAGCCATGAAGGTGAACGGTGTTACAAAGGCAGCAGCCACAAGGAAACTTAGTGCATTAGCTAGAAGCAGAAACGAGTTCTGCGGATCTGGTTTACTTTCCAAGTGAAATTGATGTATGCGTGTAAATGCAAGCACCAAAATGAACCTTCTAAGAAAGTATTCAGTACAGGATGTATTTTGGGAAAGCTGAATGCTGTGTCATGAGATCTAAGGAAGTTCTAGTTATTTTCTTAGCATGATATTCCATTATAAAGGCATATAGATAACATTTAAAAAAATACAGGCCTATAATGCCTCTCTCCTGTCTAGGGGAGAAATTAATTTGTACAAGCTGCTTGTAAAACCTTTTGTAAAGGAGTTCAGACTGCTTCAGTGGAAGGTGCTGTATGGGTAAATAGGTCAATCACATACAAATTCAGTGAACTTACTTAAAAAATAATTTTAAAAAATAGAGCACTAATGAGCTTCTAATACTCTGATAAAGGAAAAAATCCCATGCTGTTCTAACGTTAACCTGGAAAGCAACATAAAGAAGAATTCAGAACAGTTTTGGTTTCTCCAGTCTTTCTTTTTATAAAACTCTGGTTATGTTCTAAGATTTAAGGGGAAAAAAAAGAAAAAAAGGCAACAGCACCTTCCACTCCTTCCCTGAAAAGGACCATGTTAATGCTTGTTTCAACTACAACAGTTGTGCTGGCCTAGATGGAGGCCAGTGAAAAGAAAACTCTTGAAGGCTGAGCTTGTTCATGGACTGATTCCCCATCAACTTCTGTGCTTCTCAGTAAATGCACCCTGTGTGGGCAAAGCATTCTTGATTCTTCTCTCTGAACAACCACATCTGTGGCTTAGATCTCTTTTTATAAAAAGCATTTAAGCGTCTCAAGAACAAACTGTTCCCATATTGTTGTTAGTTTTTACACTAATTTTAGACAAAGATGCTTTAGATGTGGGGAATAAAGTTCTCCATCTTGATCAGGTGACAACTGGAGACTTGCATGAGAAGTGGAAAATGTGACTAGTTCTTTATGATATGACATTTTAGGACAGATGACAAACAGCTTAAATGACATTTGAAATGTGAGATGTTGTAAGAACTCACTGCCATACTGCTCACTGCAGTATGTAAATACTTCTGGGAGAAAAACAAGCTTTTATTTAAAAAGAAAAATGATGAGGGAGAGAAGAGCAAGTTATGCCTTAAGCTATTTCCTTGTATGATTAACACCTGGACTGTCTTCAGAAAATGGCGTATCTTTCTACTTTAATAATTTCAGAGTGGTTATTGACTGAGCAGTAGGGGGCTTTTTTTTCTTTGTCTGGTGCCTTACTGAGTTCTTTGCAGCCTCCTGACTCTGTTAGGAAGCTAAAATTGCAATTTTAGCTATCAGACATAGAAATCATTAACAGTGTTTATTGACTTCTAAACTCTTCTGTTATCTTGATGCTGTCAGATCACCCTTGCCCACTTTCTACAAAACATAATTGAAAACAATGACATTTCTCAACTTTTGTGGACAGGTTACAGACTGGAGAAGATTTTTATCTGAGAAAACATCATTCAAGATGAAGCTGTAAGAGGCTGCATCTGCTAGCGGTAAGAACAGTTTTAACAAAGAAATCTTGACACAAAAAAACCCAACCCTGTGTGCCTTTTCTGCTTTGTCCTTTGCATTAAACTAAGGGATGTTTTGCAGAGGTCAAATAAGAAAGTTGTAGTGGAAGTGACACAGAAATCCATTCATGCTGACTTCAGATTTCTAGATTTCAGTATCTGTAGCTTCCTTGCATAGCTCTGTTCAGTTTTATGGTAACAATTAATGCTATGGTTTTGATTCTTTAGGTTTGGTTTATGTATGAAGGTCCTTCATACATAAGAAAAGAAAGGATAGAAAAGGATAGAAAGAATAGGATAGATAGCATTTGCAACTGCTTCAGGTGAGGAAATGAGTGAGAATAATTAAATGCAGCTTTAAAATAGTCTTATTTATTGAAGAGCATTCTCTGGGAGGAGTAATAATATCCTGTCAACTGAGAAATGAAGAAAGGGTAAAGAGAAGATAATTTAAATTAAAAAGCAAATCTTTTAATAGACCAGAAAGTAGGACATAAAGCTTAAAAGCTAAAAAGGAACCATACTGTAAAAATGCAAACTTTTTAATACATTAGCGAGTAAACGTATTTCTCTTATATTTCACTTTGTATTTGGAACCAAAGCTACACACAGATACATCTTGCTGGAAATATATGATTCTTTTTAATTAGAACCTTGCAAGTTTCTTTGCATATTAAATGCAACAGAGGAGTTAGTACATTGATACATTAGAATGTTAGAGATAAGGTAAAAAGTAACCTAGTTACAGTTGTTAAATACTGACTTTGACAGTCTGGGTATTGTAAGTTTTCCCTTGTTTTGGAGTACCTGTGAAAAATGGGAGTGGTGACAAAAATCTGCTTTCTATTGCTGTATAATAATATCAGTTAGAGCAAGCCTTTGGCCATCTTGGTATGGATTATATCTGTTCTGAGGATGACGTACCTGAAACGTTTTTCCCCCTCCCCCCTTAAATTATAAGTTGATAAAGAAAATAAAATATTACCTCTGCTTGCTAAGCTTTGTTTCTTTTTGTCACTTTGGTGTGCTTTTCATCTCATAGATTGCCCCTCCGTAAATTTACCAGACAGTAACATCTTCTACATAGAAATCTTGTACCACGAGACACTGGGAACTTAAAATGTTCATCAGATACATGGGTGTGAACTGTATTATTTGTCCTGATCTGGAATCTGTCTTTATTATTATACTTTTTGAATGTTCAATGTGTCATATTGCCAAAGGAAAATAATTCTCCCTGCCATCCATTGTGTTTTGTTCAATTTAAGCAGGTTTTACCAAGTTTCTATCAGGTTGTGGTGCTGTGGCTCTATGTAGATTATATACTAAAAATTGTTGAGAAGGATAAAAGAAAGGTTGAGAGGAGTGGTCAGGAAGTAGCAGGGTGTTAGGAGATGGGTTTGGAGTGAGTTCAGAGTGAAGAGGCTGATCAGGATGCGTGGGAAAGGAGTAGGTTGTTCTCAGACATAAGATGCGGAAGGCTGGTATCAATTTGTTGGGAGGAATGTGATGAAAAATGAGACTCTGATAACTGTTTGAAGGTTTGAAAGCAATCTTTGATGTATTGTGAAATACGTGTCCAGTAACGTTTTCTAAAACCAAAGATGACAATGCTCTCAGCTCCACTTTAGATGAGGTCTTGTAATTTTTAATGTTGCTACTCTGTGAATAACACTTCTGCTAAATAGTAGAAGTGTTAAGGCTGTGGGGTGCACAGGAAAGGTGCTTGAGCCATGCTGTGAAATGGCACTTAAAGATGTGATGTGGCCCAGGAAGCCACTGCTGCAGCCAGCTTCCCAGCTGTCAGGGGCCAGGACCGGTGTGGGACTTCACACAGAGCTGGTGGTGTTTGCACCATAAATAGCTCTGAGGCGCTGTCCTGTTGCATCACTTCCAAAAGAATTGATCATCAGGCCATGCCCACAGTGAGCATACCCCCCAGTACTCCTTGGGCAGAGGTTTGCCCTCAGCTTTGTTCAAGTGCCTGGGTTCTCCCTGTGATATCTCAGGTAGTTGTCTCTGTCACTGAATGTGTGCAGAGCACAAAGGTAGCCATACAGGTATTGTGAACTCAAATTTACTGCCAGAACAGTGAATTCCGGTCATTATGGGGCACCTGACATTTAAATGAAGAAACAAAATGCCTCAGCATTGATAATTCAACTTGCTGCATTCATATTTATTGTTTTGGTTGTACAAGGGAGGGAAGGAAAACCTGCCCTGACGTGAAGTGCCAAGTGCAGCCAGACACCAAACTGCAGCAGTGCTCTTGAGGGGTGAAGGACCTGTAATTTGCAGGAAGCCTGCTTGGGAGGAGTAGAGGGCTGTCTGCTTTTGAACAGCAAATTTGCAACTACTTGCTGAAACTTTTGCCCAGTGACTGTAGTTGCTGTTGGCCTCTTTGAAACATACAGAATCTTGCTTGCTGTACTGTGATGATTAGAAAATATTAATTTCGTTACACACAAAAATCTCTAATGAAAGGTTTACCATTTTCTGCCACTGTTAATTTCTAAACTTTTTTTTGCAAATGTAATTGCTGCTATGATTACAGAATGCTGAATTGAGTTGGGGCAGTATTCTTTTACCAGTAGTCTAGTCAAATAATTTTTAATGAGACAAAGAGCCATTTGAACACACAAATTGGTTTGTTTACTTCAGTAGCTTAACTGCATTAAAATCAAAGAGCTTTCATGGTCAGGGGGTAATCTGTGTCATTGCTGGATGCCATTAATCACCCCCTCGACTGAGTGCAACACTTTTGAAAAGTGACTTGTAGATGATTGAATAACTTTACTCTCTACACCATTAATGGTTCCCAGCAGGCTGCTAGCTTGCAATCACAAACATCTGTGCATTTGAAAGTTTCCACTTCCCCAAACAGAGACATATTTTACAAAGGAAAAAAGGAAAGGGGAAAAAAAGGAGAATTTGCTTTTTGCATGAGTGGTCTTTTGGAAGAAGGGCTAATGGAAAATGCTCATGCTTTAACTCTTCTATCTTATAGTATCATCTGAGTTTACCTTGGGATCTTTATGCTCTTAATGGCATTAGAAGAATTTTTTGGTTTTAATTTGGTTTTTGTTGTTTTTACTCCATAGGATCTTTCTGACATTTGATATCCAGTAGTGAAAGAAAATGTATCCTGCTTGCCTAGTAACTCATGGATGTTTTTGTTTTAACTGTGTTTAAAGTAATTGTAGCCACTTACCCCTAGACACTGCAGAGTGTGCATTACTTATTCAAAGCTGATGATTCAAGCTCTTTTTGGAAATCAGCTTAACAGAACGGAGAGCAAAAATCGTTTCTCCAGGCATTCTGCTACATTTAAAGTGGTCTCTTACGCAAGCATTTAATTACTCAGGGAAAGGGCTGTGGGCACTGACTGTGTTTCCTCCCTACACGGTGTCACTGGGGTTCCTCACTACCCCTGTCCCAGGTGGGTGCTCCACAGCTGTTGTGACCATCACAGAATCACTGAGTGAAGGTTGCTTGGGACTGGAACAGATCATCCCATCAACCACCCATGCTCAAACCATGTTTGTTTTCATTTAGCCTCTTCTAGCACATTTTACAGACTATCTCAATTTTTTACTTTTGAGGACTTGCAGTACTTTTCCTACATATCCTGTAGAGTATTAATCCAAGACTAACATCTTAAAAGCATGAGATTGATGATGCTGTTTCACAATTTACTTCTCACTGCTCTTGCAGTGAAAAGACTTCACCTAAGAGGACTTGATAGGTAGAAAAAAAGGAAAAAAAAAAGGATGACCCAAAGGAAATAAGAAGGAAGTATGCCTCTTTTATCGGTCAAAGATAATTGGTTCTGTACTGAATATGAGTTTTAAGTTATCTATGGGTGAGGATATGACAGGATTAATCAGTTTCATGAAGCAGTGAAAATTTACTGTGTAATTGAAAGGTGAAAGGTTTGCATCCGTTAATCAGATTGGTACTGGAGTAAGATAAAGATAGCCTTGAGTTAGAAGTCTAACAATTAATAATGGAAAGGAAAGTGAGATGAATTGTGTGTGTTCCCTAACAGTTATGCAGAATGGGACTCCTAGGTAAGTATCTGTTACTCCAGAGTATGTTATAACCAAAAGTTGATATATAGTGGGAGAATAGGACTCCTGAAGTTTCTGTTAAGTACCTCTTTGACAAAGCTAACTATGATTTTAAAAGACTGGGCATCTTTGCCTATCCCAGCATTGCTACTGGGAGTGAGAAATGTTAGATGGATTCAGACTTCCCACTTTGCTGTCAAGTGGGGAGGCAGATTTTTCATGCTGTCTCAAATAACTTGTCCAGCTGCTTAGATGAGGCACCTTGTAAGTTGCCACCTAATGGGTCTTGTGTCCCTGAAAATTCTTCCTATCAGATTTTTTTTTTTTCTGTGACTTTTAATCTGCCTAACTTCTGTGGCCTGTGGTTTAAATGTACTCATCACTGGTGTCCTGGACTCAGCACCCAAGGGATGTTGTCCAATTCTGTGCAGAATATATGAGTTTTGAACTTCCTGAATGTATTCTGGCTTGTCATCTGAACTGGTAATTCCTATTGATGGTAGAGAAAATGGTAGGAAAAAATGCATGGCTGACAGGGGGATCATATTGTGCAAATTTTTTTTGCCCACTACACTCGTATGTTTTATCTGTACGTGTGTTGCACTACCTTTTTCCTTTTTCTTTAGCTTTAGAAAATTACCTGATTATTAAAAGCAAATCCACAGTAAGACAGAACTGTCCAATGTACAAATACTTCCCTGCAGAATTTCTGTAGCCAGAGGAATTTAAGCATCTGCAGTAGCAGTGAAGTGGCAAGGATTGGTCACAAAACGTCTTTGCCAAAAAGGGATTTTGTTAGGTCTTATGTCTGGCCATACTGATGGTCCTGATCTTGTTAAATGCTTTCCACTACCCAAATTATTTTATATGTATATATTTGTAATATGCAAGAGAGGGCCTTTGTGTGTCAAGACCAGGAAAATGAGTTTTTATTCCACCAAGCCGGAATCGATAACAGGAAGATCATTGCTACTGGCACTTGTCCTGGAACATAAACTACAATTGCTATTAAAAGAACATGGCTGTATATTAAACCTGTCTTCAGCATGAGCATCCAATAGAATATCATGAGGAGAGTTCATAAATCATGTTTAAGTTTTAGAATCCTTTTCCTTTATAAATTAAAGGAAATTAAGGAATCTTATTGTTCTGTGTGATTTCTTTTTTCTCCCCTCCCCCCTCCCCTAGTGCTTGTAGGTAGTGCTGTATTATTCAGCTGCAAAGAGTTTGTTGTGAATTTATCCCTAATATTAAGACTTTCATTTATTCCTTTTTCGTTTTCATTGTTAGTGGCTGAAACTTGGTTACTTAACTGCTCTTTGAATTCTCTGCTGCGAGTGCCAATGCTGGTGCCCAATTCTGCTGATGGATTTAGTGCTACAAAGTTGGGCCTCAATCACCGGTGTTTTCTGTAGGCAGTGGGAAAATGGTGATGTCCAGGAACAGTAATGAGCTGAGGCTGGATCCTGCAGACACTGGTAGGCAGTGGATACTGTGTTCACTCTTCACTTGTGAGTTGCTGGTTTGTGTCAGCTCTGAGCTTGTCCAGTGACACTTTTCATTGCAGTTTCTGAGCAGCCGTGCTCTCAAGGGGGCGGGGAGGTCTCCCTGTGCCAGCCCCAATGCTCTGGCTGTACCTTCTGCCGTGTCTCCATACAAGCAAGCTCTTGTGGCTTAGCTGCAGGAAACCTCTGGGACTGTGGCAGAAATGGGAGACTGCAGTAAGTGAAATGTGCTCTACATGGATCTACAGGTCCTCTGATTTGGAGCTTGTGTGCTTACAGACCATGTGATAACTGAAGCTAAACAAAGCCAAGCAGCCTTTAAGAGATGTAATAAAAACAAACAAGGGTGTACATCTCGCTTCCTAGATGCCTTCATTATGGCAATGGCTTGGAAATGAGGCTGTAACTAATCCTCTAAAGTGTCAGTCTCCTTTGTTTATAACCTGCTTTCTCATCTGAATGATAGAGTCCCACCCTCATGCTTGCAGCAAAGTTGATTTGGGTTTTTTTCCGTGCCTCCTAAGTTCGTAATAGAAAATTTCAATCATATGTTGTGCTGTTGACTAAGTTTCTTCTGCATCTATCTTTGTTGATATCAAGCATTAATAACAAAATTTTATTATTCTGTTTTTGTAGAGAATTGTCTAGCTGAAAACTGAACTGTATAGGAGCATGGGGAAAGATAGCATGTGTGAGCAAAACCAAGCCTGGATATTTAAAAAAATTTCAAAGCTTGTTAGTAATTAACTAATTACTAATCAATCTGAATTACACATAGATGGAGGTTTTGTATTTTGTGACAACATGCTTATAGTCTTCTGAACACTTTGTCTTTGCATATTGTCTGGCTTAGGTGTGGCAGCAGAAGCTGTTTGCAGTCTTGCACCATGGCATGGAAATGGCCAAGCTTCCAACAGGTTTTATGTATCTCTGTTGAATTCTGCTTTTTAAAACAGTAAACATTGATACATGAGTCAGCTTCTGGTAAAGCAAGGGCCTGAGTCAGCAGGGTAAAGCTAGAAACAGTTTTTTCTTGAAGCAGTACTTGTAAAGGACTGATTGAGGAGTAAGGTACTAGTTAGGGCTTTTTAAGAGTATTGAGTTAGTAAGAGTTGCCCTTTAATAAGATAAGATCAACTGTGTAAGATATGTTTACAATATAGCTCTGAAGAGTGTATCTGTTCCTAAATCATTACTGACTAATCTATGCTTTTCATTCTCAGATGTGAATTTTAAGTACAAATATCTGTATTTAAAACTCAGCACTAAAAGTACAGTGTGTGGTCAATAAATTAAGCAGTAATGAAAGGAGTTTTGGATAGTCTGAGTTCACATGTCATACAAAGATAACATGGTCAATTTTATATGAAAAAACTTGATCTACCTGAGGAAAAAGAGTAACTTCTAATCGAAACTACAGTGGGATAGTAATAATAAATAAATTGGGAAGACTTATTTTACTATGGGTCAATTATGCAACATTAAAAAAAAAGAGTATAACTTTCCTAGGTGTATTAATATAATAGAGCACTAGGGTTGTCATGAGTGTTCACTTCACCCTTACTGGCACCAGTTTTGCCTGGAAGCTATTCAGTAATCACAGAATCAGAGAGTATCCTGAACTGGAAGGGACCCACAGGCATCCTCAAGTCCAACTTCTAATAATAATTGTATCCAGTGGTGTTTTTGGGATTTTTTTGGGTGGTATTGTTGACAGAGAAAAACACAAAAAACCAAAATCCCCCCCCTCCCCCCAAAAAAACCCCACCCACAAAGATTATTCAACAGGGAACAGTGAAATTGTTCTGGAACCTTAATACCCTGGTACAGAAAATTTAACACTTTTCATGTCGTGGTAAGTGCGAGGAGGTCCTTCTCACAGCTTGGGTAAGTGTCCAGGGAAGTCTGGCCTGCCTGCAGTGTGAGCCGGCGGTGCAGAGTGATCTGCACTTGTGATGCAAGGTGTTGTGCAGATCAGCCCAGTACTGCAACCACCATGGGTTGTGTAGCAAAGGAGCTGGGAGCCCTTTTCAAGTGGCAGCTAGAGTCCTGGCTCTTGGACTTAGGCATGGAAATGTCAGTGAGAGTTTCCTGGCACAGAAGTTTCTTTCTGGCAACACTTTGTCCTGGGGTGACACTTTAAGCACTTCTTGTTTTCAGTCATGTAAATTGTGTGTGAGCTGCAGAACAAGATCGACTATGGTATAAAAATGGGAAAAGAGATAAATATTTTCTGCTTTGCTAAAGAACAGGTAGTGGAAACAACACACCTAGGTATTTTGTGCTATTCAGAATTAGGTTGTTACCATCTGGTTTGCATTGGAAACTGTAAATGAGACTGGTAAAAGAAGTGAATAGAAGAAACTGGCATCAAAGCTAACTACTTTCCCCTATCTTAAGGTAGAAATTAAAAACTAACTTTTTTTCATGCTTGCAAGGGTAATTACCGCATGACTAGTATCCTTATAGAAAACAGATTTTTGGCCTTGGGATACTTTGGATTGTGGAAGATAAGCTTCCAGAATAAAAACCCAACATGCTCAGGCATTTTTAAAAATTTTTTCTAAGAATTTCCAATAATGATTTTTTAGCTTCAAGACTTTAGGATAGAAATAGATAAAACAGTGAGTTGGAAAAGTCTTTTCTGTCCTGGCCAATTGGTTTTTGTCTGCTCTATATATTTAGCTGTATACAAACAAAAATATGGAGGTAAGTTTTCCCCCTTTGCCACCCCGCCCCCAAAAATTTTTTTTGAAGGGTGCTGTTCTTTGATTCTGAGCGAGCTAGAAAAAGAATATTGCTCAGATTTAAGCCTTGGCTGTCATCTCATTTAGCATGTATGGAAATATTCCCTAGCTTCCAGGAACAGACCTGTGAAATCTGTGAGATGAAGACTGTTTTTTTAACAAATGTAGTTCTGGTATTGGTTTGTGTGCTTATTAAGTTACATTCTGAGTATAAGTTCTTTGTTTGCAAAGTAAAGAACATAATTTGTTGCTAAACAAATTATAAGCTAATGTAGGCTCTTTTTTTTTTTTTGCAACAAGTCATCCATGATGCTCTTATTTATTTATTTTTATATCAAATACCATCTGTGTTCTTTATTATAATACTGTCGTTTTAGCAATTAGCTCTACATCGCTAGAGCTGTACCACATATGTTAATAATTTCTTTATTAGTTGGCATTGATCTTTTGTTCCGTGCTCTTAGTTCTGAAACCTGAAACTCTGTTGCTTACCTCTAAATTACTTATCCTTGAGCTACAAAATATGTTTCAGGTTGTTTTGATATTACGTAGATTAAGCATAGAATATTTTAAACCCCACAATTCTCTGTGTGTTGATTTATTTATTATTTAAATATAACGCAGCCCACCTGAGGTAGTGCAGTTTTTTCAAATGCAGAAGATATTTGCAGTGTCTCCTGCACTGTCTTTCTGGGAGTTACTGCTCCTTGGATAATTACTGTGGATTCATTCATTGTAATCCTTATGCAAGTAACTTCTGGGTGAATTGATGCGTTTTGTAGTCAGTCCTTTGTTTGCTGGATCTACCTGAGGGAGAGGGTATTTGACATTTTGAACAGGAGGATGTCTCATGAATTATCCACCAATGCCTTCCTCTGACCAAGGAAGAAATGATACTGAAAACGGAGGGGGATTTACCATCATCTCAGTTCTACTCTGATTTGAGTATAAAGTCAGTTTGAGCTTATTCTATTAATGTAATTCATTCCTCTTGCAAATGAGTCTGAACTGGTCAGAGAATAAAAAAGATGACTCTTCAGGAAAGTATCTGATTTCCTTGTCCCATGTGTAATACTGAAGATGATGGCTAGTTAAGGGCACTTCCAGAACATGGAAACCCCGTTTCCATGTTGTTTGACTCAGCTGCATTGAATGCATCCTGGTATTAAACAACAAAACAAAACAGCTTTGTATGATCAGAAGTACAGAGGTATGACTTCTTTCTTGGAGTCCTGTCATGCCTCTTGTTATCATGTTCTGAATGTGCCCACACAACACTTAAAGGCAGAAGGGAGCTTGTTCTGTTTGTGTTTCAAGCTGGCTGGCAGGGAGCCAACTCCCATCTGAAGGCAGTGCAAACTTTTCAGTTCAGTACAGTGTCAGACTTAAGTTAACACAATTCTGCTGTGTCTACAAGTCTTATTTTTTCTCCTGGGTTTGTTGGGCGGCTTGGAGCTCCTGAGGTATGACCTTTTCTGCAATACATGATATAACTGTACTCTTTATCACATATGCCTTTTTTTCCTTTGGCAAACAATGAATTGAGATTCCTCTTAGAAACTTTAGGGCTCTTCACTTTTTCTGCTCTATCTACATGACCGAACTCATATACTGTTTGGAACTTTTAACAACAACAGTTAATGGTTTTGGCTTTTTTTAGTGTTCAGTTGCTCTGTTACTGCAGCACTTGAAAAATGGGGTATGGAAGAAAATAAAAGTAAAAAATTTGCAATTTAGAAAATTTGTAGCTAACTTTAAAATTGGAAAATCTAACCCAGAGATTTTATATTTGTGTCATGTCTGTTTAACTCACATTCCACCTTGCAAACTAGGCACCTAGAAAACAAGGGAGGTGCCTGTGGGAAGTTACGTGACTTGCTAATCATGGTGGAGTGAAGGGGTAGTACTGCCCCCAAACTCTGGCTGGAAACCTCAGCTCCATTGTTCTCTCCTCTATAACCCTCAGACCTACCTGTCGGTGGCCTCTCCCTCCTCTAGCCTCTCCAGTTATAAAAAGGAGTGTAATAAAAGTGCAGGACTGAACTTAGTGACAGTAGTTGGAAAAGGACAGACCATCAGCAACAGTCTGGAGAGTGAAACTCTGAAACTCAAGCAGCTTCCAACACTGGCTGATGAGCTTGTGCACATAATGCAACCAAGTCCAAGCATCGAGTGACAGACCAGTAGTAGCTGAGGAACAGGGAGGGGAAGCAGGAATTTGAAGTACCTGTGTTTAGCTTGAGCTCTGCAAGGGCCATCATTCCAATATGATTTTCTGCACTACATGAAAATTTTGGGTCTGTGGATTGTGGTTGCACTCTTTCCATATTTATCAGAAAGGACCACTACTTGCAGGAAGTGAGTTGGTGGCAGGCCACCTAATTCCTTTGACCCTTCAAGTGGAATAGCAAAAGAAGCCAAAGTCACATTTTGCCTACTTTTTTTATTATGCCTCTCTAAAGCAGTTGTGATATTCTTGACACTACAAACAGAATTAATTTTTATCATCAGCACTAACTTTGTGCTGGTTTTAGAAGCTTGGAAGTGATCTTTATCAGAAACTGGAGGTTGATCCTTTTGGAAGAAGGTGTGATGAAGTCACAAGGGTACAGGTGTTAATCAGATCTGCTTGCTGTCACACAGGTTCTGTGTTCCCTGGGTAATCAGAAACCTTGCTGCTGCTTTGTCTCTTAGCAAAGCTAGCTGTGCTTTTAAAACTAGAGAAGAGAGAAAGTACTTTTTTCTTTTCTCAAGGTTCATCTAGATAGCTCTGGTAATTTCTACACATCTGTTAGCTGGGGCTGAAAATCATTCATTAATTGGCAATGTTCTCTGTAGCAAGGAAATACGATCCCAGTTGTAAGATTAAAGTATGACCTGCTCCTTTTTAGCGCTAGACCTATATTTCAATATTTGTAGTAATTTGTTTGAAGGGCTTGGCCTGGACACCCATTAAAATGCATTTTTTTAACACTTGCTCCAAAACCTTATAACAGTTTCTTTTTTAAAATGTGCAAGGCTGTGATTTACAGCCCCTGCTCTCCAGCTCTGGTGACACTGTCAAGACCTACAGCTGCTTCAGCACGTGGGTGGATTGGCAGGTGTGATAGCAGTGCCTGGACCCTGTTTTTTGATTCCACAACAGTTTCTTGACAATCAAAGATGGTGTTGACCATGAGTTTCATTTTAAAAAGGGATTTTTTTTTGTCTGTGTGTTGGTTCAATTTTAACACTTTTAACTTTGGATTCTGAAAGGTGTGTTGTTGTTACTTATTTTAAGGAAATCTACTTGAGATGAGATGTTGCTAAGGAGCTATTATTTGAATGGTTATCTATTTTTAGTTTTTCTTTAGTTGTTGTGGTTGGAGGAATAGAGCTGATGTTTGTGCAGGATCAGCCTCTTGCTCGTCTTTGGTTCCTGTGTGCATAAGAACTCGGGAGTTGCAGATTTAGTGGTTTGTTCTGCCTAGTTGAAAGGTCTGATGTTAACCATGATAGTTATACATATAACTTCTGCCTGCTCACCACGTCAAGGAAGAAGATAAGCTATGGATTTTGGTTCCTTGGCTTCAACTGAGGCTGGATTAAAGGGCATGGAAGTCGAAGATTACCTTGTTCTTCACTACTGTTTTTCTTTCACTCATCTTTGTGATTGTTTCAAACCTGTGTGTGTGTAAGTCCCAAGACCAAGTCTTCAGTGATCTTGACTTTGTGGCTGTTTATGACTGAAGTTATAAGTTTTTGATTCAAACTTCTTTAAAAGTTGTTGTGGGTGAAGGAGGTGTTAGTCATATCTTTCAGAATTTGGTATTTGTTTTCTAGATTAGTTGTTGCCATCTCTTGCAGAATTTAGTATGTCTCTTTTATTGGAGATTATGGAATACATTTTATGGTTGGGGAAGAGGAAGCAGCAGGGGAGTACCTTTCATTTTTTCTGCCACCAAGTCAGAGGACCTCATTTCCCAATCACAGGGCTCTATCACCGTTCTTCATCTCCCATTTTAGTTAATTGCACGGCTGCCACCTCAGTTTGATTTGGAAGACTTCACCAGAAACTGGCAGTTACGGAGGGATGCTCCTTGCTGTCTGTCTGCCAAGGGCTTGTCCTCACATGTACCTCTGGCACGCCGTTTGCCAGATTTGATTCTGGATTGGAAAGGGCCTTGCTACTGCGACCTGGATGTGCTCTGTCTGTCTGTGGCATTTCAAATTTGTATTTACTTTCCAAAGCACCCAATCACTGGCAGATCTTGATCAAAAATCAATCTGAATTCCTTTCCAAGACATGTAGCTTACACTTATGCAGCCTTTTATTTCCTCTCTAAACTTTACAAGAAACCTGAAAACGTATAAATTTCCTCAGATGCTGATGTTATTATTATTATTGCTATTATTATTAGTTGTTGGTGGTGTGTTGTACTAAATTTTAAGCACTGCAAAGAGTAAAGGACAACATAGGTATGACAGAAAATGCATGGGGTATAATCAGACAAAATACATGCAGTTGACGATTCATTTAGCAGTTGACGATTCATTTAGCAGTTGACTGCTAAATGAAAACAAGGAGTAGGTAAATAAGGATTGTTTAATAAAACACTGACAGCAACCTAACTTATCAGGATGGAAAATCATACATAACTATGGAGAATTTTTCAAGGAGGTTCTTGGAGTATCTGCAGAATGAACGTAAATACGTATTCTGTGCCAGAGGAATGTTTTCCTGGTGCCAGGTAATTTTTTTTGTTGTCCTGACTGGTTTTTTTTTTTAATACTTCTAATTTAAGTGAGATTAAAAAAGCTACAAAACTCTCTTGACTAAATTGTTTTCAGATCTTTTTTTCTAACTCTGTCTATTGACATCCCTATCTTATTTTGATTCTGAAACTCTGATGTTGTCTAGTCATGTAATTGAACTAAACAATATATTTAAGCTTAGTGTAATATTTAGGATCAAAGGAGAGATTTACAAGAGGACAGTTTTCCAGTGTTACAGGTGACTCTTATACTTGTGAAACTGCTATTTTCCTTAACTTCTCTGTGTCTCTCTTCTCTGCAATAAAGTGTATAAATCCCACCTTTATTACATCCTTTTTTTCTTCCTTTTTAATCCAGCATGTTTGCTATGCACATCAGGAGAAAGGATTTGTGTGTGTGTCAAAAGTGTGTGATATGGATTATTATCAGCGATGAAATCTGTCATTCAGGCCACCCTTACATGAGTTAGTGGAGGATATGATAAGAAACTAATTTGCTGGTCTGTGAATCAGCTTTGGGATAGACCAGAACACAGCCACTAAATTTCAGGACTGTTTGCAAAGGGGGCACAGGGGTGGAGGCAGGAAGTCATTATAGAGTCATAAATGGTAGAATTAGAAGGAACCTTCAAAGATCATCTTGTCTAATCCCACTGCTGTGAACAGGAACATCTTCCACTAGACTAGGTTGCTCAAACCCACCCAGGCTGACCTTGATAACTTCCAGTGGTGGAGCACCCAGAACCTCTCTGGGCAACCTGTTCCAGTATTTCACTGCCCTCATGACAACAAATTTGTTATGTTCAGTCTAAATCTTCCGATTTAAAATCATTGCTTCCTACTCTGTCACTGGAGATCTTGGTAAGAAGTCTCTCTCTGTCTTTATTTCAGCCATCTTTATATACTGAAAGGCCAAAATTTTGGTTTCCAGTGCAGCTTCAGTATGGAATTTTCTGTCTGGGTCACTGATTATTGTTTTTTTTTGTTGCCAAAACAGCCCTGTAAATATATTATATCTCTACTGTCCCTTCAGCTTGTCCCCACTTCTGTATTGTTTCTGTTCTCCTAATGATCCTGTCTTGCCCCTACAGGCTTTCTGTGCATATCTGCTCTGTGTTGTTCAGTCCTGACCTGGCCTCCTGAAGCCTTGTTGTTCTGTCTCCTCATAGTCCTTCCTTCCCTTCTGTTCCAGCTAATCCTAAATTCTTTACCCTTGATAATCAGATTTTGACTCTTTTTTTTTTTTTTTTCGTTCAGTAATGCTATACCTTTAAGTTGTTTTTCACAGGCCAACCTTTGCATTTTTTTTCTGTTTAACTTCTGGTTTCTTGTTAAAATTATTTTTCACCTCCTTCTTTTTATCTCAGGTCTAATGGACTAGCAGATCTGATTACATTGTTCCCTCCCTCTCTTGTGCTTTTTCTCCTGAGCCTTACGAGGCTGTAATGGTCTCTCTAACCAGCTAAAAGAGTCTGATAGTCTTATTTTCAAATAAACCCATCTTGTGGGGACATTTAATTTTCTGCTTATGGCTTTTTTTTTTTTTTTCAAGAGATACTGCCTCAACTGAACCATTTCGGTCCCTCTACATAGATTCTTATCTCTCTTCTTTTTTTTTCTTTTTGCCCAAGCAGCTTCTTTCTCTCCTTGTGTGCCTCAGAGAGAGTTGCTGCTAATGCAGGAAAGCCCCTGCCTCCCATTCTCAGTCCTTTCTTGTTTTCATCCTCGGTACAGCTGGATCTACGGGCTGACTTCACTAGTTATGGCCTGAGGGAGTGTGCTCTGCAACATCCACATGTCAGCGAGCTGGCCAACTGCTGCTGTTGAAAGATGTGATTTATAATAGATATATTTGTCTCATAGCATTTGACTTCAGCCTAAAGAGAGAGCTAAGCGGAGAAAGGATAGACCTTAGCTGAAATACAATGTGCAGCTGTTCTCCAAACATACTCTGTTTACGACCCAGGATAATTCAGCTAAAACGATCTGGAAACCTTCTGAGATAAAAATGCGTCATTTAATGGTTATACTTCTTGTTTTCTGAAGCTCTAAGCTTGCACTCTTTCACTTTGATAGGTGAACCAGCTGGAGCTTGGAGTCTTGGAAGGGCTAGTTTGTAAGAACAAAAACATCTCAGTTAATCTGGACAGGCTATATTTGCTCCAAGAGCTGGGCCATACACCTGGTGGATGACAACTTTTCCAAAAGAGCCAGAGTGTGGCTGGAAAACACTTCATTCCACCCTGTCGAGTAATAGTGTTGTACTGACAGGGGAAAAAAAAATCAGCATGATAGATACCACTCAAGATCACTCTGGACATTTTTGTTTTCACCAGCATATGATGAGGGATCAACTCATAGTGCAAGGACTGGAATGTGGCCAGGACCTTGGGGATGGCTAGACAAGTTACTTATGTGCCTGGGACGCTTGGCCTGAGCCTGATGTTGCCTTTTTTTTTTCCCTCTGTAATCTCTACAGAGTGGAACTGACATGCTTCTTATTAATAATGCACTGTAACAGTGGTATGTAAAGGAGGTAAATAACATTTGTTCTCTAATCCCTAAACACACGTATTCAATGCAAAATGCCAAAATATGTAACTAGTAAATGGTGCGAAGTTTCTGCGAAGAATGTCAATAAGTTCTCCGTGTTCTCATTTCCACTTGAAAGTTATTTCTAGTACTCCAAACAGAAAGCACTGTACATGGCAGTAATTTTCTGTGTGTTTACTAGAAAACTTCAGTGTAGTATCTGTTTATAACCTTTCTGTCAGCTTCAATCAGAGGTTCTGTATCTTAACCCTAGAACACTTTGACTAATGTGGAAGATTATGATCTCTGGCCTGTGCTCCAGAGCAGAGGGAAATTGAAATGGTGGACTTGTAAAAATATTGTGTCAGTCAATATTTGTCTTTACACAAACATACAGAGGTTGGAAAGTGTTGCAGGTGTTCAGCTCTAGGAGGTGTCTAGTAATTATGTTGCAGTAGATTTTGCTTTTCGTTCTCCAGCTTGGCTCAAGATGCTGCCTAACAAGATTATCTGTGTGCTCCCTGCTACTAGAAGGGCAATGCTAGTTCTAGCTGTGTGCTGGGTTCTATCTATTGAAGGTGACCTTATGCACCCCAAAATGAGAACAGTTTTCTGTTGCTCAGAGGAGTGAACTGGCTTACAAAGCATCCCAGTGAACTCCAAGGAGTGGACAAAGAAGGATGAAGGTGGAGTGGATATATTTACTACTCTACAGCAGTATACTGTTTGATTAGCTCAGCCTCCTTGGTTGACATAGCAAATTTAGGTGGAATTCAGAGCAGCACTAGGAAGATGCTTGGTGCCATCCTTCCCCTGTTTCCAGAGGTGATGGCATGTCTCAGGAAATAGTCTACAATAGTCTTCACAATGGTACGGTGTGAGCAAGATCCTGTCTATGCTGTGATCTTGGTCCAGGCAGTGACTGAACTGTTCAGCTGCAAGTTCCCTGAACTGTTCAGTCTGCACTGGCCACAAGAGGCTGCAGGTCAAGTGGGTGAAAACAGAACCTGGTTGTGTGAGGTGCCAGACAGCCTCAACAGTTGGTAGGGCCATCCCACCAGCTCTGCTGGTGTTCAGCTTAGGCAAGAAGAAGTTGGGCATCAGGGGAAGGGACGGAGAAGTGAGGAGAGGAAAGGATAGAGAGAAACATGACAGGGGAAGAAGTAAAAACAAATGGTGAAAAAGAGAAATGGATGAGGAAAAAAACCCTTGCATGAGTTTTATGTTGCCTTAAGATTTTGTATGGACAATATAGTAAAAAAAATTATAAGAAAAGGTAGTTACTCAGATTCCCAAAACTCTGGTCTGATTGCCCTGCACTGCAGTGCTTGATGGATTCTCCTTCACATTTCACTGAAAATGTTTTGAATGGTCAGCTGTAGATTTGATTTTGGTGTGAGTTGGTAGGGAGGGTCACACTGTCTTTATGACAGCTGGCAAGAGCACCCCACTCTGTCGCTCCTTCAGCCAGCCTTAGGTATTAGACAGTACTAGAGTTATGCCTGACCTTGTTGCTTGCTTGTTCTGTGGGCCACCATGGGAACTGGGCATTTGGGATGTCTTTTCTTTCTCCTTCACGGGTTGCTTTGTTCATCAACTGGCTGTAGCAGGGATCAAGGAGAATGCTGCGTATTTTTAAACATGATAGGGTAGGATAGGACATGAGGTGAGAGGATTTGTTATGTGCTAGTCTGACCGGAACAAAGATTTGAGGTCCAGCTGTTGGCTTTGGGGGAGCCATTTGTCCTGGAAGCCCACTGAGAAGGCTTGCATCTAGATTACTGTTCTAGTCCCTGGCTGCTTAGTTGAAGCAAACCTTTTACTACAGTTTTAACTTGCATTTTTAATCACAGACCTTGAATCACAGACTCTGGATTCCTTGCCAATAAAACAAAATCATGCTCTTTGTCTACTAATGAATGTTCATACCACAAGACCAGACTAGAAATAGAATGAAGTGAAACACCCCAAAATGTATATGGTATATTTATGGATATTGTGTTTTTATTGTAGGGGAAAAATTTAATACAGAAAAATAGCCTCAGTATATTTCTTGTTCACTAATTTTCAGTGGCTTGATGTCCTTCTCATTTCAAGGGAATGTGGCTATAGTTACAGATGGTGAAACTTAGACTGGGGAACAGCCTGTGGAAGAAGGGCTGGTGGTAGAGGAGGTCCATTTCTGTGTGAAGTGCCAATTCCAAGCGGATCCACAGGGACTGGCAGATTTCCACGGGCTGAGCTGGGTGCTACATGATCCCTGTGCCAGACAGCGAGAGTGTCACCATGTTAGTGTGTGTTTATATCAGCATTCCAGTTTTGACTTTGTTATTTGTAATTTGACTGGATTGCTATAATTATTAGTTGCTCTTGGGCCAATAGCTGTTGCACCAGATGGCAAAAGTGATCATGCTATGACTCTGCTTTCCCTTGTTTAAGAGTTCTCAGCATCCAACTCTGCCTGCAGGAAAATGTAATCCATTTACTACTGAGCACTTCTGGAGGCTTGACTGCTTTATTGAGGTACTTTGCTAAGAATAAAGTTCCAAAAAATCTAATTAGATTTTTTTTCATCTGCATGTATTATGCCATATGAATTTGCAGTGCTTGATCTGTGGAAACTCATGTCAGCTATTCTGAGAGTACCCACACTCACTCATGATCTGGCCTTAGTTTCATTGACATATGAAAACAGAAGAAATTTTGTTCCTGGTGTGTAAGTGGATGAATTGCAAAAAAGTTAATTTGATTTCAGTGTATGGGAGTATTCGTTGGTACTGTTTAATCAGCTTGTGCAGATATAGTGTTGGCGGCTTCTATTAGATCACATACAACTAGATAAAAATGTTGGAACAAAGGATAATTGTGTTCCTATGGCAATAAAATTGCAAGTGGTACTTTCATGTAATAAGGTGCTTCTTGTATATTAATTAATTTGGGCCTCATTCCAACCTATAGCTGTCTGATTTTATGTCTGTTTTTAATAGATTGATGTGTTCAATAGGTTGGTTTGGTGTGTGCATGTGTGGCATCTGTGCTCTGCTAAGTCTTCCAATGGAAATGGGTTCAAGGTGTGACTGAATTCTCTGTCAAAGGTTAGTGGTGTCTCTAAATGAAACCAGGTTGTTTTCCATAGTTAGATCCTCATAATTCTAAATAACCAGTGAGGGAGTATGCAGCAGGTATTTAGACAAGCTAATCTTCTGGATATATTTCACAGGATTCATCTATTCATGTGAAAATTAAACTTTATGTTATTTTTATTCTTTATTGAAGTACATGAAAACCCATGATCAAATTTGAAGTGTATCAACTTAGTTATGGTAGGAGGAGCTTTGTGGACAATGTGTTTTTAGAGCTGTCCCATTAGGAGCTGCAGGGAGGCTGGTCTGGATTATAAGTTTGTGCATGAGGACTTTGCTAGGCTTTCCCTTAACCTGGCAAGAAGGGTGAGAAGCATCTTTGGGTGTCAGCACCTTATGGGAACAGAGCTCACTCTATGTTTTGGAGGGAGATGCTGGACATGCCCCCTTAGCAGGAGACACTTGTACATTCTTCCTTAGCAGGAGGGGTGATGTAGAAGGAAGAATGGGGTGAAGGAGGACCCGTCTGTACAGCAGCAGGAGCAGATGTCAGGACAGAGGAGTAGTCTCTCACTGTATTTAGATGAGTGCAGCTTTTGCCAAACTGACTATGCCCTCTGCTCCCTCTATGTGTTGTTTTTGTTGAAGAACCAGGGAGAAGAAATTACAATGCTCTTAGCTGTACTCTGAGACTGTGATTCACTTTTCAGACTGTTTTCAGAGCTGCTTTGAAACAGTTTCCAGAACAGCATTTAAAGATAATATTGATTAAGGTTTCTATTAAAAAAGTGTAAAAAATTTCTCTGCTTAATTGAATAAAATCCAAGCAGGTATGCATTTGAACTGGTAAAGTATTTTAATAAGTTTTTATATCTGTTCTGAGTCTGTCTGAAGGGCAGAATAACTGTCACTAAGCTCTGCCTTCAGGGACTATAGTTGCACATTTCAGAGCTGTCTCCAGGCCGCCATTACAGTCAATATTTACTGTAATCACAAATGAAATGAGGGAGTCTTAAAGTGGTGGGTGCATTTAATAAGATGTTATAATAACATAACAATGAATTGAGGATTAATTGAAACTTTTTAAACTGATGCTGAATTGATTTAGTGATTTGCATTTGGCTTAGTACTGTATGCCTGTTGACAATAATTTATTAAAAAAATTGCATTGCAATTTCCTCTTAATTGCACATGGTATGCTTCAGGGTGGCAGGAAAGATATTAAAATATGAGTAACAGATGTGATGGTTGCTTATGGAGCATCACATCCTGTATATTTTCCTCATCCTGTTATTTATTAATCTTTTAGAAAGGGAAAATCCATTTCTTCCTCTGAAGTATCTGTTTCTTCTTTTTTTTTTCCAGAGGGCTGAACTAGTCATCTTTTCTCATAAATCAGTAAGTGGATAACAGCCAAGTATAGTGGTTATGTACCATAACATTATTATTACTGTAGGGTTATTAAGTCTCAATTTGGCCTTCAGAATTTTAGATGTGCATCACTGCTTGGGATCTCAGCTAAAGATGCCTGGGGAGAATAAAAACTTTTTCATTCACCTCTGTGAACTCTCTAAGAAATCCTTAATAGCTGTATTCTGTGAGATGTGTTCTGTCCCAGATGTGGCCAGGTAAAGTTGCTCTTGTCCTAGGTTAACTCTAGGGGAATTCTGTGTTTAAGGGCACTGTTCTTATATTGAACAGCTTTGACAATGTGTGCAGATCTATATGTTCTGTGTCCTTTTGCTGCTGACACTCTTGCTCTTCTCAGTGCAGACACTGTCTCTCTTTTGCGCCATGGGATAATGCAGCACCTGAAGGAAGCCAGAGTTCTTATTTCTTTTTTTTTAAACAGATACAATTTTGGAGATCTGTTGATGGGAATGTATTGACCATGCTTCCCAGGCCCTTCTCATGCAGCCTCTTAATCTTTCCCTCAAGAAGAGCAGTGTCTTTGTTAAAGACTTGAAAGAAATTGTTACTTAAACTCATTGTACATTCAACTTGGATTAGATTTCTTCTAAGATAAATTGTATTTATCCTCTAAGATAAATGTCTTTTCCTAAAAATATGACAAGCTTGAGATTTTTGGAGGTTTTTCCCCCTCTTATTTAAAAGGAGAAGAAACCACAACCCCCAACATGCCTCCCAATCAACCATTAGTAATTATTGATTAATACCAGTAACTGTTGTCTGTGCATTTATTTCTTTGCTCACATGTCAGAAAGCTTGAATGAAAAGTGTTTAACAAAACTTTGATATTGGAGAAAATGACTTTGCTGAAAGCATAGGAACTTTAAGCTATTTTGGTTTTGGTTTCCTGTTAGTTTTCTCTGTAGGTCTAAGACAGAGAGCTAGTCTTGAGACGAAGTAATACCCTTTAAAGTCTTTTTCATATTCTCATATAGGAGTAGTCTTTACTACTTCTGCTGATACTTAGAACTGTAGCCCAGTGTCTTCAGTTAGTGAGAACCTTGTGTTCCTAATTTGTGAAAAGTAATCTCAGCCTGTTGCAGATCATCTTCATGGTCCATGTAACTTCTTGCTAAGAACACATATTTTAAATACTTTAGTAGTTTCAGTTAGCTATTCCCGTGTGTTTCCATGGAGACAAAATGGAGCTTTTGAAATAGTATTTTTCATGAAAAATGCTGCAAAGTTTTGTGCTCTCTTTTGTTAATAATTCTGATTAAATCCTGTTAAATTCTAAGACGTCATATTAGTTTTCTGATTTATTTCCTTCCAAGTTATACCATTCAAATTATCTTAGCCAATTTCTTTACCATTCCTTAAAGGTCTCTTATGACCACACAATGTATATTGCATGAAATAAAGGTAGACAAACAGGTACTAGAAATATGGCTTTATGCAATAGATGTCGGGAGAACTTTGACCAAAAAGATAGTTGCTACCTCTGAAAATGAAAAATAACAAGGTGCAACTTCTCCATTGCAGTGATCATCCACATAATCCTGCATGAGCTGGATAGCAACACTGTGCTGAGACTAATATCCTGTCTTAGAGCAGACATAATGTAATCACCAATTGGTTATTGAAGAATCCTTCCCACCTGTTGTAGACCGGATTAGTGTGATAGTTGCCAGTGTTGAGCAGATACGTAGGATGGTATGAGGTTCTTCACTCATGGACTTTGTGAGTTTTAGGGCAGCTCAGGCTCGGTGCCTGAATATCCATGTTGCTGATGTCATTGCTTGATGGGATGCATAACAAATGATAGGGCAGACTGATCTTTAATACCACTTTTATCTAGCTGCCTGAGCTCTGTGTAGCATAGGAGTGATTTAGTTATGCAGAAAGATGGAAAGGTGTGCTGTGTTACCAATAGATTTTTGCTAGGTTCAGTTAAAATTGAGCCTAAACTGGCTTGCTGTGGTTTGTATTACAGCTTTGCTGTACTGATAGAGAGTGTAATACAGAGTATAACATCCCGGGTGAGGCTGCGGAGTCTCCATCCTTGGAGTTACTCAAAAGCTGCTTGGACACTGTCATGGCCCAGTTTAAACAGGGTTTTGGACCCGGTGACCTCTAGAGGTCTCTGCCAACCTCAGTCTTTCAGTGATTCTGTGGTATCTTTGTCAGTGTAGTTGCCTCTTCAATGAAAGGAGTAAAGTTGCTATATTGGTAAGGTACTCCTAATGTAGACCTGACCTGTAATCACTTTGTGCATGGTTTGCTATACTGTACCTTTTTTGTCTGTATGGCATTGCAGTAACTGCTTTGTCCCATCAAGAATTTAGGCATAGAATGAGGATACTGTATAGTAAGCTACATTTTGGTTGTGTGGGCATTCACTGGTCTGAAATTTAAGAGATCTTCTTGTTCTGACATCTGGAAATTTTGTGACCACTGACATCCAAGAGGGCTTAACAACCAAAAATATAATAGTGCCTATAGGTGAAAAATACTGAGGAATTATTTTCTGTGTTGTACTTTCGGTGGTGAAAAAAGTATTTCTGGAAATTGTTTTTGGCAGGTGTGTGGCAAGTGAAATCCATTAATGTGAGAACCATTAGCATTTGTATATAGCTGATAACAGCATTCCCAAACTAAGATTGCTAGCTTCTGATAAAATAACAGAAATACCTGTTTACCACTTGTCACTTTGACACATGGACAAATTTGACATCATTTAAGTGAAGTGCTTCTCAACCCTACCCTCCTGCATCAATAAACTTCTGTAGCTGAGCCTTGTCAAGGTGAACTTTTAGTGTTCTTAAGGTCCTAAGTAGAGTTGTTCCTAAATTGACCAGCTTTTTTTTGGAAATGAACAATGAAAACAAAGATGCACAAGTAGTAGTTAGGTGAGACCTTAAAACAGAATTTATTTTAGGAGCAAACTGTCCTTGACAGTCCAGCTGCTTTTCTCATAAAAACTGCTGCAGACTTTCCTGGGTGTGGACAGTGAAGGAGTTGTGAATCTTTGATGTTTGTGGCCTTGATGCCTGGCTGGGTGTAATGCTGTCTGGGAGAGTAATGAGAGAGGCTACAGTTCTCCAACCCAGATCCTGACCCCTCTTTAGCCTGCCAGCGGGGAGACTCGCCACATCTGCAAGTTGTATCTGACTGGTAAACAACTCCAGGGTGGCTGGCAAAGAGGTTCAGAGAAGGGAAGTGCCTGTCTGCAGGCACTTCCTAGGCAATTTTTTCCTTGATTGTGATGCCTATCACTTTGTTATTAAAATCTGTCTGTTTTGTGCTGCATAAAACATTTGAATGTGTTGTTTTATGGACTGCTGTGTTCAGTGCAGTCTTGTGTACAATAAGCACAGAGCTCGTTGCTGAGCAGGGTACTTGTGTAGCTGTTTGAAAACAGCCTGTGCAATACACACAGAGACAGGATAAAAGCTTATTTTGTCTTAGGATATTCAGGAATTGCTTGTCTAGCTGACTTCAAGGAAAATAATTTTCTGCTGGAAACATTCAGTTCAAGTTACCATGGGTTTATGGGTTTCATAGACAATTTGTGGGTTTTTTGAAACTTGTCTGAGGTAAAACTGGACTCTGAATTGCAACATGCACTTCAGTGCTAATGTGAGTAGCACTTGTTGTGTTTTTATATTTACAAAATAAGACACTTAAATTAACTGTTAACACCTGATCTGGGACAAGTCTTGGTTACAGAATGCTGGGTGAACCACCCAGTCATTTCATTCTCCCAAGAACCAGTGCTGGTTGTCTTTTGCTAGAATGTTTTTCTTTGTACTTGCATAACTATTTATTTTTTGTGTTTTTATCATCAAAACCCAAAAATTTAAACAATCACTTTGCAAGTGGATAGTCAAAATAGGACTTCATTTAGACATTTTCAAATGGAAGTTTTCAAATATAAGTCTTTCACACTTTTTTTAAATAAAACAAAGGCATGTTGAAATGAATAAAGTGATTTTTGATGTAAAATAGGGTAAAAGTTTTCAACCCCCCAAATCTGTTTATATAAAAATAATTTTCATTCACTCTTTTGTAATGGCATGCCTCAAAAATAGCCATTTAGCACAAAAGTAATCTGATTTTGTGGCCCTTCAAGGAAAAAGCTAATTTTAATTTTGAAATTTTAAAAAAATTAGTAGAGCTTGAGAATATGCATGTGACAATATAATAGCATATTGAAGTAAAATTTTGTTGATGCAATGAATGAATAACTACTTGATTGGATAATGGCAGATTACCATGATGGATCTGGCATATCTAGAAATGTGTACTTGAACCAGAATGATTGTGAGGGTTTACTCCTCTTTGTACTTCATAGAGAAGGTATTTTAACCCGCCAAATGTGCAAAATATCCTCAAGTGAGAATTGTGTCATTTTAAGTTCAAAGTAGCAACTTGTACATTCTTCCTGAATTTATAGGGCTGAAAATTAGAAAAGATTGGGTTCAATATTATCCTGAAACTTTTTAATGAAACAGGAAAGGATCAGTAATTTGGAAATAACTAAAATGATCCTCCTAATATAAAGGCTTGGAGTTTTCTTCTGCACACATATTTATTACTCACTATTAATCATTAACTTAAAAGTCTGCCTGTGCTTTCAAAGTATGTCTTGACGATTTGTGCATGAAGGAATACAAACACAGGTTTTCCGAAATGAAAAATAATTAAGATAAATGTTCAGAGCGGAGCCAAGTATTTGAATTTGGCTTTGGTTGTGTTACTACTGTCTCAGGACCTGTGGCATAGTTCCTTTGTGTAATAAATTATTCTGCCTAATGTGTTTAATTTTTATAGAATCAAGGAATATTCTGAGTTTGAAAGGACCCACTAATCATAATATTTGAGAACTAGTGTTTTAGCACACATTAATAAAATGAAAATAGTTGTAAAGATGGTCCTCAGTAATAGTTTAAGTAACAGTTTATTAATAGTGGGTCACACTGAGTTGCCAAATCTGACTTCTCCAGGTACCGAGTTGTGGGTGAGACCATGCTGTGCTGGGGAAGTGTGACTGACATGCACACACATATTCCCAGGCTGGTTTTCCCATATCTATTTCAGGGACTGATGGGTTGGAAACATTGGTGACTTGAGCTTCACCCCTAGTTTAGATTTGCTGGGATGTGATCAGATTCATGCCTGTCCTGCTATTGATACCTATGCTGACCAATGTAAAATTCAATTGGTATGTCCACAGCATAGATAAACTCAGAAAAGAAAGTTTGGTGAAATGCTACCCTCACCAAATTGACCAAGGGTTTCCACCGGCAAACATTTTGCAGCAGCAAGTGAGGAGAAGGGAACATTTTTTTCTGATCTATTTACAAGAAGTTCCACAATAACCATAACCACAGAACTGTGTGGGCATTTCCTTGTGTAAACAAGCCCTGCCCTCTGTTTGAAGAGTGTAAGTGTGCAGTCTTTTGCTATGTAAGTGAGACTTTGGCCATAGAATGTTGCAGATAAGGAACTAGGTTTACTCTATATCTTAGATTTGCCTTGTGAATTTTGAGTCACAGCTCAGTTTATGGGTATTTAGGGAGTGAGGAATAGCAGCATAATTCGAACTTGAAATAATTTCTTTACTGCTTGTTAATTGTGTATGTTCTTGTAAAGAGACTGGGAAAGTGATGTTGACAGGAGCTTGGAGTTACTTTACCTGGAGTCATAGGTGTTCAATGTACAAATTTGATTATAAGAACTGAGTCACTGGTTAAAGGAGCGCACCTTAAAAAAAAAAAAATTAAGAAAAAAAAATAAGGAGCTTCTCTTATAGAATGAGGTTAAGAATTTTGATTTCTAGCTGATGACATTTTTGGGTCTAAACTACTATTCTGTTTCACAGAACATAAACATTTATTTTCTTCCTAGTGCACAAAATACCTGCGTGCCCACTCTGTGGTTCATGAGAAAATGATTTGACGGGAACTTGTTGTTTGGGCAATACTTATCTGTATGAAATAGAACATCTTGCAACATTACTCATTTTGAGGAAATTTAGTGAGAAAACTAGGAAAATATTTCTAAAATTTGGTATTTAAAGTCATGTGGAATTTCCTTTATGAAAAAAAAAATCTACTGTAGACTTTGCACAAGCAGACGTGAATATTTTAAGTTTTTGTTTCTATTCTACTTAAAGTGCACTCTCCAACTGCCAAAGTATTTTTTGCTTTCCAGTTTCCTTTAAGGGCATGAGTGTTCTTTTAATCACAAGCTGGCTGCTCACAGCATTCTTTAAAACACTTGCTCAGCTGCTTCCTAACTCAGGATCAATAACTTCATAGATAATTAAACTAACCATCTCTTAAAAATAGATGCCATCTTTTATATCCCTTATACCCCTAACCTCCCACTTATCCCATTTGACAGTCTCTGCTTATGCTAGTTTGCCAAGCTGAATATTGATACTCCACTGCCAGAATGCCTGGCCCGAGCCAGTGAGGGATCCTGTGCAGACAGCTGCACTACAGGCATTGTAACTTCATAGCTTGAAATGCAGGGACTTATTTATTTATCCTAAATATAACTAATAGCAATAAAAATGCATTTTTTTAAAAAAAATTGCACTTAATTATTGGCCCAGCTGTTGTTGTTACAAATATTTTCAAGGAAATACTGTTTCAGAAGTTCTGATTTAGATTTTTTTACTTTAAAAGTAAAGTTAGCATACACTAACAAGATTTTTGAATCTTTAGACACAATATTGAACTTGTGATTTTATTAAAACACAGCTTGATGACTGTCACAAATGTATAACCTTGAACAGCTCAACTGACCTGAAATTTATAATTCTTGTTATGAAACACGACACTGTTCTGCAACAAAAGACATTAAACTGGTATAATAAATGCAGTCTTCATTTATTGTTCTGACTGAGTTGTGTTATCAGCTTTCCTGGAATAAATCATAATTTCTCTATTGATATTTTCAATTGGAAGACAAAACAAGTATATTCCTTAAAGCAATCCCGTGTTCTTAAAATTTTTACTTTACAAAGATTAACATTGTCAACTCATATTGCCTCAAAGAAGTATGGAATTGAAATCCAGACTTTGTCTGTTTAGGATTGAGAGATGTCGATAATGGGGATTAGATAAAATCTCTAAAGTGATCTATAAAGTGTAGATTATAGACCTTTTGTTCATGTTTTGTAAGAGTGTAGATATTCACCTTTTTATCTGTGAAATGTTAGAAAAACTATTTTGCAAGTTCAAAGAAAGTTTGAGGTGCAAAAGATAGTGGTGTAAATTTGTACAGGAGAAAAAAACCCTTTCTGTGCTTCAGTTTCAAAACTCTGTACTTTTAGTCAGTGATTGCTGATCAGTGCCATTTTACTTTCGTATGACTTGCTGTGATGCATATTTCTGGGGGAAAATATTGCACAAGAGTGAGGTTGTTCTTAAAAGGCATTTATGAGTGGCTCATATGTGGGCCACAATGAAAGACTTGGTAGCATTTGAGTTGCCTTAGTACTTAAAATTATCAGTGTCACTAAATAAAAAATAATGAGAAATTATGACTTAGAGAATAGTAGGAACATAGGTTTTATAAAGTCACAGTGTGTTTTGATATGTGCAGACAAGTTAATGTTCTTTTGTTTATATACAGTTGTCTCAAAAAGCATTCAGGAACAAATAGCCAAATATAAAGGAAATATATGTTTAATATGTATAATAACTGCATTCCCATTCCTCTACTGCATCTTTTTTTTTTTTTTTTTTGTAGTGGAACCCTTTTTAATATTCCAAAATACTGAAGCTGACACAAAATTAATTTGTATAAATTACTTCATGAATACATATTAGAACATTCAGGTGTAGTGTGAATATTCTTATATTATAATTGTGTGGTTGGGGTGAACTCTTTTATTTTACTCAATTGAATTTAAATCTGAATATGGTCATTTGGACCTAAGCTCAGGAGGGAGGTGGGGTGAGGGGAACCAGCTTTCTCTGTAACAAAATGAACTTGTTTTTCTGCCCATATCAGCTTCCTCGCAGATTAAATTTTAATAAAATGTTAGTAACATAGGAACTTTTTAGAGATCTTCTTTTTTAAAGTGCTTAACTATTAGCACTATTCCAATGGACTTTAAAGAAACAGTTAAAGAATTTCTAATTAGTAAGTAACTTTAACTCAAGTGCTGGCAGGTTTTTAATAAACTTTCAAGTAATATGCAATAAAATTTTTTTTATTTCCATTAAAAAATACATTAAGGGAAAACTATATAAAATAAAAATTAAATTAATGCCTTAAAAATCTTATCTATTGGACTAGTAAAGTTAATAAATATCTACTGGTGATTTATGTATAATTCTGCAAGTACTCACTTGTTGCAGATGATAGATGATAGATGATAGAGTTATTTTCTGAGATGGTTGTGTTTGTAAATGATAGTGCAACATTCTCCAAACTGCGTTGGCAGTTGCTCAATACATTTCTCCATGAAATCTCTTTTACTGATGGAAATACTTGGTAGCGGAAAGGATAAATTATGGTTTTCTCAGATGTTAAGAGTTCAGGCTAGTAAAAGTCAAATTAGTTTAAAAAGTAGGGGAAATACCTGGCCTGGGATACACATAGGCCTAAACCCAACTGCTCTTTCTCGTGGGAGACATTTTTTTTACTCTCTTGTGTCAGAAGTGTTTGGTGGGTCTCAGCATTTCCAATCTCCTCCCTCCCTGCACTGGGCAGCAGATGTTCCTGCATTGAAGAGACCCAACAGCATGTTAACAATTCCCAAAATATTTTTGGCATCCAAGTACTATCATATTGGGTGACTTGAGGAGGATTCTAAGAGCACTGTAGGAGTAGCTTACTAGTTTGGCTGGGAATTCTTTTGGGATAGCAGATTTGTCGGCACAAGTACCTGTAATACAGATGAAAGTAATCTTCTCTTGAAATCAAAGCCTTATTTCATTTGAAATTAATGGCATTTATGATACTGGATGATGGACATTAGTAGTGGTAGGCTATGAGCTCTCAAAAAGAAGCAGAGAAGGGAAGAAGGAAAAATATAGGGTTGTTATTTTTAAAAAGACCGACAAATCAACAAAATAATTTTCAATAAGAGATACTTGGGAAAATGTGGAAGATGGGCTGCAAACAAAGAGCTTATTTGTTCGAGATCTAATGAATTTGATATAGTTGCAAATGCTATATGTGACCTTGAGTCTCTGATTAATTTTTGTACTTTTGTAGCCATTCTATTTCTAATAAGAACAAGGAATTTTAATTAATCTCTAAATTTGTAAAATTGGGATAATGTCCTTTAAAAGCCAGGACTATTTTCCATACCATTTGCCAAAACTCTGATGGCTTAACACAGAAACCCGAAATTATCTTCTTGTTTGATAATTTGATGCTGCACCTGTGTGTCTGCCTTTGAGTATCTATGGATGACGATCCACAAGGGCGAACAGCAACACTGGAGTGTGGTGTAGTGTTTTCAGCATTGCTTTCAGCTGGTCTAGGGGTGTTTACCGCAGATGTGTAATGGTGGGTTGACCATGACTGGCTGCCAGATGCCCATCCAGCTGCTCCTGCTGTCTCTGTGTTCCTCCTCCATGTTTCTGCCTGCATTCCCCGGGCTCAGCCCCGGCTGCTGGGCAGCGTTTTGCCCTCCCTTGCCCTTTCTTTCCGCGGGGCTCTGGGGCTGAGGGGCTCAGCCGGGCCCTGCGCTGCGGCCACTGCAGCTGTGTCAGGTCTGGGAGCTCCAGACAGATGCTCCACACAGAGGCTGTGCCCCTTCAGCTCTTGCAGCTGCAACATCTTGGCACCTGCACCCAGGTAGGCCCTGTCACTGACGGGGAAGGGCTTCATCCCTGTCCTCCAGCACCTTCCGCTCCCGGCTGTGGGGCACCAGCCTTGCCTTGCCCTGGCTGAGGTGGTTGCTGTGGTGTTGTCAGTCGCTTCAAGCTGCTGTAAAGGCCACTTGTGGGACACCCTGCAGGTGCAAAAGCAGCAGGGAGGAGCAGTTTTACCTGCAAGCTGTGTCCTCTCAGGGTGCACTTGCCAAGCAGCAGTGGTCTGCGCGAATGCCGGTAGATGCTGTGTCCCTCCGGGCTTTTTTGTTCATCTCTAGAAACAGGGAAGAACAGGAGCAGAAATAGATTACTTTTCACCTTCGTACCTAGTCTCCCTGATTTCATGGCTTTGTCAGTGATGGTGCCTGCCCTGCCTTGGCTGGGATCAGAGGGTTCCTGCCAGTTTCAAGGGTTTCTTTTGGCAAACCTTGCCCAGGGCAGAAGGTTGCTGGCCTGCCAGAGGCGCTGGACCCTCCATCTTTGTGTGTAAGGTTTCCCTTCTCCAGTTAGAATATTTTATATCTCAAGGACCTAAGTGGATAAGTTTTGAGTCTTGTTCTACCTGCTTTGCTAGATTTTTGTGCAGTGTTTATCTTGGTGGTACTGTGCAGCTTCTTAAGGTGCTGCATGCAAAAGTAGAATGTTTATCCACTAAATCCTGATTTTGAATTTCTAAGTGCACCTTCTGGAAAACAGAAGACTTCACAAATGCAGTTAAAAGACATGATCCTGTTTCTCTTGCAGAGATAATGCCGGGTTAGGACTTCAAAGAATGCTTGTCACTATCAGGCTGTGCTTGCGTAGATACAATCTTTTGTTTGCATGTGTTTGGCCTGAAAGTGTATCCCAGTTGTCACTATGATGTGTTACTCTGTTAAAAGCATGTAATTATTTTAGAACTGAATACAAAGTTCTCATTGCATTTTAATCAGAGGGACATGCAAATATATCCTCATGGCTACACTGTGAAATATTCTCAGCACCCATATGGATGTTTTTCCTTTTTCTACCTCCATTCATCCAGATTGCCAGTAACATGAAGAGAAGCTCAGCTGAGATCTGCTTTGGAGTGGGCTCAGTTTTGGAAGGAGAGCACAAAGCTACAGTACTTTTCCTTTATTTTCCCACTGGCCAGGTTGTTTTTATCTTTCCTCGCTGGATCATGGTGTCAGGGACAGAAGAATTGCCTGGAGTAAGAATTAGTGTTCTTATTTCATATAAAATGATATATGGGTGTTGAAACTGTGGAGTAGCAGTTCTGGCAATACAGACCTCTGAAAATTATTTGGTTTTAATGTACTCAAAGAATGCTGTATGTTTAAATGGTTAGTCTCTAGTTTAAGAAAAATAACAGAAAAATAGTATTTACTTTTTAAAAACCAGTATTTTCAGTCTGATGGAGTTTTTTTATGTCAACACATTTGAGACCAAGATTGTGATTTGTTTGAAGTTTATTGGTCAGTGTGAAAATTTACTGTGAAAGCTGTCTGTGTTTGTCAAGTTAATTTTTCAGGGGTATGAAACTCAAACTTTGCAAGTTTAGCTATTTAGCCTAGAGACTGGAAGCTCGTGCATTTCCTGTCAAAAATGTTGTAACTCAAATTGTAAGCATAGTGAAATATTTCAGCATTCATATGGGTAATTTTTATTCTGTTTATGTGATTAATTAATGCTTGTTATGTTCCAGTGAACTGTAGGATGCTAAAATAAATAAAAAATTATTATATGTATTGATTTAAGCTGATTATTTAAATTATTTAATTAATTGAATTAAGAAATTACTTGGATGTCTTGAAAGCAATACAGTTTAGTCCATCATATTTTTTAATCTATTAGTCTTCAGAATATGTTTGCACATTTGTTAAATTGTTAATGACTTGTTCAGATGTCCCCAAACTTTGACATTCTTTGGAATACTGAAATTGCTGAATGTTGAAGTGGGATAACAAAGCTCTCCAGAGCTTGTCAAATGTGAATGGAGAGTTATAAATTGGAACTGCTTAATGATTTATGTGCACACAGCTCACCAGAAGTTTTGTGAAAAAATTTAAAATTTACAGACTCTTGCGAATGAAAACTTAAAAATTAATTTGAAAATACTTCTGCTGCTGAGAATTGTGACTGAATGGAACTGCAAGGTGCTACAGTCACAGAAAATGATAATATGGTAACTTGGCTTCATTTCTTCAGTTTGTGGTCAACAAGATCCTAGTATTGTAAATCTTCAATACTTGGGTTTCATTTGTGTAAAGTTTTTGATTTATATGTTATACTATACCTTTATGTTTTGGTTTGTTTTTGTATTCAAATACCTCTTTCTAAACTAAATGTGTTCTTTGTTCTCTTAACCAGCCTGTTTTTTCATATGTGCAATAGTTTTCATTAAATAGTTTATAGCTGTAGTTCAGTGTATCAATTTTGCATCTAGGAGTATCTGGATGCATAGATAGATCAGTATCATTGTGAGGACAAAAATCATAATGCAGCTAAGATGACTTAGAGTTAATTGATCTGGGGGGGGGGTTGAGAGAAGTCTAAACACAGCCAGCTGTGTGCCCTGACAATGTTCTGGGTTACATCAGTGGGAGTAGAGCCAGTAGGTGAAGTGATTCTTCCCCATTATTTGACACTTATTAGACCATGTATGGAGTCCTGTGTCAGGTTTTGGCTCTCCTGGTACAAGAATGCTGATAAGCTTGAGTAAATCCATGAGCAGGCAGTAAGACAGTCAGAGGACTGGAGCATGGAAGGAAGAGAAGAGACTGGGTCAGTTGTACTCGTTCAGACTGCAGAAGATGTGGGTGTGAGGAGGCCTTGTACATGCAGACATGCATGCAGATAAAGTGAGAGGTAAGTCCTGAAGCATGGAGCTTCCAGTTCTGGGTGGGGAAAAAAATCACAATGAAGATACTTAAGGACTGGAACCTGTTGCTCATACACAGTGTGAGCTCTCCGTGCTTGAAGGGTGTCAAGACCATGCTGGATCAAGCCCTGAGCAGCCTGGTCTAAATTCACTGTTGTCCTTGCTTAGAGCAGAACATTGAACTAGGTCATCCTGAGGTCCCTTCCAATCTGAAAGGTATTGTGATTCTGTGGAATTCTAAGTGATGAGTGCAGGGCAGAACATGCTGTAGCTACTGTGCAGGTGCTGTAAACTGCTGAGAAGAGTTTGATGCAGAGCTGCAAAAACTTTTTAGGGCAAATATGCTGGCAGAATTCCTGTTGTTAGGCTTTACAGTATGGAATTGTAGAAATCTGAAGGAAAAGTTCATATCATTCAGAATAGATTTTGCATCTAATAAATATGGCTATGTGATTACTGCAAGGTTTTATAGAAAATAACTGCGAATTCTACTCCGTACTAAAGAGTTTCCTGCCTTTTTTTCTCTAAGGCAAGGAATATATTTTTCTTTAAATATTATACACATACACATTTAAATGGTTTTGGTTTATTTGCATTTGTGTACTTTCTAGGTTTCTGTTCCACTTCTGGTTCTTAACCATCTCCCATCTTGAAAGAAAGTAGCTCTCTGGGTGTCTGACTGCTTCTGATTTTGGGCTGCTTCACTTTTTTCATCCCTGTTTGACTTGAGATAGATGGTGGTTTTTTTGTTTCCACTCACCATTTTTTTCCACTTAGGTATTCGTGTTTGTCCTGATAGATTGGTTGTTAAAACTCTTTGCTGTCACACCAGTGACTCAATGGGCCAGTTCTGTCAGAATTCTGGGGTGCAAGCAACCATGGTTCTTCAGGTAAAACTAATTTTGTTGTTAAAGATTTGTTTCCTGCATGAACAGTTACTGCTTGCTTGAAGCAATTATTTTTTCTATTAATAAGAAAAAGAAACATCTCCAAATCACATCCAGATTAATCAGTGCTACTACAAGTAATCATTATTACTATATATTTCATTGTTTTCCTTCTATTAATGGCTAAAGGAGGGAAGGAAGAAAACCCTGTATATCTGTTCCACTTACGGCATGAAATAGGATCCCTGCAGAATAGGAGGTATTGAGTGGTGAGGAGAAATAGGAAAAAGCCAGGAATGGGAAGGGAGGTATTTTGGACATGGAAAGGAGGGAAAAATGCTGGTTGTCACATGGGTGTTGGTGGCTTGAAAGCTTTAGTTATTTGTTCATAGGAGGTATGCACACTTAGTTTGGTCATCACTGCAAAACAGGGCGGAATGAATCATCATTTAGCAGAACAGATACAGCAGAAGATCAATTCTGGAATCAGCACCACATTGTCTTCATCATGAGAGTTAAGATGTTAAAAAGAGAGTTTAAAAGCCAAAAGTATCTCCTAAAACACCTGTGTACTTTGGTGGCTTGAAAGACTGTACAAATATATTGTCACTCTGGTGCTATTTATTCAGCTCTTTGCTTTTTGTATTTTGGTTTTTGTCATAGTTCAAAGTTACTGTCTTCTGTTGTGGTCATGGGTTTTTTATTGGAACCATATAAAATATTTCCTAGATGCCTAAATAATAAGTAAAAATAGGAGTATTATTTCTGTGACTTGTTAAATGTTTGCTACATTTCAGGCCTTTGCTGACTTGTCAGGGTTGTGGAATTGCAGGTGTGTTGTGCTCCTGCTCTGGATTTACTGATATGAATCTGTTCAATGTTTTCATACTCCTCGCTCAGATCTCACACTTACACCCTGTATCTTTTAAAATCCTTACTAGAGAAGAGAAATTTTGGGTGTAGAATATGTATGGATCTCTTGTTCTGAGATGCAAGGAATTACTATGCAGTTTCAAAAAGTACCAAGTCCTTCTTTTATACATTTGAGATTCTAAGCATTTCTTGCCTCTTCTTGCACAGGGGATTAATTAAAAAAACCCAAAAAACCAACTAAAGCTCACAACTGTTAGTTGTCTGAAGTAATACCAAATTTTTAACTGAGGGCTGATTGAATACGTAATGAAGATTAATTTTGAATAGGAAGATAATTTTTTAAAAAATGAGGTGTTAATTAATATGGGGAAGCATTTCTTTCAGTAAAGCTGTTTCTCTCTGCATATAGAAGTAAATGTCAAAAAGTTTGGGTGTTTTTAGTTGCAGATTCCAAAAGGTTCCCTGTTCATGCTCATTGCTCAGAAGTTTCCTCTCAGAAAACTGGGATGTGTGGATAGGTGATTAGATATGGATGTGGTGTAAGCATACCTTCTTGAATATGCTGATTTAGAAGGGGACAGTGTTGAAATAAGTAACATTTACTTAAAAAGAACAAAAAAATCTGCCGTAAACCTGTTAAGGCCCCAAAATACTACAGTGAAATGAGATATTGACAGTTAAAATGAACTTAATGCTCCAGAACCAGAATTGGGAATCTTACTGGATTAAAATAATATAAAATAGTTTTGTGGTCTAATTTTAGTTTCCTCTGAAAAAAACTGGGGGGAAAGAATGTAGATATCTTTGGTGGTTTTTGTTGTGGGTTTCTTTTTTCTTTCTTTTAGTTTACTTTTGTTTTTCAGGTCTGTATATAGGATCTACATGGAATTTGCATTCATTGATTTCTCTCAAGCAGTTTGACACATCTTAGTCTGTTTAATGAAGGTGAAATTTTCTTTCGAAAATAATCATGATAAAGATTGTCTTTCAACTTGTGAAGCATTACTTCTGGGATGATTAATATTAAAAGTAAATAAGCGTCACCTTCTGTTTTTTGAAATCCCAGTTTAAATGTAAGAAGACTTAATTATAAGGACACAACTTCATTATGAGTTGTGGAAGTGATGGCCATCTTTTATATTTCTCTTTAATCCATTTGCTAAATCCACTTTAGTTATCAGATAGAAGCAGATTGTTAGATTTGTAATGGCTAAGTTTGGGGTTTTGTCTGAATAAGCAGAGCCAACCTGAATCTCAAAATATATCTGATACTATATCTGGAAGATAAAAAGGAAAATTGAGCATTCAGCTTGTAACTCCAATTGAGGGAGCACTCCGGAGAGTTTGGCTTGGTGAAAAACAGACGTAAACCAGGATTTTGAATTGCACAGTAATTTGAGGAATTTAGAATTTATAGTAGAGAATTAAGCATTTATGTGGACGATGAGACATGCACTGATTCTCTGTAGAAACACCAAAACTGAAGCGTTCAAAACATTGAACCTCCCCTGCCCTTGACTGTAGAATGCCGGGGTAGTAATGGTTTGTCACAGTGAGGTTTCTGAATAAAATAAAGCTGTTAATAAATGACATGCATGGTAATTCAGTATAGTGTTGTAGTTAAACATTTGTATTTTTCTGCCACTCTCATAGATTAGAGGGGACTGTTGAACATTACTGGTAACAAGATGCACCTCATATGCATGCTAATGGATTATAACTTTTTATAGGTGCAATTTGTACCTGTCTCTCAGTGGATTGGGATAGTGGTGCATGAGGAACAGATCGTTAAGCATCAGTAGCCAAGCTTTGCTAATTAGCACATCTTCCAGTGCCAACTCTCTTTGTCCACAGAGAATGTAAATTATTCTTATTTTCTCCCTCAATCTTTTGGGCTTCTTAAGCAATGTATCTCTTCGACTGGGAGATAGAGACTGCAGATTTGTAGTTTTCAATTCTCATGATTAATTGAAGAACATGCATGGTTTATTCAAAAGCAGGGATGCTGCCAAAAATGATCTAATTGGTTAAATAAATAACCCTAAGCTTTTATTACTCAATGTGTTTTTTATTGAATTATTAATACTATTTCACTCTGCAAATCAGTAAGAGTTAATGACTGATTTGCCCGAGGCTATTAATATTTTTCCAATCAGTGGTAAACTGCTATGATGACTTCTTTTGCTGACTTATATCTCACTGTATTTGTTCACTTGGTAAAATGGTGTTGATGGTAAAAAAAGACTGAAAAATAGCATCCAAATTTCAGCTTGTTCTGGTTGGTTTTTTTGTGTCTGATGAAATACATAATTCTGTTCATAAAATAGATTATGAACTATGTTTTGGGATAGGGAAACAAAAAAGAGGAAATGTTTTTTGAGACTCATTTGTTCTAAGTGTGATTCAAAGAAAGGGGAGCATAATGCATTTATTTATCACCTTTACAGTGAAAAAGGAGGAGGAATTTGAGCCTTATATGATTTTGTAGTGGTAAGTAATACTCCCATACATGAACAGAGGTGTGCGCAAAGAAGTGCTGCAATGTAGTATGGAATGGTTCTGAGCAAGTGCCCAAAACAAAAAGATGAAATAGGCTCTGACCTGTGCAAGGCACTAAAGGTCTTGAAAATTAGGTTTGAATTCTGTTTCTTTGTATCTGTTTAGTTCTGGGAAAGACAGAAAACCATCACTAACTGCTTCTAAGTACAGGAATAAGATACGTAAGCATATGGTTGACTGTATCAGATGGCCATTATGAATGTGTATGAAAATGTGGGTGTATTTCTGAAAACTAATTAAATAAAATTTTTTTTTGAAACCAGAAAAACATTTTTGAGTACTAGTGGATGATATTACCATGTGTGTATCCAATCTAGCTTTGCTTAGACCTTTTTGTTTCAAATATTAGCTTTTGTCCGTCATGTCAGGTGTAAGTCAAGTGGCTGAGAAATGCACTTCTTTTCTTACCAGATATTCAAATTTTTTTTCCTTTTAAAACTTTTCCAGCTGAGTTACACTGCAGCAAATAACTGAGCTTCTTCACCTTTCTCAAACCTTTGAGATGGGTAGTCACTAAGAGATGGGCATATACAGTAAGAGGAAGGAATAAGGCTGTGCTGTCTTCATGACAGAGAGGAACAGACTGTGTGCGGGGAAGACAGCTGAGTTTTAGGAAATCACAATATGGAATTCAGGGAACTGTCATTTGTTAATTTCTGTGATACAAGAACAGAGAGAAACTTGAAACTCTGTGATAACCAGACAGCAGTGAACTCCTGGCATTTGCTGCTGCATGAGGTAGTGGAGGCTAATGGTGACAGATGAGATCAGAAAGGGAGTCTGTCTAATTCACAGGTAACAGCTCTGTAAGGAGGTATTAGAAATATTGCCCTCCAGCATCTCTAGTTCAAGAGATACAGAAACTGGCTAACCTGTGGTATTCCTGAGCCTCATCTCTACAGCTGGAGATGCAGCACTGGACTGGAGATACCTTTGGCCTGACCCTGTGGGGCATTTGCCACCTACTCAGGGACAGTAGCATTGATGCGTGGAAACCATTTGTGCAAAGAGAATTCCACAACCCAGGAATTCCCTCAGCTGCTGGCCATTGAAGTTTTGTATGCCGCTGTGGCTTCTAACCTGAATTTGGGATTGTCTTTGAGAGAAAAGGATATAACAGTGCTTCAGCATTCTGGTAGCCTGTTGGCTTCCAATGCAGCTTCTTGGGGTCATTGAAAAAGTGTATATACCATAGAGCAGCTTTGAGGATGTTGGAGTCAGAAAATACTTGAAGGCTGGGAGGGGAAAAGTCACTTTGTCACCTTTGTCCTTTTTCATTCTTGTCTTTTGTATGTGTATGTGATAATACTGTTGCCATGAGAGGGTATTGGAGTCTGAATAAATACTTTGAGATAAAAGTAGAAACAGTGATTTAGATTAGAGTTCCTATGGCAGTTTTTGTGCATTTGCATTTTCCATGCAGTCTCTATAAACGATTATGTTTTTCTTCTATTTCTTGTTGCTAGGTAAAAGGCCCAGAGAGGGGGGGAAAAAAAAAAAAGGTGGTGCCTAAGTTTTTATACTCAAGAAACAGTAGTTTGGTGTGTGGAGGGAAAACTGGGACTGGTCTCTAGTTTATTGGGTTTTTTTTTACCAATGGCCTAAGTTTATTTATAATAATAACAACTAAGTAGTGTTTTTAGAAATAAATACTTTAAATTACTTACTGTTTTAAACTCTGTTTCAGTAATAAGCTGGTATCAGAAGTCCATTGTTTACATTAAGAATCAGGTCTGGTTTTGTCACAGAGATCTAGTCAGGTTATAAAATAAACAGTATTTTATTCAGTGCAACAAAGGGAGTTGTTTTCTTGGCTTTTATGAGAATAGTTATGTTTTGCACAGATTTTATGAAATTTGCATGCATAAGCCAGTCTAATCAGAAATGTTCCACATTAGAAAAATATTGCAGTGGCTCTCAGAGGAACAGAGGTGAGGTTTGATGACTTGATACATCTTTTGCATTTTCAGTTTAATATTTATTATTTTGTGATGTATTTTTGCCACTGGAAGGAAGTAATAAGTGCGCGTACAGAGAAAGAAACAAAGGTAGAGCATGCCGTATTTTTTTTTTACATGCTAGTAGTTCTTTGCTAAATATATTCTTTTGCTTGCTAGCTTGCTTTTGTGGTTTTTTTTCTTTTTTTTTTGATAGTGCAAAGGTAAGTAGTTTTTTTGCATATTCAGTTTCTTGTATTATGGCATCTTACAGCCTTTTCATCCTATGGCGAAACTTAGCAAATGAAAGTAATGTTTCTATAAAATAAAGGGGTTGGATTTGGAGTTGGAAGACCACTGTCATTGTAGCAGTTGATTTGCTGGGTGGTCTGCCCGTGGCTTTGGAATGGAGCCACTTAGAATGCAGCATCCTACAAGTGTTTTAAACTCTCGCAATGGATATTAATGCAACGGTTTTAGTTTTAAGATTTTGGCTATTATAAGATTACATCTGCCTGCAAAAGTAATGTCTAGGTCCTGTTATCAAGAATTTGAGGTTTTTGCAGTTCTGCTCAAAGATGTTTTCATCCTGACATGAAATCCTGACATGACCACATCCTGGTGGTCCATGCATAGAATTACTTCTGAACCCTCCACAGAACAGACTTTATCATCATGAGAAGTTGGATTGTGCATCAAACCTGCAGAGAGAGGAGTGTGTACCCATATTTACATTGCTGTGCTTTTACATCAAGCTTATTGTCTGAAGGGACATCTCTCTCCTGAGGAACAACAAAATATTCAGCATCTGTGCTAAGTTCTGTCCAGCTGGCTAGAATAGGAGAAAAAAAACCCAATTAAAAAAAAAACACCCACAACAAAACAAACCAACAAAAAAAGCAACCCAAACTTTGTTACAACTTGCTTATTTTAAAGAAGGCAGTGGGAACTTTCTTGAAGCAAATACTGAGAATGAATTAATTGACATGCTGGATTAGTCACAGCAGCAATACCACTGAGACTAATGAATCTGAAAGCTTTAAATTGAAACAATGGAAAATGGCATGCTGCCTGTCCATATTTGCCCTATAAACATCATGATCTGTCATCTTTGTATATGGCTCTGCAGCTGATAAGAATTTAAATCTCCATTTGTCCAATATTTGGCCTTACATTTTGGGGACTGATCCTAGTAAGCATATTTATTATCAGACAAAAATTTGGCTATGTATTTTATTATATTATTTATATTTTTACTTCATGGTGTTTATTTGCCCACCATTAAACACATAGTATATATATTTTTTTTCCATACAATAATACCACCAGAAGGTTCTAATATTATTAGCCACATGTTTGTGCAGGAAGAGAAGGTTCATAAAGCCAGTAAGTTATTCTGCATTGAATTTTGTTCAGTACTTTAAAATGAGTTTTTCATCTCTACATCAAAATTCTAGTAACAGCTGGTCTGGTCACTTCACCTATTTCTGTGTAGCCCTTGACAAGTCAGAGTCAGAACTTAAAGTGAGGATTTCCTTTCTGTGACAAGTGACTTGTCAGAACCATTGGGTTGATTTTCAACTGTACTTGATCAGTTGACACTTGGCCATGCCCTCCTAGCTGCTCCTGTGAGACAGTCCAGGTAGGAGACCTTAGTGTGTGTTTTGCTGTGGGATTTATTATTTTTTTCTGACAAAATGGGAAAAAGGCTTTTCTATCCCTTGCTCACCTCCCTCCTCTCAATATCTGACAAATCACATTTATGCTATTGGCCTACACTTTAAAGAGCTGTTTTTCAGTGCTTGAAGGCTGATTGTTTTCATGCATATGAAATGGAGGTAATACAAAAATCTGCCTCATGTGCCTCGTTTGAATGAGTTTATGTGAGGGTAGGCACTTTTCCACTCACTGTTTTACTGACTATATGAAAGGACATGCCACAGAAAGCTTTAAATATTTCATTCTCAGTTAGTAGAAAATAATGAAGGAAATTTGTGCCAGGCTGTGGTTGCTGTCTAAGTTAAGGGCCTCTCTGCTTACCTGGAAAATTTGCTTTTCTTCCTTTTCTCTGTAGGTGTCCTTGCAGCTTGTGCTGCTGAGGACCCCACAAGAGAGACCATATCTGTTATTTACAGACACAACAATGTCAGTGAAATGAACTTGTGTTTTTCTCTTGCATTTTAAAAAAAGCAAGTCATATCTCACTTTTAATCTTTCCCTCTGATTTCTTCTTGTTAGTTTTGGACTTCTTTGTTTCTTTTTCTCTGCATGTATGTGCCGCCTTCTGATTAGAGTACTGCTGACTAGCTAAGTTGCAAGCTGGGGTGTATTGAATGCAAAACAAACCTATTAACTTCGTTCAGTGATGTGCAAATGCTTTTGTTGTTATTCTGCTGGACACAAGCTATCTGTAAGTATAACCATTTGAAGTTATTTCTAGTGCTCTGCACTTTTGGAGAAATGGCTCCAATGCCAAGCCAGCGTAGGTTTTTTGGGATGTTGTTTAGATTGTTTGGGTTTGGGGTTTTTTTTCTTGGTGTTTTTGGGGTTTTTTTTTGGTTGGGGTTTTTTTTGAGCATATTTGGATCTTTGCTGGCACTATCAAGACGTCTAAAAACTTCCGTGTTTAAGAATACTGGGAAATGTGAAAAGAGAAACCTGGAGATAAGAGATACCTGCCAGTTAGGAGCTAAAATCTGATTTGAAACTTCAAATACCAACTTAGATTAAATGGTTTTAAAATACTACCTTTTTTTAAAATCAAGTGATGATGTTTGCTTAGACTTCCAAAACCAGTGTGGTTGCTGAGTTCTACTCTGGTCAAAACTGGATGAGGTATTTAGTCAGAATTGCTATTTCAGTGTATTGGCAGTAGTTCAGGTGTTTGCATGTGCTCTACTGTCCCTGCTTGAACTGTGACCCTACCAGGAATTGCATCTCAGCATGGACTGCATCAAACTTCGTGCCTTCCTGTGAGTTGCTGGTCTAAATATAAAAGTGAAACCTGTATTTTTAACTTCCCTAATTCGTTTTAGGTAGGTAAAAGCTGTTTTGAGTAAATCCATTTAGTGGTATTTTTTTCTCTTTTTAAAATCTTTTCCCCCTGTGATGATATATTTGCAGACCTTTTTTGATGAGTAACTGCTTCCTAAATGCAAAAAGTGAAAAGATGAATATCTATATTTAAAAATTGACTGATTATCTTTTTTTTTTTAGATTTTCATCGTGGTTTTAAGTATTGGCACATAGTGACTATTACCTAATTTTTTTTTTAAGTACAAAAATGAGTTTAGGAATGGTGACTTTTTTCCCTTGTTATTTTACGAACAAGCAACCCATTCCATTGTTAGAGATGTATTTTGGATACTCTGACAGCAGCTTTAGTCAGGAGCAAATATGCAGCTGGGTGTGTTATAATATAGGCCTAATACAGGGTGTTATTAGTACATCCTGAATGCTTTGGCACTTTCCCAGATTTATCAGCTGGAAATCATGTGACAAATGAAAATGGTTTATTACTGCTCTGTGGTAATTGCATCTTCCTTCCCTCCTTCTTGATTTCCAGCTTCAAAAGAATGTGGTTGATGGTCTGTACATGCAACTTTTGGGTTATACTTACTTCTTCCTCAATCACATGCATTGGTTATACTACTTATATCTATATTTTACTGAAATATCTGCTTGAAAGAGAGATGTTTGCTCTGATACAGAAGGGATAAGATAGTAGAGTTGAATTACAGGGACTTGTGGCTTGTATGTTTTAGGCTAATTATGCAGTGGTTTCATGGCAGTAAACCAGTTGACTCAAGAGGAATAATGCTGTAAAGCTGATTATCCTAAAAACATGGAGTTTAATAAAGAATTTTGGAAGATAAGAAACGATGGAACCAGTGTAATGTAATCTCTTATCTTTTGATTTTTATCCTTGCTTTTCAATGCAAAGTCGGAAGTGGTAAATGTTATGTTTACAGTGAATTTTTGAACAGCTTGAACTGACTGGATTTTATTTCCTTATATATAAGAGCTTGCTTCCTTCTAGAGTAAAAGGAGGCAGAAAGCACTGTATGTGTACTCAGAAGGGTACCAACCTGTCCATTGCGTGCATGCGTGGGTGAAGGCTTGGTGTGTAAAATGGTTGCACTGCAGGGATGCCAGGAGAGGTGAGCACAAGGTGAGCCACCTTTGTATAGAGTCTGCTGTGATGTTTTAGAAGTTCAAGATGTTGGAGGAGCAGGGGATGCAAGATGACAGAAATCTTATGACTGAGGAATTAGAATTTACACAAAGAAGTGAAGCCTTTTAGATTACTAAAGTATCTGTGATCTGTTCAATATATGAAGCTGGAGAAAAATTAAACAAGGAATGGTTTTATGAGCTTTAGTCTCAATAAAAATAATTTTAAAAAAAGAAAATTTAAAGAAAGAATGGGAAATGATGCGAGGAAAAAGCTATGAAATAACCAAAATAGTCAAGTTGGAATAATTTGTGTGTGAGTCTAGAATAAGTCTAGATAATACTGATGCAGTCATTGCACATGCATCACAGATCAATTTCGGTTGTAAATAAATGTTAGTTCCCAAGGCACTCTTGAGAGGATTTAATCTGAAGTTAAATTTGTGTTGTCCAAGATGAAATTTCTGTGGTCATAATAAATACCAAATCCTTCTTGTTTCGTTAATGGAAAGAATCAGGCCTCCCTCTCATCCCTGCCATCACCCCCTGAAAAATAAAATGTACTTTGGTTATTATTATTTGGGAAGCCCAAGATACAAATGTCAGTGAGCTGCGCTATCCGTATTGCTGAAAATGGAAATGGTAGGGTGTGATTTGCTATATGAGGAATAACTGATCTTGTCTTTCCCACAGACTCTATGTGGGCTTTGGAAGTTGTCTTTTTGCAGGGCTAGTTCTTTCCCTGGTATTACTCACACCACAGGGACACAGTTTTCTGGAAACTGGTGTTATGTTGATGTAGTGTCGTATTGCAGACTTAAATGTGTGTTCTGAGAACAGTTGTATTATTTCACAGCTCTTTGCATTTCTCAAGTCTCCTACTACTGTTAGAAGAACTAGAATTGCTGTTGGTTTTGAGTGGCAGGTAGTTGTATTAACAGGCTGATACTGTTACAGATATTTAATGAGGAGTATATTAATGGTTGATTCCAGTCAATGTTTGCATTTGATAAGCATTAAGTAAATATTCAGTATTTAGTGCTAAATGTTAAGGGAAAAATAGTGAAGCCTTGTTTTTTAAAAGAACCTCTCAATGAAGAGAAAATTTCTGTGGGTACTCTTTCAATTGAATGGTGATAATAAATGCTAAACATTTATTTACTTTTACCCCCAGTATCAATTGATATACACATATTTTTTTTAAAAATACCTGCATGTAGGTAATTAGTAGTGCATTGTACTTGCCCTGAGTTAGCTATGGAATGCTCTTTGTATTCAAAATTATTAGATGCTGTTCTAGTTTCATGAAATCAAATACCGTAGGTATGTAGTTACTTACGGTGAGACAGATTTTTAAAAATAGAAATAAGTTTAGTTTTCATATTACATGCATCTCAGCAAATTTGTGTTTTCTGTAATTATATAAATTGTTGGGTATTACTCATTTTTGGCTGTGTGCCTCATAAAAGCATGCCTGTTCCTGTTTTTCATAATGCAAGCCAAGATAGGCAGTTTAGCAGGCAATCTCTAAGCTGACAGAATGCCAGCTTTATAGAGAAAAACACTTCAGATGCATAAGTGATGAGCAGAACACTTTTTTATTAAAGCTGGGTAAGTTCAATGCATAGAAAATGCAAGTTAGAGATAATTGAGTAATACCTTCTTTGTAACCTTTAAAGCAGCCATCACACTGAAATCTCTGTTACTGTGCAGAGAGACAGCCCTGATGTGGCATTTGTTTTCACCTGCTGTACACTTAGAGTAGCAAGCCATCTGTGACTTTTCATGGTAGATGGTTGCACAGAAGAAGATACAGAGGGAATTTGTGCAGCCCTATCTCAGCTTAAAAGCACAAACATGGTAAGCCATGAAGCTGCTGTCTTTTTAAGTAGAAAATTACATTGAAATTGGACATATTGTGAGGTGTACTCTCCTACATGTTCTTCTAATAAATATGTAACATTTATATTTCTTTGGGTTGCTTAATGGCAGAGAAGAACATTTATTTTGATAAGTTAAAATGGTTTATTTTATTTTAATGGTTTTGGTTGGGTTTTTTTTTGTGTGTAGCTGTCAATGTAACACCTGTACAGTAAGTGAGTAGACATTGTTTTATGTAGGAAAAAAGTACCATAGAAACAGTTATAAGATAAATTCTAGTGAAGATAATGGTGAGCTGCTTAGACTTTTACATCGCTTACTTGGTTCTTGAGGAGAAAGATAAAGAGGAAGGAAATATGCAAATCCTTTGTTTCTGCTTTAGCCAAAAAAACCCCCAATGGTAGTGTTGCACAGAGATATCAGATTATATTTTTATGTAAAAAAATATTTCCTGGAGACAGTTTTATAGATCTCAAAGCCTTCTAGTATTGCTTTGTTTCTTTGCTCTAAGGTACACAGAGAAGTTGTGTTGTTTGGCTTTCCTAACACGTCCTTTTGGATGTGCCTGGCCTTGCTCCATTGTTAAAACTGAGCACCTGAGTGTCCAGAGCAGCTAGTGTCTGTCCAATCTTGCTTGGTGCCATTCCTTCCATAGCAGCCAGGTCTCAGCCTCTCTGTCGTCCTCTTTTTAACTTCTCTTAAGGGTGATCCTCTGTGACCCACCTAGACACATAATTTATTTGTTTATGAACTGTAAAAGTTAAATGTCTGTGGTTTATAGGAGGTCATACTTTCTGAATTATTGCTTTTTTCTGAATTACAACAATTCTAATTGCACAGGCCTGTTGTACTGAGCAGTGTGATTCCAATTCCACAGGATGACCAGCTCTTTTCCCAATATAAATCAGCAACATTAAATAGAGTATTTTACTGTGCTTCTTGAAATCAGTAAAATGACGGAAATGCTTAACGCTGAATACAGAGTTGCTTTTCTTTCTGATTTTCTTGTGATGGTTTAGAATGCTTTTTGTTGAGATAGGGATGAAGTTTGCTCTCTCTAATGAGTACTTAATTAATATGAAACCACTTCATCTTCATTGTTGTTGAGACTTTCTTTAATCGTTGTGGTATAACAGTAGAATAAATACGAAATAATAAGTCTCATTTCTTGCTTAAAGGGATTTTGGATTTAAATTGAAAAAATAATTATATTCTTTATATGAAGAATCTCTCACTTGTTGTTTTTCATCTTTTAAGGATTTGGACTAATTTTCTAGGAATTTTAATATAGGAATGTAGGGTCTGGCAAGTGTGTAAAGCATGATACTTCTTTTTCTTCTGAAAATTTTATTGTTGTATTTTCTTGCCATGTGCAACTTAGGTTTTATTTAGATGATACATCTTTTCATCCACAATCCAACCATGTATTTATAGTGTTCTGCTTTCATGAAAAGTGAACCTTTTCATCTTATACCACTGTATCTTTTAAAAGATCCTATCTTTTAATATAAACAAATCATACAGATCACCAGTATTTCCTGGGTTCCACACTTACGATGGTAACTGAAGTCAGTCTGCTGTGTTCCTGTGATTTCCCTTCTGACATATATTGCTTATGTTGGGTCACTTACACTTACTGGATTTCTCACCTCACGCTCAATTGTGTTGACATACATCTATGGAAATTGTTTATTTTCAGCATGGGCATGCTCACTACAAATATTGTATGCAGATTTCTATGAAGGATATTTTATTTTTTAGTGTTTTGTTTTGAAAAGGTAGTTGTCATGAGTTGGTCTCTGACTATCACGTTTGTGCCCTCCAGCAGAGGAAAAAATGGAGATGTTTAATAATAAAGAGCTATAATAAGAACTGCTCTGTTAACCATAGAGGAAGCCTGGAACAAGGCAAAATGTTTCCACCTCAAAACAAAACAATGGTTGATGTATTGAAGGGGGTACCCAGGGACACTGAAACAAATCTGTCTTGCATTGTAAACCACTGTGCTCTTGCAAGTTTGTTTTAGGGCATCAGCAAATTAGAGTAGGAAGGGACAGGAGAACAGGGAAGGGATTTGCAGATACTGATGGGCAGCTTCTCTGAGGAGAGATGGAGTGGAAGGAAGGCCTGGTGATAAATAAGCAGCAGTGGCTGGTTGAAAAGGCAGGCTGGACGTAAAACTGGTGGTAGGTTTGGGAAAAAGATGTGCTAGGAAAATGCTTGTTTACAGTCATGTACCTGAATGTGTAAGAACAGGCCACAGCTGCTTTTCCCAGTTGTGAAAGATGTTGCAATAATTTCACTTTGCATTTCACCTCTCAAGCATATTTGGCATGAATATCAAGGATCAGGCTTTAGAAAATATGTGTACATTAGATAAAAGGGCTTCAGCTGCTTTGAGTATTTCAGCATGAGAGAATTGCCTGCATGCAATGTTGCTGACCCTGATGTCTGTCATGACTGTAATCTGCAAAAGCCTCCAGCACATCAGAATATCAAGAGGCTTTGGCAACTGCCCTATTTGTGAAGAACACATGTTGCACTTTTTTCTCACCTGCTGTGTAAAGGTGTAGTGGAGATGACAGGTGAGAGGGTGCTTTAAAAAAGAGGCTGCTGAGGTAAGAAGTTAGAACATCCTTACCCCTTGAAAACCCCCAAAATTACAAAATATTTTGAAAGTTTAAAGAATTCTTGTGCATTTAGACAATTATGCCTTCAGCAGTGACAGTCCTCTGAGAAATTGTTTTATTTCTTGGGGAATTTTCCCGTGAGGTAATATGGTAATTGTTTCACAAAGCACGTTTAGGTAAACTTCTCAATGTTTTCAGTGCGGATTTAGCTATAGGCTTTTGTGATTTAAGAGTCACATTTATGCACCTTTTTCACTTTGCTTTTAAAAGCCTTTTCTACTGTTGTATGCAAGAAACAAACAAAAATTGTGTAAGCAAGAAATTCTGTTTATATAATCTGTATGAAGAAAATTATAAAGCTGTTTAAACCAGTGAGGTTTTTTTTAGTAAAAAAAATATTGAGTTGTAAGCCTGTGTGCTTTTATTATTACAGCTGGGTCAGTTTAAGCTTGTTTCTGACCTTAGGTTCCCTTCTTCCCTCTAACCTTTGTGAGGCCTCAGAGCTCTCTGAGTTCATGGGAAGTCTGGTAGAGAGGAGGACGCTGGCAGTGTTTGGACAAGCACTCTGAGCATTTCTAGATAGCCAACTGTCAAAAATTGTTCTTCAAATATTTAGGAGGAGACAAGCTCTAGTAATTTTTCATAAATGTTTTATTCCCCCACCTCCCTCTTTTTTAAGTTTTACTTTTTTAAGAGGAGGAAAGTTGTGAAGTTGTGTTTTGCTTCAATTGCCCTTCTGCTGGTCTTGCTTCATCTGGTGAAGTGCTGGACTATTGATGACTGTTACCAGTGCTTAGAAGAAGTTCTAAATCATTAAGAAGTTGCTATTTCCAGCCATTTTGCTAGACAGTTTAACTTTTCCAAAATCCATCTTGAAAAGCTTGTGTTCATGTCGGGAAAAGAGCAGCTTCTTTTACAGCTTCTGTATAATATGCCAAGAGCTGCAACTGATTTAAAGCAAAGGTTCCTAAAGTCAAAAAAGCTCTATTCTAAATAGGCTCTGAGTGTAAATAAAGCATTTCAGGCACATCAGAGGTGAAGATTCTGTCCCATCATCATGTCTAGAAGCTAAGGGAGTTGCAACTAGTGATAAGGCCTTCTTTTCTGTAAAAGAGAGTGCAAAGGTGTCATTGCTGGTGTTTTTCCTTGTGTCCAGGATGGCATTTTTGCATGGCATTTGCAGTCTGAGGACTATTATCTGGGAAAATAACAGATTAAACACAAGAGCATACAGTGGTCCTTGTTATTAGGCCATTGTTTTTTCATGGGTTTGGTGGTACCAGTGTTTTTGTGATCAGATCTCAGTCAATTGTGATTTGTGACTGGTAGTTTGCCAGTGAGGTATATTAAACATCTTGATGGTGATGTGGTTAATCATTCATCATTCTTACAGGTTAATTTTGGGATTAGTTTGGAGGAGGGTTTTTCTGGTTTGTTTTTTTTTTTTTTCAGTGCTTGACACAGAGACTGTGGTCCTTTCTGTGGCCTCTTTTTGCAGTATTAGCTTCTTGCAATTAAAAGAAACTGTTCTTTGTTCTGGTTAACACCTTGAACACTGTCCCATTTTGTTGGTTATTGTTGTTTCTGTTGTTCCTCCATTCTTATCTTCAGTTTCCAGATTGTTCTGAATCATGGCTGTGACTTTGATGTTTTTCCACTTTTCTCCGAAGGTCTGCTCTTTATTTTGTTTGGCAGTTTTAATTGTAGGATCCGTGGTGTTCAGTTCTTCACAAGGAAGAGACTTTAATTTGCCTGGTACAGAAACAGAAGGCAATTGTCCTGTGGAGTGACTTTGTTCCTTGACTCTAAATGCATCTCAGATTGTGAATTTCAGTCTCCTGGTAGCATCCTAGACAAGGATGAAGTAGTGTCTCTGGAGATACTTTTTATGTTAGAAGCCAAAAAGACCCTGCAAGTGTATGCATGCCTGGATATTACAAAATTGGGGTTCTCGAAAATATTTTCCTGGGACTTCTGCTGTTGTTTTTTTTTTAATATGTGTACTGCAGCATTTTATTTTTAAATGAAAAACGTTGCTTGGTGTGAGTTCTCAGCTAAACTATATGTGATGCCCATTACTAAGGATGAAAGAGTTTACTCAATTTTCTAGCAGCTGATTCTTCCCCGCTGTTTTATGATAAAATATTTAAAGATTTGTAATGGTTTGGATGATGATGATAAGTGATTCTATTATTCTTCTATATTTTATATACGTACATGTGTATATGTGTGTTAGAATACTTGAATTTTCAGGGTGTTGGGTGATGAAGTTGGAAATAATACCTACAAATTTCTTCTTCTGTTTAAGTGCGAATTACCTATTCAAGCACACACAATAAAGTAGAATTGTTGTTTCTTGTGTTTAGGATTGGTTGTGATGGTTTTGCTTGTGCTATCTTTTGCTTACCTACTCCTTAGTATTAAAATCAATGTTTTAGGAAAGGGAAAAACAGTGCAACAAAAAGGGATGAAATCCCTAGAAGTAATTGTAAATATTGTCTCCTTTTGTAGCTGGACGTGACCAGGTTTTCTTAGGAGTTCAGTGAGAGTTTAGTAAAAATAAATTGTTTAGTTAAAATAAATGCTGGATAAGATGAAGGGATGATTTTCATCAAGTTTCAGATTTATGTTGCATTTGAAACATATTTCTCCTCTTGGTTCAATTTAATAATCCATGATGTAGAAGTTCTTAGAGCTGTTTTGCAGGACTAAGTTATGGGATTTCTTTTAATGAAAAACCATGAGGGAACTCAAAGCTTGCCATCTGCAGCATGAGGTACTAGCATTTTAAATTAGGTTTTGATTTGAGTGTGCTGGAGAAAATTCTTTCAAAATACGACAGATGATGTATTTGAAAAGAATTTCAGACGAGTTGCAGTACTGTTTGAACTCTAATTTGACCAACCTTGCTATTCAGACAAGTGTTTGAGAACTCCATGAGACAGCTTTATTTTGTTTTTGTTGCTCTTTGAGATGAGAAGCTAACGGGATAATCCAAGATAAGTAATGAAGAAGTACATTGTAAAATTAGATAATTAAGAGTGGGCAATAAAACTCTGAAAAACCTTGAAGTGTGGGCCATTTGCTACTTTTACCATATGTGTGAAGTTCTAGTAGACTAGTTCCTACAGTTAATATCAAAACAAAATCAATGCTGCAGTGTGTCTGTGAGCAGAAGCACTAGTTCTGTGAAAGCAGAAGAACATCCAGTATTCAATAAGTATAAAGATTTTTGTACCTTGGTCAATTTTCTTGAGGATCAATTAAAACTATTGCCTTACAAACAAGAGTTTAGTCATAACTTCATGTAAGTCTGTTTTGTATAAGTCTGGAACCCATTTTGGGGTCTAGAGAAGCAGTTGAAATGATGTAACTTGTCTGAACTGAGCAAGCTGTCAAATCCATGCAGAGGTGTTCTTATGTGATAGTTCTCCGTTCTTCATGTCTCAAGTCTAATTTGTTTCAGAGGACCTTACTGCATTTTGTAATATATAAATAGAACCATTTTGTCGTACAGTTGATTTAAAAATAGGACTGTCCAGGAGGAAAGGCAGAACAGATGAATGCTCTTCTGCTGCAGGATGAAATTATTGGAAGTGTTGGATCCATTAAAAATTTAGTTCCTTCACTAGCTCTCCCAGTATTTTAAGTGTGAGCTTCATCCTGCACTGTCAGTATTTCTTATGAGATGGACTACTCCTCGTTAGTCCTTTGGGAATATTTATAGGTATTCAAAGGCTGAAATTGGAATTTAATCACTCCCAGTCCTGTCTGTTTGATGTTTTGTGGAGATCAGTGGGAATGCTTATAGTAATCTGAATTAAATTTTTACCATGATTGCTACTCTCCAACTCTCCTTGTTCCTTTGCCATCAAGGGAACATCTCTGGCATCCTTAACAAATCTTTTTTCCCTGAGGAGGTGGATCACACATCACAGGTAGTACGTCTGTAAACAAATTGAAAGAAAGTAAAAGCTGATCCCCTTCTTTATGCTGTTGCAAATGAAGGTGATTCTTCTGAGGCAATTACTTTAGAGTACATCTTAAAAAAGGGATTGTAAACTTATGTCATTTTTCTGACTTTTTCTGTCTTTTTCTTCCTTTGACTCTCTGATGCACAGAGGCAAGTAAAGGAGCAAAATGTGCTTGACAGGAAACAGGCTAATGCAGAATGGGAGAAAATACCTGAAGAAATTGTGTCCTGTGCAGTATATAACACACACTGTTAGCAGGACTAGATGGGCAACTAACTTGGAGTTTTGTACAGGTTTCCCCACAAGTGTTGCACTATGCAGCTTGGGGAGTCAGAACTAAGGTGCTCTTGAGCAGCTTTTATTGACTTTGCATCCCATTGTACTGATAAGATGCCTTGAAAATGAGCTTTGCTAATTTTGCCGTACTGCTGTCAAAAGACTTTGACATTTCTAAAGGTGTCACTGAATAGGATATAGAGAAGATATTGTGATAACAGTAACTTTCTTCTTGAGCTTTCCCTTACCAATTTTAGCTTTTATTTAGAAAACTGATTTTAACCTCCAAACTGCAAGCCAAGCTTTGAACCTGAAAAAAACCAACAGATGTCTTAAATGCCAGTGATATATCCTCTGTTAAAAATTGAAGTAAATTCTGCTGTATCTAAAAAAAAATGGAAGGAAACCATACTGCACATAGCCTACCCATCTGTAACTATTGTCTGTAGTGACTTTTCTGACTTACAGATGTTTCAAGACATGCTGAAATGGGGCATGAACTGAGATGTTGTCAGGAAACGGCAAATAGCACTGCCTCCTGTAGCGGTTTTAAGCATATAAGAATGTCTGAGTAAGAACAAAATTCTTGGTGCTGAGTTTATTAACCTCCCACTTGATGACTTGTCTTATCCTTTCCATTTCAGTATTAGATTTGATTTCCTTCAGTTACTAGGAATCATGATTTCCCCCTTTTCTCTGCCTTAATTCCTGCCTCTCAAGTGGGCTCTGCTTTTGCATTTACAGACTATGCAGAACTTTCCCACTAATGCTCTATATGCAAATGAGGTGTTTTCTTGACTACCTGATAAAAAAGTAGATGATCCTTATACTTTGTAAAAAAGGAAGGCAGCCTGTATACCTAAAACCGGTGTATCAAGAAGTGTTTATTGGAGTCTTTCATTCTTAGTATTTTTCTGAGCTGAGCTGCCCTTCAGTGGATAGGAGGACAAGGAATTACTGAGCTACAGGAGGGCAGGTCCTACTTTGTGTTTTGTGCCTATAAGCTGCATTCTAACAGCTGCATATCACCAGCCTACCATAACAAGGTGTGCAAAATAAAGTAAAAGAAGAGCACACTCATCTTTTATTTTCCCTGATGTTTGGTCTCTGCCTCAGGAACTGCCCTGTGCTGCATCAAAACCACTTCAACAGATTATCTGTTTGCTCTACAAACTTTGAGACTTTACCCGTGAGGTACAAGGCCCATAGGTGTTCTGGGGAACAGCATGTTTCAACAACAAAATAGAAAAACCTTTCCCATTTTTTTTCCCAGTATTTCCCAGTAGTAGCACACAAAGCAATGCACAAGATCTGTTTCTGGGTAGAGAAAATTTTCTTCAAATGCTGCATCTGAACTGTGACTGTAAGAAGATTTTTCAGGGAATGAGGAGGGACTGTAATATAGGTTAAAACTGTATAAAGAAGAATGCGTTTCTGAATTTGGAGCCTAATTTTGGGCACGGAACACTGCGGGGTGTATTTGAACTTTGAAAGACCAAGTTCTCCAGATGTAACACAGTTAAGACTATGACTTGAATCTTACTAGAGGAAATATCTGAAAATAACTCTGCATAGAAATGGGTGGACACAAAAAAAAGCAAAAGGCATCTTTTAGCTTTGTTTTGACCAGCAGTGGAAGGTAAGAATAAACTGATTTTAGTTTCTTTTTCACCACCAAGAAAGGAGAGGGAGTATAAGAAATTAACAGAAGTGAAGGAGGGAAGGTATTGCTTTTTTTTTTTTTTCAATAGATTGATTTTTGTGAAGAAAGGACTCTTCTGTTAACAGCAAAATGTAGTCCTCAGACCAGTTCAAACAGTTTCATAAGTTGATTAAGACACAGCAGAGCAAAGAAGCTTCTACCAGGGTATCTGCTGAGTGCCCTGCTAGGATGCAAATGTTTTCAGTAAGTTAAGGTTGCATATTTGAAAGTAAACATTCCCTTTGCATTAAGTCCTTCTTCCTGTGCCTAAAAGGAAGAAGTCTAAGTTAGAATTCTGTTTAACTGGAGCCTTCACTATTGCTCAGAGTTTCTGAGGGAGAGAACCAGAGGAGCCTGCTGGATGTGTAAAATGATGTGCACTTCTGGGCCGCCACTGACTGTGTGGTGTCTTGATGGCAGAATGTCTCCCGCATGCTCACACGTTTTTGTTCAGTTTTGTGTCATCTTTGATCATGGTAAAGTAATACAATTTTTTTCAAAATGTTATGTATTTTTTTCCAATCCTATTACTTTGATGTTATACTGTTTAAATCCCATTTTAACATTGTGTTTATATGGGAAAAATTAGTATACGCTTCTGTGTGGTCTAATTTTCATTTGTGATCTCTGTATATCAATACTGCCTCCAGCACGAAGTAATGTGAGAGCAAAATTAATTTGTTTTGAAGAAATTCAGACCTTGGGGTAGAAAGTGAGAGAATAAGTTGTGTGGTGGGTAAAAGCCCTGACAATTGCAGCATGGGCACCAGCTATATATATTTAGTCTGTGGTAGAGTTTGAAGCTTATCTTAGTCAAAGTGTGATTATCTCACAAATTTATCTGCAGTGCAGCTTCTCTTTGCTTTGTTGCATTGTTTCAAGTTATCTTACCTTTGAAAGATGAAGAGAACTTTGGGATATGGCAGCTCTTCCAGCAGTGTTATTTGTATTTCTGAAGGGAGTACCAGTCTTAAAATCAGGATTTCCATATGAAGTTTGGGTGTGTCTTTGATGTTTCTTCTGCTTGTTTGTACTACTTATTTCCTGCAGTTGTTCTAGGAAAATTGTAGTGGCTTGCTCTGATGCAGATGGTCCAAATCAAATACCTCTTTTTTCATATATAATTACAAGAGATCAGAAACAATGGAATCGTACAAATCCTTGCAGATAAATTTAAACAGGACATGCATCCTACTATCCTGGCCTAGTAAGCAAAATCTTTGTTTCACTATTCAAGTTCTTGGACATTCCTAATGGTATTTCTAATAGGAGTTTCCTGTTAATAGGTGAGTTTACTGCAGTTAGTTGTATATGTATTACTGATTCACATTTTAAGTTGTGTTTTAACATCAAATTGTAAGTGTTGCTTGATGAATTGTCAAGGATAATGACAGCCAATACCTGATACTGAAGTTAACACTGCATTTTAATAAACCTGCCTCAGGACAATGTGCCTGTGCCTCTGCATACTTTCCTGTGTAAGTTCTCCCAAAGCTTGAGTACCAAAACTCCAGATCAACCCCTGCACCAACTACCAAAATCTCCTGCTCTCTTTCACGTTGTTTTTGTAGGAAAATGAAATCTCAAACAAACTTGAAATACAGGAACCAAAATCAGATCCAATTATTCTTTCTCAGCTGCCTGAGGTGAATGCAGAATCCTGTACTTCATGCTCTACTTAGTATGGAGTAGTAAGTTAATTGAAAATAAGTATAGATTCCGTGGATTGGAAATACAGGAGGAGGGAGAGCTGTGAAAGGAAGCTCACTGTGGGCACAGTGCAGGGCAATTCTGGGGTCTGTTGCCTACTTTATTAAGCCCAGTGCACAGCAGAGGATAGAAGGCATTTGTTTTCAATGACAGCTTATGATGAACTAGGCACTGTAATCAAAGTCTTGACAGGGATCCTACTTGTATATTAAAACTCTTCTTCCTTAATCTTGTTAGTACCGAACATGCACACACACACAAAAAAAGATTTGTTGAGGAGCTTGGAAATTATCGTGTGTGTCCTCCCTGGGATGATGTCCAGGACTGAAGTGTTTACCTCTCTCTATTTGTTTAGCCTGAGGCATTTGTGATTGCTTCAGCACAGTGAGCAGCCAGGGAGATGGGAGTTGCATGCATGTTGGGTGGCAAAGGGAGGGATAGGCTGCTAGAAGAATGCCAAAGCATTGCATGCTTTCATTGCTGATGGGGAAAACATTTGGCCCTGGGTAAGAGTATTTCAGACAAGGCTTGGAATGTGTCCACATCACAATGACCATATTCTTGCAATCTCTACAGTCACCTAAATAAATGAACCCTAAACTCCACAGCAGTCAACTTCATGCTGAGGAGAGAGTAGAAGAGCTAAGAATCTTGCTGGTGGAAGCAGGGAGCATCTATCACTTTGGGATTTATGGTACCAGATGGGCTGTGCTGTGTGTTCTGGCTCAGTGATGGATATGTTAAGTTTTGCCTTTCTCTCATGCATGCTGAGATGGAAGAAGGGAAAGCATCCATCACTGAAGGAGAACAATCAAAGCCAGAAAAAAAATGACACAGAATTTGTAAGCACTGTAGACAAAGAAACTGTTGTTACTTCTCTCTCTCATATCATAAATGATTTCAATACATTTGGGATGGGAACCTAAACTGTATAAACTTTGTTGATGAGTTGTACCAACCAATGTACACACACACTCCCCTCCCCACCCCAACCCCCCTTCCCGTAAGGTTTAAGAAGTCTCCCCTCATCTGGAAAAGCAGATTACAAGTCTTTTTTTTTCCCCTGATACATAAAAAATATAATTTTTAGACTTACCTAGGATTTAATATTATCTCTTGTATTTAAAATGGAATGGATATGATTTCTTTAAGTCATTTTGGAACACTTAGACTAACAAAGTGGATAAGCCAGCTTTTTGAATAAACGGACGTGTGTAAAAACTGGCAGAGTTTTAAACACTGTACATTGTAATTGCATTTTGTTGGGGTATTATTACTTCAGCTGCACAATTATGGGAGCCTGCTGCATATAAGCAGACACTTTTCCAATAACCTCAGGCTATATGCACTGTGTTGGATTTTCCTCTTCAGACTATCATCTTGGATTCTCCCAGTCTACATTCCACTGCTTTTTTTTTTTTTCTTTGTAGCCATGCATGCTGTAAGCAATAGTGAGTGTAATACTTTCTGCATTGTTAGGCAGTGAACATTATCAGCAGCTGCAATATTCAGGATTAGCCTTTTTGTCATTATTTGGCATCTGCAGTACCTACATGAATCTGTTCAACCCTGTTTCTCCAGAAGGCAGCTGGGCTCTCTGACTGAGAGAACACAACCATAAGGGTTTCTTGTAATTGTCACTATCCTCTGGAGTTCAGTCTTAATTGGAACTGCGGTGTTTCCAATGCAGTTCATTGAGATACATAAAAACTTGCATTTTATGTAAAGAACATGGGTTATATTAAAAGACATTTTCACATTTTGTAATGGTGAACTGGGGTCAGATCAATGTTCTCAAAGATACACCACAAATCAGTTCCTGAGTGAGAACTGTAATCCAGATCTCATAACCCCAAGCTTCATCCTTGGTCTGCTAGCAAGCAGATGTCTCTGAATTAATTATGCTACAGAAAACGTATCAGCTGGTATCCTGCAGTACAGCAAATGTATTTCAGAATGGTAAATAAAATCTAGGACTTCCCTGGGGCTTGTGGATTTTTTTTTTCTCTGGGAGGTGTCTGTCATCTAAGCTTCATTTGAATTTTTTAAAACTGAAATGAAAAGGTTCACTGGCTTTTGCCAAAGGTCAGAGAAAACAGTATTTTTATGGTTACATATTTAAAGAATGGATTTGCTAAGGACTGATCTTCGATGATACCCATAGTTTTGGATTTACCTTTCTTAGCTTACTTGCTGCCTTTGGAAAATAAATGAGCCATGTAATGGTTAATGAAAGAAAGGAAGCAACTGTTTCATGCAGACTTAATTACAGGGTATTCAGTTTTCCTTGTTTTTCCCTAATTTTCATAGATTTTGGAAAACATGATAATCAATGAAATTTAAGATTTACATCTAGCATCAGTTACCAGCATGTCACTTAAATCAGAGAATCAGCTAAGACGTGAAATTACTTGGAAGAATTCCAGAAAAGGAATGACATTTTATTCCGAGAATAGTTGTGCTTCTGTCAGGGTGGGTGGAGTGATGTTGAGACTATTTATTTTACAGGTGAAAATGGTAGAAGAGGTGAAGCAGTATGGTGTTGCATATTGGGGAAGAAAGGAGATTTCTTAAGAAGACCATTGCATGGTATCCTTCTGCAATATTAAAATGCACGTGCACACACACACAAAGCCAAACCAAAATGAAGAAAAAACCCCAAACCAAACATAATACATCTATTGAATTTCATCTTAAGGACACCCAAAAATGCTAGAAACATTTATTTTTATCTAAGTCCTGTAGAGATACACACAGAAACAAATCTTGTGTACGTATGCTACAGTGTTCAGTGATTATTTTCTTTGACTTGCATTATGAAGTTGATTTCTCTAGTCATGACACTCTTGGTCTTTTTCGTCTTCAGTACTAACACCATTTGGCTGAAAGGTACTAAAAGGTGTTATTCTTGTCAGTATCCTAGAACTGGAAGAGTCTGCTTGGATCATGAAACCGGTGAAATTCAGGTTCGGAAAACCATGTAGAAGTTTGGAGACATGTAGGCAGCAAATACCAGTGGCAACAGAGCACTTGAAATGTCCTATAGCTTTCAATAAAACACCGGAGAAGCACAAGGATAAATGGTGTCACACTCAAGAATAAACCTTTTCACAAGTTTTGCTGTCAAACTCAAGGAGATCAGAGTTGTATCAGAACTGATTTATTTTAAATAGAATTACTCAGTTGGGATTTGCAGGAAGTTGGATAAAGGCCATGTTTTCCCTGCTCTTTGAAGTCTTCATGAAAAACGTGACTTCAGTGGGAGCAAGACCACGATAATTTCTCTTTTATTACTGTTTTTCTCCATCTCTATCATTTTAAACAAGGTAATACTGTTTGTTCTGCCAGCAGTCTTAATAATGTACTATATTTTAAAAATTATTATTTTGGGGTCATGGTGGGGTTTTTGGAAGAAGTGAGTGCTGCTGCTCTTGGACTATAAATCTGTGGTGGTTAGTTAAAAAGCTAAATGAACATTAACATGTCCTGTCACTTTGACCTCAGTGGAGTTAAAGCAAGTAGCAGAGCAAGTTCAGTGGCTTTAAGTGAGTTATTATTAGTCAAATCCCTGTGAAACCAGATAAATGTTATGTCATTCTGTTTTGTAATTTTCATCCAGAGAACTCTGGCTGACTGGTGACTTCACATATTATGGTCTATGCTTTCCTGCTAGCAATATGTTTCCTGGCCTGGCACTCCAGTTAATGCATTTCTTCTATTTTGACCTAAAGGAGTCTGTTCTATTATTTTGTCTTTACCATGCCTGTGGAGTCAGCCTGACAAACTCAGGATGAGTCAGATCTACTGCTTATGTGATTGCATGCACCCGTGTGTGTGTGCACATGTCCACAGTTGTTCATGCCTTGGAGCCTGTGCTCAGCAAGGAGTGAACGAAGCTGGAACTTACGAGAGTTCTGCTCCTGTTCTGTTTGGATGTAATTTCTGAGTTGAACCAGAACACACGTGTCAAGACCTGGAAGTTTCCCAGCCCTGCATGTGAAGCAGGAGCGAGCATAGCACTCTGTTCATTGAGCTTCTGCTCTGCAGTGTGTGTCTGCAAGTGTCTGTCTGTTTGGGACGCATTTGTATGGACTGGTTCTGTCGTCTCAAGCAGTGGTGGCTGGGACATGTTCAAGGATTTTATTGATTTTTCATTTGTTCTGCTTTTTCCCCCTAAAAATCCCTACATTTATTTTATTTTTGTTTTATTCTGCCCAATATTTTGATTTGGAAAGCATATAAACAAAGTGCAGATTTATAAGAAGGCTATTGGTATTTCTTTCATGCTTCTTATGCCTAGATTCTGCTCAATAATTGCCATCTTTCCTTGTGCATTCTTCAGTCAAGCAAATAAGCTGGATTTAATGAGATCTCTTTCATTATGCAAGGACCTCTTCAGCATGAAGAGAGAAAGATAAGTAGCAATATTTGCTAGCATATATCATAAAGAGAAATAGTATTTGTAGAAGGAACACAAGGTAGTGGATTGCAGTTGTAACCATACATCCTTGGTCAATTCCTGAAAGTAGGACATATTTGCATAATACAGGCATGTTTTGGAGGAGGAGAAGAAGAAGGAGAATATTTTTATCTTTTTACGATTACTCTTGTTTTTGTCTCCCTTTCTCAGTTTTGATACATTTTCAGTTTTGACAATATTTTCGCTCTTGCCAGATACCAACAAAAGCAAAGAATGTGTTCAGTAGTATTTTAAGCAGCACGTGAAGTTTACTTGTATTTGTTCAGTTCTCCTGTGCATAGGTGGTGAAAACACTGAAGTGTGGAAAAGCCCCATCTACCTGGTATCCCTAACACTTCTGCTTTAGCTCCACTGACATCATCCACAGTCACTTGGCAGAGCTTTGTTAACTCAGGTTGTCAACTTTGTGGAGTAAAAAGCCAAGGCTGGCTGGTGAAATGATGCGGAGCTGGCATGTTCTTATCCCACTCGGTGCCCTTTTTTGTCTTGCTAGGTGAGCGGGGGTTGTCGATAGGTGTTGTGTGAAGATCCTGAGTGCCTGGGCAAACTCCCAGCTGAGTTGTGAGGTGGGGTTCTGCTGTGGCAGGCTGCCTGAGCAGTGCCGTGCAGCTGCAGCAGAAGTGGGAAGCCTCGATGTGCAGATGAGCCATGGTGTCTAGACATGCTGTGGTTGTTTCTTTGCTTGGTTCAGCGTGTAGCCAAATATCTTTTCAAGTATAGTAGACAGATGTGAGCACAGTGCCTGCACCCCTGTAACAGCAAAGGTGACCACTGCCTGTGTGCTGTCCGTGGTGCCCCAGCCAGATCCAATCACACTGCTCATAGCAGTGACTTCAGTACTGTGTCCTATCAGCAGTCCCATGTGTCTAGCTTCAAATCTTGTGACAATTTCTTGAAACCTTCCACTACTGTACACCTATGTCTGTTTTTATCCATTTGCAGACGTCCCCATTCTTTTAAATTAGTGGGCTTCTGGGAAATAAAGTGTACCTTGGCTCTTGTGTACCGGTGTTTGTCATCGAGAGTAGGTACAAACAGCTGTTTGGAAAGTGGGTTTGTCTATTGCTTCTCCTGACCATTTTCATAGAAGTTTTTGTGTTACACTGAAACTGATCATCCGTTCCAGAAGTCATTTTGAAAGGAAGGAGTGGGAGACAGAGGCATGAAGCAAAGCCACTCTAGCCTTTTTACTTTAGCAACTGATGCTAAACCAAAGCAAAAGTAAACTAAACCATGATTGCATACCTTCCAGTAAAATAATTGATGTGTTTTTTTTGCAGTTAGACTTCTAATTTTGGTTGCTTTATTTACAGTTTCTGTAAGACTGGTTTGGTGTGGGCTGTGTAGACTGTTAGCCTAATTTTAGCTTAAATTATTGAATACTCAGGGTAGTTTCTGGTGTTACCCTACCCACAGCATGCGCTGTACTGTGCTTGATGAGAGTGCCATCAAAGTCATCGGAGCAGCAGAGTTGCCATATGAAGAAATGTAAGAGAAGCAAGACGTGAATCTGTAGAAATTTTCTATGTATTAGTTTTTGTGTGCGTGCATGTTTTCCCTAAATCAGTAAGCTGGATTCATACTCTGCTTTCAGTCTTATTTAGGTAATTATTAATATTAGAATAAAAGTAAACTTGCTTAAGCTTTTATCTTGATCAAATAAAATGTTATATTTATGTAGAAATAAGAATTGTGAAGTGAATGGTCGGGGGGGCAGTGGGCAGGTTCTAGTGCTTATAGAAAGCACTGCTACTGTTAGGCTTGTTTAGGAAAATTGAGGTATACAGCCTTCTTTGTAATGTTTCAAAGTCTAATAATTCAGCTGCTCATTCTGGTGTAGTGAGTGCATACATAAATCACTTGCACACTACATCTTGGAGATGGGTTGCTTGTAGTTGTCTGTAGAACTTACTGCATGGTAACAGTTATAATTAATTACTTGACAGACTGAATGTCTCAGAGTAGTTTGTCATCAACATGCACTGGTGACGGGTAGTTTGACTGCTGAGGAGTTTGAGTATTCTCTGGTACATAGTAGTATAAAAAGTAGAACTTGGTCCTCTTCCAAGTTTTAAATTTGTCCTTGCCTTTCTGAAAAGTGGGAGGCAAAGAAAAGATGATGCAATGTCTTGTCAAAAATATAAGCTTCTCCTACCACCTTGGACTATGAAATTGAAAGTGACTTTCTATCCTTTGGCTTCGATTGATCCCTATGCCTTGGAGAATATCATCTAAATCTGCTTTTGGCAACTTCTGCAGCGGAGTTTGACATCACTGAATTTCACGGAGGGGTGTGTATATGTGCACATATGATATAAATGATATAAATTCTTAATTTAGGAGAAAAAAAGTAAATTATAATCTGAAGTATTTGATGATAGGGAGAATGAGATTCTTGAGAAATTTTGATGTGGTAAACTTAAATCTGAATCTTTGTTGGCCAGCCTGGAGAATTCTTCTTGTTCATATGATGTTTCCAAACATCTCTATGCCTATGCATTTGGCAGATTTCCTGAGACTTTATAGGTCAGGAAAGCACTGGAAAAAAGTCACAAACACTTCCAGTGAACTTGTACAGTCATTTCATATAAGTGAGTAAACAGAGTGGAACAATGACTCCTTTTTTGCTTCATGTCTCTGTTTAGGTTCAAGGGTGAGCTGTTGATTGCTGGTGTATTTGTTCTGTTCTATAGATGTTCCCAATTTAGGAAACGAATGCTTAAATTGGACAGAGTACTACTGTTTTTTCTTGTGAAGTGCCTTTTTCTTGAGGTGTTGAGAACAGGAAACTGCTATGTGATTCCTGCCTTGCTGTTTCAAGTAGAGATAGCACTTGATTGATTTGCAGTACTTTCTTTGTTTCAATAAATAAAAAAGCAAGGTAATTTTTTGAATATTTATGTTGTATTTGTCATTCCTACAAGATGGGTTAATGTCTTGAAATGCGCTTAATGATGCATCTCTTTCTTGAAAATGCCTTTTGTATTGTTTTTCAATATTAGAGAGTAACTATATTTTTCTCTTGAACTTTTTGTTTTATGGAAAGGTGGAAGAGTACTGAAGTTTTTCCCATCTGAATTTTGTCATGGATTTTACTCAGGGACAGACCTAAGTCCATGTGTTAGGCATAATTTTATAAGTAAGGTTTTATAAGTAAGGATTTTTCTCAGACTCATGTCTCATGGATTTTGATAATTCTGCAACAAGTATTCCTCTTCTGATTCTCATCCCAAGCTGCTTGGTATTTTAAAGAATGATTTTTTTTTTTTTGCCCGTCTCTTTCTATTTGGTTCACGTTCACTCTGTGTGGTTAAAGTGTCTTACACTTCTAATTTATTGACTTGAGAGACATGTTTTATGTCTGCAGTAAATGAGAATTGCTGATGAGCTGTCTCCTCAATACCTGTTATCTCACTTCTGTGTTTCCTTAACTCCTAGGAGCCTCCAAGATAGACCCAGGACCCCACTTTGGCTCTGCACAAACGCTGAACAGAGGCAGTTAATGATTACAGAGGGATGGTGACTAAAAGGTGGGTAAGAGACTGTATTTTGTTCAGTCCGTAGATGGTGATGTCATGGAGACATTGTAAGATGATGTTTGGAAAAAAGACTTGTGACATGACTTTGTAGACCATTACAGTTGTTCTGCCTTTCTCTTTTCCCTAAGCTAAAGAAATTTTACTAATGGAAATGGGAGGAATGAAAGAAAAAGAGCCTGCAATTCTCCTCTCTTCTTACCTCTCTTGAGTTATGTTCAGCTTCAAAAAGGGAAACTATGTAAAAATGGGAATGTTTGTTTGAAGTGACACTGAAAGGGTAACTGGAAGAGTAACATGTTTGTAGGTGACTATTTCAGGATGCTGTTTTCGAGGCTCCACACAAATGCTTACCATCAGTCTAAAAAGGTCTTAGGAAAAGGAAGCCTGTATAGCTAAATGAAAAGGTAGAGAAGACTATTAAAAGCAAGAGGACATCTTAAAAAAAGCTGTGTCTGTGTTCAAAGAGGGAAATAAGACCAAAACATTCCCCTATCAGGCTAAACAGAAAGTTAATAAACCCTTTTTTCAACCACACCAAGAGCAGGAGACCAGCTGGAGACTCTGTGTGGCCTGTGTATAATGATGCTATAACAGGAACAATCTGAGATAAAGCCATGGCAGAAAACTGAGTAATTCTTGTGTGTATGTGCTCACCACTGAAAAGTGTGGGGTGGTTCCTGTTTTGGAAACCTTATGGGAGTTTTAGGAGATTGCCTTTCTGGAACAAATTTCATGTTCTTAATTTAACAGGTCCAGATGCAGTTTACCCAGTTGTTTTAGGAATGGTAGAGTAAAACAGACCAGCTACTGATTGAGGCATGCAGCCCCTTGCTTTTAAGTGTCTCACTAGTTGAGTACTTGAAGATGTCTAATTTCATACCATATTTCAGGAAACATTCATGTGGACTCAGGGAGTCTAAAAATCAGTGAGCCTCTTTTTTAAACTGAATGGATTAATTAAAAACTCGATTAGTATCTCTGTTTTAGAAAGAACATTGAATATTACAGTGGAGATACTGAGAAAGGATTGATTTCTATGAATAAAAGCCTGATTAAGAGAATGTTTAAGACCTGGTGAACTAGTTAATATTGGCCTTCAACTACTTGAAGGATGTTTACAAAGATGGTGGAGGCAATGTTCCTAGCTGTGGCAAACCAATAACAGGAGGTTAATGTACACAGATTGCAAATTGAAATGTTCTGATTGGACATTGTAGGTAAATCTTTTTCTGTAGGAGTGTAGTGCAGCACTGAATGAAACTGAGTTTGTGGTGGGGGTGGCACCTCTCCCAGTGGAGCTTTCAAGTCTTAGTTGGACAGTGCTATGGCTGACCTGATATTCTGTGGCTTTTAGTGGCTAGCCAGACCGTCCAACTGGAAGACTCCCAGAGATCTTATCTAGCCGGCATTTTTGTGATTTGAAGTCACAAAAATGGCCTGTTAGTCTTCGAAGGAGACAACTGGCATGCAGGTGAAAGACATCCTTGTTCTATTTAAATTATGAAAATTTATTTCGTATTCAAAGTTCTCTTGAAAAATTTTTGAAGGAACTAAAGAGGCACAAGCTAAGGAGGACTGCCAACTGTGTAAATAATTGTTTAAATGGTAAGGAAAATCTTCAGGAGAAAAGTGTGCTGGAAATCACCAGTGGATTTCCATAGATATCTCTGTGAGTGCCTGGGGGTATTTTCATATTTATAAGTGACTTGGGACAAAAGTGTGGTGACAAGGTTTGTTTCTGAAACTAAATTTTTCAGGACAAAAGAAGGTAAACAAAAAGGGGGCAGACTGAAACAAATGCAAAAGAACTGTGTAAAACCAAGTGGCCATTAAAATGATGGAAGAAATTCATGATCAGTAATGTTAAAGTATTTTGAGTTAGCTTGAGGTCATGGGACTGTAAGCAGGAATTTGTTAAAAAATCAGCTCTCTACTCTAGTAGCAATCAGGAAGCATATCTCTATCAGGAATTGCTCTGAAAGGAGAAAAATCAAAATATTAGACAGTTTTCTAAATCTGTCAAGTATTTGTGTCTTAAAGATGCCGTACTGTCCTGGTCTCCTGATCTCAGAACAAGTGAAGTAGAACAGGAAAAGTTTCAGAGAAGGGCAACAAAAATGGAGAAGAGCAGCAGGATGCGGAAGACATCCATGGAGCAGCATCCATACAAGAACAACTAAGTAGATGAGAGTTTCCAGACTGGAAAAGAGAGAATGGGCAGATACTAATGCTAGGTGTTTATAAAATTACAGGAGCTGTGAGGTGTGTGGATGGGAAATGAGTACTCAGTGCCACCTAATTTTGTATTAGAAGAGAGATGAGGTGAAATAGGCAGGGTTAGTTTAAAGCTAGGAAAAGAATTGTTTGGTTTGGTTTTGTTTTTTTGCATAGTGTGTAAGTCAGTTCTGAAATTCCTTGCCACAGCATGCTGTGTGTGCTGCATTGGTATAAAGAGCTTCTGGGCAAATTTGGAAAAGGAGGTGGAAAAAAAGGAAGGAAAAAAAAAAAGAGTTGATAAAAGTACTACGCCTGGGTAAGAAAGTTACTGAGCCACAAATTATGGAAAGTATGGAAAGTTTGGGGAGAGTGGAAGACAATTTTTGTATGTGGCTGCTCTAAACATCTGCTCTTAGCTGCTTCTAAAGACAGAGTAGTATGTCAGGCTGGATGTTGTGTCTGAGTTGGTTTTGTAGTTTCAGTTGGGCTAAACAGCCAGCCTGACCCACTGTGGTGGTTCTTCAATGCTATTTTATAAACAGTAAGGTTGCAGGGTGCAGTCCCAGAAGAGAACTCTGTTACTAACACTGATTTAAAAAATGCTAAGCTTCTATGTAATTTGAGGTCTCCCACTGAGCTTGGAGCCTTTTCTCTCATTGTAAGATAAATGCTTTTAATCTTATTTTGGCACTTGATAAATTACAATTAAATTTGTTTTAATATGTTCAAGCTGTTTCTTTGAGAGTTCAATTCTTAGTCCAGAAATCTCAGTTTTCTGTTTACCCTGTTCTCTGTACAGTCTGTAGTGCCTGTCAGGGAGCGAGGAATTACCAGAACACCCTTTCTCAATCTGTGAGTTCTAGTGACATTTTGGTGTAGAGACAGTAGACTTCAGGGGAGAGATAAGCAAGATGAAATGTCAAAGCCTAAAGGAAATACAAAGAGAATGAGAAAACACTGATAAATTTGGAGATACTTTTGTGCTTGCAAATTAGCTGGAGAAGCAAAGTGTTGGAGTTATATTATCATGATCAAAGGGAAAAGGCTAAAAGTGACAGTGCTTTGTACAGATGGCAGTTTAAATGGCTGGAGCAGATAAGGTTACTGGAAGGAAGATGGCCATGGGAGAAGATTAGAAGAAAACAGGTAAATTGATCTTAAGGAATTGAATGAAAAGATGTAAACAAGGATGAGGAACTACTGAATAAAATTCTGAAGAATTAACAGAATTTTAGGAGCTTAGAGAGGAGCAGATACTGAGAATAAAAGCAACAGTGTGTTTACTTTTCCATCAGTGATTTATGGATGTGAGATGGATGGATCCATGCAAGTATTAAAGAGTATTCCAACCTCCTGTGCCAGTATGTGTATTTCCTCTGGGAAGTTTTCCAAGGAGAATTTTTTTTTCCATTAGGTCAGAGAGGTTAGTTGCTCTTGACAAAAATGAATTTTGTTAAAACAATAGCAAAAATGAATCTAAAGAAGCTGAAATGGAGACTGAGATTTTCTAAGTAATATGGCCAAGACTTGCAAGGACAAGAATGATGTGAAAATTTCAAATAGTGATAGACCGTCCTGAGGAAAAGAGTATTTTTCTTGAAGGAAGAGGGGATACAAGAGTGTGGTTTTAGTTAAATGGATGGGAAGTGCAGAATAAGAGCAATTAAAAAGGGAAAGAAGAATTATATAACATAAGTCATTACCAGTTTAAAGTAATGCTTAGGTCAGCCATTTCTCCACCCACCTAATTCTTTGACCTCATCAATTTATGAAGAAAAGTTCTTCTACCTGGGCTTCTGACTCTTCTGGTGTCTTCCTTGTGGCACTGTGTATGTAGTGATGAGGACTTCCCTTTTTGTGATTTTTACATATTCCCTTTGTGGAATTTTAAGAAATGAAACATAACAATGAAAAGCTCATTAGCAGTAGTTGTTCTTTGTTACAGGGAACCCGCATTGCTGCAAAGCAGCAATAGCAATTTCAGAGTCGAAGGAGCTCCATTCTCTTTCAGAAACTTTGTGTAACATAACTGCAGATCACTGAGCTGCAAAGAGCTTTGTACTGAAATGATGAATTGTGCTGTGCTTGAATCTGCATATGAGGTGAAGAAGGATCAGGGAGGGATGGATGAGGTCATTGTGCCTAATGGAAGAATCTTTGTTTCTTGCTACAGAGAATGAGACTCTTCCCATTAAAGGCGGTTAAATCTCTGAGATTAATGGCATCTAGAAGAAGGGTTTTAACACCTGGTGTGAAACTAAATGGTCTTTGATTTATAATTTTAATCTCTCTGTTTTTTTTCTTATGCTTAAAATTCTAGTTAGGAGTAAGGTTTAGCTTCCCCCGCATTGGCACAACTGCCCTCCTTCAGGTCACACTCCTTGCAATGGAGATGCTACCTTTAATTATTCCGGATATCTCTCATTTGTCTAAAGTCTCACAGGGTGCTTTCTCTCGTCGCGATGATTGAAAATGTCAGAAGAATTTGTAGAAAAGGGCACTGTTTTGAGACCTTTTGAGCAGACTCTGTTGATCCAAGTTTGGTGCATTTATTTATATTTTTTTCACATGCCAGAGATCTTTATACTTGCAGTGTGTGCATTAAAATATGTATAATCTTTTCTCTGGAAGCTGTTTCGGCAACACCACTGAAGCAGTTTGAATTATTTTCACTTGGATTCAGATTGTATCTTTATAAAATGTGGTGAAATCCAGTGCTGGAAAACATGCAAGATTGACAGCCCTGGAAATTGAAATCCCTGTTAATCCATGTACTAGCTAGCACAGCCTAGCTGGAGCAGACTTTCTATCTTGGCAGCACGGCTCATGGTTAACCTGATGAGATGACCTCTGTTTCAGTTATTTATTGTTTACAGAGCACTGAAGGTTTTCAAAGATTTTTCACAGGAAGAGCAACGTGTTTCAATTTCTGTTTCCGACATCTTTCTATATGATGTGTTTATTACAGTATAAATACAGGTTTGTGCCTTTTAAAAAAGCAGAGCTATAAACTCTGCCCAGAATTTCTTCTGTAAAAGACGTGTTTGTGTACGGTTGTATTATTAGTTGTAGAAATTGGTAGGGCTGTAGTGAAAGAAAGAGAATGCATCTTGGTGACATTAGCAATTTAGGATTTCTGCTAGATCACTCTGCAGCTGTCCCATCAGCATCTTGATGAAAGTGACATGTAACAGGAGAAAGTTGGCCATGTATGAAAGGATGGGGGTAATTTGTTCCTGCATTTGAAGTGTGCGCCTCAGAGGAGTCCCATCCTCTGTCTGGGGTGAAGCATGGCTGAGGTAGAGCATAGCAACCACATCTTCCTAGCATAGCTAGGAAGTTTGTATTACTCTTTGGTAAGTTGAGTATTATTCTCATTTTAAATGTCTGTCTTCTCAAGTTACACATTTCCTAACACTGTCAGAAGTTGCCAATTTTTTACTATTTTTTACAGATGCATACAATATATACAAGTTTCCTTGTTTGGTGAGGTTTTGGTGTGGGGATTTTTGTGTGTCCAGTCTCTTTTCTTTTTGCCCCTCTCTAGAACAAATCCTTCATTTTATTATTGCACAAAGTACCCAGCTGAAAGGCATTTCATCCTCAGCGTTTTCCTTCTGGGCTCTATTTTGAATTCCAACAATAGATTCCGTAGACCCTTCTCATACCTATGATACTTGTATCTATTTGCACCACTGCTGCATAAAGTGACACTTTTCTGCTCTGACTTTTCAACACCACACCCAAAGGGAAGGTTTTATTTGTAAAATATTTTATTGTACTTGTGTTTTACCTTGTGTCATTAATAGACACCATTTTCAAGGATTCTTTTTTGTTTGTTTTGTTTTTTGTTTAATGGCCGTTTTCCTTGGTATGTCTTCTAGACCTTTGATCTTGGACTGTTGTCCTGAAAGTAGATTTAACAAAGTCTTTCTGTAGCAATATGCAAATGACATCAATGCAGAGACTTAGTAAATAAAGGAGAAAGAATGTAACTGCAGAAGGCTTACAGAAGAAGAGAAGAGATGGAGACTGTGAGATTTTAATATTGTATGAGCATTTTTTAGTACCACTGTCAAATAAAAAAATTAAAAGCAAATGCAGGAAATGAAAGGTAGTGTGTTAGAATTTTATTTGTGTTTAAATGAATACCCTCTTCTGCTAATGACAGCATGTTTTGGTTACCTCAAAAAGGAGGGAAACTGGGGTTTATGGAGACTGGAAGGCTGAGGGTGGATGGACATAGAAGAGCACAAAAAGGGGTGCAGGCCCTACTGTATGAGTTGCTTGGGTGTGTATATATATATATATGATTTATATTTATAGTAGTCTTGGGCAGCACGAAGGATCTTGGAGACTGTACATCATCCAGCCTTGGCATAGAATGAAGGGATGGTCAGAAAGTTTCCCTTTAAGCAACTGTGGGGGTTCTAGAAAAATTAGATGTAAACTAACCAGCCCAAGAAAGCTGAATCTGTGCCTTTACTGTTAGAAAAATCTAAGCAAAGGCACAATTATCCTGTGTGTTTCTATTTAGGAGCTGAAGGTGACCTTGACACATTTGGTCTCTGAAGTGTAGATTCCTGAAAAGGAGCAGTCAGAGCTGTTTCAATGTATACAATCTGTGCATACATACTGTATGCTTATAAGATTCCAAAGTGATAAATGAAAAATGATGGCTACAAAGCTACCAAAGTGATTTTGGATATGATGGAGACATCAGTGACACTTCATGTAATTTAGTCTTTGACTGATGAAAGCTGTCAGCCACTGAGAAACCATTGGGATAGATGTCACTAAAGAAATTGAATTTTCACAACATTGTTAGTTTGTGAAATAACTTTATGGAATAGGGTTTTTTTCCCTGAAAGCTTGTAAATGAGAATCATTAAAAAGAGCATCATCATTAAGAATTGGATAAACCATGGAATCAAAGCAATCTAAATAAAATAAGAGGATATTTCAGACTGATAAAAAATAGAGTATATTTATTTTATTATTTTTGAGACACAAATGCACAGAGCAGCACAGTGTATACTCTGAAGAAAACCCACAAGAGGATTTCCTTTATGAAACAAGTATGTCAAGAGCCATTCATTCCTCATATAATTTTAGGCTATTTGACATCTCTTTACTTGTTGTTTGAAAACTTCATTGAGAGCATTACACCAGATAATATATGATTTCTGTTGTGTCAAGTATTACTACTTTTAAACAGACTTAAAAATTGAGCTTAAATTTTTAATCATTGTGTTGGAGGAAAAAAATAAAATTATGATTTTTTCTTTTTAGAAGGACTTTTTTTGTGTCATGATATATTAGGATATATTAGGATCTAGTGAAAAATAAGCAAGTTTGTATTGACAAGGTTCAGGCATGTGCAGGGATGTTCCTCGTATGTGTAAAAATCTCTATGTGAATACATGGGGTCTTGAGTATAAGCATTGTAGTAATAAAGAATTTGGCCTGTTGTTTTTGCAAACTCTGATGGTTTGGATATTTAAGCTGTAGAATGGTCTTCGAAAATCTTTGTGTCTTCCATTGTTTTTAATTTTACCTGATTTATTTTAGGAAAAGATTTGTTAACTTGATATTTTACAGAAACTTCAAAGTTTCTGTATCTTACTTCAGGATTTAATGAGTAAATAAAAATGTGGTTGAACTTTCAGGAAGATCTAACAGAAATACTTTTTTTTTCTTCTGGCTTCTTGTTCCAGGATTATGATAGCTTTATCAGGGTTCCCAGTGTTTCTGATGAACATCTTCAGAAGACAGAACGGATGCAGAGGGAAGCTGTCTGATTTTTCTGTTGCACTTCTAATTGAATCAGAGATCTGTATGCAAGATCTGTACAGAAGAGTGTAATTTGGATTGGTGCAACCCCCTTTGCTTATAGTCATGGGAGTTAACAGTGGGATTAGAGGAAACATTATACAGTGCTTTCGTGTGTGTTTAAATCTTTGTAAGTGTGTGGAAAAACCTTATTGATTCATAAATTATATAAATCATCATCCTTGCAGTGATAAATGTTAAAAGGCAACAAAGTGAAGTGGCAGGCTACTTGCCCCTTGTGCAATCTGCTCTGATGGGAGGTGTCTGCCTATGGGGCACCATCACCAGGGTTGGACCTAGATGATCTTTAAGGTCACTTTTAACCAAAACCATTCTGTCATTACCTGATACTAACTGTGTGTCATAAGTACTGATTCGTATAATCAGTGCAGACTGAACTGTTGAATGGTTCAGGCCACCTATCCTGTTGGATACTCTACTGCTTATCCAAGAAAGAATGGTGAAAGAAGCCATAAGCTTGGTGACATGTGTGTGTGTTTTGAACACTTACCTTGATAGAAAATCTACATGTAAGTGAATAGTTGGGGAACCAGAAGTATTCTGTAGCAGTGATGTGGGATGGGAGCTCTGAGCTGCCTTACCTCTCCTTGTCCTTCATATCAGTCTGCTAAACCTTGCTGTCACTTAAGCAGTTGCGGTGAAGACAGAATGTATTGGTTATTGATGGAAAGAAACAAATCAAAAGCTGGTAATTAGATGGGAGTTAAGAGGAATTGGGAGTCTGAAATGCATTTGCAAATGGGGCCACGGGGCTGAGTGGATTTGCCATAAAAGTTGTGCTCTCCTCCACTGTTTTTTGGTTGTCTTAGCTGTGACCACCCTGCATTTGCTGAGAAGTGTTTGTTTAATACCCAGTGCCCTTTTAAATTGTACCAAAGAACTTCAGGACTGAACTCACTGCAAGAAGATGAAGTTGCCTTTATTATCTGACTGAAACAGGCTGTCACAATAGTCATTTCATGACACTTTGGAGCTCATCCAGTAGGTCTTTAAGGTAGTAACTGCTTTAATATAATCTTTATTTTGGAAGTTTGCCTAGTATTAATGTGCAGAATAGTTTTGTTTAAACAGTACAATTTTGTCCTTTAGACTGCTGATTCATATTTAAAATGTATTATATTAAGTTTATATGAAAGCTAAATGCCAGGTACTATCAAGTACTTTTATACAGTGATACACTAAATGAAAGAGAACTGTTTTAAGTTGAATATAATTTTTTTTAAAAAAACTAGCTATTTGAAATTGCTGTATCACTGTCTTCCTTCTGGTTTCTCTTTACAATCCATGTACAAATATTGGCACGTTTTTAGTACAGTTTACAAATATAAAAAAGTATGTCCAGATGGCTACAGCAATAATCTGTGATGCGATGATCTTCTTTTTTAATTATTCAACACATGTGACTCCAATCTCTGTGTTGCCTTTTCCCAATTTATAGAGTGCAACAGCTTTCATTACTTTCTTATTGCTTCTTTTTTACCTGCTTTAACTTTGCCTTTGCTTGAAACTACTTCTATACATCTTCAAGATTTGACAAAAGTTTTTCATCGAACTCTAACCTTAGTCTTCTTAATCCTCTGCTCAAGAGATACAACTTCTCTCTTCCCAGCTAGTTTTTCCTATGGTTATCTCGGTGCCTTGTCATCTACTGCTCTGCTGCATTGACCTCCTCCCAGTCCTGAACTTGTGCTTTTAGTTCAATCAAGCCATGTTTCCATGTTTCTAAACTCTTTTTTTATGCGTGGGTTTTTTTAGTATTTTAGACAACTTTCAAAACACAAGCTTTTGTAATTTAAGAGTATTTTATATATAGTGAAGTTTCAGTGCATTGTTAATGCAAATTAAGTCACAGCTTTACTTGAAGTTGTGACCCTGGTCCCACATAGATTCCTAATTCTCATTGGTGAAATGTCAAACTTCACTTTTTCTGTGACTGAAAAGCTTGCAGTATGAGACTCAGACCTTAGCAGAAAATGGAAACATGGCTGTGCTTGGTCAGAGGGGCATCCAGCCCAGCATCTGGTCTTAGTCAGGAGCAGACAGCACATGGCTCAGGGAAGAGGGTAAGACTGCAGCAAGCAGCTGGTGGGATTTTTCCAAAATATTGTTGCAGTTTCAGGCTCAGGAGGTTCCTGAATTTCACACTGCAAAATGAGAGTTTCTAGCTATTTTATAGCTATCAATGGGTCCGTTTTCTGAAGGTCTTCCTGACCCCATTTGAAAACTCTGTAATTTTTTAAAATGAACAGAGCCCTGTTATACGGACTCTGTTCTGACCTGCTATTACTCTCAGCACTTGAAACTGTATTTCTACTGCAGAACAGCTTGTGTTCTGTGTCGTTGATGGTGTTGACAGTCTGTTGGGCCCTAAGAAAATGTGTTTGGTTTGCCAGTAATAGTACCAACTGGAAAAGGAGCAGGCAAGTGTTGTGTAGAGAGAAAAGAGAAGATGAAATGCAGGTCTGTGTGTGTTGATCCCTTATTTGCTACAGTTCTTCCTTCTCCATTTCATTTTCTTGCCCTAGCTGACACGTCTGTCCTTTCCTGGATAATTTTCTTTCATTTCATGCCTTTCCCTTGTTAAACCTCTTCTGTTTTTTCTTTCACTTTTCAGACTTCTATTTGCAAACAATCATTACCATTTCATTTTTCCATTAAAGTTATTTTGTAAAAGAAAAGCTTTGTGGCTTTGTAGTTTGTGTGAGGTAGAGAATCCTTCCTTTTATTGCCGCATTTCTGATGGCAAGTCTAAGGATCAGAGTTAAGTGGATGTCCCAAACACTGCATGGGGAAAGGCTCTCTCAATGACTGGAACAAGTCACTAGATATGAGTGGAAGGAAAATTTAAGTAGGAATCTGTGTCTTGAGAGGATATCAAAAAGGCTGAGGAGATAATGGACAGCTAAGAACAAAAAGTGATTTGAAGAAAGTGCTGAGATCCTTATTGGGACATGGGCTTAGTCTGTGCTGATTTGACTTTATTCCTACCCCTTAGTTGCCTGTGGTTCTCTTCTGCGTGGCCCTGCTGGGTTGGCCTGTGCTTGCTCAGGGAGCTGAGGTCCCCTGGCTCTACACTCCACTCTCTGTCTGATGAGACAGAGAAACCCACAATGTGATAGTTGAGTTCTGAGGTTCTTATTGCCAGCTCTCGGCTTCACTCAGGCCAGTGTTCTTGAAGCAGTGCTTCCTTTGCTGAAATCACAAGTATCAGCTCTATGAGAAGTGATGGAGAATTAGCTTTGATGACAGATTCTTGTTTTATGGATTGTCACCCTTATCTACAGATATTAGCTGTCTTTTGGCAGAATGTCACTATGAATTCAAGGACTGATTTTTGACTGTGTTAGTCAATGACAGCTGATGGCTGTCTGCCTCTTGCAGAACTTAAAATTCATGCCACTGCAGAAATGAATGACAGTATTAAAAAAAATTGAAGGAACTCAGTAATCAGTTTTTTAGTTGAAGCTGACTCTCACTTTATGCAAATACAAATTAGAATATGCTGCTCTGCTGCATAGTAAACAGTCTGCATTGCTGGGTCCAGTGATGAGACTTGATAGTGTACGACTGGATTATTTCACTGAAGAAAATCTGTAGCCTCCAGTCTCATCTCAGTGTTTAGTGAGGTGATCTTTGAGCTATTGCTCTAATCTAATTTTGTATCTGACTGATATGCAAATTGTTTTTCTGAAGGTAAGGAATGTATTTTGAGGTAATTATACTACAAAAAGGTATAGGTTTGGGAGTTCTGTGCATTTGACAGGAAACAGGATGTGCTACAGGAAAAGCAACTGCTTGGGGGATTTTTTTTTTAAAGAGTCCTCTTGGTGACTGCTTCTGGCCTCCATCCCTTTTTCCTTCTGAGCTCCAGGGCTTGTCACTACTGGTGAATTGAGAGCATACACATTGCCTTAGAATTTAGCTAAATTTTTGGTGAGTGTGGTGACAGAGTCTTTTTCATGTATTGTTTTCTCTAATCTTCCTCTCAAATGTTTTGTTTGAATTTGAGGGGTTTGGCTTTAACAAGTCAAGAAAAATTACAGAAAGAGGCACTGAGCTATATTGTAGGGGTATTCATGATACCCTCTTTCCTGATTTGTCTACATGCTTACTAGTGATAAATAACAGTGTGGCCTTTTTTTGGTGAAGAGGAAACAACAGTTCTTCCTGCTTTCATGTCACTTGCAGCAGCAAGCAAGTGTTCTCTTCTCTTAATAAATTGCAAAAAAATTACCACTAGCAATACAGTAGACAAACTAGTTATTTTTCATAAAATTGTCATGACCAAATAACTATCACTATTTTTAAGTGTGTGCAGTAGCAATATGTGACAACATCTTTTTTTGTACTCATAATTCTGTTCTAATGAACCCATAGAATGTACAGTTTGTTTCATTAGTTAAATACTTTCTTTTTCCCAGGTTTGTGCTAGTGCAAAAAGGTCATCTGGAGTAGTACTTCACATCAGCAATTTTTTTTTTCCATATCCTTACTGTTTTGCAAAGATGTGGAGTAAAGTGCCCAGGGAAAGAGAGTGGAATGAGTCTCCTGCAACAAATTACATGAGCAGCATCTAGAAGAGTAAACACTGGAGTGCATGTAAAGAAAGCCCAGATCTGTTTGTGAATGCCTGTACCCATAACCTGTCCTGAAATTGGCATCTTTTAAACATGCCAAACCCTGCTGTTTGTATATTTATATTGACATAAGCTCACTTCATCTTTCACTAAAAGTGTAGTTTTAAACTGTCACTTAAAGAATCAGCGAAGATAATTATTTGAAAGCATCTTTGCTTTGGAACAGCTGCAGCTAGCGTGGCAGTTTTGCATACAGTGGTTTATTTTGATTGTGCATAGGAAAATGTAGTTTATAATTCAGAGGTAAATTATACTTCAAAGACGGTGTACTTTAAGTGATCTAGAAATATTGACATGCTGATTATTTGACTTTAAATATATGACTTCAGTGCCTGGAGGGAATAGTCTCTAAGTGAATCTGCTTTCACCTAGCAGTAGCAGTTACCTGCCTTGCATGCTTAGCTGTGCACACTTTTTCTCTTTAGCAATAGGTGTCTTTTTTTGGTTCAGCTGAAACAGAAAATCTTGAATTGCTGGGGTTTTTTTTCTTCATCAAATACTGTTGTTGGAGAAACCAGAGGCTACATTTGTGAAATATAATACCTTTGCCTAATGGGACTCATTCATCTTTATATTTCTTCTAGGCAAGCTGGATCAAAACTAAGGGTATGAGTGTTGGAGTAAGTGCACAAGACCCTTTACATACAGGAGTAAAATAATGTATTGAAATAAATTGCATCTTATAGCACTGCTTATTCTGCTTTCTTTTTCATTTTTCATCTTCAGATTGTTTCACAAACTTACAAAGTGCGATTTGTTGAAAGTCTGAATAAAGGTCTCTGCTAGGAAAGTTGTGCAAATAACAGATCAGTGTGCAGTCTCCCCAGATATTTAGTGACACTTAAAAAGCTGGTCAGTGTCACCATTTGGATATATGTTTTGATCTGACCATTACTGTCATTGTTGAGAGAGATTTACATATGGAAATTATATAGAAGTCAAGGGAACCAGCTTAATCTTTTCATGTTTAGGGTTCTCTTGGCTTTGTCCTGTCTTGTTGTATTGCTTCAGGCTAGCTATCACTTCTTGGCATGAAAGCTGCACTTTCAGTAAGGAGAAGGGGTGATTTCAGGAAAGATTGCTTTGTCTGCTCCAAGCCTTCTGCCTTGTTGCTGTGTTTCAGGTCTGTGTAGCGTGTTTCCACAGGCTCACTCTTACAGCTGCTGTCTTGGGCAGCAATGGAACTTGTGCAGCAGTCCTTACTCAAGGATATGCAGAAGGGAGCAATCTAGCCTGTACAAGTTCTGTGGAAAAAGATTCCTTTTTGAAGTCTTTTCTAAGGTGTTCATCTCTTCATGCTGTGGGCATATGTTGAAAGTGTGTGTTTCTTTGGAGGGGGTTTAAATGTATTTTTTGCAGGGGTTGAGGATGTATGGGTTTTTTGGTTCTTGGGTGAAGACTTTTGTTTGGTCGGTTTTCCTTCTTTTGTTTGTGGATGTTTAAAAAATATTATTTTTTATTTTTTACTCTAGCAGTGTACTAGATGCAGTCTCCAGACTCCTTTGTCCTTCCATGCATACAGTAGTGTAGTGAAATGGATAACAACTTAAAGAACATGTGATGAGGTTTCTATCTACTGCCTTGATTTATTGTTCTTTTGTCAATAAGGGCCTCTGAAGATTCTCCTCTGAGTTGTTGCAAGTAAGTTTCTCCTCACGGTTCCCTACAATAATATGTTTAAATTTATACTTCCAAAATCATTAATAGACTTAAATTAATAAAGTAGTGCAACACACATAGACAGCTAGAGGTTGAGGCAGAGAGAAATTTAGATTGTTACTGTTTTTTTCTGATATACATGATCAGAAGTGTATTCACACCTTTCTTTGTTTCTCTTTTCTTCTTGTCTTTGGATATTCTAAATGAGAGAATGTTTCCTGCCTCAGTTTTTGCCATGTGAGATGCATGCAGTGAGAGGAAGAGTTCAGCTAGTAAGGAAAACAGTCCTTGGCTCCAATATTCTTCCACAGCATGACTATAGCATGCAAATGACTATTTCAGAGGCCACCTATGGCCTAAGTAGTCTGTTGTGAAACAGGAGGCTGTTTGGATTTAGAGGCCAAGGAAAGGTGGTGTTGTGAAGGGATCTTTGTTTCTGCTATTGAATTCTGTTCACAGGGTACAGGTGGGAGAATTCCTCTTGATACCTGCAGGGTAAAAGACATCAGACCTGTTAACGTTTACATCTTAGTCCTCACTAATACCACCATTAGCCCCATGAAATTAAGTATTCTTTTCGTAATGGAAACCAAGGCATCCATACCTATGTGGGTATTTATTATTTGGATGAAGAGTAGTGGTCCTTTTCTTTCTTTCTGGAGGAACAGGATTATCTTTTGGCTGTGTTTGCGGAGTACAGCTAGGTTTTTTTTGAAACTTGGCTGGGATATGGAAGCCTGGTTACATAAAGACCATGGACTTCATTTACAGCCAGAGAGACAGAGAAAGCTGTGATTTCAGTACAAATGTTTTATTTTATTCTTCTTTAATTCCTTTCCATTATAGTAACACATTTATGAGTATTTCTGAGACTTTCAGAATTAAAATAAAGAGGGTTTTTGTGTGTGTGTGGGTTGCTTTTTTTTTTTTTTTTTTTTTAACATGAAAGTACAATATTCCTAGGTCCTGGGATACTTGCTGCTGTGCTGTGTGTGAGAAAAAACATTTTTTGAGACCTTCGTGAAGGTATCAGACCTTCATTTTTCTTCCTAAATGAACAAATGTAATCTTACAGAAATATGAATTAGAAGTAGCTGTTAGTAATGTATTTGTATGATTTGAAAACTAGGAATAGGAATGCTACAACCCACATAAACGACTTGAATTTGTGTTAGAATATTGCATCATACATTTAAATATCAGTCTTGCAGAAAATGGACTATTAAACATTGGAACAAGGGCTTTATGCACTACATACATTAGTATCCAGAATTTCTATGAACAGATACTGCCTGTTGTGAGCCACAGGCAATTTTTAGGCGTGTACCAGATTCACATTGGTACATGCCACTTTAGGAAAGACACTACTTAGGAAGGTAAGAATATGAATCTAACTGCCTCGAAGCTTCTTCTCCTTTTTTTCAGTAGCTTAATGAAATTTAGCAAAGAAGCTAAAATTGACTATTAATTTACTGCTCAGATGTATTATTTCTTTAATCTATTTGTTTTAGTTAAAATTAATGAGGATTAGAAGTGTCCACGTCTAAGCTGGAAGACAACTAAAGGAAGCAAAATAAGGTGGTAAGAGCAGTTTGTCTCATGAAGGCTGGTGCTAGTAATGTTAGGGACCAATGCTTGCTATCCATTCTGCCTTCTGAGTGTGGCTTTTAGAACACACTGTTGTTATTGTGGAGTGTCATTTCATGAACAGCCCTTTGTTTTATGCATTTAGGATGTTTATTTTGCACAAATAGAAAGTTTACACCTCATTAAACAGCAGTCTACAATTCCGTGAGATCAAACATATTAGAAGTCAAAACTGCTGATTTTCTTTTCCTGAATTTCCTCATTAATTAGCAGAGTGACATTTCTGCCTTTATGGAGCTGTCTTGAATCTCTGGTCTTTCCCCATGAAAGGCAGTGATGTCTCTTATCTGCGTGTTATCAACAAGCAAGCCTGTGTGACTCACTAAAACTGCTAGGTGTGAAAGTTTCTTTTTGGGTTATGTGATTAGGTTGTAACTGCTTGGCTTACTTTTAGTGATGAAACTAAAGGAACTGGGTTGCATCTAAAATAATATTGACACTGTACATATTCTATTACTTTTATAAGGGTCTGGTTATTGGATGTTTCAAAAAATCAGGGAGTTGAACTTCAGCTTTTTTCTGATTATGAATGAAAACCATTGCATTGTTGATTGGTATCTAAATTTTACTAGAAAGGGGTCTTCATCATTTAAGTCTGCCATTTTTGTCACTCAGGAGATGGATGGGGACTAAGCCAGTGTCAGAACCAGTAACCCTCACTGCTGTGAAGCAAAAGTGTGTGTCAGAGCATTGAGGTGAAGCTTGCCCTACCCCTTTCTGTACTGTTCCATACAAACTCTACAGATTGGCAAAAAATACATGCTCTAGAGCTGTTCTCTCAAAGTAGTCATTCACATGAGGGAGCAATTCCTTTTCTATCTTGTACTTGGAAGAAGTCAAAGCCCTCTTTTGTCTCTGAGGACAGCAGGGCAAGAAGCAGTGGATCCAAGTGACCGGTGAAGATAGCTTTAAGTATGTTTGCTCAATCTAAGAAGATAAAATTAAAAAAAAAAAAAAGTTGGTGAATGTTCTTTTCCCCACACATTACAAAATAAAAGAGAGAGGATAATGAATATCAGTTTTTTAATCCTGCTGGATGATAGATCAATTTTCCTAAATTGGGTAACTGATGATAGGTTTGTGAAGTAATTAGAGGAGCAGCTGACAGCATACTTTTGAGTAGTCAAATGCTACACAAAAAGAAGGCAATGTTGTTTTGTTTTAAACTTCAACAATTGTCTAATTTTTTTCTGTGGTTTGCTCTTGTTCTTAAATAAATTTCTTTGACTTCTCCAGGTGTTTTTCCCACATGAGTGCAAGAAGAGTAAACAGTTAAAAGAAGTGACTGCTGTGGAGGACAGCATGACCACCATGAAAAGAAGCTGCTTCCTCACACTGCTCTTGGCAGGACTTGGGGTGTTAGGAATACTGGAGTCTACAACAACAGAAGATACCCACTGCCACAGAGCTGAGCATCCAATTATTGCATACAAAGGTAAGATGTAAATGCCAAAAATATTTTCCAGAAGTAGGCTAACTATTGTGTAATCACTTCATGGAAACCTCTGCTTTTAATGTAGAATGGTATGGGAAAAAAGGTGCATTCAGTGCTGTTATATAAAAATCTGGGCTGTATTCTATGCAAGCTGAATACAATTAGGCTTTCAAATGTTGTTCAGCATTTGTTGCTGAATGTGTCACTTAAAGGTGAGTGACTGATTTTCCTTTGTGATTAAAACCAGCCTGTATTGTTGCATGGAGTTATTCCTTTCCAAGTGCACAATTCTACATGTGCGCACTTAATTTCATGGAGTTGCTCTTGTCCCCTTCCTTCACCTCAAGTAGGCCTCTCTGGATGGTAGCCCCACCCTCAAGCTTATCAGCTGGTTCTTTGAATTTGCTGTTATCTGCAAACTTTACAGACTCTGTTCTCTTGCCTCCCCTTCTTGATTAAGGCGTTAAACAGAATGGGTCCCAGGATCAACTGTTGTGCTATTCCACTTGTTGCTACCTCAGGTGGAGTAAAGGGTATTAAACTTTTACTCTCCAAATGGTAGCTCTTGAACCCCGTCTGCTAAAACCCCTATCTGCTTTGATACCTTAGCGGTGGTATTGAGTCCCTCAGCATCATCCATTTCTTCTGCCCAAGTCAGCAGCAGGTTGATATTTTCCCTGTTCAACCTTTCATCCCTGTTCAGCCTTTCATTACTACTGGAGCAGTAGAAGCTGTTGCCCTTGACATTCCATGCAAGTTGAAACTCCCACTGAACTTTGTTTAACCTGACACAATCCCTGCATGCCCATATGGTCTTTCTGAATTCTTCCTTGTCCCTGCTACTGCCTGATACAACCTTTTTTTGCATTGGAGCTGTGCCACGAGTTCCTTCCTTCACCAGGACAGTCTCTTCATACATGTGGTTGTCATCTTGAGTATTGGGGTGGAACGCTGCGGAACAGTTGGAACAAAGCAAAGAAAACTTGGAGGATGTTTTCTGTAAAAACCTGAGGCATTTAATAACTTATTTGACTTTTTTTGTTTATTTGAATTGAGATTTTTCCATTAGAGTCACAACTTAGAATGAGTTCCAAATAGTTTCTAGTTATGAGAATGTAGGGATTAAGATGTATTATATTACACACTGCATTCCTCCTGTTTCTCTAAGATAGCACATGTGTAAGCTTTTTGTTCCAATGAATAAGAATTTATTGAATTTTAATTGAAAAAATATTTGTTTCCATTCTTTTCATAAACTTGGAGAAAATAAGTTGTGTTTTTTACTGAAAGTATTTCATTCTGGCACTTTATTGACTTAATAATAGTAATGGTACCAGCTGTCCTGTTCTTCAATACACTGGAGAAAGAACTCTGTACCTCAGAACAGCAAACCACCAATGTATTGTGAAGAATGGTCCTTTTTCACTCACTTATTAATGGGCTAAATAGTATGAGTTATTCTGGTGAAATACTTGGTTTCCTTAGCATTCATATTGTGTGTATAATTTAGTTTAAAATGCTATTTTTTATCAGAACACGCATACACAATATTCTAAATTAAAGTAATTGAAGTAGCATGGTTAAATTCTGGCACTTAGTGTCTTAATTTCACAAACTAAGAGATCACTGCATGTACTTTTTGATTTTCTATGTGCAACAGTAAAAGCAAATAATTGAGACTCATTAGCAGTGCTATGTTCTAGGAGTTGATTAAAAATGTTTTGTTCATGAATCTAATTCAGCCAATATTTAGGAGAGTTTCTTGAATTTAGACTGATCCTGCCTTCTAGACCTCTCTTGTTCTCTGTCATATTTAATTTCTAGTGATGTCTTTCCAGTTCTAAGTCACCATACTAAGGCTTTTTGGGGATAGAGGTCATATTGTTCCAGTTGCATCTTTTGATATAGCCAAACAGAGTGTCACAGTTATAGTTTACTGAAAAAATCCCAATTTATTTTTACTGTAAATATATGTGGGAAATATAATTAATTAGAAACATTTATAGTCAGATCTTTAATATGAGATCTAGTAAGATTTTAATGCCAGACTCCCTCTTGATCTTTATGGTAAAAATACCATTAATTAGTACATATCCATGACATACCTAAGCCTTTATGAACTGACATCTCTTGAAAAATATTCTGACAAGCTGTAGTTCATACTTCACACAATAATCTGTTGGGAGTCCTTAATAACTATTAGAAAGTACACGTAGAAACACATTTGCAATGCAGTATACAGCATCTGATAGTTGGGTAACCTAGTTGCTGTGGGCACACAGCATTTGACTTGTAGTTGCAGGACTGCCAGTCAATGGAAAACAGAAGTTTTGATACCCCAGAAAAAAGTGCCTGAGAGGCTTGTCTTTGAATCTGTACGTTAGGAATGGATTAATTGGGGTATCAGAATAAAGGAAGAGAGATGTGTGTGAGAAGCCACTCTCTGAGTCTTGCAATAGGAGTTGGCAGGTTTCAACCAGCCAGCTTACTGATATCCATATTCTTCCTGTGACATTTGCTGACTTCATGAAAGCCTAGAGGAAAACGCTCGCTATTGATGTCGTTAGCACTGCTGGGCCAACGGGCAGATGAGAAATCAATTTGTAACAGTTAAAATCCCTTTGAGTGCTGCATTAATGCCCTAGTCTGTAAAGTCATCTTGTAACAGTATTAGATCCAGCAGAGCTAAATACTGAGTGGGATGCTGAACATCAACCAAAGCTGAGTGCTATTGAGTGGTATGTACTTTAAAGCTTGCAAACTCAGTACTAACTTTACAGAGATATCAACACTTTTGTTTTATTTGTAACTGATCAAAGCCCTTTTTTTTTTTTCATTTCTGGTATGCCAAAGTAGCAATGTACTTATTTGATTTGTCTTCCTTTGAGAGGTATGGTAGATGAAGTATAAACTATTAAATAAAACTAATGGAGTGAGAGTCTGGTGTAGTGTATGGATGAACAGCTGCAAAAAAACTAATAAAAAGACAAAATAGTCCCCAGGAGTTGTCACAGTGAAATATGGAAGGGGAGTATATCTCTTGAAAGAGCTTGCTTTCTTTCCCACTGCCCATCAAAAATTGCTCACTTAGGTGATGATTCTGTCAACATACCTTTTGTAGAGATGCATTTCTAGCACTGATTTTTCCAGCTAAATAGTTATAGTTGCAGATTGTGATATATCTTCTGATAGCAAATGGCAAGAATTTCATCCACCAGTTAAGAACTTTTTCTCAAGTACTTTCTTTGCTGGTGGAAGAGGAAAAAGAAGATGCAATAGCAGGAGATGCACACACTTTGAAAGGATTTTTTACGTGATCTCAAAGATTTCATTTTATATCTCTCATACACAGTATTACTAACCAAGTTGTAAATCTGCATAATTAATATTAGGACTCCATAATGCACCTTTTTGCTCCCCAGAATCTATAAATAAGAAAGTCTGCTATAGATCAGAAAATGTTGGCAGCTCTAAAATTTCTTGTCATAGAGCTTCCTTCAACTAGAATAAGGCGCTTTGTGTCTTCCTTGGAAGCTGAAAATTTCCTTTTCTCATTTCTTAAAGTTGTTAGGAATTATCACAGAAAACAGATTTATATAAAATAGACCTCTAAGTATTTGAAGTGATTGACAGGATCAGCCCAGGAGTGTGGAGTTCAGTGTTTTATGTGGTGAAACTGATGGTGCATGGTCCCTCTTTGAAGTTCCTTTCTCTCTCTCTCTCTCTCTAAGGAGGAGTCTGCGTGTAGAAGTGCAAAAATGTGCTAATCTGTTGAAATGCAGGCTTAATAAAAAAGTTAAAAAAAAATCTGTCTGCATAAGAATTCATCAGCTATACTAACTCATTCCAATAGTTGGAGTCAAGGGCTTACAAATCAACTGTAACTTAGAACTGGGTAAAAGGAAAGAAAGTGCAAATTAGAGAATGGATACACAGAGACTCAGTGTGAGATCCTTGATCTTTACATAGGTTTCCAAGTATTTACAGTGTAAAAAAAAAGGAAATGATGCTTGAAGTAGCTTAAGAGCTAAAACAGAAAAAGGGCTTAAATAAGCTACTCATTAAAGTTAGTATTACAAATTTTATTTCTATTAAATTTTATTTTATTTGGATATACTTTCATTTGTATGCAGATATGAAATGTTAGCTCTGTAAGTGCATTAGGGTTTACTGATGGTCAGCTATTTGGAAGAAACATTCTCTTATTACAGTAAAGAAGTAAATTCTCTTAATTATGGTAAATTATAGTGTAGTGTTTAACCTGAACAGTTAGAAAATGCTGTAAAAACCACATTTGCTCTATGAGAAATAATGACACCTTATAAAGGTTGAACCATTCTTAAGCAAAAAAACCCAAAGCAAAACAGTTGAGTCATGTAATGTTTGTCTAAATATTTCCAGCATTTCATAGTCCACCTGCTCTACAGAACCTTTGTGGTACCTCTCTGTGTACCTGACCTTTTATTAGATTATATAAAAAAAAAAACCAACCAAAAATGAAAACAATTAACAAAAAGGATAAAAGTAGTTACAGTTTCTCCAGACAAACACATTTGCTGAACTTTGAAACACCAGACCTTTCAAAACTCAGCTGAAGTCTTGTTCTGTAGACAGACCATATCCATGAGATAGAACTGATCACAACTGCTTAGTAGCATGTGAGTGAGCTGGAAAAAAAATTTACCTAAATCCAGTTTCAGGTGTGAAATTCTAAGTATTGACTGTCTTGCAATTTACCTGCACAAAGTTGAATTTCTTTGGCTTTTTTATAAGAAATAAAGTGCAGTTGTGAACTTGACTTAATTGATACTGTGAGAACAGCAGAGATCATTTGCTCTGGGGCAAGTCTCATTCATCTAGGCTCCCATAAAATAATCAGGATTTAAAGTTGCGCTGTCTCAACAAAAAACCATCAATTTACATAATTTTAGAAGCTATATTTAGTGATAATTTAAATACATACTGTGCTGTAACAAAATTATCTGTTGAATAAACAAGCTCAAAAATAGCATGTCCCAATCCATAGAAGAAATGAACTTAAACCCTTCATTTCAACTTGAGGTTAACCAGAAAAGAAAAATAGCATAGTTATTTTTGATTCCTTGGTTAGAGAATCCTAAGAAATATATTTTCTTAACCATATTGTCTGACCACCACAGAATTCCCTCACTTGATGTTTGCCTAAGTAATATAGACTCAGTACATTGCTCTGCTCATTTTATCCTGTGGTTTGTGTACAGAGTGCATGCAGTTAACATGTGCCAAGAGGAAATAATATGTGGGCTGAATGGAGGAGGATAAATAGCATATGAACTTTTTATTTGTACTCTTCTCCTTCACATAATCTTGTTGCAAGTTTTCTTTCAAACTAATAGTAATCTACTAAGCTTTTTAGTTTTTACTGCTTTTTTACCTTTTCTTCCCAAGTTTTCATCAATAAATAAATCTCAAAGATGATCTGCCAGCATCTACAGTGGGATTAAAGTGTGTTGCTTTCCATTCCATATCATCTTTTGGGTTTTTCTTTAAATGAAGATGATTCATCAGTGAAGAAATGTTGATTGCTAGATGTTGCAACTTTGCTTTGTCTAGGTGATAGGGCTATGAGATTATTTAAATAAATCAAACCTTGCAAAGAGACAGCCCCTCTTAAGGAGGTAATTATTTTCCTCCTTTTTTGTATACTTTTTTGTATTGAATCAGGTTTGCTTTTACTTTTGTATAGGAGATTAGGCTTCTGATGGGGAAGAGAAACCTTCAACTATTTACTGTTAATTAAAAAAAAAATCTTTGTAGACAGAAGGTTACTATGCTCCTGTATTTCCCTGAATCACCAAGTGCTGTTGGTGCCCATTCCCATAGAAATGAGGAAATGGCAGGGGCTGAATTTTCTAAGCAAAGGACTTGCATACCAGCTACTTTTTTTTCCCCTTTGAAAGTGATCATGTTTTAAAACAAGCATCAATTCACAATTATTTTGGCATCCCAGTCAAGTGCCGGACCTTCATGGAATGCAAATACTTTTCATAAATTTCAATAATATAAAATTAGCAGTGGCTACAATGGCTAGTGAGCTGTGCAGACATGTCCTATGAGCCTTTCCATGGCTGATTTGTTCCTTATTGCCCTAATGTGGCTCTTTAGAGCATGTGCAGTTCTCTTGTTGTTAACAAAGCAGCAAAATGAGGGAGATGCTCCTGCCGCATTCTACTATCTGTACAAAGTGGGCAGATAGACTTAAAATGTGGATTTTTTTTGTTCTTTTTATTTTCTCTTCTTCTTCAAAAGATCTGTATTTTTGCTAAAAGGTTGTAAACCATCCAAACTGGGATATGTTGAAGCATCAGATCAGCAATTACGAAATAGAGCTCATATGCAGGTGAAGTTCTGTCAATTTTTTTTTGTACGTGTGTACCTGAAGCAAGAGGGAACACAATATTGCTCTGATTTTTTTTTCTATTTCATTTTTTTCCTCCACCAGATAGAATTTCAATTATTTTCATAAGAAAAGACTGGAGAAAAGGGGGTTCAAGTGTGACCTTATCATGCTTCACAACTACTGACAGGAGGTTGTAGCAAAGTGTGGGTTGGTCTCTTCTCTCAAATAACAAGTAGTAGGACAAGAGGAAGCTGCCTCAAGTTGTGACAGGGAAGGCTTATATTGGATATTAGGAAAAACTTCTTCATTGAAAGCATTGCTGAGCATTAAGCCAGGCAGCCCAGGGAGGTGGTGGAGTCACCATATCTGGATGTATTCAAGACACATGGAGATGTGGCGCCTGGGGAGTTGGTTTAGTGGTGAACTTGGCAGTGCTGGGTTAACAGTTGGATGATCTTAGTGGTATTTTCCAACCCAAACCATTCTATAATTCTAAGTAACTTAGACTGCTAGTTCAGAAAAGATGTCAGCAATTGCAGTTACTGGCCATCTGATCCTGGGCAACTTTGTTTTCATACTTGGTAGTGACAGAGTTGCTGGGAAGACTCATTCCAGCGGTCTTCCCTTCCAGATCCTGTGCAGTGTTTATGAGGCCTGTATTGCTGTGACTTGATGGCACCTTCTGCCCTTACTGCCTGTCACTGAATGTCACCTTCTGCCTGTCACTTTGGCTGAGAGATTGGGGCAAATCCTGGCCCGTCCTTTGGCCTTGCTTCGAGCTCTAAAGTTTCAAGAATCTTGAAAGGTGGAGGGAAAAACATTACTTAATTTTTTTGGTTTGCTTCCTAATTTCTTAAATAACTTTACCAAGATACATTCTGTTTATATGATAGATTGAGTGGAAGTAGAAAACCACAGTCAGTGCTTCTTCAAAGTGTGATTCTTTTTTTCCACATGCTTTCTTCCCTGTCTTTCTTCTGCGGAAATGCTTGTCTGCTGTTGACAAGACTTTAGGACACTGGGGAGCAGCTGATTTTGTGTGGCTGAATGTGGTAGATACTTACTTGTTACATGACAATTTGTCATATTCAGGTTGGACTGAACTTTGACTTGTCAGAAGCTTATCTTTCCATTTCCAGTGCTCACTTCAGATTTTGTTTTGACTTGGGTTTATGGCTCTTTTCTACCATATCTGAGAATAAGGACCTGACCATTTTAAAACCAGCTCTACAGTAAATCTACTAAAATAGTTGTTAATAGTGACAAAACCCAGGAGTTTAACAGTGCCTTTTAGAACAGAAGTTCTACAAAGAGAAGAGTTGATTGTAGTGTTGTGGTTCTTTCTCTTTTTTTCTTGCTTTTTGCTTTCTTTTTCTTGGCTTTGGGGCATCTTTTTGTTTTTGTGGTGGGGGAGTGGACGAGGTGGGGAATATAGTCCTCTTTGAAGTCCCGGCTCCAAACTCTTACAAAGATTAGTGTCAGGCTTTGCTCTCTATACCCTTTGTTTTACAATATGTTTTATTTTGTTGGGTTTTGTATTTCTTTATGAAGTATCATCAGACCTGTATTTTGTGAGGTACAGTTTTGGACAGAATTGATATGATCAAGAAATTTTATTTTGCTGGGACAATGTAAATTAAAAAGTTTATGTTCATATGCCAACATAAGAAAGAATTCATCATTTCAGGATGGTCAGTTCCAGCAAAAGAGGTCTTGCTAATTGAAGCATAGATATTTCCAACAAAAATAACAGTGCATAACTGTCTATGGGCAGTCTGCTTTCTGTTTCTGCTCCCAACAAGACATGTATTAAAATTGAGCAGATTTCTTTACAAGACTCTGTCTTGAGATTAAATAATGATTTCCCATAACTATAAAACATGATTTCCTTCAAAATGAATTCTTTGGCTGGCTGCCAAAGCCAGCATGTAAGCGTTAAAATGAGAGAGATTAAACCCCTCTAAAGAGAATGCATAACTGAGGATGTCAAATGTTTTTCGTGGTCAATCTGTCCCTCCGTCACATTCAGGAAGATTGGCAGCAGCAGCACAGGGACCAGAGGTGGTAACTGTAAGGAGTAGCTGCTCTCCCTGGGAAGAGCATTAGGGCTCTGTGCTGGATGAGGTGTGAAGTTAGTGGTTTTTGACTGTGCTGGTAGCACTGAAACCACTTTCATCTAGGTGGGGGTTCAGTCTTTTTTCCTTTTACACTCTATTTGTATGCAATATGTGTGTTTGAAAATGAAGCATAAACAATTCCAAACCCTTGTTCAGAAAAATAAGAAATAAGTAGGCATTGCAACAGATGTTTCTGTCTCTTCCCTGAGGGCACAGACAGTCAGAACCCAAATTCCCTTTAATTATCCTAGTAATAGACATATGCACACACATAAGAATGCAGCAATATGTACTTCTAGCTGGAGGAGCTCTGGCCGGGCAGAGAAAACAGGAATGCAGGCTAGATTTTAGACATTGAAGGTTAGAGTGGATTGTAAAAGTAGGTGAAGAAACTGGGGCAGGACAACTGCTGTGAGTGTGTCTGCCCTGCCTGGAGAGCTGTAGACAGGTGGCTGGGACAGCCACTTTGTGCCTACTGAGAGAATCAATGAAAGATGAGAGGAGTTGGGTAGAAGGAGGTAAGTTTACTACAGGCTTAAGAGAGAAGTTTGAGTTGTCATGCATTTGAAGTCAAGAAACATATACTTGGTAGGAAGTATGCTTCATTTTCTCTTTTCCCCATTAATAATAAATTACTTACAGTCCTGCCTCATTACCTCCAAAATTGTTCTGAAACTGTAATAGCTGCTGATAAAACAAATGTGCAGTAAACAGGTGGTGAACTTTCTGGAGAATATCAAGAGGTTTATGGTCTTGGGATTTGTTTTATTACAAATGATTTAAAGTGGAGAGGAGTGCGAGGAGCTAGCAGAGCTTCTAGATAAAACTAGATATAGATACTTATTTTGTGGCTTCTGCTGTTCTCTTTGTATGGAAAAGCAAGCTTCAGGACTGTATTAAGTTTTATTGGTTAGTAGAGGGAAGGCAGCTGGCTTGTTTATGGGATCTGGAGACCTCCAGAATACTGCATCTTGAAAGAGATCTGTAGTTTTGAGGTTGCTTTGTCTTTTTGTTGGTTCTTTTTTCTTTCATTTTTTCTTCCCCCCTCCTTATAAGCAAAGATGAGCTCTGAACTGCAGATGGAGATCTGACATGTTTTCATGTTTCCAAAGGAGAACCAAATGTAGTGTGGTAAAACTTAAAAGAGGAATCTTTTCGTTTGTGGTTGCTAATTTAATCATTCTGGGCAACTTTGTAACTTCATCTTTTCCTTTCTAGTGGACTGGATTGCATTAAATAACCCTGCCTAGACAAAATTTCAATTTTTTTTTTCCTTGAAGGGAAGAAGTGATGTTTTGTTTTCTTATATATTCTTGGACACCTTTTTTGGAAACTGTAGAGTGCCTACTGTCTAATCACTAATTACCAGAATGTCTATATTTTTCAATGTATTGTTCAGATTAAAACATATTCATCGTTTCTATAAGAACTATTTTGAATTTTATTAAAAATAAGGGCTTGGCTAAACATATAAACATATATTCTCTCATGTTCCAGTTACAATGTCCATCCATGTACTCCTAATTCTGTACACAGCCCTGGTATAAATGAGTTCTGTATTGCAAGTGAAATGTCTTTTTCATTAAAGTGCAATACTGAGTACTGTAACAGGGCCATCTGTGCTAAACCTTTCATATTACAGAAAAGCATTAAATGGTATTGGGTGATGGTGTCTTTTTGTTGTTGAACTAGTATTCTTCTCCTCATATGTTGTGTTCAGCCTGCTTCTGGTGTACTCCGTTTAGATTGTTAGAGCCTTCTGGTAGCACGCACCATTAGACCTATTTACGTCCCTGTCCCTCCTTAGGCCTGACATGGATATTTGTACCTTATCTATGAAAACGTAGATATGCCAACTACATTCTAGTAACAGGTGGACCAGGAATTTTGCTGGAGCATTGTGCTGGGATTGCTTTTTCAATTTGTATTTTTGCTTCTAGAAAACATTTGTCTCTTTCTGTGAGTTTAAAATTTTAGACTTGCTTACTCCTTGTTTGTTTATTTGACTAAGGTTCCCAGTGTGGTAGTTTGTCCTTCTTGTGTATGAAAAATTATAGAAAAAGCACCTTCCTGGTGCCTTCTAGTTCCTTCTAGTGGTGTATGTGCCTGGTACTTAATGTTGTTACTTCGGCATTTTCTTTCCCCTTCTACTCAACTTCAACTCTAGAACCAAAATGAAGTGTTGGTCCTACCTTTAAGCTCTACTATTGTAGGATGCATTAATAAATATTTTGTCTGCCCCTGCAATGCTAAAGGAGGACAGCAATAGGAGCGTATAGAAAGGGTTAATGAATGCCCAGACTGTTGACCCAGGGCTGTAATTGTATTGGATGTGCCAGGCTTTACATCCCACAACACCTCTGGATGTGCAGCCTAGGTAAGGGGCACTCTACAGATATCTATAAAATCCCTGTGGGATTTTCTCCAGACCCGTGGAATAAAGCTCCACAGCATAAGCAAGGCCGTCACCTCAGGGATAAAGTTCTGCAATAAGCATAAGCAGACTGCATAAGCAGCCATAAAGCTGAGGAGGTATATGGTCCTGGAAGCAGGTCTGCCAACATAACACTGCATATAGAAAACATATGTCTGGAATTAAAGGAAAAGCAGCCTGTAATGGGCAAGCCTCCTCTGCTTTGTAGTGAGCTGCCGTCTTCCAGGTTCTGGGCTTCTACCATGGGCCTTATGGAAGAGGAGGAGGGCAGATGTTTGTGCTTAGATTTTGAAGTGAATATAGTTTAGTGTATTGTTTTTGCTGGAGTGTTGTAACCCATACAGTGAATCTTTTCTGTAAGAGAAATTGAAAAATATCTGCTGTGTTAATTATAATTGTTTGATGAGTTTTTTTGGTTTATGATTCTTTTGTCATATCTTTGATTTTCTTTGTCAAAAGAAATGGCACTTTTAATGATTTCATGGTTAATGCATCCAACAGAAATAAACCACTTGGGAAAAGTCTGCTCTGACCTGTTTTGCAACAGAACTAAGCTAAGGTTAGAGTAGGAATTTGGTTCAAAGTAAGTAAAGACAAAGCATGACTTTACAAGTATATAAAGAGCAAGTTGCATTTGTATGGGTTTAAACACTTTGTACCAGAAACAAAACCAACACAGTTGTGGTGGAGCTTCATGGTACTGCAGCCTGAGGGATGCATTAAGTAGTTTGTTCAGGTGCAGCACAGGTTACTTTCCATTACAATGACAACCAGACAAGCCCTGATGCCTAATCCAGAAGTTTGTTTCCAGTTGTGTTTTCAGAAGCTCACCTGAGGACAAAAACCTGTACGTGATATGTTATATTGTCAGTTACATGTTTGTAATGATAGCTGCTTTACACCAAGTATTTAATTTTTTCTTTAAAAACAAAACCTTATTGATCAAAATTGGAGTCATTTCACTCAAATGCTGAGCAACACATGCCTTGAATTAGTTCTAGAAAAATAAGTTATATTTTTTACAAACTAGGTCTCAGCCCCTTTCTGGTGAGCAGGGATGTGAATTGTGATTGGTTTCAGAAGTAATACAGCTGTTCTTTTGCTGGACTTTGTTGATGGAGTTCTCTTTTTAGCTGGAACCTGTGGAATAATGTTGGCATATATTCCCTTTCTTTGCTTGAGCTATGGCACCTTTTTTCCTTTTATCTGCAGTGAGTCAATGACTTACCAGCAAGGATGTGTTTAATACATTTCTGTGAGGAGAGAATACAGTGTGAAAAACTGGTGACTGGAAATGTAAGAAAAAAAGTATAGACATAAGTGAATCATAAAAGTTTCTGCAACAGGCTCTGTCATGCCATTTTTCTTGCCTATATTTCCCAACATGGAGCAATGCTTGTTAACCTGAAGTTGTTCTGAGTGAATTTATTATTTACAGATATATTCATAATATAAGGTATTTTTTAAAATGAGAACAGTCACACTGAATTGATACCGATGATGCACAGAAATTGCTGAAGAAAATCTTGTTTTTCTCAGTTCTGGTTTTAAGATAGAGACAGTGGAGTCCCGAAGCATCACAGCACAGCCTTTTCAAGTCCTCCTGGCTGTGTCCTTCAAGCACAAATGTTGCAAATAAATCCCCTGACAGGATGTGCTGAATGAGTGAACAGGTGGATCTCCTCTTACCAGCCCTGACACCTTGCTTAATAGATTCCCCTGGGGTTAATGGGACTGTCACCAGGGCACCGGGGGTGATGTAATGGAGTCAGCGTGGCACATCCCTGGGGAGACTTCTGACACGTCTTGATGCCTTTGAAGAGGATAGTAGTGCAACTTGAGTATCACAGGAAGAGATCTAAGGCTAAAATTATTACACAGCTTCAGGAAGATGGAGTTATTGTATCATCTTTACATTAGATATGTTTAATTATAAAATAGCTTTAGCATGCAGAAATACATTTTAATTTTCTTCTGATAAGATTAGTGAGTTTGTCTAACTGATGCCACCCAGAGACTTCTGTTAATATTGCAAATCTGCTAGTTTTCAACTTTGGTCTTATTGTTGTTGTTGCTGTTATTGTTGTGGTATTATTATTATTGCTATTGTTGTTATTTGCTAACAGTTTCTTCAAGAAGGTGCTGCTGTGCATGTGTTTAACTTTGTGCTTATTATTTTCAAAAAGGACACCATGGCACGAGGTGTCACATATACACCATAAACACTACTGAAACTTTTAATATCTATGTTAATTTTTAAATAAAATCAGGAGGTCTTTATTGTATTTTGACTTTGTTATTTGCCAAGTTGTATTATTATTAAAGATTATTTTTGAATTTGGTTCTTAACATACCATTCTATTCCTTGTAAGTAATTTCTCAATTTATTTTACTCTCTACTGTAGCTCTACTTTGAAGTACTGAATAATGAAACTTAGGTTAGAGGGAACTTTACAATTTCATTTGCAAAGGACTGTAGAGCTCAACCCTTGGTGAGTCCTTGGACAATGTAAACCAAACAAGTCATGGGCTGTTGGGCAGATACTAAATTTAAAGTAAAACAGAGACAGGTTTCTGGCCTTTCATTTTTTTCTAATATGAGTATCTAATGTCCTTCTACCCAGCTTTCATTGTTAACCTCCTTTGTCTTTAAACATGTTTAAGAGAATTCCTTGACCTTTCCTAGGAGCTGAGTGGAATCCGGTGTGTTTGCTTTGTTGTAGATTTATGAACCACAACAAACTTTGTTTTATATTAAATCTAAGCTATTTACTCTCCCTCCCAAACCCCTCTGGAAAACCCATAACATCCGATTCTCAGCGTGTGAAAGAGAGCTGTAGCTTTCTCAGAAAGATTTTTTTTTTCAACATCCATCTTTTAGTTCCACGAGAAAGTGGGTTTTTTGGGAATATTTTTTACTTAGATCAGTCTTATAAAAGCAAAGAAATTTTTCGTTTGTTTGTTGTTACTAAGTGTGTCTTGACTGTACCAAAAGGACGCAGTGTGTGTTGACAATCACCTACTGTCATGACTGTATGTACACCATGATAGTTTTCCCTGGATGGCTTGGAGCCCTAGACCAATGTCTGCAGAATGGCAAACACGCCTACTTGGTTTTAAAGGAAAAATCTAGGCTGAAGGTGTATTTCAATAAGTGTTCTCAGTATCAGGAGTTAGAAGAGATAAGTCAATAAAGGGCTTGGTGTTTTACTGTAATTCACATCAAGTGAGGGCAGAGGAAAGGGAGGGGAATGCTGGGAAGGGAGGGCAGAGGGAAGGGTAGGGATATTGCTGTTTGTCACCTGTGACCAGCAAGCAATATTATTAGGTTACATATTGGCAGGGCAGCTTAATTGCCTTACTCATTTATTTATGGTACTGTTGCAGTACACAAAATGTACAGCTATGTTATTGTGTAAAGCTTGTCATGTTGCGTTTGCATGAAAACCATTAATAAATTTAAATTATTACTTCTTACTACTTTACCCTTACAGTTTTAATTGGAAGAAAAATATTTTATAGGCCTTTAGTAGCTAGTTATGAATTTTTGACTCTAAGGAGATAATTCATAGCAAAACTAAAAAGTCTTGTTTCACCTATGGGTTTTTAGCTAGATTTCACTGTTTTGGTGAAAAGAAATTTAATTATTCTGTTAATTAGTTACATAAGTTTTTACTTTGGCAGTGTACATGGGATTGGATTGCCTTTTTTTTTTAGGCACTGCTTTTTGTTCATTTTCCCTTACAAAAGTGTCCTGAAGTTGTAGCTTTATCTCATAAATGGTTATTTTTGCGTGACACATGATGCCACTGTCACACACAAGAGATACAGTTTCAGAGTGTTTTCTGAAAAAGAAGAGCTCCAGCAGCCATTTGCTCCTCCTGACCTTATTCCCTCAAGCAAGAGCATTGCTGAATGCAACAAGGACAAGATAAAATAATTTATGTTTTGGACGGGAGTCGGATATCAGAGAGATTTCTTAGCAAGTCCTCATTCTTGTTCTCCAGCCTGTGCTTGCCTTGCCCTGCCTGGCCCCTGCTCCCTTGCTCCAAACCTGGAAGTGGTCTCAATCAACTGCTTGCTGTACCTTGAAGCTTTATTGTGTATTGTGAGACAGCAGGACAAGTGCAAGAGAATTGAGTCTTTGAATCTCAGTCTTTCCTGTAGCCTTCTGGCACTGCAACACTTCTGTGTACTGAACTGTCCCTGGCCTCCCATGCTGTGGGGAGCCACTCCTCTCCTCTTCTTTCAGAAGACCAAGGGTCTCACTTGGCCTACCAATATAGAGCTGAGGTAATTCCATTCTCAGCTGCTTACCTTGTCTCACTTTCAGAGACTGATGTTTCCACAGTGGGTCTGGCTTTATTTTAGTTTTGTTCTTTTTAAAGTTTTTTTTCCTTCTTTCTTCTAAGTGAGATTCTTCGTGATTACCTCCTGATTTCCTCATCTTCATGTCCTACCTAATTTCTTAATTTTTTAGAACTTTGCAATTGATTGCTTCATATGAAATGCATGATTGAAAAGTTAAGGCTGCAAAATCAAGTACAAAAAATTTAAGAAAAACCTCTTCTATGCTTGCCTTATATATATATATATATATTTGAATAAAAATAGAGAAGTAAGTATGTATAAGGCTATACAGGCCTGTAATGTATATGAACGTTTTTCTTCCCTCAGAATCCTGCTGGGTTCTCTGCACAGCAACTGCAGTAATGGCTGATGGCAGCTGTAATCACAGTTATCTAATATGTGGCCACATCCCCTTTCTGCCCCAGCATTGGAATCCTGGTTTGAGCACCCATCCAATGCAGATGGAAATCAACAGTGAATTTAGCTACAAGTACTGCAGAACATGTACAAACTGGCATTGTGAGCCTGAAATTGCCCAGATGCATATACAGGCTGACATTAAAAATGCAGAAGTTACTTTTCTGACACCCAAGTGATTCTTCTTCACAGTTCCATCTGTTTTTCCAAAGTATATGATGATACAGCTTCTGCACACTGCGTTTAATGGTTCTCTGCATTGGCTGAACACGTTTTGACACAGAATAACATTTTTCTCCCGGGCCCATTCCTTAGGAATGGATAGCCCGCTTGTGCTAAAACTTTAAATTAGGAACAAATCATACTGAAAGAAGCACCAGACATGGATTATTTCAGCTGAGATATTTGCAAAAGCAAAAATATGCTCATGAGTGAAGAAGAGAGCTTAGAATGAATGTTGTTAATCTGAGCTGCAACTAATGATACCAGTATCAAAAATTGCACTTCTGTGGCACCCTCAGGGGGGTTGGTTTTGACTCCGAGTTCTAAATGGTCGTGACCATGTGCTCACCTTTGGTCTTCCAAGTGACTGTTTCACTTCTGTAATCTTCAAATAGACAGTCAGTCCCACAGCCCATTGTGCCACACATACACAGCCCTCTTCACCTTTCACGTGAGTTCAAGACCACTGTTTTGTGACGACATTAAAAAACAAAAAAAACTTCAGTCAATGTCTTGAGAGCTGTGGAATGCTAGAGGATGAGGTTTTTGTACGGCTGGACGTTTTTTTAGAGAGACAATATCTACTGTTTCTATTGTTACAGCAATTTTATATATTCTATGTGTCTATTTTAAAAAGGTAAAAGTAAAAAAAAAAAATCACGCTCTGTTCCCACAATATTATGTTTATTTAGCCAAACTGTTGAGTGTCCAGTTAGTGATATGAATGAAAAAAAAAGCTACTAGTAATGAAAATATTTAAGGATTTGATTTGCAATTATTTATGTGTGCTTAAGTTTGAAAGTAGAGTATAACAAGTTTATATTCTGAATACAAGTAGCGCTCCTTGCTGATTTTTAGCAACTCACATGCTTGTTTGCCTTCCTTAATGTAGCACTAAAGTGGTCTGAGAAAGGAAGGTGAAAAAAAAAGTTCAATGAATGTCAAACATTTTTCCTTTTTCATCCCTTATTTCTCAACCTTTTTATTGTGAAAATGATGAAAAGTCAAATTTACTTGTTTTCCTCATTGCTTTTCACTTAATCAGATCCTTTTGTAAAGAAAATAAATAACTAAATAGCTAACTAAATAACCCCTTCTAGTCCTCAGCTACTTTTGATACCTGGAAATTTAATCTAACTTTGCTTGAGTATGTGCCAGTGAATTGCAGTTGTACTGTGGTGTTTTCTGCTTTACCCAAGGAGAAAGAACAATTCAGAACAAAATATGGATACTTGATTCAAGTGTGTATCAGGTGGCTGCCCTATATATTTTACAGGCCTGTATTATAAATTAAATGGTGTGGTGCTGAAAGTCTCCTATGTTTCCTTAGAGGACCATAAGGAGAAAACCTGCAGACCCACACAAGATATCTGCAGATTTAATGGTGGCTACCTGATATACTACACCTACAACATTTATAGTAAAAGTTGTATTTCTTGATTGTTTTTAGAAATTGCCCCTTGGCTACACGTGTTCAGAGCAGAAGATGCTGTGGACTTCTCGCAGTTAACATTTGACCCAGGACAAAAAGAGCTTATTGCTGGAGCAAGGTGAGAAATCTATTTCATTTTTTGTGTTGCACCAGATTGGATTTTGTTCTTTATTGATAAGCAATATTTAGCCAAATTCCAATATCTGTGTGCTCTTGTGTGACTCCCCTGCTTTCTAGACTCACTAAACTGAATGTTATGTATGTTTATTTCTCTTATCCCTGGCTGGAGTTACAAGACAGACTGCCTGCCTGGTATCAAGGTTTTTAATAGGTTACACTATTCTAATTTTTAAGAGGACTGTCCTGGAGTACACAATCTTTCTGTGCATCCGGTAGAACAAGCAGATGCCCTATAGCAGTGTGACAAAATTTACCATTGCATGAAGCTTAGGATGATCCCAAATTTGGCTACACAATGCGGACCTTTGTGTTGGGATGTATCTAATAGTTATTCACTACAATGCCAGGAGCAATCTGTTTAACGACTGCAGAATTAGTGGCAAAGTTGGTGATGGTCATTGTTTGCACAGTAGGAGAGGACTCTGCAAGTCGTGATCAACAGTGACACTGTCTTAGATGTTGACATTGAAGCAGTGACAGTCCTTGAGCACTATTTTTTTTTTTCTGCTTAGCATATGAGGTGTAGTAAAACATCTTGGTTTGCCAAAAAAAAAATCTAACCATCTAAACTTATTATTCACACCTGCCTTCTGAATATATTTTACTTTTGAATCAACAAAGTTCCAGTCACTTCACTTATCTGTTAGGTTGAGCATTGGAATATATTTCTGTTTCCCAGTTAGCTTCTTAACTGAAAATGAGGTTCAAAATGCAGTCATAAAATGCACTGCAGGAAAACTTTTTTCCATGGACCAGTGGAAGTGTTTTATCTACAGGGGAAAACTTTCTGAGTGTGGAAATAGGTATGTGTATATACATACTTATGTATGTGTGTATGTATGTGTGTATACATATTTATATATGTACATATACATTTTTATATATACATATACATACAGATATTTATACATACATATGCCCTGATGTTGATTTTCAATTCTGTAAGCTACCCAATGAAACAAGGTGTGATGTTATCAACTGCTGCTACTCTGTAAAGACTGCCACCATAAGTTGTTTGAGCTTCTCTCCAGGCCCCAGACCCATGGCAATGTGTTTTGGTTCAGAGCACTCTGTACAGATATCCCAATAGCTGTTCCAAAAAACCCAAAAGAAACAGGAATACTTTTCCCCCCTTCCTCTCTTATTTTATTCTCCATACTGTTAAACTGGAGTCCAAATCTGAGCAAAAAATAAACTCATTTAAGCTGGTGCTGTTAATGAAGCCTTTTGAATCACTATGGGATAAACTTTGGATAATTTTGTTGAATAAGCAATGGCTACAAAAAAAAATCAGCTGTAAATTCTGCTTTTTGAAAAAGATCCCATACATCAAAAGATTTCTTTTTCCTGTAAGTTAATGATGCTTCCTAGCGCTGGTTCTGACTAAAACTAAAAAAAATAAAAATATTCACGGTTATTAAAATAACAAGAGCAATTTTATTTTACGCAGTTTTCTGTGTTGAGTTTTCTCCTTATTTGCATGAATGGTTTTTGCAGCCTTTCATAGTCTCAGCTAGCCATGTTGATGCTTTTTTTCCCCTTAATGTACTGTTTTTAGTTACCTTTCACTGAGAGCCATCTGAACAGAGCATCAGTATTACCATACTTGAGCTATGGCCTGTGAACAAAATTTTAGTACAAGTTTCTTGAACATCTGCCCCACTGGATTCACATATTTGAAGAGCCATTTGAAGAATTCATTATCTGCCCTAAGCAACAACTCTGCTCTTGTAAAGACAGCGAAGAGAATGTACTGTTAATTTGTACTTCCTGATGAAGTATCTTTTGATATGTAGTTATTTCTTTTAGAATATTTCAACTTTTTTTTATTATTGTCTTCTTACACTAACACTTCAATATTGAAAAACTAATAATGTGTAATGTGATTTCAGTAAGATCTGAACAGTGAGAAGTTCCTGTTCAGTTGTGAAAATGATAATTTGCAGCCTTCTAGCAGGACTTCTCTTTGCTACTGAGTCACTGGTAGAGACAGAAAATGGGCACATGACAAAGGTACAAATAAACCTATATTACTCTATACACTGCCTAGGGAAGTACTCACATTATTACTTACTTGTCCAGCACCCACACAAGAACAGGTGAACTGGGTTTGCATGGCAAGCCTCTGGTATGGAAGGGGGCTACAGGGGTGGCTTCTGTGAGAAGCTGCTAGGAGCTTCCCCCATGTCTGGCAGAGCCAATGTCAGCTGGCTCCAAGACAGGTGTGCTGCAGGTCAAGGCTGAGCCCATCAGCAATGGTGATGCCTCTGTGATAACATATTTAGGAAGGTATAAAAGTTATTGAGCACAAATAATTATGCCCACGGAAGAAAGGAGTGAAAAAACGAGAGAGAAATACGTTTAGCTCACCCTGGCAAGACCTGTGGCTCCATGGAGAGGGGAGCCCACACTGGAGCAGGTTTGCTGGCAGGACTTGTGACTGTGGGGGAACCAGCAGTGCCTTCCTGAGGGACTGCACCCTGTTGAAGGGATCTGTTCTGGGGCAGTCTGTGGGAAACTGCAGACTGTGGGAAGGATCCATGTTAGAGAAATCCCTGGAGGACTGTCTTCCATGGGAGGGATCCCATGCTGGAGCAGGGGAAGGACTCCTCTTCATGAGATGGAGTAATGGCAGAAACAACGTGTGATGAACTGACCATAACCCCCATTTCCCTGTGCCACTGGCAGGGAGGAGGTAAAGTATCAGGAATAAATTTAAGCCTGGGAAGGAGGGAGGAATGGGGAGAAGGTGTTTTTAAGGTTTCTTTTACTTCTCTTATTCCACTCTGATCTTGAGTGGTAATAAATGTAGTTCATTTCTTTAAGTTGTTTCTATTTTGCCCATGAAGGTAATCAAGGAGTGATCTGTCCTTGACCTTATCTCAACTCATACTCCTCTTGTTATATTTTCTTTTCCTGCCCAGCTGAGGAGGGGATAGAGCAGATTTGATGAGGACCTGCTCTTCAAGCAGGGTCAGCCCACCCCATCCTTGCACCTTCAGGATTCTGCTTTAGTAATAAGTTGGAGGTGTTCTAAACTAGACTAATGGTTTTTCACAGCCAGAAGCTGTGTTCTGGCTCATCTTATGTTCATAATTGACTTTTTCCACCTTAATGGATTTAATGAAGTCTTCCCAAATTCCTCTGTCTTAGAAATCAAACAAAATACTATTGTGAAAGTTTGACACTGTTGGAAATTTTTAAATACCCTTTCCATTATTGATTTTCACAGCACATGACTCTTTTTCATTTTTGAAGTTCTACAGCCTCTAAAGATATTTATAATTTGTCTTATTGAGAATGGTAGCAAAGATCCCAGCTGGGATCCAGACTACATTCTTTTTGGGAGTTGCTAGTGTCATGCAGCTATGTGGAAAGACAGATATGATCATATGACACCCCAAATCGCTTTGCACAAGGTTCTTTGGAGGCTTTAAATTGTGCTAGTGTGTACTATTCTGTTTATATATGCTTGAACAAGGTTTAATGAAATTAATTAGAAATGTAAGGAAGGACTCCTAAAAGGCGGATGAGAAGAGGGTTGGAATTGTAGTGCAGGATAACAAGGGCTGAGCGTGTGCACAGCACCTGCCCATAAATCCATCAGCAGGTACATCTAGAAAAGGACGTAGCAGTATAGATGGAACAGCAGTGTTGACAGAAAACCAGATAGTTTAAGTTGGCCATGAGTAATTTAGTCAAGAAACAATGGGTTTTGTCATACTTTGCTGAGGCAAACAAAGTAAGAACAGAAATAATTTTGATATAGAGATCTCTGAAAATATGCAAGGGACTTTATTCTATAGTATTTGCCATAGCAGACAATAACTGGGAAGTTTGTCCTGTATTGCTAAGATTAGTCTTGCTTGTCCAGTTTGGGAAATAAAGGTGGTCTTCTGAGGTGGTCTTCTGATGTCTGTGGGCATTCTCTTGCTGTGCAAAAATAGATGGTTTACAACTGTATCTGTCCCCTATCCCCACCATCAGCTTCTGCGGGTTGTCTTCCACTCCTTGTGAGAAGGTTATAGCTGGTTGATTTTTTTTTTTTTTTTGTTCTGCAAAACATCCAGTTCTCCTATAGGTAATGAGTTGATTAAGCTGGAGTCTTGTAGCCTTGTTTCAGTTTCCTGACACCGTCAGCAATCTGTGAATGGTACCGCTCCAACACTAGTGTGTGCCTTCACATTAATCGTGAAATTCATGCTCCCATGAAACTATCTTTAAAATTTGCCCCAGGCATTGTTCTTAATATTGTATGTGACTTGGCAGATAAAAATAAATGAGTTCTATTGCAATCTGAAACCTTCTTGGGAATTCATTTGTTTTCTTAGAAAAAAGCCAACCCATATGGCAGGGCAGAATTTACTTTTACAATTAAGTGGCACCAGCAAAGGATTACTCTCAGGGCATTAGCTCCTCAGTAAGCTCAAGGAAATGAGAGACTGCCTGTTTATCTTATTCTGATAAATTCTAATAAAATATTCAGAGGAAATATTTCTCTGTGCATTACTTGGTGGACTGCTTTAGCATGTAATAAAATATTACAGTGATTTCTGTATTTTGAAATACGAGTAGGCATAAAGATTCATGGATTTCTCCAAGAACAACCTTGTCTTCTTTGCTGTGTGAAAGTGCTTTGCCATATGTTTCTTTGGAAAGGTCAGTTGAAGGGGGAGAAGACCAGATTAGGGGAAGGATGCAACAGTCTGTGAATTGCCCGGGCAAATTGTGCATTGCCTTTTTTTTCCTCCTCATCTTCTGACAATGTATGTAACACATTGCATCTCTAGTTTTGATAAATCAAAAATTGCTAAAAGTGTTTCATATATTTTGGCTAAACAAGAGTTGACAAAAAGCATATCTGAAACCCAGTAGTTTAGGGCAAATTTTTTATTTTTATTTTTTTGTGACTTCTAATTTTTTTTCTTAGTGGCTTTATTGAAACCGTGCAAGAAGAATTATGTCTATTTTTAAAGGGAAAATGAAGTTATCCTCTTTTCCCATTCCTCCTGTTGAAATTTTGAACTGGTGGCAGCCTGGATTAAGTTCAGTCCTAAAATGTGGATTTTTTTATTTTTTTTAGTTCAAGTTATCTAACTCAGCTATACTTTAAAATTATATAGTTAATATCAAAAATAAGTCTCAAAGCTATTCAACTTTCTTTTTAATTGGCTGATGTATATTTAGGTAGATATATATTTTTTTTTTTTTTTTCTTTACATAAAGTATCCTAAGAGCGGTGGCTTTCCACCAAATGCTCTCCTGCAAGTTAATTAAACTTGCTTTTTGGGATTATAACTTGCTTTGAGGTGGCTTATTGCCTCAGTCTCTCCTTATCTCACTGATGAAGGACTGCAACAGTATGGCTTCTCACTTAATTAGATGTGTGTTTGGGAACGTTAATTTGAACTATTACCACTACTTGCCATAATAACAGAAAGGCAAATTAAAGGATTCATTAACAGTAGGTTAAGGATCTCTAATAAAGGAATAAATAACTATACAGGTTTGCTTCTTGCTGTTGTCTGCTCCCAGCAGGAGAATCTGAGAGCTTCTTGTTAATAAGGTGCTCTGAGGGCTACATATGCAGGGACAATATACAGGCAGAGGGAATTGGTGCTCTATTCTTTGAACATCCATCTGGGAATCACTGCTCATTTAACACTTGGCTCAGGGTAATCAATATCTGTCCTTCCACTGATTGAACTGGGCTAATCTGATCTAATGTACGGTTTAATGCTAAATCTGTGAGAAATTATCATTTTACTGCTGCAGAAAGGAGGTTCCCCCCCCCCCCCCCCCCACTACTGCTTGTCTTTCCTGCCTTGCTAACAGGGAAGGCAAAAAAGCTTTTTTTTAAAGCTTCATACCTCTCCTGCTCATGCATGGTTCCACTCTGCAGTTTTCTCCTTCTTTGCACCAATGGTGGTAATAGTCTGGTTGCAGAGTGACAGTAGTCAGTTCAGTAATTCCACAAAAGTCCTTCCTTTTCTTGTGCTGATTTAATGTCTTGGCATTTTAATTAGAGTAGCTGACATGCTGCATCATCATGGGAGCCCTGAAGTTGACTCAGAGTAAGAACAAAAGAGAAAGGAGCCCTTTATTAGGGGTAAATGGAACTTCTGTCATTGTCATTGCAGTTTATTTTCTTAATTAAAAAAGAAAAAAGAAAATATCCAGTCTTTGGGTACTTCAGACTCTTTACCTTCTCCCCTTGACCTTTCTTGCACCCCACCTCCAAAAACTGAAGCAAACCTTGCGTGCCCAAGTTGATTACTGTAGTAGGAGACCACAATAACTTTGAACTGCCTAAAATTTCTGGTTTTAAGCCATTTCCATTGTTGGGGTTTTTTTTGGAGGAGATGTAACAGCAATGTGTAAACTTTATTTCAAATCAATCTTGAAAAGAAACAGAAGATTAATATATTGAACAATGAAATGGTAACAAAACCACGTAGAATTTGCATGGCTCTTAATGTGAGTGAATACTGTACAGTATATGTAATATCTGCCAAAATATAAAAACTGAGGGCATGTACTTTGACATAAGTTATGCAGCAATAAAAAAGTATTAAAGATTTGGTTAACCACAGTTATGAACTACAGGATTAACATTTTGGTTGAGCTGATACTGCAGGATAAAGTTGTGTCCAACAACAGCTTACTAAGTAAATAGCTCAGTAATCTCACAAACTCATCTGGACTAAAACATAATATTCAGAAACATCCTTGATGTGCATGCATCAGAGGCAGACAGGTGTCAAATATTGCGAGGCCATTGCCAGCTGGGGGGAACTTGGGTGCTGTGTGTGAGAAGTCAAGGCCAACAGAGGAAAATGTTGATGGAAGTTTTAGATGACATGGTATGACTTCAGGAGGAGGGTGACCTCCAGATCTCAAGGGGCCTCTGGTACTTTTCTGCTTTTTCTGGAGAAGCCCGTGGCAAGAAATGTGTGGAAGTGACATCTGGCTGTTGTTGAACATCTGTGCAGGAGTGCTGTGATCTAGGATCTCCAGCACTGCTGAGGCTGTATGAGGAGCCACAGGGAAGCAAAGTAAGATTTACTAATCCAGAGGAGAAAGCATCAGAGAAGGAGATCAGATTTCACAGGACCCTTGAGTGGATTAATTCACTTCAATTTTTCAATTGAATTCATTGAAAAACTCAATTTTTGTTGTGATTCTATTGTAATTGACTCCCATAGTGTTACTCGGTTTGACAAGCTCATTGTCTCACTGGTCAGCTTATGATTACATGAGTCTCCCTTTGCCACTTTGAATGTTAATAAAATGTGGTTAGTCTTCATACCTCAAGAAAACCTATAATTTTAGAAATTATTTTAAAAGAGCAATAAGAACAACAAAAATCACTTCTCCATAATTTTTAGGATGGATCAACATGAGCTACTAGTCAGAAAATGTTTATCTCTGTGCATAAGCTGTTTTCACATCTTTAGCACCTATCAGTAAGCCTCTCATTTCATTGTTCTCATTTTCTGTGGCTTCCATTTCATGCAGAATGAAAATAATATATAACTTTTGGCCATTCTGCTCTTTGTTTATGTGATTTCACCATTTTCATAAATGGTTCAACCAGAACACTTGGATTAGGTTTCTTTTATTTCCAATGTATCATTCTTCACTTTTTGAGATATTTTTCCTATAGATTTGTGATTTAACCAAATAAATTTTGTGCATAATAGTTTTATTTATATAGATTATCTCCTGTTACCCTTGATGGTTTTTTTTTTATTATTTTCTTTCCATTTGCTGACTTTACTATACTGCAAAACTAGAATTGTGTTTCACCCAGAACTTTACCATCTTATTTGTGAAATTGTGAAATTTTGCCTAACAGTTGATTCTTGCAGAGTTTATACTTTACATTCTCAGTCTTCCTGTTTTTTTCTCCCAGAGAATTGAATAAAATTTTCTTCTTTCATGTGAATTAGTTTCTTGAAGGAAGTGGACAGGAAGGAATATTTTTTTAGCTTATTTCCAGGAGATTTGGCAGAATGTTTGGTCATACCTTGAGTGTCTGAGTTTGCTGCAACCCCTATTTATTGATTCAGGGTTTCAATTGCAAATGCATGTGGGGCTTAGGATGGGTTATGGAGATTTTCTGCAATATTATGATATATATTTTGCCATCTTTTTTAAAAAAGGCGTAATCTTGAATCCATGTTTTCCTGAACTGTGTGTGCCATCTTAATGTTCTTCTTATTCATGTCTGTGTCTAATGCAAGATTATTTATTGTTGTTCCATTCAGCTTTTATAGCTTTCAGTTTCACAAAGGGTAAAATTCTGGATTTAACAACCGTTACTAACATGATATACTTTTGAATCTTTATGCATTTTCAATTGTTTTTTTGACTTGGACTGTTCAGGAACATACAGAAGATTTTACGCTTTTAGCTGTAGCTTGTAGCTAGTTTTATGCTTTTAGCTGTAATCATACTGAACGTATTAACTGCAATAGACTGAAATATATTGTTGTGAAGGAGGTGACTGGAGCATGCTTTTTGTGTGCTTTCATTCAGTTCCCGCTGATACCAGTGGAAGTGTTTACCCTTGGGTTTGAGCAGGCTCTTGACTAACGGGTTTTAATTACAACAGCTGAGCTAGAGGAGTTGTTCAGTGCTGTGAATGTAAAGCAAAATGCTTACTGCCTGCTGGATCTCTGAAGGAGTAAAGGATGCTGCTTTATCTCAGTGTTGAGTTTTCTTCTCATTAAGTGTCCTTCTGTTTGCAGATTTATGTAACATATTTGCTTTCCTCTTTCATTAAGCACCAAATGGAAACAAATTTGCCAATTACCGCCAGTGTCAAATCAGTTTAGTTCCAGCGTGCAAAGTTGTATTTGTCTTGCTTATTGCCACCATATTTGGAAAAGAGGCAGGGCTGTGAGCTAAGAGGTCATAGCTGTGCTTCAGAAATGTAATTTTATTTTTCTCGCTTGTTCTTTGTTGCCTTCAAAGCATAAATGCACTGGAACAAAGCTGAACAGAAGTTGAAAAATGGCAGTCTAGGGCATATTCTCAATAACACTTTGAAAAAATGTTGTCACCTGTCTCGTGAGGAGCATAATGGCTCTGCACATGTCATGAAAATTGGCAATGACTTTTTCTTTCGACTGCCAGATTTATTAGTACTACATTTTTTGAGGATTTTTTTTTACTGTCATGCTCATTTCTTTAATTTTCTTTTAGATTTTTTCTCATAGATGTGCTTTCGGAATGCTAGTTCTCACATGCTAATGATGCATGCTTTAGAATGTTGAACTGTTGGATTTGTAAAACTAAATGTGGTCCTGCAAGTTTTACTGAAGTGGGCACATCTAGGTAGGAGTAGCTCTGATTGCTCTCTGAGTGCTAGTTTGACACTTAGCCCAGGATTACTTATGTAGTCACAGTCAATCTGTGCTGTCCATTTGCCCAGTTTATGTTGCTAAGGTGTTTTTTCTGTCTCTTGAACATTGCTTTTCTTGTTCAATTTTCTTTCTGCTGGCTTTATAAAGCTAAAAACATTTTAATTGGTTATTGGCAGCCACAGGAAATTGAAAAATGTACACTAATTAGCTTTGCCCCTTGATCGTTCACATGAATATAGACATTTTAGTCTCCCTAACACTTATAAGGTCAATTTTTCTAATTTCACACCAAATATATTAATGTGTAGAAGTGCTGTGCTCTACTGAATAGGATAAAAATCTCATTTTCTAGGAAGAAAAAGAGAAGAAAAATGTTGATTGTTTTTCTTCAGGCTGGCACTGTGTTTGTGCATTTATTAGTTTAGAATCTTTACAGTTTGAGACAATAGCTTACTTTTTAATAGGCTGAAATGATGTCAGAATGGAAGATGATAAAAAGACATTATTAATTTGATAATCTGTCCTAGAAAGGCCTCATCAGGCATAAATTTTCAGCAGATATCTGAAGATGAAGTACACATAGCAATTGACCTGAAAACTAAACATGTGAGACCACTGTCTGCTCACATATTCTGCAACAGAGACTGCATTTATTTGTAGAGTAAGATGGGGCATTTATGTGCCATTCCTGTGAGTCTGATACCACTGAGTTAAGAAAGCAGTCTATGCCTGCTGAGGATGCAGTTCAGTTACTCTGGAAAAAAAAGAGAAGTTTTGCAACAGCAGTGAATTCAGTTTCTTTGATATCAGAGTGAAAGGAGTACAGTGATGGGTGATGGAAGTTTAAATGCACCAAGATGAGGAGGAGACCAAGTATTTATGCTCCCTACTGAATACTTCCGGGCAAGACATTCTGCAGAAGTGAAGGTATTTTTTGTCCTTACAGAGGGAGTGTAGAAGTGTTAGAAAGACTATAATGCATTTCTTCCTGGTGTTTTGGTGAAATTCTTTCAAGTCCTCTTTCATGTAACTTGGTGAAACTTTGGATGCACATTGTTCTGCAAAGTTCTGTTTTCGTTTATCCACTTTGGGTCTCTTTGTGACTGAAGCCCAAGTATTTTAGCTATTTCTTTGTGGTGATTTACCTGTCTAATAATAAATATTCTGCCTTTATTTTACTTTCACATGAACTCTTGCCCTTAATAACCCTTCTCCTTCATTTTGAGTAACTCCCTTTAGCAATACTCCTAGGAAAGACTCATGACATGGTTCCTGTACAGTCACAGTTTAAGTAGACCATATATGACCAGAGTCAATAAATAATTACTCATAGGTCTTTCTGAGAGTCCATAAATAAAGGTAGCCATGATGGCCATCGTGGTTGTGTTTCTGAGTTACACATAATTTGGTTTTGTTCTTCTCCCATTCTCTGCTGTCTCATTTAAAAAAATAGTAGAGATGTAAACTACAGATTCTGACCATCTGTGCCCATTAACAATACCTCATACCTCTGGAAAGAATTAGAATTATTATCTCAAAAAATTTGGCCCAGTTTTAATTTTGATTACATGCCTATGAGTTACATGGACACAATATTGCAGATAATTCATGAATATTGCAAATATTTAAAGTTCAAGTTTAAATTTACTCATATCTTTATCATCTGGGGTTTTTGTTACTTTAAGTGAATTTTTAAAAATCTTATAAATTGGTGCTATGTATTTGTTACGAATAAATTAATATCAAAGTAATTTATGTTATTATTTAGAAATCCCTTTTATTTTCATCTCTAAAACATAATCACTTTTTAATAACATTGGAAAATCAGAATTGTTTGAAATCAGGTAAAAAATAGGCAGAAGGGGACTGAGAGGTATTATTTCTGTGAAGATGCAGTAGAAAAAAAAAATAATGAAGGAAAAGAGGTGTGATAAGAACTGAGAGCAAAATAAAAAAATGTTGGAGGAGGAATATGTCTTGCTTGTGGTTTGCTCTCCAAGGTCTGTAGATCCAGTGATGCCGTTGTACAGAAAAGGCAGAGTGAGAAACACTTTAGCAATAAATGCACAGGCTTTTGAAAACTATGCTTGGTTGGTTTTCATAGAGCTCCTGCTGTCATTGGGAAAAAATTCTTAGGCTTCGAAGAAATTAGACCGCACAGGGCAAGACTGCTCAAAATTGTGACAACTCTGGGGTTTGTACAGATTCGCCATCATGCTGGGATCCTGTGCTTCAAACTTTACATGTATGTGGCTGAACTAATTGCATGAGGTTCCCATCTTTGTGAGGGGAAATGGAGAGCTTTAATCTGCCTGTCCCCATGTTCTGATGTAGGCATCCAACACTGGTGACATGAAACTGCCAAAGCACTGAGTATTCCTTCCCATTGATTCTAAAGGAAGACTGGAGCAATGAATCAGATGTACATATATCTACTTTATTCATGTTTATCCAGTCCTTCAGACTGAAAATCTGTTTTAGAAATTAGCTTAGTCCTTTTCCCAAAGGGCTGTATATTAAGACAGCCTCTGAAAGAATTTGAAGTCCTGAATATCTGTCACTTCTAAATTTTTTTCTGCCTATATAGTCATTAATCACACTTTTATTTGAACAATGGTAACATTTGGTTTTCTTAATGAAACATTAGTAATGATTCATTTTTATCTGCTATTTTTTTAACCCCAGAAACTACCTCTTCAGATTGAAGCTTGAAGATCTCTCTCTAATACAGGTATGTTTTATTTCTGTTTCCTGAGTTCCTCTACAAGATGTAGGTAACCAGATGTTTTAAAGCAGATAATCAAGATATTCATAAGCTTCATAGCTACATATAAACATGCATTTGTTTTTGTCCTTTTTCTGGCCCCTTATTATATAAGTCATATTATCCCTTTTAATTCCAGATTAGCCTTTGTCCCAGGCCATACAGATCTGATGCTGCCTTAGCTGTGATTTTGTTAGAGTGCATTTCATTATCTTCATTAATACAATTTAAAATTAACTACCTTTAGGTTCAGTACTGTCCCTATTAATTCATGAAGTAATACTATACAGCTGAATACAGAAAAGTAAAATGCTTTCAGGTAAGGCTGTCCTTGTGATTTGTAAAACAACTTGTGTATGCTTTGATTAGGCTTTCAGATTTTATTTGCCTTCCTAGACTACTAGAAACAAGATCTCATGTTAGCTTATATTTAATCAAAATTGCAATATTAATAAATATTAAATTTTGTTGCTGATGTTTAAAGCTGTGACACACCAAGCACTTTTAATATACAGAATTTGGGCTGTCTACTTTCATCTTCTGTTCCATATTCAATATTCTGACAAATAATTTAAGTTGTAAAAATTCTTGTTGAGAGGCTGCACTCAGAGGTCTCTGATGGTGCCATTGTAGTTTATGCTGCTAATTCATAGATTGAAGTTCATGACTTTCCTCTGTTAGGATCTGTATCAGCAGGTTGAATTTAATAATGAGGGAGAAATCTGTAGATTACAGAGTTTATAATTGTGCTGTCTGATTCAACCAGACTCCTCACTCCAATCAGAAAAAATATACAAACTGAGCACAGAAATCATACTGTTGATGTTATAGTAGGTTAGTGGGTTTCAGTCTTATGCCTTTTAACAGTCTTCTCAAGTTGGCTTTTGGTGAAGTTTCTTACTTTGTCTTCAATGTTTTAGCGCCACCGGTTTGCCTCTATATCTTCTAACATTCTTCAACAAATCTTTAGAGAATTTGGTGAATTTGTATTTCTAAAACAAAAGTGTTCTTTTTTTTTTCTTTCACCAGCATATCTTTAATATCCCTACACCTAATATTCAATTTTTTCCCCTTATTTTCAAGCCTACCATTATGACTCCTTCATATTTTTGCTTCCCAGATCTTCTCTTCCTCTTTTTTCCCTCTACTTCACATATAGTTCTGTTAGACTGCCTCAGGATAGCCATTATCCAAAGGCATGTTTCCTTGGATATGCCAGTTTTGGCAACTCCAAATCAGCTGTGAGGTAACTGAAGCCTTTGTTTTAATTTGTAGGGTGAATTGTTTAGAATTTCCAAACTAACTAAACAACACATTCAGGTCTTGTCTTATAATCTGGTATTATGGTTGAAGGAGACAGGAACAAAAGTGGGAAGCAAAGCAAAAGTTGTATGAAATCCTTGCTGAACAGAGTGATGGAATTTCAGGAGAGAAATAAAGCTTGCTGTGGTTTAACTTGTTGATACTCTATGTGCTAGTTAGTGTTTGTTTGGCAAGGGACTGAGCCCTTTGACATTTCATGTATGGACAAAAGAAATTTTCTTATAACATTTCTTTTTCTTCATACAGTTTTTGTCATAGTAATGATGTAAAAAAACATAATTTCATTCCTCTACTTACGTTGCTTGATTTTTTTTTTCTCTTTTTTGTATGAGCCAGCTTTTGTAAAAACATGCAGCTGTTTCACAATCTATTAACCATGCTTTCACATCTGGAAGAAAAAGCACACAGTGAAATGCTAGCCATAAGAGGCTTTCAGCATAGCTCAATAATAAGACAGGAAAGTCTAGAAACAAGACAATCTATATACCTGTTGTTTAATTATCTTAGAAAATTGCTCAAGCACTACTTTTTCTATGGTGTATGGGAATCAGGAGAAAAATTACTGACTTTTTCTCTTGCACAGCAAATACTTCCAACATGGAAGCAAATTGGAGCATATTGCATCCTACTTTTCTACAGTTTTCAATTAGACTTTTATAACTTTATTTCCTTTGCATTGACACTTTGATTTTTTTAAATAACTGATTCATCAGTTGAATCTTTCTTATTATACTTTCCTCTCTGGAAAACAAAGGGAATGCCTCAAACTAAATTTTGACCATTGACGCACTTCAGTTATTTTTGTCTAAGTTCATTTCCTCATCTGTCATGCCTCACTGTCTGTTGGAATATATTAGTTTGTGCACACACTGCCACTGGGAAGATAATAGGCTTCGTGTTACATGTAATAAACTGCAACAGTAATAATCTAATATTTATAGCAAAAGCATATTTGAAAATATTTTGTTTGCAAATTTCTCTATATTTTTGGAAAGATATAAACATTTTATAAACAAAGTTCTTTTGGAGTATTATCAGACTTTGCAAGATTACCAGACATTGTTTTGTAATAGGAAAGCTTCCAAAAAAAGGAATAGATTAAATAATGACTTCTTGTTTGCAAACTTTTTCACTTATTTCTTTAGACCAAAATATGTGTATCTCCTGTCTTTTACAAGTGTATGCCTGGAAAATAGTTTGTAAACACAATATAATCTTCTTTGGAAAAAAAACAAAAAAACAAAAACCCAAACCAAATCCAGACATCCATTTGAAGTTCAAGTTATCACAAAAGAAATGCAGAACATGTATTAAAAGGGTCCTGTTTCCACCAGTTAAGTGGAAGTTAATCCCTTGTAAAAGTGGGGTTAGAGTGCTTCCAGAGTGCATCAGACAGGATGTGCGTTTAAACATGAGCTGAGGCTGTGCACTGAGACATCGTCACCCATTGTGAGCACATCAAAGTTGTCATCCCACATGTCATGGTTCTGTGCTCTGTACTTTATAGGAAGAGCATGTTGTTTGAATAAGCAAGTTTCATATGATAATATCTTTAGCAAACCAGCGTTTGATGTGTCTCAGCAATTTTCTTTGTGTAGCAGAATAAAGAAGAATAGAGCAAGTGAAAGCCTTTTAAGCTCTTGACGGAGAAGCCAAAGAGTCAAATTGTTCAAAGCTGCCTGTTGGAACAATGCATGCATAATCATTATGGATTAGGGAAGAAGCACTCATTGGGGTTGTAGAAGGGCAAATATTTTATCACTCTCTCTGCAGCAATAGTAGGCTCACAGACAGAGAAGGCCTGACTCTGCATGGATTTGTTCTGTGAGATTTGCTTTGTTATTGTTCACCTCAAGCAGCAGTAGAATGATCCATAAAAACATGGGCCAAGATGAAAGCTAAATTTCATGAAAACTCTTTTGTATTTCTTAAAATATAAAAGCAGAAATCTAAATAGTAATTTTTAAATGAGTAAATTTATTTTCAAAAATGTACTTTAAAAGCCATGACATCTAGGAAAGGTCAGCATTAATAGTGGGGCTTTGATGTTATGTGGTAGATGGCTGTCACAAGTATCTGTTCTCACCTTTTCTTTTTCCTTATTTTTTTGAAATGAGAGCTTCTAAATTCAAACATTTATTTGTGTCTACCTGCATGACAGATTTTCTGATGTGTCTGTAAAGAGTGAAAAGCTAATACATGTTGGCTTATAAAAGTCTTTATGCTGCAGTTGCCGTAAACAATAAACCAGTCTGCATAATTTTTTCATACACCTCATAGAAAGTGTGCATCTTTTTTTCTTCCATAAGGTGAACTTCTTTATAAACTTAGGTTGTTAAGGCATTTACAGGGCACATGCTTGAGTTTGCCTTTTTCATGTAAATGTTCTATCTATAAAGCCTATTTGCTATTTGAGATACCCAGAAGGTTGAATATGAGCCTGTTCCACCTGCTTCTCTATTTACACAGCTCTTCACAGGTTTTATTCTCATTCAGAAGCTTCACATCTTTCAGTTAGAACAACACATACTTCAGAGTCCATTTTTAAAGGCAATTTTAGCCCATTTTTACTGCAAGATTAAAATTAAATTCTTTATACACACTAACAAGATCATAGTTTTGCTTTTATGTGTTACTAAACAAAATTCTGGAATCTTGAGGATTTTGGCTTATAGATATGTTTATGTATATGTGTTTATACATGCACATCTATTAACAAGGCATTCAAGGAATTAAAGGCAAGATTAGAGCTATGAATTTTCTGGAAAAGGAGCTACTTTGGAGAATGAATTTTACCTAAGAGAATTCTTGCGATTGTTTGCATGTGTCAAGAGTGTGTGAAATACATATTACATATGATAGTTCACTTTGATATGAGACATTAATGGCTAAATGGCAGGCTAAATAATGAGTTAAGTAAACTGTACTATTCTTTGAGTATATATTTTGTGTGTACCTGTGTGAAACAAAGAGGGAATTTGATTCCATGATTGAGGTTTTTTAAAAATTCATATATATAACCTGAAACACTTTTTTAAGCTTTACCTAAATTTTAATACATAGTATAATTATTAACAACATTTAATTTTAATTTTTTTAAATAAATCAAATCCTCACTAGGGTTGTAATTCCATTTTAAAAATAACAATTGTTTGCTATTGATATAAACAGGTCTTCCAAATCTTTTGTGAGAAGCCTTCATAACCTTATTTTGTCTTTAATGAAGGTGTTACTTGGCCAAATCTATAAAAAATCAAGGACAAATCACTCGAACTCTCCTTACAGTTAATTTTTGGGTCAATGCTCTTGAATTCCTTTTGCTATGAACAAAATGAAAAGTTGTAAGTATTTATGTAGGATCAAATCTTTAATTTCTGCTGATGTTAAACACTTGTAGTTATAATCAACAAATTCAGAGATAAAGGGAATGAAGCTTTAATTTTTTAACCTCAAGTTTTTTGTGTCACTAAATAAATAGAATCCTTAAAAGGCTGCTTAATTATTTTGTAAAACTTTCATTAATTGTATTTCAATCCGTTTATTTTCTGTATTATATGTTACTTACAGTCACTATTTGTGTAACCGATGCCTAATTTGTGAAATACATGGAGGAAACCTGATGAATCATCATTTTATTTTGGGGTGAAGCAACTGTGCTGAAAAATAAATGCAAGAAATATTTTCTCTGATATCACACTTGAAGGCATAAGGGACCTCAAGCAAGGATGTCCTTAACTGATGACAGTCATAGTTTGGCAATATTGAAATGGCAAGAAGACTGAGATTTAACATTCTGTTTGAGTATCTAAGCAGGGGAAAAACAGACAAAGCAAACGAAAAATCTCTCTTGGGTTCTGTTCCTGGTATCTATTTAAGGGTGAGGGGAATAGAGAGTATTCCTCCCTTTTACAGGTACTTTTCTCTCTTTTTTATGTGAAGGTAGCATCAGCCACCAAAATACTGTTTCTTAGGCCCTTCACATTTGTGTCTAGGACACACAATGGATAAGCAGAATGTATAAGTTACTGTTACTTTTGATGCTGTTCCAAGTTCCTCAAAAGGCAGTGAAGTAAAGGTAGCAACTTGTGCTTATAAAACTTTTCCAAAGAAGACTGAGCTGACCAAATCACAGAGTGACCAAAAAATAATAGAGCTAATGCAAATGTCTGTTTTGGTGCCAGGGATGAGCAAAATATGCAGAGGTATTTGGACTGTTTTGTCTAAATTGGCACTGAGAGCAGAGTTTAAAAAAGAAGCAAATTAAGAAAAAGCAAAGGGCAGAACGTCTACATATCACAGTGCCACCACTATCAAGTACCTCTTCCTCTTGTTGATACCTTTCTGGTGGCAGATTGTTGGACTTGATTATACAGTAAGTGCACAAATAATAAGGTTAGAGTATTGGAAATTTTAAAAAGATTTAAAAGTATTTGTGAAGCCAGAACTAGTCCTTTGTAGCAGGACTTGGTGGTGGCTAGTGTATTCAGTTCTTTTTCTGTGATCCCATTAGTATTTTCATTATCTTGTTTTCTGCTTGCATAACAATAGTTTCTTACCAAACGTAAAACTTTATCAAAGCCAGAAAAGGATGAATTCAGCTAGAAGTGAGTAATTTCATATATCTAATCTTTACCCAAATGACCTCTTTTACATGGAGCTGAAAGCTAGATAAAGCATGTTGCATCCTAAACCTAGATAAAACATGTTAAATCACACAAATCCTGATACTCCCTTTACAACCTATTTGTGCTGAAATCAGTTACCAGCAGTGTTTCATTTCTGCTAAAAAAAAATTGTTATTGAAGCCGCTGGTGCTCTTAGCTTTACCTTTATATTAGTCAGAGGATGACTACTGTTCTAAAACCATTTAGGTCATATTTGGCCAAGTACTGATTCACTCTGCATTCTGAATTTTCTTTCCATGTGTGGGATTTTTCATCTGCAGAGCTGTGGTTACACATATCAGCTAATTGTTTAAGGTTTTTTTTCTGTGTGTGATGTTTTAAGTTCATATGCAGCCCCCAACTAAAAAACTATATAGCGGGCATGCAAGGCAGCCACCTGGATGTGTTACTCTTCTGCTCATTTCTGCTTGTTACTCATTTACACTTGGCTTCTACAAAATTGGAAGGTTTTAGTCTCCAGAATTTGTAATTTCCTACCCTTCAGTACAGTTGAAATTTGTCATGTAAATTTAAAAAGCATCTAACTGAAGAAAAAGAGTGCTGGCAAACTGGCAGGGCTTTGCTGCTGCTTTGGCTTATCTGTATGTGTTAGTATTTTCAGAGATGGAGGAAAAGAGTAGAAAAAGAAAACCAGGCAGAGATGTAATTCTTCATTTATTTGCTGTATCTCTCATTGTTTTGTGCCAGTACTAAAATACGTGTGCAAGTGTATTCCTAGACAAATGAATCCATTTAGCCAAGATGCTTAGCTTTTTTTATTCTCTTTTTTTCTTTTTTTTTTTTTCTTACCTCTCCTTGTTAGGCTGTATTTCTTGTATGTTTACAGTAATATTCTGTTCTGGTTTTGCAGTAAAGAAGCAACTAAAATTTTTCCCTTGCACTGGAGCAAAGCTTGTTTTCTTTAGGTATTAAACATTTGTGGGGTTTTTTTCTTTTATTTGTTTGATTTTTTTTTTAAGAGAAAGGGGAAGCCTGACTATATAATATGAGGGTGGCCATTCTCATGACAAATAGAGGTGATATCAAAAAGTATGTGTGTACATTTTACAGCTGATACTTCTGAAACAGCTGATTTGGATTTTATAGTGGAATAATTTCACCCTTCCTGATACTTTTCTCTGGTATTATATATGGTGGTCAGCCACACTGCATTAGATGCACAAAAGGTAATTGTGGAAATGTCTTTTCCTCAGAAGGTGACACTCGTTCGTGTCTTCACTAAAACAGTAAATAATTGCAGTTACACAGGAGTAATCACCAAGTAGAATCTGTTTGAAAATAAATCAGGCTGCTGCTTTCCAAATCTCTGGACTGTATACAACCCTAGCATACTTCAGCTAATTCCGGACTCAAGCAGCATCCTGTGACAACAGGGTGATATTTATGGAGGGACACAAGCTCTCTTTGACTATCAGCCTCTTTCAATGTCACCTCTGTACTGAGAAAGTTCAGAAATGTTAGGTAACTGTAGAAAATGAGAGCAGAAAGACTAATATAGAGACTCAAAGCAGATGGTCTTAATTTTTATATTGCCTTGCTCAGGTGAAGAATTTGCCACAAGCAGTTGCTGATGGAGAGTTCCAGCTCTTTGGCAACTGGATGCTGCAGTGCCGAGCAATTTAGAAAAGAAATGGAATATACAGGCTGCTCTGGAAGAATTAATATCTATAACATAGTGTCTGCAAACATCTTTATTGATTTTTGCTTAAAGACCCTGATATGGAACTTCATTTGTGTTCTGGCCTGGAACAATTAATTAGAGTTCCAACCACATTTTTATGCCATGCACATTCAAAGAGCAAGCTTAAAGACACATTTTTTCAGCCACTGAGGCGGGGGGAAATGTCTTTTGCAGTACTGCAGAGATCCATTCAACAGTTCTGCAGGGTTAGGTGGGATAGAGCATAGATGCTTTTGGGTAATGCTACAGAGAGGAGATGAGTTCAGCTTAGCCCTGCGTGTTAGTGGTCATCAGTACCTGGCATAAAGGCATTGTTTGGTCTGTAGTATCCCCTGCAACTGGTTGTTGAAATTAAAAACCACCCATGAAATTAAGAAGACCAACATTTAAACTTTGAGTAATAGAAAAGTGGTGGGGCAGCCTCATATTCCCTCGCTACAGGGCAGAAAAATTTAAGATACACATCTTGAGCCTCAGATGTGCCTCAAAGCTTCTAAGGAGCCTTTGACTTTAAGGGATGCTGTACTATGGGAAGAACTGTCTGTTTCCATAAGGCAGAAAGTTCTGTTCCCTTCATTCGTAGGGAAGAGGTGCAAATATTTTCAAGCCTAGGAGACTAGTTTTTTGCTACTACAGTTAAGGAAAACTCAGAATTTTAAAACTCAGAAACAAAGCAGCCATATTGAGTCTGAGAGACATGGACACTTGTTGCTGTAACCTAAGTAGAGGGAAGGATCTGAGGAACTTGCAGCAAGAACGTTGGTTGGTGAGGATTCCATGCAGGAATGCGTAGGAAGGGCAGGGCACAAAGAGAGGATTGCTTCCATTATGTTACTTGCCTGGTCAACACTACTCAGCCCAATTTATGAGGTGGATTGTTGCTCCTAAATGTTTGAGAGAGACTGCTTAGTCATAACAGAGCAAGCTAGTCCTGTTCTGAATCGAGAACAGAGGAGTAAAGTTGTTTTACTCTGGTAAGCTTATCCAATATTTTGGGATACCTCTTGCCTTCATTTTGCCTTATCCTTATTTTTCTGCTGCCTTTTCCTTACCCCATTTTTAGTTCTCTTCTGTTTTGGCATCTATTGTTTTACCCATCCCAGATGGTACCTCAATATGATGCTTCTGCTGTCAAGTCTGGGAGTGATAAATCATGTCAAACTATGGAAATCAATCAATTTATTAAAATTGAAAGCTAAATGTCCTTTGGAATATCTGGAATTTAGATGAAATTTAATGAAATATCTGAATATTAGACACATATATGAGATTTTTGTATTAAATTTTTTGTTTAGGTGTTATTTTAGATTTCTTTGAAAGCAGACAAATCTGGACCCCCGCAGACCACAAGCAATTCCCAAATGCTCAGTGGAACAAATTGCCCTCTGAAGGACATAATCTTTCTCATAAAGCAATTAAGAGAAGTAATGTTACTGTTTAAAATGTCAGTATTTTACTCACAGTTTGCCTGCCTTCAAATCACAGTATTTTTAGTTGTTTGTCCTCAAAATAGACCTAGGAGTCTGACCTGAGGTGTTTAGGCTCTCTGATGGATGGGGATAGCTCTACACCCAAGCACGAGATCCACTGATATGTGAGTTCTGAAATTTTTCTGATCCCCCTGAGGAAGAATGTTGAGTGCACAGGGAAGAATAAATGAATAAATGCCACTTTTTTTTTTTTGTTAAGCATCTCTATTGAATTTGAAAATAAGATGTTTTTCTACATCATTCATATGCAACAGGCTTCCACTGTAAGTAAATTGTATGTAAAATGTGTGTCAAGCTCTTTCTGTCATGGTTTCTAAACTCTACAAGCAGTAAAGTTGAAGACTGTGTGACTGTATTATGCATTCTTAAGCAAGGCTCAATTGAATATGGGCTAATCTGTTACAGAGTTAAGTTAGTTATAGGTTTATGTGCTGTATGTTTGGTTTTTTCCTTTTTAAATTTTTCTTCCTTGATTTTAATACCATCTTCTTCAGTCAGTACTTCTGAATTTACATGTTTGTTCTAGTGCCTTGGAAAAATTTATTTGTTTCACCAAATCAGGGATGTAATGGTGGTTGGTATACTGATTTTCCAGACAAATAATCAAAATACCAAAAGAAAAGAACAAACCATTACAAAGTTATGAGAAAGGAGATATTACAGGGTCTGTACTTGGGCCTGTTCATGTCTATTGAGATATTTATAGCAATTCAGATTGATGTAAGTAATGAAAACTAAATAGTTCAAAGAAAACAAATTAATGAAAATGGAGTTTTACTAGAGGATAATATTTATACCTAAAGTTATGTCTATATTCAATCTTGAAAATTCAATCTTGAAATTTCATCTCCTTGATGAAAACCTACAGTTCTTTTTTCCCAGGGTATAGCTACCATTTTAGTAGTCAGAAATAGTCAGCCACAAAACTGTTTGTGTTTTGGTTTAGGTTTTAAACTGTCTGATTCAGTTAGGTTTATTAAAAATCAAATGAAAGACCTTAGAAAATCTCAGAATTTCGTATTTATGTGGGTACCCAGGATAAAGGAACCTTATGGAAATTACTTCTAGGAGAAACCAGTAATTGTGTCAGAAGCAAAACAAATTTCTGTTAATTATTAGTTAAATAACAACTTCATTGTGGCATTGGCCATTTTTATGTGGTATGTAATTCAGTTTCTTTATACTTTAGTTTCTAAGTGAGAAAGTGGGCATGAGTTTTCAGAATTTTGAAATCACTTTGGAGATAATTTGATAAATTAGTAAATATTTCTAGAGGTAGGATGGAGATTAAGTAGAATGTTTTCCACAGTTTTGGGAAAAAAAAAACCCACCAGATTTATGCTGTTATATTTTATGACTTTCTAAGCCTTTGAATTGAGCATTTTAAATGAAATACAGTGTCTGGTATGTGTACGTGACATTGGTTTCTGTTAATTGCATTTAAATATGAATGACAGAATGAATTTGTGCTGAAGCCACATTGAGTGGAAACTGCAGTAGCTGCCCAGTAGTATTTGTAGACAGCATTGCTTTTAGGGTATCTGTCTGTGGGAATCCTGCTTGTAAGAGCTCATGAGCTCCAAGTCTTTGCCTAGATATTTGGGCAATTCTGGGAGTGATTCTGTGCCTCCTCCCACTTATCTCTGGGACCTGAAATGATGAAAGGTCAAACTATTCTTTACTTTTTCCTCCATTTTGTTACTATGAGAAAACTGTGAAATCTGGCAGGAGGAGAGACTTTGAGGGAAGTGGAACTGTGGAAGCTCATCTGCATGAATGTTCAGACTTTTGCACAAGTTTTACTTTCCATTGATGGGATTCATCACCTTTCTCAGTCAAACTCTTTCTAACTCCTAGGTGCATGGTTATTTTTGTTACTTGATAGAATTATGCATTTTTAAAAATTAAAAAAAAATTACTTTTTTATTCTGAATACCTGGGCATAAAAGTATCTGAATTAAGTTTTATACTGTCAAATACGCACAAAACTGTTCACAGTGGCATTTTTCTTACTTTAATTAGGCTAGGATTTATTAATGAAGCTTTTACAGTATGTCAGGACAGGTCTGAAGAAACAATAATTCTGTATGTTCATAGAAGATCAAAAATATGCCATCATATATTTATGAAGACTGCTCTAGGCATGGTTCCACAGTCTTTTCTCACACATCTGTCAGTGGTGTTACTTATAGAATATTGTGCTATTACACATGAGAAAATAAAGCTGAATGAGTTGTATTCGACAAAACTCTGCATATGCATTGACAAATTAAAGCTGAGTAAAGAATTTCACATGCTAATGTATATGTAGACAAAATTCTTTGTAAACTGATTTGTTGGGTTTTTTTGGACATAAAATGGTCCATACTGAAAACAGCAAGGGCGTCAGGAGACCTGCATGGATACACAATGAGTTTCCAACTAAGCTCAAGCAAAATAAAGAAATATTCTAGTGGTGGAAGCAGGGACAGGTGACTAGGAAGGAATACAGAAATCCCTGTTCAGGGAACCTTGGGTGGGATGGGCAAATCCAAAGCACCTGTGCGGTTGAATCCCATGAGGGATGGGAAGAGCAGCGAGAACTTTATTTTTAAAGAAACAAATCAGATAAGAATCACCTGCTTTTGCGTTTTCTCTTGAATTTGTATTTAGATTATTATACTCTAGCTATCCCATAAAGGAGGCTGAGAAATAAATTTGAAACTTGGGAACCAGTGCTTTGAAAATCGTGTGCAAATAGTCTACAAAAGCAGGCTTGCTGTGTGAACCAAGTATATTTTTCCACTAAAATTTGTAGTTTCATTGATTTTTCTGCCACATGCCCAGCTGTGCCGCACAAAAGGAAGAATTGCTTTCATTTTCAATTGTAGAGGGAGAAAAACGTCCAGTCATTCTTATTTCTGTAAAATTACATATAAAACATATGAAGGTATTATTCATTATACAATTGCACTTTAATTAGTTGACCTTAAAATAAGGGAATAAAAAATGGTGAATCTTCCCTGGCAAATGTTGAAGAAATATTTTTATTTCCCTCACCAAATTTGCCGAAACTTCTGTGGTAAAATAACAGGTAGCATGATGAAACGTTGGTTTCTAGTAGTTACATTCTCACTGGGACTTGCAAGTTGCAGAGAAGAATAGCTGGATAGGCTGGAACACAGGTAAAAATTTATTCCTGTGAATGAATCCAATCAGACTGAAGCTCTATAAATGTGTTTTAGAGTTGGTGCAACATACAAAGCTCACTGATAATGCTGTGGAATTAATCACCCACTTGAACTGGGAAAGAAAATATATCTTGTAGCCTGAGAAATCATACTAGGACAAACATATCTTGCAGATGGAGTTAGGGAGTTTCCAAAAGGGAGAGTTCAATGTTTACTGCAAGAAGTAGGTAAAAATGTGTTTTGTTTTTTTTTTATCTGTGAAGAATAGGTAATATTTGCCAGACTTTTTCAGAACAGCAGGTATATGGGCAATGCAGAACATAACAGAAAGGATCATGAAGTCCTTCCTGGGAGAACCAGCCATGCATAAATGCCCTGCTGATTCTAAACAGCCAGTTGAAGTAAAAGTGCCAAGAAACTGGAGGTTACCTCTTAAAACAAACAAACAAAAAACACCAAAACAACAGAAAACCCAAAAAACTAAAACACAAATTGAGTCTGGTTTGTGTAGAAAATCAGAGCCAAATACATGAAAGAGCTTTAGTTGGTGTAGCACAGAAAATGGAGTCCTGAAAGATAAAATCTGAGGAGAAAAGAAGATTAAAACCAGTAATTTCTTCAAGAAGAACATCTGGTCTGGCTAAATACACTGCACGAAAAGCAACCCTTTTAAAATGGCCACAAAATGGTCACAAACCTGGAGTATCTCTGGAAGCCAGCCAACAAGAGAAAAACTTCAGTGAAAAAACCTATGTGATCACCATGGCAGAGAAGACTCACTGAGCTCTGGAGCAAGGTGGAGGCAGTGCAAATGTGTGATTAACAGATTGAAGAGGAAGGCCAATGCTGTTTACCAGGCTGTTATGCATAATTTTCAGCCAACATTTTTACAGAACCAGTGACTGAGACTCTCCAGATGCACATCTCTGTGAAGATCTGCAAATGGCTTTGTGGATCCTGGGTGAAGTCATTCAAGTTTCTTGGCTGAAACATAGTCTGTTAAGACTTGAATAAGGCCCAGGGAGTATCTGAAGTCATTCAAACTCCTAAATCTTCAGTCAGGGCAGCATGTTGGTACTGTGCTTCTGGGATCACACAGCCCAACACAGCCTCACTGCTGCCTGTATCATTTAAGTCTTATATCTTAAATGATATAAGACTGATGCAGACAGTGAAATGGAGTGGCTAAATAAAAATATCTTCAGTCTCAAAAGTAGGAAAGGGAAAAGTGAAACAGAGAGCTTCTAAATCCGATGGTTCTCAAATTGCTCCTGCTGTAGGAAATCCCTAATTTTCATATGTGTAATGGACAGCTGATAAGCCGATGTGCTCCTCTTATGAAGGGCAAGGTGCAGCATGCAAATATCAAACTCCATTTTTAGAAGTGTTAAGTCCATCTGAATTGAAACCTATTTTTGGGCCACTACAGCCCCAATCCAAAATGTAACTAGGACAAAATTAAGATAATTTATTGGAAGACTGCACTTATCAGTCAATCCCATTCCCAAAACTTGCCCTGATTCTGAGATAAAACAGGATGGAAATCTTCTAGGAAGATAATAAAAGCTGGCTTGGATGTGATCCTGCACACTTTGCTTTAGGAGAATCTGCTTTAGCAGGGGAGGTGGACCAGATGATCTCCAGAGTCCCTTCCAACCATTCTTAAGAGATGGCCACTGAAAACATAATGGATTGGAATAATAGAAGAGATAGACTTCTTCATCTCATTCAGAGGAAGTTTTTCATATTCCTGATAAATATTTTGGATTTTCTGTGTGAAGCAGAAAATCTCTAAGAGGCAAGTGAGAGCTGGAAAGTGAAATAGAATTAACAGTCTAACAGCTAGCATACTGCTTTTGGGTGTAAGATTTACTCATGTCTTTATTTGTCATCTGATTCACAGCATGGATTTGGATCTCTCTCTTCTGCAGCTTGAGTTTCCTAAACAGTAGGACTCAGAAGACTCTTTGGTTTTCCTCATTTTGCAGATATTTAATTCAAGCTCTGAGAAGCCTTTTTAGTAAATTTGCAATGAAACTTGGAGAAGCTTTTGGGAATGGTTCAGCACTTTCCATAGGCATCATTGTTGGAAAAGTCCTGTCCAGATTTGATGCCTTTGTGTAATACAGGCTTATGGTTTTGAGAAAAAGAAAGCCCACAGAACTTCTCAAACGTGTCTGTAGCATGCTTCTGGAGTGACAGGGCGATGTGCTGTTAGAGCTGGGTAGTGTTGCTTTTGTTGACATTCCTGTGGTGTAGCTGAATTTTTGAAACTCTTCAGTTTTGAATCATTGATAGATGAATGAGTGGGTGGATTTGGACACCTGCTACCCTCAATGTAGACCTTGCTGGAAGTGCTGTAGTGGCTGTGCATATGTGTGGCGTCCTGAAGGTGCATTACTCTGGCTAGCATGTGGACTGATGGCAGCATTAGCTGTAGGAGCATGGACTTCTATGCAGACTGTGCACCAGACTTCCTAATATCATGGGACTGGAGTAGCAGATGTTTGTCTTAATTGAAGTGTGTTGAGATATCCTTTACTTGCCTGTGGTATAGACATTGCTTTAAAATGCCTGTTGAACAGACAGGGTAATTGCTGTGTGGAAGTTTATAAATACTGGTGTTACTGATTCTGATGTAAATGCACTGTTATAACAGCCACAGGAGTATTGGTTGAGCCCCTTTTTCTAATGGAGTTTGTTTTCCCTCCTATTTTGTTTTCAGAAGAGGAACACAAAAGCAAATTTTGCAAGTCTTCAGAACAGTCAGAACATATTTGGTATAAGTCACATCAAAAAAAGCTCATCTAAATCTATGTTTTCTTGTCTTGAAAGTAAATAGACTGTAACAAGTACCTACAGCAATTTTTAGAGAAGTGGAATGATTTCTTTTGTATTTGTCACCTGCTTGATTAGTAGAGACATCTGTAATGTGCTTGAGACAGTGAAGAGTGTTTAATTCTTCTGGACAGCAGAAAGCAAGGTCCTCACAAGGAGAATATTTGGTTTCTTATATAAGTTCTGCTGTTGCTGCTGTCATGAACACTAGAACAGCTGGACTGCTAAAGCAGGGTTTTTCTTGAAGAAATGTCTTGGAGAGCAGAAATGTGTCCCTTTTGTCATCCAAGTATACATTATGCAGTACAGCCTCTCTGCTAAGCTCCTGTAAGGGAAAGAAAAAAAAAAAAAAAAAAAAAAAGCCACCCTTACAGACTCTATCAAGGGTATATTCTTCCCTTCTTGTGTCTTATTGCTTTACACCTGGAAAAAGTAAGAAGTTACAATTATTGCTATACCAACAATCTATCAGATTGAATTATTTGCTTGGAAATACTCAGAGAAACCTGAAAATAGCTTATAAAAATGAGCTGACTGATTGGAAATCTGATTAATAATCCTGTTGGTAGACAAAGCATATCTGAGGTTGCTGTTTCATTGAAGAACAGATGGGGATCTTATTACACACAAATAATTAATTTATAAACTGATTAATGCTGGGAGTAGGTTTCTGTTTTTAATAGGCTTAGCTATTTATGTCTTGATATGCATTAGTATCTACGTAATGACAAGAAATTTTTCAGCACTTTTTCTTCTTTCAAGAGGCTCTTAGCATTATTTTACAGGACCTGAGGATCAATACTTCCATGAACAGAAGCTTTTCAGCAGTCCCCATGGATAGTGATTGCCTTTTAGAAAAGAAGTTGTATAGCACTGCATGTTCATAGGGATGCATCCTCCTCACATAAGTCAGTGGCAAGCCTAAATGCTTACTGTCTCTACAAATTTTGTGTATTGTATTGTATTATTGTGTATTGTAACTTCTTACTTTTTCCAGGTGTAAAGTATGAAATCCTCCAATGCCATTTCTGGAATGCTTATCACTCTTGCTAGTACAGGCCTTTTTGATATCACAGTCAATTTTAGTGTAGTCTTATACAAGGAACATTAATATTGTTTTCTCAACTTCACAAACTCAATAATGATAAAGATAATAGTGATGATGATAATAATAATTATTATTACTTAAAAATATTAAACATATGCAACAAACTCTTTTCTTGACTTTCTCTGCAGAATGATTCTTGGCTTCCATGTGTTCTTGTGTTGTAAGACTGAACTGTTCATGTAGGTCTAGATTTGCCATTTTAAATTCTGAGATCATAGTCAGGACTTCGATCAAGCACAGAGGACATTTTTTCTGGGCTTAGGAAGCAAACAGAGGTCTCAGAAGCTTAGCTCTTAAATAAATGAAGTAAAATATAATACTGAGAAGATGATAATGTTACTTGCTGTACTGGTTCTACTATACTAGATGAGACTCTGTCATAAGATTTATTTTTTGACAAAGTGAGAGCCATGTTGTTGTGAACAGATGTCATAATATGAAGCAGAGCAGAGCAGCAATTGTATTTTAAACAAAAAAGAGACAAGCTTTAAAAAATATTAAGGAAGAGGAGAGCAGACAGTTTGCATTAAAAGTAGGCAGCCAGAAACTACTATGAAAGTACTGAGTGAAATGTGAGCTGGACTGTAGTTTTTTACCAAATTATATGTTAAAAACAAGTTGTGAAAAGAAAATGTTGCTTTGTGTACAGAGCTTCCTAACATGCACATTTGAAATCCTTTATTGGCATTATTTAATGAGAAGGCCCTAGTGTCCTTAGGATTTGTATTTGTGTGGATGGAAGTGCAAGCACAATGAGTATGGAGAGGAGAGCTCATCAGAGTAATGGTTGTACCAACAAGATGATAATGTCAGAAGTCCATACAGACAGTACCAGAAACTGCATTAAATCTGTGACCCTTTGCTCCTTTTTGCTTGTAGGGGAAAGAATTAGAGGGGAAAAATACGAAACTTCTATACAATACATATGCCTTGATTTAGACTCAAATTTATTAATACAAGATGCAAACTTGACATTTAAAACCTGTTTTTTTTTAAGAAAAAGTGACATCAGATGCTGAAAGTAATCTTGCAGGGCTTCTCAACACAGATTTACGTTAAACTTAATAATGAGGTAACATAGGTGATATTTATCTAACATTCTTCCTTATATGGGTCAAGACTTATTATTTCTGTTTAAATAGTAAACATTTATAATGTTTAAAATAAGAAAAGAAAATTTCATTAGAGAAACCCCCTCTTTCACTGATTTAGTGATATCTAGTGTCTACCTATACTTGGGCTGAATGTTTCTCTTCTTACATTGCAGTAAGATCTTTCTAGTGTTTGAAAGTGTGGTAGAGTTGAAACCGTTAGTGAGAAGGAGATTTCACAGAGCGCTGAGTCCAAATCTTAAGAAGAACTGTAAAATTAGTATGAGTGTCCTGCAATGTATACTAATAGGAGCAAATTTTCCATAGAAATCTTTGCATTTATTTGTTAGTGTTTTTGCTATCGGTCTGTCCTTCTCACTTGTTCAACATCCCCTGTGTGCAAGAAGGCTGTAGAGGGCCACCCGTTATTGTTTCAAGGTTGCAAATGAAATCTTCCTGCTCAGGTTCTAGACCATTTATTTAATGGAATGATGGCATACAAGTACATGAAGCTGAATTGTCAGCTGCACCTCTTATAACAAGGTCTTTATGATGCAGTCTTCAGACTGGTTTCAAGTTTAAATTCTGAAGGTTTGAATCAAAAAATGTGATGTCCCATATACCTTTTTAACTTCAATAAATGGAGAATTTATGGCTCCCTAGATACTATAGTCCAGAGACAATTTCTCTGTTCTCCTATCTGAAAACCATAATGCCCTGACAGTGGGCATGGCAAAGATTAGAGGAATGGTGATGATAGTGCTCAAATGTTAGACTTTTTATTCAACAGCTGGATAGCCTTTCAGGAGCTGCCACATGCCACTGCCTTCTCTCCTTTCCACTGTTCACTCAAAAACCCTGCAACGTATGAAAGGTTAACTTGAGCATAAAAAAGTGTACTGATCTTTTTCACAAACTTCAGTCTTTCATGATATACTGAAGGTTTCAGCATGTAATCCTGACATGGGCAAAATACACATTTGTGTCAAAAGAGGCTTTATAGCTGCAGGATCAAGAAGTCTGGATATTCTGCTGCCAGAGTGGCATATAAAGAACAGCCTTATGTTGGATTCCTTTGACTTATCATTTGGCATTTTCAGATTCATAGACAAAATCCTAAATCTGTTGTTAGATAGTGAACAAGTAGTGCTCCAAATGCTGAGTTCTTTTCTGTTTTGTTGAGGCTGCATCCTTCAAACATTATTTTCGTAATTTTGAGCGCCTGAGCCTCATATTTGCCTCAGATCTAGGAACTTTCTTTAAAAGAGCACCAAATATTTTCCAATGAATTAGGAAATAAAACTCTCATGGGGTTGAGAGTGATGGTTTTACTCTGACAGATCCCCGAGGGGCTAAGCTGCTCATATTGGCAACATGATCTGGTTTAATTGGACATGTCAGCATTCCTACATATGCTCCACTTGTGGCTGAGCATTGCCTTCCTCTCCCACTCACCACTCTTACCTTTCTGGTCTATAAGGAAAAAGTGAATGGTTTTAGGCCATTTTAAGTGATGTAAGCAGTTTACTGTAGTACCATGGAAATGTGATGGCACACAGAATAGGAGCTAGGAATTTGCAGGTACAGCAAGAACATTTTGGGCTTAAGGGGAGCACTGAAGGGCAGAACTGGGAATAGAGAGGGGAGCCCACCTTTCAACTTACACCTCATTACCAGGCATGAACTCAGCCTCTTAAGCCAGAACAAATAAAATCACCTGTTTTGACTAATCTTCCTAAAAGGTAAAAAAAGTAAAGGTGAAAAAGGTAAAGAAAGTAAAGGTAATTTTTTTTTTTTAATCTTTTTTGTTTTTACTTACTGGAAGGGGAAAGGGGAAAGAGCGGTGATTTATTTGTGAGTAGTAGGTAAAATGCACATGATGGTAAAGAAAACCAATCAAACAAAAACCTCAGAAGAATATAAAGCCTCTTAAGAACAATTACTCTTTCAAAATCAAATTTAAGAAGAGAATCTGAATTTCTGAGCTGCAACTAGTAGGGATGGGGCATCTTGGGAAGTAGTAGTATGAGAGAACTCCTGTGCCTTTCAGCTGTTCTTTTGCAGTGCTTTTGCTAGAGATCACACCACAGCCTGAAAGGCCAAAGGCTGTGACAGCTTAGAGCTTGGGGAAGAATAAATAGCATTTCTTTTCTTTACTTATAAGATTCCAAATCCATACTATCACTTTTCCTCTTAAATCTTATCTCCTTGAAGGCGTTTTTGCCTCTGCCATTTTGTCTAATCTAATCTATGTCACTGAGTGCAGCTGCAGTGCTAAATGATAATAAAATAGCTAGTTTCTTTTCAAACACAGTTACTTCAATTGAAAATCTAGTCTCCCAGTTTATAAATCTGTTCTCTCTACATCTTTGTTCAAACTGAAGTTGGTAAACTACCCTTGGAAGTTTCAGCATTTAAAACTGGAGGTTTACGTTCTCAAAAATGGAGAAGAGGGGTAAGGAAATAAAATATAATCAGAAAGTAAACCCAACTCCAAATAAAGCTTCTGGGTGCAATGCAGGAAAAGATCCTCTTGCTAGAGACTGATGATGCTGGTTAATTTTGCAGTGGAGTGCTGATATTGACACAGGGCTGTTATTCAACTTTCCCAAATCTCACTGTTAAATTAAAAAATGTTCTCTGGATCACACTTTTCATCATGTGAGTTGTAATCTATGGAGCTGCATGAACTTTTATGCTAATGAATTATTATGCTATTGATAGTGAGCGATTTTATAAATACACAACTGTAGAAAGATCAAATCATGGTTTTGAATGTGCTAAAGAAAAATAAATGAGGAAAGTCACTTAATTTACACTTATTTACATTTATTTTATACTTATTTTCAAAATAGGCCTGTAATTTCCACCAGGTCTCCTGCATTTTTTGGACTGATTCCCATCTGCTCCCCATGCTGCAATGTTTAAGCAGTGTCTTTCAGGCTGTTCGAATTGTATTTTCATACATTAGCCATCAGATAAGGTGCTGTTTTATGTCTGGAGTTACACCGTGCCTCAATATTTTATGTTGAACACCTAGCACAGAGGCTGGATAGACACCTAGGAAAGTAGTTTTATACTTAAAATAACCATTTACAGCTGGTTCTTGGCAAGCTCCTCTGTCATTTTCATTGGCAGTGAAACTGTGTGTGTGTGTCTGTGCCTAGAAGTTTGAGTGGAGCTCAACCGACACTAACCTCATTTAAGCCCTACTACTTTTATTTCAAGGATCTACCTGGCAGACTTTTGTCTGATAATAAACTAGTCCAGAGTGATCTTGTGAGAAACACTGGCTTGATCATAGCAGCATATTTCTCTCTTTAAATCTGCATCACGGCTTTCACTGTATTACTAGATCTCAAATGGAGAGCAAATAGTAACTTGGCTGATGCCAAAAGCCAGCATTAAAAAAAAATTTAAAAAAGAAATAAATAAAAAATTCAAACCCGAAATACCGTGTTGCATAGTTTATGACTAAATTTTAATAACTTGGCTATATTTCAGAATTGTCACTGCTTCTTGAGCATCTCAGCTGGAAGCCTGAAACTACTGCAATATAAAACAGTACTCATGTGACACTCAGAGCATTTCAATAATGCATCACTGTATCACATGTGCAGAGCTACTTATGAGCAGAATAAGAAAGATAAGACTTTTTATTTACATATATGCTTATTCATATGGGAAAAACTCATAAAGTGTAGTTTTTCCAGCTGAGATACTTAGCCATGCAGTGGGTTTTTTTGATACTTACTTCAGCAAGTTATTTGTCCAGTTTTAGGTAAATTTTGTTGTCCTTTTTTACACTAATATCATTAACAATGCCACACAATGTGGTTTGGGGTAATGTCGTTAAAGGATGAAAATGGGAAAGACCTGCCTATGTTATTAAACCAGTAAGCTTGTTCCAACCAGTCTAATAAACACAGGAAAAAAATGTGATTTATATCTCTTTCAGTGTCCTTCAGAGTCTTTCTCCCTCAGCTTACCCTCAGTGACAGTTACAGCATTTCTTCCTGGAATCCCAATGACCAAATACTGGTGTTTGCTCTTTGGACCAATGAGAAATTCTACCTCTGTTTGGTATTGTGTAATTTTTATTGTGAATGAAAGACTATCAAGATGGGTAATCTATTCAGAAACCGCGAAATGAAATGCTTGTTTAAGCCTATTCCTAAACATACAAGGCAGAGTAAAGGCTTAAAGCAGTAAAAAGGAATGAAATTATTTCTCAATTCTAATTGTATCTTCAGTTTTTCTCTGTAATTATTTGTTTGTTTCTTTTTCTCCAGCTGATTTCGGGTTGTGAATTATCTGGATTCTTGTGAGATCTCTTAATCTATGTCTCCTTTCTTGCCTGATAGTACTTGCTGACTCTGAGTCTGTAGTTTCCCAATTGTCTGTCTGGTTTTAGACTAGCACATCTTCAATATTTTCAGAAGGGTTTCCGTTTGGGGCTTAGCCATGAAAAAGATAAATCATTCCCTGCTTCACTGGAGATTGATAAGGGACACTTTCCAGTAATCATCCCCTTTATTTTCAGTCTGGAATAGGTCTATGGCTTTTGTTACTTGCTCTTCTATGGTTTTTCGATTCTTCTGTCATGGATGAACACTTGGGTATGCATTCTCTATTGATAAAAAGAAGCTTTCTGAAAATTCTGGAGTTTATTTTAAAAATGACGGTCACGGGACCTTCAGGGTAGGAAAGAGACTATTAGAAGACTCTGAGAAATCATTGAAAGACAATTCAGGAAGATTCAAAGGAAACTGGAGACTACAGCCTGATAATTTTTTAGGCTAGATGAGAATTTTGATGATGAAAAAAAGGTGAATTCTGTATCTAAGTGAGCTGTAGTAAGCAACGTAAGGTAATCTGGGACTATTTCATAAAATCTCAGTATATTTTCAAATTGCTTGAATAAAGCATTTTGATTTTTTCCATCTAAAATAACTTATGTTTTTGTTTTCAAAATGTACCTCAGAAACAAATCCTTCCCTTTTTTATTTGGAGGGTTCTTCAAAATATGGGATGTTAGTTTCATTATTCCTTGTGAGAAATTGAAAGTTCTGACTCTGGGATCAATTTCACACAAATAAAGTATCTGCTACAGGTAGAATGATGCTTCTTTTTGGCAGGTCCATAGCTAGTTCCTTGAGGCAGTGAACCTGTTTATAACCTGGGATGAGGACAAGGCACAGCAAAGGCTTAAACAGAAACAACAGAGCAATGTGATTCCTGGACTGGTGCTGTGGAAGTGGAGGCAGATGGATGGCACTTCAGTGCAATCATTGGAGTGCCAAAGTACTTGAGCAGCAGAAAGTGAATACCGAAACCCAAAGCCTTCATTACTGCTTGGAAATAGGGTTTTTTTTCCTTCCCTGCCAATGTCATAGTTTAGGAATGGTAGTTCCCAGTTCAGTGCCCCCACCTAGACTCCCCAAACCATGTGCTGCTCTTGCTTCCCAGTTTTCTCCTCCTGCTTCCCTCTGTGGCAGGATGAAGTTGAGAACTGGAGGTACAAAAGGCAAAGATCACAGCTTGAAATAACATTTTATTGGAAACAGCAATGAAATAGGAAACCAAACAGTTACAGCAACAATAGTAATGACAGAGGATATAAGAAAAGAACTGATTGACACAAATAAACCCCCCAAAAATAGACAATACCAGATGGCTCCCTTCACCACGTTTTCTTGACCATGAGGATTCCCTTCCCCCTGAAAGAGAGTCTCTGTCCCCTGCCCCTGATTATAACTGATGTGGTATAAAATAACCTCAGTCTTCTAGTCATGCCCCTTCCCAGCTATTGCAAAAAATTAACCCTGTCCTTGGTTAATCCGTGAAGGTAACGTACCTGGATTTTTACGAATCAACGGAAAATGGCAAGTAGAAATGGATGTGCATGGAAAGACCATGAAAGGAGCAAGCTGCTCCTAACTGAACTCCAAAGACATAAAAATGAATTCTAAAAAAGATGAAAGATGGGGCTGGTGACCCAGGAGAAGTGTGGAGTAATTGTCTGATCTTGCAGGTATAGACTTAGGAGAGCCAAGGCTGACCTTGAGTTAAATCTGGGAAGGGATGTTAAGAACAACAAAGGATTCTACAAGCACCTCAGCAACAAAATGAAGGCTGGGGAAAATGTCCCACTGCTGAATGGGCACAGGGTGAAAAATAACATGGAAAAGACCAAGGCACTCAATGCTGCCTTTACTTCAGGTTTTGCTAATAAGACCAGACTTCGTGAACCTCTGGCCCCTGAGACCCATGGGAAAGTCTAAACTCTTTTTTTCTCTCCTATCCTTTCTTATTGTCCTTATGGGGCAGCATCCAGCGTATCTCACCCTCGGCCTTTCTTCCTCCCTGGGTTGCAAACAAAAGTCTGTTCCAACCAGATCTAAATGTCAGCAGTGGATGTGTATTACATTTCCCTGACTTCTCCTAGCAGGAGTGGCAAACTAAAAAAGGCCAGTGTTGGTATCAAGAATGTGTTTGTTGCACTGGCACCATCATGGACACAGAGCGTAGCCAGGCAACAGGAAAACAGGGCGTTCATTTATCAGACAGGACACAGAACTCTAGACATTCTTCCCTCTGCTTTGGATCAGGGAAAGCAATTTGCAAAAGGATATGTGCAGAACATGCAAAATCTTGCACAAGGCGAATTTCTGTAACAAGAAATATTCAGAAATGGGGGTAACCTAGGTAGAAACACATACTCAGATTCAGGTGACAAGATTATGAGTGCTGACTTGCAACCTGCCTAGAACAGAGCAGATTGTAAGTCACTGGAAAAGTGCTTTCAGTGTAAAATAAATAACATATGAGCGAGGAAAAGGCAGTGTACGCTGCTTGAACCTGGATGTTATAATAAAAACAGAACACATTTCGGGTGTACAGTAAGCTTAAGGTAGAATTTTGATTCTTGATTTTATTATTTTACTTTGTAAAAACCCCCCAAACTTGGCCCATATTTTGTAAGCATTTAATATGATTTCCCTTGCTATGAAGAATAACTTTAGCAATATTAATTATAAATGATGCTTGATTTTCTTTCATTTTTGCTGAAATTCTTTCTAAAGAGCATCAAAATATATAACTTTGATGAAAGTTTATTGCTAATTTGAAGTAAATTAAGATAAAGAGTGGGTGATGTCTCTTTATTTGGAGTTACAATTAGAAGGTTGTATCAATTCCTCTCCTGGGTCAGACCATACCTGCTGCACTCTTTTGTCTCCAGCCTGCAGCAGGTGCCAGTGAAAAGCCTAAACTTGTAATGATAGTTCCTTTGAAAATTTTCTTAGCCATTAGAATCCAGGAGCTTCCTGAGGTGAAGGTAGGGTCCTGGATGGGTTTTTATGCAGTCAGCTCTTAAGCTGTCACAGGGGATATGCAAAGTGGGATAACCACAGGAACAAAATCATACCATTCAGTAACAGAAATTTTAATAATAATTAAGCAATTTTCTCTGTTTGATTAGGTTTTATAGCACAAAATAGAATAATCTATTGCCAGCAGGGCAGATTTAATCAAGACCTCCCTTCCCTGAGGGATATTTTCATATCAGTTTCACCCTGTGACATTTAACTCATTTTTTGTATCTTTGTTGTCCTGTGGAAGAGAGTTCTTCAGCTCATCATGGGAATTAAGAACTTCTGGGGTTAAATCCTTAAATGTTATTTATAATTCAAAGAACAGTGAAAACACTTTAAATTCAGTGTTTAAAATCAGTGAACAATATTCTCTGTGCACCTTTCTCATGGTTGTATAACTGTCTATTATCTCTCTCCTCAGATGCCTTTTTTTCTAGCCTAAGGAATCAGTCTGTTTAATCCTACTCTGTAAAGAAAACACAAAAAGCTGGAGTCTTTTGTCCCCTTTCTATGCATCTTTCCTAGTTTTACTTTTAAATTTGAAATTATGGATTGGGACTGGAATGCAAAAAACTGTTCAGACCAAGGGAGTAAATGGATTTGTTCCATGGTACAAGGATATTCTCTAGTGTTTTGTACTTCCTATAATTTATTCTTAATTTTTTTTAATAATGTAACTCATCTTATTTCTGAATAGTAGTGTTCAGTTCAGAGCTCATCAATGAATACATGAAAATAAATTAATTTATCTATTTAAGGAGGTTTTCCCTGATGTTTTATTAAAACTGCAAATTAAAGTCAATATAGATAATTCAGATTTATAAGGGTTTCTTAGAGCTCTATGCTGTCAGTTCTTTGCTAATCTCAATAACCTGGTGTCTTTAGCAAGTATTGTCACTTAACTGTTCATTCCCTTTTCTGCATCACCTAGGGATATGTTCAGTGTTTATGAGTTCTGCTGTAGATTACTGTGTATCTCAACTACTCATGTCCTCGCCTCTGAAAATTTACCATATACCTACCCACTTAGTTTTTAACCTCTTTGTCCAGTGAAGAACCTTCCCTCATGCCCTGATTTTCTTGAAGAAGTTCTTAAAGGTAAGTTCTCTTTGGTAAGGGAACTTGTCCAATACATATTGCAGATCCAAACAGGATGCATCTTCTGAATATCCCTTGATCATACTTTGCCCATATCCACATCTATTTTTTTAGTAATTTTCTTAGGACTTTATTCCATTCTAGATGCAGGACTCGGGCTTTATTGTTTTTAAGATGTCTCTTGTCAGCATATTTCCCTGGCCTGTTGAAGTGCCTCTTAAAAAAAAGAGCATTTTGGGCTCTCCAGCATTTTAATCTCACATATTCTCTGACTGTTCTGTAATTTGTGAAGCTGCTGAGACTGTACTGTGTCTCACTGCCTGGGTTATTAATAAAGCCATTAATAAAGCCATTAAAGCCAATATTAATTATATTGGCCCAAATATCAGTCTTCAACTGACTCATCACTGGTGACCCGTTGGACTCTGTGCTATTGAATGCAACCCTTCAAGCCTCGTGATTCAGTTTTTCACTTTTCTTAGCATCTGTTAATCCAGTCAGTATCTCAATAGCTGGGCTCTGAGGATACTACAGGAAATACTGGCAAAGATATTGCTAAAGGTAAGGTAAAACAGCAGGCACTGTTCTTGTCAAAGGAGGCAATCATGGCGGTAAGGGGTGATTTTTCCTTGTCAGATCCATGCTGGTTGTTTCCTTGCAAATTTGCTAGAGAATGATTTTGCAGTGTCTTCAGTCCACTCCTTCAGTACCCTTCGATGCTCATCTGGTCCCATGGATTTGTATAGTTAGTTATATTCAGTTTAGATGTCTTCTTACTCTGATCTTCCTCTGTATTTAGTAATGCTTTACTTCCACAGGCTTTGCCAGTAGGCTCAGTTATCTTGCTCTGGACAGTTCACATCCAGCAGTCAGGGTGGTTGAATTCACACACCAGGCCTTGCATCTTTGTTCACTCTTTATTATTTATGATACAATTTTTGATAATTTGCTTGATACAGACATCAGCACTGATGATTTATTGGATGTTCCTGGAGCCCATTTTAGAAATATGTATCAAATTTGCTGTTTTCCAGACCTCAAGTACCAAAGCAGTTGTAAGCTGAAGGTCATACACTGTTTAATAGTTAAGCACTTTCCTCTCTGAATTACTTTTAATATTCTTGAACAGCTAACCATGCTGAAAATGTGTTGCTTTTCATTTTATCTGTATTCTGTAACCTCTTGTAACAACACTGTGTTTTGAGAGGAGGGTTTTTCATCAGCAGCCCTGCCTATTCTGGGATGAGAACTTCCTTGAGCTCTGCTATGATAAAATTGGGCAGGGGGAGAAATACGGGATTTTTTTTTTGTGTGGCTTTATCTTAATTACTTCTTTGATCTTTTATTGCCTTTTTGAACTGTCAAGATTCCTGCTTTTAAAGTGTTTGAAGGACTTACTTGTAATATTTATGGCTTCTGTAAATTATTCTTCAGTGCTTTGTTTTCTTCATTTTGACCCTGCTTTAGTTTTTTGAAAGATGCTTACTTCTTTTTGTTAACTACTTCTGTCCTGTTGTTAATCTGTTCCAAGTTGCCCTTTGCCTCAGCTTTTTGTTATTTTTTTTCATTTTTGCAAGGTAGTGTTTATGTGTCTCCAGCTAGATATCCTTAAATGCTGTCAGCAAAAAAATGTATATCTCAGCTGCCTGACCTAGCTCTTTCTTATCATGCTGCTTCATCCTGAAGTTCCCTTTCATGAAGCAAACATGCTGTAGTACCCAAGTACATACTGGTTGCTGTTACAGTGCTATTCCTGCATGCTGCTCAGAGCAAAGTCGAGAGCTGCTTTTTCACTCTTCAGCTTTATGTTAAGTTGCTAAATAAAAACTTTGATTTGTGTCTAAAAATTTACTCTTGCTGCCAGGGTATAGTATTATGCCTGTCCAGATGTTATGAGGGTAGCTGAAGTCTGCCATTCCTCCTGTACTCTCTGGCCTCATAGCACTCCTTACAATATGTGTTTGGGGAAACTACCTTTTGCTCTGGAGAGGATGCCCATCTAGGTACCTAAGTCTCTTCCTAGCAGGCCACTGGAGATGGGTTTTCCATTTTATCTTTCTGCATTTATCCTTATTTTCTTTCCATAACTAACTTTGAAGATGATGTGTAGCATGGGCTATGAATGCCTCTGAACATGTCTCAGCTTCTTTTGTGAAACACATGATGATCAAATCTCCACCTAATTTCATTTTGTTGGTGCCTTTGCTCCCATATATTAATGTAGATAAAAAGAACACAACATTAGATCATTTATCTTACCTTCTGCTCCCTCACCTGCTATGATATCACTGGATGATCTTTCTTGGGCATAGTATTATTCTGGAGTGTTCCTGGAGGTCATCTCAAAAGATTCCCTATATATCTTTATTTAGTTCTTCAGCAGTTCAGTGCTCTCCCTTTGTAGGTGTTTAGAGTGAACCCAACTGCAGCATGTAATTTTCTCAGAAAAGACCAGGGGATGCTTGTTTGTCTGCTCACTAGGGCACATACTCATGTGTGGTAATGAGATACTCTGCCCAAATATGGCATATTTGCTCTGTGTGGCTGCTGCTAGTATTAGCTCGTGCCCTTTCTTCATCCAGTGTTCTTCCACTTGTGGTGTTTGGGTTGAGGACCATTCATGAAACCTGCAATGGGAGAAAAGAAATTAAAAATTGTGTTAGCTTCTTTTGCTAAGATACAAAAGAAATTCCCTCTGTACTCCCTGTGCAGCAAAATACATTTGCCTCTTGTGTGCATTAATAAACCAACCTGTTGACATTTTTGGTTTGCTCTGTGTTGTTTTGATTTATACAAGTGCATGCTGCAGTTTGGAATTGAATCAGACTAGCATTTGTGGAGAACAGACCTCCTAAAATAGACAAAACTTTGATAAAAGATGTTATTGTGGTCACAATAGTGGGAGAGATTTCCAAGCATGCATTTTAAGTATGTTCAGGCTGTTACCGAATCAGAATTGTTATCTGTTCTCTGCCTTGCATCACATCTGCATTAACCAACCCCCCACCCAGGATTCATAAGATACCAATCTCTCTTCATTAAATCAAGAACAAGAGCCAAATGATTGAGATTCCTGCTTGGCTTATCACATTTGGAAAATTAACGTCCTTTTGACAAGCTACATCTATACTAGAAAAAAAATGTATGTTAAAAAATAACTTTCAGCTAGCACAACATCAAACATGGTTTTGTATTTAATTTAGATTGAGATTAAAAACTTTTATTGCAAATGCATTACTCCATTTATTGAGACAAGTTTGTGGCTTTTTATTTTTACTGTATACTAGAAGTTGCTCCTGTGAATATTAGGAAGACTTTGGGGGTTATGGACTGGCTAGGTAAAATGTGCTAGTTTAGGTAGTAAATTTGGTGAGTTAGTTCCACTATAGAGGAGTTCATGGGTATGTGTAGAAGGAAGGAATTTAGTGTATGAGTAAAATATTAATTCCTAACTGCCATTAATCCAATGCAACACTTTTGCTGGTAGTGGCAACCAACAGTGGATTTGTGACAGTGGAGTAAGAGAAGATGAAAACTAGCAAAGAAAGCCTTATGTCTGCCTCTTACTCCTCCTTTTTTTCCCATACTGGTATGATAGCTTTTATTTTGCATTATTTTTAGTTTCAGTGCATTCATATTCTGTTAATGGAGCTGTATTTAGTTCCAACTGTAAGGGGGGCAGTTGCTGCTCTAAAATGAGGCATACAGCCATCTCATTTTGTGGTACATCTTTTTTCTTGTATCATTTACTCATGTGCTTCAATGTTGCTATTGCTGGTTTTACTGTTACTGTTGTTACTAGTTCTAGCAGTTTATCTTTTGGGCAATGCATAATATTCTTGCCAAGGGCATTTTTGGTTTTTTAATGTGCAGAAGAATTTATTTTGAACAATTGAGTTTTCTTGCCTGAGGACATCAGCCATCCCTACAAAGTTATTGAGATGTCATTTAATTGTCGCAGAAAAATGAGCAAAAAAATGCAAGATCCAGCTCACGTACATTCAAAATTTTAATTCTGCTACCCTAATAACTTTGTAAAATCAGAAGTTTTTCCCCGTCATGCACAGAATGCAACTTCTCAAAAAGCTGCCTACTATGTTGTCTTTTCACCCCAATCACTTTGTGATCGTGTGTGTGGAATAAAGGGACAGAATTCTTTTGCAAATAAAACAAATGAAAAATTGTACTTTTTTGTACTCTCATTTTTACAAAAAAATCTTACTTTATTTGTATTTCCCCCTTGAGCAGAGGAGGATTTCAGTCTGAATGGTGGAGGTTTCAAAAAGTACTTCCCTCTTCTTGGGAAGTACCAAGAAGAGTAAGAAGTAGATTATTTTACTAAAGGTGTATTGATTAGTCATAAAAATATGATGTGTGTTAATGGATATTCTTCATTTTCACTCTGATCCAATCTGTTGTGTAAGAATAGGAACAGGCATATATTTATGGAAGAGTGATTAAAGCTGAAAGAGGGGACAAAGTGTCCATCTGAATCAATACTTTTAAGAGCTAAAGTGTCTGTGAGAACATTTTTTTCCCCTCCAGCTTATTTCTGACAAATGGAGAGCATCATGAATGAAGATATTCACATTGGATTTGAGGTGATTTGAAGACAGCAGCATGTGAACTATTACCAAAAAAGTGCAAAATGGAAGCAAAAATGCGCAAACATATATATAATAATTTAGTTTTTAAATTGCATAATTTTTATATATACATGTATGTAATGAATTTCTGTAATGCACATAACCATGTAATAATTTCAATATATCAATTTTTAGGGTGTTTTGTTTCTTCTGTTTCTTGGTGGAGTGGCTGGTCCTTGCTTGCACGCAACGCACATTGAAATTTATTTGCCGCATCTCACTGTTGTATAGATTTTGTGGGATTAATGGGAAGTGTTTTCTAACAGGACTGTAGCTTTTGAAATCAATTTGGCTTAAAAGAAAAAGAGTCTCTAACTATGAATATTGCATGCAGTAGGGAAAACTGTGTGGAAGGCAGAGTGACAGGTTATGGCTCCCCGTTCCCTAAACCACTGTGCTGCTGGTGAGGAGGAGATAGAGTCCAGAGTGAAGGGATGAATTTGTTCCTGGGAAAAGCTGGTTGTGGTGGGAAAGTGTGTTAGCTACGTCTGTTTCTGACCATCAGACTCTATTCTTAATTGTCAATAAAATGAATTCATGAGAAAGAAGCTGGGTGGGCATCTGGCAGCCAGCCAAGCTGCCTACATTCTGGCATGCTTTCTAAATGTACACACATTCCAATTTCTGTCCTGCCTTCGCTCTACTTTTTCCAGAACCTGACAGATTAAGATTAATATTGAAAATATCCAAATTCAAAGCACCACATTTAACAGAGAATACTCATAGTCTGGATGAATATAGCCAAAAATTGTGCTGTTTCTAGGAGCATGGGTAGGAAAGAATGCATTGTTTTTATCCAGTCTTAATCCTAGTCTTATGAGGCTGATGTGAAATTTCCTTGAGGAAAGGGTTATGTAGGTTCTCAGTCACAGTTAACATCCAGGCCAAAAGGATGTCTCTACTGAGGCTTTACTTTGTCATACAGAGCAAGCAATTTTTGTTGTTGTTGTTATTGCTTTTTTGGGGGGCATGTGTGTGTTTTTGGTTTTTTGCTTTGTTTGGTTTGGTTTGTTGGTTTGTTGTTTTTTTTTTCTTGGGGGATCATAATTTGTTTGGGTTTTTTAAAATCACTTTTATTTTAATTGTTTATTTTGGTTGTGGTTTTTTGGTTGGTTGGTTTTACCTGGGTTTTTTTTAGCAAAAATAAAGATTGTCCTTTATTTTGTCCCCTCAAGAATACTGAGATTCTTTTTTATTAATACTGAGATTCTTTTTACTGATATTATTTTTTATATATCTTACACTTAAAATAGAAACTAATTTTGATTATTTGGATTTTGACTTTGCAGTCTTATAGAGGTGCTCTCAGAACAGCCTGATCTGAGTTTCAAACCCATTTCACAATTCACAGTAAAAACTAAAATGAGTGGAGTTTGGTCTAATTCTTAAGTTCTTCAGTTTTTCAGACATATGCTAAGGGGGTTTCCTGTTCTAAACTACTGTGTAGCTACCCCTTTTCTGTAGTGGATGTTGAGGATGTTGATGTATAATTTCTCGCCTTTCTTCTGTTCTTCTTAGAAAAAACTTTGCTTTGACTTCGGAGTGCTTTGCTCTGGTAAATGCTCTGGGATTTGTAGCACTGACTTCAAACTATTTTCAGCAGAAAAAGCACAGGAGAATTTTTAAGAAATAATTTCTTGTAAAAGATTTTGTAACTTTCTTGTTTATGATTTTAAACTAGCTTCCAATATAAACCACTGTTAAAGAGCTAAGAGCTATAACATACCCATCAGGGGACAAATTGTTAATGAGGTGTAATTTGAAAGGGGAAAGCTGATGATATCTTCAAAAGGAAATAATAGCCCCAAGGCTGCATAGAAGTGCCTTGTTACCTGTTGCATTGGGCATGCTGATGAATGAGTTTTATTTATCATGTTTTTATAGTTACTTCCACTGAGCTTTCAGCGACATTGGAAGAAAAATACCAAAGTACAATATTGCTCTTCTAATGTAGCAGTCAAAGAGTTTCTAAATCAAGAAATATGGAAAAGAGGCTACAGGAGTAGAAAAACATTACACAACTGTTTCAGAAATAAATTTTTTGGTTAGCCTCCCTGTGTGAGATATTTACTGAAATTTTGGGGATACTTTTCTCAACACTTGAAAGGATCTGAATATAAAAGTTGAGTAGTTTCCTATGAGTCTACAAGATCAGCAGGGAGGGAAATAGGAGGGGAAAATTGCAGATGAATTATTAAGATATGATGATTATTTCAGTGACTGCTTTAATAAGATTCCTTGTCAATGTTGAATGAGATAAACGACTTAATATGTTACAAGGATCTGTTCTCCCTTTAAGCAGCTGTTCCATTGTCCCTGCAAAAGTGGCCAATTTGGATCTGAATATTTATCTCTTAGAAACTGGATAGAAATCACCCACCCATTTAATGTTGCTGCTACGAGGTTGCTAGATATCACTGACCTCCACTAATTAATAACTTGAATGATGTTCAACATATAACCTAGAGGTGCAAAGTTTTGTGTGCCATTGACACTGCTCCACACTGTTCACTTATGTCAAAACAAGAGAGAAGGGGACTTACATTCAGGCTTTTTCATAGCCTCACTGTTATCTCACATCTTCATTATGAAGTTGTCACTTAGAGTTGACTTACGGATCCCTTGGTTCCCACGGCTCCTCCCATTGTGGTTGGAGTACACAATATTCTTGTGGAGACATTTTCATATTCTGTGCAGATACCTTCCTTAGTCCTGAGGCTCCTGTTTGTCTTTCTCACCCTTGATTTCTGTATAATTTAGCAGTGCAGCTACACTCCAGTGATTTTCCTATTAGCTATAGGTTTAAGATTTCTGATTTTAATAAGCATCTTTTGCATTTTGTGTCTAATGAGAATTTTTCTCAGCCTGCTGGGGCTTTTTTGTCCAGCTCCACAAGTCATGATATTATCTGTATGTTGGTGACACTCACATATGTGCCTCTCTACTTTTTATTCTTCTCTGTATTCTTGCTATTTTGTTTCTCATGTTATTTTAGCATTTGTCAAATTAAAGCCAATTATTTTAAAGTAAACATAACAAAAATTGAAATGTCGTTATTCCATCTTTTCTTTTGTGAACTGTCAATTGTGCTGTCATGAACTGTGTTGCCAACTCTTCGGAAATTTTAATTTTTTTTTTTTCTTACTGTGTACAATTTTGCCCAGTCCACTTTCTAGATGTCTTATGTGCTATCCTTGAATGGAAAGAAGAAAACTTAATCCTCATTACACAATCACCTTTCTGGGCAATTAACTTAACCAAAGGGATGAAGAATATGTGTCTCCTTGCTGTTTCATCAGCTTTTCCCTGGTCAAGCTGCGTGAATTGGTGGCTCTTACATTTCTTCTGTCAATAGCATTCTACTTCCTCTATGCTTTCATCTGTCTAAAATCTTCTTATCTGTTTTGTTTGCATATTTAATGGAAAAAATATGTATTTTAAAGTTCCTTCAACAGATTTTGTCTCTCTGCTCTCTTGTGAGATACCATTTTTAGGTTAACTTCAAAAATATTTTTATTATTGTAAATAACAGTTACTGTAAACATGGTATTTTCTCTAGAGCTAGACTATTTTCTCTAGATGGACATTACTGTTGACAGAATGAAGCCTGCCATCCCTAAAGCCTAATGACAAAGCTACTTAAATAAACAAGTAAAAAAGACAAATAGACATTGTGATGAAGTTGTTCTTCTCTGCCTAATGTGACATTATGTACAAAATTATATGCTAACATACAGAAATACATTTCTTTGGTAGTCTCAGTTATTCAGTATGACTTAGATGGTGTTAAAATTTTCATCCTCCAGTGTATCTCTCAGATCCATCTGAGTTTTTTTAGCTCATACCTGGAAGCTGTAATGCAGCTGTCTTTGACATCCCAGGGGAAAGATAGAGTATGTTGGCCGTGTCTCTCAGAAATTATTTCAGGAAGGTTTTTGATTTGCACAGAGTACTCTGAAGTGCCATGGTTTCCTTGGCTGCCTGTGGCTGAAAGTTGAGGGGGGATGATTGTTGGGCACCCCACATCAGCATGGCTGTCTTGATGAGTAAGTGAGCATCAGGCAGGATTGCCCACATTCCAATGATGTCTTTTCCTTTCAATTTCCACAGAACTTATTAGGAATGAGCAGGTGTACAGGAAAAAACCCCAAACTTCTGCTTGCCTGCACTCAAGGTCCAAACCAACATTTTGTGGCACTCCAGTGCCATTCTTCCACTCCAGTAAAATAGCATAAATCAAAATGTTGCTTTCAAAAGGTCTTGTAGCCTACTAAAATCAATCTTATTTGCAAAAAAACCCAGGAAACTTCAAAACTCAATGTGGTAACACAGATGTTAAATCTTGAAGGATTCATATGTAATTTATTCAAAACATTAAATTTACTATATGTAGTATAATTTCAGAATGTGCATTAAAGATGTGTTGTGAAATCTCATTCCTACCTGCTGAATGGCTGCCAAGTTTGGTAGTGCAAGAACATTTTGTTGTTTTACCCCTTCAGCACAATCCTGCATTCAATTTTTAAATGTCCATAAAAACAGTAAAAGCCTCAAAATGCCAGATTGGAACAATAAAAACTTTGAAAGTCACAGAGCAACAGTTTTGGGTTTCTTAGTAACTCTCTGGGAGCAGGATTGAAAGTCTTAGTTCCATACATACTCAAGTTTTGAATTGCTAGCTTCTAGGTTTGGAACTTCATTTTCCTCTCTAAAGCTGTGTCTGTTAAATGTAAAGCAAGAGGATATTTTGTGACATTTAGAAATCTTTGCAGAAGACAAAGAGGGGTATGCACAGGTGGATGAGTAGCTGGCATTTGTGAATATTTAGTCTTGGGCAGAGTCCTGCGTCATTCAAGTCAGTGGAGTGACCCAACACTGAGAGTTTGTGAAAGTCTTAGTAACTCTGAATTCTTCTCTAATATGCCTAATTTTGTTCTTTTATCATATTAGCTTTGACAATTTTCAACAACTGTTTATTTGCATAATCAGTATATCAGATGATTAGAACTTTGGCTGCTTCATGAATTGGCAGGATATGTACTTCTCACTTTTTTATATACTTCAGGCTAGTATGTTTGGAATAAAATTAAGTTGACATCAGCTCCTTGAAGCCATATAAAGCTTCAGATATTACTTGGTTTAAGTACAGAATTATATATCTATCAGGGGATCTCAGTTCTAACTGAATTCCAAAGCCTGGAAAATTCAAGCATTATTTTATGTTTATTTCCATCCGTTTCACAGTGCTTACTTTATAAGAAACCGTAATTTTTTAACTGTGGATGAACAGTAAAAGCTGATTCTGAACAAATGAAAACACACATGATGTTATTCCCAGGAAAATTGGCTGTTACATGTGGCAAAAAAACTTGGAGGCAAAATAATGCAGTGACTGTAGCCAATTAGTAAAGTTGTCCATATGGTGCTGGACTTCTTGTATGAGCTGCTGGCCTATCACTTCACATGAAAGCTTAACCAGGGTGCCTTAAATCCTCAGAAACCAGCTTTTCCTCTTTTCTTGTGAGCCAGAAGGGGAAGCTATATTAAGAGGAAGCCACTTTTAAATAATTTAGTTTTTCATTTAGGGAATGATAGTTTCCAAAGATATTTGTCAGGAGCCTATTGGCAAGATAGGCAGCTCCAGCAGTAATGGCTGCAAGGATGATGCAAGGTCATGACTCTGGAAAACAAGGAAAATGGTTCCTGTGAAGTAGAGACTGGTATAAATCTTCCCTAAGTGGCTTTACATATTTGCTGGAAGCAAGGATATCATTATACCAAAGCATGCCTTAAAACTTCTGGTAACCATCAAAACCACCATGAACTCTGTGGCTGCTAATTTTCTGCTAATGTCTTGCTGTTGTACTGCTCCGTGGCTACATTCTTTCTTTGGGTTTATGATCCTGACACTTTCTTTATTGCCTCTTTAAATTCAGCTTTTGGAATCCAACATACAGAGCTAATTAGGCAGGCTGTAAGACACCCCCGCCAAACAAGTCAAAACATTTTGAAGCCATTCCATTTCTGGACCTGATGTGAACAGTAAGGCGATATTGCTCACATTTGTTGACATATATTATTATGGTTATTGCCATTATACCCCATGTCCCCAGAGTATTGTTTAAATACATGATACAATAAATGAAGGCAAGCAGATAGTGGGAAAAGAAAAAAAAAAAAGGAAATATCATGTAGTTGTTAGTTTTTGGCATTGTGTAATTAAACCATCTTCTTTAATGTTATTTTTGCCAGTATCTAATTAGCAGAGCCATCTGCCTAAGAAGTGCTGAACCATCTGTCTGGAATACTGTTCTGTTCATTTCTTGGTTCTTGACTAATTAACTTCTTTTTCTGTGAAATGTAGTAGTACATTTTGTTTCTACATTTCAAAGTTTATATATAAATATATATATGTATGAATGCATACCTGTATATGTATTGAATATTTGTGTAGCTACAGGAACATAGTTCTCCCAAGAGGTCTGTTGTACTCAGTTGTGTGTACAGCTTTCACTGTAGGTGAAAGCCACACTTTTCTTGTTGCCCTGTCAATAAAGCTAATACATCTCTCACTTAAATCATTCTAATTGGCCAGTCCTTTTTTGAATGTGTTCAAATTTCAAATTTCCTATCTACGTTTACTAATTAAAATTAGAATTATAGAAAGGGGCCACATTAAAGTTAGGCATGTAGGGCTCTGATTTTTTTTTCCTGTTATATTTTGTAATTTTTCTGGAAAAATATGTGATAATTTAGGTAGGAAGGGACCTCCAGATGTCTTGCCTGGGGACTTTCTTTGAGCACGTAAGAGAATCCCTTGACAGTTACTTCTGTGAACTTTATTTACTGTTTCTACACTTTCCATGTTTCTCTTTTAGTGTTCTTCAAAGGTATTTGTATAAATCAGTTTAAATTTGGGATTGTCTTTTGGTTTTTGTTGGAGTTAATTTCTTTGCAGTTATTTAGTTTAACTTGCTGAAGATACAATAATTTAGCTTCTAGGAGAGACCCTTACTGTTCCTACAGAGAAGCTACTAAAATATATCTGTTGTTCCAAAGAATATTATTAATTCCAAGAATGTAATTTTTAACTTATGTGGATGTTGAATGCACATTTTTCTTCATTTTGAAGATAATAGTTTCATTACATAGTCTCGATTTGGAAGTTTTTTTCTGCTCTGGCTGGAATTTCTCTCCTCCTACTACCCCTTGAAAAGGCCAGAAGAAATTTCATCTGAAGTTTTGAAGTTCTTTACGAACATCAATGTTTAAAACACTTATACAGTTATTTACAATTGGAGACTTTTCAAAAAGCTGCCTGCCGTCAGTTTGAAACTTGAATTCAAGCTTAGAGTTAAGTGTGCACCAAAGCCTTGGTTTTGTTCAGTCTGATTTTATGTCAAATCTGTATGGAACTTCGCAGTTCATGCATTTATTTTAACCAAAGAAAACAATATGTGTTCAAAAGTGAACTGTGACAACCTCATCAGGGTACACTGGGTTAAGTTGAAGTTGTATCTTTCAAGTGCACTCTATAATGTTGCTCACATTGACTTTCACAGCCTTAGAAGTCTCACTACATTACATAATTATGGTTTATTTATGTATAAGACGATGTATTTATGAAGGAGATCAAGAAATTAGGAGCACACGAAGTCAAAGCATTAAATTTATAGAGGTGCTTAAAAGACCATATTGATCATAGGATTTATAAAAGCCATGTCATTGTAAATATTGTCATCTTGCTATCAGAAACAGACTGGTGTGCCACCTTAAACTCTCCTCCTTAACCTATGCAAGTGGTGTTCTTTGTAGAAATGTGTAGTAGTAGCTGTGTATGACCTGTCTTCATTTTCTCTGACGCTGACTTTCAAATCCCTGTTTACTCTTTCCCCAGAATGAAAAAAACTGTCTATAATTTGGTTCAATGAACTTTGTTGCCAGCTTAAGTAGAATTTTAATATTAATTAAAACCAGTACACTGAATGCTGCAGGTTGTGTTTTGAATATGAGAATTGAAGGTTCTTGTTAAGAAAAATAGAGAAAAAGATCCTAATAGGATAAACCTCAGCTGTATAGATCTTCATAGTGAATCAAATATCCAACATGGTTTGCATGTCATATCTGAAGTCCTCTGAACTTCGTGGAAATGCCATCACTCAGAATTAAGCAGGAGAATATGCCAATTTAAGGGAAGCAGTGGGTAATAGTAATATCTGTAAACATGGTTTTACACTTGGTTTCTAGAAAAATGCCGTCCGTATCTTCCATGTGGTCTTTCAGAAAGATGATTTTCAAGTGCTAAACTTCTAACAGCAAAACCCACATTGTTATTATTCTGTTGGGACATTTTGTTTTGTCGCTGTGGGCTGAAGATTCAGGACACGTTTTTCTCATTTTTTCCCCCATTGGAATGAGGGGGAAAAAACTTCAAGAGTTTTATACCTGTCTTCCTCCTGTATAGAAGCAGAAGACTGTGTTGCATATCTAAATTTTCATTTTGTGGGAAACTCCCCTGAATTTCCTGAAGATTAGAAGGTAAAGAAGAAAGCAAGCTCTGTATAGAAATGTTTGCCTGCATTATTGAACTACGTGGGAGCCTTAGGGACCAAAGTACAACAGATTGAACTACTCAGCTCTCTTCAGGTGTCTTTGTACTCTATTTCATTTGCAGCCTCCTCTATTATTATTTCCTCTAGTGGTTGAACCAAGGGCTATAAGTACACCTGGTTTCAAAGATGGGACTTAGCTTTGTTACTAGTGTGTCTGCAATTATTTCTTGTCCAGACAATATTACTCCTTTTTAGCAGATGTTGTCATGAATAGGACTTTCCCAGGGAGATGGCCATTTGGTTAACTTGGAAACAAATATATTTATATCTAGTAGTAGCAGTTTCTTCTGTTTGGATTCTTGTATGTGCTGTTAACTATGATGTCTAGAAATACTACATAATGTTTTAATATTTCACATGCTTCTCCTTCAAATTACTTTTACTATGGACTTTGAACCAATTAATTGGAAGCTTGGTATTTTGTCACTGAAAAGTTATTTATTGATAAACATTTTGTATTTAATGCAATCTTTCTTCTTCTGTTTGTACTTGACGTGTTTCCTCTGTTCAGTTTTGGCAGGAACTTTCCCTCAAACCTTCTTTTTAAGTACCCATATTTCACTCTCTTTCTACTCTGACCTCCTCCTGCTAATTCACTCTTGCATTTCTCCAGGTATTTGAAATTTTTTGTGATGTTCAGAGATAATATACTCAGCACTTGTATCTAGTGCCATATAATATGGAGGTTCAGTGTGTCCTAATGGATTGATTAGGAATTCAGTTGGTTGTCCTACGATCTTTGTTATGGACGTGAATTGCTTTTTGCATTACTTAGTCAAAAGAGTTAGGTCATTGCTGCTTTTTTATCTAACTCAGTATGAGATTTCCTTCATGATGCTAGATACAGTTTGTTATAAATTCTAGGGTCATTCACAAGTGGATTCTTCCAGAAGTTTTCAATATATTCCCCTATACACCATAGTAATTTAGCATTGCAAAAGCAAATGCTGTAAACAGGAAGGTTTAGGATGGAGGAAGAGAAGTAATTACATTAATTTTCATAAGTTGGGTTTTTTTTTTCTTGAAGTGAAAAATGTTCCTTCTTGGGCTTGTTGAAACACAAAGGCATTTCCCCCCTTAATTTAACTAGGCTTTCTCCCTATTATTAATTAGAGAGTCTGCTTGCTGTTAATACAGTCTCCATTAAAAGCCAGGTACAAAATATTTCCAATATTAAATCTGGATAAATGGTCTTTCATTATTTCCTTGCAAATAAAAATGAAAAAGCTGTGGTTTCAGTAATTAGGCAGCAGTGGTTTCTTCAGAAATTTCAATTCTTCTTGATAAAATGCGAAGTGCCTTGTGGCATTTTTATCTAAAGAACATATGGATGTGCACTGCTGAGGTGAAAGAATGCAGCCTGATTTAAAATGCACTTTGACTACACAGCATATATAGGCATTCAAATATGTACATGCATTGGCACATTAACACCAAGCATGCAACCTGCTCCACTGAACAGCAAAGTTTGTAAGTCCTAGCTGCTGAATGTTAAATATGGAAATAACTGGAATTAACTCATGCAGTGAAACTGTAGTAATGCAGACTAGGCATTACAGTCCTGGCATAAATCTGTTGAAGCAGTGAGACAGCTCGAAAAATGAGGATAAATTGCTTCTGCTTTGCACTGTTTCACTGTTGTCTTGTATGTCTCTGCCCATTGCTTCTTTCCCTGAATGGATGTTTTAGTGCTTCTGATTAGTGCTGCAGTCATACCTTTAGAGACTAAAATCTCCATTTGATCCTTGTGATAAATATGTCGAAAAGTGCAGTAGGGCACACTTTCCCATTGAGCAAGGTTTCTCAGCAGAGCTAGATGCTGTGCTGATGCAGCCCAACTCTGCTGGAGAAAGAGGTTCAGCCTTTCTGTGTGTTCCTCTATCTGCTTAGCCTCATAAAACTCACCAAAAAAAAAAAAAAAGGGAAGGAAAAAAAAAAAAGGCTAAATAGCATCAAATGCAGCTGTGGTTATTTCTGTTGTAGTAACAGATACTGTGAATCATGGTGTTGGCCAGCTTCCTTTTGGATTAAAATAATGAAAAACCTTCAACAGCAAAGCTACATTTCAAAGGAGAAAACTCTTAGACATTTATGGATAGGATCATCAACAGCTAATCATTACTATGTCTGAAACACATAACACAAACATGGGCTTAAATAGCTCAGAGCTTGTATTTTTGTGTTACCTGCATTTCTAACAAATTCTTTTTGGTTGCAGGCAGTGGAGTGGCAATGTGATGAAGCTACTAAAAGAGCCTGTTACAGTAAAGGGAAATCAAAGGTAAGCATGAGACAGCTGTTCTGCTTTAATAAAAAATTTATGTTAATAGCAGATGTAATTCAGTATATAAATCCCTACCTTGTGCATTTTTACTGTCTCCCTTTCTGAAGAGATGTAGGAAAAGAGTCTTACACTGATGTGTAAGCTAAGGAGTAAAGGATATAGGGAGCACATGGTGAGAGATACAGTCACATGATTCCTGTCTGAAGTGGGCATGAACTTTACCTTCCAACAACTTACTGTTTGGACACCAAGGTTAAACACAGCATGTCATGTGTAGTGAATTCTATTCTCACTTCATTTTCTGTGCTGTAAATCCCAAATAAATCTGTAATTTGTAAAATTCTCAGTTTATATCCCTGTGTTTAAGGGGCAATTTTATTAACTTTTTTATTTCCTATCTACTGGTGCTACGAAGAAAATAATATTAAATTCACTAACTTCTTAGACATTGAACTTGATGTATTTTTGTATTTAAAACCAATTCTTTATCTGGCCAGCTGCAATTTCTATTATTCAGTACAGGTACATGTAACACTAAGATGGAACCTTTGGCTGTCTCAACCTGAAGCTAGTTATCAAATTAATTATAAAAACAATTAGAATTGCATGCAGTCTATGTTTTTAATTTTTATACTGTTTAATGATTAAATTTAATTCAGCTAAAACATAAAGGGAGAACACATCAAGAGTGATAATGCAAAAGAGCACAATTTTATTCAGTAGAATGCGTTGTATACATTATTGTTGTGCAAAACTCAAAAAATCTCAAGCTTCAAAAACATACTCCAGAAGCATATTCATCTAATAGAGAAAGAATCTCTTCTGCATAGTTATTAATCACTGACTTTTAAATTTCTCCCATTAAATAGTTAATTTCTGGCTCCTTTTTCACAAAGTGCTGGAAAATAAAATTGCAGTGTGATTGTGTATTTGAGATTAGAGAGGAGGAATGGCCTCACTTCTGAAGCATGGCCGTGTTACACTGTGAGGTATAGAAAAGAAAGGACTTTTGGAACCTCATATTTTAAGCAAATGTTTAATTTTCTAAGTTGTTATTTTTCCCTAGAAAATTTATGCTTCAATATGTAATATATCCCTCAAGCCTTTATCCTTAGCTTTCAGATGACAGTACTTAGAAGTAAGGGAATAAAGCATCAATAGAGTATGTTACAATGCGTTGATAAAGGGGCTGTGAAACTATTCTGGTAGGAATGCTGTGTGGAACTAAACATACATGGCTTTGTTTCACAGTGATTTTCCAAGTTTAAGGCTGTGAGAATAACACTCAACTTGTCTGAAAGTCATAGTACAGTGACTGTGATCTAACATGATGGATAGAAGTAATTGTAAATTCAAGGCTATAGCAGTGTACTTTCAAATAATATGTTGACAACACTGTTACCACACATTTTATTCAGCAGTGTAAAGCACCTGTTGCTGTTAAATAATTTTATTAGGAGAAATTCACAACACTGATGATACACATTTAAGAATAGGCCTTAGTGTAGTCTTTTATTCATGCAGAATTTCATTTATGATCATCACACCCTTTTGAAGAAGATGGTGATTGGAAGTTAAGCTGTCACTGTAAAATGGTATATATGCAATTCAAATAATGACCTCTGGGCTTGTTTCTTCTTCTTCTTACTATTTGTCTAAAGATTTTATTTGTACCTATAGCCATGTTCCTCATTCACAATCTAGAAGAGTAGTATAGTCTTTATGTTTCATTACATTAAAAAATCCTTGGAGTAAATGCTTCTCTTCTTATTATTACCATTTGTGATGTTTTTTTGGGGTTTTGGTTTGATTTTTTTTTTTTTTTGGTGTGTAAATTTTGTGGCCTGAAGGCTTCATATGGGAGTTGCTGGCGAATGCAGAGATACTGTCTGAGGAAACCTACCCAGCTGGAACGACAACTGTCTTTTTGAACTTTTCATACCTCTTCTGTTTTCACTGATGTGGTCAAGGTTAAAATCAAAGATAAATTTATGACCAGAGAAGGGATAGCCAAATGAGGTTTGTCTTTTATTGCCTTATTTCAAAGACTAAAGCAAGGACACTATACTCTCTGTAGAAGGAGATGCATACAGAGCCTTCCCTTGGAAAAACTGGGAATTATCAGGTCAGGAGGAATTCATTCCAGTGCTACATTGTCCCTCTTCAGACAAAATCTCTTTGCAAACACAATTCCAGTTACTGTTATCAGAAAAACTTGCTTGCTTGCCTATTGCATAAATAGATGCAGCCCGAGTTGCAGAGTTTCTGTAACATTTCTCAGGTGAATTCACATTTCAGGGCAGGCACATGTAACTGTAGGATGACACAGGAAAGACTGGAGTCAAAATATGTTAAGGCCAGCCCAGACTGTGGCAAAGGAGAGATAAGGATTGCAGGGATGGCTGTGGGTAGGTTATTCATTCAGATCCTGGTTTCTCTGTAAGCTCTGCTGACCACAGAGCCGCATGAGGGCAATAAGTTCAGGTGGCAAAACCTGAACTCATTGCTTGAAAGTCACTTTAACTGATGGAGTGAATGCCCTGAGACCAGAAGGTGGCTTTGAACCCTGAAGCAATTCAAATAGTTTTTAGATAATGGTCAGTGGAACACAACTCTTTTTTTGTTCTTGAGAAAGAAGCTGCACGGAATTTTTGCCTGTGGCTGTTATCAGTTGTTCTGAGGTTTATGCTTTAGAAGCCAACAAGGGAAAAGAGCTGAAGGGGAAAATATATAGGGACATCTGTCACATTTGACAGTGTAATGCGCACTTGACTTTTGAAGGCCGATGTTTGTTACTCAGACTTCAGACATTTATCCACCAATTTAAGCTTTTGCCTGAAATAGCTAGTGGCTCCAAGCCATGCAAAATTATGTCCTTGTGGCCAGTATGCATTAGCATGTAGAAGTCTAAAACACCAGACACAATTAAGAGAATAAATTTGCCTATTCATACTGACACTTGTGGTAGGGAATGTTAGAAAGAAAAAATATAAATGCACTTGTTGAGAATGCATAAACCAAAGAGAGGTTAAAAATAATAACGCAAATTGAGATTAAGTCCCATCTCTTGCTTATTTAAGATTCTAATGGCTGGGTGTGTTAGTATCTGAACCTTCAATAAAAGTATTTAAAAATTAAACACAGGTATGTTTAAAATGTTAACCTATACAAGAAATGTTGCTGCAAGAGGATGATAATTTTTCAGTCAGATTGACCTTGCACTCTCAAGGTAGTTGTAAGTAACAACCTGGCCTGCTTGGCTGTTGAATTGTTTCAAACAGTTGTATTTTGTTTCAGATGTCCTGATACAGAAGTAGAAAGTACTTCCTATATGTATTTCTTTATTTCAGATATATTTTTATAGGCAAATAGGAAAGTATATGACATAGAGGCTGAGATGAACTGGAGAATAAGACTACATAAAAGATGGCTAGCAAACCTAACACCACCCCCGACCTAAAAAATCCTTTGATTTGAAGTCCTTTGCCACTTCTACAAAATACATCTCATTTTTGCATGTGTCAGAAGTGCACCAGTACAGCCAAACCTTACTTTAGAGCTAGAAAAGTATCTCTGAACAATACAAGTGACTAAATAGCAAAGTCCTTTTTCAGTATGTTTTTGGGTGGTGATAGTTTTATTCACAACCAATTTTTAAAAAATTTCTTTTGCATTAATGTGGATATTTTTTCAAGTTAAGAAAGCAGCCAATTTAAAAAAGTTATTATTTCATTTTCCATTTTTTGTGCTGTGCTCCCAAAAAAAATTCCTTATGAGATGTCTTATTTGCCCTGTTGCACTATGGATTGTTGTCAAGTTGGCACAGGACTTGGGAACATTAAAGGAAGAATCCTGTGATTCCCAAGAATGTCAGAGTTTAAGAAATTAGCATTATTTTTGAACAAAGTGAGTGGGTGATCAGCGTGCAAGTAGTTTGGAAATGACACTTTTTCAGGGAGCTCTGGAATATGAAGAGGAGAGGTTGGATGGATTGTAATGTCAGAACCCACTTATTTGTCCTACACGTACATTCCATGCCTTGTTGCAAAGGGCAGAATGGAAACAGAGCAATGCATAAATTACTGTCTTAGATTCTGTGAACCTCCTTGAGCACCCTTCCAAGGAAAAAACCCAAAGAACAATCCCCCAAAAAGTTGCCTTCTAGTTTTTGGGGTTTTTTTTGGTGATGGAGTTAAAACAGTCTGATACAAGGAAACTGCCAAAACTACCAACACTGCTAAGTTTTGAAATAACTACTTTTTTAATGGCTTGTTGCATTGCCCAACTCGATTATATGGTTGTGTATTAGCTTCTTTGTGGTTTAAAGGATATTAAGATGACAGTTTTATAAGGTTCAGTATAAAACTTCATAATTTTTACCCAATTGGAATCAAATGCTGCTTATAAGATGTTTGTCCCTTGCCCTTAAAGGCTCAAAGAGAAGCATTTAAAAGCTAATTTTCATGAGAAACTAATGCAATTGTGGGCTTGAGAGGTATTTTTTCCAAGAGGTAGTTTCTTTCCTGAGATTTTACAGGATTTTTTTGAGTTTATTTTTAACTTGACTTTTTTGAGGAAAGGCATAGAAGATAAATTCTAAAAGTTTTCTGAGAGACCATTAAAGTATTTTCCCCATCTTCTTTTGCAGTTTATTTTGTGCCTGTTCAATTTATTCAGGATTATATTTGTTGTCTTCCAGCATGAGAGTCTATTTTCAAGATAAACAAGCAATCCATTTAATATAACTGTGGGCCAGATAATGGGACTTCGGTGCTATTGTTATTGTATGGATTTACTTACATGATTTCAGTTAATATCAGCCAGAATTGCATAACTGTATTTTCACAAGGTTTTTTCAGACTTTTTATGAGACTTGTGGTAAATGCTAGAGAGCATTCAAATGTAAGTTTCCAGGAAACTTTATTTTCTCCAAACATGTTGTTGATCATTTTATTGGATATGGACATTGATTTTTTTTTTTTAAGAGAAGTGTTTGAATTTTTCTTCATATGGTTCTAGGAGATTTTTAGTATTGCAGGACTTTCTGTTTGAATTAACAGCAGAAATTGCTGTTGATTCCTAGCTCCTGAAATGAGAGGTATGAACATCATAAAGCCTTTACCCATCCTAATGGGGTAAAAAACATGTTAAATTATTCCTCAGGGTGAGCATCTTTGTATTGTGGTTATGAAATTTTTTGAGAAACTTTGAATTAAGAGGAAAGGAGATGCTTCTAATAAATCATATAGGGTAAATTATGAAATTAGTGGTAACAAATCCACATCTGAACGTCTGAAGAATTTTATTTTTACTAATCTCACTATATCTTTCTTACTGACAACCTGTTCTTTCCCCTGTTTCCCTCACAATTTCCTTTCTTGGCCTAATCTGTCTTTGAAATCAACATCTGGTCTCCTGAGACAGTACCGTATTATTTAAGTCGGCATCTATCAGATCATCTATCTGAACTATCAGTTCAAAATTTAGCTAAGCCTTTGAAATATATCCTTAGAGGAAATCTTCAGTACTAGAGAGGTTTATTGTTATCCTATTAAGAACTTTTCAGAAAGGTTGATGTGTGTGTATGAATGCATGTGTGAGAATAAGAAATCTGTGCATATTGTGATTGCTAACTCAGGTATGCTTATGCCTTGTTTACCAAAAATTTTTCTAAGTTGATAAATAACTGTGGAAAGCAAAGTGTCATTAGTCTCCTCTGTACCCTGCAGTATCACTGAATATATTCTTTCTTTTTTGTGTGGCAGGAGGAATGCCAGAACTATATTCGAGTGCTTCTTGTTGGAGGCAACCATCTCTTTACCTGTGGAACCAACGCTTTCACTCCAATCTGCACCAATCGCACGGTAAGAGTTAATTGTTTCACCCCACAAGCTGGAGCCCCTGTTGTGAGCCAGAAGATTAAAAGGCAGAGCATGTTGTGGCAGAGAACTGGCTATTTGTGTATTGATGCGTGAGCTGATGTGTAAGAGGCTGATTTGGCTGGTGGCAGGCCAAATAGGAGAGCTAACCAATCTTTTTTGCAGTCTTTTCCTCAGATGGAGACACAGCTATGAGCTGCTCAGTTCTCCTACATGCCAATTTTTATGAACCTTGGGTGTTTATAAGACTTCTGCCACTGTCAGATTTGATTGACATCAATAGGTTTAGTTATCAAATGTGGTTATGTATGTGTAATTCTGGAGAAATGAGAGTACCTGTGTTAGTGATTTCTGACTGGTGAGAATGAGAAATCTTGACTGAGAAGATCTGTCATTCTGTGTTCAAAAAAAGCCTAATTGTAGCATCAGTAATAGTCATAATAAGTATCAAAATGTCACTGTTTGGACTAGGCTGCCTATCGATTTCAGGAGGGGAGAAACACTTAAAAACAAAGAATAGCTGTATTACTAAAAAACTCATTGGCAGATTTATTATATTTAAATCCATTGCATCTTTATTTTCAAATAGCATATTAACATCATGCTGTGGTTAATGGCTGAAAGTATTTGGACTACTAAATCAGAGATAGTTCTGCTGAGTTTGAAAGCTCCTTTTCTTACTCTCATTTTTCATGTGAGATATTTTCCTAAAACACACCAACAAAACAAATAATAGATTTTTTGTTGTTGTCTGCTATGGTGGATGCCTTATTGATTCTGGCAATCCTGTTTGGTTTTATTTTTCATAATAGCCATCTTTGCAGATGTAACTAATTTTTGAGCCCCTTCTAATAGAAAACATTTAGACATGATAAGTAATGACTGACATGTATGTGTTACATATCAAAGTGGCAAAAGTGAGACCTGACAACATTACAAGAAGACTTTCTATATGAGATAATTTCAGATTGATGCAGAGGTTGGCTCATTTCTATTGTACAATAATAAAGTAGAGAACAGGTGTTTGTCATAGGATTTTGCTCAGATTGATGCACCTTGGCTGAAATTATAATTTTCAGGTAATTTTAATTCCTTTTTCTAATTCTTTTACAGTTAAGCAACTTGGCAGAGATACATGACCAAATCAGTGGCATGGCTCGTTGTCCCTACAGTCCTCAGCACAATTCCACTGCTCTTCTCACTTCCAGTGGAGAATTATATGCTGCTACAGCCATGGATTTTCCAGGAAGAGATCCTGCTATTTATCGAAGTCTGGGGGCCCTTCCTCCTCTCCGAACTGCCCAGTACAACTCCAAGTGGCTGAATGGTGAGTATTGGTGGAGAGACTCATCTTTTTAATACATGTTCATCACGTTCATGGTATTGAAATTCCATTCTGAGAATCTGAATGTTTTTGGAGTATTGTTTATTTCACTTTTAAATTATTTTGCCTTTTTAATATATTATTTTACTAGTATAAGTATTATGGAATTTAGTTAATATAGCTGAAATTTGTAGATGTGCTCTTAAATATATGTCATTTTTTGCAGACATGTAGATGAGATGCACATACAGTGCTCTTACATGGCAAAGCTGAGTCAGCTTTGAGCAGAAGCTTGCATTGAGCATTCTTTTCTGAGTCCCACAAAAACCTAAGGCAGAAAATAAACAGTTTAGAATGGACCAAATTCTCCTGGCCTTCCCTGCAGGTCCCAGCCTTGACAAGCAGAAAAAATTTCACTTTTAAGCTACTTAGGTGGAAGACTGACATTTTTGACACTTATAGCCAAAGGATAGGGAATAGTTTTCAAAATACATCATAAAATTGTGCTTAGCGGTCAATTTTGTGTCATGGATGTTAATCACGTGGTGAGGATTTCCAGCTGGGAGAAGCTGTAAACAGATTCCTGAGATGTGACAGATCGAGTTGCCATTTTGTTTATTACAAAAATGGAAGCAGATTCTTCTAAAATGAAAGATATTATTAAGCATGAAGTGTGAAATTATTTGTATTATAGTTTACCCATACCTGTTCAAGAAGAAAAAGAAAAAAATCATAATGCGTGTCATGTGACACAACAGTCACTATTTCTACAGCACATTTCATGTTATGATGGGATTATTCTCATGCTGGAAATTAAATACAAATATAAATCCTTCTAGCTTCAGAACATTTGGTCAGCTGCAAGTAACAGTTTTTATTTTGAATATATCAGTGCTCATATAATGTGAATGCTGAATTGTGCTTATACATTTGGTGTATTTTATTTGAACAATGAACCCATCAGAGGTAGCTCACAGAAATTTGGGACCTTTTCTAAAGGTTGGATGATTTTAGAATGTTAATTAACAACAACAGAAAAAGTCCTAAATTGTGTGGAACATAACAGAATTATAGCAGTGCAAAATAAGTGAAGAGAAAAATGAACTCATTATACATATATCCCTATTCAGGCACACTTTGTCCACTCAGCTTGGTATTGGAACTAATTGCTGTGCCACACCTGTGTGCTTTTGCCAAAGGGGAAAAATTCTTCACACAGAATTTATAGCTTAACTGGATATTTTTATGCCAAAAGCACACTAAAATTCTCACTAGGCTTCTCTAATTAATGATATTCACTGCATTCACATTTTGTCTATTAAAAGCTTCAGATGTACTTACACATTCTCCGTTAAGAGTTCATTCTTCTGACCCAAAACTGTTTATAATTAAGCTACCAGGAAACTGTAGCTTTTATCTTTGGGGAGGAAGAACAAGATGAGTTTTGTAATTGGAGCCAGATAAAGTAAGTCAAATAAAAGACTAAAAGCAGCCCAGTTAACTATATTAAAGGAAGGGGGAATATTTTCTGGGGTTACTAGGAGTGGAGGATTCATCTGCTTGAGTTGGGGATTCATCTGCTTTTATGTCAATTTGCGTGCTTTTATGATTCAGTGCCAAGAAACCACATTAGTTTTTCAGTGCTTGAATTGAAGGGAAGATTTTGCTGCTTTCACTGAGAAAATAACACAGATTAGTAATCCTGCAAGAAAAGTAAGGCATGGGAATCTCTCTAGTCAATATTTGTTATGCAGCAGTAGCTCACAGTTACTGTAAGCCAGCCTCATTTGAGGTGTTCATGTGCATGCATGTGTCTGTCAGTGTTTCCAATTCAGTTTTCCACAGAAGCACCCTGTACTTTCTCACTTAGATTTTCTGCTCTGTGAATCATGCTGGACCAAATCAAATCATCTCTGGGGGTGATGGTCGTACTCTGAAACACAGCTGATTATCTTGTTCTGTGCTTTATTGCTGTGTAATAAAGACATTGTTGATTTTAGTGGCTGGCGCAGCAAATTTGGAGATCTTCAATTCCATCAGTCAGGCAAAAAAGGACATGCCTATGTGCCTAGGCAGTCTGCTCTTGGTGTTCACTGCTCCTTTTGGTGCAGGATCTTGACTTGAAAAGCTCTGAATCTTCATCACAGGAGAAAATTTGTTCCTAATCTTACTTGTCAGAGGGTTTGCAATCACAGGAACAGTGACATACAGTGCGGGAGGGAAAAATGGAGCTGATGTGTGGTGGTGGCTTGGATGAGATACCGTATTACCATGATGTGATTTCAGCTTCTGGAATCACAGATTTCACAAATAAAACACATTTCCGTTCTTGGCTTGTGTTCCCCATTTGTTCTGGTTCAGCCAGTCATGTATTTATTGTTGGATCCTGCCTTCTACTGGGTGCTTGGTAGGCCTGGAAGCAATCCACATTAGCCAAGTACATAAGTTAGCAGCTGTTTACTGAGCATCATTCTGGTCAGTTGCTTAACATTAGAAGATTATGGAAAAATCGGGGAACTTTCATTTCTGAATTATCATTTTCTTAAGGCACTCAACACTCAGTTATCTGGAGGGACAAAGAGTTGGTTAGTTCAGCTAAAAGTATTAATTATTCAGTGTATGTGTTAAATTAAGCTACAGAACTATGCCAAGAGAATATAACTGAAGGGGAAAGGGAAAATTAATCTGAAGCACAAATATTTTGAGCAGGCATAAATCCAAAACTTTAGATGGACACCACAGCAACACTGCCAATACAGAAACTCTATTTCTGACTGGAACTAGTTATTGTGAGCCATCTTTGAGGCTCTCTGAGCATACTGGTTGTTCACCTACTAGACAACATGCTTCAGGATTTGACTCCATGAATTTTATCTAGTTTAAAAATTTTTATTGGTAGAAAGGACAGTTCACCAAATGTTACAGAAATCTGCACACTTCCTTAAAGTTTTTCCTATTTTGGAAAATTTTAAAGTGTGTGCAGTCATGCCATCTTCATTGATGGAGGAAAGTAGCATCTGGTGGTACTTACTGAGCTTAATCTCTTTAAAGATTTGCAGTAGTAATCTATTCAGCTCTTGAATATCTCTGAATAAGATCACCAGTTACATTTTTTTATTACTTCAGAACATCCCTCTGCTTCTAGAAAAAGAAATTGATGTTCTGTTTACTGATGCTATTTCTGTCTTCCTGGTGCTTCTATAGAAAACATCAAATGCTGCTGGCCCAGGGGCAATGAGCAGGTTTTTGACCACAGCTGTAACTGTGCAGAAATTCTGCTCATCTCCATGATGAGATGCCACTGAAGGACCAGGCTACTGTAGTAGTACGGCCTGAGAACTCACCTTAGTTCAACAGGGCTTGAGTTGCTCACAAAGAATTTATCAAGTGACAGTGCAGGGAGAGACAGACCCTGCATTATCCTCTTGCCAACCCTGGTACTTTGTACCTATGTCACTGTTCTCTAAGGGAACATGATCACCCGGAGGAGCTAACAAGGGCTGCAAACCAGCTCCCTCCCCATCCAAAGGCCCAGCTGGCTGCAGGATAATAAGCCTGCAAATGTGAAATAGAGAACCCAACTCTCCTTCCCATGATGTCATATTTTGGCCTTCTCTTTTCCCATGTAAAGGGAAATGTATTGCCTGAAGTTACTCACATGAATATGTATATGTGCACAAACAGATGAAGTGGAAAGACTGCTTACTAGTGATTTACTCTGCAAGGTGTCCCGTTCTGCTGTGTACCTTCTCTTTCTCTCTGAATCCACGTTCAAGTGTTTCTGTTCTTAAGAGAAACAATTTGAGATGATAGAGCACACACTGAGGATTATGTCTAAAGCAGACATCTCTCCCACCGGTATCTTCTCCTGACCAAAGCAGTCAGCAAGGCCCTGAGCTTCAGCCAGCTGCTCAGGTCAGTAAAGGGCAGCACGTTTCTGGAACGTTTTAAAATTTCCCTTGCAGTGTTTCATAAGGATAGTCTGCCTTAGCAGTCTGCTCTGGACATTATTAAGTGATAGAAAATAAATTGCTCCTTCATTAAGCTGGCATGCTGTCATGTTTCAGTGTCTTTTAGCTCTCAGTGTAACAATATTTAACTCATATCTGGAGTTGATGTAGTATGCTTCTAATTAGACTTTACTGTAGAGTTGATCTGCAAAGTGCAGCAGGGGCAGAATTCGTCATGGTTTGCTCTAGAGAACAGAAGTAAATGTAATAGCTGTATTTGCAGTCCACAGTTGCAGTGTGTCCAGATTGGCAAGGAAAAGCCTTCCCTGTTTAAACGTAGAAACCCTTTCTGTAGTCCAACATTTGCAGTTAGTAAAGGTATTTCTCCTTTCAGTACACCTCTTTAAATCACTAAATGTGATCTGATACGTCAGTATGAAAGTTGGCCTTAGTCTATCATGTCTGTTTGCTTCCCTCAGCCAATAAAAGGGCAAAACATAAAAAAAAAAAAAAAAAGGAAATCCCTGTCTGTTTCATCACACAAAGAAACACTATGACATTTGGTTTCATAATTTGTCTAATGTCTTTCCTTGCAATTTCATGGATCTCCAACTATCTTGAAATAATTGCAGCTGTTTTCTTTATCCTGGACATGCAGTGATAGATGCTATTGCAACATACTAAATAAATAAAAAACTGTGTTCTAAATGTCATAACATTTCATCAGTGGGCAGACCATAGATGATTAAAATGTAATCCTATATCGGATGTACCAATAAAATAAAACAAAATAAAATAAAATAAAATCTTCCAAATTGGAAGCCTTTCCATCTGAGGAGATGAGTGTTTGGATTGTTCTGCTTTACTAGTAGACATAATATTACCATTTTTCCTCTTGCTGTCCTAAGTATTTGGTTATTAGATACTCTTACTAAAGTGGTTCTTCTGAGATCACTTTCCTACAAACACTAATAAAAAGAGTATTAATCCATAGCAGATACTTTTAGTCTTCACAAGTAATAGTAAGAGTAAAATTCTTACAAAGGTAGTTTGGTTTGTGGGGTTTAATACAGCTCTGAATCAATGCCTATTATTGTTTGTTAGCAGATTTTTATTATAACTTCTGCTGCTAGTAGGATGTGTAGAGAGAATTTATGATCTAAGAATAAAAATTAATTCTTTCAATTTTGTTTTTAAGGATTAATGGAAATGGCTATAATAATTCAGTGTTATCCTTTCATTTTTCTGGGTTTTAATGAAAAGCCTTGTAATTACCTAGTGCAAGCTTTTCTTTATTATGTAATATTTCATGTAACTCAAAACCAGCGTGTGCTTGAATGTGCAATGTACTCTTTCAGATAAGAGACCAGACTGAAAATACGCAAAGCATATTCTACCAGTTTTGCTTATTTTGCAAGAAGATAAATAATTACATTTATTTGATTATGCCACCCATAAGGTTGGTTCTTTTGTGTATATCATCATTTTTGCCAGTATCCTAAAACAGGAGAGAAAATACCTGCTGGTTTTGAAACCTGTCCTTAGGCTTCTTCACTGGAGCAGCTACTCGAGGAAAAATTTGAGCAGTTAAGCTGTGTTTTTCCTTTCAAATTCGTGCATCTTCTCCCTGATGGCAGTGACAGAGTAGAACAGCAAGTTGGTGTGAGGTGGAGGTGCCTCCCCTGAGTTCCTTTTTCCAATGCCAGACTAAGTTATTACAAAACACCTTCATAGCATTTCCTTACCTGTTTGAAATGATCGACAAGAAGCACTACCCATGGAGTTAGGATATTTTTCTTCTTATCTACTCTAGGTAAAACAGCAAGGTCCACCTACCCTTTATTAAAAACACTAGGAGGCTATTGAGGACAGAGCCTGTTCTTTTATATCTGCTCTAGCCTGCTTATGTCAGGTGCCAATCAGAGAGGCTGAAGGAGGACGGAGGACACTTCTGCAAGCAGATCATCTGTTCCCAACTGCAGAGAGGCACAACAGGAGTGTGAGCCTCATTAATGCACTAAACTATGATACACAGTGACCCAGAGAGAATGAAAGAACTTAGGACTGAAATGCATCTCAGTCAGAGGAAGGTGGAAAATTTCAAATTTCAGGGAACATGAACACATGAAAACCAGCATTTATCAAAGAAAGGAGGGGACTGAAAGGTTACCTGAATATGAGAAATAATGTCTTTACTGTGCGAGTAACTGTGCACTGGAACACACTACCCAGAGAGGTTGTGGAGTTTCATTCACTGGGGATATTCAAGAAGAGTCTGGACACAATCCTGTCCAATGTACTTTAGGATAACCTGGCTTGAGCAGGGAGGTTAGATCAGATGACCCTTCTAAGCTGACTCATTCTGTGATTCTGTGTGATCCTGTGACAGAAACACTGGATGGAATTTCAACAGCAGACATACCAAGCCTTAAGGTGAAGGGGGAAGAGGATGATAATGAAATTGGTTTCCTTTTTGTTATGAAAAAAAAGGAAAAAAATAGGAAAAGGAAAAGAGGAGCAGGTTGTAATGAGTTGATGCTGTCTGTATACCAGGCACTCAGCAACAAGCCTCTCTGTCACTCCCCTCCACAGCTGGATGGGGGAGAGAAAATATAATGAAGGGTTCATGAGTTGAGGTAAGGATGTGGAGAGATCACTCACCAAATATCATAATGGGCTAAACAGGCTCAAATATGAATTTAATTTATTGCTAAAAAAAATCAGAGCAGGATAATGAGAAGTAAAATAAAACCTTAAAACCCTCCACCTTCCCCTCCATGCCTGCCTCCTTCTGAGCTCAATCTCCTACCCCATCAGTGCAGGGAGACAGGGAATGAGGGTTATGGTCAGTTCATCACCCATGGCATCTCTCTCTGCCCAGGGAGAGGAATTGTTTCCCTCCTGCACCATGGGGTCCCTCACACAGGAGACAGTTCTCCATGAACTTCTCCAGTATGAGTCCACCCTACAAGCAACAGTCCTCCCCAAACTGCTGTAGTGTGCATCACGCTTCCACAGGATGTGGTCCTTCAAGGATAGAGTGCTCGAGCGTGGGCTCCTCTTTCCATGGGCCTTCCATGGGTCACAGCCTCCTCTCAGCAGGTATCCAGCTGCTCTGGCATGGGGCTCTTCCACAGGCTGCAGGTGGATTTCTTCATTCCTATGGAACTCCATGGGCTGCAGGGACACAGCTGCTTCACCACAGTCTTCGCCTCCAGCTGGAGGGGAGTCTCAGCTCTGGCACCTGGAGCACCTCCTGCCCCTCCTTCTGCACTGACCTTTGTGTCTGCAGGGCTGCTTCTCTCATATGCTTTGATTCGTCTCCTGTGGCCACAACTACAGCTGCACAATAACTCTTCTTCCTTCTTAAATCTGTTATCACAGAGGCGTTACCACCACTGGCCCAGCCTTGCCAGTGTCACGTCCATTGGTTGGAGCTGCCAGGGCTTGGCACAGCTGGACATGGGGAAAACTTCTGACAACTTCTCAGAGAAGCCACCTCTGTACCCCCCCCCCCCCCACTACCAAATCTTGGCCATGCAAACCAAATGCAGAAGTCTGCAGGGAAAGTCATTAAATTGTCTTTCTCCTTGCAAAACTAAAACAGAGAAAAGAGAAAAAAAATGGCTGTGAAAATGTGTGGAGAGAAATGGGTAAGCCATCATAACTGGGTTTTCTTTCCATACCATAATGGCTGGTTAGCAAAATCTCATTTAAGAACACTAGATTCCTGTGTATGTGGAATTCTGGATTCAATTTTAAGTAGCCATCCAAACTTCTGGATCTTTTAATAGATCCCCATACTCCAAATATCTAGAGGTTTTGAGTGAATTAATGAAATCCCTATGTATTTTTTACCCTTTCCCCCTGCCCCTGCATACATGGCTTAGTCTATCCAGTGAATATAGGTGACAAAATCCACTGAACTCCAGGTGCAACTTTCAAGGGCTTCAATAAGTATTAGTTTAGAGTAGAGAATGGCTTCTGTTACTAAGTTTGTCACTGGCAAATTTGCATCAGCAAAATGATATAATAAATTGCAAAGTATTATGCCATGTAAGAACACTTTACCTTGAAAATGAAGGAGAGTTATTTGAAATAAACAACAGGAAATAAACCAAGGAATTTTGTAATACCATATTTGAAAACAATTTTTCAGAATAGAAATAATTGCATTTCAGAATTTATTAGAGTACATTAGTAAAAAAGTAATGAGTGCATCCACTTTTATGATTATGCTGAATTGTATTATAAAATCTATCAGCAATATAAGAGAAGATTGGAAAAAAATGTCTGGGATACATGGTTTTAGTGTATTTTGCTGTCCTTGCTCTTCCATACCTATAAAATTTTCAATTTAACAAAAGGAAATGAATGTAAAAGAAATCATGGAGAGCTAAGGCATTGCAAAGGAAATAGTCAAAATAGATTGGTAGCCAGCTACTGTATGGCAGGCTGGCATTTTTAGCACACATCGTAGGTAAATGTGAAACACAGAGGAAAAATAGCTATTAATAAACCATTTCCAGCAGTTTCATACAGGACTTAACATTTTACCATTCAGCTCCTGACGATGGATATAGCTGTGATGAGCACAAGTTATGTATTACTTTTGAGACATATAATGCTGCAGGAAACTTTTACTCCATGATTAAAATTTGCCCCTAAACCTTCATGAGAAATGATGCCTTGATCAGCCTAATGTAAGGTCTGTACTTTTTTCCCAAAAGCTGCAAAGGGCCACAACTAAATGAATATACTTAATGAATATGCTTAATAAATAGAGGTGGCAGAATGCAATTGCAACTGGACTTTGTTGATTATGTTAATAAGATGAAAAGAAATCATAGACTGGCACATCTGAAGCTTAAATTCTTTCAATTACTTTAAGTGTCCCTTTTGAAGAGCATTTCTAGCTGAAATGTGAAGTTTATTAAAGAAACCTCAAATGCATCTTTCTAGAATTTAATGCTATTAAGCATTTGGCTGAATACAATTATTTGGAAGAAATGGGTCTTGGGAGATCAGCAGTATTGTATGATTCATTGATCTAGTGAGGTCAGTGAAAAAGTGAACAAGTTCCAGAGAGGTGTCATTCAGCAGTAGAGCAGTATCTAGACTCCTAAGATCTTGAATGTATTATGTATTCATATATCTTTGTCTTATTTTGTGTGCATATATACATATATAATCTAATCTGTGTCTCAATCAGAAAAAATCAGTATTTTAGCTTCCTTTTAACATTTAGGGGTTAATTTCACTTTTGATTGGGTCTTTGAATGCCGTGCACTTCAGATGTGAGTGGTCACATCTTGCAGGAACAGTCAGTAGAAATCACTCTTACTTGCCTTGAGTAGGCTTTGGACCTTTAAATCCTTAAGGTTAATTGCTGTTACCTCCTTAAAGAAAGTTAGGTCATTTCCTGTCATTTGGTTCACTCTGGAAGCAGTAGCATTCACTAGCTATGTAAATTAAGCCATGTTAGATTGCTTCAGAAGTGAAGTTAGATGGATTAAAGAGCACAAGTGAACTTTCTTGCTCCTAAGTTCAGACAGCAAGAAGAGGCCAAAACTACCTCAGGTGCTCTCAGGGAGCTCTTTTAGGCTCTTGTTTCCTATTTACATCCACAGAAAAATTCCTGTGAGTTCCTCTCATCCTTTTACCCGCTCAGACTGTATCCACACCACTAAGTAAAAAAGGCACAGGAAATAAGCCTGCATGACACCTTTGGTGGGTGTAAAGGGAGAAAAATCTAAAGGGAATCATTGTGTCTTCCTGTTAAGTGATTTCACATTAAGAATGAGACTGTGCTCCCCAGAAAATGAAGGTTTGTCTCCAGCCTCCAGAAAAACAATCATACTATTTCTGGTTGAAGCACTATGTTGGCTTCATATTGGTTGAGTTGTCTTTTTTACAATAACTTAGAAGTGTGGGGAAACATCCTTGTTGGGCAGTCACACTGCTTCATGAAGGAAATGGTAGAGATTCTCAGGATTTGTGCTGAGCAAGCAAACTTCAGAAATAGCAAAGGAGTGTGTTTGCCTAGGGGCAGTCCTAACTAGCCACCCAGTGCTTTCAGTGCTTGGGCTTGTGCTCTGTGTAGCACTGCTCTGTGATGTACACTGGAGATATTTTTTGGGTCACATCAGCAAAGTAATTTTCTTGCTTTCCTGATTCCACTGGTTCCATTTAATTTAGGAAAGTCTAGTCAGCCTGACACATCCATAAATTGAGTATATTAAAAAACCCTATAAAGGTCGTATACGATACTTGTGATATTATTACAGGTTGACATTTTTGTACTAACTGTATCATGTCACATACCAGAATTCTTGCACTTGTTGTGGTGATCAGAAATCAGAAATGAGATGTGTTTGCTCTTCCAAGAGCTATTTGCAAAGTCAGCATGAAACAAGATTAGCTTCATTTGCTGCACTGAAAACTTACATGGTAAGGCCTCTATGTCAACAAATAGCAGTTCACAGCACAGTATTTGGACACATAAGAACTGACTTTTCCATGCTGAGAAGCTACTTTTTCCTTTAAAGTTTTGAAGTGACGCTGTTCATTTTTCCCAAAGAGAGAATGAAATAAACAGTCTGACATGGTAATCCTTCCACATCCAATGAATTCCCTAAGGTAACTCTGAGATTATTACATTTAATGCAAACGAAAGCAATTTTCAGAAGTTTCAACAGCAGGTCGCAATTTCATCAGTTCATAATCAATAAAGTATAGGTGTTTGCAGATGTATATATTGTTTTTCAGTTTTGAAACCATGAAATATGAGTACTAGGTATTTTTTTTTTTTATACATGTATTATGATTACCAGTGCAACTTTAGAAAAGTGTCTTTTGAAAGGTTTACATGATTTTCAAGAACCCTGAATATGTTCTGAATGCATTTCATATTATTTTTACTCCTATAGTCTGTGAAGTTTGTTTTATTTTTGTAATTCATCACTCTTTACACTGAGTGCTTCCAAAAGTGTTTTTTGGAACTCACTCTGCAGTGAGTTCCTGTGGTGCCATTGTGGACACCTTTTTCTATCAGTGGGCCTCAAGTGAGAAGTATCTTCAGGCCTGATTGCAAGGCAGTGCATCCTTTTTTAATGTTTGTACAAAATGTTTTTTGTGGGTGGATCAAATTCCCTATGAGTATTTGCACAGTACGATTTTGAAGATTTTGAAGCCTTTGAAGCAAAATCCCTATTGTAATGAAAGTTTTACACAGATGTGGAGTGAAGATTTAAGGTTCTAGTAGGGTTAACATTACTAATAGTTTAGTGCTTTGTATATTGTCAGTGTAATTTTATTTCTTATGATATCGTAAGTCCTGTCCAACTATTTTGCCTCTTTTATCCCTTTTTTTAAAGACAAAAATGCACTGATAGTATGTAACTTATGAAGGCTCAGGGCAGCTACAAGTTCTTAAAATTGTTGGGTTGTGATCTGCTAGCAAAATACCTGTGCAGCTCTGAATGTGGAGAAAATGTGGTGCATTCCAGACTGCTCTCAAGGAAGCACTTCATAAAATAGAGTGAAAGTTACAGGGAGGAGTGAGAGCACTGTTGGATCTGCTCAGCTTCATACATCCGAGGCAGCTCATAATCGCTGCTGCCAAAAACCTGCCCTGGGAACTCTCAGCACAACAGATAGAGATGGAAGCAGCACAAGAGGCCACATTAGTTGGGTTCTGGTCTGCCTTTGAAAAAGAGTTTTCTGACAGTTTGGGCTGCTGTGAGGCAGTGCCAGCTTGCTTGCCTTTCTAGTGCCCCTCCAAAGTTCTGATAGGTTTGAGATACTCCTGTAAAATGCTTACAGTGAATTATGGCAGCCTTTTTCTATACAATAGTTAAAAAAATGGTCTCCTATTAGTTTTATTTGAAGTGCTTCCTCACAACACATGTTTTTAAAATAGTTTTGTTTGTTTTCCCACTTCAGAATAAAATTTGGAAATGAGAAACGAAACTTTTCTTGTTTCTCAGAGGTATCAGTGTTCTAAAATGGTTCCTTGCACAACTGGGGCTCTGTTTCACAAATCTGTGTATCAAATTTATCTTTAATTTAAGAACTTATCGAATTGTCTGCCTCTTCTAAGGTTGTGGACTTTCCTCAGTTCTAGTAATCCTTACAGGAAATGGACCACATGCTTATTGTCTGTGGTATCCACTGTTCCTTTTTCTTTTTTCTTTCAAGAAGTATTGCCATCTGTTGCTTTCTTGATTATTTTTTACATGTTCTCTAATTTTTCCTTCATCACCATCAGGTGTTTTGATCTTTTTTTTTGATCAGTTTTCAATCATTTTTTTAAAGAAAGAAAAAAAATTCTGTAATGCTCTCAAAAGCATTAAGCAAGATAGGGTTGAAATGCAGTTATCTTACCATCAAATATTCTTGTGTAGTTCTCTTTTCTTTTAATTACAGCCTCTGAGCACATTTTTACTCTCCATCAATTACCACCCATTATCCTGCTAATCTGGAGTAATGGCATGGTGGCAAAGCAGAAACAGAGTTAAAAGATAAAGCAATTGCATTGTAAGAATTCACTGTGCCCTTATGTGAAGAATGAAAACTCTGAGACACTTTTGATAGTGGAATACAGTGAGCTGGGCCAAGGTTTCCCATCACTGTCATGTTCTGTAAAGACTTAGAGCAAAACCTGTCAGGCCACGTGTTGTGCTTTTACCCCAGATGGCAGCTCAGCTGGTTTCTTGTGCTGGTATGGTGGTGTGAGAAAGAAAAGGCCTTGACTCTGTGTAAGTGCTGCTCAACAATAACAAAAACATCCCTGAATTGCCAGCACTGTTTCCAGCATAAATCCAAAACACCATGATAGCTATGATGAAAAAAATTAACTCTACCCAGCCAACCCCAACGCATCATGATCATGTATCTCATAATCCCAGCTGGACATGAGCTGGGAGCCATATCCCTGAAGGATATTAAAAAGTGTGTTTATCTAAATATAAAGCTTGAAGATAAATCCAACTTCCACATTAGTAGGAGTGCATATATCACAAGAAGGCAATAAATGATCTTTCTTTCTGTTATTTTCAGAACCAAATTTTGTGTCATCTTATGACATTGGGAACTTTACCTACTTCTTCTTCCGGGAAAACGCAGTGGAACATGACTGTGGGAAAACAGTTTTCTCTCGTGCTGCTCGGGTGTGCAAAAATGATATTGGTGGCAAGTTTGTGCTGGAGGATACCTGGACTACCTTCATGAAAGCTCGTCTGAACTGCTCTCGCCCTGGAGAAATTCCATTTTACTATAATGAACTTCAGAGTACTTTCTTCCTGCCAGAACTGGACTTGATCTATGGGATTTTTACCACTAATGTGTAAGTAAACTGAATGATATATTTTATTTTCTTGCTGTTTGTGACAGAAAAACCTAGAACTTCTGAGCTACTCTCTTCTGCATATGCCAAGTAAACATCATAAATTCAAACCACTGTTTTGCCCAATCCACTCTTTTCTGTGGACAAGTACCAGTTCCAAATGAATCCCACATGAATTGTTGAAAACATGAGAGAAGGAATAAATTCTAAATATTTTCTTACTGCAGGGAGCCAGTTGTTTTAAGACTATTCTGTCATATTCTTCACTTACTGTTAGAAAGTAATTAATTTTTATTTTCACTATTGTAATACATAAATGCCATACGTATTTATGAAATAAATCATTTATAATTGTAATGTGACACAATCATGAATTTGATATGATGGAATTTGACCATGCCGTAAAGAACCCATCTTACCCAAAATAGCTCAAGAGGTGCTCTCATGTATTTTAATTTAGTCCTAACATATCCTTATGTGAGTTTAAGGGTCAAAGCAAGAATTTAATCTAATTTTAAGTAAACCTGTTACATCAATAAGGTAAAATAAAGAAAAAAATACAATTTGGTCTTAAAAATTCAAGTCCGTTAAATGTTAAAAAGTTGGATGGACATAGAAAAAAAGAGACATTTATCTCAGAAATGTCCTTTGTAAATTTAAACACAATGACTAGTGTTCAAACACTGCTCAGCAAGAGCAGCCTCTGTATTATGGCTGTGCAGCCCAATGTTCAGACCACTGGAATAATTTCCAATTTTGAGTTCCGATTCTCCAACCTTCTGGTACTGTTTTGCTGTGTAAATCAGTTTTATCTAGAATTTTAAAAGGTCCCTGGGTCTCTAAAACATAGGTGAGGCACCCTTGAACACAGGGATACCTTCCTTTTATAAATATCTATTAACCAGGTGGAAACATTCACAAGTTAATGCCAAGAAATTATAATCCCTGTGCATTCCAGACAGTGAGCATGAATTCGAGCTCATTTAGGCATCTTCCAGACTCAGGCTCACTCCTGGGCTGGCAGCTGAGGCTGTGAAGAAGGCTAGTGATGAGATGCTTGCACCAGGCTGTGGCAATTCCTAACTCATGACATTGGATGATGAGCTCAGCCTGTTTCTGCAGTGGAGTAATGTAGGGAATCTAAACACTGTTCATGTAAAGAAAATAGCAGAGACTTTGAGATTACTGGGGATGAGAAAATTTGCTATTGTTTTGGTCAGTGCTTTTAATTTTGTTCTGTTTTCCTAGTTAGTTCATATACTAAAAGACAGGTATTTGTCAGGTGGCATCCACTTACGTTGTTCAACCAGATCTTTCATGAGAAGTCAAAATAGCCTAGACATGTTACTGCCATGAAAAGCCTGAGCAGAGGAATTCTGCTCTGGAAAATCCATGGGGCTTTGGCCATGGAAGGGGAATGATTTTCCTGATGCTTCCTAGGTCTCCTGAAAATGGACTTGTTATCGTTAAGACTAACTTTGCCACATGAAAATAGACAGTATTTTAAACCTTGCTGCTACTTTCCTCTTTCCCTGTGGCCCAACGTTCTGACTCTCTAAGAGAGATGGACTGCTCAAAGAGGAACTAATTAACTATAACTCTTTGAGGGTAGGGGTTTTTGGTTACTCTATTTAAACGCCTGCCATCAAGTGTTGTAACTAAATTTTTTGTACATTTTTGAAATGTTTTAGAGTTAGGATTACTTCCCCATGCTTACTACCTGTTCGTAGATAGTTTGTGGAACTCATATGATCCACCTTTCTGTCCTGAAAGTGACAGTGGAGAAACACAAAGGTGTCCTAGGACAGGGAACAACATATTCCTTTCTGTTCATGTAATAGCATCAGGTATAACTTAATGGCATTTGTAATTCTTCAGTCTCAATATCTTCAGAATTACAATGACTTTATAGGATCTTAATGCTTTTTTTAAGTATACATTAATATACTTGTGAAGGGAAAAAATTGAAACCTTTCTCTAACAGCCAAACCTGCACCTTATATATGTGGTTGACTATCAAGTCCACTATAGCCATTTCTTCATGAAAAAGCTGATTTTGTTTCTTTCAGGCTATCTAAAAAATCTATAAACAGGAGCCTCATGTCCTGATAGGACTTCATGAAATTCAAGAAAACATTGGTACCGTTAATAATATTAGTGAGATGCATTTAGTGATATAAGCAAGTATTTATCAGCTCCAATGATGATTGATTCTGCAGAAGTTGTAAGAATGGAACTTCAAGTTTTGGGCTTCCTTTGAAATAAGAAAGACAATCATAAGAAAACAAATTCCTCTTTTGTCCTGGTATTTAATCCACGTATCCTAACTCTTTTTTCAGTTGTTGGGTTTTTTTCCCCATCGTTATGGAGTTTCTATAGTATGTTTTCTTAAGCCTTGTGTAAATTCCAGGCTAAGCTTAAAAAAAAATTAAGGAAAATAAAAAAAAAGGAAAATAGAGAAGAATGCTGTGTGGATCAATTGCCATTAGTTTCAGCTGCAAATCTGTGCAATTGACACTTTCGTTATATATTCCATTATCTCAAAATGAGGAAAAGAACAGTGCGGCTTTCCATATCAGGAGCTTTCATAGTTACTAGATTATATTCTTTACAATATGCAGAATTACTTTATTACCTTGTATGTCACATTTTCAAGGCTAACCCAGGAAATTGTGTTTTGTCCAGCAGCCATTTATTGATGTTTAGTTTTTTGACATGATATCTTGTAAGCAGTCCACATTTTTTTCTCTTGATGGGTTTCTGCAATTTGCATTCTTATTGCTGTAGAGCATCTCTTAGAAGACAGCATTTTTGTAGACGTGGCTTGTCCAGGGATTCCGTAGGAACTAGAGGCATACCACACATTGAAAATCCTTACTTATGTCATGCAGTCATTTGTTGTATGGAAGAAATTTTTTTGAACCCTGATAGTAATACCATCCTGAACTTTGTTCCAGGAAAAGAGATGTCCCTAGTGCATGTGATTATGTATGGAAGTATAGCAGTATGGTATTAGAAGTATAGTATGGTATTAGAGCATCAGCAGAAAGTAGGAAGTTCTGAATTCTTCCCTACACCAGCTTCTTGGTAAGGCTGACAAATATTTTAAATGCAATGACTATGCTAAATCAGCCCATCATATATCATTATCTTGAGATATCATCTCCTGGCTGATCATATCTGCTTCATTAATTACTTGAAAGATTGAAGAGTTATTGCCCTTTTTATTTATTTTTCAGCAATTTGACTTCTTAATGTTATTACATAGGTTAATGTATTTATTTTTTTTTTGCAGGAACAGCATAGCAGCCTCAGCAGTTTGTGTTTTCAATCTGAGTGCCATAACTCAGGCCTTTAATGGACCCTTCAAATACCAGGAGAACTCTCGCTCTGCTTGGCTTCCATATCCCAATCCTAACCCTAATTTTCAGGTATGGATATGTTGGAGAAGGACAATATTTTATGTGAGCTTTCCTCAAAGTATTGTATGGTTCATAAATTAAAATTCCAGTTTTGAACTATGTTGTAGCCTAAGACCTTAAAAAAACCCCTAAATTAAATGAAGTGCTTAGGAGAGCCCCTTATTTCAACATATTTAATTTTATTTTTATCCTTCCAAAAATAATTTAGATGGAAGAACAGATGTACTTTGAAGGGTAGGAAAAGAAAGGCTTAACTTCAGTCTTCTGTCAAAATAAAACACTAAAGTTTTCTGTCAAGTTGACATTAATTTCTGTCTGAAGTATGGTCAAACTGCTATTCTCTTTTACATTGCATTTGTGCTATTAGGACTTAAAAAATGGAACAGTGTCTAGCAGAAAAAAAGAAAGTGATAGGGAGGTGGTAAAGGAGGGGTGGTCAGAATTTAATATATTTTCATGTACAAGGTGGTCCACACTCCTTGAAGAATCAGATTAAAAGAATTTGCAATGTGTTCTGCCCCTCATTTGGACTTGTTGGCCTCAGAGGGTGTAATAATCTGCAGCTGGCTGACAGTGTAAAACCAGTTAGTCCAAGGTGGGTCATTTAGAGGAACTCTGCAAAAAAGGAAGGGGTATTTCAACAAGCACATATGCATTGTTTTAGTCTTTTGCAATGTCACCACTCCTACTAGGACAATTTTAATGAGTGTGCTTCTTGCAAGAGGGATGGAGGGAAAAGCAGCATTAATGTAGTGATTAACAACAATAGCTTTTCATCAAGGTATTTAAGTGTAGTCACCTCTATCCACCTTTCACCCTCCCTTAATCTCAATGCAATTTCACAAGTTCACTTCTGCTCCTGGAACAGCCTTCCTGAGCTTGTAAGAATCATAAGATCTTTGCTAGCATGCAGAAGAATCACCCATTGGGGATTGTAGGTAAATTACTTCCTGATCTTTGCAAATGAAGGAAAATAAGGTATGGTTTACAGGCTAGAGCCATGTTACCTTTCCTAAGTAGTTTGTTTGTCATCAGCCTAGTGACAGGACTCTTAGGTATGCCAGAATCCTGCAGAAGCAGGCAGTATTTGTGTACAGCTTTTCACCTGCTGCGGAAATACTTCTGTTGTCAAAATAATGATAGGAAGAAGGTCTAAGAGAGGCAAAAATTTTGGAAGAGAAAGCCTGAAAAAAATGCTTGTATGTAAAAATCTTACCACCTTTCTGACTAGGTAAGCACATCCAATAAAACTTATTAAACTCTCCCTACAAACCTTGCATTAATGTGGTGTTAATTATTGTGAGAGCAGCCCATACTGAATAGTACTTAAAAAGAAAGATGACAGCCTGATGGCTGTGTAAAAACAGTTTAAGTCTCTGCTGTACTGTTAGTGCACGTCTCCAAGTCCCAGTCAAGACAGGTGTTGAAATTTATTTCTTAGATGGCCTGGCTGATTTTAATACAGCTGGTACTTCGTCCAATTTACAAGAACAGTGACAACAGTTCTATCATATCTCACTGAGCTACAAACAGCTTTGAAGGCAGAGCTAGTGTTAAGAGCTCTAATGTGGCCTTTTACAACATAATATTGAAGGCAATTGATGTCAGCTGATCTCTGGGTATCTCTAGTGATGTCCAACTTCTCTTCTTTTGCTGATGCTGCTTTTTATTTCCTTGAATAACTTTCTGCTACATTTCTGGGTCCATGACTGCAGCAGTGATGCATACTAGAATCTAGTCTAATGCTTAGAGCTTTAACCATTTTTTGTGACTTGACTTTGTGACTTTGTGAGTACACACCTCACATGGATGAGATATATTCGTTGAATGAGTCATTGGTTTCCTTCCAAGAGAGGACTTTTCTTTTGTAGCGTCTTTATGATAAAGGATCAGAAGCTCTGTTTGTGTAGTCCCAGAGGTAGATTTATCCTCTGAGTATTCACCTACTCAGGAGCAACAAAGAGAAGTATGTGATTTAAAGGAAGACTACTGCTGCGTAGATATAGTTACATCGGACATTGTATTTCCAAGGCTGGTTTATATTAATGAAATGTTTTAGAGCACTGTTGGAGTCCCAGTTTTGAGGAACATTGCTTTCTTCAGAGATCGTTGCTTTTCTCTTTAGACAGGGCAATCAATGTCTATCATAAGACCAAGGACCATTTGCATTTCAGTGTACTATGAGTAATCAGCTGGATTTTTTCCTGCTTGATAGATCCAGAGAACTTCTTCAGTGTGGTTTATTTTTTTCATTGGTCTGACATACAGAGCAAGTAACTGTTTCCTGCCAGTTACTAATTTATCGTTCTTCATCATCTGATCTCCCATTATGAAATAATTTGACATTTTTTAGCATTTGTGGACTTGGAACGATCACTCAATTTTGGATTGAAAACATGGTAATAATAAAAAAATAACAGGTATGGTTTTGCATACTATTATTTTGCTCATGCTGTAATTCATGGCATAATTTATGACATGGTAAAGCAAAATGAAAATGGTGACTTAGCCTTCCATGTCACCCAAAAAATTGATAAATGTTGTGAAGTAGTGCTTTACATCTCTGGTGCAGTTACGCCTGAGTAAACATGTGAATGTTTATATATTCCCATGCATTAAGAAGCTTCCTTTTTTGTGTCCTCAGTTGAACACGAATATATTAAAATTAACTCCCACTTATTTTGCTTTGTTTATTTGTGTTTGAAACTTGTCCATGCAGCTAGTGGATGTTCTTCTGTAAGAAAAGAGCACAATTTTCAGATTAAAAATATGCTCAGTTTTAAACCAAAAGCAAGTCTTTGCTGTGTATAATATTTAATAGAGCTCTGCACTGTCCATTTTTGCTACCTAAAATGGAGTCCTAAGAAGCTTCTAGAACTGCATGTTGTACTTTCACTTGGGATTCTTGTCAGACCCTGGCTGTAGTAGGACATGGGATTTCCAGTCTTTAGCACTGAGGTCTGTGAAAATTATAAAGAAAACTAGTCAGAAAATAATTTGGTTTCTTGAGTGGTAGTTTTTCCTGCCTTGTGAACATAGGATATAACAAAATATTTCCATAATCCACTTGTGCTGGTCAGTCTGGTGCTCTTCCATATTGTTTAGAATTAAGGAGCTTCCATAGTACTGCCTCAGGAAAACTGAGCTTCCTGAGTCATTGGATAGTCTGGTTAGCACCAAAATGGGACCTGAAAGTCAAATTCTACATTGTCACTACAAGATGTGCTCTTGCTTTTATTTTCTTGTGCTGTAAATCAGAGATTAAATCTATTGTTATTGTTGGCACATACAGTCATGCTACTTTTGTCTTTACAGTGTGGCACCATGGACCAGGGTTTGTATGTAAACCTGACTGAGAGAAATCTTCAAGATGCACAAAAATTCTTCTTAATGCATGAGGTTGTTCAACCAGTTATTCCAATTCCGTACTTCATGGAAGACAACAGCCGATTTTCCCATGTGGTTGTGGATGTTGTGCAGGGCAAGGACATGCTTTTCCATATCATCTATCTTGCCACAGGTATGAATCTTCATTGCTGTGATAACTGCAAAAGTTTATGAGGTCTTTGAGTTTTAATGTTTTGTTAATTACTTATGAAATACGTATACAGGGCCTTGAACATCAGCTTTTCCTCTTTGACACAATCACCTGTCTATCTTCTACATTTCCTGAATAGATTAATTTAGCCATTACAATGTCTTTTATGTTATCTGTGAACTCCAATTTTGGTCTGTTGCCTATTCTCCTTTGAAGCGGTGAAACTTGTGTGCTTTTGAGGTAATCAAATGCTGGAAATTTTACAAACAGGACTTTCCAGTTTTCACTGTCTTTTGTTCTTTTTACTTGGTTAAGGGTACAAATTTAAGGGCCCAAGATAAGGTTGTTTAGGTCCCTCTCATAAAGAAGTAACTTCATGAATAGCAAATACAGCTACTGCTGTTTCTATTTATGAATTTTCTATCACATGTATTTTATTAACTTTCCTTTTCATCTCATTTTTAAGACATTCATTATACAGTTTTATACCCTGTCTTATTATTTGCACACTTATATGTAACCATAGCAGTGGAAAAAAACCCCAGCCCTCCACCTTATATTGCTTTGGTTACAGCTATTGCCTTCTTGGTTCAAAATTTCAATCATGTTAAAAATAGTGAGGGTGTTGGAGAACTGTTTTTGTGGAACAAGGATGACCCCAGCTGAGACTGAAATACTAGATTGGACTACTATGTTTAAAGCCTCATGGTATAAAACTTAGGATAGTTTTTAAATACTCGGGCCTATGCACATTAGAAGGGAATAGCTCATCAAAACAAAGGTTTATCAATGTTCACTTTGTCCACTGTGCTCCTTGAAGGCATGGCAGTAACAGAAAAGCTTTTGATAGGTTAAAACTATGCTTGGATTTGACCAGTTCTAGTCAAAATAGCCTGGTGGCTGGTAAATCAGTGCATTTTAAGTGAAATTGTGTCAATACTAAGTGGTGTTTGTATTGTAGAGGCCTTCTGAAATTTGTATTTCAGGCCAAACCTGAATTACAGAAACATGCACTGATTTGGTATTATATGAAGAGACTATCACTGCATTGTGGGATATTTACATTATTGGTCTTGGAAGCACCAAGAATAATGACTTTTGTCATAATTCTGTTGTCTTCAGGTTTCAGTTTCTGTTGGTGTGTTACCTTTTACATTCAAGTCAGTAAATAAGTATCTAAAATTTTACGCTTCATGGCTCATTAATAAATTGTATTAGGGAGTGATTCAGTGTTCTTTTCATACTGCTAAAAAAAGAGATTGCTCCTATGCTCCTTGTGATATATGCGTGCCTTTCACTTTCATTCTTCTCTGCATGTGCTTATCTTTCCTGTAACTGGACAGCATATGTTTTATAAATGTGAGAAAGCTTATGATAAAGCTCTTGTTCTATTCTTGCAGTTTTCTTAAAGAAGTCAATTCTATTTCACATGTATTTCACTGAATCACAGTGGATTTTTTTTTTACATTTCTTCTACCCCAATTGAGTGTAAGTGCTAAGAGTTATTTTCTAAGAAATATAAACCTCAGTTTTGGTAGAATTTGAAATTACCACACATTTATAGACTAAAACCACAGGTACACTGCATAAGTGTAGTTTAAATATCCCAAGATGCTCTAAATTACACAGTGTAATTTATTTATATATTAAGATTGTAGGAAAAAGGTTGTACTTTGCCTTCTTTGGGGTGCAGATCATCATTTTAATTTCATTATATTGTTAATTGTGCAGCATCTTTTTCCTGAGCCCTGCCTTTGCTTATGTAGAAACTGGGGAGTAGTTAGCATTGAGTTTTCATCATAAACTGAATATGGTAAAAGATTACTGAGAAAAATGCCACTACTTCTACAAACAACAGAAACTAAAAGGCAGTGGCCTTAACTATGAAAATAAACAATAAATTTGGAAACAAACCAAGTTTAAGGCTTTTGAATTTTCCCAGTGTCCAGCTTTACTCCTACATAAAAATGTCCTCTACCCCAAGCTCCTAACACCATAGAGCATGTGTATGTTTGGGAGTGCTGAAAGACTGGGCTGACAGTTACTACCAGTCTGAGAAATATTGTTATATCTCTCCTGATTTAATTTATTTGCATTATTAAAAGTGGTGGTAAATTAAATTTAGAATTAAAATTTTACCAGAATGCTCCATCTTTGAAAAAGAGACAAATCAATAAAAGCTGACAAGCAGAAAAGGTTCTGGGGGTGCTGGTCGACAGCAGCTGAACATGAGCCATCGTGTGCCCAGGTGGCCAAGAAGGCCAAAGGCAGCCTGGCCTGTATCAGCAGTGGTGTGGCCAGCAGGACCAGGGTGTGATCTTCATGCTGTACTGAACCATTGGTGTGGCTGCACCTTGAAACCTGTGTTCAGGTTTTCCAATACAAGGACATTGAGGTGCTGGAGGGTGTGCAGCGAAGGTCAACAGAACTGGTGAAGAGTCTGGAGCACAGGTCTTGTGAGGGGTGGCTAAGGGAGCTGGGGTTGTTTAGCCCAGAGAAAAGGAGGCTCAGGAGGAACAGTATCACTTTCTACAACTGCCTGAAACAAGGTTGTAGCCATGTCGGGGTCAGTCTCTTCTCACAAGAGAAGGAATAGGACCAGAGGAAATGGCCTCCAGTTTTGCCAGAGAAGATTTAGGTTGGATACTAGGAAAAATTTCTACATTGAAACAGTGTTCAGGCATTAGAACAGGCTGCTCAGGGAAGTGGTGGACTCACCATCATTGGAGGTATTTAAAAGTTATGTAGGTGTGGGGATTAGATGCATGGATTAGTGGTGGATTTGTCAGTGCTGGGTTAACAATCAGACCTGATGATCTTAAAGGTCTTTTCCAAGCTAAACAGTTCTGTGATTCCATGACCTGGGGAGCAACAGTCTAGTGGGCATTCAGTCTCTAGGAAAGTCAAGGAGCACACCTCCTTGGTGCACACTTGTCTGGGCACATGACGGAGAAAAAGGTGATTTGGAACATTCAGCATGGATTCCTCAAGACTTAAGCTCGTCTGAAAATCTGATTATTTTCTGTGGTAACACGTCTGTATTTATGCATGAGGAGAAAGTAGTACCTCAACTTTAGCGAGACTTTTGACACTGTCTCCTACAATATTCATATATCCAAATTAGGATATAGGGTCTATATGGGTGGGTAGCTGGATCTATAAAACCTACTAGGATATCATGCTCAGAGGGTAGTTTTATATGTGATATATAGAAATGATAAGGAGCCAAGTACTGTCCAACATTTTTTAATCAATTACCTGGAGGGGGACAAGGAGCTCACTCTATCATGTGAGCAGGTACCCCGCTAGGATAGCAGTAGTTGCACTGGAGGATGTGCCATCCAAAGGACTTAGGTGTGCTGAAGGGATGCCATCACTGCAAAGGCAGCCAATTGTATCTTGGGCTGTTACCAAGGACACAGCCAGGAGATGAAGGGAGGAGGTTGTTCCCCAGTTTTGGCCTCCTACCGTTCAAGAAAGACATGGATAAAATGGAGCAAATCCAGTGGAGGGCCAGCTTCTGTTGGAGGCTGGAGTACCATGCCCTAAGAAGGGAAGCTGAGACAGCTGACCTTGTTCATCCTTGAGGAGAAAAGGCATTGTGGGGAGCAGGATGCTGGTAGCTTCCTGCAAATACCTACAGGGAGTTTACACGGAGAATGATGGTGTGCTCTTCACACCGGTGCATGGTGGGAAGATAAGAGACAACAAGCAGAGAATTTCAGACTGGGTATAAAGAAAAACTTTCTCACTTCTAGGACAGTCAAGCAACAGGTTGTGCAGTCTCCATTCTTGGAAGTTTTTGAGACCAGACAGCAACACAGTCTGTTATAGCTAGCTGTCTTTTGAGTAGAAGGTTGGGCTTGAGACCTTCTGATCTCCTTTCCAACCTAAATTATCCTGTGCTTATAGTATGCCAGTATTGTGTCAAATTGTCTGGGCTAAATTGCATTTTTATTCAACGCTGTAATAATAGATGTCATTGTACTTTCTGCTGCCTAAAGGGAAGCGCATTCAACTCTGCTGTAAGTTCTGTCAGTCAGCAATTTGTACTTAGCAGTGTAAAGCAGGATGAACCCAAACATGCTGTGAGATATGTACATCACATAAGTTTTGTAGTTATAATGCATTCCAATTTTCTGCAAAAATAGTCTTTTAAAATTCACAAAGCTTCAATGGAAAAGTAGACATACAGATTTGATTTAATAAAAATGAATGTTCTGCTTCCTTTGTTATTCAAAGCAAAAATCCCATTTTTTGAAACAGATGGCCAATAGTTAAGAGAAAGTTCTTTCTCTCACCTATCCACCCTGTTAGAATACAAATATTACAGGAGAGAATAACCCTGGTAGTATAAAAATACAATTTAATTTCATTAAACCTTAAAGAGATGTAGTATTACTGATGTAGTATTACTTTAGGAGAGACTGGGAGTAAGCAAACAAATGCATTATCTGCTGAGTCAGCAGTCTTCATTTCCTAAACCTTTGCTGAGTCATCATTCTGTGAGGAGATTCTGGTGTGCTAGGGCTTAGCAGCTACTGCTTATATAAAAAATATACTTTGGTACTTTGGAGAAACATCTTAATCTTTCACTGTACTGACTTCTAACACAGAATGAAGGGATATATCAATTCCTGCACATTTTGTGCTGCTGGCTTTAGGCAAGAAGAAATCCCTGGAACAATTTAAGATGATTTAAAAAGGAAGATCAAGGAAATCATGCACGAATATTCTGAACTAAAAATCATCTGTAACAATACATGAAACTTAAAGCAAGCTATAGAAACACTAAATATTCTTAAAACTCTTTAAGTTTGAAAAGCTCTTTCTTTGTAAAAAAAAGAAATCCAATCAATATGTCATAGTTTGTTTCCTTCACTTTTGTCCCTTCTCCCCTCTCTTCATATTTCTTTCCTCCATTTTTTTTTCTTCTCTACACTGTAAGTGCCTAGGTGTCCCATGGTTAAAAATGTTGCTGATATGTTTTTGCAAAATAGGATGCTGCAGCTAGAGCAGGTAGTTTCAAAATGTATTTATTTACTCAAATGAATAAGAAAATTCTTGGATATAATGTCTAGTTTGAAGGCATTATGAAAATATAATAAACTTGGGAGTTCAGAAAAGGTAATACTTGCATTGTCTGGTGAAAAACTTTAAAGGCCATCCTTAAAAACTGTTTGTTGAAAAAACTCCCATGTTTTCTTCTGTTCTTCAATCCCACTGGACAGAGAATGTCCCCTCTGTATCCTGAGTAGAAATGGTATATGCCCAGTGGTAGATCTTAGTTACTGGATTTATAGAACGGCATTGATGAAATTGGGGTATGGCTGACTTAGAAAGAAAGTATGAAACCTTAAGAAAGATTTCTTGTTGGCTACATTGCATGTCTCTAAAGAGTGGATTGTTCACTGAAGTGAACCACAGTTTTTATGCCATAAATCCAGGTTTTATCTGAGGCTTAAAGGTCACTGGAGGATGTTACAACAGGTTTCCAAGAAGTTCGAAAAATTGCAGGCAGGAATGCAGAGAATAATGGTGAAAATAACTCTGATGAAACACATACAGCAATTATAATGAACAAGTAGAGAGATTTCTTGAAGAAATTTCAAAAGATATTTTTGGAAAATGCAGAGGGAATTTTCATACATTTGCCTTTAGAAGGGTTGAAACAGGTAGTAAATCTCCACAAACATAACATTTTTTTCTCATGAATCCCTGAAACTGTAGATTATACCAAAACTAGTCCCAGCCTAATGAAGAGATTTGGAAGTTTGCTTGAAACTCAGTTTGGGAATGCCATCGTAACAGTTTGTATTTCTTCTGTTTGTCTTGCTAGATGGGAGTAAACTGATGCAAAGTACTCCCTGATTTGATTCCCCTGTGATTTTTTGTTACAGTTCTATCTTGTACATTTTGATTTGTAATAAAAAAAAACCAAACAAACCAAAATCTACATTTTTTTTTCTAGGAAACAACCCAAGGTCTTAGCAAGAAAAAAAGTGTGTGTTGTTACTTAAAAGTCTCTGATGAAATATTGTCATTTTCCTGGCAGACTGCAGCTTCTGATCAAAGTGTGCAGCTTTCACAGTTTAATATGCATAGTGTCAGAAAATATGTAGTATCTGTGCAGTTGCCAAGTTATAAGCAAAAATATGTGCTTATACATGTTTCATACATGGTAAAGAGAGCAACAAAGCTTAAGTTGGCTTCGTTTTTTCCAATTTAGTGCTATTCTTGACTGCATTATCTTAAGTGCATTGAGGTTCTTGGAAGCAATCTGTAGAATGGAGGTACAGATTTTCATCCCAGTTAAGAACCACTTTCTTTGTCTAGAAATTACAATATAAGTGCAATAATGATAAGGGCCAAAGTAGTTGTAATTCGAGCCAAAAGTCAACTGTGAAAGTAATAGGTAGTCTAGTTGTATGTATTAATTCTTTCTAGCTCAAAACCAGAAACAGTGGAATCAGAATACAGATAGATAATGGGACATATACTGTGGCACACAGTTGTCACTTTTTAAAACTGTTTCTTTTTATTGTTACAGAAAACACAGTTGTTTTGTTTTTTATGCCTTTGCTTGACAAAGGTACAGTGTGCTTTTACAGAGTTGTAAAGCACCCTTGCAGTGGTTTTAAAACTATTTCCCTGTAACTTGCTACCTTCTGGCCTTATGCAGTGCCATTTTAAGAAGCTTGAAGCAAGGATATTCATCAGTTACTTTGATGGGGAAAACTGGTGCATGTTGGAAGACACCATTCCTAACAGCAACATGATGATCTTGAACATTTGTTTCAAAAAGTCAAACAGTGAACCATAAAATTAATAACCTTATGCTCTTCTGCTTTTGCTGTGACACCTATCTCTGATAAAGGAAAACCCTAGCTGAATTCATACTTTGTTTATATTATTAATCTTTTCAGGAAACATGTTGCTGCAATATTCAAAAAAAGATGCAAAAGACTGCACGGTTTTGCCTTGAAGAGTCTAATGATCGCTCTGGGATTTTTCCTAGCTTTTCTAAGAAGGCTTTCTATATATTTCTGCTAGCATAATTATGTTATTTTCCATGTAGAATATCTTTAAAGGCAAAGAAAGACAATGCAAATCTTTATTATTTTTCTATGTTATTTGAACAAAGAAATGTTAATTTTTTTTTTCCTGCCTTATATATTGTGTAATCTGTACTGGGCAAAGTGGTTTTAAAACGGTACTAAATGAGAGTGGCTACATCTAAAGTCAGGGCTACAGAGTTATAAATGATACTATGGGGCTCCAGAGGATCAAACCAGGCATTTAAAATGTCCAGCAGTACTGATTTCCCTTGGCTTTATCACTGTGTATAGACATAAATCCTTCTGCCAGATCCAGCTGGTGAGCTTTCTTAATAAATAGATGGCTCTAAGTAGAGCTGGTTAAATTATTCATTGACAGCAATTTATATGTGAGAATTGTAGCCCTTTATTTGGTTCACAAATTACCCAGCACTTATTTGTAGTCATTTTTTGTTATTATAATCAACCCATAAATAGGTCATGATTTTGATTAGTTTGTTGCTGCTATTTGCTCATAGAGTTTGTTCATATTTTGGTTATCATGTTCATGAATTGCCTGCTGCAAGTAGATGGTGTTCTGTTTGCTCGAGGGACAAATTTAAGTAGGAGAAGCCCTTTTTTTCTGTTCACAAATCATCATTATGTCTTTATAATTGCCCAGCTCTGTCAGATAAAGACTATAAATAAATGTCCGAAGAACATACGGTGTGTGCACTTCTGTGCTGCCACTGGAAATCTGAATTGCTGCAAGAAGCTACTGGCTGAAGAACAGCTGGCTCTGCTTGGTTGGGAGTGAGATTAATGCATGGGCCAGGGAGGGAAACAGATTGTAAAGAGCTGGAGACAAAGTCTCAACCTTCCATTAAAAAAAGAACAGCTCCTCTTTATCACAGTGATGCTGATGTTTCAAATCCTGTTTGACTACTTTATAAACTTAGAATGGCCAAGTAGCCTTTCCTTCTTCCTATTTTTTTTTTTTTTGTTTTTGGAAATATTGCCACTTCTTCCTTAAGGAGAAACTAGATTTGACAACCCCTATGTTCATTTATTATTACATAATTTTAATGCACAAAATGTGAAGCTGTGAGCAAGAGAGGTACTCAGTGTTGTCCTGCTGTCTTCAAGATCTATTATCCTATGCCTACCATCAAAACTCTTATTTAACCCCAATACGTGCTCTTCCAGTCAACAGGCTTGGTCTTAATTTTGAAAACAGTGTTGGAATTTGCCTTATTTTGGGGTGAAATTCGATCTTTGTTCCAACTGTGTAGCCCTTGTGTGAGTACACAGTACTCAGGACTCTTCCTGAGAGATGTAGGGGAGAAGCTTTCCCTTTGAAGGGACTTGACTTTGTCACATGTTGCTGAAACTTCTTTAGAATATTCTGCAGGGCCTTTTACTTTTAAAAAAGCCCTTTCTTTTAAGGTGGACATGCCTTGGAGTGTCTCAATGAACCCATGCTAACCAAAGAAGAAAGTGGAATAGTTAAATCATGGGAAGAAAGACAAGTTTGAACCTTACGTGAAACTCAACTTCGTCCCTAAGAATCCCAAAGCTGGATCACAAGTATTTTTCCATGATACATACAAGATTTAGTGTGAGCTGTCAGAAAAGCAGTCATTAAATGGGGTATTCTACTGAACTCCTGGTTTTGTTGATGTTTTTGAGCTTCTTCATTCTGCATCATTTTTCCTGGTAAACCTCAGTAAATCCAGAGGTTTATAACCAAGCATTTACAAGCAGTGGCACTAATAATCATAATGTTGAATCTGACATCTTTTCCCCTTGCTCTTACCTAGCTCTGGTCATAGGACATGGCAAATCTTAACAAGCTAAAAAATTTCTCAATAACAATATGCCTTATTTACTTTGGTATGTGCCTTGTAAGTCATCAAAATGTAAAGATGCTTTATTTTGTTGTATTTGTGTGAAGAGTCCTGTAACCTGCAGGTTATATCACAAAAGATGGATTATGTTCCATGCATTTTACTGTAATCAAGTCACTGCGTAAGAGTCATAATATCTGGAGCAAAGAGTTACTTGTTTACAGATTCATTCTTATAATTTTTAGGGTTTGTTTTTTTTCTTATCCTGTAAACCTTGGAAATTTTGTTCTATGGCTACACACCTTTAGGAGGAATAGCAATGATTGCAACCAGAATTGTGGTTACATTACTTGCCTAGGAAATATACAGAGATTTTCAACTAACAAGCTCTGTGAGACTTTCTGGTTATTGCCAGATATCCTGGCTCCTAGACCATTATATGAAGAATATAGTGCAATATGATTGTATGTATTGTATACCGTCACTACATACTATGGCTATGGCTAGTCTAATGTGGTAGGGAGATTAATGAGATGAGCAACTTCTGGTGAGAAGTCCTGAGATTGTTTTTTCTAATTCCAACTTTGGTTTTGTTTCTTGTCCATTTAATTTCTTATTTATTATGATTAGGAAAAAAAAAAATCAGCATCATTATTTGCTTCTGCATTTCTCACCAAAGATACATTTTACACTGAAATTGCTGCTAAGGTTCCATATGGATATATATACTGGATTTGACTCATCTAGGGACTGGAGCATGTGCTATGCAAACTACAAATGAGTTTGAGTAGAAGATAGTTCCTGAAACTTCCTCTTCAGTCAAGTTGGTGATGCTTCTGGATCTGTACAGTAGTCAGTTGTCTTTCTGACAATTCCAATGAAAATAACCACATATGACTTGGTTAAGAAATCAGGCAAGGTATGTTGTGGGTTATTGTCTGAGAAACAGTTTTCTCCACTTCTGCATCTAAATGCTTCTTTGATCTGGGCACTGAAAAATTTATTCACTGGGAAAGCACTACCATATTCATAACATGTGTTGGGTCCTACAAGGTATTTATTGTTTTGGTGGTACAAAGTAAGACAATAAAAAATAATAGGAGTGGTAAGCACTCCCTGTCCAGTCAGATCCAATCAGAGTTTATATATCTCTGCTTTGCAAGGCTGGCAGGGATCCAGGGCCTCTATTGGATAGTAATTTTTTCCTTCATGCACAGTGTGACATTCTTCACTGCTGCTCTGTATCAGATATCAAGGCTTAAATCCCACAAATCTCTTCATCTTGCAATTGATATCTATGTTTATTACCTACTCTACTACTTCAGTTAGAGGTTACACAACTCCTCAGAGGTGCTCATCTCCATTATCTGAGAAGCCCAGTCCTAGATATTGATTAAACATTTTAGAAGATCTCTTCAAAATTGGAATGCTTTCTCACGAAGATGAGAAGTTTATGGGAAATTAATATAGACTTCTTTGTTTCAGTCAATTGCAGCAACCAGTCCCCAGTAACAACCTTATAGTTTTATTTCTCTTTTTAAAATCCAGGATATTGAAATTATGCGTCTCTTTACAAATGTAATGTTTCCCATTTAGAACCGTAAGAATTCTTGTGTCTACTTTGCCTCAGGACTTCAGCTTTTGTGTGTGTATGTGTCATTTTAGTGCAGTAAAAGCTGGATATTGCCAAAAGAGAAAGGGACTGTAATCTCAATATATTGCCAAATGGGCATTCTCTGGGATAGGTGTTATTCACATGTAGCTCTTGATACTGGATCTGTTTAGTTATCATCTAACTGTACTGAGGGAGTAAAATTCTGGGAATAAAGGTGTGTTGTCAGTCTCGGTCTTCTCAGCTAGTTGTATCTGAACTGCTGCCTAGGTTGTCCTAGTTTATGTCTAGAAGTACAAAACTTGGTAACTCACTATCTAGTGAGTACAACCTGAAGTACAGCCCTAAGCAGCCCTTACATAATTATTTCTTCTGATAGTGTTGGTTTAAAAGAAGGATTCATATCTGACAGACCGAAACATTTGAGGCTTCTGTAGACGTCTGACAGGAATCTTGATACTGATAGTCTCACAGCACATGCTAACAGGTCAGTGTGCATATTTGGCAGCATCTGTTTGATTCAGATGTAGTAATAAATGTACAATCAACACTGATAAATATGTACAATTTGTTTTGTCTGTAGGTTTAGTGCCACAAAATGGTCTTGGTATTCTATGTATTGTTGAATCTGAAATTGTTGAAATCCATTCCTTTTCTAAGCTGAAAGAACGTGTCTTTATATGCCAAGTTATTTTATTTTTGTGATACAGGATAAAAAAAACTTTTTACTGGCATTCTTTGAGGATGCTGATATCATTTTTCATGATCCTTGTATTTATTTTTACTACTGAGTACTTTTGTAGACAGAACTTGGGTAATTTAAGTAAAAATTCAAAATGAGAATACTGTTTGGTAAAATCAAGAAATGTTTCCTTGATGTTGTTACAAATCATGTCTTGATCTACATAGCCTACTTGACATTTCCTGACACCTCCCTGAGGAAAAAAAAGAAAAAGAGTGTGAGGTACTAGATCCAAGTTTGAAATTCTTGTCCATCATCTCTTTGCCAAGTCCTGAGAAACAGCTTTCTTTTCCCCAACTCATTAAAGCCTCATCTAAAGATTTTGTGCAGTAGTTTTAACCATATCCTCCCTCACAGTTCTCGGGCTGATAACCCTCCGAGAATGTTGTCTAAAAGTCCTTCTCCCAAGCCCTGGTGCCAGAAGAGAGAGTCAGGATGCGTCTGTCTTGGTCTTCAAGGATGTTTATTATTTCTTATCTGGTACATTCTGTTCTCCCCAGCTAGGGTGCTGGCTACAACGCCGCATCGTGGTCAACTGATTGCCCAGAGGGCAGTCATAATCTTTTCTACTCTGTACTACGTGTCCTATGTTTACAGATAAATACCAATGCCTATCACCTTTGTTAGTGTATTTCTACTCTAATCCAATCCAAGAGTGCCACCATCACAGCAGAAGATGGAGGGCAAGAAGAAGAAGCAGAAGGACAGGGACACGCCCAAATTCCTCCATCTTGCTTTCTTAAGCCCCATTCTAAAACCCCAAAATTCTACATCTACACCCAGTGATAAATTAATATTATACTAATCAAACTCTTGTGGCTTGTCTCTGGACCCCTTGCCAGGGTCTCGGATCACCCATAGCAGCCAGAGGGATGTCCTGGGTTCTGACATTCCCTGCCTAAACAGCATTTCTTAAACCAATGGCATTAACTAAAGTATTGCTATTCACATTTTAGTATAACTTCGTGAAGGGGTTAGAAATGGTGATACCCTGTACAGGGACATGATCAAGTAGCTATGCATTGAGAAAACTTGGTACATTTCTCAGGGATTATTCTCTGCAATAAACACATCAACACAAGAGAGAAGAGTCAGTCTGCTGATGACATCATCTGGATGGCAACAACATTTGTGGGGGATATGTAGCACTGAGGCTTAATTCCTCATAGTGTTCAGAGTTCAAAGCCATTTCCTGCACCTCCTTGTTGAATGACTGATTGAGGAGAGAAGGGGCTGCTGTGGATGGGGAGGAAGCCTCCCAAATCCACTCACTGGCACTGTTTTAATGTGCATGCAGAGCACACAGTTCATGTGGCCATGCAGCTATCAAACCAAGTAGGCAGAGAATTCAGCTAGAGAGATTATGCCATGTTCCCTGCTCCAAGGACTATTAAAATGTTTTTCCAGTGGCTTTTTAATTAAGCAGTAACATCCCAAAAAATCCCTAAGAACATGGATGACATGTGTTCCTTGCAGGGCATAAAAAAAAAATCGTGATTTTTCTTGGCTGCAACTGAGACTTTTCTGTCTTTAGTCCAACTATCTCCTAAATAATCAGGGAGAATAAAGTAATGACCCGTCACTGATTTTGAATTTGTCATGGAATCAAGTCAGTGGCCAAGAAAACAGCATAACAAAAGAAGTTTCAGTAGGGAAATGTACTTGTTAAAGTATTTGTGATTAGTTGAATGAAACAGTTTCACAAAAAGTGAAGTTTCAAGTTTTAATATTTTTCACTTTAGGTGATATTACTGTTCTGAATACCAGTTTCACACATGAAATCTAGAGAAAAAAAGTTGGCAATTGAATCCAGATTTCACAAGTCTCCAAAGTGTTTAATAAAAGAAGTTTCTTTATTATAAATACTCTTTATTTATTCTTTACTAAAACTTTTATAATTGCAAAACAATTAGATGAGATTGCAAATAAAAGATAAAGAAACACCTTCATAAAGTCTTGAAATAGATAATGATTTACCTTAGCAAGTAAAAGGAATGTATCATAGAATGAAATATTATTAAAAGTTTTCTTATCAACTATAGTCTGTTAAGAAACTGTAGCTGCTACAGTATTCACTTATAGGTATTCTACAGACACGTTACTTCTAAATGGAGTGCATGAAATGTTATGGGTAGATCAATCTTCAATGAAGACAAAATGCTATGCAAGGCAATAGGCAATAACAGCTGTAAGGCAAGCTGAAAAAAATCTCTATAAGATTGGAAGTAGAAGTAGTAGATAAAGGTAGGCCGATGAGTATGATTCATTAAAAATATATCTACTTTGAGATTGTTGAAATTACCTTTTTTTGGTCGGGTAAGAAAAAACATCTGGTGTAGATCCAGGAAGGGTAAAACTTTGCCACTAGAGTATATGAGAATCAGTCTAATGATCTGAGATAGTTTAGTTTTCTTTGTGAAAGAAACAGACATAATTGGTGTGGTGGCTGAGGCATGTAATTCAGCATGTAGCTGGTTTTTAGTTTGATTTTTGCTTGGTCTGTTCCAGAAGATTGAGGAGTTAGAAGCTTCAACTTTATAGAAATAGTCTTTCAAAAAAAAGGCATACTGCTTGGTTTAGCTGCCAGTTGCTTTGCATCTTAGTCTCAAGTAGATCTGAATTTCCATTTAGAGCTTGAATTCTCTATTTGAAAGATTTTCGAATGAGTCTGACTGGAGCTGGATTTAAATTCCAATTTGAAGCGTGAAATGGCTGCCGAGGAATGGTACACAAATTGCTCTATTTTCTGAATTTTCGGATTCATCAGAAGTCCTACTAGTGGAAATATTATTCGTACCAATTTATAATCTGTTTTACTTAAGGGAGTGGTGGATATTTTCTGTCCTAAAGGCAGGTATATAACTTTTTGCATGGTAGCTACTGGAAGAAAGCTTTGCTAATTCAGCTGCAAACTGACTGTATCTTTGATGCTTTTGAAACACTATAACAATATGGGAATTAAATTTACAGGGGACAAAAGTATTCCAAAAAATGTTGTATGTTTACAAACTTTTCCTCTGGAAAACAGTAAAGAGAGGATGTAAAGAGATGGTGATTCTCCTGATTTCCATTGATAGATACATCCCAAAATTGTTATATTTTAAAAGCGAAGCAATTTTTTTAGAATTTTATTTTATTCTTTTTAGAGAAGGAATTTGTTCTGCAATCATTATTGGGCTGCGTATGTTATTAATTCCTATGTTCTCTCTGTCCTTCCAGACACATGGCTTTGAAGAAAGGTCTTTACTTTTTAATAACTAGTACCTAGATCAACACTTTTTTTATTCGAAAGGTTCCTTAAGTCAATGGTTCAAATTTCTTTGTAGAAAGGATAGCTCATAAATATTCCCTTCATAAAATAAATATATATTAAATTTTGACATACAACCATGAGAAAATCCTCTAGTTGAAGAGATACAACTGAATTTCTCTCAGAATAGCCACTGGGACATTAAGAAGCTTGCTAATAATTTTAGAAGATATGCAAATAGGTTTTGGTTAAAATTGCTCCTTTCAGATTCTTAATAGTGGATAAATGAGTCAAATTCTCTCCCCTGCATGGAAATCTGGCGATGTGTAATAGACCATCACCTCCTTTGTTGACAAGCATTATCAAAAATGTATCTCATTTCAGTGTTGATATAAAATAATTTCCAATACTGTAAGGAAGAAAATCAATATTTGCTTGAAATATAATAGGAAAGAGGGAATATGAAGGAGTCAGAGCCAAAGATAAAGATCATAAATCTAAAATATGTATTCTTGCTTTTTATAGACTATATTTCAGAACTGCTGTCATTGCATCCAAGAATTGAAAAACAAAAGTGCACCAGATTGCAGAAATACTCAGGGTCTTACCCAGACAAGAACAATTTAATACAGAGTTTTTCTGTGTTTTTCTTCTACTGCTTCCAAAGCTCTGTTCTGAGAAAGGGTAAAACCTTTCCCATTTCTGAAGTTAAGAAGCTGTTCAGACGTTTGAAACTATTAATGCATTAAGCACTGTGTGGAATAAGTGTTTGTATATAATTTAAAATTAGCTTTTAATAAATATACTAAATTATGCATGTACCTTTTTAATCCTTCTTTTTTTTTTCCTTTCTAATTGCCAAGACACAGGACAACTGAATGTCCCATTGTAAGATTGCTATATATTGCATATAGTTTGAATATCCCATTTTAAGATTGCTATGTATTGCATATTGTTTCACACAAAGCAGGAAATTTTATTTCATTAGTGGTTGTTTTTTCTTAAATTTACAGTCTTAACTTCCCTACTAATTTTTGTTAACTTCTCTGTCTAATAATATACCAGCAGAGCAGCGATGACCATGGACTCCTAAAAGCTTTTAAGTGGTAAAATTCAATGTTGTTGTATGGCCAAAGATCCTTAGATTATTGTTGCTCTCCAGCAATAGCAGTACTACATAAACAGCCTCTGAAATGCAAAGCCCTTTGATATTGAGCATGGGGAAAGAATGATTAGGTTTAAATTCTGGTATGATAAAAAATCAACACACCCTGTTTTTCTTCCTGTAACACACCTAGAACAGACATGTTTTTATGCCTGTTTTTTACTTCACATGGGGACAAAAACTCCAAGACCAAAAATATTCATGATTTTGTACTAAGGTCTCACATGAACAAACGACAAGATTTTTCAAGTCCCAGAATGCAGATTTTTTTTTTAAATTACTTCAGTTAATTTAATTTACTGAAATTTAATTAGATGTCAATGAGCAGTGATTTATGAGTTTTCCAGGTCACTTGCATACTTTTTTTTTCTTCAAGTATCCCACAATGGAGTAAGGAAAACTAAGGGACCGGAATAAGGAAAAGCTTAAGCTTGTCTGTTTTCTGCAAGTGATGGCACAGAGGGTAATCAACATTTTGTTTAGCCATTTTGGAGTTTAAAAATAAATCTCCATATTGATAGGGCAGAACAATTTGCAATACTTTTCAGGGAAATGCAACAAAATTTTTTTTTCTATTTCCAGTTACAGTATTTCATAGAAGGTTTTGTTATATTGTTACATAGTTGCCTTTTTTGATCCAATAAATGCACTTTATACTCTATTTGTCTTAATATCCACCCTTGCCTTGTTATCATCATGATGATATTGACCTGTAATAGTAAGAAAATCACAGTGGTTTATTGTTTAAATCCTTCATAAGCTTATCACATTTCATTCTCTGTTAAGCTCACAAAACAGAACATTCAGATTTTTAACCTCCATTTTTGTCTAATACTTGTAGAAAAATCACATCTATATATTCTATTACACCATGAAAATATATTAAAAGTAGAGAAAAAGAACAAATCTATCACACTGATTAGATTGTTCAAACAGTGGTTTAGCTTCAAATGGAGAGACAAAAATGTATAACAGCTGTGAAAATAAAAAAAGAAATTTTTAAAAAATTAAAATCTGCATCTTGATGAAGCATCACAATTCCATGGTCATTTTGAGGTTCACTCTTTTTCTTAAAGAATTCATGAATATACATCTAAAATATAAAAATATTTAAATTAAAGATGTAAATTAAGGTGAGAATTTTAAAATCAAACTATATTATTTTCATTTTCTGAATCATTATAGAAGTACTATGGTTACCCATGGTATATTTTTCATTTTTAAAGAAGAGTTGAAGCTCAATATTTCACTTGTCCTTTAGATTGGAGCATGATTAAAAAAATGTATTCTTGTATTTCAAGTGTAAGCATATATCCCAGAAACCAGAAGGTAAAAGAAAAATGAAGTTACAGAGCATGGTTATATTATCTTATTTTCTAAATATGCCCTTGCTTTAAACCAAATTGCACCCCACCTCCATGTGGGAGAACAAATAATAGCCAAAGCTTTAATTATCCACATTCTACTGATGATTTAACTAATTTTAAAGTTATTTTTAGAAAAGGCAGAGAAGAGTAGGATTTAAATCCCATTGCATTCTGTGTACCCTATGTATCTTCTTTGATGTTACACAGATTGCTAAATCTAAAGTCCTGGACTTCCCCTTCTTAGGCTGAACCAGCTGCTGCATTAGCTTTTCCTGTGTCTTTTTCTCTGTGTGGAGCGCACTAAAGCCCTTATGCAACCTAATACTTTCTGTTCATTGGAATAATTTTCTGCTGTTAGCCAAATGCACATTCTACTTCGCAGTAGGCTTTTTTCCAGTTCCTGTGGTGGAGGAAAGAAAATATTGATGATACATTTTTTCACGGTGGCTGAATAGTTATCAATCACATTGCACATTCTTTGATTTTTTTTACTATTACACATTCTGTTAAACAATTTTATATTTAGTATTTCAGTTTATTATTCTGAAGGACCTCTGCCTTGAAGATGACCCTAATGCCCTATTTCTTTTTGTTTCTATGGTATTTAATACAAGTGTTATATAATTAATATAAACACTGTTTATATGTATATGTGGATATTATTTACAAGATATGTAACATTACTTTTTTTTTCCTCTAATTTCAACAGTCTAGATGTTTTTATTTTCATATAGGAAAAATAATTTGTATACAATAATATGTAAAACCAGTGTATAAAGGATAAAATTGAAGTACTTATTGAATATAATTTTCCAAAGTCTATTTCAAATAAGACTTCTTGAAAATATACATAATTCCTATTTGTTTCAGCTACACTTTAAAATGTATTCTCTTGAATCTCCAGCTATTAAACTCCCTGATCATTGTGTTGCCAGATTGTTAAGTTTATCCGTGAGTCTGTTTTCACATGTTAAGACATACAGAATAGAGTAGTTCTTGCATATGTGGTGTCTTATTCAAGTTTAGCTACAAGCATCTCCTGAAGTTCTGAATGTTGCTTTAGCATCTGTGTGTTGTGTTGACTGCCCCTTCCCATCACACTGACCACATCCTTCCATTGGCTTAAGATGCATTATTATTCTGAACAATGTTTTGTGGAAATTTTGAAAAATAGACCCATAATTACATTGACAGTTTATAATTTACAGTAGATTTTGCTGTTTCTTGAGGGGTTTTTTGGTATATGTGAGAAGATTTTCAGATCTGTAAAGGCACCTTGTTATGCTCAGAAAGTGAAGAAATGTTTGTTAAATCTTAAATATAAGCATACAGCTGTCCTGAAGAGATATTTGAGACTATTAGAAATTTCTTTTGCTTACAAATCATATAGCTTAGAAGACAGCAATGATTTTTAGCTACATTAGTGAAAGATGATGCTGTAGGCTTCTCTTCTGGAAACCAGTGCTTTGGACTCTGTCTCCTGGTGCTGGTTCAGTTGCTTTCTGGAGACCAACCCACTCTCCAAGGTACTATGGCAAGAGTTAAGATTGAAAGTGTTTCCCTCTCGAAAAGGAATGGGTAGAGATTTTTTTGCCTTCTTTCAAAGAAGTGAAATGCACTTCTATACCGCCTTGTGATGATTTGTTAAAGATGTGTTTGCTTGAAGAAAGCAGCAATATTTTGTAAACATAACAGCTCATGTAAATATTTGTTCTCCTCTATAGCAAGAATTTGCTAAAGCTGAGTGGTTTTATTTCTGTTAGGAAACTCAGGAAATGACGGGTTTATTTGTTTGTCGCATCTGCTGTTTGTTTTGTATGTTCATTTTCTGTATTGCTGTGCAGGTGTCACCGAAGATGTTATAATGATTCCACCTGCACTCTTGCAGTGTTTTCCATTGCTGGATATGATTTATACCACTTAAATTTTAAACTTTAAACTTTTAGAAATCATCCTTTCATTTTGTCCAATTATAATTTTGTTCTTTACAGACTTTGTTGCCTCCAAGCATGTTCTCTAAAACTCCATCTCAGGTTCTCCATGCAGTTCTTCAGTCTCCTACACATTACATAGCAATATTTCTGCAGGAATTTTTCTCTTCATTCACAGTGATTAGATTTCCAATGTTCAATTGCTGGTTTTGCAAGTCTCTTTAAAACTATTGCAGTACAAGCTAACAAAGCACATTATTTCTTCATTCTGGCCAATGTCATTATCTTTTACTACTCCTATATATAGTTGGCCATCCTTAAAAAAAGGCTGTCAGGTGTCTGGATCTATCCCAGTATGTCTTGCTTATAGTGTCAGGATGCAAAGATGCCATTCCTTTGAATTCTTTAATGGTTGTTAGGCTCAGGCTTGACATTTGTGATTAAGCTGCCGCTTTCCCTGTGTCCATGGCAATAAAGTTACGTCCATTAAGATGCTCTGTGGTTACTATCCTTAGAAGCTGTTTCTTGGCAGAAGTGGACACTTAGTTTGATTATATAATTAAATATTCCCTTGAAAGCTTATGACAGGTCTGAAAAACTCCATGCCCTAGAGCCATGTTCCAGACTTATTTCTTCCCCTACATTTTTTTACACCCTATCTTGCTTTGCAACTGTGGTGTGAAAATGGCCAGACAGACAACACTTTTGAGGATGGGACAGCTACAAATTCTTTAGGAAATCCGCAGTCTTTGCTGGAGGCTGTGCATATTGTTGCACACCTTGTAGTGGAATTGGAAACACTGGAGCAAAACACCTGGCTTTTGAAAGCACTGGAATCACTGGCTGTGATTTTCTGCTGTAAGGAAGCCTAATATAGCCATGTTGCACAGTAGGATAGTTAAGGATGTTGCTATCTACACACTCCTGCTACATACCATAGACTGGTGAACACAACACCAATTCAATCTGTACCTGTCTCAAAGTTGTGGACTGAAACCAGATCCTCACCCTCGTTTGGCCTCCCAGGTGGTCCTTGCAAAATCAGTCATACGCAATAGGAATTTAAGGCAGAGAAGACAAGTAATAGAAGGCAGAAGCAGGGGAGTATATTGAGACAAAAGTAGATCTCAGGTAGCATTCTATTCCTTTTGGTTGAGTTTGCATATGACCCACATTGCTACTGAGAAGAGCAGTGTTTCTTCCTAATAAATAATCTGTGGGATCTCAGGCATTGTTTCTTCACTTGAAGCTCAGTCAGTTGTGACTTTCAACATTTCTGATCCTCTTAAACAAATGGAAAAGGAATGGTTTGGGAGATGCTGAAAGAGAGCAAAAGGAAATATGAAGAATGGAGAATATGTGCCAAGATAAGAAGGAAGAACAAGAGCAATGACACAGGTCTTGGGGAAGGTGTTAGTGCAGCAGTTCTCAAAGTGAGAATATTTTATTTCCTTCTAGGGTGGTAACCATGCTGTAACCATGATCTCCAGGTCATAGACTTGAATACAAAAACTGTAAGTTTGCCATCTATATAACAAACAAGCCACAAGAAACACAAAGTATTTGTGTTTGATCATTTTCTCCTGTCCAAAGCTGTATTTCTAAACTGAATATGTATGTAGACATAGGGGAGGGAGACCTGCAGTCATGTGTGTTTTCTTCTCTTGGGAAAGGTGTCAGGAAGTGATTCAGTCTGGGGATGCCAGACCTAGCACAGTGGTAGAAAGAAATATTAGTCTGTAGAAGAAGCACATGCTGAATGCATACCTGATCTTTGTCTCATGCAGGAAAACTGTGACCAGTGAAACACAATGTGCCATGAATCATACTGAATCTGTTGTCTGCCAGTTAAGCAAGTGATATAGAGTTGCACTGACTGCTCTATAAAGCAATACCAATTAATTTACATCTGTAAAATTATCTCACTGCTCCTTCTTTTTCTTAGTACATTTTTCCAACTTCTGTGCTCAAAAGAAAATCATTTATCTTTCACTCAGTAATTAACACAGTGTTGTGGTTTAACCCCAGCCAGCCTCTGAGTCCCATGCAGCCCCACCAGCGTGATCTGGGAGAGAATCAGAAGAAAACATGTGGGTTGAGATAAAGACAGTTTAATAGGAAAAGCAAAAGCCACACACATGAGCAAAGCAAAACAAGGAATTGATTTACTCCTTCCCATGGGCAGGCAGGTGTTCAGCCATCTCCAGGAGAGCAGGGCTCCATCAAGTGTAACGGTGACTTGGGAAGACAAACACCATAAGACTGCAAATGTCCTCCCCTTCTTCCTTCTTCCTCTACGTTATATCTGAAGATGATGTCACATGGACTATCCCTTTGGTCCATTGGAGTCACCTTTCCTGGCTGTGTCTTCTCCCTAACTCCCAAACACTCCTAGCTTCCTTTCCAGTGTGGCAGTCTGAGAAACAGAAAAGGCCTTGGCTCTGAGCAAGCCCTGCTCAGCAACAACAAAAAAATCTCCATATTATCAGCCCTGTGGTCAGCACAAACCCAAAATACAGCCCCATACCAGCCATTGTGAAGACAATTAATTCTACCTCAGCCAAAACAAGCACATACAGGCACTAAAATTTTGGGACACGTCTCAGACCATATTTTGACCATGAAACTTGCTGTAATTATTGTCAAGATTTTGCAGTGGAAACACTGCTTGTTACGTTGTTCAGCTGAGCTGGTTATTGCTTCATTGTGGGGCAAAACTGACTGTTGGCAACCATTTAATTAGGTTTTGAATATAAGTCTGTTTTAGGTTGTTTGGGAAAAAAAAAGTGATCACCAAATTAGATATTTTAATACCAAATCGGTTAATAAAAATTAAAATTGTAATTTACTGGAAGCTTTTTTCTTAAAAAATGGTCAAGCACATTTATATCAAGAAAGGAGAAAAATGCAAACACGAACATGAAGTCATTATATTAAAATTTGAGAGGCTAGGCAGAAGATTTTAACATGCATACATGATTTGATATTATCAAAATTTTTTATGGACTAAGAGGAGTCCGTGTACACTGAGCTAATAGTTTGTGGCTTATCTAATTAGTTTTGACTGTTTAATAGAATTACATAATTTGATGTAATGTTATATCTTACACATAAACTTCCTATTAACTTCCCCAGCTATTTGGTGTAGACTCTCCCTTCCAGTACTACTCCAGGTCTTAGGATTGAATACTCAGTCTTTCTCAGGAAAATGAGGAGCTTTTAACAGTAACTGTCATCTTGGTTCTCCCTCTTCTCTTTAGTTTTGGAGTCTATTTGAGGCTGCTTTTTTGTTCCTCAGCACTTCCCAAGAAACATTTGGGAACATCCTACTGCCCTCCCTCAGTCCAGTTATCCTGGAGGGTACAGTGACCTTGTAGGGGTGCCAGTTCCTGGCCTTGGGTGTTCCCATGGTGGTGTAGGAGGACACGGACACGTGGCCACCAGATGTTTCCTGCCATGGCTAAAACCAGTACTTGCCAAGCCAGGACCAGATATGTCCTGAGAGCCTGCACTGTCAACTCTGAGCCAAACCTCTGGCCTTGTGCTAGTGATGGAAAACCCACCGTTTTCCAGACTGCAGAGTAGGCCTTCACAAACATTCCTCTTGCCATTATTACCAACTCCAAAGGGAAGTCTTTCAAGACTTCAGGGCTTATCTCTGTGTGTGTTTGTAGTGTTGGATCTTTAATACTATTGCTGGCACATAAAAGATTGCATAATGCTGTGGCTCCCTAAAATATTTATCAGTGTGAGAGTGTGATCCTTTGTGTTCAGAACAAATGTACTTCGATATTTTTAAATTATTTAAAAACTTTGCAGGAGTGAATAATAAATCTTATCATATATTCTGACACTGATTTCCAGTGCATAACTGTCTTTCCTAAGAAATCACATTAAGAACAGAAGTGAAGAGTGAATGCTAAAAGCTATAATTTTTCAGAGGTCAAAATCAAGATAAGTAAGAAGAAGAGGTTCAGCCTCATTCACCTAGACTCAAGACCTGCAGATATTCATATACATGTGTTTTATTAAATTAGTGTGATATATATATATCTAAGCCCCATAATTTTTAACACAAATACTATTAAAACAAACTGGGGAAATTATAGAATTTAATGCTTTTTAAACTGCTTTAAATAAAATAAAGTGTAGGACAATCCAGTAGACTGAAATCAGCAACCCTTGGCATGAATGTGCATTTATAAAGGCAGACTTTGAAACCTTCTTTTCTTGTGACTACTGCTGTGAAGGCCATTCTGCACTAATAACTCTTTTTTTTTTCTTTTTTTTCTTTTTTTTTAGAATGTATTGCATCATATGAAAAGAGGCTTTAAAGTTCTTTTCACTGTACTATGACCAGTTTAGGAAACTTCAGTCAAAATAATCCTGCATTCCGAGGCTTCATTGAAAACATCCAGCCCAAATATTTTTTTCACTGAATGACACCAAGCAGGTAGAGTTGCTAGTGCGATTTTTAGTAACTCATTTTCCTCTTGCCTTTTCAGACTATGGCACTATTAAGAAAGTACTTGCCCCAATGAACCAGAATTCAAGCAGCTGCCTGCTTGAGGAAATTGAACTCCTGCCGAAAAGTCAGCAAGAGCCCATCAGGAGCCTTCAGATTCTGCACAGCCAGAGTGTCCTTTTTGTGGGCCTTCAGGAACATGTGATTAAGGTTCCCCTGAAGAGATGTCCCTTTTACAAAACATACAGGTATGAAGAATCAGCTAGCTTTATTTGACTGGAGAAAAATACATGCAGGGGGTTGCAGAAAAATGGGAAGGATAAATGACTGCAAGTAGGAATCCAAATTAGTTGTGTCTTTCAACAACGACTTCCTGTGTACACCATTTATCTGAAATATCTCTGACTACTTGTATTAACTTGTTAGGACTGGATGAGGTCCTTGGTCAATTATATTTGTATTGAAGTGTCATTATGCAGATTCTGAATTGTGAAGTGAAACACTAAGAAGTGTTTTATATAGAAAACAGTTTTCTGGTAAAGTGCAATATAGCTGCTGGTTTAATACATTAAAGCTTGTGACTTGGAAAAATTTAAGGGTTTTTTAAGGTTTGGGGTTTTTTAAGCTTTATTATACCTGAGTAAACAATGTCTCTGTAGATTCAGAAAGAGAATTGGGTTAGATGAACTGAGAATTAAGACTACTTGGAAAAGTGGCTATTTAAAGGTAGTGTTGGATCAGCAAACTGTAATAAATGTAAATACGCTACTAGGTAAAAGGCCTATGCAGCTGTTCAGTCAAAGAAAGAGGATAACTTACAAATTATCACTTCTTTGTAGACTCTATTATGATAGTTAAAGGAATTTAAAGTTCAGCACACAACTTTTTCAATAGGCTATCTGAAAATATATCTGGGTTGCAAAATGTGCTATTAGAGATTGTTAGTTTAATCTAGTTAGTTGTATCTTCCCTTTGATATATGTGGTCCTGGTAATTCGATACAATTGTTTTGTGTTACATAAGATAGACCCTGAACCAGTCATGAGGTTTTGAGAACTGTGACAGAGGTATGCAGTTGACTTTTTAGCTTGTTTTAGCTTCACCTTGATTAACATACATTCCTCTGAAGTTTTGGGCTGTTAACGGACGGAGAAAGGCTGCCAGTTGCCTCTCTTGGCTGCTACACTCACAGAAGCCCACAGAGACATTATTTGTGCAGCAGAGATATCATACCTCCCATAAAAGGCAACATGACCATTCGCAGGTAGACCATTCCCCATTTCTGGCTGTCACAGCGACCACGGTTGGGAAGTGACCACGGGACACAGGGGTAGTAAAGCTGTGGCTTGGTGACAGTGGAAGGGCATTTCCAGGGGACCTGACTCACCATGGGCATTGGTACCATGCAGGAAACCAGTGAAAGGCTACGGGGTTGAAAACAAGACTGAAGGAAAAGGCGTGCTCTAGAAAACAAGTATACCAGGGAAAGGAAGAATTCTACCTTTTACAGTTTTTTACCAGCCCGTTTTTTGTTTATGCTGTCTTACGTAGCATATTTTTTGGTATTTTCTATTGGAATAGAAGAATACTTAAAGCCCCATTGGGAGTCCTGCACAGCTTACTTTAGGGAAAAGTTTTATCTGGGCAAGTCTCTGCTTCAAGCATTTTGTTGGTTTAGTGGCCTATGTAGGACCAAGTTCCATTTTCCTTGGAAATTTCATCCTTCCTTGGTTCAGAGTTGAAAAAGGATGTGTGGGTGGTTAGTATTTACACCAAGCCTGTAGTCCACTTCAGACATTTCAAGGCTGGTGCCTCACTTTGTTTTTAGTGAGGTGTGAATGCCCAAGGTCCCTGGTCTCTTTGCTTCTCTCAGGACAATTCCCAAGGCATGGCAGTGTTATTCTAGCTGCAGGGCCCAAACATGCTTCTGCCCTTGCAGGGTAGGACTGCTGTTTCAAATCAAAGACCCCTTGCATGCATGGCTGCAGACTATTCATTCCTCTCCCTGTTTGAGCAGTGGGCTCTAATAGTCTAATTTTTAAAATTTGTTTTAGAACAAAAGAAGACAAAACAAAAAAGTAGTTAATTTCCAATTTCACAGGGAACAGTAGTTAAATGCCTCAAATACTGCTCAAATGATAATTTATTCCTCTGCCCAGAGGTATATGAAGTCTCATCTTCCAGTGGAATAACTTATTTAAAAGGAGATAAAACGATTCCTTGTGGGGTTTTTCAAGCATGTCTTTTGTAGTTGTTTGACTTCTCTTGTAGTAATTAAATATTCATTGCACCAAAAGCCTTGCCATCCTTGCTTTCTTCTTGGTTAAAGAGTTCACCAGCAATTCTAGCTCACTTTTGTGAAAAAGGAGAGGATTTACAGATGTGATCCAGACAAAAAAAATTTCCTTGTCATCTATCATTAGGGACTCACATTATTAGGGGAATGCAGATGTAATCTCTCTCACCTATAATTTACTTTTGGTTTGACTAGGCTTTTCCTGGGTTATGCTGCATATTTTTTTTCTTTTTGTGTTAGGAAAGAGTACAAGTACATTACGTGGGGCTATACATTTCTCCAGGCATTGAAACATCTTAAACTTACTGCATTTCTGGGTGCTTTAATACCCACATTCTTCTATTATGTTGCTAACAATTACTTTTATACTGTAAACAGAGTAATGGGTAAACCCATTAAGGTAATGCCTTGGAGCATAATGTTTTGGGGGTTTTTTTATGTATTATTTTATTTTATTTATTCACATTTATCATAGGGCTGTATAACTGTGCCAAAGCTACATTCCGAAATTCCATCAATGGTAGCTAGAGTCTCTTCCCCAGATCAAGGAAGTGTACTCTTCAGTATCCACTTAATTATCGAGGAATAGGGGATGAATAGAAGCCTTAAAAATGTCAAAAGGTTGAAGTCTGCTACCTCACCTGCTCTTTTTGTGTAAATGGCAGAGTGCTCAGAGCCTAATCTTATCTAATCTCTTTGTTTAGGTTTCCTACTGAGCTTTCAGACAATACAACTTCAGCCTCTCTGTTGAGCACTCTTTCATGAGCTAATATCTCAATGTCAAGATAATTTTCTTGAGAGTGATAATTTTAATTGTTTTTTGTTATTCCTTGTTTCATCTTCCCACAGTATCCTCTAAAGCAAGTGGTTATTGCTTTTATTTGTAGTTTATTAGGTCTACTTAACAATCACTCTAATGTGCTCTGCATATCATAAATCTGTTCCTCCAGCACATTTTAGTGGTGGAGGAACTCTGTGACCAGCTGCTACTCTGACAGATATTCCATCTGCTTCAGCATACTGCAGTCATGACTCTACTCCCATAAACACTGTTAACAAAGGCTCTTGAAATACATTTGGAGGGTAATTTTTTTGTTGTTTTTGGTGTTTTAAGTGCAGTTTGCTGCACTTTATTACTGTGACAGCAGACCTTACCACGGGCAAAACCTGTTGCCACACCCATAGTTTGAGTTGCTCAGCACTTTCCATTATGCTCTGATGTTTCCATCATCCATGAGTTGCTCATGCCAGTTATTTGGATTGCCAGTCTCCATGGAGGGCAGGTGGAGAATATCTCACACAGACTTCTGCCAATGCCTGAGTAGTTTTGAGTATCCTGTCATAATTTTGCAGGTTTTTAAAGTCAGCCAGAGACAAGTAGTTTGAGGAGTGTCCGTACTTTGGAGAATCAATTCTCAAAAAAACCCTGCCATCTTCAAGGTGCAGAAAGCAGCAGAGCAGTTACCTAAATTCAGTTCTCCTTGGGGAAAATCCTAAACGTTTGACCAGGTTATTGTCACCTGGGTGTTGCAATTCACACGTTTATCAAACTTTTACAGAAGTCCATCAATGATATTCACTGGAGCTATTTTCACAGATGAATTCACCATCTCTCTGTACTTCTTCAAAGTTGAGTAGGCCAAGCATGAAGCACAACTGTCTTTTATATATCTGCTAATTAACTATAATGTGAGATAAATAGAATAATTATCATGAGAAGATGATTTTTAAACTCTCTAAAATTTCAGTTTGTGTGTTTCACTTTGAAGGTTCTATGTATCTGTAATAAGAAATAAGATATGTAGTATGGGGGTAGAAACTCTGTCCCCTGAAACAAAGAGTCGGCTTTCTTTTGTTGGCAGCTGTAGCCTTCAAAAGCAACCCTGGATGGCAGTGATATTTCTGAGGCAAATTTGTCAAAGTTATACTTTGTACTAGCGTTTTCAATGCATTAGTTCTGAAAGGAAAATGAAAGGCTGTATCAGCCCAACGTTCTTTAAAATCTTACCAAGCAAGGGTTAAGGGTGGGTCTTTCTGACTGAAGATAGGTTTCACACACTTAAAAGGCTTGAAAACTAATCTTACTATGATGTCATGTCTAAGTAAATAAATAGTGCCATCTGCTAAAATCTGTACAAATAGTGACTTCTCTGACATAAAAAGAACCCCTCACTAACTTCTGGAAGTTTTTGAGTATTTTTTTTCCAATATATGCCTAAGATAGTACTGGGTCACAAGGTTGTCTTGCTAAGTAATGTTATCATAGCTATTCTACTGTAACTAACCTTTTGCTCTTTGAACTTAATTATTCTCATTTTGGTGTCTTTGTGAGCCATCAGTTAAGCAATCTGTACATACACAAGAAAACTCTATCAGCACAATGCAAAAAAGGGTACTGAACTACCTAACAGAAGAAAACAATATACTTCATTTCATTCCTAGAACTCCAGCAAGATTATTGGATTACGTATTTCAACAACTTTTGCATTCCTTTATTTTGCCCTAGCTGCAGATTTTGCATCCTCAGAAGTACCCTCACACTCAGTAGGAACCTGTTTTCCTGGTAATAAACACTCTATAACATTAAATAATAAAATAATTATTCCTATATACTGATACTATACAAGTATATGGTCTAAACCATATAACAAGTGTGCAGTCTGAACTATTACTAGGTGCTCATATGTCCAGGAGATCTTGCCAACAAATCGAATTGAAATTGGTGTTTGGAAATAATCATTCCAAAGTATTTATTTTTGAATATTCAGGAGGATTTCCTGATTTCAAAATATTCAGGCTTTATTCCAGTTTAAATATGGGAAATCTGTTGCTACATTGTAATGTCAGAACGACATGAGAACTGATATGAATTAGTGATTCCTGAGCAATATTCCAGAATCAGGTCCTCATAACTTTCCCAGACTGAGATAAACTGTACTCCAGTCTACAAGCCTAGATTATAAGCACATATTAAAAATGGCAATTCTTTTTCTGGGCATTAGATACATTGAAAAATTATTTTCAGTTGGTGTCAACTTATAAACACTAATTAAGTCAGCAGAACTATGAAGTAAGCACAGTTGTAGGTTTATTGCACTCAAAAGAAGTAGAATATTAGTCACATACTGCATAGGGAATAGCTTGACCCTTTCTGCCTCTGTGAAGACAAAAGCTTTTGCAGAAAGTGTCTGTCTATCTCTCGTGCAAAATGCATCAGAGGCAAACAGCTCATTTACATTTTTCTGGCCCTGAAATATTTAGTGACAACTGTTCAAAGTGTGATGTACATACGTATGTACATATGTATGTATGTATGCATGTATGTATGTATTGTGTTGTAAGCAGATATTTTTGTCAAACAAGAATTTTCAGCCTGCTCCCAATTTAGAGAAGGAAAAATGTCTTTTTCTTTTAGTTTGCAAGGATATAAGTAAACCAGATAGAGTTGACTACATATTTGCAGTTCAGATTTTATTAGTAGGATATTATTTTAAACAAAAAAGTGACCTAAGAAAGAAAAATTTAAAACAGGCATGTGGTATTCATATATCATGATGTAATTAATTTTGTTGCTTTAAAAAATATCAAAAGATTCAGAAATTTTGAGTTCAGTGTGTTTACTCTTAGTAAGTGCTTACAGGCAAGTTCAGGAAGTGGGGACTGGACAAGTGGATAGTGAGGTGGATTGGGAAATGGCTGAATGCCAACTCTCAGAGGGTTGTTATCAGTGTCACAGTCTAGTTGAAGGCCTACTGGCATCACCTAAGGGTCAATACTGGGCCCAGGATTGTTTAACTCCTTCATCAGTGACTTGGCTGAAGGGGCAGATGTCTCCCCAGCAAGTTTGCTGATGGCACAAAGCTGGAGGAGAGGCCAATTCTCCAGAGGGCCGTGCAGCCCTTCAGAGGGACCTTGACAGGCTGGAGAGATGGGTGGAGAGGCACCTTCTGAAATTCGGCAAAGGCAAGTGCAGGGTCCTGCACCTGGGGAAGAATAATCCCAGGCACCAGCACAGACTGGGGGCTGATATGCTGGAAAGCAGCTCTGCAGAGAAGGACCTGGGTGTCCTGATGGACAGGTTATCCACGAGCCAGCTATGTGCTCTGGGGGCCAGGAAGGCCAATGGTATCCTGGGGTGCATTGGGAAGAGCATTGCCAGCAGGTCGAGGGAGGTGATCCTGCCCCTGGTGAGGCCACATCTGGAGTGCTGTGTGCAGTTCTGAACTCCTCAGGACAAGAAAGACGTGGAGCTCCTAGGGCGGGTCCAGCAGAGGGCAGCAAAGATGATGAGGGTCTGAAGCATCCCTTCTATGAGGTGAGACTGAGGGAGTTGGACCTGTTTAGCCTTGAGAGGGGAAAACTGAGAGGAGATTTATCAATGTATATAAATATCTGAAGGGAAGGTGTTGAGAGGATGGAGCGTATGTTCTGAAAGTTGTCTGTCACATTTGATCCATATATGGTCATTTGGAAGTATCAACGTTCAGTGAATTGTGCGATGTAAACAACTTTTATACATAAATTCCTGATTCCGGATTTGATGGAAGGACCTTGTGGGTTTAAGGCTGGTATTCTCAGTGATTGAATTGTACCTAAATGTATTTTGACTATGCTACAAAAATTAAAATAAGAGGAAGCAATGGTAATGTGCTCAGAGTGTCTGAGATGATTAAAGGATTTGATTTTTCTTACCAGTACAGGCAAGGGTTAAGCAATATTCTGAATATTTGACATGTATCTTAGCTTGAGCTACTAGAGATTTTTTAAGTTGTGACCCTACCATTTGTGTTCTTCTGTATCATTCATCTGTGTCTTTAGATGCCTATTCTTTATTGCACATATGTATATATTTATATAGCTGCAAAACCAGTAGTAATGAAAACACTAATAGGTACCTTTGTCTGGTATCACATTCAAGTATTCATTCAGGAATGAATAGAACTGTGCATCTGGAATGTGAGACAGGCTTATAGCTTCAGTTTTCTGTTTGAATTTACAGTGATGAATCTGTCTTCTGCAAAATAAGATGGTGACCCCGGTTCAGTTCTTGGTAGACAATGTGTCAGGTCACATTTGATGGCAATTGGAGCTATGTAGGCATGGATATTTCAATAGAAATTATTGAAAGGGTCAGAAGACTCAGTTCTTAGAAATGATGGATATAGGTAAAGACAGAAAAATGTTTCTTGAACAGTCTTAGAAGATGTGCCTCTTGCATTTATATGTATTTTATGAATAAAACGTTACAGCTCAAGAAGATACTTGATAAGAAGTTTCATATTCATATGAAACATGTTCTCCCCCTCAAAGGAAATTTAAAAATCTGTTTGAAATTAATGGCATTATGATACAGCTTTTAAATGTAAGCGGGTTTTTTTTGTTTGTTTTTTAAACACACTAATTCTTTTTAGTCTAAAACTCTATAGAATTTTTAACATATTTTACTCTGAATTGTGTTCAATTCTGCCTCATTTTCTAACTCAATAAATCATCTCAAATATAACTGAAGTAGGAAAATTTTGCTGGCCTTCTTGGTGATAATTATAAAGTAGCTGAAGAAATAACCTGCTCTTCCTGACTTGCTTTAGAGTGAGGTAGCTTATGGTTCTGTTAGTAGTCAGTCAAAACCTATTGCTAAAGTGTAGCACCACTGTCAGTAGGCACACTGAGCCATCATTGCCGAATGAGTGCCTTGCAGGAGACACACTCTGCTGCCTGTCATTTACATTTGGTAAAAAAATGCTAAATGACAACACAGAACAAAATTAGAAACAGTCAGGAGAAGCCAAAAGTTGTTGAATGTTTTTTCAGAGAGTGCTGACTAGATAGGGTAAATGGCATCAAGAGTCTTCGAATGAACCAGTTTAGTTTTATTCCTGAATTTCCTTCCTGCACAAAATTGCCAGTTCTAGCAGTGCTGGGACAAATCATGTGAAGTCTTAGAGATGTGAGCTGATGTCTACTGGGATTAACAGACAAAACATTCATTCTCTGCTGAAACTGAGATGTAAGGTATGCTTCTAGAGACAAGATGACAAAATATATTAGCCAGCTCCGCTATTTGCAATGTGACAGTCTGAAAGGGCCCTGTCAAATGAAAGACCTAATACCTACTTTAAAATTTATCCAATTTTTCAACAGTAGCATCTAAAATTGCTTTAATTTAGACGGAGATTTGGGAGGAAAAGGAGATGAAGATGTGTAGTGGTATCTGATTTTTGACTTTCCTTACTTATATAAAATTGACACAAATCAGACAGCCATGCTATATAGTTTCTTTTGTTATTTTGTGTGCACATTTAAGCTTTTCCTCGTTCTGCTGTCTCTTGGGACAGAGATTCATTAAAAAAGAGTAAAAACAGTACGAAATTTTCCTAAGGACACATAATTGCAAGTCAAGAATAGTCCCTTTAAATTTCCCATTTCAGATAGAAATTCTGGTATTTTTATACTTACAAGCTTTATTCTAGCTGATATTTTATCTGCTAACTTCTTTTGTTATGTGTTTCTTTGTTTTATCTAGGCATAGTAGATAAAAATAATTAGCTGCTGTTACTAACACATTAAATCAAAGGAATCATCCCTCAAAGGAAAGAAAATGGTTTTAAAAGGTGACATAATTAGGCAATAAGGATAAAAACTTACCCTCATATTACGTCCCTTCTTTTAATTTTAAAGAAGCTATGTCCACTTTTCAGATGATCTGAAAAAATAAGAAAACCCTCTGAGATGTGAGGCAGGGTGGAGAACAGAAAAGAATTGTTGTGACAATACCTGAGAACAGGGCTGCTATTTAAGTCAGGTCCTGCCACAATTCATGAACGTGTCTGACACAGTGAGCTGAAGGAGGTTGATGATACTGAACTACAGTTTTGTAGGGGAATTTTTTCTGTCTGGATATAACAATTAAAAAATTAAACTTTTTACAATATGAGACTTAGATATAATGACTGGGACAATGAATTAGCATATTAGTGAAAGAATCTCAGCAAAATTAGGGTTTCTCATGTGAGGAATATTTCTCTGAAAAAAATGCTTGTTCCTTTTTTTTGGAATAGTTCATATGTTTAGAGGATTAATTTCTGTATTGTAGTGTAAAGAAAAATGTTATTGAAGAAAGGTAATACCTCTAATTTGTGGAGGAAGTTATCCTCTTGTCATCTGCATGAGGTTAGCTGAGTTATTAACTTCTTAAAATGATAACTTTTATGTGCTCAGTGGATCTTCTTAACTAAATTCTGAAAAGATTCACCTCATTTTACCTTGCTGCAGAGCACTCCAAACCTAGTCAGCTACTGAAAAAACCCTGTTCAGTGTCACAGAGTGATCAAACATTCTTTGTCATAGCAGTACAAGAACTTTTTTCTCTTCCATGGAACTAGGATCTGTTCTGGATACCAAAAAATTGTAAGGACAGTGAAAATATGTTTCTAGCACCTTATTTAAAACTTCTGAGTGGCTTGTAATGACAGATGCAAGTAGTTTTGATTTGCTTAAATCGAAGGTAAAGTGAAAACAAAAGCAAAAGAGGAAATGGCGTCTAAGACCAGAGTGGGAGAAGGATCAGCTTACTCCCACTAAAGAGGAAGTGTGATTCTAAATGAAATTTTAATGAAATTTTAAAAGACTTCAAAATATTTTTGTTTTTAATAAAAGTTTCTAAAGCATACTAATGAACACTTTGAAGTTAGAAAATTGAGCACTTCGGCTTTGGGGTACAAGTTCTCATTTCAATGTTATCGCCAGTTGTGCATTAAGTCAGCCTTTAATTTGTTTTGCATTCTTTTCTCATAAAACACATGCTTTATTAGAGATATTCAGAAGAAGAACACTGGACATCACATCTTGCAAACATTGGAAGACCAAGACACTTAAAACTTTTTGTAATTTGCATTAATGTTCCTTCCCACTTTCTAGATAGTTAAATAGAAACATGTGTAGCCTGAGATACAAATATGCTGAGTGCTCACAGCTGCAGGAGCCAACAGTGGGAACTGTCATCTGAACAGCGAATTCCCTAAACTAAAAGCTTTATCTTTGAGCTGGAATCCTGGTTAGGGGTACTTGTGGAGTTTTGACTGTTACACCTCTTACATTGTGCCCTTTTTGCAGATGAGAACTTTGCTCCCACATGGTACTGGCAATCCACATTGCCAAGTGGAATGTAGAAGTGAATTCTTTGAAATTTAGAATGATGGTATTTTGGAATAACACTCCAGAGAATTAATAACTCTGCATTTGGTCAGGTGTTAACATGGAAACACATGAGGAATGCCAGAGATAAATAGAATTATCAATAAAACACATAAATTAGTTGTCAAGATAGAATCACAGAACACTTGAGGTTGCAACACCAGTTGTCCAGGGCCATGTCTGGATGGCTTTTGAATATCTCCAAGGAAGGAGATTCCAGAAGCTGCTCTATCTGTGCCAGTGCTCAGTCACCCTTTCTGCAACAGTGTCTCCTGATTGTTGAAGCCTTCTGTGTTTCAGTTTCTGCCCTTTGTCTCTGCTCCTGTCACTGGGTACCACTGAAGACCCCAGATCCTCTTGTTTGCATGCTCCCTTCAGAGTTTTGTACATATTGATGAATCCTCTCTGAGCCTTCTCTTCTCTAGGCTAAACAGCTCTCCTGGTTCTCTCAGCCTGTCCTCACTGGAGAGATGCTCCAGTTGCTTAATCATCTCTGTGGCCCTTCAGTCAAGAGATGTGACAGGAACAGATAATTAAAGAGAGAATGATAGTGCCCATGGATTTGAGTAGAACAAAAATGATCAGTCTAACATCTTTTACAGTCTCGACAAAATGTTTGAATGCATTTTTTTTAGGTATAATTTATAGGTATTCTCACAAGTGTTAAACCAATTATAATGTGCTTCACTATAACGAGAGTTCCACCTCCTTTCTTATGGATCTTTAGCTATGAAGCTGCAGACTTATTGCCTGGACTGTTAATCCTTTTCTTTCCCTCCTCATGTGCCACTAAGAGGGAGTGTTAAGTGCATCACGTGAAATGTAAGAGGCATGATGGCAGCCACCAGTGCCCCTTTGAACTAACTTCCAGAGATTTTATACAATTGCAGAAAATAGATCAGAAGGTTTTCTAATTAATTTTCAAAGAGCAGACATTGTCCTCTGATTTCTGAAAAAGATCATAGCTACAATTCCAAAACTGAGAGAAAAGACTAAGAACTATAACTCCTGAAATTTTTACTTGGAGCAGACAATATACCCTTTTTATGAATTTCTGTAATTTTCTAGTAATTAAGTACAGCAATAAGTCTAGACAACATACCATGCATGCAGACAGAAATTCAGCTATGCACTTAAAAGAAATCCTAGTTTTGTGTAGGCATTCAAATTAAATTTTCCTTTGTTTTGGTCACTTTGTCTGTGCCGTACCACAATAGAGATCAATTTCACTATCTGCCTATGAAATACCAAGAGATGCCACCATACTTATTTAGAAATTTTTGGTCACTACAAATGAAGATAAATGTCCTGGTTATCTCTGGTTGGTTTTCATCCACAGTGCATGCATTGGATCCCAAGATCCTTATTGTGGCTGGGACATGGTGATGAAGAAATGCACAACGCTGGAAGAAAGTCTGAGCATGAGTCAATGGGAGCAAAGCATTACCGTGTGTCCAGTAAGTCCAAATGCATTCATTTCTCTCTTAAAACCTTTGATTCCGTGTAAATTTCATGAAAATGAGTTGGCATAGATTTTTCAAGCTCAGAAAACTGCATTTAATGCTATTTTCCTTAGGTTTTAGCAGAACACCTAGTTTCTTTTCTATTTCTTATCAAACTACTTACATGATAAAATTATTTAGAATAATTTCAAAGGGTGGGGTTTTTATCTGTAATGTCTATTTTCCCACCTTGAAAACAATGTTTTCTAAGACTAGTGATATTGACATATTTTTCTCTGAAGAATTTTTCTCCATTATGTGCTTTGAAAAAGTTTAATTACTTAAATTTAATCACTAATGGTAAAAGTTTAATCAATAACGGTATAATTTTTTCTTTTAGGATTATTATTGCTAATATAAAAAGCCAAATAACATCTTCTTGAGTCCATGAATTGTAAGGCTGACTTCCATGAGTTAAGTCTCACTCATATTAATGAGAGGTGATATTACAATAAATGCAGGGTTTATATTTAACACTTCTCTTTAAAAAATTATTTTGAATAAATTCAATATAATATAAAAAAGCACCAACAAAATTGATTTGTATTTCTCATTTTTAATTTTATTCTGATGTTGTTTTAATATTCATTCTTTTCCCTCACTCCAAAGCATGCCAAAACAGGGTTAAGAAGAAGTATCTTTCTTGTGCTATTTAGCTGGGGTTTTTTGGGGGGTTTTTTTTGGGAGGGTGGATATTCTTTCTGCTTTGTCCTTCTGCCCGTGAAGAGGGAGCCTTTCCAACTCAATTCTGCCTTCATTCCTAGTAAGGACTTCTTGATCTTGTCCCTACTCACCAGTGAAGCACATGCATCTATAAACTTAGGCTCACATGGCCTTCATGTTCTAATCTCCATGTGTTTACAGATTCCCTTTAAATCTTGATGACACTTTTCTCTTCTAAGCTGGGCTTTGTTTAGTGAACTAGAGATGTGCAAAATCAGTATAAAGTTCTTCCAGCTTTGACTTGGGCTTTCTACGTGTGTTGCAGCAGCCTCATAGATACAAACACTACACTGATTCTGAGGGCGTTGAGAATGTGCTCCTGTGTTCTGAGTGTTTGACATGAAATAGCAATTTTTTAAACATTTTTTCAGATTTGTAAAACTTTGAAAGAAGTTTATGTCTTGTCCTGTCCTTTGCATCCACCTTCTCAGATGGAGGACTAATAGAATAGGCCTGTGTTGGATTAATCTGCATTAGCATTTGAGCTGAAATCAGGAGCAACTTGGGGGAAAATACTATGATTACTGAAATGCTTTATTTTGTTGATATTTGCATAGGCAGTCAGCCTGCTGTGCTCAGTCTTTGAATTGTGGCACTTGGCCTTATTTTCTTTTGCAGCAATAGAGCACGAGGCCAAGATGGGGTGGAGGAAGGAATAATTTAGAAAACGTAATTCCATTCTGTTCTGTTCAACTGGAAAAAGCAATTATTTAGTATCTATTATATGACATGTGCATAGGATATGGCAGTCTAGTCAAAGCACCTAGGTCTTGCTTAGAAATTTAACCATAACTGTGGGACTTATCCTGCTCATCCAGGATTCAAAGACCCATTGAACCTCTGAAGAAATTTTTTCCTTGAGCGGATTGAGCTTGCATAATATAAGGAAGATTTTAGAATTATCTATCTAAAATGTAAAGGGTGGGTTTATGCCTTTACTGTTTTAAAGCCTTATACACTAAGTAACACATTATTAAAAATATTGGAAAACTTTATAGAAACTTTCCTCTAAAGGAAACATAGTATTCTGGAAAACTGCAATCAATTACAATTTTGCTTAGCAAAGCTTTCAAATATTTGTTTTTATAGCATTTTTATGTGCTATGCTCACAGGATAATATAAGCCAAGATGTAAATTATTTAATTTTGTAGGCAACTGAGCTATGTGCATCCTTAACATGTGCTAAATATATTCAAGACACTGTTGCAGGCAGAACATAATGGAATATTCAAAACCTACTCTCCCTCTTTTGGTCCCAATTGCTTCCAATATCATGATTGTTAGTAAAATTACTCAGATCTTTTTAAGATTGTAGAATTTTTTTCAGATTAATGAATTACCAGTTTCTTCTAAAATTGGATCAGAGAGGGGTCTGTTTATACAATAGTTTAGTCCAGGATAAAAAGTGTGACCAGTTTCCTTTGAGAAACTATTTCCTACAGAATTATTTTTATGGCTCAGAACTTTTAGGCGTGTCATGGTAGAGGAGGGAGGTGAGTAGAAGAGATAGATGAGCGTCTGTGCTACTGTCTCTGGACTTTGAAGATCCGTTTTGAAAGATGTGGTTATTTTGGTTATCTTGCTCTGATTTAATTCTCAATTTGATTTTTAGGTTATTGTTTCAGTTGGCATGAGTACAGCAATTGTGCATAAATATGGACACTAATTATTGCTATGACACATGTATCCACTTTGATCTTTTTCCAGTTGGTCATGTATCCCTATTATTCCTGCAATAATTTTTATGGCAATTAAGGTTCATTGTTTTTTTGAAATATTTCCCAGTGGGACAACTTGCAGTCCATCACTTAAAAATATACTGACATTATCTAGGAGCTTTTACAGTCAAAGTAAAAATAATTTTGAAAAAAGATTTTCAGAATTTCAGTTTTGGTTCTGGTTTTGGGTTTGTTTGTTTGTTTGTTTGTTTAACAGAAGTATGCAATGTGAAATGGCTTTATTTTTATAGTTATTATCAGAGAAAGTGTAGTATGGGATCTGAATTCATTAGGAGCTTCAGGAAATTCTACAGACTCACTAAATTCTACAAAAAGGAATCTCAAACCAAAGGTCTCTTGACAGAGTTAAAAACAGTAACCTTTGCTCAGAGTGCAGAGGCACAAAGCAGGAGGATGAGGTGGGTGCAGAGAGACTTGAGACAAAGATGGATATTTGGAGCACATTAAGAAGGAAGAAAGGTTTCAAGGTATCTGCAGAAGGGGAAGAGTGACAACAGCAGGGTGGTAGGGAGGGACAGCAGAGTGTAGCCATGCCATGATGGTCTGATTGACTGTGATTTTGCCCTTGAGGTGTCAGATTGTGAAAAGTTAATGGGCATGGATTCTGGTGAGGGCTGCAAAGGCCCCTCATGGGTACATTTTGCTTTCCTGCAGTCATATGATGAAATTGTTTGATATCACTTCTGAAAGGGAGATACAGAGAGACAGAGCAGGTGAGTCACGGGGAACAGCAGAGACCCCAGCGGGACAATCTTTGCAGGAGCAAGGAAAAATAATGAAGAAAGAGAATATGTCATCAATTTATCTTCCTGAGTTCTAGCTTTCAGCTGTGTTTTATGTATAGTTTCTCTGCCTCTTAGTATGTATTATGGTAACCATAGACAACTGTTAGCTTGTCTAACCATAGACAAGCTTTAGTTTATAATTGTAGGTGCAACAATAAAGGTGCTTTGATGCAGCACAGAAACAGAAAGCAGTAAAGGCATTTTCACATCTCTGACATAATTAGACTGGGGACATATAATTGTTAGTTTATTTACTATAAATATTTGTTAGACCGGCAGTGTAAGGGAGAAGGAGCCTGCTTGTCACTTAAAAGGAGGTATTTCTTGTCATCTTACAAAACCCAACAATGTATACTCTACATGAGCAAAGGTTGGTGAGTTATTTTCAATAAACAGCTGTCAACAGATTTTGAAATGATGAATTATGGTTATGTCAGTTGTAGCTGACAGAATATACATATAGCTGTTCTTGCACAAGTGATACTTGTGAAAAATTAACTGTGGGAATTGTAATTAGTAGCTAAATGATGGTATCTTTGCCACAGTGGAAAGAATCAGCCAACATTCAGAGTGTCAGTGGAAACATGACTTATGTTGTAATCGAATCTCTTTGTATCTTCAAAGTATTTGTGAAATGTACACTTCTCTCACCACTGCTAAAATACTAAAAATAGTAAAGGAAGACACCATTTCAGATCGGTTATGACAATCTACAACTGTAATTCCTGTTTCACTATATAAGGAACTATTGAAGTGTTTTGTTCTCACACATTGGGTGAAAAATGCATGACTACAAGTGATACATATTTATTCTTACTAAGAGTGAATTTAAATGCTACTTAGCTTGCACTTGTTGGTGCTATTGTCTTGACTGAAAGTTAACATGTGGCAAAAAAAGGCAAATTCCTTAACATTTAAGTGAAAAAGTGGCCATCATTTCCAGTTAGGATCACAGATCTGTCAAGATTAACACCTTGCTAAAAGAATATTATGAAAATCTGTCTTTGTTGGGAGCTGAATTCCCAATGTCTTGCCCCATTTTCTTTAGAAAAGCTAATTTTCTAGCTCATTTTGTTTCAGCTAGGCAATGAAGATTTCATATTAAATGTGTTACAGCTGCTTGATGGAAACATTCCAGTCAAGATGAGAATGGTCTGAACCTTCCAGCCAAAGACGTTAAGAATTGAATTCTGTGGGAGCAAACTGTTTCATCATGTAGGGTTAGGTGTTGCTTTTTGGAGATGTTTCTAGGATTTATACATATAATTTCATATAACACTTAGAAACTGTCATATTTAAAACCATATTTTGTCCTTAGGAAGTGGTACTGTATGACATATGCTTCAAAAGCTGTTTTCAAAAAAAGACACTCATCATGGAGATTTGAATTTGATCAATCCAATTTTGTTACCCTCAGTTTTTTCAGCATCTGTGTTTAGAATCACAGAATTGTTTCATTGGAAGGAAACTGAAAGATATTTATCTTGAATTCCCCCTGCCAAGGGCAAGGACATCTTCCATTAGACCACGTTGCTCAGCCCCATCCAACCTGGCCTTGAACACTTCCATGGACTGGACATCCAGTTTCTCATGGGAAACTGTTCCAATGTCTCGTCACCCTCATAGAGAATTTCTTCTTAATTTCTTCCTTATCCTCAGCTGGCTCTTCCTTTTGAACTTGCATTTTACAGTCAGTCTCCAGGTTCCATTTTCACCAGAAAATTTTGGGAAGTAGGGAATACAGAAGACAATTGAGAGGTAGGCAAGCAAGGTTGTGAAAGGTAACAGTTAGTTGTGATTTCTGTTATTGCTATGGTGGTGACATCCAGTGGCTCGGATTGGTCAGAAGTTTTGGAAATTATGCAGCTACAGGAATTGCAAGGGGAGATTGCTGTCTGTAAGATGTATTTCTCCAGTGGAGGCTGCTATTGTTGGTGGCTGAAAGCTAAACCTTTCATGCACAGCAGAATAAATAGGTTTTGTGAAGGACTATCAAGCCTCAGGTAAGATTTTCTGTTGTGTTTGTTTCTAGATGAGGAATCTCACAGTGGATGGACATTTTGGAACATGGTCACAGTGGAAACCTTGCACCCACACTGACGGTGCCAGTGTTGGCTCCTGCCTCTGCAGGACACGTGTGTGTGACAGTCCTGCTCCTCAGTGTGGAGGATGGCTGTGTGAAGGACCAACCATGGAGATTGCCAACTGTTCCAGGTATGCAAGACAATTTCAGGTTCTATCATTTGTGGTTTAAAAATTTTTAATTTAATCAGAAGCCTACCCTTTGAAATCTACTGATCCTGTTCTGTGCATGAAAGGGCAAATGGGACATTAGAAAGTTTCTCTCAGGCTTTGTAAGGGAGAGAATGAGTCTGAGAGCAAAGAGTCATTTCAAATGCTGCGTACCAAATAACATTGTCCTCAGGTAATTTGAACAAAAGCTCTGAAAGAAAAAAATCAGTGTTAGATAATATCCAAAGTATGATACTTTTTCTCAGTTCTGTAATTCATACAACTTTCTTTGCTGGGAGTTAGAATAGCTTACTTTTTTGGAGGTGTCATATTACCATTGGAGTCCCCCATTCTGCCCTGGAAAAATGTTTTCATTGTATCTTTCTGTTGTATCACGATAACAAGTTCTATTATCAGTCTGTATAGAACTCTTTAGCCACTCTTTTGTCTTCTTCAGGAACTTAACCACTCCTAGAGAAAATCAGTGAGAGCAAATAATTTCAAAGGGACTCAGAACATTACGTATTTGGAACTGTATCATAAATTCATGTTTAAAACACTATACACATATATTATACATACTTCAGTTGCAAGTCGAAACATATACTGGTGCATTCTGCTTCTTTTCAGTGATTCTTTCTGTTTTTCTTTTTCTTTAACATCGCAATCACATCATGATAGTGAATAAAACTGATCACATTTCTACACAAGGTAACTGCAAGCTCTGTAAGTGAAAATAGTCTATTTTAGGAAAATTATTAAAAATCTAACAATATATTATATAACATCAGGTCAGGAGAATGACAGAAAAGACAAACATGCTGTGAGATACTGAACAATCAAACAACAGCTGACAGGTTTAAAAAGGAATTTGGAATGTGATTTGGGACTGGATTCACATTCTACTTTCGGCATTATTACACTACTCTTTTAAAATCTTACTTCTGTTAAAACTGCTACATTAGTAAGGCACTGTTTTAATGTTTGCTTTTATGATGAAAAATCAAAAGCTCAATATAGTTCAGGTTTTTTTTTCTTTATTTCTGTTTGCGTTCTACAGTACAAAACCTGCAAGCTAGCCATTTAAAGCTTTGGATTACAGCTGAAGTACTTTTTTTTTTTTTTTTTCCTTTTTTTTTTTTTTTCTTTTTTTTTTTTTTTCCCTAGGACAGGGTGTGAACTTCCTTTTCAAATGTTTGGTCTATAATATTTTTTCTAGGGTGTATTGGAGGGGGCAGGAGTCCCTTCTAAAAGTTCACAAATGCGAGGTACAGTGTGTGAACTCTCTTAGCTTTTTTGTTACATTACAGGCAAGGTATTGACATCTTACAGAATAACCTGATGAAATTGAGAGCTATGCATGTTAATGCTGACTTTAGTGTCATAGAGTCATTTAGGCTGGAAAAGATATTTAAGATCGAGTCCAACCATTAATAAGCACTGCCTAGTCCACCACTAAACCATGTCCCCAAGTACAAGATTTGTAATACCTCCAGTGATGGTGACTCCACCTCTTCCCTGGACAGCCTGCTCCAAAGCTTGACAATTCTTTTGGTGAAGGAATTTTTCCTAATATCCAATCTAAATCTCTCCTTACACAACATGATGCCATTTTCTCTCATTCTGTCCCTTGTTAAAATCAAGATCAATGTTTGGGAGGAGAAACCAACTCCCATCTCATTACAGTCTCTTTTCAGGTAGTTGTAGAGAACAATATGGTGTCCTCTGAGCCTCCTTTTCCTCCAGGCTTTAATCACTTTCCTTTCAGACAAGGTAGCAAAATTTAACATTTTAATCTCCCTGAAAATGATATGTAATTTAAAGTTAGCTTCAGAACACTGATATGGGAGTTTGCATATGTAGCTTACCCAGATCAAAGTGACCAAAAGTAACTAAATATCTTCATATCTTTGTAATTTTTGTGTAAGGAGGTAATTTTAGCACTTGCTAATTACAAAACATGGAATATGGAATATCAGAGCACCTTTATTTTGGTTTAGTATTCTTGAAGAAATGGAACATGATGCAGTATTAATGACTTCTGCAGAAATATTAATAGGCCAGATTCCGCTGTCAGTCACACCTAATCAGCCATTCGCTATGTATAACAGATGACAGAGCCTGAGCTTTTTATTCTACCAGAAATGGGGGCTGGACACCATGGACTTCTTGGTCACCGTGTAGCACCACTTGTGGCATAGGCTTTCAAGTTCGTCAGCGTTCCTGCAGCAATCCAACCCCTCGACATGGAGGACGCGTCTGTGTGGGACAGAATCGTGAGGAGAGGTGAGTTATCTTTCTCCTATTATCTGTTTTAATTTCTTCTGTGCAGTTGTATTCCACAGGACATTTTCTCCTTTATTTGCTTGGTTTTCCCTTCTCTTTCCGTTCACTCCAACTTCACTGCTGTACAGTACAGTATTCCCATTAACGAGGCTGTGGGTCTGCAGCAGATCTTTCATCTTCCGCTTAGCTTCATCTCTGCCGAGCCACCCGAGAGCTCCTGGTAGTGCCAGAGAATTGTGCTGAAGCAATGTGCTGCTGTCCCTTGAGACCCTGAAAATTGATTCTCCTTGAAAATTGATTGCACTGTGTTTGAATTGTAACTCGTCCAGCCTCAAGACCTGGAATTCAGAACAAAATATAATAAGGTCACAGCACTATGTTACTGATACTGTGAGTTCATTTTTTTCTGTTGTAAATAAATTAAGCATTTCTATAACATGGAAGGAAGTTTCAAGGGCTTTGTTTTCTATTCAATAAATATAATACACCTGAAACTCAAATATCTTTAGTAAGGTTTCAAGCTTGGTGGGGTTTTTTTTACTTGTTTGTATATATTTTTTTAACCCCCAAGCAGATCAAGTTAGCTCAGATTTTGATTTCACCATGTACTGTTTTGGCACCAGACTAAGTATTTTTTCACTAGTTCAGAATGCCTTGTTCAGGCCTTTCATTCTATTTTACATGTACCCTACATGCTTCTCTATTTTTTGTGTTTGCAGTTTTAACAGGAAATAAATATTTCTTTAAATCAGGCTAGAATATATTCAGATAAACTGCAACTCTTACATGCATTATGTTGTTTCCAGAGGCATACCAGAAAGCAAGATAGCAGAAGACTAGCATTGATGTGAAAATTTGGAGTCCTGTAGCCATCCATTCCAAGAGATGTATGCAGATGTGTTTCCTCCCAATATGCACCTAGAGCTTACTTCAGTGTTTCTGTATGGATGATGTAGTATCCTATATTGCTGTTGGATGTAAACTAAAGTCAGTAACCTTTATGAAGAGTTTCAGTGAGGCATTTAATTAAACACCAGCTCTAGCATTTCTTCAGATTGAGAGATTCATTGAAGCAAGGTTGCATCACACATTCACGTATTAACGGATCATCAGGGACCTGGTCTTTCTAACTCTTAAATGTAAAGGATCAGTATCACAGAACATTTCTCAGTGTTTCAAGGCCATGAATATTTACCATTTCATTCCAGAGGAGAGGATTTTGTTCTTTTGTGAATTGCTTTCTGAAAATAGGTTGCCCAAACAGAAAGCCATCACCATCAAACATAGATTGTATCTGCTGTTGTTTAGTTCTGTCCCAGCATGAATAACAGTTATTGATTTTCATGAACTGAGAGGTCAGTCCAGGGCAGGGCACCATGCAACTAAACACAGAAAAAAAATAATTCAGCTTGGAGAGACTTTGGGGTGATGGACTGTAGATGGTAATAATAATTGTCCATTTTAGTTTAACATGGAAGAGAAGATTGATAAGAAGTTTCGCAGAAATAAGGAAAACCATGAGAAATACTTTCTTAATTAAACAAGCATTAGGACAATGGGTGAACTGTAAAAGCAGTTACAAACTGGAAAGTGACTTATGATGAGTTGAAATAATAGCGGTCCAGAAGGATTGAATTTTGGTATGCAACAGTTCTGAAGGAACAATAAGCTAATGTTGCTTTGCTTTTGTAGCCTGCAGCTTATTTGTCCTTTCTACCTCCGTCCAGTTCAGCAGCAATCTGGGATGAGTGTGCCTGTGAGTTTACTGCGGGATGCCTTTTTTTCCCTGAGTTCTTCTGTCACTGCCTCCTATCTCTTTGAAAGACCCTTCACTCCCAAAAGACCTGCACCTTTCTCACTCACAGCTTGCTCACAGCTGACCTTCCTGCCTCTAGCTTGGTTTTGTTTGTTATCCATGTTATGTCCTGATACTTTTAATTATTTTTTTAAGTGCCTTTAATTTTTTTTCCAGAGGGTGCGGTAAGTTAGGAAATTTTGTCAAATAATTTGTAAAGCAGCTAGAGGAATGAGGCATCAGTTATTTGCCAGGATTTTTGTCAGTGTTAAGCCAAGTACTTGGATAAATCTTTTCAGAGCTGTTAAAAGCAGAATGTCCTGGGATATTTGCCAGCCAGGGCCCATCCCATCACCTACAGCAGGGGAGCAGGGCAAGCCTGGAGATTGTGACCAGATCCAACCAAGAGTCTAGATCCTAGTAACATCATGACAATGAGAGAAGTCTGAAGTCCAGGTAGGAAACTAAACCGCAGGCCAGGATTAGGATCAGGCTAAATAGAGCTCCTTGGCCCGTTGGTGTGGGTGGAAGACCCAGGGGAACCCAACTGGGGCCATTAGAGTTTTGTGAGTGTCCTCATGGCTCTGCCAGCTTGTAGAGAGTTTTGAACTGTGAGGACAATGGTACTAGATTTACAGTAGTATCATTTCACTGTTTCACTCTCATTGAGTTACATCAGCACCAAATGGAAACAGTTCCTTTGAGCCCATAACATTTAGGCAGGCTGAATAAATATTACATGTGCAGTAACTCCTGAGAAGCATTTACTGGTTTTGTATCCAAAGAGCCAAGAAGCAGCTTCTCAGATTTTCTTTTTTAAATCAACCAATGATTATAAATAGCTTACTTTTTTTTTAACCTACTAAACAGCTTACATTTTTGGTGAGCCAGTTCATATGTAAAATTAATATATATTTAGTATTAGTAAAAATTTGAGTTAGTTGGTTTACACATTGAGTGCATTTGTCTTTGTAAACATGTGTACTCTAATCACCTTCACATGCTCAGAGGTATAAAAATAGGATTCAATTTCCACAGCCATCTTCATGCCAAACTTTGAAACAGCTTTTCAACAAGCAGTGATTTCTGTAGAAATCCAGTACATAATTTCATAGAAAGCAAACAAAAAAGGCAGCATGTATCTGAGGTAAATTTACCTCCAGATGTGGATGCATATTCAGCTTGAGAGTATTTGTTCATGTATTAAGAGCTAAATGTTTGTCTAGGATATATTTGTTTTACCTCATGAAAGCCATGATCCTATCATGGCTAATGTATCAGGCAGCTCTGTGCTCGCTGGCCATTCCCTTGAAATCAATGGCAATATTTGCCAATTTAAAGCATTGAAGATAGGTTAAACTGTTTCATGCTCTGCTGCTAAAGGGGTGTGTGGGAAGGGGGGGAAACAGTTGAAAGATAACAGCAAATACTCATATTACAAAGCAAATTTCCCTTGTAGAAGTAGGTCAAAAGTGCAGCTGATGTGCATTTAGACAGAATACAGAGAGGGAGTAAAAATAACATTGTAACAAAATTTGCTAATCAGATAATAATTTTGTAGTTAAGACTCTAGATGGAAGACATCTTGATGAATTCCATAGGGGCTTAATTTTTCTGATTTTTTTCTGTATAAGAAATATTCACTGAAGCTGCTGGAAATTCTCTAGATCTTAGTTTACAGAATCTGTAGTATTCTGTCTTGACATTATCATGGAGTGAGAATGTTTGTCCTTTCTGTGGAAGATGCTGTAGATATGGCCTCATTAAGTCCTGGCCCCCCTCCTATCTGTGCAGAAATGAGGGACATTAAAATGAGAATTGCTTGCTTTCAGTGGATGCACTTATCTTTTATTACACAGGAAGGAATAGAAAAAAACCATGGCAATTAGAAAAGTAAATTGGCTGTAGACAAGGAGTAAACGTTTGAAGGCCCTGGATATTTTGAGGTGTGTAAAACAACTAGAAGCAGGACATACTGTCACATTATTTTGTACACGGTTCTCAGCAAATGTTCAGATTTTGAGCTTGTTTCCATGAGAAAGAGGAACTGCTGAGAGTCAAGTGCCTGCTCTGTGTAGCACTGCTTGTTTCTCAGCAGTGTGAACAAGCCCAGTCCACTTCAGCAGAGCACCTTAAACACCACAAGGCTTTAGGCTTGCTTGCACTCCCATGAATGTCTTGTCTGCTGGGAAGCATCTGTTCCCACCCTCCTTGCTTTCTCTGCTCCCTCCTCTTCCACAGAAGTCCCTGGGACCACATGCCATCTTCCACAGACTTTTGGATGGGTATTTCTGTCAGTGTTAACAATCTCAGTCCAGCAGGGCATGTGCGTGTCATGCTCCTGCCTTCAGTTAAAGGAATCTGGCATTCCCATCAGCCTCGATATAGTCTGTGCTTCCCAGAAAATCACCAGCTGGTAATCACAACTACCCCCCACAGAATAGTACGTTGCACAGGAAGGGGCAGACAGGGATGAAGCTTAGTTTGTTTTTCTTAAACACATGGTAGTATAACATAGTTCAAAATTACAAAGTATTTGTTTAAATAACGTCTCTCTATGGAATAAAAAGGTCATATTTGTAACTGTCATGCAGTTAGCCTGTACTACTCAGTGCTGGATAGCAGCACTAAAATAAATTGAATAAATTGATGTCTTACTAAAGGTTGAGATCTTTGTAGAAACAAGAATAGTAATGCCAGTTGCACAGAAATTGTAGTTTAAAGTTTGCTGTAGGCACTAATAGCTGTGGACACAACTGGACAGAGGATGTTCACCCTTCCCCCAGTATGACAATTCCTTTATTAGGGCATTTGAACTTGGGTTCACTTCAAGGGAAATGTGAAGGGTTACTGTACAAAACCCACATTTCTCTAGGCTGTTCTCCATTCTGACCTCACTGCAGTTAGGTTAGGGGAGAGGGCAGTAGTTTCACAGATTCAAGTTTCTTGCATTGCATGTTTTGTTGAATTACTGTAAAACGTTAGCCCTATGGGTCCTGAGAACAAAATTAAGAGGGGAAGAAAGAGCAAAAGGAAAAAGGGTTGCTGAGTGACTTGAAATGCAGCCAAGAACAGATATAATGAAACTTGGCTCAGAGCCCCATGCTGTAGCACAGTTCTCAAAGATCAATTGCAGGGATGTCTCTAGCTGTGAAAACATACCTGATGTTTTCAGAGGCTGGCTGGCCGAAATGAAAATAAGATTCTTCTTCTTTTCTGTATTAGTTTTTGATTTGTTCTCCTTTATTGTTTTCCTGGAAAAAAAAGGAAAAATTGATGGTGTTGACTTTTTTTAAAAGGAAAACCAACTGTTTCCTAAATTTAAATAGTTTGCATAGAGATTTTAGGACTTTTTTTCAGCTGCATCTTTAATTAGAGTTGGATAACAGAATTGCCAACCCTTTGAAGTGCTTCCTATGAAGGGTCACTGTTATTAGGTTTCTTTTCTGTCTCCTGCTTAAGTGAGAGAATGAGAGGTCAAGCACGTAGACACTAGAAGAGCCACTGCATAGTGACTGTCCTCAAAATGAGATCTGTCATACCTTACTTCAGGTGTTCACGAGTGTGATTGTTTATGTGTGAGTCAGGTGTCTGAACTTCCACTTTGGTCTGTAGAAATTTAGTCAATACAGGCTGTGAAGAACAGTAATTTGTGTCCTTCTCTTGTATATTCCTTAACTTCTTCAAATCAATCATTCTAGTCTCCCTAGTTTGTATTGACAAGATTTCCATTGCCTTTAATAGCTGCTTAGATGTCTGTTTCCCATGGAGCATTTATAGTCAAAGAAAATCAATCTGTACATTGAGGGGTGTATTTACATGACCTTTGCTTTAGAGTGACATAAATCATATTTTTAACTGGGCTGTTTCCTTCCATGAGCTGTTGCTCAAGTTAGATGACTACTTCACTTTTAGATGTACATGCCTTTATTTTAAGGCAAGACATGTTCCTTAATTTTACTTCTGCATGGCTGAATATTAGTAATTCTCAACTTCATGGCAGATTTGCCTTAGCCTCAGTGTGTCTCCCAAATTAACTTAACACATCTTCATTAAGAACTGAAATTATGCAAAGTTTGAACTAATTTGACTAAATAAATGCTGATGTTACATCTATATTTGATTGACTACACATTCTCAACAAATGATCTAGAAGAAACTATCACACACATTCACGTAATTGACTGCATATGACAATGAATATGTGCTGTTGGAGTTCTAGGGGAAGAATATCCAGGCACAGAACATCCTATGTATCTTTAATGATGGCATAATGTGAACTGTAATGTGTGTACCCAAATCAAGCACTGAAGAATTCTGACACCAGATTCATAAATATCGAGGATTTGGGCATTTTTTCCTCAGTTTCCAGAGGAAAGGTCAATACAAACTGTGAATAATTTTCTTGACTCTACAGAAGCAGAAAACTAAATGTCACTCCCCTATTAACCCCACTCCCAGTCTTTAGATTTTGATGGAGTTGCTCAGACCTAGGGACAAAGTTTGAATTTTAAGCTCCAGCATATGTGATAAATCTACTTTCATATGTTACTTACACAACCAACATTATTTTTTTGCCCTCCACAGAGTTCCAAATGCTCAAATTCCTTATAATCCTTACAATGAACGATGATGAAGAATTAGAGCTTGCAGATATTAGGACTTTGTGAAAAAAAATGAAAACTCTGGTGGTTATTCTTGTTGAAAATGACAGTTGTTCATACTTTCACTTCTCTTTTTCTAGAAAATGAACAACTGGGGCATTAGAGTCAGTTTTCACTGTAGAAGAGTGCCAAGAGATGAAACTTGTAAGGAGGGCAAGAAGACATTGGATTTTGGATGAATGGTGTAAAAACTGGCTAAATACTGTATCAGATTGATTTGTTCATTCAGGACAGTCAGTATTGCAACAAGAGCTACCCAGATGCATTCATAAAATATCAGAGAATGTCTTCAGGGTTATCTGTTTCCTGACTATGCTGTGTGTTTGCTTTATCTAAGTAAGAGCTTGGTCTCTTAGAGAACCCTAGTCACGCTTGCTGATGGCCCAAATCTTTTGGACCTGTCTAGAGGTTCCTTAAAAAGCAGCACTTGCTACAGCTAAAATTATTGGATGGCACACGCAAAAAATCAGGAATCTAAAGTTTCTACAAAAATGAAAAATCTCAGCTGAACCCGGGACCTTCCCACATCTGAATGTATTGTTACAATAATGACAACTCAAGAGTGCTTCCCTCAAGAACCTGCTAGGCCTCTGAATCAGTTTGCAGCCTACAGGAAAATCCTTCAAAGATTATAATAGCTAAAAATACTCTTAAAAGATAAAGTAATAACATTGTAAATAAGTGCAGATCTTTAGGCCTAGAATCAATGTTTTAGCTTTTATATTGCCCATAGAAGCAGAGACGCTATAAAAAGCAAAAAGCAAGTGTAGCTATCTGAAGATCCTAATCAATTCTTAGCTGGAGACTGATAAAAGACTTCCTGCATGAATGCTTGCCTTCTGTTTGGTTGACTGCCACAGAGGGATATCCACAACTGGTTTTAATAAAGTAGTTTGCAATCTTGCTGACGTGACCGCAGTACAATTGCATGGCTGCGTTGCATGGAATGTATAAAGTCACTGAATAAAGCAAACAAATGTTCCACCCACACAACTGCAACCTAAAAAAACCCACTCAAATGTTTAGATGCTCTGTATAGTGTGACAAATGTTAGTGCAGTGCTTAATGAGTAGGGAGAGGCCCTTTGTATAAAATATTTCCCTGTACAAATATCTATCTGAATTATGCAAGTGAGGAAGATTTTGGAGGAGATCTTGCCTTGATAATAAATAGATTCTTTGTCTCCTTATTTCTCTTCTCACAGGTACTGCAATGAGCATTTGTTGTGCCCCCCTCATGTGTTTTGGACAGGTTGGGGGCCATGGGAGCGCTGCACAGCTCAGTGTGGAGGAGGGATCCAGGCACGGCGCAGGACGTGTGAAAATGGTCCTGACTGTCCTGGCTGCAGTGTGGTGAGCAATTTTCAGCTTTCTCTTCATCAAATATCTATAGCCATATGCCATGAATGTCTCCGTGTTATAGAATCATAAAATCATTTAAGTTTGGAAGGACCTCTAAGGTTTTCAAGTCCAATCATTAACCCAGCTCTGCCAACTCCTCCACTGAACTATATTCCTAGGTTCCTCATCTATGCATGTTTTAAATACCTGCAGGGGTGGTGAAATTTGCCAGAAATTTTTCCTAATATCTAATCTAAACCTCTTCTGGTAAAACTTGAAGCCATTTCCACCTGTCCTAACACTGATGCTCTATGCCCATAAAGCATCTATATAAACTCTACCACTAACATGAGTAGTCACTAGACTGTTTTTGTCTCTGTGTTGCTTGTGTGTGCTGAAATCCACACAATTTATCAATCAGAAATATATAGAATTCAGCTTTTTTACAGTATCATCTAGAATTTAAGCTTCTTGAGGTGAAACTTGTGCAGATGTAGATGTGTTGTTGCAGGTTTATAGTGGGTTTTATTTTTATCATCAGAATGCATAGGAGCCCTAGCTATGAGCCCAGGGCTCCAGTGTGCCATGTTCTGTACAGCAGAGACAAAGCTAAGTTTCACATCTAAAAACATAAGGAGCCAATCATACATAAGGAGCCAATCAGTAAATGCATGGAAGCACCAGGAAAGTGCTGAGGTGAGATTGGATAGCAGTAGTGATCTTGGCACAGCAGCAGCCTAACAGCTGTCAGACTTTGAATCTACAGTGGGATGATTTGAATGAGTAGAAGTGCTTTATTGATACCTAGTTTATTAAGAGAAACATGGGAAAACATGTAGGGGATTTTTCTTTTATCGGAACAAATAGAGGTGGGTAGGTAAAGAGGTAGAAGAATTTTTTTTTTCTTTTCACAATTAAACCAATCTTTACATGTCTTAATTTCAGAGAGGCCTAATTCTAAGGTTTGTCATAATCTGTGGTCTATTTGTTAGATTGGCAGTAATTCAATACTAAAGAAAGGATAATTTATTACCCTTATCTAATTTGAAGATTTTGCACATTTTTCCAGGATTTGTTCTCTTTTTAAAATTCATTTTGATGATAGAATTGCATTTTTAGTAGATTAAAAACATCTAAGAGTCTTGTTCTTTTATTTCAGTTGAACTTTAAGAATTAACCCCATAACTTAGAATTCTATCAAGTTTTCCAAAATGTTTGTCTCTTCTGATGGTACACCAAAAAAGCAGACATATGGTCTAGATCTATTGTGATACCATCCTGACTCGCACAGAAAAAAGCACAACATGAAGGTTTTCTCCCTCATTTGTTCCTATTTATCCTATAATGATGTTTGTGAAATACAGTGGAATTTTATTTTGCAGAGAATCTTCCCATGGTCTTAAATCAAATATATGTGGCTCTAATTTTCTTGGAAAGCTCCATGAGGAAACTAGGAAAACCTTTAATGTAAAAATTTCTTATTATAACTACTTCGAGAGGGATTTGTAATTTATTAACAGTCTTAGCACATACTCTGCTGCACCACAGAATAGTTACCAGTTCAGCTATGGAAATGTTCTGGAGATTTTTTATTAATTAGAAAATTATTGTGTTGATGGTTTCAAGCTTTGGAGTATGTAGTTGTCTTGCTAAAACTTAGGCACCAATGGAAACCCATCCAGTGTAGAAATCCTCTGTAAACCCTGGTGTTCTTGCAAGACAAAGGACTGTGGTATAAAGTCTGTGTTCTGTTTAAGTCTCACTGAATTTGAACCTGTCTTGACAGAGAGGCTTTGCAGCCATAGCAGGGCCTAGTCACTAAGTGCAGCTGGAGAAAAAGTACTTTATTTCTTCTCAGAGTTTGTTTCATTAATCTAAGAAAGTGCAATCAGAAATAATTTCATGCCTTCTTGTAATTGTTGAATGGATTAAATATTTCTATTTATAAAGTCTTATAAGTGAGGAACACAAATACGAAACTTGTTGGATGTCTTTCTCCTTCAACCAAATTTTTGGTTTTATTGTAGTAGGTATGTATTTTTCCAAACAGTTAGAATTACAAATTTTTACCATAGTGAATAAAGAAGAAGTTAATGTGTCTTCTTACTACTAGCGTCCATTCTTTACTGGTTATAGTGATACTCAGCTTAGGTTGTGCAAGACATTTAGTGAATTTAGTTTTTTTCAAAAAACTTTTATCCTGAATATCTCTGAGTATTTGAGAAGCTAAAAAATCTTGGGAAGTGTTGCAGTGAAAGTGATAGTAATCTATGCTGTCTACTGTTTTGTCTAGAGTAAAGATGTTATGAGCCAAACATTTACCACTTGAATTAAAGGCATAGCTGGGAGTAGACTCAGGGACTTAAAGTGCCTGGTTCTCTCAACCATTAAATGATCGTTTTAAACTATAAATAGACTCTCCAGGTCTCTGATTTACCTTCTTCAGTGAAGATGAACTCTGAAACCTTCACAACATTTGAGCAGCATGAGTTGCAGCTGAATAGTTCAGTGTCTGTGGCCTGTGAAAAGGAGAAGGAAAAAGGGTAGAAGACTGGAGAACTTATTAAAGAAGATAGTAACTATGTTAGGCTCCATTTCATCTTGAAATGAAAAGAAATTTTTGATGCATCAGAGGTGTAGGATGGATGAAATACTGTCTTGGGACCCCTTTCAACTGTACCAATTCTTTGTTTTTTAGAACTTCCTAGGGAATCATGGGAAAAATCAACAACTGTTTTTCTAAACTTAAGACAGGAAGTCTTACAGTATGCTTGCCAGCAGTATCAGGGGACCAGATTAAATTTCTTAGGAGAACCTGCCTCTTCTGTTTTCCAATCTGCAACCTGGCTGTGATACTGCAATATAGCCAATTCTAATTATTTTCCTGTCCTTATTTTGCAGCTTTTACTGTATTAATGGCTATTTTCTGTGTCCACCTAATGATTTATACCACATAACTTTTAATGAACAGTGTTTCTTCCTTTTAGTTTCGTTTTATTGCTCCTAAGCTGCAATGTCACAGCAGGCAGCTACTGGTTGCGCTTGTCTTTTTGCATGTTTCTCATCTGTTGGTTCCTTGACTTTGTATGTCTTATAGCAGATATCAGCCAAGGCACTCGAATATTTTTTATCAGGACTCAGTAGAGTTTCCTACAGTTATTTCCAAATTTTCTTATAAAATAATAATGATAAATCTTCTGATGCATATAAATATTCCACAGAGAGAAAACCGTGATGGTATCTTAAAGATGCATCTGTTGCTTAAGTGCACTCAATACATGAAAATGGATGGCCAGAGACTTGGGACTGAAGGCATTTTCACTGAATATAGAAAGCCGTAGATCAATATGATACAGGAGAATTAGACCGTAGAGACTCATAAAGGTCAAAAAGATGAAGTTTGAAATCAAAATATGGAGCCATAAGGACCTGTCAAAGTCTTTAAGTTAATCAAAGCTACTAAAGAGTGCTTAAAATTGTCTAATAAGAGATAGAGCCATTGCAACCAAATTTAAGAGCAGCTAAAATCTGGTAATAGAAAGCTTGAGTGGATCACAAAACAGGTATTGATCTTGTGTATGCAGGTGATACAGGCACTAGGGAAGGAACTGTGGAATTCTCTGGACTGTGCTAATGTGACTCAGAGGACAAACATCTTCAGATTTTACAGCATACTCAGATAAGCTGGATGTTTCCTTCAGAAAATGTTTCTTTTCCCTTGAGAAGCATAATCTCACTTGAATTTGCCTCAGGCTAGTAATAAAAGAATAACTTTTAGAAAGCTTTATTACTAGAATGAAGAATTTAGTTTGAGGCTCGTTCTCATTTCAGTCATACTAACATATACATTAATCTTAGTTTTTCTACTGAGAGACTGGTAAAGGGTATATACTTTCCACATACCAGAGCAAAACATGCTGTGTTTTGCTGTGGAACTTAAAAAAAAAAAAAAAGAGGAATTTTCTTTGTTTCTTAGAAAATAATAGGGTTTGGTTTGGTTTGGGTTTTTTGTTTTTTAATTATTAGTGTTATTGTTTCACTGTTCTGGAATTGTTCTGAACACAAAACTTTTCCAGAAAGTGTATTTGTATTCTAGAGTTTTTGTAATGAAACAGGATGAAAAAAAGAAAAACAAAGTCAGACTTTTTTTCTCTTTCATCAATTTTTTAAAGATAAATTGAAGATGGAATGTTTTCAGAAGTACTTTGTCTATCAGAGAAAAGAGTCTGCCTTTTTTTTACTTGCCATCTCACAAAATAAGTTTGAAATTTCTAGTCCAGAAAAGTGACCAGAAAATAAAATTGTTATTATGCTTTTCTTAAGTTTCCATTTGACTCAAGAAAAATAATCTATTGCAAAACCAGGAAACAATCTCACAGGCATGATATATAAGAAAATGTACTATTTATATGATGTATGCCTACTTTACACTCGTTTCCTTTTTCAATCCTTTTTTCTTCTGTAATGCTAACTCCATTGGGTATTAACTGGGTTTTTTATGTTTTAGAAGTTTAACAAAGTAGAACCTCTCTTCTTTTGATGCTGCACATGCTACTGCAGTTGTAAGCAATAACAAGTTACTTTAAGAGGGTAAAACCAAAAAACCACAAAATCATGAGAAATAGTTTCAGAAAATGCTAAAACCTATTGATCAATGGTACACGTCTGCTTACCTTGGTCAGTAAAGTGAGTTACCAGCTTGGCATTCATGGCCAAGGTAAATGGGAAATATAAACTGGCTGAACTGATGTGCATATATATCCAAATGTGAGCTGTTTAAGGTGGTATTTGAGCACACATCCAGCAATCATCTTGCTGTTTCATTTATTTAATTTTGAAAAAGAGGCTAAACTGCAAGGTGTTTGCTTCCTTGTTTAGAATAGTATGAATCATCCCTTTTTTGAGAAACATAATTATTAAAGTAGCTTAAAGCTGTGAAATACATTTTTAGCTGCAAGGAAACTATCTCTACTACAAACTATTCAGTTCAACCTGTGACAACTGACACTGACTGCAGTCCTCTTCTGAGATTCCTGTAGCAAGCTCTTTCAGGGACTTCCAGGTCATGTAAAATAACTTGTTTATGGACCAATGCCATCTGATTTGTAATGTCTTTCAAGTCTAATTAACAGGGTGAAAAGTGAACACATTCATTAACCAAAGTGAACACACTCAAGAACTTTGTATTGGGCATATGTGTATCTGTTATATAGATGATGAATGTTTGATTCAGAAGTCCAAATCTTATCTTGTGCTGTAGATGTAGTTTTCATTATCGTTATTTAGATGTCATACTGCACCCTCAGCTCTATGAGGCCCTGTGTTTGTTGCTGCCTCTGATAACCACAGAAAAAGTACCTGAAACCCCCTTCAGACTGTGCTCAGGAGGCTCAAGGACTCACCATTAAGAGATGTGAACTTCTACTTTCCTTTGACTGGATAAGTTTTGAATGTGAATGAAAAAGGAGAAAAACAGGAAGACAGAAGCTTGGGTGCCGAAGTTTTGTGCTGTGCTAATTTTAAATTGAATTAATGAGTGAAACTGAAACCAGAGGATATTTCCAAAGGACTTGTGCTTCATGGAGCTGAGTTTTTTCCATTGCTGTGGACCTAGAACATTCAGTTATCTCTGGAAAGTAATCCGTAACTGTCATTGAAGACTAAAAAGCAGAACAAAAAAGTAGATGGCATAGTTTTAGCTTAGTTTTATCAACAAATAGAGCTTACAGGATCATGTCAGGTGTTCTTACTCTTCTGCAAATAAGTAAGGCACCCACTCCCCCACTACAAATATGTTTGATTGGAGAGTCGTCTTAGATGACAACATGGCATTGGGACAAGTTGCATGAAAAACAGTGGCCCAGTAGGGGGAAAAAAACTAAATTAGTTTCTGCATTGAAAGACAGATTTGCAGCTGAGTCCATTACTTGGTCCAAGTGGTGTCAGGTGCTGGTCAATGAGTGTGCACATCAGCACACGTGTTGTTTGGGACTAGACACTGCATCTCTTAATTTTTAGCAGTTGGACTGCTAAATCCTACAGGCAGGAGTATGGGAAGGGGGAATGTGAGAGGATTAAATGGATCAACTTAAAAGATTTGAAATAGAAACTTACAGGAAATCAGACTTCCTTGTTTCCAGTGCTTGTGGAGCTAGGTTTTTTGTATGGGTTGTGTAGCTTTATTTGGTACATAAGCAGTATTTCCATGGAATCAGAATTGACACAAACAGGGAGAGCTGGAAAAAAAAAAAAATAGGTCTGTCCTGCAGTATTCTGGAGCCTTTGGAACAACTAAAACTGTATTTAATATAGGGTATTTTTTTCTTATGTTTTGTTTTTAAGAAGACAAAAAAAATGCAGTAAACCTCTAATCCAAATTTAAGGAAAATAAAAAATCAGTGGAGGTAAAGACAGGCTGCTTCACCTGATCTCTGATTTTCAAATTGCTGAGCAACCCCAGGGTAAAACATAATTCTGATGTAAATGTAAAGTGCAGTGCAGTCCCTTAGGATATTACTTATATAGACCACTTCATATCTTTCTGACATTGTTCTTCAAGAATATAAAAGGAGTTTCTGACAATCAAAATGGAACAACTTCAAAGTAAATGATATTAAATTCATGATAGAGGAGTTATATAGAGTTATTATTAGTTATATCAGTTTATATATCTCTGTTACATCAATGTTAACTTTATCCACTGGATATACGTGGTTTGTCCTAGAAGGAGAAACATCAGATTATTGGAAGGTTACTTTAGATCTCCTAAAGGAATGCATTTAGACAGATTTTACTCATAAGTGCTGTTAGTCATTTCAGAGTAAAAATTTTCTGGTGACCTGAACTTTTGGGGCATCATTGATACAAAAGTTGTTTTGCATGTTGTATAGGAGGCACTAGATGTCTTTGAGGGCTGAAGTAATACAAATGAAGAGTTCCTAATTGCAGTCATGAACTTAACAGAAGCTCCTGCTTTCACCTTGAAGCACAGCAAGGAACAAGACAGGAGAATGACCCTGGTGTGTGAATTCTTTATGATTCTAGCTATAAGCCAGAATGTTTGTGCAGTGGTAAAAAAAAATAAATTCGGTTACAACATTTAGGAAGTTTCAGCAAGATACTCCCAAGGGAGACAAAAAAGGTAGTCTGGGGATTCACACATAAAACAAATCTCAGCAGAGATGATTGGAGCAGTTTGGACTGAAGCCGGATAAAATCATGGTTTTTGTTTCATGTCTTGCAATAATGTGATTTCTCCAACATTGCTCTTATCTTCAAAGCTGAGCTTATTTTGAAGCTGAATTTATCTGACAGCTTTGTGTCAATGACTGAAGTCATGAAAGCTCATTATGATTTCATCTACAGATTTCAAAGTCTCTTCCATTACAAAGATATGTCTTTATTAAGCATGGAGAAACCTTAATTTTACTGTAGTCAGTGCAGTAGCAACCTTCGTTGTACAGTTGCAATCAAAATGGGAAAAAAGGGTGCATGAAGCATAACATTGAAAATTACCTCAGAAGCCTGATAGAGCAGTTACATAAAATTGTTCTGTAGCCATGCTTACTGTTCTTAAAGGATATGACCCATGGTAGAAGTGGGCTGAGCTCAGGAAAGTGTTCCAAAGAAAGGGCAAGGATTTGGATTCTTGTAAATCAGAGTACGCAGGGTTCTAGTGTATGAAGGACCAATATATAAATTAATGACAGGTTTAGAGAGGGAACATTCTGTGTACTCTATACCATAGTATGATGAGTTTTAAGGAAATATGAAACCAGTGAAGGGAATTCATTTCTATCCAGGGCATTGTTAAATGATGTAACTTGTTGCACAAAATTGTTGAGGCTTAAATCTTAAGAACCAATAAAACTCCACACAACTAAAATTGTACGGGATATCAGGATGAAGTAGAATTATAATAGACAAAAAAAATATAGATTTTTATTAGCATAGTAAATCAAATTTTAAAGTCTTTTTCCTGAATATTAACAATCAGATTCAGAGCTGTGCTTTTTGCATTCTGCTTATTTCTATGCTGCCTTTTGACAATAACCAGGGAAGACATGTCTGATCTAGAATGGCATTTCCAATGTTCCTCTTTGTAAGGGAACGTTGAATCAGTTTGCAACAAATTGTCCCTCTGATTTATTTTGTTCCTTTTAGGTTTGGTCACCTTTACTTAAAATGGCACAGTGCAAACACAGTAATTGTGTTTACACATTTTATACCAAAAAGTCTGCTCACATGTAGACCTTAACACAAAGCAGAGTTTTGTTTCAGTATTCTTCAATTTGACCTCAGTAAATTGAGGCATGGATGAAGCCTGAATAAGTAATATGCACTGTTGCCATTTATAGCTTCACTAATTCAGCAGCTCTTGAAGAGTGCGAGACTGATTTGTTAGCTGAGCTGACTGACAGCGGTCCTTAGCCATCTGAGTGCAATTAAATGGAACTCTATCCAAATTAGTTATATTTATGTGCCAGCTTTTATTTTTACTTAGTCTCAAGGCATCGTAGTAATTTTTAATTTATTTGGCTGTGGTAGGATTTTAATTTTCATTGAAAATAGCGTGAGGCAGCCATGTTCTTACACAAGTTATGTGAGGTTGAGAAATAATTTTAAAAACTTCTGAATATTTATTGATGGAGTTATCAAAACTTCCTTTTTTTTCCCCCCCTTGGTTCATTCCATTCTCCCTTTCACATTAAGTTGTTGACTTAGAATACTTCTGCACTAATAGTGCAGGCACCAAATAAAAGGCATTTAGTTATTCAAAGCCTCTGACATTTATCTTGAACAAATATGATCACAAGCCTTAAAAAAAGAAAACATACATTTTCATTGTGTTTATTTATGTCTTACTTTGTATCTTCAGGATGATGTGACTCAGCCTGTTGCAGCATTCTGAAATAATAATATTTAGATCTGAATACTCCAGTAGATGGGATTGTATTCTTCTTGTCTGAAAATATAAACTTATGTGAACACTAAGCTAATTTAACAGAATTCACAGTGATTTGTCCTTGCAGGGCGAAGGGCAGGATGAAATGTCACAGTCACGCTATCAAGACACCTTTCGTTACTTGAAAGCATCATCATGCTGCATATTTCTTTCAGCTAGAGAAATGCAGCCGAATATAAAAGTATTAATCCTTCCAGAACAGAGTTGTTTCTAATTCAGCAGTATACTTGTTATTTCATCTGAAACATCAGAAAGCTGAAATCGTAAAAACAGGCCTTTCAGTTTATGTTTCAGAAAATCTCTAACCTTGTTACTCATAACAATTTTTAGCATAAGAGGTCAGTGAAACAAGTTATTACCTTGTAAAGATACAGGTGTTCATTTATCTATCATTTGAAATTTGTGATGCCCCTACATAGACTGGGATTGGTCCAGAAATAGGTCAGTGCTAAAATGCAGTTTTTGCTTTGCCTAGTCAAGGAAGCTCCAGATGGAGAAAAGCAGCTGTAGACTATACCTGTATTTCTTCAGCTGTCTGATTGAGAGGAGGGACAGATTCCCTTCAATCTCTTTCTAATTTAAATCGATCTCCAGAAGGAAAAGTGGAAAAACCCCCATCCACAGTAGCAGAGCTGACATGTGATGCTGCAGATACTTTGCCAGTTACACAGGCTGGAATTGCCAGGCACCAGGTCAGATACCAGACGGTTCCTCAGCCAATATCTGTGCAGTGCTTAGCACAACACTCCTCTGTGTTATTGCTCTGTTGCTCAATAGCAGCCTCATCTTTAGTTCATGAAGATTATTTATGAAGGTAGTGGCAGATTCCAGGATTCTTTATAAAAATCTATTTACATGTTGGTTATTGTGGGGACGTTGTATGTGACTTTGTCAATTTACTGTTCCGGTAATGTCATAGTACTGAGGATATACCACTTATTAGCAAAAATTTCATTTTTTGCAGCTGAGTTTATTCTGCCCCTATCCCCTCAGTACAAACTCTATGAAAAACATGAGAGTTTGTCAATAGACCAACATCTCTTGGCATTGCCTGACTTAGCTAAGTATTTTCACAGCCTTGGATGACATTAGCAAGCAGAAATCCAGAGATTATATCTGGCTGTTACTCTACCTAGAAAACCTATAATTCTGCTTTAAGCCGAAATGAAATATGCTCACTATATTCAAAGCATGAGAAGAGATTCATTCAGAAGTTTCTGAAATTTTCAGGCAGTTGTTCACAAAATTAGAAGTATACTCTATGTTTTCACACAGGAACACATAAACCTCTTTGCAAAGGCACTAAGTTCCCTATTAAAATAGTTAATTTATGTATCCTATCCCTTACTGAAAAGCTGATCCAGAGTCCCAATGCACATATTGAAGCATTTGTGTGAGATAGCTTGGCAGAATGAATATTTTGTTAAAGAGTTTTAAAGTACTTAGAAAAATAAGTAATAGCAGTGTATACTATCTTCTGAAATGTAGGGCTAAAAGAAATATTAGACATATAGTGAAATCTGTCAACAACAATTTTGTATGAAGTAGAAAAATGATCCATTACACAGAATGCAAGGAAAAAAGCAACTGGTGGATTAGAGGAATTAATCCATCAAAAATCTTGCTGGGAGTCATATGAATGTAATTTTGGAAAAAAAAAAAGTAAAAAATGCAGTGTTGTTTGGTATCTCTAGTTAGGGAAGCGTTTTCACTTCTTTCCTTTGTTTTCAGAATGACTGATGTTTTATTTGCTGATAAGTTTTCTAAGTAAAACTGAAGCATAATAATATGAGATGCCTTATCTGTAAAGTGAAATCTGTCTTTCCTTTATAGTCCCACGAAAACTAACATTGCCATAAACTTCATAGGAAGAAAAACATATATGAGCAGAATTTTCTGTGTTGTGAGAGGCAGATAGTGTGAAATTTAGAGAAGAAAGGAAAATCTAAATAACAGGAGTGCAAGATTTTACAAAAGTATTTGTCTTTCCTAAAGCTACAGAAGAACTTTGCCTAGTATAGTCAGACAAATAGAGATGGAAATGATGTATTAATTTTTTGCCTTTTGTGAGGTAGGTACCTTTCATTATTTGGAGGAAATTTATTGAAGAGTTTAGTTCTTAGAACTGCGTTCTCCCTGCAGTCCCAGCCTGAGAAGGAACATGTGCTTTTTTAACTTTATGTTCACCCTTTCCTTTTTTCCCTCTGCAGCACACCCTCCAGAGTGGTTTTATTTTTTTTCTTTTGAACATAGGTGCCATCTTAGGTAGAGTACTTTCCCTGCTGTTGAATCACTTTAGGCACGCAGGTTTACAGCACAGACCATGCTGAACACCATTCATTGGGAAAAACTGGCCATTTATTCCTCTTTTCCATTTACCATCTTTTAAGCAGTTAATTATCTGTGAAAGCAAAATAGATTTTCGTTTAGCCTGTGGCTGCAGGTCTCCTAAGAGGTAATAATTCCTTTGAGATACATTGTGAAATGTCTTTCTGAATTCAAAGTAAACTGTATCAGCTTACCTCCTGTATCCATAAGTTTGTTGACTCCTTCAGAGGTTCTGATAGGTTCGTAGCTTCCTTTTAAAGAAAAGCAGAGCATATAATTTTGTTCTCCAGCAGATCATATTTGTTCGTGTTCCACTAATTTCATGCTTTATTACATTTTCCCTGATTTGCCCAATTCAGATGTCATGCTCATTTGGTTAGTTCCCCTGAACTTCCTGAAGTATCTTTTAAAAGTGATGTCACATTTAGCATGTTTCAGGCTTCAGATAGGAAGGTAAATTTAAGCAAGCTGTGTGTCACTTGTATTAGTTTTCCTATTTCTGCTTCTGCAGTTACATTCTTCGGTGACATTTTTTACTCTTTTTATCTATTTGTGCCATCATGTCTTCAACTAACACAGCCTGCTGTTGTCTTACCATTTCTAAATACCCCTTGTATGGCCTCAGAGTATACTGGGCCTATAGACTCTGTAGCAATCTTTCTGTCCCTAATATCCTTGAAGTAGGACTCCATCTTGGCTTTTAGACCTCACAAAGTACCTCCTTGAATTCTTTTCTGGTCTCTCTCATTATGGTTTTGCATTTTTTATGCTAGATTCCTTATCATTTCCCTTCATTCTTTCTTTGTACCCAAAATAAAAAAAGCTTTTTGCAGGGTGGTGTCATCTCCCTGCTGTTTAGTTCTGATGATTTCTTTTTGCCCTTCCTCAGATTTCTTGACTGGCAGCAAGCATTTGCTCTCTGCCTCTGAAATACTGCTCCTGGTGAGCTTCCCTGCTGTAGTGCTCTGCTGGGTCACATCCCTCTGCAGGTCCCTCATTAATGGTTGTACTGAACCCAACTATCTTCTTTGTTCATTTGTACTGTAGAGGAGGGGTCGGTCAGGGACTAGCCCCCTAACACTTTTCTCTCAAATAGGGTCACCTCTCAAGGCAGCAGAATTCAGCAAAGAAAATTCTTTTTAAGCTTTTCTGGGAAAAAAACCCTCAAAACTGTTGGCCAAAATGTATGTGTTTTTGTAATTTCATTCATTTTTCTTAACCTTGGGCAGGTTAACCAGTAGTCTAATTTGCTTAGTCAAGGGTAAAAGCTGAGTTCCTGCAGGGAACTTTTTGCAGCTACTGAACATTTCTATTATATATTGAATCCCCGAAATACCTCTTCTCCCCCACTTGTGCCCTGATAGCCCCACATTTCCACCCTAAGGGTGGTCAAACAGGAGGACTCAGAATCCATGGTCTGAGTTCACATTTTATGAGAACATTAAATTTATGGAAAAAACACAGCATTTGGTTTCTGTAGCTGTTCAAAATCATATTTTTTATGCAGTCACAAACTGACACACAAAGTGGGTTTAATGCTTGATTGTCACTGCTAAAACAGGGCCTTACTCAAAAGGCAGTGAAGTTGATTTAGTCTTCCTCTGATTTCACGGATAACTGAGTCAGTCTCGGGTTTTTTGTTATTCTGACTGCTTTTTAAAACAGATAAGCACTTGCTTGTAAATGGATTCCCAACAGTTAAGGAATTGTGTAACATTGCCATTGGAGATATTTATTATGAATTGGATGCAAGGGACTTTCGTTTGTTGGCTGGATAATTTTAATTTTAGGTATCTTTTTCTCCCTACACAGTTCAATGAGTATATATATATATATATATATTTCTTTTTAATCTGGCCTGTTTTTTAAAATTGTCGCTTATCAAATCCAGTAAAAAAAGAAGTCCTTTGAAGCTTCAAATTTGACATGTTCTCTTGGAGAAATGACTTTAAAGGCTGTGGGAGTATGAGCAGTCCCTGAAGAATTAACTTTCCAACTCTGTAAATGCACAGAACCAAGTACTTAGTCATTGGAATAAGGAACGTGATTAAGAAAGCAAAAAGCTCTAAACCCCACAGCTGGAGCACAGATGCCAACAAACATAACTTTGATGCTTCACAGATGATTTTGAACACAAAGCTGTTCCAATTGATTCCTTCCCTGCATTTTCCTTGGAAAAACATTAAGTGCTCTGTGGTTTGTTTGTTGGTGTTCTTAAGTGGTGAAGGGATTATACGAGTTCATAAAGAAAGGGTTTTTCCTAAATGGATACGTGCTTGTTCAATTCTATTAATTAAAGTTAACAAACCATATGTCGGTAGATTTTTAAGTGTACAGTACAAACAGTGCAATTTTCAGTGCTTTTCTGGATGTGAGTTTTTAAAGGTAAATGAAGATGTGATACATTTACCGTGTGATAGGAAACTTCAAGGTTTAATGCTTGAGAGTTTGTACCATCTCAGAAGACCTTTTTTGAACTTTAGAAAAGCAGAAAAGCCCTTAAAGGCCACCTCTAATATTTGCCAATTGCGATCTTGCAGTGGAGTCTAACTTCCAGTTAGTGTTGAAGTTACAGAAGGTATCCACATACATATAGGTATATCTGTGGCATGTTCTGGGTTGTAAATTGGTAATTTTGTAGGTGTGTCGGCACTGATGTACATGGTAGTTGAGCATATTGTAAAGTTTTAGTAAGAATCAATAACACAGCCATACTGGGAGTGCAAAACAGACACCAGACACCTGTGTGCTGGGGAGCAGCTTCATCCAGGTTTGACTGCCTAAGGTAAAGGATATAGAAGGTAAAGGGAACTGATTAAAAAAATGTCTAAAAGGATTCTTTGGGCTCTGACTTGACTGAATCACTATTGGTCCTGCTGGGATCAGGCTCTTCTTTGGAGAACTCACGCTCATCTGGATTTCCTGAAAGCCATTTCGCTGTGAAATGGTCATTTAGGTAAAGAATGACTTTACCTGTTTCAGTTAGTGGTTTAATTCAAGTGTTGTTCTCATTTCTCATACTTTGAATAATACCAATCATGGTTTGTTTCATTCATCAAAAGCAGTAAAGAATAAATGAATTACTCTGAATTACTACCAATGAAATTTGTATCTCAGTCACCATAAGTCCTGCACAGTCCCAACTATAATTAAAAATGGTGCAGAACAGGACTTCTGAATCATACTGGCAGTATCCCAGGTTACACAGAGAGATTAGACAAAAAAAAAAAAAACCATCAAAGAAAAAAAAAACAAAACCCCAAACAAAAACTACAGCAACAAAACATTAGAAAACATAAAGGTTTGTCTTAAAGAGCTTGTTTAATAACAATGCTGTTATTTTCAGATCAGGAACCAAAGAGCAGTTATTGTAATGCCTGTTGCATGGAAGAGCATCTTCCTGACTTTCTGAATTATTATGTCTCCGTTTTCTTACGCCTTCATTGTATCTGTGGGACAGATAGTGCCCATATAAGGATTTAAAGTACTGTAATTAATGCAAAAATATTGCAAATTTTGAGGAAAGAATTCTCAACACTTTTTTGTTTTAATTCATCTTATCTTTTAAATGATTTCAAAATTACAAATAAATCTTGCAAATGTGTATTGGTGAGGGAGAAACAAGTAAAATAAAAGACAGTGTATAATGAATGCAGTTTTACCCATATTAACACATCCTACAGATTCACTGTTAACCACTTCCTTATGTCACAGTAAAGTCCTGAACTAAGGAAATCAAAGCTGAATTGTGGCAGGACCACAATTGTTCTCCTCTTCCCACTACCTAAAATTCTTAAATTCTTGGGCAGTTTTTTTGGTTGGTAAAACTTATCACATGCTAGATCTTCACAGCATAGCAAATGAAGTAAATAATTTCACTCCTTTTCAGAAAAGTAGAAAAATAGAAAAGGGAAACCATTTTTTACTCTCCACTGCCTAAGCCTTTGATGGGATTTGAAATGTTGGAGAACTTCCCCTCCCACCTCTGCTTATCTAAGGGCTAATGACTGGCTGCCTGCAGATGAGAGAGTAGCTCTACCTGATTAAGGCCTCATGCTCAGAACTTAATTTTTGATTTACAGTATTCTCCATGACTTGATGCTGATGAAGATTCCTTTCTGTCACCTTTTTTTCCCACTCCAACATTGAAGTAGCATGCTATGAATGAGAAGTCTGAGTTTGATTCTTTTCTGAAGAGGGTATGAAAATGGAAGTTTGAAGTTCTGTGGAAAAAAACTACAACAAATAAAAAAAAAATTTGAATGTCAGTCTCTGCCTCAAACAATTCCTAGACTGTTAATAAAGTATCCACATGCTCAGAAACACATTTTAAACCTTTTCAGTAGTTCTCATTATTTTCCTGGGGCTCCATTCTGAAGAGATTTCAATTTTACAGTCCTATTTGCGCCCTCTATATCAGATGAGTATAATTACTGTGTAATCACAATCAGGCCATGACATTCATAGGTCATTGCTGATATCACATGATAACAAAGACATCTTAGATATAAAGCATCTGGATTTTCATTTCACATTTTCACATCTCATAGTTCTGAATTCAAAGACACTGGTGGTAAATAAATTTCATATATGTTGGTTGATATTGGTGAAGACTTCATTACAATTACATCTAAGAAACATGATTTATTTATTTGTTTAGATTTAAGGAAATAAGGAAGTTGCAGACTCAATCATTTCATTACAGCATCTAGTAACAATAACAGAGTGAAAGCTGCACATGAATATTTGAAAATTCTCAACTGTGAAGTATTTTATGAGAAACTTGTTGCAGTTAAGTTAGAAAACAGATTGCTTGGATTCCCACCTATTTACTAACACTTGTAATCCCATTACAAGCAAAAAAGAATACACCATTTGTGTGAAGCCAAGAATTTAATCTTAGTCTGATTACAGTCTTAGTGTTTCTTACTTTTATAACAGCCTTATCAAATAGTTTAAATTACATGTTGGTAACATAAATACACAAACTCTTTTGTCTCTACCTTTCTCTGGTGTTTGACTGCCCTTGGATATGAGGGTTGATGGTTTCAGTGTGGGGGTGGGTTTACAGCAACTGGTCAGTATCCTGAGCCATACTGCTTGGCCAGAAGTATGACATTGATAAGTATGATTTCTTTTCTCTCAATTTAGGATGCGGTTGAGAACTTTTTTATGTTTGTTAAGAGACTTTGTGTCTTGCTTATTGTTTGTTGATTTGCAAGTCCATATTGCAGCTGAATTTACTGTGTGTGTTTTGCATATGTTGGGTGCTTGCTCTTTGTTCTCACTGCTACCCCAAGGCTTAACAAGAATGGCTTGACTGACCTTGCTCCTGAGGTTGCATTCATTTGATGACCAGTAATTGGCCATCAGAGATGTTTATGGGCCTTGGGCTTCAGGTTTTGCTCTCTGACAGTTCTTTTGAAGCTTCCTTTGTGCTTTGTTTTATTAAGGGGGTCTAATGGGTCATTCTGCTTTCAGTAACTACATGTTACAAATGCCCATTAGCTACAAAATACATATTGATGTAGACATTACATCACACAATTATAACAGAGCAGATGAAAAGTTAAAGCAGGCAATAGAGATCTGGTAATTAGATAATTGCTATTGCTTGCAAAAACAAATCTTCAGGCAAACCAACACAAGCTCAGGCACAGCGCAGCAGGTCCTTTAGCCTATTTGTTACCTTAATGCAAAACCTGTGGCCTGGTACAAACAGCACACTCCCTATTTATTGAGCTACAAAGCTAGGAAGCATGACAGTGGTTTTGTTATGCTTAGGTTTCAGGTGGACCATTCATGCTGGAGTGCAAGAGGGGCTCCTCAGATGGTTTAATGGTACTTGGCATACCCATGAAAAGAAAACAAAACACATTGGATTTTCAACCCCAAATCTCTTAATATGGACATCAATGTTTCAGGAATCCCATTTCAGCTAAGGATTGGGATAGCTGTCTCTGGATTTTATGCAGTAGACTTCACATCCACTGGAATAAATCACTTATGTCATGAGGTTATGATTCTTAGTGTTAGGCTAGTAGCCTTATCCTATGGACAAATAAAGATACGTCTGGGTTTTGTGGTTCTGCTAGAGAACTTTGGACATTCTCATTTAACTGCTGATTAAATACAACTGTCCCTTGATCAAATACAACTGTTGTATGTTCATATCTCACTGGCTGTGATGCCAGGCAGGCCCACGTTAGTGTTCACTTTGCCAAAAAGAAGATAATACACTGTACTGATAAAAGTACACAATCTTAACACTACGTGTTGCTGTTCTGATCAAAAGCTCCTCTGAGACAGATGCTTCTGTTTATTATCAATTAAAGTAGATATAAAATACACAGCTCTCCTCATCACTTTTCTTAAGCTCCTGTGCCTAAAATGATATATATATATATATATATTTAAATTAATAATCTTCAGTGTATGAAAGGGGCTCATGGGACCTCATTAAAGGAGTCTCAAGGAAATCTGAAGTTGGCATAATGTGAATCCATGTGACCCTCTGGTAAGGAATTGCTTTGTTTGTTAGAAATGCAAGCAATCTCTGCACCCACTTATCCTTCCTGCTAGAAGAAAAGATCTCTTCTTTCAGATAAAATACAACTTTAGGGTGTAATAATCATTTTTAGTACTATTCTAGCAGAAGGTGTTGTTCCTGTATTCACTCTGTTTCCTCCTGTGCTAAGAATTGTTCTCTGAGACTAAACTGATGGAAGGAGTGATGGGCATGTAAAGTATTTGAGGGTGATATTCTCATTTGACTTGAAATACTGAATGATTTAAATCTTGAGTTCTAATGTCACTGAATCCTACAAGAAGTAATTTGCATTTTCTGTAATGTTTTGTGTCTTTGAGACATGTGAGCAGCCATATGATTACAGATCCTGTGTTCAAGTATTAGCTAATGCTCTTTGGAACATTCACACATACAAAATGAAATGTCTTTTTGCCTCTGAGCAGGATAAGGCCCTGACATATTGGACTGATCCTTTCTGGAATCCTTGTTTTAAAACAATAAATTACCCTGTTGCATCTGCCACAGATTCTTTCAAAGGAAACAGTGAACTTTCCATTTTGTAAAATCAGATACTTTCTTTGTCATCCTGCAGAGCGATCACACTAACTTTTTTTCCTTTGTCATGAGATTTTAAAAAACACTTCCATAATCTAAGAAGTGGTTTGGCTATACCAGCTAGACGTCAAGGAACAAACAACTTCAAAGTTGTGACTTCTCACAGACTTGTCTAAACATGGAGAGATAGAGAGGCAATCTTAGGTGGCGAAACAGCTACAAAAATATTCTTTTGCTTGTATGAAATGTAAAAGAAAGAAAAAGGCAAGGTAAAAAAGCTCTGTTTCAAAACAGCATCTGTTGAAGCAATTTGCCCAAGCAATACTTGATGCTAAGACTAAGAAAGCTGGGTAATGATGCATGATTTTGTACACCTTAAACAAATCCTTATTAAACTTACATGTACTGTTCCTGCCTCCTGAAATCATTTTAGGCATCTCTCTCATGCCTCGCTCTGGTACAAAAGGGGTTGAATGGCTTAGGTTTCATATAGTATTGGAATCCATTAAGACAGAGAGTTCATGCACCTTTCAGTGTCTGCACAGCGATTGCTTTTATAAACCATGCCTTAAGGGAACAGCGTGTTCTGTACCTCATCATCACTGATACAAAAATATTTACTAAAACACCTATGCCTTGATGAGAAGCCACTATGTAAAGATGTACTAGAAGATGTGACCAAAACTTAAGTCCCACATAAACACATATATGAATTACAGAACTAAAAGTTAAAAGATATACCATTTCTTGTGCTCTTTTAAAACTGCAGCAGTGTAAGTAGGTGAATTAGGATTTAGGAAGCCACATTTGAGCCTTCCCTTTGAGGATTTGTGAGATTTTTATCTGCATGAAGATTATTGAAAATTCCATTCTGTCATCTCCTTTCTTCCCTCTCCCTTGGGATCCCAGGGACTGCTTGCACCCTCACAGTTTCATCCTCAAATTCCTATCAAATACTTGCATTTTCTTATCAATGGAATTTATTTAGCTGATACCTCAGTATCATTATCTTTTATTTATCATCTTTACTGCTTTTCTTTTTTTTTGCCCCATTAAGGATCTTTTCCTAGGCTTCTTAAGGAAAAGTAAGAAACAAAGCAGACTGCCTGTCCTACCTATTTTGGCCCATTTTCTACCTTTACTGGTCTTACTGGTGTTGCCTTGTCTTTGAAAGACTTCTTTTCTTGAGAACTTCTATATTTTAGTGACAAATTCCTGAGTATCAGAGAAGGCTGGCAGAGAGAAAGATGCTTTACCAAGTTATCCAATCAGGAAAAAAAAACCCACTACACAAAAATCTTTACCTATAATTTTCTCTTTGCATAGGTACAACTTCAGGCAACCTTTTCACCCCTGCTGTGTTGTGCGTTGGGGCTTGCTGGATGCCAAGGCTGCTCTGTTGCTCCTCTCCTCATCCTGGTGGGCAAGAAAAAATATAATAGGAAGCTCTTGGGCTAAGATAAGAACAGGGAGAGATCTTCTTCTAGGTTGCCCATCATGGGCAAAACAGACTTGACTGCGGAAATTATTTTATTTTATTTTATTACCAGTCAAATCAGAGTAAGGTATTGAGATTTAAAGCCAAATCATAAAAGAACCTTTCCCCCACTTCTCCCTTCTTTCCAGCTTAAACCTCATGGGTATGGGGGCTGAGGTCAGTTCATTACACATCATCTCTGCTGCTCCTTCCTCCTCAGGGGTAGAACTCCTCAGTTCTCCCCTGCTCCTGCATGGGGTCCCTCCCACATGAGATGGTTCTTCATTCAACTTGGGCTCTTCCCACAAGCTGCAGTTCTTCAAGAACTGCTCCAGCATGTGTCTCTTCCACAGTGCAGTCCTTCAAGGATTAGACTGCTCCAGCAGTGTAGTTCTCATCAAACTTATCTTAAAAGCTTTATTTGATAGGCCAGAATGTTTATAAATGGCCAGACATTTCAAATTTAAAATCACAGTGTGAATACAAAATACTTAAAACAGAACAAGTTGCCTTTTTTAGGAAAATAACAACACTAACACTTTTATTTTCCAGCTGTTAATGTCACTGTCCTGAAAATGACAAAGAGTTGATGGTTTACTTACAGACCTGTCAAAATGAAGCCTTATTATAAAGCCTACAGTGTAAATTCAGGGCACCCATCCTGACCTTGAGCTAAAATTCTGTCATGTGAGTTTCACTTGTATATTGCAGCCATGGTTATGTAGTTACAGGCAGTAAGTCCTCTCCACATTGCTAGGAATATTAGAAATACAACATCATGTATTACCCATCCCTCTTTTCCAATAAGTTAACGTGGATTTGTTTACATATTGCTTTGATAAGCAAACACAACATTCCTAACTACCAAATGGCAGTCTGCAGCCTCAGCATCCTGGAGCCATGTGCCATAGTTACATTTTCCAATCTCTGGCATGTAACTCAACTCTTGTAGCTTTTATCTATTTATGTCTCTTTTCTGGTGTGTTGAAGAGAAAAAATTTAGTAGATGTTATATTCACTGATAAACCGGGGGTTTTTTTTACCTCAATTTGATCACTGCAATGGGAATCAATGCTTGCTCATCTCCTTTTCTTCTTCCTCTCACAAATGAGTTTATGTGAATATTATGTCAAGAAATGGGGCAGAGCTGGCATGCAGAAATTTGATTTGCAACAAGACTGAAATGAGCATAACTGTGTATAAATAGAAGATAAGGATCCTGTGTGTAGATTAAGTAGTAAAGTCCTTCTTTAAGAGTTCTCATGAGTATTGTGTTAAGAAAATACATCGTTATACATCCAACTCGTTGAAACTCATAAAATGCTCCATTTGAACTGTACTTTTGATTTAGTTTTATCAGAAAACCAGACTCTGTTCCTGGTCAGTTTATTTTCATTACCACAGTATTTTCTTTGCAAGGATTTTTTTAACAGTCAATAGTCTCCTTCTCCCTTTGTTTTCTTCATTAACCTTCTGACTTCAATGTCTTTAGCAGTGACACGTTGCCCCTACACTGTGCTTAGCCTTTCTGCTGAGACGTCGAACAAGGTGTAAAATGAAAGAGCTTTAATCCTAAGGATTTTCCCCAGAGCAGCAGAGCATGGTGTTCAGAAATCCTGAAACACACAGGCTATTGTCAATTAAAACCTGTTCTGTTTTACGCCAGGGTCATGCCACCTGCAGAACAGCTCCTATTTGAGGAGGTGCAAAGGAAACCCATGGTTATTTTGCTGTATCTTCCTCATACTGGAAACTGAGCATAATATGAAGTCAGGATACAAGTAGTGCCTTTTTTTTTTTTTTTTCCCCCCAGAAACATCTGTCTTACTAGGAATTGGCTGAAGATCAAAAAGTGTTTTCTTTGCAGACAGAGAGTTTCAAAAATAAAACGTAGACAAATTAAGCACTTTGTAAATAAACTTTATATAAAACCAAGAGCATTAAAATGTCTAAAAATAAAAAGTGTTGTATGAGAGACATTGATTTATAGGGAGATTTTTAGATTGGCATAAATTAAATTGAAAGTGTGAGACAGGAGGTTCAGTTCTAATGTGATTCTGAAAAATGACAGGCACTGTTGGTGGATACAAAGGCAGGATGCAGATTTGCCTAAATAGAGACAGGTGTTGCTTTTGGGAAGCTATAGAGAGCGTGAACTTCTGGGAGAAAGTTATAGTGCAGGTACGTCAGAGGCCACGTGAGAGAACCACATACTTTTAGAATGGTTTGGAAGCTAGTTGAGATAACCCACAGCATTTAGTCACAGCAGAGCCATACTCTGGGAAACTGAATCCTGTGTTGAGTGTACATAATTTGAGAAATACCCACTCATGAGAAAATTGTATATTTATAATTGTCTGTGCAGTTTCTCTTACTGACCATGTTAAGCACAAATGTGAAAATTTGTAGGTAATTTGAATTTACATTTATTAGCACAACTGGAGGCATAGTTTTCAAATATCTGTTTCTATGCTTCTGTTTTTCAATCAGCAACTTGTAAAATTTTATACCATTAATTTGATTGTTCTTTTACTTTTTGTTGTATTTTTTTTCCCACATAGCCAGGGGATTTAACATGAGTTAAACTGATGCCTGTTGCAGCAATTTAACTATTGAGTTTAACTATTTAGTTATTTAGCAATTTAGCTCAGGTGTCCTCCTTTAGTGAAGGTCATGTTTTCCCATAGCAGAGTTGGCAGAAACAAATATGTTGGCTTTTTTGTTGCAGTGCTTCCTTGTCCAAGTGATTACAAGCTATAACTGAAGATGATTTTGTATTTATCTGCTTGACTGTAGCAGCAGTTATAAAGGTGTGGGCACACAGTCACATCTGTCAGCCTAGCTGTAACTTCTGCCCTGGGGAAAAGCAGATGTTTGTAGTATGATAACGTATTAAATTGTGCTTAACTGTATTTTTGGTTCAGTTTGCTTCCACAGGCCTTGGTCAAGGCCTGAAAAAGATGCTTATAGCACAATGGATTTTTTTTAAACCTACCTTCTATACCTATTTGCCATAGGTCCAGTCAGTCAACATTGCTTTGAAATAATTTGGGGAATGGGACTTGTATTTGTTTCTCTCACTTATGTACAGAGGAGTGGCCTTTGAGCTATGAAGACATGGATTTTCATATGCACATTAACTTTCCACCTTTGAATTACCTCTGAGTAGATGATTGGAACTTTCCGGTATTTGGCATTTTGGAAGATGAGATAAAAAAAACTGTCTGGTGCTGGATGGATCTGGCAACAACTGTATTTTGCAATCTTCACTGGGCTTCCAAATCCATACTCAGATCCCTTACTAAGTGACTTCATTTTCAGAAGTTCCAATCACAGCCTTTCTACTACCTCAACAGAAAGTGCAGTGATCAAAATCTCTGAAGCTGTTGTGTTTGTGTGACTAAATCAATTTCCAATGGGTTTAAATACTTACACACAGTTTGACACATTTCAGCAAGCAGTTCTGCTTTTTAATGCAGCTCCTAGGTTTGGACTGGCAACTCTGAATTAAAGTTCACAGCTCCTCATCTATTCACTTTCTACCATTTCCATCACTTACAAATTTGTTATTTAGTAACCACTCTAACATTTTAAGTGTTGTCTCAGAGGTGGTGACATTATTGGATTTTTCCCTCCAGTGATTGGTCTATCATTTAAGTTATCCTTTAAATGAAAAAAACAGGAAGAATATTACTATAATCAGCTTTCAGAGCAAAACCAGGCTTCAGCTCTTCCCAAAGTTAGTTTTCTCAAATTTTGCTTCCATTTTTCTATAAAACAAAATTTATCAATCTTTAATGTGAGAAAACCCCCAAAAACACAAGTAAATGAGCTGCAATTGAATGTTTGTTGTCTAAATGATTGCATAAGCAGCTAATACTTTCACACTATCAGGTCCTTTTTTTATGTACCAGAGATTAGTAGCTGCATTTTTTTCCCTTGGATTTTTTTATCACTAAAATGTGATAGTTCAGCTGAGCCTAAGAGATTGTCTCATTGTAGAAAATAAGATCAACAATGAACTGTAGGCTGGTAAAAGCATTGCTTGTAATATAAGGCTGCACTGATTATATTATGAATGATTGAGGATAAATTAATAAGTATCTGAAAGAGTGATCTCTGGATGGATATAAAATAATAATGACTTTTAATTTTCTGCATTACTTGGCAGCAGGCTTTTCACACAGTTGATTTTTCAGGTTTAAATATTATTGGAAGTAATGTGTCCTCAGTATGTACGTTTCAAGTACTACTCTTTGGTTGTGCCTAGTTTGAAACTGCCTTGTTAAAGAGAGGAGCCATTTTGCCACATTGACAAATATTGTAGCTAGCACTGGGTGAATCTAAGCATCAGGCATCTAAGAATCAAAGTTCTTCCAGGTCACAAAGTAGCCAGGTAACTGGTGTTGCCTGTGGAAACTGAAATTTCAGATTTTCTTCCACTTCTGGTGTTTAAAAATTTGTTGTTAGGGATCTCCTTTTACAACAAGAGCATAGCTCTCTTTGTCTTTCTGGAAACCTACATGAAAGAAAACATGAGTTGAAGGTAATTTATGAGTGATAACAGATTTGCAGTGAGCATGAAACAGCACTCTCTAAAATTGATGAGTTGATAGCCTTTTTATGCCTTTTTGACTATTGCATTATCTCCTAAAATTTTTTCTCTCAGTTAATAAATACTTGGATAGACATGATTTCCAGCAGTTTAAAAAATATATTTTAAGTTAATAATAGCTGTTTCAGCAATTTAGAAGATTTTTGTCAGGAATTATAGGGCCTACATTAAAAAATGTTAAGCTTCTCAGTAAGAGTATTTGAAACGAATTGCAAACAATTGAGTCATTACAGCAAAATAAATCACCCGTTTTCCATCTGACTTAATCCTCCTTCCTTTGCATTTGCATTTGTAATGAGTGAAGCCACATGCACAGATCGTTAGCATGGCCCAGCTGAGCAATAACTCCTTGAGCTGCAGGAACTCACTTTTTTCCCACTCGTTGATCATACCTCCCAAAATGGAATTTTGAACAACCTCCTTTACCCCGTTTCTGAAGTACTGAGTGATCAGGGAAGGTACATCTCTTTTCTTGGTCTTTTCAAGTGGCACATTCCTAATTTTAAAGGTAAAATTGAATTCCCTCTCTTTATAATTAAATGTATAAATATGTATTTCAAGGCTGCTATTTATGTGCTGATTTTAAAAGCTGAAAAGATTAATTTTGATTCATTTACAAGTAACAGATCATTTACCTTTAATGATATTTATATTTCACCACCTACTTGTCATGATATTGCTCAGATTTTGGTCCTGACTTTCCTACTGCAGTTGAGGCCTTCCCTGCGTGGCAATATAGAAATCACTTCTCAGTCAGTTTTGGTAAATCCATGCACTCATATGTAGGCAGACAATCCCCTCAGCCTTACAGCCTTGATTATTTATGGTCCTGTGTGTTCTGTTTTCATCAGGTCAGGAATATCTTATACTTCCTTTCTTTGCAGCAGTCTAAATGACAACACTCAGGGCAAAAATAATTGAATCCTTAGTCCTCTGACAGGCTTCTCAGATGTTATTGGGTTCAAGTGGTGACATCCCCAGCTTCTCATCTCCCACTTTTTGTGGTTCCCACCTCACAGTGGAGCTGTTAGAACAAGAGGTATGTTTATTGTGTGCCAGACTGTAAAACTGCATACAAAACCACAGAAAAAGGGGAATTTACTATAAGGTTCCTGACTATGAACTGGAGAAAATGACCCCTAGACACCAATGTCCTAAGCAGCAACTTACCTGCAAAACAGTAATTTTTGGTAGTAGCATTTTCCTTCAGAAAAGTTTGATGAGTTTTACGTAAAATGTAGCTTTCCAGCCAGCAGTTACACAAATGGGTGGTAGGAAAAGGAAAGTGGTGGCTTTGTTCACTCCAAAACCAGATGGGTTTATGAAGAGGTGATGAAAGTTGGAACTTTTCCTTATCAAAGTAAAATTAGTGATACTGAATATAGGAAGGATTTGAGTCATGAGCTGTCCTAATCCACTGATCTGCCCACAGGGCCTTGAACTCCTCGAGGGAAAAGGGATCCAAATCCAGCCTTTAATTCCTTTTAAATTGGCCTTTACACGAATGGGGATCTTTCCAATTCTTTTAAAATACACAAAATTGAAACAAAAAGTTGTGTGCAATCAGTATTTGCAGCCAAAACCCTCATCTTTTTGGTTCAGAAGAAACTTATTTTCCTCCATCTATCCATCAAAATATTTATAAAAACCCATTCTGGACACAACCTCTTACTTTACATTGCTGCAGGATTACATCTGCAGTGAGCAATAGGCTCTGCAGTCCTGGTTCCATTGGAATCAGTAGAACTCCTCCTGTGGATCTCAGCTGAAGTTAAAACATTTCCAACAAACTAGGATGTCTTAGTGTGGTTAAAATACATGGGGATCTCAGAAATTCTTTTAGGGTTTGTTTTCCAAGTATAGCTGTGAAATTTACAGGGTAGAAGATGTTTTGTTTAATGGATTGAAATTGGTGGGGTTTGAGTGTTCTTTAATTGTCATGCTTTTGGAATACTGTTGTAGCAGCAAAATTACACTCACCTAAGGTATATCTAAAGGTATTTGGTTGAAGAACCTGGCTTTTTAAACTGTGGAATAAATAGAAATATGATCGGGGACTTGCCTTTTGTTTGTTTTAGTTTGAAAATGCTTCTTTACACAGACAAAACTTTACATTTCTGTAGTAAAAATAAATGAACCATTTCTTTTTTAAAGTTCAGTTAGTGATTTTTCTGTGTGTTTTTCAATCACGGGAAGATATGTTTCATGTACCTTTTGGTTCTTGGAAAGAGAGAGGGTGTATCAGTCCTTCAGGAAACTTACATTTTGACGTATAAACAAGGTGCCTTCTACATGGGAACTGTTTTTTTTCTGGAGTGTTATAACCCTATTGCTTTCAGTTTGGCCTTTGTTTTGCTTGCATGAGAGAACTATCCTTTTGTTTTAACTGCGTATTACTGTGGTAAACTCAGAGACTGAGAGATGGCTGAGAGACTGAAGTTCTCATATCTTACAGCCCTGTCTTGTCTCAGGTGGCAGACATTGTACACCATTCGATTTATGAATCAGTGACACTCTTTTCTACTGGTATCTTAATACCTGAAGAATTATTTTGGGCTAGTCGAATTGAAGTTTAGTGTAGTGGAACAAAACCCAAGAATTTCTAAGTATTTTTTAATCAATGGATTGTTCGGTGATTCAAAAAATATTTGAGAACTAATACAATATATTAAAACACAATCATAAAAGATAACTCTTAGATTGAAAATATTTAAATACATGGTCAATGTTGATTTAGCTGCTTTGTCTGTCACACTAACAGGTGAGAAAGAAAAACATAGATGAGAGCTAAAGAACTGCATTCCACATAGACATAGTACGTGCATCAAAGAAATAAGAGCTTGTTAGGAGGATGTCCTCCATAACATAAACATGTAAATGGGAATAGAACTCTCTATCTGAATTCTGGTTTTAATGAAAAAAATTGTACTTCAAATGTAGATAGTATTTTGGTCTGTTTTTTAAAGTAGATATCAGAGTATCATGCTTTTTGGTTAATCAAAATCAAACTTAAACTAGGAGTAAAAGTCTCAGAGAGTCTCAAAATTTTTAAGAATTTGACTAAAGTAGCTATGTAGAGACAAAAAAAAAAAAAAAAAATTGTTTCATGTCCTCCAGGAGAAAACAGTGAGTTTCATTGTTTTGTTCAGTGTTATTTAACACTAGTTCCCCTCTAGTTTGAAATTATATTTTATTTTTTTTAATACTAATATAACAAAATAATTCTAAATAGCTCTTGGTAGAAAACATTACATTAATATCCTTTTTCCATTATGCAAAAGTACTAGGGAATACTATTTAAGGACAGAGGCAAGGTAGCTGCTTAATAGCATAATCATTATCTATGATTCCAAATATATTATGATTCCAAATTATCATTTTAATTTATGATGCCTTTTCTCATATTACCACCAGTATTCTTCATGATAATTTTTTATTTAAAACTATTGTTTTCACAGACATGTATTTTGTAAGGTATGTAATTTTTTGCATATTTTGTGTAAAATTTCCCATGATATCCAAAAAACTGCAATGTTGAGTTGCCCCCTAAAATTTAGTCTTTACAAGTCTTTACTGCATCTTTACCAGGTATAGCCAGGCCTAAATTCAACTCTCTACTGGCTAAATCCAGTCTAAACTAAAAGCCACAATATGGTGAATTAGACCACAAGTTTTAGAACAACTTGCAAAGAGAACTTTGAGAATGTGGTTAAGCTTGAACTATTGCAATGATAATTTTGAAGTCTGTACGTGTCCTCAAGTAATTATTGCTCTGAGTCCACAAGCATACCCTAAGGACTAATGGGCATAACCCATCACTTGAGCCCCGGAAGTATTTCTCTGAGTATCTAGAGAATCCCTCTGGAGAGCTTGACCCCATCTCTCCCTTCAGTCCATGTGGAATGTCAGAGGTGGAGTTTAGCAGCTGCTGTCTCAGCTCCTCTCAGCAGTGCTGTTGAAGCAGAGTGCTTCGCTGCTTTTCTAGCTCTGTCTTACCACTGAGATGAGACCTCAGTGTTTCATCTGAGACTTCTATTCATCCGAGACTTACATGTGGTTACTTGATCTATGTGCCCATGATTCCAGCTGGTGCAATTGTTTGCAGAGGGCCATATTCTTGAAATCCCTCTTGGGTAAATCGTTCAAGCATTGGACAAGGTGGTAAGAGGAGGATAAACCAAGCAGAAGTATCAGTTTTCATATTCCCTCTCTCTTCCCTCTCAAATCTTTCCTGTTAGACGATGTCTTCATGCTAGCAGCACTTAATATATCCATATGTAATCTGAAATATGCCTTTTCTTTCCCCCTTTCCTCACATCCACATCTGAGGCAATTCAGAGCAAGTTCATTGTTCTGCTTTTGCCAGAGTTTTCAGCATCAGATCACATCGATGCTCTCAACAAGCACCCTGTGGTTTTTGACTCCTCTGTGGCAGATGTGGTATCAGTAGAGCAGTGCAGCACTCGCTGTTTGTGAGACCAGTCAGTGGGCTCTGCCAGGTCCTTATTCGTGCCAGAACTCCAAGGAGACATCCTTGGTGATAGTCCTCTAAATTTCCTTTTGGCGAGGTTATTTACTGCTGTAAATATTCTCTGCTTAAACTATATGTACTTTTGTTTCCCCAGCTTTCTGAGCCTTTTGTGGTTATTATCCAGTGGTTGAATAGACAAGCATGACAGCAGTCAAACTTTCATATAAGCTATGCAGCAAGCAAGAAGAAAGGAAAAACTAAAAAATGGTCTTCACAGACTCTTCAGGAACATCTTTCTTTCTATGCTGGTAACAGCATAGGAGAATGTTCTCTGTCAGGGTGTATGAAGGGACTACACATCCTGAAGCACACTGAACACTGGCAGTCTGTCTTTCTGGAAGCGAGGGAGCTGACATGTTCATCTCAGAAGTGTGTTAGCAAAGCAACATTCAATACATTGCCACTAAATTAACTTCTTCCTCTACTAGCTGTATTTATTTGACAGAGGGTTCATTACATACCTCACATGTTCTGACCTTTCTCTGCCATGTCTGATAAAGAAAGCCCTCGTATTTCTTGCAGCTTTTGGTTTTGAATGAAAAATATCAGTACAAAAATCAGTAGCAAATGAAGAACTGAAACTTTTAGACTAATGTGACTATATTGAAATAAACATTGCAGTAGCTACTGTACCAGTTGATTTTTTTCCTGTTTACTTACTAATAAAAAAGAGTTTGGGTTTCAAGATGTTTGTAAGTAATACAGCACATCTCCTCTTCCAAGATATTTACCTTTGCAACAGAAAATAATTTGATTCAGAAAACTGAAATATATGACAAATGTTAAATGGATTAAAAGCTGGTTTATTGACAAATTGAAAAATGTGGTGTCAATGGGCAGATATAAATTTCTGGGATGTATCTAGCAGAGTCTGCCTGAAATCAGCTCTTGGGTCAATAGCACTTAACATTTTTATCAACAGTCTAGACAGTGATATAAGACATTTTCACTAAAGCTTGAGCAGGACAGAGATTGGTGAGGTAGTAAATAATATGTTAGGTAATTGTAGAAGCTAATAAAACATATTTAAATATTGCCAAATACTACCAGCCTGTTGTGTGGGATAAAAAACTATAGATAGTTGTTAAGCTGTGATTTAGAAAATGACAGGTTATCAAAGATAATTTGGTCTACTTAGATTCTTTGTACAATGTAGTGGAAGGAAAAAGCACTAATGCAATAATGTGCATAATAAAGTCAGACTGTCAGGCAAATGGGGTGATGATTGCCTTTGCATGCTATATTGATAAGACTTGCTTCTAGAATACCAAGTCAAATTTTGGTGTCCAGTCTTAAGGTAATGAGGAAATAGGACAAATGGAAGACACTGGGGTGCACAGGACCTGGAGATCAGGTTTTAAATCCTGTGCAGGTTTAACAAGTTAAGCTTAGTTTATCATTACGTATGGGTACTTGGGCATGAAAATTTTTTTGTAGGTTTGGGACAAGAAACACTCTCAGCATCACTGCTAAATTCACATCAAAATTCACAGAGTGGAAAATTAAATTAAGGGGAAAATGCAGCCTCATATTAACTTGCAATTTATTAGCTTTGTGGATTACTAAATAGCAGAACAGCTGATCCAGGGAGGTGATAGACTCATCAGTGCTAGACGTCTTAAAAAAAAAGAAAAGGAGAGGGAAAAACAGATTTAATGATTTCTTTTTTTACAGTTCATGTGCTGCAAGGAGAACAGTCATACATGTTCTGTCCTAAGTCTAAAACATACCTGATTTAAAGAGTTGACTCCTGAGGAGGCATGGAGAAATTGCTTCCCCTTTTGTACCTAGGACCAGATAGTTAGTTTGTTCTTTGCTGTCTTCTGAGCCAAAAACCAGACCAGGCTGACACTCAAATCCCAGAAAGGTTAATCATCTTTCCTAAGTGGTGCCTGAGTGTGACTTGTGGTCACCATAGAAGTGATCAACAGGTTTTATGGTAGGAAACACAGCCCTCAGGACAGAACAAGAGTCGTCCAATTGAAGCCTTTGGGCTAAGATCTCTTTATTTCTGAAGTAACACAAAACTGTGAAAGCACAAGGTTGTCACAAGTCCCTGTGGCCTCAGAACCTGAGAATCCTGAACATAATGGTGGGTTCTCCAGTGTATCACTATGTTAGTGGGACAGGGATTTCTGGGGAATTTTTTTTTCCAACTCAAAGAGATGGAAAAATTAGAGAGGATTTCAGACAATAAGCTTCTTTTAGATTTGAAATAGCAACACAGGCTTTAAATTAAAATATGGGTTGTAAGTGATGGCTCTAAACCTAATTGGGTGTGTTCATAAGTTAGACTATCTGTGAGAAGAGGTAGCGGAGTGAGAAAAATATGAGATATGAGGAAAAAATGAAAATATGAGATAAAAAGGACATTATCACCATGGGAAAGAGAGGAGCAGGTAATCTATTTCTTGTTGGAATGTGGTGGTATCAACTGGGGTAGAGGTTATGGAAGAAGGAGGTTGTGCTATATGATAAGATCATTATTTCTTTTGTTTCCTTATTTTTTTAGTATTTAGTGAAATTACAAACTTTAGTAGGCTCCTTTTCAGAAGGAGCTCAGTTTCTTTCTCTAACAGGCAGGAGGTAGAGAGAAAATTTGAAAGTTTTCCAACTGATGCCTAATTCTTTTCATCTTTAATCATTTGTCAGTGTGAATTTATTCTGATATTCAATGGTTGTTTAATTTCATGCATATATTTTACAAAGAATTTACATCAGATGGAGTATATTTTGTTCTGGAAAATGAAGAGGCAGGACCTACAGACCTTGATGATACACATCAGAAGACATAGATTGTGAGGCTTGAGAATACTGACAAGTCTGCATTTGTGAGAATACTGGCGGTTGTGCATTGGGCTTTTTTGTGTCATCTGTTCCTTTTAGTGCATATCACTCCACAGGGAAATTGCTTCTGAAGATAGGTTTAGCAATTCTGGAGCCATGAGTAACATGCACCTCAGGGAGCCAGAATCTGTAATATAAAACATATTTTATCTGTTATCCCTTTTGAAGTATGTAAGAAATATACAAAATGGACAGTGGTTTGCTTATTCATAAGCCACTAAATGTTACCAAGGAATTATTCGCCAGTTTGTGTCATGTACTTGCAGTTTATCAGAATTCTTCTTAATTAAAAGCTTTAGCATATTTATCTTCACCTTACTTGGGGCTATTAATTTATAAAGGATATGCTTGATTATGGTACTTAGAGTGTTTGATTTACTGTTTTTATGGATGTGATAGATCTAATTTGTACCAGTATATTACTGCTTTTAGCAGTATGGTACTGTGCTTGCATAGAAGCTGAAAAAACACTTTCAGCTTTGAGACTGGTATTAAAAGTTCATTGATGATTGATTGGAAATGTTGAAAAAATCTCAGGAGATATTTTTTGAAAAGGTTGTCTTTTTGCCTGTTTTGAGTGTTTTTGGGCTGTTTTTAAGGTCCTATTTGATAATTATGTTTATGACATATGTTTTTCTTTCAGGAATATCAGCCCTGTAACACCAACGCCTGCCCAGAGTTAAAAAAGACAACTCCTTGGACGCCCTGGACCCCTGTGAACATCTCAGACAACGGTGGTCACTACGAGCAGCGTTTCCGATACACGTGCAAGGCGCGCCTGCCCGACCCAAACCTGCTGGAGGTGGGGCGGCAGCGCATCGAGATGCGCTACTGCTCCAGCGACGGCACCAGCGGGTGCTCGACGGACGGTGAGCAAAGCCAGACGGGCTCACGGTGCCCCCTGCTAGTGACATGCCTGCAGTTCCCTTTGCAGCACAGAGTGCAAGTTTCTGCTTGCTGGTGCTTTGTGTAACAGGACTGATAATGAAAAGGAGGGCATAGTGATCCCGGTAGGGAACGTAGCCTGTGTTTCTTCTGGATGTAGCATCGTCATTCAGACTAAGCAAGTGTCTTTCACTTGTTATCTCACCAGAGATAACAATGAGATTTTTCAGGTTAAGTCTCTTCACAATAATCCTGTTGTTGTAAGATCCTGTTACCCATTATACTCCCCTGAGCTTTTACTAGAGGTGAATTTGTGCAACATGAACATATTTCCGTAATATTTTGCTGGAATGTGGAATATTCTAAGAACTTCTGCTGAGTAGTTTGAAAGTAACAACTGTAAGATTCATACAGATCTTTAAATAAATAAAAAGTTTATGAACTGGATAATTTCCATTATAAAGGTTTATGTTGAGCTTTTGCTAGTAATTTAAAGTTCTGTTTATTTCTGAGGTTGAAAGCCAAACTCCTTCAAAATCTTTTCAAATTTAGGTGATTTTAAATTGGAATTGGAATTACTTTTTTTCAGAATTTTCTTCTTTTCATATCAGTAATACCTAGTTTTGTATATGTATAAAAAGATTAAAACTAGGAGAAATTGTGACAGTCATTCTAATTTTATTAATGTACTTCATTGATTATCTAGTTTTAATTGTATATCAATTTATCTTTTAAAGTATTATATTTTAGTCATAGAACCTAAAAAATATTGATATTTTTATTGTTATATTTTAATATTTATAGGTCTGTTTTCCACTTTCATAGTCGTTTTTATCTTTACAAGACCCAGATTAGCTGAAAAAAAAAGTATAACTGAAGGAAGTTAGCTTATCTGAGACTACAGAGAGAGAACAGTTTCTGAGTCCCTGGACTTTCTAATTCTCAGTATTTTTCAGACAGACCAACTATTGTGAAAGTCAGTTTTAAGCTCCTACCTATACTAGGTTTACATGTCAAGATCTTAGTGGGGGGGGGAGGCTGCAGAGTTGGTTTCTGTCATAATATGCTAGAAACTTCCATTACCCCCACCCCCTACCCTTAATCCTGTACAAAACCTTTATTGTTTCACATGGCATCTGTGTCTCTTTGGAGGGGGCAGGATGTTAGTAATTTTTTGAAGAAATATATAGTAGTGAAGTGTGTGAAATCATAAAAACAAAAACCCGTGGTACTCCAGATAAGACTGAGTTTTGTGCTCTATGTCATTCCCATTTCAGATAATCTGCAGTGTCAAATGTTGGGGTTTCATTTAGGTCTGGATAGCAAGGCAGATTTTGGCATAGAGCAGCTCTTGACCATAAGTGTTTCTTCTATTCTGTTTTCATCCAGACTAAATTTCAGACTTGTACTGAGCAAAGATTTTGCTCTGCTAGGATTGGTGTATGACCTGTGTCTTGTCCTTAATGAGACTTCAAGGTGGTGCTGCTGCTTTTTGCTGTCTTCCAGCACTTAGACATGGATGACACATTTTTAAAATTTCATGAGACTAAATGAGAAAGAGAATATTTTTTTCACCAGGTAGTGCAGACTTGGGAAAGTTATCACAAGTAGAAGTAAAGCTACAGGAGAATCTAGGTATAATCTGGTCTGACAGCTGAAATGGCAGCATGTAAGAAAGGAGTATACAAAAGCCAATACATGGCAAGAGAAGAGGTCAGTAGGGCAAACCAGAGTAGAGCCAGTAGATCACATTGCTGCAAGAAATTTAAACTTGGCATGGAGATACCTCTCTCAGCTCTGAAGTCATGATCGTAAGACCTCTCCTGGAGCTGGATGCATAAGCTGACTCCAGCAGAATATAGGCAAAAATAACAAACCCTACAATTTGTTAAATAAAGCATTTTTTTCAGTGTGCAAGTGATGGAGCCAGGGATGGTGGTTCAGGTGCATTCTTTGCCTAATTAGCTTGAAGATTTTTTTTTTATTATTTTTTTTGCTTCTGAACATAATACTCCTGAATTTTCTGGCATTGTACTTTTTTTGTTGCATCTTGCTGAAGCTGCTGCTTTGATTCATTTGGAAATAATTCATCACTGGAGCAATGTATGTGCATGACCTCAACCCTGTTGCATAGTAATAGAAATGTTCATCTGGGTGAAGGATTTTTGCTGACTAATCCCAAAACTACTGAATATTTAAGTATATTTTATTGAGTACTTGCCAGGGCAGAAACTATTATACATCTGTCTGTTCTTCCTAGTGAGTGCCCTTACTGCTTTGTCATTAATTTACGCTCATTCTTTGATTCTTTTTGGCCAGTGAGTCTTTAATTATTCTATAATGAAAGGTGAAACTCGATTGGTGTTCCAAGTGGCTGCATTAACCAATACACTGCTGGTGAAAATAGCACATTTTGAGACTGTTTGCTTAGTCATTTTCTGATTATGGATGTCAGGGCAGTATGGAGTGGAACATTTGTTAAGGGAGGGGTGAGGGGGCACAATTTTGATTTGCTGATGAGAAGAAACTTGCTGACTGCATCTAAACTGCAGGATTCAGGAGCACATCCCTGCTCTCAGGTTTAGATGTGGGCCAACACATCACCACTCTATTGCTCCTTGATTTCACTGGAAGAAAATAAGAGTCATGTAGAGTAGCTGTAGTTTTTGGAACTGAGGGAAGTCAAGGGAATGGGAAACCATGAATTGTGGTAGACACCTTCACCATTTCTGGCTAGATAGCAAGAAAACATCATAACTTACTTCCACCTGACCAGAGCCTGGATACTGTGAAACATTATTTTCATTATCTCCATGTTGAATTGTAGCAATTTTCTGGCTTTTACAGAAAGATTAATTCTGGTACAGAATGCTTGGCATACCTCATTACCAGAGATGTGTTCTGCAGAGATCAGTTCTCTGTTCCTTGCAGATAGGAGCCATTTGTTAGAAATTTTCTCATTGCCTATAATCTCCCACTGTGCAACTATAGTCATGCTGTGTTAAACAGAATCATGTTTCACTGTCAGATGCTAGCAAAGCAAACTTTCTTTGCAGTCTGAGCTTAGAGATAGAACTTCTTGCCAAAAACCCTCTAGACTCCTCCTGAGTATGCTAAGATTTCTATCTCAATCAAGTAAGCAGTAGCATTTGCAGGTTGTATTCATGCTTTTCTGATTTGAAATTCGATTAAGAGGAAAGAAAAATAAATCTTGTTCCCTGCCTCTGGGTTTTCATATAGTGCTCAGATAGGAAAGAGACAGCTATTTCAAATAAATTGAAAGAGATTATGTACATTGTTGTACTTCTTAATGCACTGTCTGTACAATCCAGCATTCAGAGTATAGCAATTACATTAATCTAGGCTTTAATATGTGTCTATGAAACATTAAATATCTGCATTAAACATGCTGGCTCTCTATAAGATCATCTGATACATAAACAGGAATAATTTTATTGAAAACATAATTTTTTAACCCAGGGATGAATATTTCACATGGTATGGGGTTGCCTGATATTTCTAGGTTGAATTTATCTTAGCAAAGTCTAGACTCTGTAGTAGTCTATAAAGAGAACTTCAGCACCCTGAGGAGTGAGGGATCCATTGAAGATAAGCATCTGATGGAATGGGTGCAGTTCACCTCTGGAGATGGATACTGCCTTCTGTATCTATCTACTGTACATGGTACACAATGCAGACAGCAATGGTGGGCTTAGACAAGACACTTGACGTCGACGTGGCCAGAGTTAGACCAGGTTAACTTCTAAAATACCTTCTGAAGGCAATTAACAAAGGAAATACTTCTAATTTCAGTCTTCAAGAGTCTTTTGTTGCATTTTTTTTTTCCCCAGGCACCTGGAAATCTGCACCTAGACTGCTAGTTGTTGCTGCTTCCTCTATATCAAACCTCATAACATAGTTATTTTTGAAGGCAGGATGTGATTTTGTCTGAATTACACTTCTAGTGGCTATGATCTCTTGTGAAAAGTTTGATTAAATCTTTCCTTGTGTTACCCACAGGAAATCTATAGTGCATTCAGAATTTTTTACAGAATAGAACATGTGCTGATAATCAGGAATGTCCTGTAGTCAGGGGGAGTACGTTTTGAGGTGTTATCCCTTATCCTGTCATACTGAAGCTAAGCTCTGGTATTCTGAGTAAGAACAAAATGAATTCTGGAAGTTAGAACTGAATTTGATGAAAAATTCAAGTTTGATTGACAAAGTACAACTCAGTGGAACTTTGGGTTAAATACTTAAACACAGAGAAGCTATGTACGAGAAATAAAGTTATCATGCTAATGTGACATCCTCCATCTGCATAAATATGCCGCCTTTGCATTGCATTAATGTTTGCCATTATGTTTTACTATTTCAATTTTATTATGTTTAGAAGGTTTATAAAGTTTTTAGAAGTTATAGGTATTTCGGCCTGAAGTTATATAAGTTTTATGCTTCAATAATATTGTCAAATAACTTGCAGACTATCTTCAGAAAGTGACAACACTGAAACAATCTTTGCTTATGCTTGTTACATCTGCACTTCAAGCAGTGTTTTATGCTGTCACTTAGAAATGATTCAGGATACCTGAATTTTGGCTTCAGATCATCTTTTCCTAAAGTCATGAACCTAGACTGCTTGGATAATTGAATTTTCTTTGTTAGGTTGGAACTGGAGGACATAAGTCATAAATCAGTCAAGTAATGTAATTTATCGGGTGTCACAGCTACTTCTCTCTTACTTAGAGCCATGTTACTTAGCTACAGGCTAGACTAGGGAATTATTATTAAACTATGTGCTTTAATAGAGCCTCACTTTTAAAGCAAATTAATTGAACTTGGCTGAGAGTGTTGCAGTTTTCAAGCAGAATCAGGCCAACCAAAGTCTCATTACAGGCTTTTGCGAAGGCAGATTTTTTCCTCCTGTGCTAGTCAGGGCAAGTGACTTTCATGTTAACATGTCTTCAAACAGGATTAATTTATTGTGGATTTATGAAGCTATTTCAATTCAACCAAAAATTTTAAAAATTTACCTATAAATCATCAAATTATCTTGGTTTATATCAGAATTATGTAAATTAATTGGGCAGTTGTTTTCCTGTATATTTGCTTTATGGAACAAGTAAATCATCAGCAGAAAAGTACTGATTTCTCTGTAATTTTACTGATATTGAACAAAGCAGAAGTGCTTAAAATGAGAGAAAAGTCTTTTGTTTAGATGTCAGTTCACAACTTCTGTCTTCCATGATCTTAGAAGTTGCTGGTTATTTTTTCCACAATATCACTGTGATTGCTTTTATGGAAGTTTTTGCAGTACTTGCTGTTACTTGTGGGACTTTTCACCTTCGAGGAGCATAGCTGCCTTTTTTTTAAATTGTACTGAGATCAAGTAGTTAAATCCCCTTTTCTAGCCACAGTGTGCAGCAGTTTATTACTTGAGTGTGACTTGCTCTAAGTCAGTCATAGGCTTTCTGAGAACAATTTAGTTTAAAACGTTTGAATGATGAACCTGTCATAAAGGTCGGATGGGAATTTGACTTACAGACGTTCTGTCTGTCTTGGGAAAACTATTCATTAGTTTATTGATGATAAATAAATGCTATGACTGATCATTCTCTTTGCAGATTTACAACTATTTTTGTAGATGGGCTTTAAATAAGAGGGACTAAAATTATGTTCTGGCAACTAGACTTTTGCTGCTGCAGTGCCAAGGGTATTGGCCTGGTAGCATCCTGGTTTTTGTATTTATATAAATTTATCTTGGGAGCAGTAAGCTGGGAAAAGCAGCTTAATGTTGGGTTTTGTTGGGTGGCACAATCTAGTTTCTGTCCCTGGAGTCGAATGTAGAGCAATCTGAAAGTGGCCCAAACTGCAAACAGAAGCAGCTAGCAAGGAAACCACAGTTCAATGAGACAAGTTAGAGTTTTCAGTTTTGTGCCACTTGCTCTGAAAGATTACAATGCTTTTCTATTTATGCCTTCTCCTGTCGAATTTGATGTAAACTGTGATAAACACTTACTTTCTGAAGAATTTTTGCTTGAACAAATTCTACAATGTAATCTTTTGATTAGTTTTATATTGCCTCCCATCCCCTCTACCACCTCAGTTAACAACCAGGACTTCCCAGCTGAAGGACTCAGGAACTGGGTCCAGAGCCCCAGATGGGCTCTCTACCACTGTTGAGAGGAGGGGAAGGATCCTTCCTTGGCCTATTGGAAAAACTCTTCCCAATGTAACCCAAGTGCCTTCTTTTCCACAAGGGCACATTGCTGGCTCACATTCAGGTTTCTATCTTCCAGAACCCCAAGATCCTCCTCTGCAGAGCTGCTTTCTAGGTGGTTGTCCTCAAAGTATGGTTGCGTGAGGTTGTTCCTGTGCAGATTCAAGACTTTGCATTTTCCCCAGTTGAACTCCATGAGGTGTCATTAATGATGGTGTTAAGCAGGATTGAACCTCGTGACTTTTCTGCAGCTGACCTCTTAATGGCTCATCACTGAGCCATTAAGGTCCTCTGGGCCTGGTTGCTTAGCCATTTTTTGACACATTGCACTGTCCACTTAGCTAGCTCATACTTTGTTGACTTGTCTAGCAGGAAGTTATTGGAGTCAGTGTTAAAACTCGTACTAAAGTTGAGATAAGCATTATCCACTGTTCTCCCCTCATCTGTGCACCTTGTCCCCTCATTGTAAAAGGCTATAACATTGTTCAAGGAGTATACAGAACAGTATTTTCAGAATGCAAACTGATCTTTTCACTTTTCGTGCTGTTAATGGCATAATGTTAATTTCCTATTGTGTAGTTTCTGTCTGAACAGAAAATTATAAAAGCCCTTTTATGAACACTGTATTAACGACTGTAGAACTGCAAAAAAACTGGTCCTTATAATAAAATTTTTAATGCTTTGGAAAGAAGAAAACTCAGGGGAACACTAGCTGCAGAGCAAACTCCACACTAGCAAGATTCTTTGGAATATTTTTCTGTTTCAGAGCTAAACTACCTTAGAGCTTTCCCTTAGAAGATTCCACTCCCCAGTCCCCACTTTAAGTCACAAGAAATCTAATACCATAATGTCAGATAAGGTAACAAATTTTCCTTAGGACTTAAAAATCTACACGTATCCTGCAAAAATATCTTCAAAATACCCTAGTATTCTTATGAAGTGATACACCCTGCAGTGATTTATGAATGGAATGACTGGCAGTGTGGTCTGATTAATACTTTTTTCATTGTTTGCATCACTCTTAATTTAAACTTAACCCCCCCCTTGATTTAGAATTCTGGTATAAAATATACTATTATTTTGTTCTCACAACTCACTGTGTACATAAGCTGAGAATTTCCATTCCAGACCAGAGTGATACCAAATTGCAAAAAACGGGTCTTACAGAGCAGGAAAGTGGACCTGTATTCATTATTCACATTCTCTTTCTCTGTACTTGCTCTCTTTTTTTTACATTTGAATGTATGTCATGTTTTTTGAAATGCTGCTTTTAATATCTGTGTAATAGAATCTGGCTCAGCAGGAGAGAAATAGTTACCCTTTACAATTCCTGAAAGGTTTTATCCTTTTTTAGTCATTTTTATATTGCAATTCTACTGTTTTCTTATTCATTTCACCAGTTTCTTATTACCAGTATTTCTGTGTCAATGCATCATCATTCCAATACTGCACATTATCAAGTGTTGAATAAAAATGTGCAAAACCTCATCTACTTTGGGATGATTGTGAATGCATTTCTTGGGGAAGAAGTTAAGTAGTGTTACTAATGCCATAACCATGAGTAGAAATAGGGTGGACACTGCAAATAAGAGGCTCCTCCATCATGGTTATGCAGAATGCTGATCCTTTTCAGCAGCAGGATTGCTGTTGGGCAGACTCTTCACAGTATTATTTCTGTCTGATTTCATGACATCGTTCAGTAAATCTTCCAATTCTTTATCTCCATTCCATACTTCCACAGTGCCTATGCCTGTGGGTAGAGCACAAAACAATTTCTTAAGAACAGACGTTTGTTCTGCAGTTACAGCTGCAAACAATCCCCTGCATTTCTCCGCTGTTGATGATACAGTTCATCTGTACTTTCGTTGGCAGTACTGAAGCTCTAGCATAGAGAGCCAGCCACATCCTCTGCTGGCTGAAGTACCATTCACAGGTCTTTCATCACAGCTACTTGAATAAGTACTTGTGATAAAGTGCTTGTATTGGACTTGTATTGGTCCATCAATCATAGAGTTTCCACTGGGAAAGGTGAACTGCTTTGACAACCGACAGAAATCCCAGTAATATTGGTGGAAATGCTTAGTAATGATGCTTAGAGGTGAGGCTACAGCTCAAGAGTGATTTCAGTGCTATGCTTAGTACAGTTGAGGGATTTTTTTTTTCCTATGCAAGACCAAGCTCCAAAGTGACAGAGATACTCAAATGAACTGCAGATTATTAGAACTTTACCCAGGACTATATCCAGGTCTGTTGGTTGGATGCTGTGAACAAGATCTGTGTGTCCCCTCTCACTGATAAATAGCAGACTTCATCCATTACTATTTAATCTAATGCCTTTTCTCTGTACCAAACTTACTTAGAAAATACATTTTCCACTTGGCAGGTGATTATTTTAAAAAGGAATTTTCTATGGCAGGGGTGTGTGTGTGTCTGTCTCCAAAAGACTGATTTCCATAGCTTATATGTGGCTTAGAACACTTCAACTCAGTGGAAAATAAGCTGTTTTTTTAAAGTGGCAAAACATTGCTCTTCACAAACGGGCAGTTTTGCTAGATTTCGTGGAATTATTAGTGGACACTGTCTAAAGTCTGAATATGGCTAGGATAAGTACAGTGCATGGGATGCCCATGAGACTCTGTGCACAGCCAGCAGCAGTGAAGGCTGGGTGGATAGAATGGGCAGAGCCCTGCAGGAGGACATGGGAAGCTGGCTCAATGAGTGGTCTCAGGAAGCTCAGTCTTGTCTCCTTTGTCACCTTCTTCCTGTGAAACAGAGGCAATTATGTCTATGTAAGATACTTGGAGATTCTCTGATGGTAATTCCTGTGCAGGAGAGAGAGAATTTTTATCATTCTTTGGTGGAGTAAATTGCCTAGTTCAGTCAATGCGGCCATAAAGTTTTAACTGGGGTGTTGGATCCAATTCTTCACTGGAGTTCTGTGTAAGTGATTATAAAATATTTATTATAGAAAAGATTCTTGAGTTGAAACTAGGATTTGGATTGTGAGGCTAAAGGACACAATAGTTTCTGTTCATATTATTTACAATTAGAAGTCTAGGAGTAAATTTGAAGAGGAAGAGATTGTTCTGGGATGAGATACTGTTTTAATTCAGTATTAATTTTTTGATCTTTATTTTATTAGGATTATCAGGGGACTTCTTGCGTTCTGGCCGATACTCTGCTCATACCATCAATGGTGCCTGGTCACCCTGGTCTCCGTGGTCTCAGTGCAGTCGTGACTGCAGTAGAGGTATCCGGAATCGCAAACGCGTCTGCAGCAATCCTGAGCCCAAGTATGGGGGACTTCCTTGCCTTGGCCCGTCTCTAGAGTATCAGGAATGCAACATTTTGCCTTGCCCAGGTGAGTTTCAAAAAAACTGGAAGAAGTTAAAACAAAATAGCTTATCCTCAAATTTATATCTTGCATTATTTGGTTTGGGGTTTTTTTTTTCTATTTTAGTTGGTGAGTTTTGGGTTTGTTTTGGTTCTTGAATCAATTACAGCTCAAATTTACCTTTATAATGTGAGTGGATTTGGATAATATTCCTATATGATGTCAATAAATTTATCATCAAGAGTATTAATAGCTATATCTTTTTTCACTTGTGAGACTGACTGTAAAAATATAATTTTAGTATGTAAACTTACAGGAAAAAAAAAATACAAGAATTCTGGCAAGAGATGAGAAATCTGGCCTAGTCTTTATTTAAACTCAAAATATTATTTTCATCACAGTGGTTGCTGGCATTAAATCTGTGTTAGCTTTTAAGTGTAGAGTTGCCAGCAAATAAGGTTCACAACTGATCACCAAATTAGATGGTTATTCAAGCAGTCCATAAAGGTTGTTCTTGGAATCTTGAATTTCTCCTTAATTTAAAGTTGTTTTATGATTCTATGAAAGGGATTACAAGTAGAGTGTATGTTTACAAGAAACTCCTTTGGATTAAAAATCATTGTTGTATTTCCAACATAGGGGGAAAAAATTTTGGTTTCAGTCACATCTCACTCTTCATAAGACAGACATTCTAACTTAAAGGCTTTTGAGCTTTGCAGAGGCTTTGTGGGAAAAGAAGGGGGAGGGGTATAGGAGAACACATGAAGAAAAGAAGATGCTATTGGTTTAGGAAGAGAGAATTCAAGGCAAGAAAAAATAGAGGGGAAGGAAAGAAGACTGAAAGACTCAGTTCTTTCCAGCAGCAACAAGTAAATTTAGAAATAAGATTTCATGCATCTTTAATTGTATTAATTATGTATAGCATTTCTTCATATTTTCTTGTTGACGACTTGAAGATTTTGTCTTTTATTCAAGTGTGGACCTGAAGAATTATTATGGTGTGAAGGTTTTGGTTCGAAACCAGGCAGAAATACAATACAATATATATATTGTATAAATGGCAATATACCTACTACGTATGTGTACCACTATTTTAAAGCATACATGTGTATTAAAATATACATATGTGGTTTCAAATTAAAACTGTATTCCCTAAGCCATGGATACACTGGTTTTTTATCATATGAGTATTTTTTCCAATCTTTTTGCAGTGCTTCCCCTAAGCTTTTAAAGCCCTCTAACAGTCACTGTCCATTCCTTGCATCAGAATTGAAGCAGAAGATCTGTGCTGAAAACAACACTTCCCTCTCAGGACACAGTTCTTGAAAAACATGTTTCCACCTTGAATTGAACCTAAGCAATATGTTTTAGCACACAACCTACAAACCCAGAGCACTGTGAACATTCTGGCTATTCAATGAAGGCAAATTTCTCTGCAGGTTTATTGCTAACAGAATTGGTAGAATTGTTTGAAAACTTGAATGCTCTGAGGCACTCAAGCCCCCAGCTCTCCTGTTGCTGGGGCAGATCCATGGGGAATTTCTATTGAGGATACTGTTTTGATCTGGGAATGGCCCATTGAGCCATTGAAGTTCTAAAAGAGGCACTTGGGCACAACCAGCCAGTGCTTTCTTGTGAAATTTTCTTGCTGTATCCAAGAAGGAATGTAGCTTCAATTGCTCATTTTGTAGCTTCTCTGTCTGGGAGTCTGAACATCTGAGGAGATCAAAAGCAGAGATTATGCTTCTTTCTGAGTACAGATGCATGACAAGTGAAGGGTGTCCATGCTTTCTACACTAAGCACTAGTGGAAAGAGCTGTAAGGGAACCAGCAGAGAGCCAACATTTTTCAGAGAATCAGGAAATTTTGGTCCAAGTCTTCACCATGTGGGCACAGCCCTAGTGCATGATCTGATTCATTAGTTCCCAGACTGGAATCATAGTGCCTTGCTTTTTCAGGGTAATAAAACGATAAATAATTCTGCTTTGTGTAACTGCACTGTTCAAGTAGTTTGGCAGTAATTCATTAAATCAAAGATTTAGAAGACCATTGTACCAACGCGTGCTAACCTCCCCAGGAATGTTTGCAGTAGGTGAAGCAACCAAGAACATAGCAACTCCTCATTGGCTCCTTCTTCCCTTGCAAAGGGAATCTCTCCATAGGACACTGCTGTCAGCTTCCTTTGAAGCACGTGAGTGGTGTGGTATAAGGTACCAGCTCTGGTACCAGCTCTGGTACAAGCTCTGAGATATCTGATTGTATCACCATACTCTAGTAACTGAAATACATTCATTGAATGGACACAGATTGTCTGTAAAATGGGGCTAGATTTGTTGTTCAGCCCTTGCTGTTGATTTTCACACTAAATGCTGTCCTGAATTTTGGGGGATTTTTTTAAAGTTAAAATAAATCAAAAGTTTCAGAAGTGATATTTTTATTAAGCTCTGAAGCTCTTCACTGGTATATTTTTTGAAAGAAATTGTTTTAACCACTAAAACTTATAAGTTTGTTGTAGAGGCCCTAGTTGTTTATGAGATAGACAATACCCCAGAATAAAAAACCATGAATTTTAAGGCAGAAGTTAAAACTGCTTTTTGAATTTGAAAATATTTTAAAAAATCAGTTGATATAAAGTGGGGTGGGCCTTTCTGAAGCAAGAAATGGTGCCCTAATCTATCTAATAATTTTATTTAAAGACAACTTTTGTTTTTCTTTTTAGTGCAAAGCTAATTTGAATAAAGATGTAGAGAACCAATGAAGTATTTAGATGTATCATAGCCTGCAAAAAGGAATCACAAAGTTCCTCAGCTACAGAATTACTGTTTGCCAGTAATTAAGAAAAAACATAGGAGACTAAATCAGATCTCAGATAAATCTGAAGGGAAAACTTTGAAAGCACTAGATATAATTGATTTTTTTTTTTTTTTTTGAGACATGGGAGAGTAAAATATTATTGCAGAATAAGGCTTAACCGTAAATAAGAGCTGATTATAAACTTGTAGAAAGGAAATAAATTCTTACTGGAGAAGTACAGCAATAAATTTGAATTCTCTTAATTTTTTAATGAAAAAGACAGAAAGGCTAAGGAATGTGAGGGGTTTTTGTTCTGAGCTTGACTTGAAAGCATTTTCCATAATACTAGAATTAAAATTGGAACAAAGAATTTGATGCTGTCTAAGATTTTCCTGAGCTCCTCCAGGGTAAGGACAGCTTCACCTCAGCTCCCTTCTGGCACAAAAACCTTTAGTAACAGTCCAGCCCAGTCATTACACTTCCAGAAATATTCTAGTTAGCAGGCAGAAACCATAAAGAGCCCTTCCTGCCACTACAAGCTCAGTTCTGCTTTGCTTCCTTTTCTGCTTATTGCAGGCAGGATCAACCCCTCATGATGTAAACTGCTGAGAAAGGGGAGTGATAGAGAAATAATCTGAGCAGTGCTTAAGTCATTCTGGAAGTCAATAGGACTTTATGCTTCTCAATGAATTAAGCCGGGCTCAGTGTCATCCTGGAAGATACTAAGTGCACTGAAGGACTAACACAGTGAAAAAGCTCATGGAGAAAAGTGTACAAGACTGTCTTGTCTAGTTAAGTGTCTTGCAACACTTGCAGCATCTTAAATGTACTTACTAATATATTAATAAACAGAAATTGATGGTTAAATGCAGGATCACAGAACTTCGAAGAAGTGCTGAAGTCATCTAGACTCTGCCTTCAATGAGTTTTATTAAACCTTTTTTAAGCCTGCAGAGGAGAGAGAAACTGAATTTTTTTTTCTGCAGTAGTAAATGGTCCACTGATGGGCAGCTTGGTAGTACTGGGCATTTTGCTCATAGTATTTGAAGGCTGAATATATAATAGTAAATTGAACAGTGCCAGAAAATTGCTAGAAATTGTATCCAGGTCCTGGAAGATGATTTGGAAGATGATTTGTTCAAGTTTTAGAATGATCCCTCATACAATTTTGCCTTCAACTAACTATCACTCTCCCAAAATAAGCTGCTGAAATAGTTTGTGAGCCAATGTAGGGTAAAGGCAGGTTCTCATTACTATTTCCATCTGGCTAAGCTGCTTTGAGGGGTAGGAGAATTTGAACTATTGTCTTGCACTAGCAAATTATGCTTTGAACCTGTGCCTCAGCTCTTTTATGTCTCAGAGATGTGACTAGCATTAAGCTGGCAAGAATTGAACTGAACAGCCTCAATAACTATGGAAAGGATCTGTGAATGCTCATTGACATTTCTGTTTTCTTTGAGTTACTAAACTGCAGTCAATAATAAAAGGAACCTAAAATCAGTCATATCAGGGTTTTGTTATCCTTGGGAGGTTGCAAGATATTTACATTATGAAGAGAAATAGATGATGAAGAGAAGTGTTGTTTGAATGGTAAATTCTGCAAATCTAAAAAAAATTACAGGAATTCGCTGACTATAAGATTGTTTTCCTGACAATAATACAACCAAACCTAAAGAACACTGTCCTAGTTCACAGTACTGAACATCTCTTCAGTTATCTCTGTAGGAAAAGACAACTGTTCTTCATTTTTTTGTTTTGTTTCTTGTTGCCTTCTCTTATATTCCTTTGCATAGGGATATGGGGACACTTGGCTGATGTACCTTAATTAGACATTTAAAGCAGAGCTGTGTGAGCACCACTGAGTAGCATGAGCTACAGGAGTTCCTGTTCTCTCTTCTCCTCAGGGCATGGTGGAGGATTAGAGGGGAAGGGCAGTTGCCATCTCTTAGATTTGAAATTCTGATACTTCATGACAATATTTTGGGATTTTACCAATTTCAGATTTTTATTATAGTAGTTCTAGTTTATCTTAGTTCTGACTTTTTAGCTAAGAAGATCTGAATAAATTCATATATCACTAAACTTGCTAATAGCAATAATGAGTTTCAGATATACAAAACTCCCTGAAAGACTATGTAAGTTATCTATGAATCCCCTAAAGCCAATTGCTTTTTATTGGTTTTATATATATATTTTTTTTTTTCCTTTATTGTTTTCCTTTCCTCCTATTATTTTTTTTCTTTGAACTCATACTTGGTCATAAGAAAACAAGAATGTTTTTAAAAGAACAAAATTTATCCTACAGTAACTTCATAAATCAGGAGGAACAAAGTTACTCCAGTAAATGGAGGCTGAAGCCTATCTTGTAACATGTGCTGATCTCTCTAGGCTGCTTCTATAGCCAGCAAGAAGAGGGATGAACTGCTCTTTGAAGCAACTGTTGGTTTTCTGACTTAAAAGTCTCAGTTACAGCCTTAAACCTGAGTGGACCCTTAGGTTTTGTTATTGTTCTTTTCTTAGAACTGTTTGTTTGCCTTGTGTTTCTGCATTGCACTGTTTTGACTGTTTCATCCAGCATTGCTTTTATGAATAAAAGGTGTCACAGAAATAAGACTTTCTCTTTGTAAACTCTGATGTAAAAATCGCTCTTTTCCCACTGAAACATGCAGCAGTATCCCACAGGATTGGGAAAAAGCAGTAGACCAAGTGATCTGGAATGGGATGATCCCCAGGTGTCTGGAAGGGAGCAGGAGGCTGCCCAACATGGAGACACTTTGTAAAGGAGCCTGCAATTCTAGCTGTGCTCTCATGAAAGCAGGTGATGTCAGTGTGTCTGCCTACACTTCCTTGTAAAACCCAAAGTGCATAGCAGGGTATCCAGTTTACTTAATTGTCTCTTGGAAATTCTCCAGTTGTGTGGATGTTTTGTTGTGTCCTCAGGAGATCCCATTTCTTTATGCTGTTTCTTCCTGGCACATCCTCTTCCCTGTGGTGTGTGTTTTTTCATTACAGTGAAGAAATGCATATTAACCTCAACAACGGCCAGTAGGCAAAAAGTTGTTTGCTTTACTGTAAAGGAAAGAGCACAGTTTGATAGCACCCTCGTAGCTAAAAAGAGCCTTCTTCCTAAAGGGACCAACCTCAACAATTGTCAGAAAATGCAAAGACTCTTTAAATCTTTCATTGTGGAACGACTTTAATACTTTCTTTTGTCCAGCATCGCTACAAAATTGTTATGTAAAGAAACTGTAGTGACTGGAACTTCTCTTGCTGCTGTGTATTTTTCCTCCTATAAGAGGCAGAAATAACATTAAGGGCTCCATGACAAAAGGAAAAAAAAGGAAAAAAAAAAAAAAAACACATGGTGCTGTGTTGCTAAGCAACTTAAAGAAAGATGAAAGAAACCACAGAGCTCTATTTAGGTCTTGTAAAAACTCAAGCAGTAAATACCCACTCCTTTGATCTTATTTAACCATGATGATGCCTTATTATCCTCTGTTGCTGAAAAGAAGAAGTTCTGGCGACTTTATTGAAAGAGGTAGTTACAATAGTCCTTGAAAGGTTAGAGGCAGTCTGTCAGTAAATAGTTGCTAAAAAAAATTGGTTATAATTGCACTGTCCAGCTCAACTGAGATCAAACCTAACATTGTCTATTATATTTGTCCTTCCCCACCTTCCCCAGACCCACTTCTCCCTTTACATCTGAAGACACATAGTAGAGCCAGGATCACTGCAGTTGTGGGACATGGTGACGTTCCTGGGTGTCACATCGGTCTCTGTTCTCAGCCACCTGTAGATCGATGGCAATTTCAAATGCAGGTGCATTTGTAATTCTCACTCTGGTCCATTGAAAAATAAGTAGGAAAGTGTGAGGGGTCACTGTCTCCGTTACAGTGAACAGTGCACTGACAATGTTTGCAGACAATTTATGTTCTGTGTAGTTAATCTCAGGCAGAATCAATTCTGTTTCATGAAAATCTGTATGCTGCAGCAGACATGCCTCTGATCATCCATTTGAGCTAGTCAAAGATCACTTTAAAGAAAAAAATAAAAGAAGAAAAAAGGGAGTATCTAGAAAGGTAAAGCCTTAATATTGTATGAAATAAACAGCTTGGATAACAACTTCTGCTTTTATTTGACATAATGTAAAAAAAAAAAAAGAGAGAAGCAAGTTCTGAATAAAAGATACCGTGTCTTGAAATTGTTATAAAATTGCACAGTATATTTCATCTGCACTGAAGACAAATAACCTATGGCTTTCTTTGATATGAGTTTGCATAATACTGCATTAATAGAGTTAGCTCAGGCTAAAAGAGATATTTGTTTTCCAGTGAAAAGTATGAATAAGAAAAATATGAGTAGGAGAACAAGTCAGATACTCTACTGAGATACAGTGTTTATTTATGATAGGTGGTATAAAACTCTTCTCATGCATGATGATTTGTTGTATGATGTAGCAATCATTGAAATCCTTAATAATGGAAATAATTTATTTAAATTGCATACTTGGAATATACCAGATTATAGAAATCCTGTCTGTCAAATCAGGCTTCAGAGTTCAGATAAATTAGTTGCAAGAGTTTTCACAACTACAGTTCTTAGCAAGGAAGTGCCAAGTCCATGCTTTCTTGATGTTTAGGATGGTGTTGCAAACAAACGATAAAATGAATAAAATGCAGTATATTCAACAACTTCAGTTACAGGATTAGTAAATAGTCTTTGGTATGCAATAGTGAATTATCTGTTTGATTAGCAGTTGAGAACCTGAAGCTATACTGTATCTGAAATGACATTAAAAATGCATGTATAGCTTTTAATACAAAAATTCTCCTAGCTCATTTTCGCACTGTTGGAGACTTTGCATAGAAATCATTCTACTCAACTCACCAAGTGTATTGGTAATATGCAATCCTGCAAAGCCAAAATGAGCATTTTATTTTAATGTTCTACGTCTCCATCTAAGAGAGAATCTAAATGCAAATACCACATAGATATTTTCATTGTAAGCTAATTTTTTTAAGATTTCTAACCTTTTTTTTATGGTAAGAGATAATGATGGAATAGCATTTCAGTAAACCAGTAGAAACTGTCCTTTGAAAGGCTGTTTCATTAATTGAACAGGAAAGATCAAAAAGACATGGTAAATAATTTACTTCTGTAAGAATTCAAATCTAATGCTTTAAATAGAGGTTTGAAAAGAAAGTCACTTTTTGTAGGATATGAAAATTTTGAAAGTTTAGGTTTCGCATTAGGATTCTTTGCAGAAGGAATTCCCTGGGAGTGGGAGAAATACATCTGACTTTGTCATGTAGCTACAGGTACAAAGTCTTTGGCAGATGGGCTGCAATGTGGCTGTAAATACCAGAAATACATCCTGAAGCAGTAGCTTTAAGAACAGGGGTTCAAAGGAACCAGACTGGTACAGGCAAATGAGGTGAACTTTAATTTAAATCTTGTCTAGTAGCCATGTGTCATAAACCATATGACAAATGGGTCTCCCATGAAATCCAGCCTACATTTCAGAAGAACGTTGTGAAAACTCTGACTGGAGAACAGTTTAACATACCTGAATTAGTAAATGTAAAAGAGGTTAGGGAGGGGAAGGTAAATAATATTATTAATATCTAAAACTTAAAAAAACTTGTTTTAGAAACTTAAAGTGGCAACTCCTTTTTGTCAATGTGTGTTGCTTTCTTAAACTTCTGCCATTGTTCTACTTCTGACATCAGTGGCAGAGCTGTGTTAAGACTGTAAAATTATATTGGCCCATCAAATCCTACAACTGTGTTAGATCATTTGAAATGGGTTGTAGGATTAAGGCAATCCACCTGGATTGTGAAACAAATTCTGGATTCCTCCATCCTTCTGTTGCTATTATTTGGCTAAGTTTTATTTCTATCAGTAAAAAACTACTCTAAGCTTACTATATTTCTGCTAAACAAGCTTTGGTATTTTGTTTCCTCAAAACTGAGAAAAGAAAAGGAAAAAGTGAAAAAAGATTTTTGCCCTTAAAAGTATTATAATACCCACTAAAAGTGTCTTAGATGTATGAGTAATTTTGTTAGGCTTTTCCAGCATACCAGAGCCTTTTAAAATTAAATAGCGTTGTGATTAAATTTGTGGGAACTATGTTCAGTGGCAGCTAAAAAATCCAGAAATTTCAGAAGAACATGGATTAGATCCACAGAATACGAGAAAGATGAGCTGGATTATGTCTTGTCACGTAATCAGCTTGGAAAAATACAGCATTCTTTGTATTTTCAGTGGATGGAGGCTGGTCTTGTTGGTCATCTTGGTCAAAGTGCTCAGCAACGTGTGGAGGAGGGCATTACATGAGAACGCGCTCGTGCACAAACCCAGCCCCAGCGTACGGAGGGGATATCTGCCTTGGCCTGCACACTGAGGAGGCACTCTGCAACACCCAGCCATGTCCAGGTACGGCCAGCCTGCCCGTCCACCTTCCTTCTCTGTGTGCCACAGAACAAGGCATTCCCAGTTAGGCAGCGTAATGTCCTTGATCTATCATTCAGAAGGAAATAATTTCTCTCCTTTCTCTCTTATTAAGTACACAATCAGCTCTTACATGCTACAATGATACAGTAAATCAAATACTAGCAGAATATGTTCTACAGGACACTACCTCCTTCCTCCCTCTTTAAAAATTAGAATCTATGTTACTGTGTCTTGAGTCTGGATTAAATAAAATTGTGTAATGTATTAGTGGACCATGAAGTGGACAAGGTTTATGAGACTTTTAATAAAAGTATCACAAAGAAGTGCTTTTGTTACAACACCAAACATTCACAGCAAGCATATTGCTGAGGTTAATATGCCACGTGTTATCACTAGGTCCTTCAAGTAGATAATATGTGACCTGTTTTCATATAAAACACAAAGAAAACTTTCATGGTCTTTGTAAAATTCCTTCTTCAGCTTTGGATGTTAAGGAACAAAGACCTGATCTTTTTAAATGACTGTGGAGTGCTTAATAGATGAAATGTCTCTGCACTCCTGGTAGTTGTATGATATTATGGATCATGTCTATTTCTGTAACTTTGCCTTTTGACTCATATTAAAGGAAACTCCTTTTCTTTAAATGAAATTTAAGTGAGAAATTGAGATTAAAAGCACATAAACTTTCATGTATCGCCGATTAGTGGCTTACAAGCAACAGCAAAAGGAAAGAAGAAGCTCTGATGCCACACTGTATATTACTTGCTTCACTTAGAGCTCCTAGACATCACAGCAAAAGTTTTCTGCTCATATGATGAGGCTGGTCATGTGAGGGCAAAAGCCCCATGAGTTTGAATGGATCAAATTACTTGTTATGATTCTTTCCTTTTCTAGGTACTACATGTCTTCCAGCAGACTAAAAGTACCCACTTTGTCAAAATTAAAGCAGATTGGGTTAAAAAAAAAACCAAACATATTGGGTTGAAGCAAAAAAAAAAAAAAAAGCATAGAAATCAGTTGATTATTTGATTTTTTGAGACAGATAGTGTACATTTCTTTGTAGAAGTTGAATAGCTGCCTTGAAATCCTTTAAGGCATCTTTGAAAGGTCAGAGCTAGAGTGTTCATTGTGCTAGTATTGTAGCTATTTCTCTTGTGGTGCCTTTATTTTCTACCACCATTTTCCTATAAATGATAGTTTGCAAACATTCATAAATAATTTCTTCATCTTGTTTTGACCTGCCTGTGACCCAAATTTTGGAGCAGATGCAGAACAGAGGAGGAGGTTGGTTTCATTCATCTTGGCTCAAGAAAGTGGAAACCCTTATAAAACAATAACATTTCAGAGGCTTAAAATGTATTTTTCACATTCTGTAATATTTTATTGATATTTCAATCTCACTGAAAGTTTGCCATAGGTTTTTGAAACAACACATCATCCGCTAGCTGGGAGAATGGCCCTTGCCTCATGTTTACAATATAGATTTCAAAACTGCTTTTTACTGCTCTTATTTCACATGGGTATGGGTCAAAAATAACCACAGTGCTTCATAGATCAAGTTTGGACAGATGCCTGAATGCCTGCAGAGCCATTTTCTCATGGTAAGGACCAGGTGAAGAGTGGTTCCTTGTGCAGATCAGAAAGCACCATTGCTGACATTCACTGCTTGAGTGACATGCTCAGTATAAGAGAATAGTAATGACACTTGGAACAGTCAAAAACAACTAATCAGCACAGAAATAAATATACAAAAAATGGAAACTATTAATAACATTCCTTAAGTTGTGAAAAGAGCCAAGATTTTGTGGCATTTGAAATACTCCTTTTTTTTTTTTTTTTTTCTCCAAAGAAAACTAGCAGAAAACTAAACTTTCTGGAATCCTGATAGTAAGGATTTGTTGAGAATATAGAGATTTAATGGCAAATCCAACTGAAAGTATTCAAATATGCACTTAAATGAAAGTAACAGACTTGTGTCTGCAAAACACATCAATTTTTCTCATCTTTCATTTTAAAAGCTCTGTCATTGAGTTTGTAGTTTTTATTTTAATTTACCCAAATGCAATTACAGCAATAGGAAAGAAAGCACTGCAGTATTCATCAGTAGTGGCTGATTATCAGTAAATATAGCCAGTTGCAGTGGTGTCTGAAATATGTTACATTAAACAGTATTTTATACCTTAAGTATTTACAGCTGATGTAAGAGATGAGGATACATTCTGTCCTTGGATTGGTGACTTACACGTACAGATAATGGACAAAGCACCTGAGCATTTAGAAATGGTGGTGTAATACTGCATGAAAGAAATTGTTACATTGTTACAATGTTACATTGCTTAATCTGATCTTTCTGCAGTACTGCCTTCACCAAGGGGTCCCTTAGGAACTGCTTTATGTTAACCTGGCTTCAAAGGCCAGCCAGGAGTCTGTACAAAAAAGATATGACATGTCATGATTAAGCCTTGCCATGTTAGAGGTGAAAAGCCAGGTTAAACACCACTCCAGTCCATCCTCTCTGCTACAGTCTCATGACTTGTGCACAGAACTGAGGAGCAAGTTGAGAGGAGCCTGCCTGAGGTGTAGGAGAGGCTCAGATACTTTGAAGATACAGAAATCAAAGGAATGAGGCTGACTCAGAAGAAGAGCATGCAAAAGCTATGGGAGCACCTTCCCAGTGATGGCACATGTGACAATATTAATTCATGCATCTGTTAGTCTTGGGTGCCTCATTTCTCTGCAGCTCTCTGAGCTCCCAACCATCTCCTCAAACCTCAGGTTTGGTGTGAGGACCCACCATTGCAGGGGTGACCCTCTGTTTCATTCTTGCACTGATGTATCCCCTTTCCTCCTCTGTGATTCTGTGTGCCAGATGAAGCTGATCAGCTCAGCACCAGACCCACAGACTACCTGTCTTGTAGTGTCTGAGTGCACTGCAAGACTCACATAGCTCCTTTATGGGTCCCCTAAAGGAGCAGGACGAAACAGTAACCTTGGCCAGTCACCCATATATGACTTAGCATCCCTGTGTACTTTGAAGTTCCTATTTCATCACGGGATGTAGCTTCTTCAGCAAAGGATTTGGCAGGCCAAAAGCACATTGCACAAGATGGGGCTGCAGTGCACCAGCCAAGAAGATGCCCTTAGGATGCCCACAAGTATTTTGGCACCTGTTGCATAAATCCCAATTATACCAGGACCGGAGAGGAATCTTGGCTCTGGCTTAAACATGGTCTCTGCCACCAGTGAGAACTGGGCCAAGATTTATAATGAGCAACATTCCTTTAAGGTTGAATGAGCAGGGCTTTATTGTTACTAAAAAGGATAAAGATCTAAATACTTTACATAGATCCAGCAGCTGACACTGGAGGTGATAACAGCAGCTCCTGGATGTGCCACACTAAGGAAGCAGGAAGAAGCCTGTCCATTTGCTTGATTCCCACCTCGGGTCTCCTACCCCCCTGAATTAGGATTGAAGTACATTTTGGCATCTGCCTCTCTGCTCCTAGTACCCACTCTGCTAATGAGCCCCTCCCAGGACCTTTCCTAGGAAACAGGAAAGCCAAAGGACAGACCTGAGTATTTCTGCACCCACAATAACAAGATCTTACAAGCTGATTGTATCAAGGTATTTGTTCTGTTGTTCAAAGAAGGCCTCATCCAGACAGTTACTAATTGTTCATTAACTATCAATATCCTAGTTCTTACCTGACCTGCTAGGTAAATCTATTTAATAAACAACATCTATTGCTTGGCATTTTTCAAGACTGCAGTCTCAAATGTTCCTACTGCAGTCTTTTAAATTTTAGATGACCGAGTGTTTTAACTTCTTTCCCATGTGAACAAGGGGAAAGTAATGAGTAAATGTGAACCTTGTATTCTGAAATTATACAAGGTATTGGAAGGGCCCCCAAAGAGTGTAAAACTTCTTGACTTTCCACCTGATTAACAATGTAGAAAAGCTTCACTAATTCACAAATTGTAATGTTCTTCGATCTAACTTGAATCAAAATTATAAAATACACAGTTTTTTTACTTGAGAGAAAATGAAATTTGTATATTTGCTTCACATTGGCATAAAATCACTTAAAATTTTGAAGCAGAAACAAGTTTGGTTTGGAATAGGACACTATTTATTCCATATCAAAACCATAAAACCTGTCTCTATGGGAAAGCTGACAAAAGAAAGGAAGTTTACCTGAGCTCTGTCTTTCTTTTGCCAAATTCAGAAGACTCCTATGAAGGCAAGGCTTAGCCTTGAGTTGTAAGAATGCTGAGTGCAGTAAATTCACACCACCTCATGGGAATGAGATCAATTCACTCCGTTTAAGGAAAGTATCTGAGATCACACAGGCATGAAATAAAAATATCTTAATCAAAGCTACATGAGGAGAGGAAGAAAGATAGAAAAGAAATAGAAAGTGACAAGCTGAATGGGGAAGAGAAGATGAGAATCTACAGCCAAGAAATGAACCTGAAATAGCAAAAACTAAAAAAGAAAACTTTAAAAAATCTTCAAGATACTTCTATTTTTGTGGTTAAATGCACATCCTGTTTCAGATTGGAATATATACTCTTAGAGTTCTCATTGCTACTTGTCAGGTACATAAAAAAATTCAGTTCCCTTGTCCACCCTAATGACCCAGACTGGGATTAATTTCCCAGCTATCACTCTTTCAGTCACCCCCACAGAATCCTCAGTCTTCTCACTTGCACACACAAAGGCCATGGCAGAAGCCGAAGTCATGAGATGTGGCAAATTTACCATTACAGCTACATTTCAAAGACTTCTGCCAAAGCCAAACTGCTGGAATTTCATCGGAATGAAGGAGCTGCCCTCTGCTAGGTGGTGATAGCTGGGGAGGAGGCTTACCGTCCTAACTCAGAAATACCAGCTACTTCTCTCTCTCTCAGTGCACTTGAGCTCCTTAATCACAGTGTCTGCACGTGTGTTCCTCTGCCTGTTGCAGACAGCTGGTCCGAGTGGTCCGAGTGGTCTGACTGCGACTCGTCCGGCTGGCAGAGCCGCGCTCGGCAGTGCGTCGTTTTGTTTCCTGTGGGCAGCCAGTGCACAGGCAACGCCACAGAGAGCCGAGCCTGTGCTGCCGACTCCAACTTCATACCAGGTGAGATCAGCCAACTCCTTGAAGGGTTACTGAAACCTCCCAAGGTTTCAGGACTGAGGCATAGCACTGTTCAGATCCATGAGCTGAAGCAGAACTGGCCTTTAGTCAGCACAAAGATGTTGGTATACTGTGTAGAGACAATGTTGTTAGATCTGGTGCCTCCATAAAAATCTGTCCCATGGCATCCAGTGCTGTGGAGCTGTCCCTACTGTCACTGCCTGGGACTTTGGTTAGTCACTGTCACAGGATTGTGCAGGTCTCTCCCATTCTATTTGGTAGCAGGGGATGAGTACACACAGCAAGCACAAATAATTTGCTTTTTATTTTAAGTGGTTTTGAGACTAGGATTATTGAAGAAGCATTGCTGTAGGTTTTGTGGTTTGCATATGTGCTGTGGTTGGTAATCTGGAAATCATTTCAGAGAGTCCCTTATATTAATAAGCGCTCAGAAAGGCAAATACTATTAGCTTTGCCTCCAGTCCTTATCTCCCATGACTGCTAAGTACCTTATGGATAGTCACATTATGTATTATTCTATAGTATTTGTTAAAACTCATGACTGTACTTTTGTTTTTAAATCACAGGAGTAATTTAAATCCCCACAACAGTATGGGTGGTCACAATGCACTGCTGTTAACAGTCGACTTTCTCCCTATGTACATTAAAAAAAGCTAGGAGTCTTTTCACAGACAGAAAAATTTACATTATAATGTATCATTTCAAATGTAGCTGTGTTTATTCAGTCCAGCAACCTTTTCTTTGTGTGACTGTGCAGTAAACTGTAGTACAATGTAACAAAGACATCAACAAAGTTAAACTCTGTTTTTATGGATGGTGCATAATGTTTTAACTCCCAAATAGTATTTTCCTTTAAAACGAATGTGAAAAATGTCAGTATGAAAGCAAAACCTCCCACATTGTATTTTCCCTTTTCTAAGGCTTTTGAAGCTCTATTTATATTCACATTCTGTGATTCTGCAGTTTAATCCAATATAAGTTCCACATCTTTTTTTGGAAGGTAGGCATGTTCAGAATCTGAAGCAAGCCACCACATCTCTTGCCCTTCTGGTTGGTTTGCTGCTCCTCCTCACATTGCCAGTAAAACAGCAGATAAGGTCATGCCCAATACTCCCACCTTAGGGAACCAAGCTTGCTTTCTTTGGTTCATTTGGCTTGCTTTTACTCATCCAGGTGCTCTAACTCAGGGGTTTTCACCCTAGCTCTTGACTGAAAAGACTAATCCCTGCAGAAGTGGCAACCTTCCTCTGTTGTTAGAACTGGACACATAGTACTAGCCCACTTCTGTATCTTTTCCCTCTCTTCAGTTGTTGCTTGGAAAGACGTTATCAAAGAACTTAAAATTCTGCTTTATTGAAATCCAGGTATACTGTGTCACCTACCCCACTTGTATACAGGTGATCCTTGACCCTTTCAGAGAGATTCAAGAGACTGATTTGTAAGGCAGAACTTCCCTTTATAGAAACTATCGTCTGGAAGTAAGGAGTAGAAAAGTTCAATTGCCAACAGATTTTATTCTGTATTTTCAAAGTAATAATGGTAAGAATACAGGCTGGAATTACATTTTATTAGTTTAAAACTGAGACCTATGAAATTGGCTGTCTTTTTTGAAGATGTTTAAATTCCCACTTTTTACATTAGTGCTTGATGCGACTTCTAGTAGTAATGAGCACATTTGAACACAAGGTAATTAAACTGTAGTTAATTTTACTTCAGTAAATCAACTCTTTCTCCACAAGCCTAAACTCAACACAGAATATTTCTATGTGCATTTCATCCTTTTCATTCCAGAGAAGTTTTGAGGCAAGAATTAAAAATAAGTTTCTGATTTTGCTTGGGAAACCAAGGAATCTGAAGATATCATGGGTCCTTTCTATTAATTCTACCATGTAGTGAAAATATTTTTTACCTTGAATTTGAAATGGATGTAATAGAATGAATTTTTAAATCCTTACTGTGTTAATCTAACTAGAAGTTCTCTGTAATATTTTTTCTCCTTGGCCTAAGTGGTTTATTTATTCTTCTAGAAATATCTGTGGCACGATCCAGCAGCATAGAAGAGAAACGATGTGGCGGTAAGCATTTCAGCTCGAGATGTCTATTAAATGCTGAAATATTGATTCTCCATTTTTTTGCTTTTGTTTCACCTTTTGCACTCCCTTAGTATTATTCTACCTTCTAAATGCTGCATTCTCATTATTTACACTTGTACAGAAAAAAAGTAGTTACTACAAGATTTCTCATTAAATATCCATCTGTCATTGGTGACCTTTGAGAGTAGAACATGCATTATTGGATGTTTGTATTTTCTTCTTTGTCAGCGTGGCAGTCACCCTTGTACTCAAAAAGAAATAACTATAATAATCTAGTTGTCAGAAGGTCAAAATTTGTAAATTTGTTGCTCCACCTTTTTCAGCATAATAAGTCCACAAACCTCTTTTAGACTCCAAATAAATAGCAGAAAACCAGCCTGCTAACAAATTTAACAGCCCAGACTCTATCTGGGACTGATTTTCAGCTTCATTGACAGAGACAAAACTAAGAAGTAAATAAAAGGTTCCATTCTGGAGAGTTGTGATGCTAGAAAAATAGATCTTGAAAGGAAAAACTTTTAAAACTACTAAACAATAAGAAGAAGAAGAAGAAGGAAAATGAACTTTTTTATTTCTTCTGTGCTGAGCTATCACGCTTAGTCTGTGTCGTCATGGTAATAGCTCTGGCCAGTTCTAGTATTCTTCCATGCTCAGATAAGCTGCATTTTTAACCTAACAATGGACAATGAAAACACAGAGGTTATGTAAGAGTACTTGTGGATATGGTAACTTGTTATGGGAGCCAAGATAATGTCATTTGATTTTTTGCTAATTAGCAGTGGTATTCTGAAAATATTTTGCCAAGTTCTGCAACACTGGGAAACCCTAATAAAGGTGTAAAAGGATATTTTAGTGATAGATTGATATACTGGCACAGTCAGCTGAGTCACCTAAATATTAATTCATGTTTTTAAGTACTCAGTAGGCATGTAGAGGTCCTACCTTAGGTTTTACAAAAAAATGAGACCTGTATACTGGCCCATTTTTCTATATTACAGTGAAAAAGATCTAAGAGTTGTTTTTAAGACTAGCACCAGAATATCAGTTTAAAATCCTTCGTTTGTACATCTAGGCAGCAACAAACAAATTTTCAGTCATGCTGAGATGAAACTTCCAACATGAGCTTCTCAGTGATGCTTATTCCCTAAAGTAAGTCAAAATGCACAGCTCCACTTCAAAATAACAATGAAAAGCAGTGCAATTTGTTTCTTTTGAGCTAATCCTACTGATGGTATCTCTGATCTGGTATCTCTGTTCAGTAATATCAGGAGATGATTGTGCTTTAGGTTCTCTCCTAGAGCTTCATGCAGCAATGGGCCTCCTCTGTTTTAATCCTTGCATTGGTGGAGAGGGTTTCCCATGGTCTGATGCCGTTGTACCTTCGAAGAGCAGAGCAGATAGGAGGGTACTGGGCTCTGAGTTGTTGACTTTGCACTCTCTGGCTGCCATGCTTAAAAGTGTATTGAGATTCAAGGAGTCCATCTCTCGCCACTTCCCATTTCCCCCTAGAATGCTACCATTTCTTCCTCACTCCCCCTAAAAAATAAAAATGCCAAGAGCTGGAGAAGGGAACAAACTGGCCAAGATACAAAAAGAATGGGAACCAGCAAGAATCAAAGCAGAGATGGAAAAATGTTTGCTGCTGCTTCTGGGACATGCATCCAATAAAAGGGATATGGAAAATGTTTATGGAAAGGAGAAGGCTTCAAAAATATCAGGATTTTGTCAGTTCTGCCACTAGTCACTATGTGTATGAGAAAAAACTGTAATAGCAGCAGAGGAGGTGATACTGTAATTCAATGAAATAAAAAAACTATTTATGTACCCTATATACATAATTTATGTATAACAAGGCTGTGTTACACAGTCTGAAAAAAAAAAAAAAAAAAACTGATGAACTACTCAACATACGGAATGCAATTAATTTTTCTTTTATTTGTGTTCTGAACTTGTTTAAGCATCTTTCAACAATCTCTACTTACAGAGATGTATGGGCATCTAAGATTCTTATAATGGCCCCTTCAGGGAGGTAAAATGAATTTACTACCGTAGGGTTAAACCATTGCAATTGAGATGTTTCAGGGAAACACATGAAAATTCCCTTATCCTTATTTGAATCAAACACTTGTCTACATTCTTCCCCGAGCTGAAGCTTTTACTGCTACTACCTTTAAATTAAGATTGCCACCTTCTCTCCGCTCTGCAGAGTTCAACATGTTCCACATGATCGCAGTGGGATTAAGTAGCTCAATCCTTGGTTGCCTTCTCACCCTGCTTGTTTACACGTACTGCCAGCGGTACCAGCAGCAGTCCCACGACGCCACTGTCATCCACCCGGTGTCACCTGCTCCGCTCAACACCAGCATCACCAACCACATCAACAAACTGGACAAGTACGACTCTGTAGAAGCCATCAAGGTGAGCAGAGGGCTGGGAGCTACTCTGTACACCTAGACAACATTTCTCCTGTATCAAAAGGATTCTCCTTGATAATTTTCCGTGGCATTTGAGATCAAATTATGCTGCTTGTTAATGACAAAAGTAGATTTCAATTGAGGTGTTGTAATTGCAGAGCCTTTCACTTGTCAATCCCTGTTAGGCAAGAATTTGGATTTTGCATGTGTGTATAATTCATAAAGCAGGTTTTCCTGGAAAAAAGCAAATCACTCAAGTTGTTTTGTGGGATTTTTTTTCCTAATTGTGTTCCCTAATGGCTTGTTCAAGAAGTAAATAGGGCCATTCACCATGGCATCTACTGAAGAAGATCCTTTGGCTCTGATGATCCAGTGTCAAGGGCACTGTTCATCTTCCTGCACTATGTCTCTATATGGAAGATGTATCTGGTGAATATATTCTGGGTCAGACTCTCAGCTAGAGTTTATAGCCAAACTACTCCGTGAAAAAGCAGTACCAATGTACTGAGAGTCTATAATGATATCCATACCATTTCATCATTATTCCCAAATTGCTGTTTTCTTTTCGTGACCTTTTAAAATAACTCTGATTTTCAGATCCACTGAATTAAGGAAGGATGTGCATTCTGAAAATACCTAGTTCAGTATCTTCAGATGACAAAATTTATTCATGCAGCTGCAAAGCTTTTCTGCAAATGAGGATTTTTCTTAAATCCTACCTAGATGATCCAGTTCTTAATTTCTGCGTTTTTCTTTCTAATTAAAGACATTTTAATGAAAATCATTAAAAACAGCAAGAAAAGTCTGGATCTTCTAGTCAGCAGTGGAATATGAACCTAATTTAAAGCTTTTTCAAATTCCACATCATCTCTCTAGGTAGCTACAGGAAAAAAAAAAAAACCAAACCAAAAAAACCCAAACTAAAAAACAACCCCCCCCCCCCAAAAAAAAACCCACCCAAAACCTGATCCTTTAAAAATTTGTATTCTAAATATCCATAATACTTTTTTTAAAAACAGGATTTATACTCATACTCTTAAGGCCTTCAGATATTTCTGCCGCTTGAAAATCAGGGAACTAAGACGGGAATTAAGGAATAAGGAGAAAATAATACTTATTCAGTAAAAAGATAGTAAGTGACTCATTCTAATAGGAAGAACTGCATATATATGATTCAAAATATTCATAGAATCATAAAATTAGCTTTGCAATATTGGGGGTAAATGCCTGGCTTTATTAAGTAGAATTGCTTTCTGTAGGAATGTTATTATGTAAGAAGATACTTCTTGCATATGCAGGTTTCTGTATATGTACAGGTATTTCTCAATTCATTTTTGACTGGCTTACTATACACAGATAGTTGCCACAAAAACTGCCTTGGTGAAAGAGCACTTAATGGTTACTTTTCCTATGCAGTTTACATTTTCTGATTTCTTTTTTTTTTCTTCCCAGGCATTTAACAAAAACAACCTGATTCTAGAGGAGAGAAACAAGTACTTCAATCCACATCTTACTGCAAAGACTTATTCTAATACCTATTTTACAGATTTCAATAATTATGACGAGTACTAATGGGCTTGTGTATTTTCTGGCCTGCTGTAACTCCCCAGTCCCCAAGGCCTGTGCTACTCAAGTGCTCATGTGATTGAGGCTTCACGGATGAAGTTCAGAGACATTTCAAGCACGATCCAAGCCATCAATGTCCCATTGATGCCAAAAGCCCAAACCGCCTGTTTGTGACATGATGTTTTCTTTGCAGAATGCAAGGTTGGCCTTCAGTGTCAGGGGCAGCTGTAGCCCCTCAGTGTTGATGGACCACTCACGAGGATTGCATTGCTTCACTCAGTTTCATAAATTTCCACTCATATTTCTCTAACAAGTGACTAAGTAATTCCAGAGTTTTAAAAAGAAATCATAATGTTACCCCTTAAACCTGTGCCAGGAGTACAAATCTAATTTTCTTTTTAGGCGTTGTCTTTTATTTCCCTGGGGTTTAAAAAAGGAGCTTTGCTTTTCGCCCTCTCTGCAGTCTCCTGAAGCTCACACTGCCAAAAAGAGCTCACAGGGTGCTGGGGTTGACAAGAAGAAATGTGGTGGTTTAGTGATCCTCTGCAGCAGCTCTGGGCTCTGTAGGCTGATCTTCCTGGGCTGTAAATCACTCTGACTGCAGTTCAGCTGCTCAGAGTGCAGAGAAGTACTAAGGTACCCTGTACCGAGGGATACAATCTTGTAATTAACCAGGACACTTCCAGGGTCAGTGGTTCCAGTTGCAAGCCGAGCCCAGTCACATAAAGCCTTCACCTTGCTCAGTTTAATTTTTGCAAGGGTGTGGAAGGGCATGTCCCACAGGGAGACCAAGGGAGGAGGGCAGACGGGAGAGGCACACTGGGAGGTTTTTCTCTGTGTCTTTAATAAACCAGCCTTGCTGCAGCACGTGGGTTTGCTGTGACATTCCACAGGCTTCCTCTCCCTGGTGCCTGCCCATGGGACACGCTTGTCCCTGGTGGCCGTGGCACTCGCCACCAGGCTGGCCACAGAACAGTACAGCTGCACCATGTGTGCTGTCTCTGGCTCTTGGGGGTATGTAGGCATAATCATAGGTCTGCTATTTTCTTTCCAGCTTTTACTTTATATGCATGTGTCCAACAAACAAAGCTGGCTCAGAGAATATAGATACATTTGCAAAGGGCTGTCTCATCTTGCTGCCGTGTCTGACCTGTATCAGTCAGCCCCTAGAGGAACATTCTTATGTTCCTCTCCATTCTTACGTTTCAAGAGATGATCTTGTTGGACTTCGTTGATGTAAATATTTAAAATACTATTTGAGTTTTAAGTTATCAGTTTTAATTCCTTTTGTAGTGGTAGATGAGGAACAAAAGTTTTATACCATTTTTCTTTGTCCTGTCTGTTCTCACCCACATTCATGACATTTTTATTTTTATATCTGAAATTACATATGTATAACTAAAAAGAAAATTGCAAGGATTTGAGTCAGATTTTATAGACTATATAGTGGCAAGGAAGCATTTGCTATTCTCAGAAGCTTGTGAGAAGAAATTAAAAATGAATATTAAGGATTAAAGAACTAGGCTTTAATTTTCTTGCTAAAAGCAAAGACTGTTGCATTAGAATACCAGGGAGGTATCCAAGGAGAAGCAGAGTGGAAATGTTTCCATTCTGTTTAGAGCCTTTGCTAATTAGATTATGATATGATAGACAAATAGGGAAAAGCATGTACAGATTATAATGATTCACAACTATGTATAAAAAAAATCAAAAAGTACCAATAAACACTTCCATAGCAGTAAATACAGTATCTACTCATGGCAGTGAGGTATTTATGAATGGGGATAGATCTGAATGTAGCACTATGCTTCCAATCTGTTCTAGAGAAAAATGAAAAAATTCAAAGTGGTCTTTAAAATGCTATGCAGTAAAATGAACACACATTTACCATCTATGAAAGTAATTAAGATCAGCCGCCTATTTTTTTCCAGCTGAATAGTTCTCCCTGTTACTAACTCAGTCAAGTGAAAGCACCTCACCTTCACACCAGCTCATCTCCAGAAATATAATAATGCTGGCTCTCTATAATATGTGATTTTTCACTGTACATTAGATTTGGTTTTCCAGGAATAAATTAACTGATTGCCCTGGGTAAGAGAAAATTTTCTTTGCAAGAAATAGAGGGGAGAAAAGCTCTCTAGATCATAACTAGTATGGTATTTGAATTACTGTGTTCATACCAAAAGATAAATTTTATATTTAAATAAAATAAAATCTATATTGTTGCTACTGCCAAGAAAAAGCAGCACATGTACATACACAAATATGAGCAACATTGTTCTATTCTACCCCGTACTAAGAGCACATTAGTCCAACTTCTGGATTTTATATTTAGACTATTAGTTTTGAGACCAATATCTTTAAAGTATTTGAACTATGTACTTTTATTTTACCTTTTTCAATTAAAATTACTGAAATTATCTTTTTTTTCCTAACTCTTCAGTAGTTTGAGGCGCGCCCGTCTTTATAGTGATCTATTTTTCGTTCTTTTCATGGATAAATACATAAGTTAGATACGTGCTATATATGTGGTAATAATACCCTAGGTTAAGTCTGCATGATCATAGGTAGAAATCCATTTAGCAGATGCTCAGTCTGCTCACACTTCCCTCTCCTAAAGGAGTATTTCAGGTGTTCCTGAAATACGTTGAGATCGTTGAGCAGCTTCCATGCCAACATGTCAGGAAAGTGTTTATTTTAATTATTTTTCTTTGTCATATAGATTCCTAAATTTAATTGTTCTATATCACAGGTAGAAATATATTCAAAACTCTATCTGAAGCAGCAGGGTAAACATGGAAATTTTGCAGCACTTAAATGAGAAAAACTTGATGGCAAGATCTCCTTATCAAACTAGGTTGTGAGACAACAGGTTTTAAAGCCTTTAGATATTTGTATCCTAGGTAATTTTAAAGGACCCCAGATGCACTGCCTGTATCAGTATTTTCACCTGAATTCTATGTAGCTGCCCAGGTAGTTTAGTACAGCTTTTTCTAGTACATGGAGCAAAGCTAAGCGCAGTCTCAATTAATTTTCATCTTACTTTATTTAGCATTTTTTCTAAAGTAGGCTACAAAGCTGAAAAAGCAGATTTCATAGAATTTTTTAGGTTGGAAGATGTCTAAGATTGAGTCCAACAATTAACCTAGCACTGCCAAGTCCCCTATGAAATGATGTCCATTTCTTCTTGAAAGCTCTTTTTTTTTTTTTTTTTCTGACAAACCTTGTTTACGCCAATAGAGCTCTCAAGTTTTATCAAGTATAAAATTTGGTTATGAAAGGTTGTTCTATTCTTTGAAAGGGAAAATCAAGTCCCTTGCTCATCAAATGCCATACTTAAATATCCTTCATCCTTTCACTTGGATAAAGTGATCTGTTTTGGATAAATAATTATATTACCTCTGATGCCATTAGTTAATATTACTAACCATGTTTACACTGATTGCATAAATTTAAAAATGCTTCTCTATTTTGAATGTGAACAGTTTGGCAGATAAATGAAAGTTGTCTAAGTAAAGCTGTTTCCATGTAGCCCTGCTGCATGGAGGGAGGAGGAAGCAAGGCTGCCAGTCACATCCCGCATGGTGTATACACTCATTGGCCAACTCAAAGTACTGCTATGCCTGAGTACTCTTTTTGTGCTTATTTTTTATGTCTGAATCATAGCATATGTTCCTTGGTTGCTTGGAAAATGGACCCTTGTGCTTGCAGATATATCTTGGACATTGATTTGAGTCTGATGATCTTTACGGCCTTTTTAAGTTACTCTATGTAGAAGCTTTTCCAGCCGTTTGCAGTCACCTGATGTTGAAGCAGTGTGGTTTGGCTAAAACTAATCAAGAGATTTTTACTAGGATTAGGAATTTCATAAGAGAGTGGAAGAAAGAATGGGGCTTAAATGGCTTTGCTTTCCAGGCTATTAAGCAGTACTGATTAAAGTCTCACATGGATGTAGGATACTGTGCATTTAGTTAGCTCTACCAGAGATCCACACCAGACTCTGGGAAAATACCACTCCAGCGTACAAATCAAGAGCTACTGAAGCACTTATGTTAGTGAAGAAATTTCTCAGAGCATCAGATCATATGGCTGTTCAAACCAGAAAAGAATGTAAGAGGTCCCAGATGTAAGCAAAATATTAATAGGATTAAATGCTTCAGTATTTTTTTTTCCTCATAATTATAGAATGAATATATTCACTTCTTTATATGTGGGACCAGTTTTAATAAAATCAGTGCAACATGAGCACATTCCTAATGTTGATTGTATGCATAATGGCTTTGCTGTATGAGATCAATTCTGTAAACTGTTTGGTCCAAGCTTGTCTTGCTCTGCTTGAGGCATCTGGCCAATTTTAATTGTAGCTGCCACCAGCATCATCTGTCTCATCTAGGAAAACATACTTAGATGGGCAGAGTTACATCCTGATGAGGGCTTGTGTCTCTCCACCAACACTGCAGTGAGCCTAGAGAGAGATACTTCTAATTTTCAATGTCATTTCCATGCCTAGGTTGGCATAAGCTAGGCTCTTGAGTATAATTTTATTCATCACATAAGTAACCACACCGAGATCAATGGTATAGATGTAACAAGTTACTTGTTTTTATGTGTTTACAGAATTGAGCCCAAAATGTATTGCTTCTGCACAAATCCATGCACAGTACAAGATGACTTCAATTGTAAAAAAACAGATTAATTTAAAATCGTTCACAAGCGAATCTGCATCTTGATATCAGGGAATAATATGTGTTCATTGTGTGGGGTATTTGAATTCATTCCTTTCTTTGCTAAATAAATGAATGATAAAACAAGATACTGCTTGACTTCATTTAAAAGCCATTCTTCCAAATAAAGAAGGATTGTGGGATCTGTGGACATTTTCCCTTTTTTTCTATCTACTCTTCTCCACAAATATCAACCCGTGTGTGGCTGAAATAGCCTTTGGCTAGATTGTTCTGTGCCACTAAATGAATGCTTTGCATTGTGTTGCCATGCGACGACATTCTCTAACTGGGATGGTACAAAGAGAGAAAAATGCAAACCTGGGAAGTTTGGCAACAATTTCAGCCCCAGCAGAAGCAAGGGTAGGCAGAAGTGAAAACAAAAATGTAGGAGAATGTGACTGGAGTCTTGGCAAACTTGTCAATAAACTCAAAGGAACGCAGAGGCTTTTTGGGAACTGCCAAGGACGAGGATATCCAGACTCTAAGCTCCTGGATAATCAAGCCAACTAGTAGCTCAGGAAAAAGCAGTCTGATTGCAACAGGTATTTTTGCAAAACTGCGATTGTTTCTCAGAATGGAGCGAGAAATGACAGTGCTGACACTGTCAGCACCAGTTAACCAGAGGGGGTGGAAATGCCCTCACAAGCAGGGAGCACCACCATACAGGTGGCATTTTGACAATACCAAATATCCTTCTTGTTGGCAGGAAGGATAAGGCAAGAGGAGCAGGTCTGTAGAGCTGGTACTAAACTTGGGGAATTTTGACTAGCTCCAGGCTGGTCTCACAGGCTGAACACGCACAGCCAGTTAGAGTGTGTAGCCCTTTAATTTCCCTCATTTACTAAAGAAAAAAAAAATGCACCATAGAGATGGCATGTGCTTAGACTACTTCATGGTGTAAGTTAAAGCACACTGAGAGGTGTACTGGGAACTGATAAACCTTTTGTTTCCTGTTGGATTTTGGTCCAGGTTGGATACTTTCTCACATACTTTTCCCCTTGCCTTTTCTGCTTGTGGGAAATTGATCACAGCTTCTACCTTGATGAGTATTTATCAATTTGAAGGAGAGATTTTATGCCAGTAGAGAAGTCTGCTAAAAATTTTTACTGTAAAACTGACCTCTAGGGTTGTGTGAAAACTGCTATAGTGATACCAAATCTGTCTGTCTGTAATTGGTTTTAAACTGAAGGTACTATAGCGATTCCTCAATTGAAATGATCATCTGAGCAGAGATGGTAATTTTCAGAAAAAGATTCAGTGTAACTTTCAGCATTCTCATAATTCAGTCCTAGAGGCTGAGAATGTAGAAGGAATGTGTTATTTGGACTTGGGTTTTTTGGGGTTTTTTTCCCAAGTATTCATCCACAAACATCATCCAACAGTAGATTTGGATTTGAAAAAAACATGGAAGGTTATTAGCAATAACAAAGTAGTTTTGTTCACCACAATATAAGAAATATATTAAACTACTAGAGAGTGTCCAAAGGAGGGCAATGAAGATGGTGAAGAGCCTTGAGTGTGTTTTGGTTTGGGAAGACAGGTATCTGCCAGGGAAAGTTGGAGGTCCCCTTGGAATGGAGAATGTAAACCTCTTCCCTCCAAATTATTATAATTTTGCAATTAAGGTCTTTCAGGCAAAGATATGGGAATAGGAATAACAGTTCTTTACTAGGAATATTAAGAAATACAAATGTAGTAGTACAAAAAAACAAGCAAGCAAACAAAAATCTCAGAAAACCCTGACAGAGTCAGGGGATATGACCTGACACCCTGTTAGTCAGGGTGTTGGAAACAGTCCAAATAAATCCTCCTGGAATAACAGATATGGTTCTGTGGAGTAGAGATGATCCTGTAGAAAGGTCCAGTGGTGGTGATATGGGTCCGGTCTTCTGGGAATCCAGTGGAAAAACCAGATGCCTGGTGTTCCTGAGTCTCAGATTTTATCCAGGTAGGAACAGTTGGCTCCTCCCACACTGGGTGGAGCATCTCACAATGGGATGATGCAATGTGTCATGTCATTACTGAGCCTTAATGGCCCATTAGCAGAAGATATCTCCCTAGAGGATGGATGGGTGGTGAAAGAGATAAGAAACACTGCCACACCTGGCTTTAATGGCTGGGCCATTATCAGAAGGCATCTGCCCCCCTCCCCCCAGAGTTACAAGAGATAAAGAAAAACGTCTCCCCAAATGCTTACAACAGATGAAATAGAATACACTTTTTTTTTGGTTGCATAAACCCAAGACAGAGGGGAAGCTGAATGAGAGGTGGCTGAGGGCACTTTATTCAGCCTGGAGAAGAGGAGACTGAGGGGAGACCTCATTGCAGTTACAATTTCCTCATGAGGAAGAGGAGGGGCAGGCACTGATTTCTGCTCTGTGGTGACCAGGGACAGGATCTAAGAAATAGTCTGAAGTTGTTTTAGGGGAGGTGTAGGCTGGATATCAGGAAAAATTTCTCAACCAGAGGTTGAGCCCTGGAGCAGGTTCCCCAGGGAGGTGGTCACAGCACCAAGACTGACAGAATTGAAGAAGCTTTTGGACAACACTCTCAGGGACATGGTGTGATACCTGGGGTGTCCTGCAAAGGGCCAGGATTAGGACTTCGATTATCCTTATGAATCCCTTCCACCTCAACATATTCTGTGTTTCTGTGTGATTCTCTAATATATTCCAAGATTTAGCAACTATATTTCCTAATCCACTAAACCCCTGGTTTTGAATGAATTCTCACTTTTTTTAGCTAAAGCAGTAGACACTGACTGAAAGTGAAAGAAATACAAGATTTCAAATAGATAGGAAATTTAAAGTCCCAAGTTTTAAATGAAATGACAGGAAAGATGCAGAAAAATTGTTTTTATATTCTTGTGCTGAAAGGTGCTTTCTTTTGTCATGGCCCTATGAAATAATCTGTACAATGGAAAAAATGTTTATAATAGTGATGCATCCAAGATAAAATAATTGATATAGAGCTTGGATATTTTCAGCAATAGTAAACATTTTGGTTTAGTATCATGACAACGCCGTTGTTTATTGCGATAATGGGAGTAAATGATCCCTATACAAATCTTTATAGGGAATCATTTTTCCTTTCCATTAACTTCTTTAAAAAAGCTTTGTTAGCAAAACTTTTCATGAGAGCTGCCAAAGATACTCACATTTAAGAAGAAACATTGTGGGTGGTTCAAGCATAGAAACACAGGTGCAGGGATCTAAGCCAGTTAAAACTGAAGCCTCTTTCCACTGGTGTTGAGCTCAGTTTGGATTTCCACCTATTCAGACAGCTTATCAAATTTTTCCCAGCTTGTCAGATTTATCAGCCTGTCCATTGACTTATTTAGTCCTCCACAGGTAATGTAACATAATCCTTTACTGATCATCTGGGACACAAAGAAGAAGCTCAAATGATGGGTGGTGATTGTTTTTTCTGTCTTATATCCCATCCCATATTATCCTCTCCAGTGATCTTTTTGGGATATTTTTAAATAATTCAGTTTGATAAATTATCTTTTATAAAATTGGATTCTAATTTGGGGAGGGTAGGGAATATATCCCTTTTCTGGTGTTCATTGCTCAGATTTATATTATTTGACTTCCTTTTTTTTTTTTTTTTTTTTTTTTTGATTTAGTGTCTTTTTTCAAACTTTGGTAATAAGAATTTTCTGCCTCATTCAGGTATTTCATGTCAGCATGACCTGAGTTTTGTCTTTTTGTGCTCATCTAACACTTTTCTCCCAATCAGAACACTTAAAATATATACTCAAATCTGTGGCCTTCTAAGCCATACTTGTTGTTTGCTTGGTTTTTGTGCTAGTGGAAGCAGCCCCAACCTGGAAGGGAACGTCAAGTTCTGCAGTGATAAATTTGGAGTCTGCTCAGAAGAAAAGAAAAATCAACTTCTTTATTGTGTTATATTCCCTTTGAAGCTTCCTTCCTGATATTATTCAGGTGCCATAGTGTACAAGTATATTTCTCTCCCAGTGCTCTTCAAGTCAATGCTTACAGTAAATGCCACGTTTATGTGATTTCTTGATCCCATGAAATGTTGAAATGTGTCTAGTACTAAAATTGACATAGAACTTGCCATCAACCCATACCACAGATGGGTAGAAATGTTTTCAAATCTCATGATTTGGCCCCAAATATGGATTTTATGGATAGAAATATTCATAACTTCTCAAGTACATCCCTGGTTATATTTTTGAATCTTTGTCAATTGTCCATGCCCATAATAAGCCCACCTTTGCCTATGATTTCCCATGAAATCTGAGTTAAGATTTATCCTAAGGTACAGATTATAGTGGAAGATACTTTCTAATAGTAAAAATGTTGCTCTGAACATACTCCTGTGCTGCAGAGGGGTGCACGTTGAAGAGGGAATTCTATTCCCATCACTGGCACTTATGTGAAGAATGAAACCAAAGGAAAGTTAGCAGCTTGGCTTGCTAGAAGTGGTTTTGGAATATAAATTCCTTACTTAGATTACAGCAATTAACATACCATAACCATGCAAGGTAACACCAGAAGTATCTTCAAGCCTCTTTCCTGGAAGTAAATGGGTGTATCTATGTACTTCTGATTTTCCTTATCTGGATATAGTCCTTTTAAAGGATAGCCTTTCCTTGTTATGGAATCAAATATTTCTTCTTTTTTTTTTTTTTTTTTTTTTTTTTTTTTTTTTTTTTTTTTTTTTTTTTTTTTTTTTTTTTTTCTCACAGGAACTGAAACTGTCCAAGTCGTAAGGGGATTACTTTCTGCATGGAAATCCTCCTCTCCACCATAAGTGAAAAGCCCACCCACCTGTTACCCCATGTGCCACAGCACTAAGTTTGTGCAGCCCTCCAACTCCTATTCCAGTACAAGCTTCCAAACACTTTTGCAGTTGCCTCCACCCTATCTGTTACCAGTCAAAAGCTGGTTTCTGTTTAAGAATTTTGAATCTGATACCTGTGTACTCTCTGGTCATCTGTGACTGGGTTGCTTCAGACTCCACCTGACAAGGCATCTCAGTTCCTCAATGAAAATGTGATTACAGAAAAGGCCCATGTGTGTACTTAGGGACAGACAACATTATCGGGATATTGGTAGTTTTTCAGATTAAGGTAAACATTTTTCTGAGAAAAAGCACAGTAAGTAAGTGAGCACAATCCTCCATGTTAATCATTTATGACAGGCAAATCTGTGAATCAGATCTTGAAATCTTACCCAGTCTTTATGATTAAAATTCATAGGAGAGCTTGATAAAACAAAACCAGAAATCAGCAAACCCTGAAATCGTCACTTAACACACAGAAATTTCAGGAAAGGAAAGTCCATCCACCTTATCTCTTCAGCACATGCACTCAAATCTAGAGTTCAATATCTATTAAATTGCACTCCATTTTTAAATGCTCACAGACACAAAAAGTAAATAACCGAACAATCAAAAAGTGTCTTAATATTCAGAGGAGCTGCGCTCCTGTCCTTTTAAAAGAACTCTGTGATGATATCAGCCAGTTATCAACCTGGAAAATTTACAGATAATAACATTTAAACATTAGCTGGCTGTTTCAGCCAACACCAGGAGCCTTCCTTAAAGCTTTCCTGGAAAAGCAGAAAGACTTGTGCTGCTGAGCAGGATTTGATTCATCTGCACATTTTATAACACCAATAACAGCTGGGATTCAAGACTGTTGGTTTTTTTTTACATAACTCATGTGTGTTTCTGTGGATGAGAAGTCCCTGCTGAAAAGACAAATGCTGTACAGCTGCCTTATGGCTTTCTACCTGCTGTTTGTAGCCCGGATTTGAACAAAACATGTATATTCTGGCGTTTCTGGGCTCACATGCTCTCTCTCCTGTGCCCAAGCACACAAGCACATACATGTCCATCACGACAAATGGAGACTGGGACAAGGATTACTGAAGTCAGTGTCAGATCACAGTTTTAGATTTTTGTGTGTGTAATGATATTTTTTTCTCCCTGTTCCCTGTGATCATGTTTCATACTGATGCTTAAGAGCTCACACACCAACTGAGACTTGGTACATAAACACGAAACAGCAAATCAGATTTCTGTGTGGGAGTTCTTAATGTGAGTTACCTCAATATTTGAGCAGTAGTTGCTGTCAGCTTTTGGCTTAAATAATGTATTATTACCTCCAAAGAAAAATGTCTAGAGTGTTACTCAGCTGTCAATACAAATTCAGTTTAATATCCTATTTATTTCCTCATTAAAGAAAGCAATACCAGGGTTGCAAGGGCCAGATAGTGATCATTAGCAGGGGTACCACTGCCTTGCTAGCAAGCTGGTCTGCCATTCCTACTCCAAAACATCGTTCTATGACATTTCAATGAGGGTCAAAAGGGATGCAAATATAAACCAAAGCACAATGTACACAACTTCAGCTATGCCCACTCACAGGTGGATTCTTTTCCTAAGAACCTCACCTCAAGTCTCTGCTAGGCATGGAATCTAAGTTAAACTAGTGTTTCATGAGGAAAAAGATCGTGCTGACCAGCAGTAATAAAGCACCTCTAGGCCAAGAGTCTTACAAGTTTATTTCTAATGAAATGGACCCAAAGTAGTGAACTCAGAGCGATCATTAAAAGGTAGGCAATTGCCAGAAGTGAAGGATCACAGTTTCCCTCTAATAGCAGACTCAGAAATGGCAGCAGCACCTGCAGGTTCTGTTTATTAGAGCCCTGTGTCAAGATGGTCAAAGCTTCAGTCTGCTTTGTCCACATGGTAATAAAGTCCTGGTTTCTTCTCTGCAACAAATAAAATTTGTGCAATATCAGCCACTTTAACTAGTTAGTAATTTAAATTAACTTCAGCAATTGTCCCGTAACCAGCCTATAATAACTTTTTCCTCACCAAAGCCTAGATTGCTAAAAAAATAAAGACAAATATTATTCCTCAGTCAGGCTTCTATCTACAGTACAAGTGTTAAAGTTAAAATGTTCTTGTTCAGTGTTTTTGTCATGCTATCTGCTTCAGCCAAATCAACAAATAAAACAAATGATTGCCAAGAATTTTTATCTTTGTGAAAACATGTGAAATGGAATTTATCTTACCTAACTCTGAGCAAGTGTTAAAATTTTGAAAGCCTGTAAAATTTAAAATTTAAAATTTAAATTTAAAATTTAAAAATTTAAAGACAATAAATATAGTTGCAAAACAATTTCAGTCCAAGAAGACTGAAGGAGAGTTTAGGATATTGGTGGTAAATATGATTAGAAGTCCTAGGATGATAATTAAAAACAAACAAATAAAAAATGGGGAACGTCTATGATGGTCAAAAGGAAACATGCCATGAGATAGGCAGGAATATTTATGGCTCTTTCTTCCCAGTGCCAGTAGATGAGATGGGTGAGTGACCTTTTGCTCTTTTACAGTTGGAAGGTTTGAAATTATTTATAAGTCTGAATCTCACCCAGATCATAAACCTAGTCTACAAATTGTTGTGAGGGATAATTTTTGTTCCAGAGAAGCTGTAGGCAGCTGGCAAAAGAAGAAACTCTTCCTTCACAAGAAGAGATTAAAGGTGCACCTTGGTTTTGCAACAAACACTACAGTACTTTGCAGGGCATATTCACCCATGTATGGCAGATGCCCTCACAACACTTCAACTCTTTTAAGCAGCCAGAAGCCCACTTGTTCTGACTGGTTAACTGAGGTTTCCAGCTGCTGAGGGCTGCTGAATAAGGTCTGACAGGTGGGATGAGCTGGTCACAGAACATTCTTTCTGTAATTTTTCTTTGCTGTGTGGTGCTGGTTGCCCACACCAGGGCACCAGTGGGTGTATTCACTCTCTGGTCAGCCCAGCCACACCTGGTCTCCTCTGTTGTATGCAGCACCTGGGAACATTGTGGCATCTCACCTACCAGTTGTCTGAGCATCAGTAGCCAGGATGAACAAGAGACGGTAAAATCCCCATAGTGGCATGGCAAAATTAAGGAGCAGTTTTATCAAGGCACAGGGCTGAATAGCTCTCACTGAAGGGAGTCTGAGCATTAAATTTGTAAATTCTCTGAGATGCAAAACTTGTCTTGTGACAAAGGCAGGCATCAAACCATAGGTTCTGACCTAGAGATTAATTCAGAAAAGATAATCCTTTATGTCACAGAGACAGTTTTAAGTTAACAATGTCACAAGGCTCCACATCTCACCTATAACATTGCTAGAAAGAGGTGGGGTCTCATTTTTGCCTGCATGGTCTTTTATCAGAGAAAGATCTGACACAGGTCCAAGCAAACTCTGAAATCTGGATGAAAGCATGTCACATTTTAGTGTTCTCTAATTCTTTGTCATGCTGTAGCTTATCAACAATTTTGGCAAAACCCACAGATTTTTCAAGCCTTTTTTCCATAATGTAATGCAGAAATATGCATTGGCATTATACATCTCAGCAGTAGGAAATGTGAGAATACTTGAGCAAATATAACAGTCCATCATCTCCCTCAAGCTTTTATAAATTTACCTGCGGAACTAGGATGCTATAAGTCTGCACATAACTAGGAAAATTCTAATGTAAGCTGAACTGTGCTGTGATCCTTGAGAAAGGAATAACCATTAACCTGTAGGAACTTGGACAGTTGTTTAGTGTGCTGTTATTCCCGTCTCACATTCCATGTGCTATCGCTTAGCAATTTCACTGCAAAGATAAAACAACACCACTGGAATGAAGCACATTAACACTGGCTAATTGGTAGGTCACTAGAAAAGAATTTTCCTCTGGATGGAGAGAGTTTTTTAAATAGGCTTCCACAGAAACCTATTTTCATCTCCATGCTGTTTTGTGCTTTTTGTGTTGGTCAGGATTAAAAAAAAAACAAAACAGAAAACCAAACAATATTGAGGTTGTGGACACAGAAATACAGAATTAACGACTAAAGACAAGGAAAAGCTACAAAATCAGAACCTCATGCAAACAAATAGAATATGCAAAATATTTGCAGAGTCTTGTGTAACATTCCTTGGACCCATGCTATCCTACCTGAAGGTAGAGCTTGATGACTTGCAGCTGATTGTACCTAGCTGTGAAGCCAGATGTCCTTGGAAAGCTAAGACCAGTTGACATTGTCTTTCTCACCCTCAGTGACCACATGCTGTCTATGGAATGTCTGTGTGTCACACAGAAAGGGGATAATTAGTATCAAACAAGAGAATGGGGAATACAGAGGAAATTAATATGTTTTCATAGGGTTATTCATGGCTTTAATAGAGCAGAGGCATCTAAAAGATAGATACATTTTTCTGATATTTTATCTGTATTGTCCCTTGCAATTACCCTGTTCCAAGCTGAGTGGATGGATCATTTATTCCACAAGGAGTACTGTAATCTTGGAGTTCTTTATAAACTCTTCTTGTCTGCCTCTTGAGTCTTCTTTCTTTTTATTTTTTTTTTTCTTTGCAGTAGCAATTACATAACTCACAGATTAATTTGGTTTGTTAGGCAGATAACATTGGATGTTTAAAGATTAAGCTGAGGCATCATTCAGATTTCCAATGGGCAGTCCATTCTGAGAGCTCACCAAGGGGTGATGCTGCCATGTAAAATGCAATTGCTAAAAGAAAGTAATTTCAACTTCAATTTTAGCTTTATTTAATGGATGTTTTCTAATGGTATAGAGCATGTCCTTAATTTGCCTCTCTATAATGTGAGATCCTTGAATAAGGAATTCAGAGGCAAGAATTTTAATATTTTTTTCCCAGAAGCACTCCTTATTATGGAGGCAATCAGCATTAAAAGCAAGACTGTAAAACACACCAATTTTTTTGGATATCTGTAGTGGCAAGATGTCAGTTTGCAATGCAGATGCTCTCTAGTGAATGACCCATAAAAAAGATCTACACACAAACGATAATAACAATGTTAGAGATGGGGCAAAGGACAGCCAAAGCTCTGAATCAAGATTTGTAAACCATACAGAAAAGCTGGAAATTAATATAATTTTAGTTGAAGCAGGGACAAAGGATCACAAATGAAGCTCAGGGCAGAACTGGTGGAACCATGTCTCTGCCTCAGTTAATACAGTTCCCATCAGGAAGTCCTCCTGAGATGTGCAGCCCTTCGGAATGAGTCATTCAAATGCTCCTCTAAAAGCCTGGGGTGCCCATGCACCTGTAATATAAAGCACAGGCATGGAAATAGTATCAGTGTCCATGATTTTCTTTCCTCTGCCAGGAGCCACCCGATAGACCTGCCTAAGGTCCTGAAGGATTTTGGTGGGTGGATCTTCCAAAGGTGGGTGTGAACTGCTGTAAAATCCAATCTGGCAGATTGCAGTCAGTCCATGCAGCCGTCAAAGGCAATGAATGTTACCAGCAGCACTATTTTCTACAGGCAGAAACAGACTGACAAATAAAAGGCAACACCTGGATCGACTGAAGATTTCAAGCATGGCCATTGGAGGCAGCCTGATACTGGGAACATAAGAGAACCAGGGTTTTGCCCTCAGCTGCCCATACTGAGGAAGTGTTTCTCGTTCTGACAAGCAGGTGGGGTTTTCAGACACAGGGCAAGACTGGCTGCAGTGTAAATCTAGTGGAGGTCGTGTGAGGTAGCTCCTAACAGAAGGCTGATGCTTGGGGGTGGGTAAATAGTTTACCAGCCCTTTTCATGTACTCTGGTTTACAGAGCTGCCAGATTTCATGTTGAGAATGTGACAGTTTCCCTTCACCCCCTATAGCCCAGCTTGACCCTCCGTTTGCCTGGCTGTACAGCACCACTGTGGTGTGCTTGCTTTAGTCAGCTGCCAAGGACGCTTGTTGTTGGCTCTGCCGAGTCCCACCGCCTGAGAGCTCCCTCCCTCCTTGATCCTTCAGCCCCTTCTCACAGCTCTGCTACAGAATAAATAACAGCAGTCCTGAGAGAGAAAGATGGGAACTGTCAGGAGATGATGAGAGAGAAGGGATCAAACACAGGAGAGTGGGGAGGAGTGCAGGAGCAGTCAGCGCTCTCAGGGTTGATGCATAGGGAGTGATGATGACTTGCAGCCCCTGGACTGTGAGATGCCTAATCACACATAGTTCTTTAGGCTGGTGAAAGAAAGATGCCTCCAACGCCTAAGCCTTATATGGATGAGTCTGTACTTTGGATATGCCTGGTTTGGCCAAGGAGTCTGTGTCTGTTCTCAGCTGGGACAAGCTTGGGGTGTGTGTTGTGCTCAGACCTTCTGACAAAAGCAAGACAGCACTGTAAAGAACAACCACACTTTAAAGACTAAAGGTCCAGGTCAGAGTCATGACTGCATGTGCAGGTTCTCCTCTGGGAGCAGGGGATGGCAGAGATTACCAAACCTCAGCCTACAGAATTTATTTTGATTGTCAGCTGTTGGCAACTCAGAAAGAAACCATTCTCCTCTTAAAACTAGAAAAAGGTGAAGACGATATGGGCTGGCTTTCTTCACCCTTTCTCTCAAAAATGTGATGTGTAACCAGGTTGTGTGTAAAAGGTAGGCCAGACTGATTAAATATATTGTAATTATGTTGTACCTGCTTAACATTTTCCACACTACTTTTTTATGTGACAGCTTGTGATGGCAAGAATTGGACTAAATATGTATTCTGTTTTCAGCAGCTCCCATATTAGCACTTAGATGGACATACATGTGTCCGGTTAACATGACAATTTTTAGTAAAAAAAAAAAAAGTATAAAAGAACTTCTGGGATAAAAGCTGTAGGGCTTCTCAGTAATGCCTAGACTGCTGAATAGTGGGGTATGATGAATACTGGGGTGGCATATTCTTCAGAAGACTTTTTTGTCTCAGCCTGCAGCAGTAGGATAAAGTCTCATTTGCAGTAAATTGTTATTTCTGCGCACCTTTAGTCTCTATCATTCTTTCTTTATTCTGAAATGGAGCTAATCACAAACCCCTAAAATTAAAATAAACTAAATAGAGTGTCCTGTTGTTCTTTCACAAAACTCAGCAGACTTTCATCTGGGCAAAGGTTGAATAATTTACCTTTGAAATCTCTGTCTTTGCCCACCCTAAACACAAAGAACCCCTGGAATAATTCTCCTATTTATATAAAGAATATTTTTTCCCCATCCCAGTCTATCTGATGGAATCTTCTAAATCCTGGCAATGCTGCCAGAACAAGACAGACAAGTCCATGTAAGCAGCCAAGACAAATTCCTTTCACTTGCAAGCATCTGTATGGGCCAATGAGGCCATGAGGGAGGGGGTAGAGTAGCAAGGGAATATTGCTGTCCTGATAGATCAGAAGATGTCATCAGTCATCAGTGCTGGTTCACAGCTGAAAGAAGCAAGGCCAAGGACAGCTAGGGATGGGGTCATCAGGCTCAGATGTACAGAAATCCAAGGAGTTGCCCATGGTGATACTGGAGGTGGGAGAGAACATTCTTCATTACACACAACAAAGCAGGGAAGAGGGACAGGGAGGCCACCCAGCTACCCACACTTTGAAGGTAGACTGAAAAGAGAAATGAGTGACATATGGGACATTTAGGAGGGAGACCAATGACTTTGTGAGATGTCCTCATTATAGCAGTGTCCACCAAAACCACAGTAGGGATTTTGGGCACAGCTAAGCTGTAGTCTCACAGGTGAGAAGCCAGAGGAACATGTATCAAAGCAAACCAAACATGTATCAAGGCCCATGGGGAAGCTTGTTCCAAACATGTATCGATAAAGGAAACAATGGAGCGGTGCACTGCAAATTCTAGAGCAGTGCGCTGCAATATGTTTTCCCTGGGAGCTGTTGCAGCAGGGTGGAGGCAGAACAGTTGCACATTTCTGAAGCAACAGAAAAAAATCACAATCTTTTGTAAGAAACTGTCACTTTTAAGAAATGATTTGGCATGGAAAAATCATGGAAGTTTTGAAGTAGAGCAATAATTCTGTGTTGACTTAGGCTGATTTTATTTCACTTCCTGTTTACTCAAACTATTTCAGCTCTGATTTCATTTCTGCATTCTTTCCTCGTGTAATTGCTCTTCAGCTAAGCAGTGGCATTTAAGCCTGCATAGAAATAGTTTTGTTTCAGCATGACTGGTTGATCTTTTGGGGGGTTGCCCTGTGTTTCCATTCCAAAGGACATGCAGTTTTCAGATTTACACGTTTTACAAGAGGCCACTGTGGTGGGCTGGCAGCTGTCACTTAGCCTAGACTCAGTCTTTGAAATCAGTAACAGGCATCACTCTGGATCTGAATGTGAGGCAACACGAGCTGCGATTGACAGTTTCTGTGGCTGACTCTCAGATGTGGATGTCAAACAGTGAATACTAATTTATTTCATTATATAGAGCCCGTCTTCCTTTCCTGAAGGGATGTAGAATGAAATTCAAGTATTAGGAGTTATCTGATTTTCTAGGTAAATCTTAATCTCACCTTACAATGAGTGCTGCTGAAGTGCTGTATTAATTGGGAAGATGACAACCCAGCTCAAAACCAACATTTCTCCATGTAAGTGTTTCAGAAAAGAAGAAGAAAATACAGCTGGAGAGTTTTGACCTTTCTCATTATGCGTCTGTTGCTGAGTGCATGTTACAAACCACCTTTGTGGCAATCCAAAGATAAGATGAGATGGCATAGCTCTTACTCTGCAGATAAGTAATAGTCTTTGAACGGTGCAAATGTCTATCTCAGTGCTAATATATTGCCACTGTGGAAGAGCAACTGTGGAGACTCATCACTGAAGGAGTGGAGGAGAGTCATAGCAGGATTCACAATCAGCATTCCTGGAATAATTTTCTGTGTCATAGCCAATGGCTGATTGTAAAAATGAATAATCAGTAACATGTTTCTAGTAAGTGTTAGGGACTGGCCCCAAGATTATCCATCACAGGTACTTCTAAAACATTATTCTACTTCTATTTTGGATAGAACTTAGTGAAAGCTGTTGTTATTTGTCAAAATACAAAATTAAAAAGAAAAGCCACTTTATGTGTTTGAGAGGCTTTAATGAATGAAATGCATGTTCTTTCCTTTCTTCACTCTGACATCTGTTTATCTTAATAAAGAAATTTAAAAATAGAGAAAAAAATGAAAGTAGCATGCAGATGACTCATACAGTTTAAGATGATAACAAGGTGCTTTCTGTTCCCACCCCTATTTGGTCAGGGAAAGGTTTCACAGGAGGAGGTACAATAGTTGGAGTAAGTGCAGAGACTGGATTCTCAGAGGGAGTGATGAAGGGATGCAGTAATGCAGCTTTAGTTCTCTGCTATATATGCTTGCATCCTAAACCCTGAGAAGCAACCAAGCACTGCTGGCTGCTTTTGGATCTCCCACTGTTGTCAAAATAATTCCTTTCAGTATCACAGAAAAATACTACTTAAATTGATGACTTTAATTTAATTCAGCTATACATTTATAATACATACACATATCAGTTTACTGATGACAGGAAACTGAGGGGAGTTGTTGATACACCTGAAGGCTGTGCTGCCATTCATCAGAACCTTGATGGGCTGGGGAGTTGGGCAGAGAGGAACCTAGTGAGGTTCAAAAAGGGGAAATGCAGGGTCCTGCACCTGGGGAGAAATAAGCCCAAGCACCAGCACAGGTTGGAGCCTGACTTACTGGAAAGCAGCACTGTGAAGGACCTGAGAGCCATGGTGGATGGCAAGCTGACTGTGAGCTGGCAGTGCCCTTGTGGCCAATGGTATCCTGGGGTGCATTGAGAAGAGTGTGGCCTGCAGGTCAAGGGAGATGAGCCTGTTTCTCTACTCGGCCCTAGTGAGTCCACATCTGGAATACTGTGTCCAGTTCTGGACTCCTCAGCACAAGAAAGACAAGGAGTTACTGGAGCAGGTCCGGCAGAGGCCACAAAGATGGTTAAGATGGTTTGGGGTCTGGAGCATCTCTCTTGTGAGGACTGAGGAAGCTGGGTCTGTTTAATCTGGAGAAGAGAGGGAGCTGGGTATGTTTAATCTGCTGGGTATCAAGAGGATGGTGCCAGACCCTTCAGTGGTGCCCAGAGACAGGACAAGAAGCAATGGCTATAAACTAAACCACAACAACTTCCAGCTCAACATGAGGAACAACTTCCTTACACTGAGGATAGCAGAGCCCTGGAACAGGCTGCCCAAGGACATAATGGAATCTCCCTCTCTGGAAATATTCAAAACTCACCTGGACCTGTTGCTATGTGATCTGCTCTAGGTGACCCTGCCTTGGCAGGGGAATTGGACTAGATGAACTCCAGAGATCCCTTCTAACCCTAACAATTCTGTGATTCTGTGATTTTCTAATACTATAACTTATATAATATACTTTTCAATACCATATTGCACATAGAATTTTCTCATATACAATTGCACATTATGTATTTATCTATGATGTAACATCTTAACTTCCTAATGTATTAATATAAAATTACATAGAAAACAATAATTAATTTTATAAATCACAATTGTTTGTTAGTGTTCCCACATCAACATGCCCTTGTCCAATACACTTGACATATTATTTCAGTCGTGGCATCAACAGATACTGAAATGTCATTGTCTACTCAGATCTACTTTATGGGAAGATGTAAGGACTGCTGTATGGAAAAAGCTGGGAACAACACAGTGGGCTAGGTGCCTGACTTGGGTGCGTTAAAGGTATGGTTGCTCTGACTGCAAGGACTGCAACAAAGGGTATAGATATAGCAGCAACCAGAAAATCAAACCTCAGCCACTTTCTTCATGCTAGATATCTCAGTTAATACATTACCCACATTTAACATAACCCCTTCCAAATGCTTCCTAAATGTTTGAATGAGAGTAAATAATTCATAACCCTGCTGCCTGCCTTATACCACACCGATGCCCACAAGCAACCTGTACCACTGCACTGCTGACTTCTGCAGCAAGTGGTCTTTGCAGCCACTTTGTGTTGGCAGCCCACTGACACAGCCCCTGCTGCCCTCTCTCCATGCTGCTCCTGCCGTGTTGTCTCAGGTACCAAGCTCCAGCCAGTCAGGAACACCAGCTGATGCTGTCCATCCTCCTGTGGTGCACTGACATGGGCCTGCCTCACCCCTGCTGGAACAACCCTGCTTCTCCAAGATCCTTGTCCTGCAAAAGGGATCCTTGTCCAAGCTACTAAGCCCCTTCTGCAGAGAAGTTGAGCACACAGGTGTCTTGTCAAAGTATCACACCAGGCTCTTGGCTGGGGATAAAAGGGAAAGGGCACTGTGGGGGCTATGGAAGGAGAGGGGCAGGTAGACATGCTGGCTGGTGTGTAGAATATGCTTCTGCAGCCCACCTGCCTGTCCTGGGGCTAGGCACTTCCCTTTGCTCCCTGGCACAGCTCCAGGAAGCAGCTTTTGGGAGCCCACTGTCAGCTTGCTGATAGCCATGAACAGTCGGGGTTCCCTGCCAGCCCTTCCTGACTACAATGAACTGTCTGCCTCTCTCAGGGGTGGAAAAAATGCATGAAAGCTTACAAAAAACATTTTTAGGGGATCTTTTTTCTTGAAATTAAACAGCTAAAGTGTCTTGACTTCAAATATTGGTGATTTGAAATGAAAAGGAGTAGCTGGGACATTGCTGGTGCCTTTCAGCAGTCAGTCATCCTTGTTCCCACCAGGTAGCACAGCTTTTGTCCTTCTCATTAAGGAAAGCTACAAATCACTGCCCATTTGATCACATCCTTGTCATAAAAACAAATAAAATCAATTAAAGCTCACACAACTGCATGCTTCTCTTTCATTTTTAATGACAGTTTCATTTGGTACCTACTTCTTTTAGCTCACCAGGAGGACTACATACTCTCTTTTACTGCAATCTCAGTGCATTTCATTCTGTGCGCTATCCCTATTTGATAATGGAAGATGGAAAAATCCTCCAACAATTCTTTTCATGGAAAATGGTCTGAGCTAAGTTGCTTAGCTCTTCCCTGGTGTGATGCTCCAGGTTACTGCTCACTGCTGACCTAAGGAGAAAAAAGACTGCACAGCGTATTTTGGACAAGGACAATAGGGAACTTGTGTTAATAACCAGCACTTCTTCAGTGGTGAAGAAGTGAGGTTTTGAGGCTGACATCAACATCCACTGCACAATCAATGTGCCTTGAATTCCCTTAACAGTATAAAAATAGCTTCTATTGTAATTGATTTCCCCCAAACAATGTTTTGTATAAGTCTCTGTGCAGTTTTTAATTCTTGTTTTCTGTAGAATGTTGAGTGCAGAAAATGGAAAATACTTGCCAAAAAAACCCCTGAGTATATATTTGCCTCTCATAAAATGTGACATGGTTGGATATGAGTTCAAGCAGAATTTCAAATAAGTTTCTAATATCAGGGTCTGCCCAGGCTTGCTCTATAAATAAGACCTATTGATTAAGGCTGGTTGGGACTTCTTAAGAGAAAACATGAACCTGGGTCATGTTTAAGCACAGATTATGCAATGACAACCACCCTCCTTAGAAAAATACAGCCAACTAGGGATAAAGTGGACTCAGGCAAAACTTACCAGCTTGAAATCAGATTTATTTTAGGGTTTATTCAATATAGAAATGCAAGAATCATTACCACGGCTGCTGAAAAGCTGGTTTTAATTTGGAAAAAAAAGCTAAAAGGAATTTTCAGTGAAATTTCAGCTATTTCTTTGCCAGCACTCTGCTCTTTGTTGATACCTTCTCCCCCAAATAAAACTAAACAAAAACCCAAAAATTAAACTACCCCCCCCCCCAAACAAAACAAAACAAAACAAAAAAACCCAAACATCAAAACTCCAATATGTCAATAATAGAAGTATTTGTATTGGAAAATTTTGTCTGGCAAAGTTGGTTACATGTTTATTGAAGTAAACAATCTGTGTGCATCTGGTGCTTTGTGTCCACATTCTCCTCTAATGGTGTAGTTGCACACCTTTATACATGTATCCAGGGATATAGCACAGTCTTCCCTCTTCCCAAGGCATCATGGTGCTACTGCTAATGGAGACCTGAGGCAGTTAAACTCTAATTCCCAAGAAATACTTCACAGCAGTTCTGAGAAGACTTCTTTTTTTTTTCGTGTTCAGGTATTCATATTTTCTGACAAAAGAAAAATTTAATCTCTTGCTGAAAAATGTGACAGCTAACCTCAACTTTCTGCTAAAAACAGTTTTGGAGGAAAACTTCAAATACACTGCCATCAGAAATACACAAAATGGGGGGGGGGGGAAGTGTTAAGAACTGTAATCTGATACACAGTATGTCATAGAGTATAATAATATAAAGTTTGTAATTTAAATCCATTCAAGATCTGTTACAGGCTGAAACCCACTCACTGTAGGCTGCTAGTATAAATAGCAGGTTTTTTTGCCAAATGCCATGTTATAGTCATTTGTGTTTTGGTCTAATTTTAAGTGTCTCTGTACCTAGAAATGCTGGCATTTGTTTCTGTGCTCTCTGTTGTTGAAGATGAGCAATATTTAATTTTAAGCTCCAAAGACAGTTCCCGTGTCAACAGATAAACTCCCAAACCCCCATATCTATTTGAAGCAGAATCCTTAGTGTGGCAGTTCTTAGGGAAATTAGCAGGAAATGTGGCTTGCTCTGTACTTTTGAAAACAAGTTCTATTTAGATATTTCAAACTGGATTAAGCTGCCTATTGCCAAGTTCCTATCTTTTAAAACCTGATGTTTGGTTCGTAAAAGAGAGTTTGTACTTGGCTCATTCTTTCTCTATAATGTATTCATCCAAATCAATGAACTTTCTTGGCTTCTTCAAAATAATTTTTATTGATGCAAACAATGTTTTGAAAAACATTTGCAACTATTAATACAGGCTAAATAATAATGGCAACATCATTAGCAACAAAACCCTCCTGTGTCTGTAATTTTACCTGTAAATCAGATGCAATTGTTCAGATTTCCTTGCGGATGCCCAACTAAATCTATGGATTAAAACTTGTGTATTAGTTAGTTTTTTTAGTTAATTACAAATGTCTGTAAATCTTAAATGTTGAATTGCATAAATGGTTGTCTCAGAGTAGGATATGAGCTTGACTAGACAGGTTCATTTCTCTCCTGGAACAATATTTTTCACCGGACAGAGTATACATTGTTTTTACTTAGTTTTGATGCTGTCAAAATAGGACTACATGAAAATGTTTAGAATATTAATTTTACATTGAATTAAAATACAAAAGACCATGAAAACATTAACTTCTTGAATTCCCTTTCAAAAAATAATTACATATTCCCTTGCTTCACCCCTTTCTTTACATCTGTAGCAACTTTCCCAGGAGTGTGTTGAGAGCAATAATAGCCTTTACAAGATTCAGAAATGTTGCTAATAAAAGCCAGATCACGTTCCACCCATAAAATTTAAATTTCACATTTTGATGCAACATGAGTTTATGTCTCTTCTGGTGCAACCTGTAATCTTTTTTACTTAGTGGATTATGTGTTATTAAAGGGAGAAATGGAGAAAACAAGGTAGATGAATGCTCAGAACCTGCTTTCAGAAAGGTGGTTTTTCGTGGTGTAGCACCTCACAGACCAGCTCTTTGCTCTCCTACCCCACTGTGAGGAAGGTAATATCACTTGCAGGCTTGGATCTCCATGTGGATACTGGAGCTCAGGGCAGCAAGCTGGGCTTAAATGGCAGCTGCCATTTAAGCAGCTTTAAGCAGCTGTTGTGGGAGCTGGTCCCTAGACAGAGCCAAATTCTCTGTATTCCTTCTTCCTGGCTGCCAGCAAAGGCATCCCATTACTGTCCTGGCTGTTTTGGCTGACCACTATCAGGTGGTTCCATTGCTGCAGCTCTGTGGCAAGCACAGAGATGATGTTAAAGACTGACATCTCTCTCTTATGTGCAGAACACTTTTAAGCAAATCCCCTTACATCACACCTTTCAGCAGAGTCCCAGACAAATTCTTCTTTCCCTACTCCTTTTTCATACAAGAACCCACGTGGGAAGCTGCTGCTGGACATCAGTGTGACCTGGTGTGCTGCTGCAAATCACTAGCAATTCCTTCCTTAGGACAGGCCTCCTGTTTAGAAAGAAATGTTTCTCTAGTATAATAAAATTATGTAAGACTCAGGTCCAGCCATTCAGCTATTGGTCTTTTTCTGTTCCTCTTTTTTGTTTACCATCATATGTCATAAAAGCAACAGACTTCCTTTCTTAAGAAATCTTTGGGTAGATGGAAGGAAAAAATCTTCAGGTCTCCATTACCCTGTTTACAATTAATGTCTTATGCTTAAATAATAGATCACTTCCAGCATCTATTACAGAAGTCAAAAGGCACAGCACCTTTTACTTTCAATCAAAAAACTTATTACTGGGCAAAGACACAAATGGGGAATGACTAGGCTTTGCTTCTGTGGATAATGAGGGCAGGGCAGCTCTCCTCTGAGGGGAAATGCAGATTATGGAGAGAAGTAGTTCTTCTCAAAGGGAAAACATTTCCACATAGAAAATATTTGAAGGCAACAGCAATTTTGCCCACTTACTCTTTCCTTTTTTTTTTTTTTTTTTTTCCCAGTAGTTAACAACTACATGAGATTACTCCTCATGCACTGGGCAACAAAATTGATTTGGTTATAGTAGGAAATAAAATGAGAACAAAAGGGAAATATCAGCTTTTGATCTCTCTTGCACTCAAAAAATTTTAATCTTTCTCCAAGAAACATGAACAGTTTCTACAGCTTCTGTGAACCCTAGAACACCTGATGGGAACCTGTTGATACTTTGCTCTTGAAAAAGTGCAACACTTATAAAGTGATGTGGCAGAATGTATACTGTAAACTTTTGCCTTTTGAAGGCAGCTGGACATGACATTTGGTCTGACTGTGAAAATTTATTCCTTTGTCTACTCCCCTGGATAAAAAGAAATTGCTGACAGCTGCTGAGGGGTGGGATATGGAAGGAAAAATTGGAGTAGAGGAAAGGAAAGGCAAAGTCTGAGTGCAAAGGCTTTAATTAAGAAACACATCCAGGCTTTTTTGACTGAGTAAGCTCCTGGAAGTTATGAAGATTCTGTATAGGAAAACAGCAACCCACTTTAAGACTGAAGGAGGTCTAAAGGGGAGTTTTACCTAAATGAAAGAGCTTTCAGCTTCTCTGAGAGAATGAATTATGGATAAATCAATGAACAGTACAGAAAGTGAAGCAGCTTTGGCCAGTACTTTAATAAAAGTAGAAATGTGTTCTCTTTTTATTTGTCAAAATTAGGCACTGCATATCCATAAAACCACTCTAATATTTCAGCTGTCTGATACTTCACTTGCTGAATGTGCCTCTGTGTATGAAGAACTGCAGCTGAGCAATTTTAGGAAGTTTTTCTTTGACAGCCAAATTTGTAGGCAGGTGATAGTGATTGGTCTGGAAATTATATTCTCCTTATTTCTCAGTGTTTCAATCTGAATAAAAACAAATCTCATTTCTTTTCTTCATGTTGGTCTACTAGTCTTTTCACAGCCACACAAGTAATAATATCCTTTTGATACAATACTATTGTAAAAATATTGGATAAAATAGCTAAAACCAGAATCAGCATGTGTTATAAAAAGCTTTGAGGAAAAAAAAATAACAGTTTAAAAAACCCAAATTCTTGTATTTCTGGAAAGACAAACACAGTCTAAGACAAAGGAAGAGCAGGTGACCTCTACTTTATGCATGCTAACACAGATTTCTTGGGTCAGTCAGGGTGAGATATACATCCAATATTATATAAAGAAAAAAAAAAATTAATTGAGCTGTACACTTTTAAAAAAAAAAAAAATTCTGGCTTATCTTGACAAAGTTAGAAAATATAAAAGCAGTGATAATTTAAAGGAGATTTAAGGTTGAAATATTCCAATGGTGTAAATGGGGTTTATGAAGACAATCATGAACATACTACTTTTACTTTTCTCTGTCTCTGTCTCCTCCTCTTCTTTGTCCCTCTGATATCTCCCATCTCCAATAATCTACTTTTTTGCTGCTTAGATCCTATCCCAAATTCCCTGATTGTATATCTGGCTTTTTTTCCTCTTTCCATAAATTTTACTCCCACTTAGGAGTAAATTTTCCATAAATTTTAATCCCACTGAGATTTTGTCTATTCTTTTCAACCAATTTCCTCCTCCTTAGGCTGGATTACAACTAAAATAAAAGCCTAACATGAGAAGGAAAAAAAAATGCACTGTACCCTAAAAAATTCTGTAAGCTTCTAAAACTATGTTTGAAAGAGTTTGGTCATGTACTATACACCTTTGAACTAGCTTAGCTGCTCAGGATAATCTCCAGCCTTGTCACTTTAATCCTTGTTATTCTTTCTCCCCCTCAGAAACTTTCAGTGCCTTTTGCATGTTATTACACACCCTTTTCTCCCTTTAGAATGCTTTTAATTAAATTTGCCATCATAAGATTTCCTCCTTTAAGCTGATGCCAGGAGGCATGAGTGGGCAGTACTGGGGGGATGAAACACATGGGCATGTACCAGTAAGAGATGGTATAATCAGATTATTGTTTCATTTTGTCATCAGATTTCTGACCAATGTAGAGTGTTACTAAATACAGAGAGACCTGTGAGAGAGAGCCATGCATGTGGTGAGAGAAGATGACAGTTTTTACAGGTATCTTTCCTTGTAACTGAGTTTAAGATATATGCAATTGAAATTGCACCATGTGTGCTGTGTTCATGACATTTGTATTCCCAGAAAAACTACTTAAGAGTTTATTTAGAAATTACTTTAGGGGTAATGAGACTTTTTGCTCCTGATTAGGTATTTACTGTGACCTAGTTAGTAGAAAAATTACATTGTGTTCAGAGAAGAAAAATGAATATACACATATAAATATAAATTTTTAAAAAATGTATTCCTTTGGGAATTCTCATTTCAGATTTGAAGAATTCAAATCTACACACGAATGAATACATTTCTTTAAAGAAATCCTGATAATTCTAGCTGTGTATCATGTTAATTTTAAACTTTTATCCTTCTGTTTTAAATTAATTCAGCTAAATTTGTGTTCTGGAGTCAGCCAAACAATTGCATAAACTGGACCAATGCTCAATGCTTTGTTTTTTCCAGTATGGGAGCTAATATCACTGAGCAACTATGTATTTTTTATTTGCAACAGAGTAAACAGAATTTTTTTGTGAGTTCAGACAACCTGGACAAATAACATCTATTCTTAGAGGTTTTCTGACATTCAGCAGTCTGTTAACAAATTCCCTCATCAATACGCAAGGAATAAACTGAAATGGAAGAGATTATTTGCAAGCTAATGCCCTCTCTGAGTAGTGTTCTGCACCCTTTAATTAAGAATGGCAGAATATGTCCCTAAACTTTTCTACACTATTTTACTCTACTCTTTTTTTTGCAGTCTGTTGTCTTGATAGATCTGTCATATTTCACCTTCATTTGGTTAACTGGATGTCCAAGTTCCAATGCTCTGCTTATATTTTAGATAACACTATGTACTTAATTCGTGTTTTTCCTTTCACATTTTAGGTACACAGCTGTGTTGTGACTTCACAGTGATGAAAAATTTTGGTTTACTTTGTATAGTTTTTTTTTTAGTTTAAAGAATTTTGCTGGTTTTGTCTTCATAGTTAATTTTAAGCATAGAATTTTTAACACATAAAAAAATTTGAGGTAAAACTTTGAGGTAAAACGTCCAGGGAAACTTATAAGTAGTAAGAGACTGTTCAGAAAAAAAAGGTCATGGAAATTTTTTATGCTTTTTTTTTTCCCCATGGAAATATTCTATTTTACTGCTTCTCAAAAAAGCATTTATTTTGAATATATGAGCAACTTCTGGAGAAAATGCAAATAAGCTCACTGTTTAATTGCAAGTAACTTAAGACACCTTTAAAAATTTAATAACTGTGTCAGTATATCTGTCTACCACAGACTCAGTTTGCCCTGAGTCAATGTGGTAGAATAGCAAAGACATTTAAAATAACCATTATCATTAATACATGCTACAAGTTTGAAACAAAGATAAATTTATATACCTAGGGTGCTACAATGGTGAACAGGCAATGTTCGACTTTTCTCATTTGTGGGCTCCATAAAAATATTTCTACATCTTGGTGAAGCATTTAGGTTTATTTGTAACTTGACATATTTCAGGCTACTAGCAACAGGTTGGTGGGGCTTGTGCTGAGGAGGATGTTTAGTTATTGTTTGCAGAGTACTTACAAGAAAGGCCACAAACTCCAGTGATGCCCAGATCACAATTTTGAGAGCCACAGATACTCGGCTTTGGGCTTGGCAGGAGCAAAACTCAGGTGTTATTTTACACAGGCTGTTTGTGCCATCATCATTAAGGCATGCGGTTGCCCCTAACTTGCGATGAAGCTCTCAGCGACAATACCACAGTCAGATGATGCGGGTTGGCTGGCCACATGCACCAGAAGTTCTGGGAAATCGCTTCCTCCAGCAATCCCAAATATTTAAAGACTGCATTTGAATATTTGCCACTCCTTCCACAGCTCTCCAAGCCAGGAACTTAAAGTGCGTGGCTTGGCTGGCTGCTTTGTGCTGTTCTGCCAAGGTTTGCAGATGATTTCTTCTGTGCCTGTCCCCATGCTGGAAAGATGAAGCCAGGATGGGAGTGCCATCCCATATGGAAGAGGTGTGCAGGCAGGAAAGGAGGAAGAGAAGTGGAAGCAGCTGCTTCGGGGTGATGAAGGCCTCTTCCAGGACTCAGCTTTCTGCTCCCTCCCACTTCTGCCAAAGTCATCACATTCTTGCAGGCTCTGCAGTGCACTGCTGCTGTGGAAAATCCAGCCTTGGGTGCTTGAACCATGAACATAATTTAAACTAAATGCAGTAACCTTATCATCATTCTTTCATTGTCAGACTCAGAAATACACTTCAGTAGTGTTTGGATTTCTTTTTCAGTATTAAGGAATAACATATGTTAATTTTTTTTTCCTCTGATGAAGAAATACTGAGAAAAAACTGGCAGATAAAATGAAGCAAGTATTTGTGTGGGCATGAGGAAGTATCTATGTGTTAGAATTTCTTAAAATCAGCACTTTAAATCCAGGGAAATCTGAATTTAGGCTTTGCTACAAGCAAATCTTCTTATGTTAAGATGAATAGCATACACACAACCTTTCTTCTGGCTTATACTGCCATCACGAGGGGGGGGTGTCAAGGGAGGAAGAATGCAAATGCCAATCCCGAGACTTTAAAAGTCTAATTTAATACTGTGAGCAATGCTTTAATCACAGTTATACATGGATCATAACCCATAAAATTATTATGGGGTGAGTGCATCACTGCTCCAAACTGCTGTCAAAGAATGATTACAGGATTCTGTCAAACTAGAGGGCATATCAAGGAGGGGCCCACAGGTCTGTCTTCTTGACTCAGTAATAGGCAATACCAGCATTAAAAGTTAGGATGATGGACAATAATCTTCCTCAAAAATCTACAGATGACACTAAAGGGGAAAACAACAGCAAAGGCTTTTTTAAAAAGTATCCAATTCAAAGTGATCTTGATAACTCGGAGAAATAGCCCCAAACCACTGAGGTGATATTCCATAAAGCTGAGTGCAAAGTACTGCTTTTAAAAAGAATGATAGAAGTTAAAAATAAGAGGAAAAACAGGTCAGGCTGCAGGACATGTGGAAGGTATGAACATTTATTGTGGACTAGAGACTAAATACAAGTTGAACACAATGTGTATGCAGAAGTTGGAAACTCATTTTATATTCTCAGCATTAGTGTTTTTCAGATGGAATATTGACGTCCAAGTGCTCAGAGAAAAACCAGACAAATTTACAAAGAATAATGTTACTAGGAAAAGAAAAAGAACAAAAACCTCAAAAAAAGAAAAGTTTATAATTTATCTGATTTTTATCTGTTTTGAAACATCAAGAATAAAGCATGACCTATATGGAAACTTGAAGGAAACAGTTTTATTTAAGTGTTATAAAACGGAAAAAAACTCATGACTGGGAACATGTTTTACAATGTTTTAATATATAAAAGACTCCTATGAAGGAGGTAGGTTCAGATGTACCTTATGCCAATACAGAGTAAAACAAGAGATAGTAGGACTTAACCAAAACTGGAAAACTGAGCTTTTGATAGAGGAGAAGTATGGAGGCAGGAACCACCTGGCCAAATCAAAGGGTAAATGAAAGTCCCAGCTCCTTTCCCTAATGCATCCTTGCACTCAGCTGTAGCAACGCTTTGGCAGAGATTTGCATTCAAAGGATGTGATCTTTGGGGAATTTTGTGCTTGCACATGGATACAAGTTTTTTCATGATTAGTGGACTGATTACTCCTAAATACCATTACACAAAGCTATGTGGCCCAACTATTTTTCAAGGAGACAAGTCACTAAATGTTTGTGCGTAAGATATCAAAACTAAAACTTTTTCTTCCAGAGAACAGTATCAGTGCAGATCATCACAAACCACTGGTGGTTCATGTCTGTAGTAATTAATGCTACCAGTAATTTCTTGCTACTCTCAAAGTTCGAATAACTTAAAGATAACAAAATTTAGAAAGTACTTTCTGAGCAATTTGATGACGAAAAAAAATCCATTATTGAAAAAGTTTGCCCATGTGCAATTGTCTATCACCAGCTGTTTCCTCTCATTTGTATTCAAAGGGTCTGCAGCCCTGCTGCTTAAATTACTCATGGTATTGGCTAAGTGGATGGAGTGGGACTTGTTATTTGCATATTGATTTGTTTTGTATGGAAATAATTTTGATGAGTTTTTACCTTATTAGATTGTGCATTGTCATCGTGTGTATATGAATACAACAATCTCACAGTGGGGAGAAGTTTTGAAAAACAGAAATGCAAACACATATAAATTTTACTTAATTAAAGAGCATTTAATATTTAATTAATAAAGTCTCATGAATTTAGAGACTGGAAATTAGAAAAACACAAGATTTAAGAACTTTTAAGTATCAGGTGTGAGCTTGTATCCTTGTTGTGTAGTCATTAGTTACCCTCAGCTCAAAGATGCAGGCTGAGATCTTTTGGGTTGCTAGCAAAAGGTTTTGCAGGCTGGGTGCTTAGTTCTCCTCCAGCATGCTCTGTATTCCTTCTTGTGAACATTTTAAACTTTTACTTAAATAAGTAACCACCACACAGGGTCTTATGTAAGTGACTCCAGCAGTCTGTGAAGGGCAGCATATTGGTAGTAATACCTGGGGATCAGATTTGACTAAAAAGTTGTTCTGATTTCTTGTGTGTGAATAAAAATATTAGCAGTTGTTTAATCTTGAAAGTAATCCATTACCTTATGTATATACACAAATATCCCACTTTTGGCATTCCAGAGGTAGATGCATTACTGACTGTTTAACTATAAATGTCTTTCCACATAAAGGCAATGAGGGCTTACTTCAGTGAGCACTGACTCAAGGCTCCTGGGGATTTAAGGACCATACCCACAGCTGTTTGTGTCTTTAGTCACAGTTGTCAGGGGGACCATCTAATGGTGTCATGTCCAAGGCACAGCCATTCTGGCTAATTAGCTATTAGTCTGGCGGAAATCCCTCCTCAATGAACTTTCAGTACAGCTTGTCTTACTTTCAAGAAGCAAGTCTGATACAATTTCACCAGCAGTCTCCATTTCCTTGTTTGCAGGGCATTGTAAGAGCCTTATTTCTTGCTTTACAATGTTTCTGTCAGACATCAAAGGGTAGCCAACCAATTGCATTTATTGTTCTACAGAGGTGCATCTCAGAAAAACATCAGAAGATGGAAACTCCAGTGACACATTGTAGAAAAAAATGTTTATTTATACTAAATAGATCCTTCATTCTCTAGGCTTCGTAAAAATTTTGTGGTTAATGTGAAGCCTCAGCCTTTATTAGTAGAACTTCTGCATTTCTATTGCTCTATTTTTTAACATGTTAACTAATCATGTAACTGCTGCAGGGTTCAGAAAGATGTATTTTGTGTAATTTGAAGAGTGACCCTGAAGATCAACAAACTGCAAAGCTCAGAAATTTGCCAGATGGTCCAAACAGAAGAATTACATTACTCCTCCACCTTTTGCAATTATGATGGAAATAGTGGGATTTGGAAACAATTTGAAATGACCTCTTGGGTTCCAAAGCTTACAAAGAAAAAATATAGATTCATTATTAATAAATCAATATTGCTCTTGTACTGCATAGCGACATACACTTTTACCACTGACAATTTTTTGAGACAGAACAGTAAAGCTTGAAATTGTATATTACAAACTGACCTGCTCAAAATTCAAGGACCTATGCCTTTAATCTTTTAGAAATCCATTTCAGCACCTCACAGTCTGCCCCTCCAGAAATTTATGGAAGTGTGCTTATGACTCTTGGGGACCACTCTGATACTCACTCCTGATGACAGGAGAAACAAGAAAGGTGTGTAGTGGGTTGATGCTGGCTGAATGTCGGACACCCACCAAAGACTCTCTATCACTCCTCTCCAGAGCTGGACAGGGAGAGAAAATACAGAGTTTCCTGGGTTGAGATAATGACTGGGAGAGGTCACTCGCCAAATACCATCACAAGAAAAACAGACTCACAATGGGGATATTAATTGAATTCATTACTAACAAAATCAGAGCAGGATAATGAGAAGTAAAATAAATCTCCTTCTCTCACTCTTCCTTCCTACCCGGGCTCTACCTTCCTCCCTGCAGAGGGGCAGGGAGATGTGGAACGGGGCTTATATTCCCATTATCAAATGTTGTTCCTGACACTTCTCAGGGAAAGGAGTCCTTCCCCTGCTCCAGCACAGGGTTCCTCCCATGGGAGACAGCCCTCTATGAACTTCTCCAATCTGAGTCCATCCCATGGGCAACTGTTCTCCATGAACTGCTGCAATGTGCATCACTGTTCCATGGGGTCAGTACTTCAAGGACAGGCTGCTCCAGCATGGGTCCCCCACGGGGTCAGAAATCCTACCAGGAAATCTGCTCCAGTATGGGCTCCTTTCTCCATGGGTCTGCAGGTCCCTGCCAGGACTCTGCTCCAGCACAGGCCTCCCATGGGGTCACAGCCTCCTCTTAGGTGTTCACCTGCTCCAGCATGGGGCTCCTCCGTGGGTTGTGAGTGGGTCTCTGCATCCCTGTGATCCTCCATGGGCTGCAGGGGCACAGCTGCTTCACCATGGGATGCACCATGGACTGCAGGAGAGCCTCATCTCCAGTGCCTGGAGCAGCTCCTTCACCTCCTTTTGCACTGACCTTAGTGTCTGCAAAGTTGTTCTCCTGACATACTCTGGCCATAATTACATCTGTGCAATAACATTTTCCTTCTTAAAGATGTAATCACAGAGTTGTTACCACCATCATTGCTAGGCTCAGCCTGGCCAGTGGTACATTCTTCTTGGAGCCACCTGACATTGGCTCTGTCAGACATGGAGGAAGCTTCTAGAAGCTTCTCACAGAAACCACCCCTGTACCACCCTCCTGCCAAAGTGTGGCCATGCAAACCCAGTATAGGGAGAAAACACAGGATGAGCAGCAGGTTTCTCTTCCCAAAGGTTTCAATACTGGTGTTCTTTACACATGAAGGCACAAGCAGGGGCTGGTTTGGAAAATGTTCAGGAATGGCATAAAGGCTTTTGGTGTCTACCAGTCTTTGAAATCAATGGGAACTTTGTCCAGTGATTTCAAAGAGTTTTAAATTACAGCTCCAAGTTAGTCTAGTAATGGAAGTTATCCACATTTTTAAAAGTACAGGGATTTCTGCCAGTTCATCAGATGAGTTCTAGAGATATGGTCTGGTTGTTAATGGTTCTCATCTGCTTTTGACACACTGTTTGGGAATTTAAATGAGATTGCCTCAGAATAAAGAAAATAAATTTACAGTGGCCTGAAGTACAGAAATGGCTCATATAAAGAAGTAGCTTTTTTCTTTTACCTTGAAAAGGCATTTTCAAGAATGTATTTTCAGTTTCAAATTTAAATATACTATACTAGAAAGCAACCTGAGATAGTAGCCTGAAGCTATTGGAAAAATAATGAAATTTAATTGCATCTTCAGCTCTGCCATAATGTCATTTCAAGGACATACCTGCATGATCAAAAACTAGTGAAATGAAAAATTGCCAAAAGCTCTTAATGAATCAATGAATGAAGAGTCCAACTCTTCAATTCTAAATAACTGCACAATGATAGTGATCAATAATACAGATAACTCAGTGTGCAGGACAGTCTGACTTTTGAAGCTTATGTTTGAATGTGCAAAACAAATTAAGACTAATGACAACTGTGAAGTTCTGTACATAACCTAGGACACCCAGCATGATTTATCACTTCTTATCTGCACCTGGTCTCAATGTATGCCTAATCATTCAGAAAATAAATGAACCAGGCTCACCCCAAACTGCACTTATCATGGCCAGACCAGCATGCTGCAGCCTGCACTGGAGGCAAGCTTTTATTTATTTCTCCCAACCAGCTTCCTCTTTTAATACAGAACCCAGAACAAACCATGGCAACTTTTCTACGCTAATATCAGCTGAGAGGTATGTGTTACATGTCCCTGTTCCTCATGTCATTCTTGTTTTCTGGCTCTTGTGGGGCAGATTCATTGACCATGTGCAGTCCAATCTTCAACATTTCATTCAGTATAAATATTTGGCAACATAGTCTATATCATCTAATATATAGGAGCTTTAAGGAATTACTGATACTTGAGAAATAGGCCTCAGATTTTTGCTGGCAAAAAGCCTCTAAGCAGTTGATGGGCTGCATATTCCAGGTCTAAGTATTCGAAATATCAGTAAATAGAGATAGTGCATTTAACTTCTCAATGATTTGAGCACCATGCAATTTTGCTTTCATATGTAAGCATTAAGTAGTGCCAACTTGAAATAAAATAATATTATACATTACACAGAAGTATGTAAGCACTCACCAGCAAATGAGGCTGATGTACTAGATGGTGCATGCTGGGAAGGTCATAAGGTGAGCAAAAGCATGAGCTGCAGCACACTCATGGCTCAGATCATGGAGGAGATACGACCTATGACAGTCCTCTTGGGAGCCACCAGGCCACTCAATGCACAGCATTCACCTTACTCTGTGCAAAGGATCTCAGAACAGTAGAATTTGTCCTGGTGTCCAGTTAAAGTGTTAGTCCATTCTATTTTTGAAATGAGTGCCCTATTTATCAGATTGCTTGGAAGGTGATGGTTTTAGTTCTCTTTCAACTCATGTTCTGAAGGAGCTGAGTGAGCCAGACTGGATTTTTGAAACAAAATCTATTCAATAAATATTCAGATCTGAGCAGAGCAAACATATAAATTTTAAAATTTTCTACTGATGCTCCAGATACAGTGGCCTCATGATTATATCCTTTAGTATTGCTGTTCAACCAGTGGCAGGTGTCCTTACCCTCCCTTTTTGTTGTAAGTGGTGGTGTACTTCTTTATTGATAAAAGCCACATCATTGATTGAGGCAGAAGGTCTTCCTCCTTTTCTTCCTTTTCCCTCCTCCTGTGTCCAATGAAATCTTGTAGGACTTGGGGTTCTTTTTTTCAGTGTTGAATCTTTAGGATCTTTTTCTTTGAAACCTTTAAGAGAAAAAAAAAAAAGTGCAGTTAGCATATTCTACTTTGTGCTCTTGTGTGATAATACTAAATAACTACTGTTTCAGTGCTGCCTCAGTACCCAGTCACAAAAAGGTAGTAGAGGCAAAGAGACAATTTTGCCTTCCTTGCTGGAAATTGCTGCCAACATTTTGTTCTTTTTTTTAACATTATCGTACTTGTTGCTTTCTAGCCAAGTTATATGATTCTACTGAGCTGTATGCATGGATGCATGTGCACATTTTAACTTTTTATTAGTATCATAAGAGCAGGTCTGCAAGTTGATACACTCTGATGAGAGTCACAGATCAAGTTTCTACCAGTTTCCCATCAGGAATTGTACACGAGGAGTGTCAAGAATCAGTAGGAATTACAAGACTATTAATCACAAGGAGCAGGCAGACTGGTGGCTATACAGTGTCATCATTCTCACACCTGTACCCAGCAGTCAGCCAAAATAATTTGGCTGAATTAAACAGTGATATCAATATGCTTGTCTTTGTTTCAATATGATTTCAGTAGGCAACTTTGCAGTGTGCAGATTTCTGTTGGAAGTTACAAACGTAAAGCACTATTGAAATTAAAGAAAAGGCAGGATCCAGAAGTACTTTAGATTTCCCCTTTCTTCAAGAAGGAGTTTCATGCTCCTGACAGAAGACCACCATACTAATTGTTCCAAGGGGGTTTTTTTGTCTTTTACTCTTTTTTTTCCCCACTCTGATAGGACTGGGATCATAGAATTAATCTTCAGAAAAACTGAACTCTTCAAAGGCAGTTGCAAATATATTCAGGATCTTGGCTGGAGACAAGGATAAGAAATCTATTAGTTTCTTACTCTGGGCTTAGATACTGCTGATATAGTAGAATCAAGCTTTTCCACGACAGAAAATGAAGTTTCTTTCTGTGACAGAGGCAATATAAAATTGGTTGAAATAATCTAACAAATCTCAAGAAAGGGCTATATTCTTATAGCATCATTATGAAGAGCAGAGCTTGTACAGGTACAATTTCACACAGGACTTCAGATATGAAGATACAGGAGCTACAGGGCAACTGAAGAGTACTGAAACTTGATCTAAGAGAACAGTTTTTATCACCCATAATCTATGTGCTGGTTTGAAAGCAAAACCAGTGAAGGACTCCAAGTCAGAAACACAATTTAATAAGATGAAAAGAAAATAAAGGAAAGTAAAATAAAATAAAAGTAATAGTACAAAAAAACCCACTGACAGAGTCAGAATACAACCTGACACCCTGTTAGTTAGGGTGGTAGCGGCAGTCCAGATGAGATGATCTTGTCAAAGCAGTGATCCTGTAGAAACATCTAGTAGCTCTTGTCTCCTCTGGGAATCCAGTGGATAAAAGCTGCCTGTGCTGTACTAAACCCTGGATTATATCCAGGTGGGAATGCTTGGCTCCTCCCCCTGGGTGGAGCATCTCACAATGGGATGATCTCATTCTATGAGCCATGCAGTGGGTCCTTGATGGCCCATTAAACAGAGATAACTCCCGGAGGGAGTTATCTAGGAGTCATGTGGCAAGGCATTGTTAGGCTCATTAACAGAAGATAAGGAAAACACTGCCCTACCTTGGCTCCAACTGCTCATGGGGATAGAATACATACCTTGGGCACAATTTTACATTGTAACCTAGGACAATCTATTAAGATGAAAAATATTTTTCCATGCTTTGTGATTTTTCCCTAATAGTTTGTTATATTTTTATATTCATCTTCTCAAATTACTTGTTAGGCAGTTTTCATATATGTATTTGAGCTATGTTTGCATATTTTCCATCACGGAGAGTTTTGTTCAGGAATTGGAAGGTCTTTTTTTTTTTTAATTTTGGAGTTTGCTACTTGGAATTTGTGACTGATCATCTTCACTTAAATTCATGCCATCTAATAGCCACATTTCAAGGCTCAGGATTCTTTAGAGAGCGGCTCAGCCCACTTGAGGTCTGCAGCTTTCCCTTCCCATGCAGGACTCCTGGGTAAATGTTGAAGCATACAAGTTAGACTGGTGTTACAAGTCTGTCACCTGGTGATACTTTGGTTCTCTGGATGGCATTATCATTAAAGGTTTTTACTGAAGCAGTTTCTTCTGTTTGTCTAAAGAAACACTGTGTCGTTGGTTCTATTAAATGCACATATTTCTAGTGACTTAAAAGTCCCTGCTAAGCAAAGCTTCATATTAAGCAAAATTTTGTCTTAGTACCTGACCTTGCCGTAAATTTGAGAAAGAGCATAGCAGTGCATGGCACTGTAAGTACAAGGAAGGACCTGACAGAAAAAGACAAAATACTGATCATTGAGGAATTTAATTATTCTGACATTTCTTCTGAAAGCACTAATGGGAATAGTAATGCAGAATATACATTTTTCCATAGCCAATAAAACAAAGCAATTAGATAAAATAGAATCATCTGTGGTGGGCATTAAGGGACCTTTTTATTACAATGAATGAAAAGTGAAATGCTCACATCTCCCTAATGCAAGAGGCAGATACTACGTCTATTATTCCTCTTGCACATCGTCCCAGAATAATGTACCCCTAGGTGCTTTGTTCTGCCTGATTTTCATTTAAGTGGTTTCTGCAAATTATGGAATAATTTCAAAATGACCTTCCTAAATCCCTTGGGAACAATTATTTTAGCACTGTGAAAAAATTACATCCTATAATGTCCTATGCTTCATGTTTGAATAAAAGAATGCATCCTCATCAATTTAAGTAATATAACCTGTATAAAATCAATGAGATCAGTGACTCAAGTTCTCTTTTTCTTTTTTACCTAAATATTTGCCATAGAAATTTAAATTTTCAGAGAAGCAAAACCATCAAATATTAATCTCATAAATCTTCTCTGAATAATTTTCAGATGTTTAGTTCACATGGTTATAGGGATCTTAAAGTACCTGCTAGGATAATTTTCTTCATCTATGTAGCCTTGTAAAATTATTTCTATGGCAGAAATATCAATATTTTATTCTATCTTATCTATCAAAAAGCCTTCACTTTGATATCCACAGATTACTTTTAATTTAGACCTGATAGAGAGTGACATGGACTCAAGTGTTTTATGCATGTAAGTAGGTCTTGCACAGGCAGCCTAAAGAGCTATTTTATTTAGTATTTGCTATTCTTGTCATAATTTATTCTAAATGTGCTTTGTGTTATTTTTCTTAGACCATTAGACACTGTCTTGTTAATTGCTGTGCAGAACATCCTTCCCTCAGGTTTTTCATAAATCAGCCCCTAAAATCTTGCTAATCCCTTTCATTATTCCTTTCCATGCTCTGAACACTGAAAGTACATTTCTGGAACAATACACTGTCAGCTGTGCACATCATCCCAGGGCAGTCAGGTCTTGGTTCTGCAACTCTGCTTAGACAAGCTCAAAACAGCCTGAACACGTTTGGCAGAGTTTGCAAGGCATCATGATAACCTGGGTGGCATTACTTTGTTACAGTATACCTGACAATTATGTATAATAATACTACAATTTATGAAGACAATGTTATATTTTTTTAGAACTACATTATATTCATTTCCACACTTCAGGCAATATTGCATTTTCAGAGGACACCTGCAAAGTGTCTTGTCAATTGGTGTGCTGAGGACAGCAAATGAGGAGGAAAGAGGTATGCCTCTGCAAGTATTTACTAGAGCCGTAGCTTTAGGCCCCTCTCTGACTCTCAGCAAGACACAGAACTGTTTGTTGGCAGCAGCTGGTACTTTTTGGAAGGAATATGTTCAGCTTTCAGTTCTGTTCATCTCTCCAGAATGATCAATATGCTGTACAAAGAACTGTCTTGCAGGTAGCAGTGAGTGTAGCAGGGAAAGGTATATGACCACAATGTAGATGGAGAAATTGTTGGCCTAAGCCCCATCTCTATCAAGCAGAAGAGATACAAGATCTTTGGTAGGAGACGGAGGAGGTGGCAATGGATGTAAATAATCAAAACTCTTGAAAAGGATCAAATAGGACAAGGCAGAAAAACGGGCAGAGTTTACACCACGGTTAGGAAAGGGAAAATGAAAATGAAATCATGTGGTACTGGCTGCAAAAATAGAGGAACATCTGAGCCGTGAGTGAGTGAGAGGTGGGAATAGTGCAGCCTCTGCTTGGAGCAGCACAGAGAGAAGGAGCAGGTGGTAACAAAACCTTCCAGGTTTATCCTCAGAAGACGGAGCTGGAGACAAGGTACAGCACTCAAAGAGGAAAGTGAGTTTGGGAGGGAGTTTGTGGGATGAACAACAGAGTTGTTGAAATCAGTAGTGTTCTTAACCACTGGAAAATCAGTGTGCAGCCATCTTCTTATTCTGTCTCTCTACCTTCATATGTGTCTCAGTCATGACAGGGCATCCTGGTTGTGGTCTAGGAAAGAGTCCGAAAGGTAGTTTAGCTCAAAACATAAATGTTCACTTTTTTCTAGGCCTTTACTGAATTATCTGTCATCTGCACACCCATTCCCTTGATGAATTTGATTCCTAAAGCATGGAGATGAATTGATGAAATTTTTGGAGTAGAAGCAGTTTGAGTTGAACTTTGATTCATTTATTTCTCATAAAAGCTCATTATAGGCTGATAATTGACCCAATACTTTCCAAAAAAAATTGGAATTAAATCACACTGGAAATCAGTTACTCAAATTCCTAAAGGTATTCTTACTTTGTAGGAAAATGAAAATGAAAAGATTTGCAAGATTGCTCAAAGAACAATGTTGTAATTTGACATCTGTCAAAAGTGTAGGTTTCTCCACTTTGTCCTTCTCCACCTGAGTGTTTGGAGAAAATAATGAATGCAAGTATTTCGCTATTTTGCTTTGAATTATGAAACAAATCATTTGTTTAGAGCTTTCTAAATTATCCTGTGAAACCATGGGGAGATTAAAAAATGTAAATTTCTGTTTCAGTTGTCAGCTTTGTCGTTTTGATCATGGCCTCAGTTAAATTAACAACTGTCATGGATCATCTAAATGCTGAACAACCTTTGCATGCAGAAGTTCCCGAAGGCTGGAGGTAATGATGCTTGTCTCCTTCCACTCTGATCTTGCTGGGATTTGGAACCCAGCCTCAAGCATCATCACATCATAACAGAGGATATCTTGAAAGGAAACTGAATGGGGACGTGGACCACTGTGGCTTTTCCTATGTGATTCAGCCCCCTTGCCAACATGAGACAAAGTCTTCCCTCATTTTCCTCAACTTCTCTGATCCATGAACTCACTCTGAGCTCATGTCAGAGGATCTTCTGGGGTGACAGAGGAGCATGGTATGAGAAACATGGAAAACAGATGCTGGTCTCCCCATTTCTCAAGTGCAGAAGAAATTTTAATTTGTACATTCCTCTGCTAGTTATGCTGATTTTGCAGTAAACAAAAAAATATCCAGGTTGATTACTTAAAGCCAAAGTCTTCCTATCTCAGCACATGCAGTGCCACAAACACAACTTGACCACTACTGTGGAAAAGAAATATTGTACTTCAGGGAAATAGCTCATGCTCAGCTGACTGTAAACCTGTTTCAAAGGTTAAACTGTTCACTCTTCCTTGTCAGTTTTCAGTTGAAATATTTTGATTGGTGGGGAGAAATGTTTGTTTTAGTTCAAGAAAGCATCCAGCTGAATTTCAAAATGAAAACTTAGGGTCAGAAAGAAAAAATAACAGATTTTTTTAGTTAGTGGGTGTTCAGTTCAGCACCTGTCTTTCCCTCTGCAGAATTATACACTTCTCTACAGATTTCTCTTTTCTTTGACTGAGTAGATGAGTTTCAGCTAATTTCTCATTGTATTATTTCACGGGTTTTCTATTTGGATATTTTCTGTGTCTTTGCATATTTTGGATGTTCCTAGTGTACAATTCCTCTGCTCTCAGACGTATTTGCAGTTTCTGTTCATTTATTTCAAGTGAATTTCATTAAGCTTTTTATTTGATCTATTCCCTAAATCACTAAGGCTAAGTTGCCGTATTCCCAATGTATATTTTGCCCTGCCATTATTTTCCTGCCTGACAAGTCCCTTTGCATGACATGTTTTCAGTTATATGCCGGTGATCTTACAAAGACTGGACACGAATTAATTTTGAGACATGTTTTCAAAGATAACAAACCCAAAGAGTTTTCATATACACTTCCAGCTTTGACATCAATTCTTAAAAAAAAAAATCAAGTTTAGTTGAAGACATTTCTTCTTTTTAAAGCTTTCTATATCCACCAATGATTCATTCTTAGACTTACCTTTTGGTCAGTCACTGGAGATCTTGAAAGGGAAGACTGTGGTACAGTTGTTAAACTCTTAATTTCTTTTTGAATTAAACCAATATTTTCTCTCTCTCTGTGTATATGCATGTTTGTTTGCCTGAATCCATGATACTCTCCTGTACTAAGTCTGCCCTGGTGCTCCTGCAGATGATGATGGCAAATAGCAGGTGCCTTGGTTAGAATACAAGGGCAAGGCCAACAAGTAAAGTTACTTTCCCACCACACCATCTCAACCTCCAGTAAGCTACTTCTCAGGGGCTTCCTGGGAGGGAGATTATGGGCTCAGTATTTCTGGGCTTCGGGAATCCAGCTAACCTGCTGGTTCCTATGGGAAAAAGGATCAACAATTTTCTGTTCTCAAAACAGTTTCACTGCTATTGTAAGCATTTCTATGTGGGCTGCGACTCTTCTCAGAATTTTCTCAAAACACTCTGCTTCACTTGTTGTTTACCAAAAAAGAGAAGAGAGTGAGTCCTTCTTTGACCAATTACTGCCCACTTTAGCAAAACATGTTATAAAAGAGAGGAAGAAAAATAAAGCTTGTAGCTTTCTGATCATCATCTTCAAGAACTTGTCCCTGTGTCTCCATTGTGTGCTCTACAGCAACAGGAGATATCTTCAAAAAGTTTCAGTAGGACTCTTCTCTCAGAACTCTGTCCAATTGCTTTTTCAACCCATACATTGACAAAATCCTGTAGCAAGGATTTTGAAACATTAGATATGTATTACATGATGGATATTACAACCCAATCATCTTGGATAGAAATATACCCAGGTACTCAATTAAAGTAAACTGACAAGTCTTTTCCTCTCATTTCTTGTCTGTTTTCCCTGTTTCTTGGCCTTTTTCCCCCCTTAAAATAACTTTGTTTTATAACTACTTCAAGGAGGTAAAAGCCCTGAAGGGAATTCAGCTGAGGAAAGCAATTTAGTCAGTTTATGAAGCTGGGCTTTAAAACAAGTAACCCAGACAATTACCCCCAGAGAATCTATACTTTTGCTCTATAATGTAGTCAGACAAACATACTATTGAAGAATAAATTAAGATATGAAATACAATTAAGCTGCAATGAAATATTTACATTAGTTTTCACTAGGTTATATTTGATTTACTTCTCCTAAATGGACGTTTAATGGACACAGCACTCAGCCAATGTGTCATAAATAACTCAGCCAATGACAAGTCATAAATCACCCATCCCAGGAGGGGCACCACACTGGGCCAGGTTCGGAGACAGCCTGCCAGCCACAGAGCTACCTCCTGTCTCCTCCTGAGTTTGGTGGAAGCACTGGCCACTTGGAAAGATAAAAATATATGTTGCCTCTCCCAGTGAATAAAAGTAAGTCATGAACACCAGCTGCTGCTTCCTTACTTCCCACCTATTCTGGTACCCATGTATGTCCTGATCAAACTGGAAGTCTGACCAGCTCATATAGAAGTTCTTTTTGCTGCCTAATCCCTGTGTGCTTGAACTACTACTGTTTCCACCAGCTTTGGGCACCACAGACAGTGCTCCCAGTTTAAACCTCAGAGCACTGTAACAGTCTCTCTCTTCTCATGTAACATTAGCCAGGACCTGTTAATATACTGAGTTTTTATCTTGTCTGCAAAGAATGATTAATCAGTTCACAGAAAACTTCGTCTGTTTCAAGAGGGAAATTGTTGCCCTATATTCATGCAAATTATGAAATATTTTTCCATTGCCAATCTTGAGATATTTGTGGGTGGGTGGCAAAAAGAAGGGAGAAGTTATATGAGCAGTATAAAATATTCTTAATAGGTTAGGAAATAAAAACAAATGAAACTTTGTCTATAATATTTGCATTTCTTCTAAAAATATGTCTTGCTGTAATTTCTAGTTTCACTGGTTACTGAGATTTCAATCTACTCCATTTACTGCCTTTTAGAAAAAGATTACAACAACCTTAGGGTAATTTGAAAGTGATGAGAAGCGCTAAAAATCTTCCTTTCAAATATTAAGTATACATGGTCCAATCAGATTAGCTTTAAAGCAAATCTCCAATGTTGCACCTTTCCCAGCTTTTAGTATCTACCTGAGCATGCAGATTCTCTTAAAGACAGAATAATTTTCCTTTTGTTTGAGTACAAAACCTTTTCTTGTAATGAATGATGCCATACAGTTAGTAACATAAGTCCTTTATATGCTCTTTAAGTCATTGCACAGCATGAGAATCAGATCCTACACCAGGTTCTTTTGCTTGCATAACAAAACCAAATTTTTTATTGCTCTATGTATTTATTATGCTCTCCAGACATATAGCTCTGCAAGAGTCTAACCAGAGACAGTGAGTACAGTATAATCTGTAACAGATTAACCAGAGGATGGAACTGAGCCTGCACAATGAAAGTCGATGATACTTTCCCACAGACAAACTGCGATTGTATTAAGGGACTGGAAAGCACCCATTTTTCTCTGGTGTATGTCTGTGAGAGACAAAGACTAGTAAAACCACTGATTTTATCAGTCTTATGATGTTTTCAAGGGTTTAGAAATAGTAAACATCTATTTTGTATTTTTTTCCCTGCAATAGATGAGGGCAAAAGTTTCATAAATCAATGACTAGACTTCCAAGGACAGTATATAAATAACATGATCATAAGTTAACTGTAAAATGAGTGAATGATAGAGATTAGAAACCACTTAAATTGATGGGCCACTTTATCTAGAAAGTATATGGAGCAGCAAGAAGTACTCAGAAGTGAATAGGAAAAATAACCAAATTCATTGCTTATGCAAACATTTATTCAATTCATGGGAATCATCAAGGATAAGAAGATGGCTGAAATATTACATACCACCATTATTTTAGAAAGTCTTGGGATATATCATAAAACTGTAAACAAGATATATGAGAAGCTACACTTATTTTTAGAAAGGCCTGCATTTGAAGCAGCTGAACTTTGGGTAGGGAACTGCAGCAATATATTAACATTCACTTAGTGTCCGGCCTGTAAATTAAGTGGAAATTGAAGCACATTCACTATGACACAGTAGTTACATTAAAGAAAAGGAATCCACTAAACAGGCTTGTGTATTCAACAAGACATTAAGACCGAGAATTAGTCATCTTACAATGTAAGTCAATTAAAGGGGCTGCTCTGTTCTCTTGGGTCCTGCTGATTCTTTCTGATGTGAGTGTTACCTCTCTTCTTATTCTCGCTGCACACATATAGAGGGATTTCAGCTCAGGAAAGGCTTACAGGAATGAAAGGACAAGAAGGGGGTACAAAATGACAGTTTTCTTCTTACCACAAAGAATAGTATAAGATAAGGGAAGTCATGATTTAATGATTCAATTCTTGAATTTCCAGCTTCCATCTCCACTATGTCTATCAGCATCACCCTGTTTGCACCACACATTTGCTGAAGGCTTATGAACACAACTCTCTCACTGCAGTTAAATCACTTGTAATATATGAAGGTAGAAATGTGTCTTTAGAAGCTCTGAGAAGTGGGAACAGAGAGCTTGATAAAAGGATAATGTAAATTTTGCTAGGAGCACTGGGTACCTCTGAAATTACCTTCCAATTTAGTTTCTCATACATTTTTTTTATGGATAAGCTGAAATGTTCATACAGGATCTGCTTCAGAGAAGACAACCCTGAGACATTTGCAACTGAGGCCAGAGGAAAAAAAATCACTGGGTAATGAATAATCAATATGGGTTTACTTGTAATATTCCAGTCACTCTAATTTTTGGAGTGAGGACTAGAAATATTGTTTGGAGGAGCAACAGCTTTTTAATGAGGGGTGTGCTACTTTTTTGCCCACCAAATCTGACGATATGGAGGGAACCATGAGCACTCAGGGAAGGACAAAATCCTGAGCTAGTGTAGTGAAAAAGAAAAAAAACCTGTGACAGAGACCCTGGTGAAATGGGAACAGCTGTGCTATCAAACCAGAATCAGTATGACAAGTCTGAGGAGTGCAGGTTGGCCCTGAACTGGAATGAGGTCCCAAGAACTCGGGTCTGGATCATTTCTCATTTTATATTTTTATAGCTGGCTGAGCCTACTTCAGTTGGCACTCATCCACACCAAACTGTATCTTACTTTAAAGACTCAGACTATGGGTCTTAAATACCCAGCTTTCTAATGAGTATTCCATATGCTTTTCAGCAGTTTTATCTAAACCATGTTTCCTTGGCTCATTGAGGACATCATCCCTGTAGATGACCAACATGAGAAGAATCCAAATTCTGTGATTACATTTTCACTTTTTGCATGGATTCCAGTCTCCCTTTGCACACCAAATTCTGCTTTTGGGATGAATTAGGAATGATGTGATGAAACAGGCCTATTTTTTGAAGGATCCTTGCTTCAGTTGTAGCAAATGCTAAAAGCTGCATAGAGGATGGAAAAGAAATTGAGGGGAAAGAATGAATAATGGTCTCCTGGCTGGGGATGTTGAATTCCATCCAAGAGACTGGATTACAAACATACATCTGCCAAAAAATTTCTCAGTGTGATCCTGGGCAGGTCATTCACCCAAACTTCTCACAGGTGTTTTTTGTTGTGTTTTTTGTCCACTGTTAGGTATCAGTGTGGCTGGGCTCATGGTGTTTTGTTGCAGAAATGCCAAATAGTGAAAATTCATACTGCAGGAAGTTTTATTATTTAAAGGACTCAAAGATTTTGAGAAACAGATTTGTTCCAAATCAGTGTATATTCCTTAGATTAGGTAATTTCTGGAGGGTCAATTTTTATTGAACAAGTGATTTCACACTGTTTAAACAGAGTAGTTAATTTTGAGGTTGTACGATCATACAAGAAGTCTATCAGCTTTTTAAACATTTGAAGCAACCTTAAAAAATCAAACCTCAATTTAGGCATTGGATATTCCCAAAATTCAATGTTCCTGTCAAGAAGAAATTTCAGTATATATTGAAAAGGACCATGTTTGCAAAATCCTGCTTTCAAGATAAACATTTATTCAAGAGGACAGGATTTCATTTGTTTCCATCACTGGTACTCTTCACAATGATAGGCCAATGGTGTGGGGTGTCAAAACCACATTTCTTTATAGTGTTGAAGTTCTGAAACTTTAGGACCCTGGAGTCTCAAACTGGTCACTTTATATTAATGGGGTTTTTTTTCACCTTAATGGATCTGTGCCTTGGCTCTCCAGCCAAAAAGTGAGGATAATAAACTCTCTGGATTTTTCTGTGAATATTCAGAGATAACAGTAACAACTGTAATGGAAGAGCCTAAGAAGAAGATATTATTTCTTTTAGCAGGATTTGAATGTTGGGCAGTAAATAAGATCTGGGGCCATACTCTGTAAAACTAAAAGGGTCAAGGAGCTCATCAGTAATTAGGTATCAGCTATTTTGTGCCCTGATGCAGCTGAAATGGCACAAACAAAGCAGTATATGGTCATGTACTAAAATGGTATCATAAACACTAACCCCAAGGAACCATGTTGAGATTTTAAAAGGAACCAAATTCTGGTCTCTGCTCTGTGAGAGTTCACAAATTAGGAGAGATTGCAAATTATAAAGCTGTTTCCAAATTAATATTGCTGCCTGAAGAATAATTGCAAAAATTATTTCAATTAAGTTCAGGTTGCCACAGACTCCCCTACACTTTTAGTAAATTTGAAGGAATACATATCTCTGAATTATATTGAGAGAAAATAATATGTATTTATTTATAGAATGCTTGCTTTTTGAACCAAAATTTTCAGGCTAATTAATGAAACCTGTACCAAATATGTACTCTCCTAATGTTTCCAGTGCCAGCAGATTTCAGGAAAAATCTTTCCTGTCTGCCAATCCTTGTTTATTAGTTCTTAGTCCTGCTGTAGGCAATGGAAAGCAGTTACAGAATTTTTTTATATGGTATAATAGCCAAAAAAAATTCATCATATTTAAAAGAAAGCAGTGCATTCTAGCTATAATAAGTCCTTAAAATGAAACTTTTACCAGGTTTTTAAGTTGTAAATTGTGTAACAACTACTGAAGAGCTGTTGTGCACAGGCAAAATCTTAAATTAAATTAAATGCAAGATTCTCCTCTGAAAAGCCTCTCTACCTTCTTAATAAATAAAAAATAAGTAACTTTCAGGGAATCCCAAAGGGATCAGACAGATTTTCAATGCCATCCAAACCTCAGAGAGAAAGGTCTTTTTTTTCTACTCTCCCATGCCTCTTTCTGCAACAACAGAAAAATTTAGTTTGAGCCTTCCCTAAGAGTTAAGAATACTCTAAAAAGATAATGATTATTTTTACACAATGAAGCACAATGAAGATTCAAGGAAGATTTTAAAAGAAACTATATCCATCTTTAAAAATTTTTTTGAACTATCAAAAGTTCATTAATATAATTTTGTAGTTGTTGTTACAAGTGTTATTTAGACTGTGTTAATATTCTCAAATTTGTTGAATAAAAATCTGCTTGAATAAAGAATATTTGTATTCGCTTGAGGATTAGCTGGCTATAAGGCATTATTTATGCAGCAGACCTTCAAAAATATGATAGACAATATTCTCATCTTCTGAATTTTTAAGAACTGTATGTATGTCTGTGGGGACTGTCTAAGTTAAAAAATTGTTTTAAAAACTGTAAAAAACCAAAAATCGAACACTTAATTTGAAATTATTTATTTATAAAACATGCATGTTTGGACTAACTTGAAACAGAACCTGAACTTCTGTCAAAAGTTAATTGACCTAAATAAATATCAGAGAAAAAGCAAAGAATACAAGAAAGACCAGAAATTGGAAGTATCCTGACATGGAGTACATGTATCCCCCTGCAAGAATACAAACTGAAGAAGCTGCCAACACTGCACAAAGGACAGCAGCAGCTCACCTGAAAATTTGGGGGAGTCTTGGACAGACGTTCTCTCTTTTCTGAAACTATGGAACCAGGAAGGTAAATTATCTTCAAATGAAATGAGGAAAGCTAAGCAGAATTCTTATGTATCACCTTCAGCTCTTTTGCTATCTCAGCACTCTCCCCTGACTTTTTCAAGTAAACAATCAAGAAAACCAAGGAAGGAGCTGATTGACAGCGTTGTGAAATGTTACCTGCTGTTTCACCGTAAATTCTGCAATATAAGAATATCACTCTAACACCATCACCGAAGTAAAAAGAGCCAGAGAAAACTTAAGAAAACCTACTGATTGTATTTATCTCCTTCATCTAGTGATCTAAAAAATAATAGAAAAATGTTATTTTGTTTTAAACACCAGCAGAATTTCCTGCTGAACAGCATAATAACCCAGACTATAACCTTTAGTAGATGCTACAGTAAATTCATTTTCATCATATAAGATTTTCTGACTTAAGGCAGTTACTCAGACAACTGATGAACCAAACTTAAATATTCTTTTTGGCTTTACCTGTCTTATTTAGTATCCTTTCATTTGAGTTTTATGTGTAATGTCCGAGAGGGACTGACTGACACTAAATGAGCTTCTCTTGGCTGACTGTAAACTGTGCTGCTACACCACAAAACAAAAGCTGGGTGACAATTTGAGTGAAATGTGCTTCATTGACTTAGATGGAAAAGACTTCCTCCCTCTCAGAGGTCACATCAGTCTCCAAATTCTGTCTTTTATTATATCAGGGAACTCAGTAGCAAATGATTTGTCTCTTTTCCAAAGATAAACTGTTGTTACACCTTACTGTTTTTTCTGCTTTTCCACTTACAATTTTCCTCCAAACATGGAAAAGAAGTTAATTAACTAGCAGAAGAGTCACATTTCTGAGTGTCTTTTGAGAAAAGTAGTGTTTAAGATCCTGTCTGACACTTTCTGTTTCTCCACATGGTTTGGTGACTTCTTGGTCTGGTGCTAGGTTAAAACTACTCTTTGTGCTCTGCCAAGGCTGTTTTAACAGGATGTTGTCCATATGCACCATACATGGGGGCTAACAGAAGGACTCAGAATAGTCTGGCTTACTTTTTACTTTATACAATTAACATTTTCAGCAGATTTAGTGCTGCTAGGTTCTGTGGGAAAAATCCCATTGCACTCTTACGAGTGTTTTGTAGATGTTTGTGCTGACATCCAGCACTAATTGGTTTTTGGCACTTCGGAGGACATTTGAATTCAACCATCCACTCTGCAGATTTGTCTGGGAGAGTACTCTGGAGCTCCATGCAGTCTACACACAGATAGCCCCTAATTAGCCTCTCTGGAGGTACTTTCCCACAGCTACCAGCCGAGCATGATGTTGTCTGTGTAAGCAGGAAGTATCAGGCTTATTTAAAGTGCTTTTCTTGATACAGAGAGTACCTCAGAACTTTTGCTTCACAGCTGGACTTCTGCTGATGAATGCATTAAAAAAAAAAAAAACAAACCAAACCAAATTTGTTTATTTGTTAGAGAAAAGTCTGGTAAAATCTTGGTGCTTTAACAACAGGACTTTTCAGGTTGACTTCAGATCACCTATACCTGCCAGGTGAGTAATATTCTATGTCTTAAGTCAATGCCACAGAAAGAAACTGAAAATGCCATTTTAAAGGACAAGACAGTAGTGTGGCTATGTGCATGTTGGAGGTGTTACTCACGATGAACACAAGAGGAATTTTACATTTAACTTTACAATATAAGAGTACTACTTTTGAGATTCATCTGCCTAGGTCTAGAGCCATAAAGAGCTTACAGGTACCACAGGGGGCTGTTCAGGATGCCTACAAGAGGTTCCTCCACTCCTCTGCTTTTTAGCCTGTCATATTACATGCTGTATGCAGGCATCCTGGGAAAATTATTCTCCAAAGGTGTCTTGTATGAACCAGTGCAAAGACTGATTTCTCAACTCTTCCCACCCTGCGTCAATGCCAAGACAGCGACTGCTAATTCAAGGTAATGAACAGTCAAACACATGACTTTGCAGCTCCTAGAGGTGAGAGGTTATTCACAGAACAGGAAGAGAATAAGAGCTCTGGAATTAAATCTGTGCCTTCTGGCTGATGTGCCATATCAAGGGAGATAGCAGAAGTAGGAAGTAAAGCTAAGAGTAAGTGAGGGGGCTTATGTTCTTGTGTCACCAGCCTGCCTACTGAGAAATGAAGTCAAGCCTTTGGTTAGGCCTACAACCTAGGTGGTGTCTCAAGGTGGTGTGGGTCAGCTGTGCCCCACGCATTTGGCTGGAGGACAAACTGGGGCACAGACAGGAGGAAAATCTCTGCGTGCAAAATGTTCCACTTGTAACTAAGCCAACTTGGAATGCTTTGTACTGGGGAAGAGACAGAGTGTTTATAGGGTAGCCAAGAATTGAGGCCAGAAACTTCAGCATTGTCCTGCTGACTGTCCAGATTTTCAGTGACGTAATAGCACAAATCTTCTCTTAGGAATTAGCTCTTTTGCTTCCTGATCTTCTATTTCCATCCTATGTGTAGCATGAAGCATATGCTGTGGGAATAGAAACAAGAAACAAGTCTGTTTTCTTAATTTTAGATGCTATTTCCTGTTCTCTTCAGGGGAATGCAGCTGCAGATGTAGGTATACTCAGTAAAGAGGGGGTGAAGAAATGGAAGTTTCCCATGTTGCAAGTGATGGAGAGCTCTTGTCTCCCCCAAACTCTGTAGATAATGAAGGAATAGCAGTGCGAGGAACTGAGAAAAAGTTTCTGCTTTGTTCTGTTTAGCTACAAGATTGTGTAAGAAAAATCAGGCTCCCACCACTACTCACAAGAACTCACAAAAGGCAGAGGCTCAAGATGTACAAACCATTAGGGAAACAAAACAATGAAGTAGGTGACAAAGTAAAGTAGGTGATAATAATTCAGGTTAATTCAGGAGAAGAAAAAATTTGGAAAAAAAGGCCTTTGTTAATAATTACTTTCTTCCTTTTAACTTCAGGAAGGCTGCTGGAGAAACTTCAGCAGACTAGATAAACATGCTAGGAAAACCAGCTGAACAAAATATTTTCATTCCATACATGTGAATATACTTAAACTCAGCAGAGAAAACATAAATCCTAATGAAAACAAAGTGTAAGTATGGAAAATTCTAATTCAGACTTTAATTGTGCTGCATCTGCAACAGCTGTAGTGTGGCTACCACAGAAGATAATTCACTTCCATTCTCTGAGCTGAACTTCTTTTTCATTCTCAGTTCTGCCTTAAAGAATATGGATGTAATTCTCTTATTCTGAATGCAGATATTGCCACTGAAGTACCTCCAAATTCTCTCAATTCACTGGGCATTGGAACAGCTGTTTACAAAGCAGTCTGTATCATCCAAAGACCTCATGAGACAAGCATGAAGATTTGATTTCTATTCACAGTGGGAAAAAAGGCATGGTTGTAAAATGTGGAAGAAAATGCTCTTTTAATGTAAGCCATTTCTTCTCAGAACAATATGACTTTGTGCAGAGTTAAGTGTTTCAAAGGAAATCTAAGAAAGCTGGTATAGTTACTTGTGAATGGTACATTTTGCCCTTCTTTCCTTTTAAATGTTTGTGGAGGACAAAGTCTCCTCTTTCCAAGTGGGAAAGATGACTCAAAAGGAAGGGTGTCCATTAGGATCTGACACACCTGGATCATGTTCCTTACTATGTTGCAGACTTATTGCAGGAGTTTACACGCAGCATTCAGACCCAACTTGAAACTAACGTTAAAATGCAATCCTGAGGCATCGCTAACATTCATAAAACCCTTGCAGAGTTTTAAGCACTGGTAACATTTTCCTGTGCATAGGTGATATTCTCCAATGGTGATTGGCATGTTGAAAGGATATGTTACTTACAGAAAGGAGCAGCTGCAGACAAAACTTTCTGGGATGGCTACGTGTTTTTTTAAAATGTAATAAAACAATGTTTAGAGTATCATTCTGGGCTTAGATCATCAGTGTGCCTTATTAAAAGTAAAAAAGTTGACCTCCATCTCCCATAAACTGAGAGATGAACACCAGGCTCTTGAATGTCTTGCAGTGTGTTGCTCGCAGTCCATTTTTGGAGGTGTTCTGTTTGTTCATTCTTTTTCTCTAAACAATAAAATATTAATTACATCTAAGGATGAAGAAAGAAATCAAGAAGCTGACTCTCTAAGCCACTTGGCAGGCAAGAGAATTGAAATGAAAATCTCATTTTATTCTGTGTACTTTCCAGCTGGCTGTTCTATACACCTTCACAGAATTACAGGATTATTGAGGTTGGGAAGGACCTCTGGAGACAAGTAAGACAAAGGTTTTTTGAAGCTCTATATTTTACTTGCAGGCTGTACCAAAATTGCAGGAAATGTAGACCTCCCAGCCCCATACCCTTTTGTCAAATCTACCTGCATTCTGATTCAATGTTCAGGTGAGATTTAGGTGTGTACTTTTTTCATCCTCACTTCCCCTCCCCTGCTGTTCATTTATACAGGAAGAAGCTCCCAGAATAACACAGGCTGAAAAGGACCCTGGGTCCTAATTTGTGAACTGAGGAAAGTGCAACATTATCAAACAGCAACGCTTAATGTGTTTCCAAGGACTTATCCCTTATGAAAATGTCAGAGGAGCAATCATTTCTGCTCAATTCATTTATTTCACTTCATACCAAGTAGTACATAATAAACTTAATTTAATCTTTGAGCCTCCCACATTTCATAACATGGAGGTTTTCTGTAAGTCTGGTTTACAGACCTTCTGCTTTCCATCTCATATCCACACTTTGGTGCAACTGTAGGTACAATCACACCAGGAAATGAGGGAGAGCTATAAGGGGGGCATTTCTCCTCATCTTTTTGTTGAGGAAGATGTCCTGAGAATCTGCCATCTGCAGCAAAATCCCAGCCCTTTCCAGAGCAACGAGAGTTGTCCTGACCCTGCGTCTCCCAGCATCACTGGAACACAAAGAGGACCAAGCTTCCTTCTTCCAAAGATAACCTCTTTTCTTCCAAATACAGGCTGATGATAGATTCATATACGATACATTGTAAATCTACACATCACTGGCCAAAATGGAGTCCCAGAAGGGAATTAATTTTGTGGGAAAAGACTGAGAGAGCTGTGCTCTTTCTCGGGGGAGAGGAAAATATTTCATGCTGAGCTAAAAGCTTGCATTTGTTATTTTTAGTCAAACTAATACATGTTTCGTGTTGGCAAAGATAAAAGCAAGGACGTGAGGAAAGAAATTCATGAACAAAAAACCATGTCATGTTGAGGGAACAAATAGGTAGAGCATAGAGAGGCTCTAGGGGAGTAGAAAAACACTTTCCTACATTTTATGGGAATATTCCTTTTGTTGGTTTTATTCCAGTACTGAGCAAAACTGAAAATAAGCTACTATTTGTTTATGAGAGAGTCCTAGCATTTCTTCAGTTGTGTTAGACATCACATTTTTTGTCTGCCATTACAAGATTCAGACCAGATATGGTTTTGACTTAAAAAAATTGTGAAGGGAGAAGGAAGAAGGAAGGAATATGACCACCACTAATCTTTGCTGCACTAATAGTGCAGTCAACTCCCATTCCCAAGAGATTTAGAGAACCTCGGTGTCCAAAGAAATCATAAGGAAATGCTGCAGAGGAACAACCATCTGCTGGGAAGGCTGATGGGAAAACTTTTACCATAGCATAACGTGCATACAGAAAGACTATTTGCTTGCTGAATGAGTACAATGAGGAAAAAGAAAAGGTGAATATACAACTATAGGAGGGAAAGGAGCTTTGCATTATGGTCACTGAGAAAACAAATGTTTTGTCAGATATGCATGCCAGAAAAACCTGAAGGTTTGCCCAGTGAGGCAGCTTTAATGAGATCACCTGATATATTTCACAAATCACATCCAAGAAACAACTAAATGTTACAGTCAGTCTTTGAAAAAAACCCCCCCAAAAAAAGAGAAAGATTGATTTAGTCTAAATTAATTCTTTAAAGTGAGCAATCTATAGTGTGTGAAGACATTCCATGAATGGAGATGGTCTTCAACAGAATAATTGGTTGCTCAAGTAATTTGTTCGTCTTTAGGGTTAAACACTTACAGAGACACTTAAATCCTTTCTTTGATTAAAAAAAATATCCTTAGTGACTTATAAAAAGGAAGAATGATATAAAACTTCATAATTTTAATTTATAACAATAACACGACTATAGATTATAATGTAAGCAAGATCTTTTTGCTGTTTCACACAGTAAAACATGAAAACTGATGGTTTACAGGTCAGAAGAATATGAAATTGTTTGAAAAAAGATCCAAAGACCAAAAGTCGTATTTCAGGAGGTTCTTTAAATGTCATTCTAGGTCCAGAACTATTCAGAGTTTTCCATATTACAATCTACACTGACCTCAGGGAATAATTATGAGGAGACTTTCCAAAGTTGAAAAGATTACTAATTCTTGGAAAGATAGAAATAAATCAAATAATTAGGATGATACTCAACAAAAATAAACATTACTTCTCCAAACAGGATATATGGCAATTACAAATGAAATTATTTCATCAATCAGATACTTCCTGTTGCTCCACAGGCTAGAATTGCTTACAAACATAACAATTTCATTGAGTAAGAAGTTATGATTGCAAATGTATAACATATGATGACCTAGTACTTGTTATCTTGTTCCAGGCAAAATTCACATACTAATTTAATAATACAAATTAGGTTTGTGAAAGAACTGACTCTGCAGTCCAGATTTTGAATATTCATTTTATTACCAGGTGATAGAAAAGGAGTTAAACTTACAACAGGCAGGAAAACTTCTTGAAAAATCTAACATACCTGCACTCTAGTGAGTAGAATGTGGCAAGCCAAGGAAGAATATATGATGGGAAGAGTAGGGATTTCTTCATGATTTTCATGAGGTGCTCCATTTTATTTGTCTGGTTTGCAAAGACCAGAACAGAACCATGCAAAATGGAGAGAATTGCTATGATTTTAATTTAATCAGTAAAATATTGTAATTCATAATCATGTCTTGCATCCCACCTGTCCCCCAAGCAATCATTTAATTAAATCTTGTCAAAAGTTGAGTGGAATTTCACCCTACTTCACTCTAAAAAAAGATCTGACCCCAGGTTGGAGATATCATAAACTAGAGAGCAAATTCTTGTATAGGTAATTAATATTTGTCAAAGGCAAAGACTATAAAATATTTATTACTTGGATGCCACTTATTTTCTTCCTCCAGCAGTTCAGAGCCCACGTAGTTAAGCACCAGCAGAATGATGGATACACGTGCCACTCTCAGCATTTACACCCAGGCAGTGATTGATTAGGCATGAGAAAGGAAAGGAGCAGATAAGTCTCACACCCAGACAAAGCCATTCAATTTAGTAAGGAAACAACAAGAGCAAGAAGAAATTCAGTGGGTCAAAGTAGGTCTTTGATTAAATTCGCAAAACCAAAAGGTTGTCAGTCTACGTTTGAGATAAAGAGCAAAGTCTGTACTTTTTCTAGAAAGTTCAGAATTAGAGGAAAGACATCTTTACGCTGAGGTTGAAGGTGAGAATTGGCAAATGAATTGCTTCTTGAAGACAATCAGATATGAAAAAAGAAAAAAGGGAAAGTTTATGTACCTTTTTATTTTATGTGATGAAATGAAAAGAATTATTTTTTGCTATAAAGATATTCTTCAGAATATTCTTCCCCCCTCCTATTCCCTCTGAATTCATCATGAGCAACTGGAAAACTAGTAAATTTATGACATCAGATGAAATGCAGGTGTTTCCTTGAGGGAGAAACTATTATTAAACTACCACCTTGTTTTTAATATACTAGGGACTAGAAAAAATAACACTATTAAAAAACTTTGTTTTCTATTTTTTTAGCACTTTTATGAGTTACAATTAAACCTAATACCTGGAATAGCAGCTGTGAGGGAAAAAAAAGTGTCTGTTAGAGACTCGAACTGTCTGCTCTGTTAAAGAAAAGCCTGAGATAGCTCCCCAGACAGTTCTTAGTTAACCACAGAAACTCTTCTAACTGAGCTAGGAATTACTAAACTTGACACTAAAGATATATAAAGCATATAGTAAAATAGTATAATCCTTTTACCACCCAGAAATTGCATTTAAAATAATTAATAGTTTACTTTGAAAGGGTCCTCTAGAGGCTATCTGATCCAAACTATACTCAAAGCAGGACTAGCTTTAAAGGTTAGTCCAGATTTAAATTCAGATTAAGGTTGCTTGGAACCTTAGCTGTAAAGTTGTTGATTCCAGCTCTGGTTTATTCATTCCAAAAAGCACAACACCCATCAGTAATGTCCTGAAGAAGTGTTAATAGAGATTTAAAGATTTAAAGATCTTAAGTGTTACTTCAGATACAACAAAAATATGGAAGATCACAAGGGCACAAATCTGTTGCTGAAATAACCACCAAAAGTCTTCTTGGGGTAATTCACAATCATGCAGGATTTAAGTGGGAATTGTGTCCATCCTGGTAGAGGACACATAACAGCAATAGCGTGTAGCCTAGCTGCTCTAAGGGAACTGCACATCCCCATCCTCTCCTCTAAACTCTGTGCATTAGTGCCAGAGCTAAATGAGCTGAACCCCTTGCCATCTCCTGTAGCCCAGCTGCTGTGACCCTTCAGCATGCTCCAGACCATGCAGGGAGAGCTGATTGCCATGCTCACAGCACTCCATGTGTTTGTCCCCCCAGAGATGCTGACATGCCTTTTTGGAGTGGGATGGCCAGTCTTTACTCTAGAAATAGCTTCTTTTATAGCATTTATCAAAAATTTTATTTAGGCAAAGAGCATTGACTACCTCCTTGATCTTCCATGTATCCATGGAGTAGATTTTGTGTCTCAGCCATATTGCCAATAGTTAGCACTCTTTAGATATATCTAATTGCATTGCTCTAAAATCCTTCAGTAATATCTATTTCCTGTGTTGTTTGAATGGCCCCTACCTCCTTATTAATTGAAATTACTCCTCTCACTTGAAATTAATGGGCCAAAATTTAGCTTCCTGTATAATTTTCAAGCAACAGTACAAGAAAGTTGTTATCTTTGAAAGGGTCCAAAAACCTGTGTGCATATATTTCCATATGCTGCATTCCAAACAAGCTGTCTGCTCTCACTGGATATTTATGAAACAGGAGCTTGGCAGCAGTGTTGTTTCAGCTAATCTAAGGAGATCCAGCAAACCTTTGCTTTAGCTGTGAGACAGTTCCCTGGTTTGTTCTTTACTGACTGTTCTTTTCTAAGTATCGCTTGTGTTTTTAATTCCAAATGCTATTGATTTTAATCTGATATCTAAGAGGCTACAAAGCCCAATACCTCCCAGATTGTATCTTCAGCTCTTAGCTGGTTATCTTGTGTGATTTGTATTGATTTGAAAGAAAAGAAGCTAACAGCAGCACTTGCAAGAGTAGTATGTATCTTGAAATTCTATTTCCTTTCATGGAAAGAAAATCTGTGATCTGAAAAATTATTTATTTATTTATTTTCCACAGCAGTCTTGGTGAGAACAGAGCCAAACTGTGTTTTGTGAGATGATGAATAGCAATAGTTCCTGCTCCAATCATGTCCAATAATTTACACTTATGGAACAGGACGAGTGCTGATGGTTACACAGAGTACACTCTTAATGGACAAAGCCTACTGTGCTCTTAATGAATACAGTATTTTGTTACATGTAAACTTCCATACTACTTCAGGGAATTAGTAGTGTGCTTGAAATTGATGAAATAATAATTAGAGAGAAATAAACGATGCTGAGACTGTGAAATAACCATTTATGTACTTTATTCAAGACTTATCACACCTTAACACTACTGAACAAAAGCTGCTGATCTCAGATGGTGCAAAATAATTCATAGTGGCAGTGCTATCTTCTTGTAGGGAATTCTGCAGAAAAAGTGTGAAAGAGTAATGCAGTTGTAGTTCACATTGATATCCAAAGCAGAGTGGTACAGAACCACCAGAAAGTACAGAAAAGTCGTTCACTGTGACTACAGATGTACTATGTAGAAATGAAAAAGCCTGTAACAGAAAACAGTTTTCAAAGTGCTGATGCAAATAAGGTAAGAGTTCAAAGAAACAGTAAGAAACCATCTAGACCACATTACTGGTGCCTGTTTTGCAAGAAATATCCTGCTTCACATTGTAAGCAAGGCTGCTTTCTGCCACTGGATTTAACTGCATCATATAGGCAACATCAATTCCTGAGCTGGAAGTTCAATCTGCTGACCTCAGCCAGTGCTTGTACAGCTGACCACTTACAGCTCTGGACTCCCGACACCAAGTGTTGGGTGCTTCCAACCTACTGTCACCTCATGCCTGAGCCCAGCAGTCGCTTTAGCCCAGGCTGGAGTCAAGGCTGGGTGGCCCAATCAGCCTGGGAAAGACACTCCTGAGGAGCAGCACCATGCAAGCCCCAGCTCTCTGCACAACAACCACAACATTTTTTAGGAGGGGAGAAGCTGAGGCAATTCAGGAAGCATTATAATATTTCTGATGGTTTTTATATTCTCTGTAGAATGAAGTGTTTGTGAAAAGAGAAGACATTAGTGTTCACACAGTTCTGGAGGAGCTGAGAGTATTCCAGTTGTTCAGACAGAATCTCTAAACACATTTGGTTCTGAATATTCAAATTTCTTTAGCAGTGCTTTTGAATATATTAATTTAATCTCACAAAAATATGTATAAAAGAACAAATTAACTAAGTGAAATTATTTGTAAATATCTTTTTCATACTTTTCTTGGCTATATTATATTCATATTAGTATCCATAATTTTCATCTGCAATGCCAGTTGCTTTAGCTGTTTCTGTGTCAAATAATTTGTCTTTCTCTTTCTATCACATAAACTACACAAGCATTTTTGAAATTGCTGTCCCATTTATTCTTTGATGGGCTATAATAGTCCTAATCAATATTGTGTTGGAGTCCATTTGGCCCACTGTGCTGTCATTTTTGCAGCAAATGGGAGTCATTTGCTGTCCTGCTGTCTCATACAATAATAAAAAAGAGATTTATACTTTTTTATTCTTGCAGTTAACTCTGCTTGTTCTTTGTGGAGAAAGAAAAAGTGGGGTTGGGTTTTTTCTTTTTTTTTCCTACTAGAAATCAGCAATGTTTTCTGTAAAAATGTTGGATGGGAAGGGAAAAGCTGAAGAACCTCCTACTACCTGCTGGACACCTTCAAAAAATTTGTCACTGACCATCTTCCATAAATTAAGGGTTTGTGCTGATAGCTGTGAGAGATTCTTTTCTCCTGTGTTCATTTTATGCCCTTGGAATATCATGCTGGGCTTGACATAAATTTGCCTGGATCTCAGCTTTAATATCAATTGATTTGTCATTGATCACACCAACTGGAAGGCAGGAAACCATTTCCTATACTTTTTTAAAGTGTTTTCATTTCCTATCTTATTTCATACCAAATGCAATCAACAAAAAATTTTGCTTTTTAAAAATAAAAGCTGTAAATGTCAAAATAAACTTGTTTCCCAGAACCATTCCATATTCTCCTGAACATGTCATACCTCTGGATTGAATGTCAGATGGAGAACAGAAAGTTCAGGAATCTAGGTTTTGCAGAATTTTTATGAACAACTGTATTTAAAAAAAATATAGAAAGTAGGAAATCTTAAACTAGAGCCTCCAGCTCTAGCTTCTTTTTTCAGTTTCTCTTTCTGCACCACTCTGAAATATTCCTTCAGGTTGAGTGTTCTCAAGGGTGTAAGTCACAGCCCCTGCAGAATCACAGAGACCTGTACATTTTGAGCTTGTTAATTTTGCAATTACAATGGAATACTTTCTGGTAAAAAAGTATGTCTGTCTTTTGCTCTCTTCTACTTCTATCAAAATTTTCTGTGTGGGTCTGCGGTAACTGTGAATCCTTTAAAGGCTTTTTCTGCAGTTTTTATGACTTAGGGACTTTTCCACTACCTGAACCCTTCTTCCTCCACAGAAAGCCTTCATTCGATGTCTCCCAGCTCAGTTGGTCGCCTTTACAAATCTTTGTGTACACACAAGCAGATTAACTACGGCCTATTTTCCCCTCTGCACCGGAAACATAAAAGGTTTCTTCACCACAACCCTGCATTCTGCATCCTTACAGACACCACCCATATCATACTATTAACTTTCTAACATCAACTAGCTATTCTCAGAGTTCTCAGTTACTGCAATGCCCTCAGTATTTAATTATCTCTGCTTTTCATTAAGTTCTTTTGCTGGTTTGGACAGATCTGTATTCCATCTCAAAAATTATTTCCTTTCCTCTTTTCCTTTCTCAGCCTTTCCTCACTTTGGTGTGTCATATAATCGTTATCAAAATTAATCTCCACAGAAAACAAAGAGATTTAAAAGACAGTTTTAAATGTTGTAAAATCTGTAGCCAAACCACATGATAAACTAAGTCTTTATGGCATTGAATACCAGAAATTAATTGTTAATTTTCTGCTTCTCCCTCCTTCCATAGTTTTCAGAGAGATTTTAGTGATCACAAAACAGTGTCTCAAAAGATACATTTTACATTATTTGTTACGTCTTTTAACCTCATGCACCTCTTAGATTTTTCTCATCTCCTCTCTGCAAAAGAAATTATGTTAAAAGCAAAACTTTGTTTCTGCCTGTGATTTACAGATTTCTCAGTATGCAGGACTGCAGGAGTTCTCTCACTCAATTAGTTTTCATTGATTGTTTTGAAGCTTTTGCTTCCCAGTAGGAATGCAGTATTTCAGTGTACAGTCATCCAAAGGAAGGCAAAGTTACTCTTCATGTCCATAGGAGGGACTCTTCCATCAGCTGATACGGATGATCTTTTGGCTAAGGTTGTTAGTGGAATCTGCTCATATTAGAATTTGAGACTGCACTCTTTTCCTTTTTTCCTTTTTCTCTTTTCTTTCTTTTTTTTTTTTTTTTTTTTTTTTTGTGGTTTTTGTTTTGGTTTGGTTTTTTTGTTTGGTTTTTTTTTTTGTTTTGTTTTGTTTTGGGTTTTTTTTTGGTTTTTTGGATAGAAGAAATATTGTGTCACATTAAAATACAACCTGTCTAGCATAAAGATGAAAATGTTATGGCTAAATTCTTGGAGAAGCAGACCTACTGAGGGAGCAAACAGAATCAATGCATGCCATGTGTGCTTGGAGTTCATACTAAGAAAGAAAATATTGGACATGATGCAAGAGAAGCCCAGCTAGCTGACACTCCGGGCCATGCCAAGAGTGGCCACTCCAGGGTCTGGTTTTGATCTGAGAAGGGATGTAGAGCAGGGCTGTTTCTGCTCTCAACAGCAGCCCGTGGTGCAGCACCCAGGATAAGGGCAAGGAACTGGGAGGGATCTCTCATGCACTTCTCAAAGGATTTTATTTCCCAAGAGGGGCAGAGACAAAAAACCCTAAAAGCCTGCATCTTGCACAGTCTTTTAAACAGGGGAGGAACAGGGGGAGGATACAATTCTTCAACCAATCAGGGATACAATGGGGAGGAAATTAGGGAGGGGCTCAAAATATGAAAACCAATAGGAAAGACAATTGGAGTGGAAAAGGTCACATGTCCAATGGGGTGTGCCTAGATCAGGGGAATTCCAGGGAGGGGTTTAGGATTAACATGGAATTCTCTGGAACAAGGGGTAGGGATTAGAAGGGATTGACATTGTGTAGATGAGGTAACAGGTGGGTCTAGGAAGTGAATGACAACCAGGAGAGGGAGGAGAAAACTTTGAGTAAAACCAAATATATCGGGGGGAAACAGGAACAAACCATTCAAAAGGATTTACAAAAATATACATAAAGAAAAACCCACCACCACACATATTAAAAGCAAGAAGGAGCTGGCATATACTTATTCCTTAGTACCATTTTTTTAACTTTATTTCCACACTTTGCGTAATGGATTTGATTCTACAGTTGCTCCTTCTCTTTACCCTCAAACCCACATTTCAGTGTGTCTGTGCTCTGCAATCTAGTAAGCAGGTAGAACACCATAAAAATTATGTTTCTTAATTTTCAAAGAAACTTCTAGTTTACCATAGCCATATGCTAAACATTCACAAGCTGCATAAACGCGTATTCTGATCTGGAATCTTCACTACCAGCAGAAAATTGCCTTAAAAATACTTCACTTAGACAGAAACTGGTGACTCTTGTGGACAGATAAGATCTGATCCTGTGGACAATGCCCTTTTGATCATAGGAAGTTTGGACTAAGAGCATTCCAGTATATTGCAAGTCTTGTGTGTGTTGTGACATCTGCATCGTTCACCTGTTTTATAATTTCAAAGATTCGTGCTTCACACTGGCAAAAGAGCCATCTTCACAAGCCTTTTGAAAACAGACTTGGCATGAAAGTCAAGGAGAATTAGGCAAGCCAGGTCTTGGCACATGTTTAGTAGTTTTAAGATCAGAAGGAGCTTGGCCTTTACAAATCTCATTTCTGAACGATTCATTATTTTTCTTCCTGCTTCTGCAAATAGCTAATGTCATTCAAATGCACACCTAAATGTGCAGCTAAGCTGTGAAAAATATATCTGTCAAAAGAGAGACTGAATATTATGATTCTGTCTATTTGTCTTTGAATACTAGTGTTGATGCAGGAGTCATTCTCCAAATGTTGTCCAAAATGAAGCTTTCATCTTTTCTTGTCTTTTTGGACAGCCAATGCTATTTCTTCCACTGAACAGAAACAGGGTAGACCATTTGAGTAGAAGTCATAGTAACGTCAAGTAAGAGAGCTGATAATTTTCAGAGATGTTTTGAGAGAGATTCCAAGAAGAGTTTCAACTAATTTATTTTGAGAAGAACCCATAGCAAAATCCCTAGATACTTTTGTACCCAGTCATTTCCTGAAAGAAGGATTTTCTTAGCAGAGATTTTCAAGAAAGGTTTTCACTCATTTACGCATAACTGTTATACTTGCAGGCTATCTTTATGTCCAAACATTGTCTGTACAATCTTTAGATGAACAAGAAAACACCACTCAGAGATAAATTGCAGAAAATTGTTTTTCCATTAACTGATAATGTTGAACCGACAAGTTTGATGGCTAAAGGATAAAACTAGGAATGAAAACAAGTGCCTCATGTTATAGCAAGGAGCAAGTGAAAAGAAAGTGTCACTCTTCATTTGTTGAAAATCACCCATTTCTAACCAGACTAGATTTGAAAACACCAAGGATGTCAGTAGCTGAAGATTGAACACTTCTATGCTTTAACATCAAGCCATTTTTTTATTGATGGAATCAGATAGGAGAAAAAGAATGACAGCAAAGATAAGATAAAAAGCCTTTAGGAACCTGCTCAGAGGTTTTAAGTCTTCAAAATAACCCTGCTAGAAGTGGGCTAGTATGCAGAAAGCTGGCCAACAGTTGAATTCATTCTAAAATCCTGCAAGTGTGCAACACAGAAAGCATGTGACTTTGTTATAGCTTCCCATAACACCTGCAGCAAAGATTATCTGCTCCTTTCTAGGTCAGACAGCCCTCTTCATTATTTAAAATACTACCAACATTTTAACCCTTGGTGATAAAGTATCCCTCATGTGGTGCCTGGCATTTTTTTTTTCTAAGTTTGAATGAAAACATGACAGTTGTATTAAATGACTAATGGCATAGTATTTTGTCATTACCATCTATCACAAAATTTTATTTTATAGCATTCTATTTCATCAATTACAGAAAACATTTGAAATTAATCACAGGCAGAAACTAGAATATTTGTATATTTGCAAAACTAAACTTGCATATTTGTATTCAACCTGAGGGAGAGCAATTTCAAATGGTAAATATTAAGACTATGAAGAAACATTGATATGCTTTCATAATTTAATTTTGTCATATATTTCAGTGCTGTTTTGAAGCACTGTGTGCAAGCAAAAACAATGAGCAGAAAATCACTGTTCAAATGTTAGGTTTATACATTAATACAATGAAAAATCATTGCTTCCTTCACTTTAAATTACAGTTCTCTGACAGTTATTAAGTTCGTCCTGTTTTGTCAGGTTTTGCCAAGAGTACCTCTCTTTGTGACTGTATTAACAGAAATTTTTGACTTAGGTTTCCTCCCATTAATAACTAACTCCTGACACAGCTCAATCAGAAAGTGTCAAACACAATGCAACATTATTACCTATGAAAAAATTGAATATCACCACTTCCTATAAGACTCTTCTTTGGAATTTATCAAGACTATTCTTGTCCATTAGACACAGAAAAAAAAAATTCCTGGTCTCATTTATATTCTATATGCACTATGGAGTTCGGCATCTAAAAAGAAAACTTCTCCAAGCATATTTAAATCAAAGGTAGCTTTCTAACCCAACCATTGCTGTAGTTAAATTCTTCTCATTCCTCCTTTTGTCTTGACAGCCTAGGAATGCTGAGAAATTACATTACTTTCCTTCAAACTATTAAAATGCAATTTGCCAGGTATCACATTTTGTAATACCCAATGCAATCTGCATTATATCATTGTCAGGAGAGAAGGCATTTAAAGCACAGACCTTCAAGCAACCAAGTCCAGTGGGACAAAGGGGAAAGAGAAGTAAGTAGAAAGGAAACATAATTTGATATCTGAAATACTGACTATGCATAAAAGGTGGATAACTCTTGTCACATTCACTGTGTTCCACTTGACTTCCAGCTGCCTGACTTCTATGCTTTAAAAAAAAAAGGAGAAAACCAATATTTTCAGATAATGAGTATTTCTGAAGTATTTCAAATGAGTCAGGCAGAAAATGAAACATAAGGTGAAAAATGTACTGGAAATGAGATGTTATTAGCATTATTTTTCATGAGGAAGAATTATATGTTTTAGGGAGGGGAGAAAATTTGCTCATGAAAGTCCTGGTTTTGAGGGAGTGTACAAGATTAATAAATATCTGTTGATCATGTAGTCGTGAAAGCATTGACGTTGGAAGGAACTTTTGGAGGTCAGCTGGTCCAACCCCCTATTCAAGAAGGACTACTCAGAGCTGGTTGCCCAAGACCATGTTGTGTCAGACGGCTTTTGAGTATCTCCAAAGAGAGACAAGTATGTGCTCCATGTCTTCTGGTCCTGTCACTGGGCACCACTGAAAGGAGCCTGGCTGCTTCTTCTTGTCACACTTCCTTCATTTGTTTATATACATGTATTTATATACATTTATAAGAACCCACCAATGATGTCAGATAACACTCAATGTATCACTCATCCTATTTTCTTATAAAGTAGACAGCAAAGAAAGTAACCTCCTTTAACGATAATCATTTAACATGCTAAATAAAAGGGTTGTCAAGTAAGGAACCATAAAAAATACAGAAGCAAAGGATTTGGAGTAGCTACTGAAGAAAGGGGTTTTTTGCATTGAACTTTCTAGCTGGTGGATTCTTAAACTCTTTCTTTCTGTATTTCCTTCTTTAAACTTCCTGTGTCACAACCTTTAATAAAACAGAAACTCAAGGTTTCTTTTCAGTGTTTAGCTTAAAGATCAGCCCCTGAAATTGATGAAGAAGAAAGAGAATGGTAATATAAAACCACTGAGAAAATGTTACTTGGATGGGTGATATTTTCCACCTAATAAATTTGAACTTAGGTTTCTGGTGTTGGGTTACTTGGGGAAAGAAATTGTTTGACTAACCCTTGTTAATACCACTGTAATAGTCTCTAAACAAGATCTTGTTTGAATTTCTCCCTGATATTGCTGCATCTAGAGTTAGAGAGTAATGTGTTTCAGCTCTCCTATTCACTTTAATGTTGTATAAACATAATTGTGTGTTTGTCCAACTGGTTGAATAAAATAGCTGTAAAGAGTCTCAAAGATTTTATTACAAAAATTTCAATATTCATCTTCTAAAGAGAAGGACCACATGCTAGCTTGTTTAAGCTTTATTTTTGAATTTGGGAATCTTTTTCTGAACAGTGTAATACTTGACTCTTAAAAAAACTAAGGATTATGCTGTACCCTTTTTTAAGATTTAAGTGTGGACTGAATGCTGCAGAAATAGTTCAAATTCTTGCAGTACATGGAGGTTATGTTCTGAAAGACACAATATTTGGAACTTTGCTGTTGATTTCATCTATTGTAAAGAAATACAAATAGTTATCTATCTAGATATCAAAATGAAAGAAACCAAAAAAGTGTACCTGTAATTATGATGTGAGCTGTGGTCACCAGCTTTATCACTGAGAAGAACAGCACATCTCACCCATGCAGGAAACACACTTCACACACGGGACAGACTGGGCATTGAATAATGTAAAAAAGACTTTTACAGACTTTACAAACCTCTATCAGGGGAAATTTTTTTTATTTGTTCTTTCTGCTACAGAAGTTCAGAATAGTTTATATGTGTCTAATTAAATAACATGAGAAGAGAAATATTCCACTGTACTCTTTTTCCCTGTGGGAGAGACATTGAAAAAACAAACATATGGCACATGTTAAATACATTCCTTCAGACTTTATTTAGGAAGTGCTTTAATGAGATGGATATTACATAAAAACTTATGGAATAGAATATATTTGATAGGAGGATTAGTGTGTAGAAACCATAATTTATGTTTAAAATGTTTTTTAAATTCCTTATAAGCTAGAAGGCACTGCTGTTAAAAAAGATGATAATTTCAAACACATGAGGAGTTGAAGAGATGCAGATATGAAACAAATCTTCAGAGAAAACATGTTTTACCATTCATTCTTAGCATATCCAAAGTGTCTGTGATAATCACTTAACTTTCCTTCCCACAAAGCTTTTTGTTTCCTGTCAAAACAATCAAAATATGGATAATGGAATGAAAAGGAAGTCTTTTAGAAAACTGGTTTGAAAGCATACAGTAGTCATTTCTATCAAATTAGAAGGATCTTCCAGGATACTGTCTTGAGTGGACATAAAAAAGGGTGGCATGCCCAGAGGACAATTTTGATATTTGAGATTCAGGGTATGGCTAAATATTTCTTGGGAAAGCCCCTTGGAGTCTTAGAAACTTGTGCCAATAGAACAATCAGTATAGGCTGGACTAACTCCAGGGCTGATAGAAGCTGCAATCATAGTGTATTACTGTGGAGTCAAATGCACTGTATAATGAGTGTGGGTTACAGACATTACAACCTTGCTCCTTTAGAATCCTCCAGCAGCTTAATACAAATGTCGAAAGGTAAACCAGATTCCCAAGAAAAAACAATTTTGTTTCTGTAAGATAAACAAAACAGATGTAACCAATATTTAATTGCCCTTCTTTGGTAATTGTGATTTTAAACTCCCCTTACAATACCTTGAAATGTGCACCATTTCAGAAAGACAGTGCTAGCAGCAAATCTAGCGAGCAGATTTAAATAGTAATTTTACGCAAGTATCATTATACCCCCATGAATCTTTTTTAATTATCTGGTCCAATTTTCTACATCTAGCTCCCATGAATGGGAGAAAGTTTTCTGGAAGAATTTGGATTATTTTGCTTTATATTTCTAATCTGCAAGTGGCTCAGCTTCTTCTCAGAGAAGAAAAAAAGCAACCAAACAACAACCCAACTCCTTGTCAAAAAAATAAACCAAAAATAAAATGACCCACAAGAGAAAAAAGAACTTCAGAAGTGCATGGGCATTGTGAGCTGGGTAAAATTTAGGTCTCATATTTTTGTGTTTGCATCTGTGTGATGCAACACACACAACAAGTGTGCTCAGATAAAAGGCTAGAGTAGTCATTGGCCATTGCCAAAGGTAGGGTCTTTGGTCTCTTCCACTCTTAGGAGTAAGTCTCCCTATCTCATCTGTAAAGTGTAAGGCATGTCAGGGGGAAGTGCCCTTTTATGCAGTCATCCAGAGGAGCAGAAGAGACTAAAATACTTTTTATCTTTTTTTTTTTGCTGGGCAGTGATCTAAGGCTGAATCGCAGACTCTGTTGGGGACAAACCTGAATCACAAAGGTATGAACAAAGCTAGGATAGAATTTCTTTCTGTTTGGTTGAGGTGAGTCAATACAGTTTTAATGAGAGAAAGGCAGCACAAAAGTCAGCAGACAAATGATTGAACTAGAACATAATTTACCTGAGGAAATTCTAACCAGAGATGGTAAAATCTCACCCCCATGGTAAAAATTGTGAACACATTGGGCCACATTGTTGCTATGGTGGCAACTCTGAGTACAGCTGATAATTTTCAGAGCTCATTTTCTCAGAAGAGAAACGTGAATGTTGATGCCTAAAGCTGAAATGCTCAAGAGATATAGGTGTCTCAAGAGCTAGATGGGTCTGGCTACAAAAGGCTCTAAAGACTTATACCCTGAGCATTTAAATTGTCATTAGAATGTCACCTTTGGCATCTGAATGACAGTCTGGATAAGGACCGATGATCTTAGTACTGCTATGCCAATTGGAGTCTCTCTCAAATACAGCAGTGCAAGCAGGGGTACATGGAAGGCATCCTGAGACAAGTCTCCGCCTGCCACAGAAGCAAGATACTGCTATTCAGCTGATTTACAGTATCTCACAGCTCTGACAGATAGATATTGGATGCAATAACCACAGATATGTTTGCCTTTCTTCTGGCTATGACACAATGGGCATAGAAAGAAAGAATATTTGGGATTTACTTGAGAAGCCAGTTGCCATCATTCTAGAGTTCTCTGGTTAGTCTTAGACCACAATCTTGTGGTCTTACAATGAAGATTTCTAAAAAAATTGGGGTTGCTACCATACCACAGCACAGCCAAAAATGCAGGATTTATATGTAAGAAGACAAGAAAATATTATTAACTACAGGATAATTAGAATACTTCCAACAGGAATAAAAAACAAATTTCAAAGGAAAAATAAGTAAAGTCATGAAGGTAAAGCAAAAATTGAAATAAACTTTTTGCCAAAGCTATAATATACCACATAACCTAACAGCTTCTCATCTTACTATAGCTGATTTTCCAGACTGAGAAAAACAAATTTAATTCAAATGACAATACTGGAACCAAATAAGTAGATAAATGGCCATTATTAAATTATACCCAGAAACTGGGTGACATTTTCTTTCGCTAAGTTTCTGAACAAAGCTCAGGACCAAAATATTTTTATGTCTATAAAATTCTCCTTGTTTTTCCTGTAGTGGTCCTCAAACAATTCTTACACAGCTATTTCATTTACCAAACCTAATTGATGAATAAGAATGTGAACATCAAGTTGAATTTCAGAAGCTCCTTTATCACTTGGAAAAAAAGTTGGGCAACTTAAAACAGGAAACTTAATCTTGTAGCCTAAATTTTCTGTAAACTTTGAACACCCTAAATAATTAAGAAACCTGATGACCAAGTGGTAGAATTAGATTATTAAGTGAAAATGTCATTTTGCAGATAGATCCCTCAGTTTATCAAAAGATATTGAATTAATGGGTTTTTTTCTACAAGAAATGGTAAATTTCCATAGCTTCCTGTAGTCTCATTAATGAGTTATTAAGCTTCACAGATGGAATTTTACAGCTAACATAGATTCTACAGTCTATGTGCTACCTCAGTGTTTTTTGAGGTATTGGGAGAGAGAAGAGGGAAAACTGGTTTTAGGTTTCTCTTGGAAATTCTTGCTTATTTAGTTTCTAAATTCACTGTTAAAATAATAGAGATCCTCAGTCATTGTTATTTCTAGGGTGCTAGACCCTTTCACAATTCCTCAGTCTTAGATGTCTCAAAGACAAAAATATAAAGTGATCAGCAAGGTGATTAAACAAACAAGCAAGAAGACAATATGTATTGGGAAAAAAAATCACCTCTCTAGGTACGTAAAACTCCACTAAACAGAAGGTTGTTATCTCAATTACGCTGTTAAGTCACTTTTTACTAATTGCTTTTTTCCTTCATCAAAAACTAATGTGTTAAAAAATGTTACTGAACTATCTTGGAAGTAATTAAAAAATATCAATAGCTGTGCATTTTATTACTGATAAAAATGAGGCTCGTCATTGCAGTGATGCTGTAAAGAAGGAATATAAAAATACCCATTTTGCAAGATTACAGAACTGCAGCATTATTTATGAGAAAGAAGCAACATGAATTTACAGAGCACACAAATCTAGGCAGTCACACAATGAACTTCTTCCTCACTTTGAATTGTAGATTATGTCACATTCAAGCACTTATTAAGTATCTGAGCCCAAGTCTGCATTCCCAGTAAATAAACATACAGGCTGAGATGAATTGCTTGAGGCAGAAGAAATATCCCCACTGAAATCAACAGGCACAGATGCAACACTTGTTGTGTGACCAACATTAGTGTATAAACACACCCTCGTGTTCCCTGTCAGTGAGTCTGTCAGGCATTCCCCAGAGGCACATGGAATGCTCGCTACTGTCACAGAGCATAAAACAACTCTGAGCATCCAGATTTCCCACCTTGTACTGTATCTTCTAGGACACTCCACTATTAATGCTTTGTTGGAGGTCTGCAAGTCTGGCTCTCTGACAGGGTTGGGGTGCTCCAGATTTGGTGCAGAGTGCTTGGATTCTCAAGTGTCTTGTTGTGAGAATGCTTTAGCACTACTTTAGCCTGGACTTCCAGGCTATCCCAGCTGTTATTGTGCATTAGATTTCTAATACATGCTTCTGATGGATGTCCTCCCAGACATAATCCATGAACACTTACTGCAGCACCACGATCAGTAACAGGCCCTATAGATTTACAGAGAAGGCACAGTTGAGACTAGTGTTGTAAGTCACTCACTACATATCTACCAACATTATCATTATATGGACAAAGATAAACAGTTCAGACTCTGTGTTATTATGCTGTTAATGAATCTAATATTAATTACACTTGTCAGGTTAAGAGGTCATCCCCAGCATGCTCCTTGGGGCAATGAAGTTAAAAGCAGCATTCAAACATTCTGCAATATTTAGCTTAGTCTTGCAAAATAAATCATTGTGACAAAGTAATAAAAACTCTGTCTTGGAGAGAGAAGTAAAAAGTCTCAACAGAGGAAAGTTTGGTTGTTTGTTTGGTTGTTTTCTTTTCTCTTTCCCTTCAGTACAGAGGCTTTATTTATTTGAACTACACCTAACCACACATGTAAATGATATTATGGTCATTTTATCCTGACCTTCATTCTTCTAGGAGCATCTTTCCTGTCTTCCATTTAGTTCCAGTAAATGACTAGTGTCCTGTATATTTTAGAAGGGCTGAATCCATGCAGCAAGAAAACATAAACTGTTATAGCACAGCAAAATGTAGAGTCCAATACACACCTGTATCAAAACATGAAAGCTCTCACAAAGAATTTTAGATCATAAGGCTTGGCTCATTAATTGTTTATTCAGGCTAGGAGGCCATTGTGCAATCGTGAGATTGACAGATAAATAAACACAAAAACATATGATAAATTTTCAGTGCAGAAATATTTGAAACTTTCTGATCTTTTTTTCATTTTCAATCATATTTTGCATTGTTTGGTGGCGCCAGAAATTTTGTTGATTGCAATGACCTTAACTAGTATTGCGAGAAAAATGCAGTCTCTCAAAAAGAACTTTCATCCTATATAGCCATCTTAATTACTAGATTGAGATTCAAATGCTAGATTCTAAGTTTTACTAAATAGGTTTAAAACATCAGTTTAAATCGTCAGTTGTGCAAATCATCAGCTGAGCAGATTTTTTTCTTTTTCTTTCCTCCTGCTTCCAAGTATCTTACTTCCTCCACAAATCTCCCCATAAGAATTACAATAATTGTAGCCCTGAAAAAAATTACTGTTGGCTTTTGAAACAAAGAAGTTTCTGGTGAGAATAAAAGTGCAAGTTAATAAAGAGAAGAATTAGCATAATAGACACATGGATGGATATGATCTGCTTCCAATGGAAAAGAGTCAACAGTATATCTGTAAAGCTAAGTCTTCCTTCATAAACCCATTAGAGTTCTTTGAAGTGATTAAAAGCAAATGGATAAAATCCAGTTGCTTTAAAGTAAACTAAGCAGTGCAATGCTGTGTAAGCCAGGAGGTAAGGCACTTACTTGCACAAAAGTCAGGAAATACACTATGTGAGGGACTACCCTGTTCTTGCAAGGAGGGAAAGAATGACAACTCTGGGATCTGTGCTCTTCCTTTTATTTATAAACAACCTGAAAAAAGAATACAAGATAAGAGGTGGCTACATACATTATTGATACTAAATTATTTGGAGCAGGAAAAAAGAGGGCAAATTTTAAAGAGGCTTTCAGAGAATAAATGACATGATAATAATTTAATATAGATAAGCTTTAAATGATACACAGAAAATAGTGTAATATATAAAATTATGATAAGCTTTGAATTGCTGTTATCAGTTAGGACAAAAAATCTTACAATTAAAATGTTTATTCAGCTGCACTATGGTCTTTTCTGTATTTCTTCCCACATATTATTGAATGGTGACTACAGGTGACATAGATGACCAACAGTTTGAAAAATGTGAAATTCTGATTCTTTCATCTCCATAAGGATATTAACAAAGTCCTGAGAAGGATGATAAATTACACAGATACAGAATGAAGAGCAAGTCAGCAAAGCACGACTGATCAATTTGGAAAGGAGATAACTGAATACAAATACGATACATGTCGACAAAACTAGCAGTGTCACACACCAGTTGAGTTCCAATTCAAGAATGGGGAGGCATAAAATAAAAACAGTATGAGAAACTTTCAAAACAAGCACAAAGAGAAAATTCTTCCCACAAGTGAAGATAGATCTGCAAAGGTTGTTGTCATGTGATGTTATGGGTGCTATAGTTTTCCTTGGATTCTGAGAGAGGTTTGACAGTCCATAGAAGAGAAATCTGTCTGGTGATGTTAAACAGAAAAAAAAATTCTCTTGGTACTGGAAATCCCTTAGAAAGAAATTAGGGCTAAATGTATCATATGCAGTTCCCCTGTTCCTTAGCAATGTCCTGTGGCAGTTGTTGAAGGCAAGAAATAGATCTCGGTGTGCCATTTTTGGTAAACACCAACAGTGGGTCAGTTACAACAAGAGTTTCCATCAGTGCCAGATTGCCAGATCTGTATTCGAATGTCCAGCCAACCTGAAAGAGGCCTCCATACCCTCAACTGTTGTGATTGAGGGAATGGTGATAACTTTTTCAAATTGATAATCACTTCTTCATACCAGATGAATTTAACAGGTCTCCATCTAATTAACCTCTTAACCTACTATAATCCTGGATTTCAGTCCAGAATTCATTTATCCCTCGGTGCTGGCTGGTTCATGAATCACTAAGAAGTACATTGTCACACTGAGCAATGAGCACCTATTCCCTGCATTTCACAGCCTGTCAGAAACAGGCTGCAAATTTTGGATTTGCTTGTATATGTGACTTGAATCACTGTGATAAAAATTAATGCAATTAATTATAGCAATAAATGTAATGAATGTAAAGAGGGTTGAGTCTTCAAAGACCAAGTACTCAATCTTGGAAATATTCTTCTCAATAGTTTAAAACCTCTCACTTTCTACAAACACTTCTGAGCTTAAAGATTTTCTTTCCCAAATGTCTAGCTTATTTGGTATAATGAAACAAATAGTTTGAACCTAATAATTCTTATCAAAATATTGCGAATGTTTGTGCTCCAAGCCAGCTATTTCATCATTGAATTTCAAATATTTTCCTTTAATGACTTTTGCTTTATTCCAGAAAGTGCATAATTCTACTAATTCAGTTTCCTCCTTCAGAAAGGTACTGTGTAAAAAGGATACTTTTAAAAAAGAAACAATCTGATATGAACACTGGTGATTATTAAATCTAGAATAAAGACATTTTGTTCCCAACCACCTTATGAGAAAAAAAAATAAAAGCATATTCTATAAGACAATATTGCAAGAAATATCCTTAAAATGAGTTCCAGTATTCTTTACTAGGCATTAGTATTCAACAGTACGAAAATGTTTTCCATTTTGTTATATCAGGCTTGATGAATAGATGAGGTAGTAAAAGATTTGAATGGAAAGAGCTTCCTTTTTCCATGGACCTGCTCTTCTGTGTGCCTGTGCCTGAGAACAGCACATCAGAAAGCAGCTTTAAGTTTAACAATTTAGACTGAAATGCCGAGTACTTTCAGATCAGGCTATAATTTCTTAGAAATTATGCAAAAATTTGGTACCTACTGGTGAAGAAGTCAGGAAGAGAAATTTGGTTTAAGACTGTAAGAAAGAACAGATTAAATCTTTACTTGGATCACTCTTTTTTAGGGTCTTTATTTAACCAAATACGTTAAATAAAAAAAAAATTACATACTAGAACTCCCTCCTTCTAAATTGAGTAGTTTACAAAATCTTTTTAAACATAAATAAATACTTTAAAAAGAAAACAACAACGACAACAAAAAGCCTTGCAGAGACAAACAGTTCTGACAAAAATTGAAAAATAGTTTTTCAACAGTTCACGGTTTACATACCAGTGTGAAAAAAGGACAACCATTTTTGTCCTGAGAGAATGAAGAAGAAAAAATAAGATTAAAACATACATAAAATCTGGTGTGAAATATCTATTTTACTTCTTATTATGACTGAAAAATCCAGCTAGTTGAGCTAGAATATTCAGAGATTAAAAATTACTACTCTACCTAAAAAGTAGAGTCAGTGGAAATAGCAGAAGGCATCTGGGACATTCCATTAATTATTTGTTCAGCAGTTGTCTTCAGCCTAATGTATAAAGACACTGTCAAAGATTGTGAGCCAAAATATGACTTGTTTCTGTTCTGCTTCCAATCAAATGGATGTTTGTTTCCTTTTTCTCTTTTCTTGTTTTACACTGATGCTTCTCATTAGGTGTTAGCCTTGATCTATATATGTCATCTGGTGTACATGCTCTGGGATGGAGATGAGGAACTCCACTGTAATTTACCATGGTTAGTCATAATGTAGAACACATCAGCTGGAAATAGCTTCCATTTGGCTAGGCACATTCTTCAGCAGTTAAAACATTTGGGAATTGTTACCAGAAATGCTGATACCATTCCTCCAGAAAAATGACTTCCGTTATCTGTGTAATATTTTGGCTTGTGTTTTAAGTTTTTCTGTTCATTGAAGGTGATATACTATTATGACATATTCTGCCTTTGTTTTTTAAGAGCTAGGCTAGTTCTTCACCTTGTTCTAATTCTGGGTTATACATTTGTTGCTTTGCAGGACATGGAAATGCTATGTAAGAGCCTGCACAGATCTGAAGTCAAGAGATAAGCCACACTAAAACAGGGAATTCCGCCTCTATACTTCAGTAGTGCTTGAAAAATTAACTATCAACATTGTAATAGAATTTACAAAGAGTTAGTAAAATTTGGAAGCTTCCTCTTTACCACAGTTTTATTTTTTTCAGTCTGTCTGTTATTTCTTTCTTTTCTTATTTTATTTTATTGAGGGAGGTTGTCTTTTCAGAAGTTTGTTTTATGTTGTGGTTTTTTTTTTTAATAGTGTAGTCTCACAAGAGCAAAGGATCACAATTTGCCAGCTGGGATGCAATGCTTTCATCTTTGAAACCTGTTGCAAAATTGTAGTTTAATTCAGACATCTACTGATCAACCAGCCGTTGCTTAACAACAGAGTCAAAATACCAATTCTTAGTTTGTTTGTCTGTTCTATAAACAGTGAAAGGAGCAGAAGGAAATTCATTAATCAAAAGAACATTTCCAAAGCATATGAGAGAAATACTGCTTTAAAGATACACTATCTTTAATATTTCTCTTCTGATTTGCAAATCAACAGTAAACCTGGTATACTATCAGACATTGGGTCTTGGAAGATGAAAGCAGGAAAACTGCAGCTTCTTACTTTAGGAAAATTTAGGAAAAGTATCAAAATCACTTCAAAACAAGAGAAGAAACTAGAAAGACTGAATGGCCCTCATAATGACCATCAGACATCTGCAAATCAGAGCAGCCAGAAGCTTTAATTGTGAGGTTACCAGAGACAAACCAGTTTCATTGATCAGTAGCTACTCGGAAAGAATGGAGTCATGAATGTAATGTCATAATCCTGATGGTTGCACCCCTCCAGAGGGTATAGTGAGGATTCATTTCAAGCTCTTCATGTCAAAATGGTGATAAAAGAGAGTTAACAGTGTTTTTTCACTTTGCTATCAGTTTACAAGACAAGCTGTAAACCAAATTGAATATCTTCAATATATTTAGAAAGACAAGGTGGCTGTTGATCCTCTAGTTCTGAAATTTCTCCATGTTATATGTCTGCACATGCCTACAATTGTAGGAAGAGGAAAGGGGAATCTCAAAATCTAGCTAATCTTCCTTTATGTTTCAAAATTTCTGAAGTTCAAATGTGCCTGGATCATGTTGTTGTTTTGATTTATGACTGTGTAGGTAGGAAGGTGCAGCTACTCTGAAATTCTGTTAATGATTCTGACTCAAATTTAGGCTTTCTGAAATAAAAGGATTTTGAATCTAGCCAATTTCTAACTGGCGATTTTCAATAGCTGTGGAAATGGAACAACTTAAGGACAATAAGAGACAGATGACAAGGAGGACTCGGGACTGCCTTGTAGCTATGACCAAACTTAAATGGGAATAGCTGAATATCAGCAAATTCCAGTCAAAAATCACTGTCCAGTGGAAAAGAAGTCTGGCCTCACTTTGATGAAGTGATAAGAGTACCCTGAAGCCAAGCACAGAGATAGATAGCTGAGCCATGAAAACACAGAGATTCCATCACCTATTTTAAAGTTTTTAAATTCTGCACAGGTTGAGTAATCTCTGCAAGACAATACATGCCATGGGAATGTAAGTACAGGTTACAGAGTAGAGGGTTTTTCACGCCGAGGAAAGAGAAAATATTTGTTTTCTAGCTTATACATGCCCTTCTTTTTCTACATGGGCCACTGTAGAAAAAAACCCAACCAAATTCCTTCTTTGCTATCACAATTCAGTCCTCATATTCATATGTAAACATTAAGGAATTTCTTAATTCCCTTTTCAAAGACTGCAAGAATTTAAATTCTGTGAGTGTCAGGAAAAATGTTCTTTTCCTCTGGTCTTATCATACCTGTTGAACGGTGGGATTTTTCCATAGTTTCCTCTGAACATTGACATCCAACTACGTGACAAGAATGCATCCTCTCAGCCACAGGATCCACAGAGTTGGTTGTGGAGCAGCCATATCTCTTGATGAGGCAGTTACCAACAGGCCTGTTTTTTTCAAATATCTGGGATACAGAATTAGGATGGCAGAAACCATGGCAAAGATCATGCAAGTCTTGGCTCTGGGACAGAATCTCTCATCACAAGATCAACAGCAAAGACAGATGCTCCAGCCTCCCAGTCCTCAGCTCTTTCAGCCAGTTTGTCTTCACCAGAGAGCTGATGTGACATAATGAGTGCACACAGTTGAACAGCAACTTTTATTTCAGCATTTTTCCCCTTAGTGCATGCACCTGTAGGTTAAAGCAGAATATTGCAAATGGTGAGCTGTTAACCTTAGGGAAAGGACAGAGGTTTACCCTTGAGCTGAAAAAGGCAGGCCTGAGTCACCTAGTCTGAGACATGGTCATGTTCTTGATCTCTTGGATCTCTTGGCGGTGCTTGGAAATTATTGCTGGACAGGGGTCATGCCACAGCTCAAGGAGAGGCAGTAAAGTCAGCCCTGGAGGATATTCTGTCTGCCATATGAGCCATCTCTTTCAGGTCTGTAGTTCAAGGAGATTTAGCAGGCAATGGCTAGTCTTCTCACGGTTGATTGAAGTGCATGAACCGGGAGTTTCTGCGGTTTCAATAGCAACTGCTGTGTGGTGTGATTGGGTATTTCAAAACATTTTAATTGTGAATACAGGCCCTTCAAGTCTTCAAAAAATTTATTTATGAGGATTAAAGCCATAGAAACACAGAATATGCTGAGTTGGAAGGGATCCATGAGGATCATCGATTCCAACTCCTAGCCCTACACAGGACACCCCACGTATCACACCATATGCCTGAGAACATTTTCAAAACCCTTCTTGAACTCTGTCAAGTTTGGTACTGTGAACTCTTCCTTGGGGAATCTGTTCCAGTGCCCAATCACCCTCTGTGTGAAGAACCTTTTTTTAATATCCAACCTAAACCTCACATGACACAACTTCATGCTGTTTTATCCAAGCCCTGTCACTGGAGACATGAGCGACGAGATCAGTGTCTGCCCTTCCTCTTCTCCTCACATGGAAGTTGTAGACCGTGATGAGGTCTCCTCTCAGTCTCCTCTTCTCTGGGATGAACAGACCAAGTGACCTCAGCCACTCCTCCTATAGCTTCTGCTTAAGGTCCTTCACCATCCTCATTGCCCTCCTTTGGACACTCTCTAATTGTGGCACCAACACTGCGCATGGGACTCAAGTAAAGTCAGGCTGCCCCAGTGCAGAGCATAGCAGGATAATCTCCTTCCTTGGCTGGTGATGCTGTACCTGATGCCCCGCAGGACAGGGCTGGCCCTCCTGGCTGCCAGGGCACTGCTGACTCATGATCAGCTTGCCAATGATCAGGACCTCCAGGGTGTTTTCCATTGCATTGCTTTCCAACATCTCATTCCCCAGTCTGTACATTCAGAGCTGCCCTACCCCAGGCACAGAACCCAACACTTTTCCCTGTTGAACTTCATATGGTTGGTGATTGTGCAGCTCTCGGATTTGTCAAGGTCCCTCTTCAGGGCCTCTCTACCCTCAAAGGAGTCAACAGTTCCTCCCAATTTAGTGTCTCTGGCAAACTCATATTGTATTTGTTCGAGTCCTGTGTCCAGATCATTGAAGCAGATGTTGAAGAGCACAGAGCCAAGGATGGGGCCCTGCAGAACCTCACTAGTGACAGGTCACCAGTCTGATGTTACCCCATTCACTGTAACCTTTTATGCCCAACCCACGAGCCAGTTGCTCACCCACTGCGTAGCATGGTTATCTGGCTGAGTGCTGGACAATACACAAGAGCTCTAACTTACGACTTTTTTTTATTCTTGGAATCAGGAACTAGAAGAAAGATGAATGTAACTGTTGCTCATCTCTGATTTTACTAATTGGAATATTAATTCCCATGAGTAACTTGGAAATTTAAAAATAACTTAGGTCAAAGTAGTATTTGCATTAAAATAATGACAGTAACAATCACTGAGGATAAACACAGTGTAAGGGTATCTTTTGTTATTAGATAGCCATTTTTTAAATATCTGACATAATAATTATTTCTATTACATCTTCTAATAAAATCTAACACACTTTAGATGGAGACAACCAATTCTCATAATTTTTTTTTAAAAACCCAAATGAAACTAAAGCACAAAAACATAATTCTTGCATCAGGTAAATCCATCAAAATCTTGGGAAACCCATTTCTGTCAGAATGCAGGTTTGCCAGTCTGAATTCTTGAAATGAGATATTATTCTCTACAACAGAGTAGAGTTACTCTGCAGGAATTGAGTATCATTATATAAAACATGCTGAGATGCTCCAGGTTGTAATATCTACTTAATAAACCATTTTACATAACTTGCTAGTTTAATCAAGACGTTCTGAGCATCAAATATATTTTTATCATCTTTCTTCCAGTTGAGCTGTCTCTCTAACTTCTCTTTTCCCAGTGGAAGTCCATTATCCACTAAGAAGATTAGCTAAATCCATTTTTTGTCTGATTTGAAAAAAAAAAGCTCATAAGGATACAACTAATCAAAGTGTACTGACATAATGGAAGTGCATTCTACTGTCTTTTTATCTTGGGAAGTATTATGGTAAGCTTTTTCTTTTGCTAGATATTTTCTTTGCTGAGCTCTTTTGTTCTAAATTTGGCTTAAGCACCAATAATTCAAGCAAAGCATGATGGTAGTTCTCCATTTCTTCCTTGTCCATCTCTCCTCTCCATTTTGGAAACTGTACAGTCCTATTCTAGGCAGGCTGAAGAGGAATATCACACTCATCTCAAGTTTGGTGTGCTGGATGGAGAAGTGTAGTCAGAACCTGCATTTCTCCCAGTGTTCTGGGAGAAATTATCATGCAGAAAACTAGAGAAGCTGCAGGGTCCTGTTACCTAGTACTAGACTGTAAAACAGAAATTGTAGTTACTAATTCCCTTAATACGCAAACTACTGTTTAACAATATACTGTGTATTTTGCTTCTCCATGCTTCTTAAACTAAAACTGAGATTTAATTGTATCAAATATGTCCAAAGTGAAAGTGTCAATAAAGCCATCTCCATTACATTGTAACACACCTTGATGTATTTCATGATGAGGACTGGAAAGGTCATGGCCTAGTGATGCCTTAGCTTTTACATTTTCAGATTCTGTGCTGCCCAGAGATGTAGTTCTGAGCCTCACATTAAGTGCCAGCAAGCTCTCTCCATGGAGCAGGTAGACAAAACAAATCCATTTCTGCTGTAAAACCAAGGACAGCTCTCAGCCCAAAAGCACAAACAATGATGGACTGAGGGGTGGAACAAGAAGGATAGGACCTCACAACTTGAAGCTGTAATTGGACAATCAGACCCCAATATGCAAATGGACCAAAACATAAAACTGGGAAATCTGGGGACCAGTCAGCCATTTTGTGACCACTCTCAGCCCACCCTGGATGCTGCCTTGCTTAGGCTTCTGTAATGACCAGGGTGGATCCCAGAGACCTTTTAATAAATACCAACTTTATCCTCTAGCTCTGTCTAGCCTCTGTTTCAGGTCAGCCTTCCCAAGGCAATACTAGCACTGCCTAGAGCAGGACATACAGTTCACATCCCAAGGGAAAATAAATTTGCATTATTGTGTTTCAGAGCTTATTCCAGATTTAAGGGTTACGGGATCTGGCTTTTTTCCCTTTGTCTTTGTCATGTCAAAATTTGCCGTTAGGTGACTGGGGGTACATCAAGAAAATCCATGTAGCTGAGTGCAAGTCTCTTCCTTTGGTCACTGAATCTGTATTCCCTTGGAGCTCAGCTCAGCCTTATTCAGCACAGTCTCCCATAACATTTACATTTCAGAGGATGACTCACAGTTTAGCTGGCAGAAAGATAATCTGTTAGGTGAGTCCTTTTTGCTGTAATGATGAGAAATCTCCAGACTCACCATCAAGACTTATGAACCAGATTATACTAGGAAAATTCATTCCAGCAAATTCACAGCCCCAAGGCAATAACTCTTTTTTTTTCATCTGCTGGCTGAAGAAATAAGGAACTGATGAATAATTGCCCTTGCTGATCAGTCTCAGTGACAAACTTCAAGAAACAAATGGATTTTAATTACTAGTCATGTTCTTCAATGCACTCCTAGAATGTCTAAAATTCAGAAAAGAGTATATGCACACTGTACATAGTAGAGAAAACCAAAAACTCCACTAGAATCCATATGAAAGTCATAATCAGACTTTAAATACCAAGCCTGATGTTTTTCTTTCTTTTCAATTAGTACTCAAATCTTTAAAAACATCAGCTGTATGTAGAATTTTAACATGATTAATAACATGTCTGTATTGCATTTGGAATTAAATGGTGACTGCAGGGAAACTTAATGAGCTGTAAAATGCATGGACTTTTTTTGTGTTTTCTATCTCTTGTTCTTATTGACCATTTTTGGAATGCATTATGGCTTTTTCCATGTTTTCATGCTCTTCAACCTATTCAATTCACTGTGTGAGCAGCACCTTGATATTTGTATGCAACTCCATCCCAAGGCACAAGGAGGTTTTTTCCAACACTTTTGGAAATAAAATTGTAGCTCTAGAAATTCCTTAAATAACACCTAATTTACTTGGTAAAATGAATCTTTTAAAAGAAATACTAGCTACTCCTTTCAGTCTAACACTGTGATTTAAATCTCATCTATTTCTTATTCTGAAGATTTATGTAATCTGGATTGTGCTGGAGCAGCTTAATGGTCAGATACTCGTGTCCTAGACTGTGAAGAGACAGTGCTAATGGTTATTTCAGAAGGACTGGAAGTTCACAGGTATTGAAAAGCACATTTTCAACTCTTATATTCTTCTAACAGCAATTGCAGAGGATTGCTAGGATTCACATCTTTAAAATACATCAGCTGAATCTATGGCAGATGTTATTTACAGGCGTACAATTAAACTGAACAAGGATCATGTCTCTGATGTCAACTGGCAAGACAGCAACAAACCTGGCCAAGCTGATTGAGAAGTGACCAACAGAAAGGTATAGTTGGAAATGGAAACTATGTCACTAGAAAGGAAAAAGACTGAATTATAATCTTTTTTTCCATTAAGAGTATCTTTGAAAAGAACAGGTGGAATTCAAATTCTGGAAGAGAGAGCAATTTTTGGTATGCAGATCTATGTGTCTTCCAAGGACTTCAGCCTTTATGAAATGTCACAGGATTGGAAAGAAACTATTACAGTGTGTTGCACTCACTGTGCTCCCCAGATCATTTACATTCTTGGAAAGAAAAACAATTTAGTTGTTCAGACAGAAACATGACAAAGTAAAGAATAAGACAATATTTTTGAGCAACAGAATAAGCGGGATGGAAAAATGGGTATAAAATAAGTATGAATCCCAACTCTATTCTGTCTTAGTAGAGACTCTCTTAGGGGATAGTGGGTTATTTTTATTCTATCAGTGCCAGCTTTACAGTTAAGAGAGCTTCACCACTGGCATCAAATCATACTGTTCAAATGTACTGGAGGGGTTTGTGGTCAATCCTGAAGAGATTTTCCTTAAAGCTGCTTCTGCAGTCAGGTTTGTTATCATTTCACTGATTTAGCAAAGTTTATTGTTGTATTCCTGCAGTCACGTAGGAAATATTTCACCTCCTCTGTCCCAAAGGTGTAATTCCCTTCTCACAGGTAACAGGGCCAGGAGAAAAACAAATTCTATGTGTCTGATGGAGAACCATGGCTCAGAAGTTCTAGTCACCTGCCTCTAGAATAAAATCTTGTATCACCCTGCAGCAGCAGCAAAAGCAGCAGCAGCAGCCAGCACCTGTTTCCAGAACATTTGCAAATCCAAGCTTGCAAATCTCCAGGCTTGTACGTTGCCTTTTCTAGCTTGGCTGGTAAATTAAAGTAGGGGTTATTTTTACAAGCTAAAGCCTTTGAAGTGCTATGAAAAAGAGGCCCATATCCAGTCATATTTTCTAGTCCTCAACCCATACTTGGCCTTTGCATCAAGCATACTCAACAGGGCATATCTCTTCATATTTTTCTCTGGAGTCGTTCTAACTCACAGATTCCTTTCTTCTGACTGGTAGTTAATCATAGAATCGCAGATTGATTTGGGTTAGTAGGAACCTTAAATTAGATCATTTAGTTCCAAACCCCTGCCAAAGGCAGTTCATTTTCCATTAAACCAAGTTGCTCAAAGCCCATTCAACCTAACCTTAATTTTTACCTGCTTAAGGGCTTCACTTATCTTGCAGACACTCATTCAAACTTCCATTGACATTTTCTGGTATTTCCAAATGGACATCTGGTTGGATACCTCTAAATACAAGTCATCTATTAAAAGGCTTAGTACAGGCAGGAGAATTTTGAGAATCCAAAATTTTAACATGAGTATCTGTATTGCATTTGGAATGGTAACTGTAGGGAAACTGAATGAACAGCAAACTGCAGAGACATGTTTTGTGTTTTCTATTTCTTGTCTTTACTGAAAACTTTTGGAATTAATTAGGGTTTTTTCCATATGCTTTTGGACTTTCCAGCCTATTCAATTCCCTGTGTGAGCAGTACCTTGGTACACATATTTAACTTCATCCTGTGACACACAGCAAGGTTTCTTCCAACACTTTTGGAAACAAACCTGTGGCTCTAGAAATTCTGTAAGCAATATCTGTCTTATAAATACGGATTTTATAAAAGAAAGCTTAATTATTGCTTTCACTCTAAGACTGTAATCTAAATCTCATCTGCTTCTTACTTTGAAGATTCATGTAATCTAGATTGTGCTGGAACAGTTTAATTGTCGTGTCCTAGACTGTGAAGACATAGTGCTAATGGTATTTCAAAAAGGCTGGAGGTTCACTGTTATTCAAAAGCACATTCACAAAAAGATGGAACAAACCTTAAATTGAGCTAAGCTATTCCAAATCCTATATTCTGCTAACACCAACTGCAGCTAATTGTTTTAGAGTAAGGTAGGACTTAAGACAGCATGGTGTAAAGATGTGAAAACTGTAACAGCTGTTTGGCAGGTTTGGTTGGTAGTGCCTTGAGAATAATACAAGTTTAAGTAACCCTTTTTTTGGTTTGCCACTTCTTTCATATTGCCATTAGGCAGTAAGCAATGGAGAGGCATAATGAAAATCAGAAAGCAATGGAGAAATAAAATCTGGCAATGGGCTGGCAAAATCCCCCCAAAATCTCTCTTTATGATTCATCTCCACTACAATGGATGAACTCTGTTGTCCTGGTTTTCACAGGAATAGAGATCATAATTTTCCTGTAGCTGGTGCAGCACTGAATTTTGGATTCACTGTGAGATGCTGAATAGCACACTGATGTTTAAGTTTTTCCTGAGCAGTGCTTACCCTAAATCAACGACTTTTAAATTCCCCACCCTCTGCCAATGAGGAGGTGCACAAGAAACTGAGATGGAGCATAGTCAACAGAGCTGATCCAAACTGGCAAAATGAATCCAAGAGAATGTCATGCCCAGTATATAAGCTGTGTGAGTTAGCTGGAAGAGAGAGCTTATCACAATTCAGGGATGGGATTTTGGCACCACTGAGAGGATGGTTAGCAATTGTATTGTGCATTCCTTTTTTTCAACCTACAAGGTTTTTTTGATTGCCAGAATTGAGCAAATGGCTGTGTGGTGCTTAGTTGCTCACTGGGGTTAAACCATGACATATGAATTTCCAAAGGCAACTAACTTGGCCATTTTATTATATCTAGTTTGGAAAGTTATCACTTACTGTCTCCTGATACGAAAGCTTTCCTGCAGAACACCCTTCTGAAATAATTTATCTGAAATTTTGATTTGCTTTGATTGGTAGAAAATTGTAGCTACATAAAATAATGCTGAACAAATTATTATCAGACAATTAGAGGAATTTGTGGATGACCTGCAACTGAAAAAAACCCCAAACAAATCATATTGTCAATTTTCATATCTAAAGTCAACCACCTAAAGATTGAACTTACATGAAGAGCTGCTCTTTGACAATTCAAATATGCCTGAGATGTTAATATACTTTGGTATATTGTTGATTCATCAGGCTGCTTTTGGTCTTAAACTGTGATTTTCCCATTTTATATGTAGGATGGTGAGTTGTCTGTTTCTTTAACTAGCTCATGGAATAGATTTATTTTCTGTAGTAGATTTTGTTAAGGGTATTAAGATTCTGAACTGTCATGGTAACAAGAAGCAAGTAGTAGCTGATGGAAAAGGGACACACTGGTATTAACCTTGGTTTCAATATATACAAATGCATTAGATTTTGAATATTTTTGGTTCCTTTTATGAATAATACTATGAGGTAGTTTATGTTACATAGTAAATTTATGGTCCTTTATACCTTAAAAGGACTAGTGAATTTCAGAGGAACAAGTGGGTTTTTTTAATATGTGGAGAAAAATGCAATTGTGTAAGAAGTAGAGCACAGTACTAGTACTACAGCACAGTGACTAGTACAGCAGACTTTGTCTGACATTAAATTAAAGCGTACGACTTTAGCTGAAGGAGGCAAAAGATTTCATGATCTCCACTTGGTGATACAATCATTTGCAGGTGTGTGAATGGATGCATACAGGTTACCAGGGCAACCATCAAACCACAGCCAAAATGCAAAGAGTAAATTTATCTCATTATCTTGCTAACAACACGGGGACATAGGCTCTCTTTGGCTTAGTTCATCCCAGCAAACAGGGACACAAAGGGATACAGGGTCTGTCCGGCCTAGTTCATCCTACAGAAGGGTTGTTGCCACTGGAACAAAAAGCTTCAGACATGTCTGAGAGTCTCTTATCTCTCCACAGGAATTCTTCTCAAAACAGGCAGAGGATGCACAAAACTTGGCATAAGAAATGGCGTTTTCTCACACTGGCATTTTTAGCATTCCCAGATACAAGGTCACCTTGAAGCTATTCCCTTGTCCTTGTCAAATCTTCTGGTTTTAAGCCTTTCCTCCCAGCAGCAAGTTTCTTTTTCTAATCATTAACATGGTTAACAAATCATGTACCTGCTGGTTAAAGTCTTCTCTGCTTCTTTCTCTCCACTGCATAAAAGCCAGAAAACATTTTTTCTTTTCTGGATACAGAAAAATAAAATCTGCTTTCAACAGCTGTTCAAGATGTCATGTGGTTTTGACAGTAATGGTTGATAACACCCATGGCTGTGAAAATGGTAAATTTGGGGTGACAAACCTGTTAATTCAAGCCAGAACACATATGCAACTTGTGCTGAACTTGGTGGTTTCTTTGTGTTTGATGTCATGCCTGCCCAGAATGTTTGTTTGGAACAGGAATCCTTTACCTGGTCCCTAAAATACTCTTGGTTTTGCCATTAAAAGCCATATGAAGCCAAAGGAAATATGCCATTCATTGATTTGTAAAGTAAAAATTCAGATCAAATAGAAAGTTACTTAACAATCTCTTAGAAAAAGTAGAGGCAAAACACATCGGCTATTTGTCTAAGGTAGAGAGGAAACAAATTAAAAATACATTGAAACTATAAACACTTTACATAGAAGCTGTGAGAAAGAAAATTCCATGCAAAATATGTAAGAAAATGTACATAGCTTTATGCTACTTTTTTGAGTATACAATCCTGCATGGCTCTAGGAAGTACATTTTCTAGGAAAGTCTCTGCCCAAAATCTTCTTTGTTGCCCTGTCAACTCTGAGATGAGGAGGCCCTGCTTTGTCCTAACTTCTTGATAAAGCAGTCTTCCACTCTTCTCTTGGACTGTCAGTGCTAGAATTCCCACAAGAGCATCCTTAAGGCAACATTTTGCCTCCTGAGGAAAGGATAGGGTAGGACTCAGAGTATTAAAATGCAGGATTTCACTTTCACTGTCTCATATTGTCTAAGCAAACAGAGCAGTGTCTTTACTGTCTCTCTGCTAAACAATGCTCATTTCCACTGATGAGGGTGATTGATTACTTTTACATAAGTAGTGCTCCTTCTCTTACAGGCACCTATAATTTTCTATCAGTATACCAAAAAATAATCTAGACGTGTGTTGCAAGTCCTTTTCCCTTTCATCCTCAACCAAATTTAAATTCTAAGAATACTATAGGAAAATATTTTCTACTAGCTATGAAAAATTCTTCATAGAAACATGCAATCATAGAATATGTTGAGTCAGAAGAGACCTATCAAGACAATTGAGTCCAAATCCTGACCCTGCAGCACAGTCCAGGTGTCTCACCATGTCTCTGAGAGTGTTGTCCAGAAACTTCAACTCTGTCAGTCTTGGTGCTGTGACCACTTCCCTGGGGAGCCTATTCCACTGTTCAGCCTCTGTGTGAAAAACTTTTTCCTGATATCCAGCCTAAAGCTACCCTGACACAACTTCAGACCACTCCCTTGGATCCTGTTCCTGGTCACCACAGAGAGGAGATCAGTGCCTGCCCCTCCTCTTCCTCTCATGAGGGAGTTGTGTCTGCAATGAGCTCTCCCTTCAGTCTCCTCCAGACTGAACAGGTCAAGTGACCTCAGCTGCTCCTCAATCCATTTCCCCAAAGTCCTTTCACCATACTTGTGGCCCTCCTTTGGACTCTTTCATAATTTAATGGGATTTTTTTTAGTAATGTGTCACCCAAACCTGCCCCCACCACTTGAGGTGAGGCTGCCCCAGAGCAGAGCAGAGCAGGACAATCCCCTCCCTTGCTTGGCTAGTGTTGCTGTGCCTAATGCCCCCCCAGGACAGGCTTGGCCCTCCTGGCTGCCAAGGCACTGCTGGCTCAGATTCAATTTTCTGTTGACCAGGACCCCCAGGTCCCTTTCCACAGCAGTTTCCCTTTCTCCAGCTTCTTGTTAATGTCTGTACACATGACCAGGGCTGACATTTCCCAGGTACAGAGTCCTGTGTGGGGGAAAATGCCACTGAAATTTATCTTAAATATAGACACTTACTATGAAAGGTCATGAGAACAAATAAAATTAAACTAAAAAATATGATATAAAAATGTTACCTTTCTTGAAAGAGTGATCTACTTGTATTTACACAGATCAGAATGGGAACATAAACGGTTTAGAGATCTCAGGTAGCACTGCAGTAGGCAACAAACTAAAAATCTGAGGACAGATTCTGTCCTTCATCTTCAGAGAAATTTTTTACCCAAATTTTCATGTGCACACTCATTTCCAGCTCTACATTTTATTTCAAAGTAAGTCTTCTGTTGTAACCATTTGAACAAAATTTCATTCTGTCTCTAAATCACAGTTCCTGCCCATGCAAAGATGAACTCCACAGAACTGACACAGAAAATCCAGAATGCAGAGTACACCAGACCAGCTAATATGATGAGTATTTAGTTTCCAGCTCTGCAGTGCCATGGATACATTGCATTGACAGCATGTGAATAGGTTGATTGCAAAGGACACGCACAGCACAAATGGATCTAAAACTTGCTATTACCCACCATCTTCAGGAGCAATAAAACACTTTTCTGCTCAGAAACTAAAAGCAGAAATATAGCACCATCACTTCAACTACCTGGAAAAGTTAATATCTAATCTTTCTTATTTGTTTCCAGAGGCTACCTCCTGCTTCTATTCTCCCATCTTGGCTTGTTTTTTCACTCATCTGCTATAACTGCTCTTTACTATCATATGTTGCTTTGTATAGTATTTTCTCTTATATTACAATTTCTACACTACCTAGAACAATGTAGATCAATATACCTTTATATACAAATACATGTCACTCTGTAGAATAACAATGATGCTTTTGTCATGTCTCCCTTTCCAACTTTCAGAACTGCTGCTGCTCCTGATGATGATGATTATAATTGTTATTATTTGCAACTAAAAGGATTATTTATGTCTGGGTGGGCACATTTCAGCACTTTATCAGTTGAAGTGTGCAGGAGCATTTAGCAATGAACAATTTGTGATTTGTCATTTGTTCAGTGTTATTAGGGAACAGCAAGAAGTTCTATCAATAAAAAAGGCCATTGAGCTAAATATCTAAAGCCTCATAAATTAGTTCAAAGCAAATCAGCTCTGATCTTTAGTGGATTCAATTCCCACTTCATTAATTGCTAATTGTCTCGACAATAAAAATATCAGTTCAAATAACAAGAAGTGAATTACAATAACTGCTCAAATGTCTATTCAGATAAGCATGAAAAAACATAAGTAACTTACCATGAAAATTAATGTAAAAATCCATTCAAAATCCATTGGTATAGATATTAAATTAGAACCGGTTTTCTTCATGTCAAAGAAAATTATACTCTACAGAAAATGCTTACAAGTGGAAAAAAGGATATTTTTGCTAATAGCACAGTAAAAAACCTATTGTGATGATCACTCTAGTAGTTTTGAATATTTCACCCAATTTTCTACTGTCATAGTAATAAATATGTAATTGTGTGGAAGGAAAGAGGAAAAATAGAAATTAATTAGATTTGCAGCATACAGGCACTTTCTGCTGTTTTCTAATTTTTGCTGTCTAAAGCAGGTCATGAAATTTTACAGCAGTGTTTAGTTTGATGCTTTTGTGAAATGATATTTCCACTCCCTATCTAAATGTGAATGTCTATATTAATGCCACACTTGGAGTAAGGATTTATGTGGTAAGAACTTCAGCACATTTAATGTTATGTTCACATAATACTTCTCCTATACACTAACCTGAACTAGTAATAGTTCTTTTGAATTCCAATAAGGAGATACCTTTTCAAACTGATCTGAAAATTTCTTGATTCTTCACTGTCCAACTGAGATCTTGGAGAGACAATAAACCCTGACTGGAGTCATCATTTCAACTTGCTGCTGGAAGTAAAACCCTTTTTCTAGTGTAGCAATATTGTTAGTCCAGTTAGTCCAGATAGTCCAGTTAGTGCAGTGTGAAAGCTTTCATGATAAATTCATAGAGAAAAGTTTCTCTCTTCTCTCCTTGACTGTGATTTCTTAAAAAAAAATAGGTATCCATTTAAAATATCATTGAATGTTTGGTGGTTTATGGCTCCTGTAGTGAAAGATACCTCCCAAGAGAGCAAAAAATCTATTACAGAACTTTTCTCAGAATCCAGTCATGAAACAGTCTTAAACTTTCTAGCTTGTCTAGAAATTCAGAACAAGGGTTGTCCCATTCATCTCCATTCTCATTTTCCTTCTACAAGCAAAACCATGTCTTCAGCGTAGTGAACACCAGCCTGTGACTCGTTTTATTGTCTTTGCAATTATAACTCAGATTTTCAGGTTGTCAGGCTTGCAGAATCATGAATAAACTGTAGCTGCAGCCTGTGAAGTTCCAGAAGAAAAGTTTTTAAGTTATTGTATTCATGCCACTTCAATCCTTAATCATACAAAATCAGTAGCTCCAGAGAAACATTTTGGCATAATTTTGCTGCCCAAACATCAGGTTACATTTGGTACGGAGCCCAGCATTTCCTATCTCAGCATCCTTCCTGGTTTGAAGGATTGAAAAATATAAAGTATTGGGCATTATTTGTGTTTTGAAAGTATTCATTATTCCTTTTTGCTCTTCATTTAAGAATGTATCTTCATTTCATGGTGTTAATCTCTTTCTGACTATGCCCTATGGGTAGATTTGAATTCCTAGCTTAAATACAAAAATAGATGTAAAAAGAAGGTAATGTATTTCTTCCTCTGGGGTCATGCAGTCCAATATTCCACTGTAAGGCCGACAATCACCAATGCAATCATGCTAGCCATGGCTATGTCTGGATGTCTGACATACCTCCAAAGACAGAGATGATCTCCTTTTCTGAACCATCACAGTTCCTTGTGAAATGATGAGAGGACATTACACGTATCACAGCAAGTTTCAGGATCAGAAGACCCAAACAGATGACTTCAAAGAGCAGCTTTTGCTGCCAGTTACGACTTGTCCAAAAAGTGCATTTCTAAGGCTGCAACTATAATCTAAAATGGAGGGAAAAGGAGATTTGCCATGCTATGTCTAAGGAAGACATACAATTACAGGTATATAGAAGCAACAAGTGTTTTAAAATTTTCATTTTCCTCTTTTCCAAATGTTCTTTTCATCGTATTACAGTCAGATTGGTTGGGCATCTGCATTCACATTAGTACAGACATTGCTAGTACGGCAAGCAATTATTTCAGTGCAAGTCAAGAGTAACATCTTTTTTGTTGATTTTTTTTTTCCTACTGTCATCCATAGAGGACAGACTGTTTATTGACTAAGGGAAGAACATAATTTATTTCAATGTATTTTTAGCATTATCCTTTTTACCGTCCCATGTATGTAAAAGTTAGTGGAAAATGAGAAAGTCTGAGAAAGAGTGAGATCCACAGCTGAAGGATATGCAGTCTGAGGTGTCCTGTTGAAAGTGTCCTGTTCGGTACAGAATATAGGTAATAGGCAGATGATTCTTTTCTCCTGTCAGTGGTCCATACAGAGCATGTATGAATGGGGAATTAAAAGAAGCCCCAGTTAACTTTGGAAGCACAACTCCCACGGTGGTCAGGCTATGTCAACACCATCTAGTGTGATACCTATTCATGTTATGAATCTGTTCAATTCTGTTCTTTTCCACAGAGAAATCAATTTCAGTGGTATTGCCTGGATGAACCCAGACACTGCACAACAAGCTAGTAAGCACATCTGAATTAATAGCTTATTTGCAAGTGTCAAGCTGCAAACAGCACAGGCATCATCCTTAGCATTGATCATGACTAGACATCATATTTCTAAAGCAAGTTTAATGTGTCTCTGGTAGCTGCTAACTGTGAAATAGTATTCTAAGCACATGCTAATAAAAATGCATGAACTCCAATGCTTTAAAATAACATCAATTTCTCTAGGCCTAGGGAAGACTAACGCATAAAGGCTTCATATTTGGATCCTATCCATGATATTTCCTGCCAAATGAAACACCACTAGTTAGGTTTTGAACTATATGGACTTAAATTTGCCCTGAGATGAAAAAATGCACTTATGACTGAAATACTTAATAGGTGATTTTTACAATGAACACAACATCCTGGTAACCCTCCTCAGAGCAACTGAAATGCTCATCTGCTGCAAACCTCCAGGTCAGCCCATACAGCCCATCTCTGCCCTTTCACTGGCATGTACATTCCACACTCATTTTCAAAAGTACTGTTGTCTCATGCAGACGTATTTAACAGCTACTTTTCCTGCCATGAGAAAATTTATTTCAATAAAGAATAAGATTATTAGGTGAGGTGGTTTGGAGGAGTTTTCAGGATCATTCTGATTTTGCAAGGATTCCAAAAAGAAGAGATTCCAAAAACATTCCAAAAAGAAATTGCTCCTATTAGGAGCTTTTTGGGATGTCTTTTCCACATTTGTTTTCCACCTATGAGTCTATGTATGCCTTGCCAATGAAGACAGGACTATTTTCCTCCTTTCAGTGACAATGAAAGTCTAGTTGAAATTTAGCCACCACCATCCCAGTTGCTTTTGATTGCTTTGTCAAGAAAAAGTTCCCTACTTCCATGAGTTTCTTCAACTGCGTGGAAAATTTTTCCTTTTAATTTTGCTCTGAGAACAAGTTTATATTACACTTCAGCAACTAGAAAGACTAATTTCATGATATAACATCAATTAGATGTCAGCTTGGCAGCCTTGCTAAGCTCTTTGAACTTAAATGAAAAGAGAACAAGTCTCAATTTGGTGGTCTCTCAGTACCTCATGAGAAGTAGGCATTCAGCCACAGAATGGGGACAGATACCACCAAGTAATGGGAACAAAACTTAGGCTTATGAACTGGAAGCACAGAACTTGAAGAATACCTTTTTAGAAGACATTTCTCATTATGAATAGAGGGAAAGAATCAGAGCTGACCTGGCAACATGCTGAGGGCTCAAATTGGCAAGCACTTCTGACAGGCAAGAATTTCACTGAAAAATAATTGTATGGGAAGAGGGTAACCAGTCTCAGTAATTAAGTTTTTTTTCTGGAGTTCAACAAGGATTATTTTTTGGCTGCTAAATAAATTTTCTTTGAAGGATTATGATTGCAGATTGCTTTTTTAATACCTCTGTACTAATAAATAATACTCAGTACTAAAATACAATAATGTTCCTTTATAATTCACAACCTTTCCCTTCAAATCATGGCACTTTCTTCTACGTGCATAAAATCCACAAAATACTTTCCTCTAAAACACCCCTGCTCTTGGAACTCTACCTCTTATAAACCTCCCCAATAAGGCAAATGTAGTCATGCTTTTCCAAAAGTCTAGTTTGTTTCTTTCAAAACTCTTCTGTAGATCTCCAGAGCTGTATACCCTGAAATTAGTAGCAACTTCTAGGAAAACTAGTTAATGTGTGCATTTGGGTTTTCATGTATATTCCTTTTTTTTTTTGTTTGGTTTTTTTTTTTGTTTTTTTTGGTTTTTTTGTACATACACTGTAAAAAAATTAAACTGTTTCCTGCAGAGACAGATAGAGCAAAACTTGGATGATCTCCTGTGACAGCAGGACTTACAACAGAATACAGCTATCTGCTGTTACCTAAGACTTCTCTTCATCTCATCTTTTTTTATTCCAAATACAAAAATGAAATTAATTTTTGATTGTTAAAATTATTTTTTGGGGGTCAAAAAGAATTTGTGCATTTTCAAGGAAGAAATTCTTGGCAAAAGGCAGTATAAGAAAACAGACAAAAATCTTCCATCTGGCATAACAAACTGCATGAAAATATGCAATGATCAATTCCATACTATCATAAAATTCAACCAGAAAAAATATAAATTACTTCTATTGAGATTTAGAGTTTTGTTTGCTTTTTGGATCATGGAGAGCATATTTGCTGGTAGTGAGTTCAGTGATTTTTTTGAAAATGAAAAAAACCCATAGGGCCAGAGGGCCTTAACATCTACGTCTTCAGTTTGGTTTTGTTTCAGCAGCAACTGAAGTAGATTTGAATTCTGTGGATGTTTTTACCCCATGGGGTGTATAAGTCATCTATGTTTTGACTGTGTGAAGAAGTGACACCTTTGACAACTTTGTGTTTTCACAATGATCTGTGAATGGCTGATTGCTGTGTCCAAAATCCATCATATCAACCTTAGAACCACAGTGTGCTCATATGTGAAAATACACCTTTATTTTCATCACCATCTTTATCTTGATATTGATACAAATGCACAAACCCTGAAGAAAAAATAGCATTGTCATTCCTAACACCTCCAGAATGTGAAATCTTTTGTTTTATTCAGGCCTTCAAAAATCTTCCATTCTCATTTTCAAAAGATATCCAATAGCTTTATACATTTATTAACTGTGTTTGGATTTCATTTATTGGCATTTAATTTAAGGAAACTTATTACCTCAACTTTCTTGTAAGAATCTGTGGAAATTTTTTTAGGATCCCTTTTAGGATAGAATGTCCTAAAGTAATTATGTCTTGGAGGTATTCCCATTTTAATCCTTTTCCATGACTAATATAATTCATATTTGATTAAACATTATTAGCATTTTGGCTTTCTTCCCATGAGGAGGGTGTAGATATCTAAGTGTGTGAGATCAAACTCATACCATAGGATCTGATGTAAAGTCCTAGAAGAGCAGTGTAGGCCTTACATGTTTACTGGAGAGAGAATCCCATCTTGGAACTCGTGGAGTTTGAAAAGTGCGAATTCTGGTTGATAATCAAAATCTCAGTGTCCCATGTAGCTCTCTGGCCAGAAAAGGATAAGCTAACACTTGTCTGTACATACAGAAGGATAACCCTTCAAAGTAAACAAGATTGTTGCCATTTGGCTCTTTTCTGATGTGGATAGATTTTCAGCTGTGGAATTCAAGCACTGGAAGATGGGCCTTAAATCAGAAGTGTCTCATTTCCTTGAAATGCTCATGAAAATCACTTTGTATGATATCCATATATCAGGGAAGACTGCTAAGAAAAGTGAGGATACTCCTGGCATAACAGAGCTCACTGCTGAGCTGGGTAGGCAGTCAGTCTGTGAAACCCAGTGATATCAGCACCAGTTCTTTTTAGTAACTTGTTTTCTTTCTTTACCCCAAAGACCTAAAGTTAGCTAACATGTTGCCATTTAATCATATCTGTGAGAGAGCTGCAAACACACAATAACTTAACTTCTCTTAGATAAGTTAATATACAAAATGTGATTTAAAATCTACCTTCCCAATGGATTCTTACAATCAGAGAAGCCTCTGACACCATGGGTTCTATGCCAGTAACACTGACTTAGAACTGGAGTCCAGGAAAAATGTTTCTTTTTAAGAATCTCATCTTAGTTAAGTGCTTAGTCCAGGTGCATTATGCTGAACCAAACTGAGAAAGGTTTTTTAGCAAAATCAAAACATTCTTCCTTTCCTTCTTTCCTGATATGACTTCTGTCATATCGAGGAAAGGGCTTATTCTCGAGAACAAACAAAATGATATATTCTCTTTCATAAAACCTGTATTTGGCTGGATAAGTAAGCAAACAAGGGATATCCAAGCAGGCAAAGAGAAGCAATGCAGTTAAGAAGTTAAGCTATATCTGCAGTGCCATCTGTAGTCAAGTTTTTGGCCATGGACATGCATTGACACACCATATCTCTTTTGAGTTTTTTTTATGTTTCGGACATTGTATTTGCAATCACAACATAGACACTTTTCATATATGCAGGCCATAGTCAACTATTAATAAAGTACTTCAAATTACTAAAAAATTAAAGTACTAATAATAGTGTTATGCTTATTTATTTTTATGCACATGCTCAATTCCAAAGAAGAATGTCTTTTTGAGTAGAAGTCTTTCTACCTGCTTCTAGCAGTCTTTTGTAGATATTCCATTGTGACAATGCTCACTCTGTCTGTCCTTGGCAAACTTATTAAGGTTTATAATCTTAATCTTTTGATATTAAATGTTAACACATTTTGTTAGTAAAAATGTGAAGTCAGTGTGTGTGTGTATCAAACACCCACAAAAAAGGTGTTTCTGCCAAAACTTGATCATGTGCAAGAGAAAGATCACCATCAGCAGAATTTAACAGTAATGGGGGAACTTTAGAAATAAAGAATAAATTAATCTTGAAAGCAGTATAAAAGAATAATGAAAATTCATAGCAGGAATCAGAGACCTTGGAGTGGAAACAGCAGCCATCAAAACTTGGTTCAACACTGCCAGAGTTTGCCCCTCGATCTTGCTTTGGCCAGCAAGAACAAACTCCCTGTGATGCCTTAAGTTTTATCTTTCCTGGTTTTTAGATTCTGTAGCGCCTTAGTGTGTGACTGAACTTCATATAAAGTGTTAGCAAGTTCTCTTCACAGGGTAGTTAGACAAAACAATCCTTCTCCAGCTTGGGAACCAAGGACAGCTGTTACAGCCTCAGGCCCAAAAGCAAAAACAATGGTGAATTGAAGAGAGCAAACTGGGTGGATGGGACTTCATAAGCTGAAGCTGTAATTGGACAATTAACCCCAATACATAAATGGACCAAAACTTATAAAAGTGTGAAGACTTGTGACCAGGCATCCATGCTGTGTCCATCTTGGTTAGAATCACAGCTGGGCTCTTGTACTGCCCAAGGTGTATCCTGTGAAGGGCTTTTAATAAATACCTACTTTATTCCCTTAACACTGTCTAGCCTCTGCTCCAGATCAGCCTATTTAGGCATCACATGTGAGACATCATGAGCTGCCTTCTCTTCAGCTGATGGGGCAGCAGTTCAGTCAGCAAAAAACTGGGACACATCTTGGGTTTGTCTGTGCAAAGAACTCATGAAGTGCTTTCTCACCAGCTTGTGAATTTATAGGTTATAGAGAGCAACACAGACACCTATAAGGCTTTAGCATCCATGTCTTAGAGGACAAAATGCAAGCAGGATAACTTGCTTTTGAAGGAGCAATATTGCTTGTAAACCAGACATCCTTTGAGGATGCCATGGGTGTGAGGGTAGAGTCTGTGAATATCTGTCTCTGTCTGTGTTTATGATTATAAATTTTGGGGACTACTTATTAAAAAAATATTTAGACATGATAGATGCTTGATAGATTTTGAAAGTGTCTTACAGTGTGATTTATATATTGTATTACTGATATTGACCCTGAAAATAAGATGATTGCAGGTTTTGTTTATTCATTTATAAATCTATAACTTGTTTCTGTCCTGATTCACTTTAAACCTAATAAACTGAGAAATTTTTCTCTATGACAGTGTTTCATCAATTTTCCCCTTAACTAGCTCTGAGGACTTTTTGTCTGAGTTTACTGATAGTATAGCTCAACCTTATAATTTTATGAATATTAAATCTTTTCATGTTGTGCTACCAGACCCCACATTGTTCATACAGGAATGGTCCAGAACCTTGTAAATCCAGCATACACTTTAGGAATATACGAAAGCAGCAAGCTCCTCATTCCTTGGGCCATTTTCTGTGTTTTGAAATAAGAGTATGATGAGGATGAAACACAAACTGCTGTCCTTTGTCAAAAATCTTGGAAGCTTGTTCTACTGAAAGGTGTAGTTGTAAGTTGAGATACCTTTTTTGGCTCCTTTTCCAATAAATAGATGAGGAGAATACTGCTGTTAGCAATTAGAGATAGGTCAAGAATGGAAAAATCTGGAAAAAAAAGTGAAAATCTGCATCATGTTTGAGACTTGGAATGTGGAAATACCATAAGTAATATAGGTGAAATTATTTATTTACATTAATTTCGGAGTACATAGGACAATAAGTAACACTGGCTTAGAACTGGAGTCCAGGAAAAACTTTTATTTTTAAAAATCCCATCTTAGTTATAAACAGAGTGACTAACAATACAAGCCACAATCACATACACAGATCTTAATGTAAGTGGTATTACGGGACAAGCAACAGGAACCTCAGAGTATGAAACAAGGAAATATCCAATATGAAATATCCACTTTAAGCATCTGTCATTCTTAGCATATCATTTTCCTAAAACACAGATAAGTCTTTGATGGAAAGATTAGAAACATCTGAAAGTAATTGTAATAAAGTTTATTATGTCTCAGCTGAACATCATTCCATTAATATTGGGTCTATGCAGCATATCATTCTAAAGAATAAAAGTACTGGAGTTCTTCTTGAATAACAATCAGGTGTAAATTCCTTCAGGGACTCCAGATGATGTACAATTTTGAAGGCTGCTTTGTAATTGGAACAGTTTTTGAACTGCTCTTCATTTGCTTAAAGATTCAAATTTCTGTAGGATCTTCTGCATTTCAAGCACAAATCTTATCATCGTATTTAACTTGTTCTAGCTTCCAGGTAAATAACCTGATCTTCCAAGTAAAAACTGGGCCAAATAATCAACCATTGGAAACACCTGAGAAAACATAATTAATAGAATTTATGAATAGTGTTTTATATATTTTCATGCATTATTCATCTTGCTACTGGCAATAGCTTTGTGCTATTTCTGTGGTTTGTGTCTCACTCTATCATGTTATCAGGTGTCCAAGGAGAAAAGCAATAGAATCCCTGAAATGTGGAATAAGAGACAAGTCTACAGTGGAAGGGATCTCTGAAGATCTTCTGACTGAACTCTAGATTAAATCACCCAGGGTTCTGTAAAGCACAATCTTGTATATTTCCAGGAAGAAGTATTCCATCACTTCTCTGGGCAAACTATTCCAACATTTAATTGTTCTCATGGTAAATGAGCTTCTTCTTAGTCCAGGTAGAATTTCCCTTAAGAAATTTGTGCCCATTTCCAGTTATCACTGTGGATGCTTGTGAAGGTAGTACCTTTACCTTCTCTGTGACTACCTTTGGACAACCAGATTCCCTGAGTCTCTTTTTTTTTCCTGGGCTAAAGTTTCTCTGGTTGTCATGGTCTCCAAGACTGTGCTGATTTTGGTGGGCTTCATAAGACCATCTCAAAGTTTGCAAGGACTCTCTTGAGCAGCAGAAACCGACTTGGACTTCTGCTTGCTACCAATACTCCTGTAAAATCCTTGTTACTCTTGACACCTCTTGCCAGTTTGAGAGACAGCTGAGCCCTGCCTTGCCCTTCTGGGCCACCACACTGGCTGATACCCAGCTAAACAGCAAACAGAAAGTAATCACAGGCACATGCTGGTCGTGTGTGAAGCCTCTGCCCCATGGGTCCCACTGAAGCACATGATGGGCCCCATCCTGCCCCTGTCCTCAACATTTTCTCTGTGTGGTTTGCTTAGGTCATGAGTGTAGCTGCTGCCACATACCCACACTGCTCTCACTACAAAGTTTAAGAAGAAATCACAGTCTGTTTTTTTTTCCAGCTGATGCCTTTTTATGTATAAGCTCTTTCAAACAGAGGAGTAATTCTAAAGCACCAATTTGCTGGAGTGGGAAAACTAGGGAAGGAAAATGCAGCATTTGTTGCTTAAAAGCTAATGGAGGCAGAATAGAGACAGGGCAGAGAAGTACATGTATATTCATCTGTACCAGACAAGAAAACTATAAAAAGAAATTTGTCTTTCTGTCAAAGAGAGACAGCTAGAAATAACTATCCTGCTTTGCTGATGGCAAATACATCACGTTATAGTGGCTATATAAGCAGAAGAAACACAATTATACTCTTTAGAATAAACTCTCATATACCAAATTAAGAAGTTCCAGTCTGGCTTATACACTTCAAACTGTAAATGTGCTAATATGACATACCTTTTTGCTTTCACTTTTTTGATCAAGACATTTGTGCAGATTGCTCTGACCAACATAACTTTAATAGATGATAAATTATTCAAATATGCAAAGTGCATAATTTTTAACCTGTTCTCAAAAGAAACAAACACTATCAACAATAGTAATTATACTATTCTGTATGTCACACGGCGTTGCTGGTGGGTCTGAGTTGAATGTTTACAGATGAGCAATATAAATGATCGTTGTGAATTACTGAAATTCCCTTTAACATCTGCAACACTGAAAAAGTATAATGATAAAGTCTGAGAAAGGGTGCTGGATCTAGTTTGAAAAATTAGTTGAAGCAGTTTTAAGTCTGTAAACTAATTCTGCACATAGATTAAACACTGATTTCAATAACATATGTACATACAAATATGCTTGAACAACAGTGTAATAAAGGATAAACGGTGCATTATGTTCAAGTGTGAAGGATTTTGTCTTCTTATGCCAGTATGTCTGCATTACAATGTTGACTAAAAATTAGGCTGTGTATTGTACATGGAAGCTATGCAGTCTTTTGCTGTTCAGGCAGCATGTATTGTAGAGTGTTGTAACCTGGTCATTATGGTCATTTTTCTGGAAGTGACAATGATTAGGAAGGGGAGGAATAATTGAATCCACAATCATTCTTTTAGATTTCTAAGACTTCCTACCTCATTAAAAGTCAACCTCCCAATCTGAGACATTTCATATCAACACAATTGTTAAGTTTGTAGCATTTGAACTACACTGTTGTCACTATCTAAAAACAAAATACAAAAAGTATTTTAAAATATTTTTAAGAAGTCAAAACATGAGATTCCATAGACATGCAAATCTGAATATGCAGGAAAGGCAGCTAGCTTCTTTCATACAATGAGACAATAGTTTTTGTTATGCTATGTAAAAACATCATCTCTGGGTGAATCTAAGATGGAATTTCAAATATTATCATCCATTTTAGAGAACAACTAATCTATATCACTTTGCTGCAACAACCTTTGATATTCATCATCCCTGGAAATAGTATCTTTGTTACTCCAAGTGAAATAACAGGATGCAAAACCAGTCGCATTCTTTTTCTAAAAGGAGGCGATGAGTGCTACAATAGGAAAAAAATCTCATTTTCTTGAAGCGAAATTAAATGTGGATTACTCTTTGATATCAGCTGCGTTATTTATTGGTATGATTAGCTTAGTACAATATTAATAAATATTACAAACTCAAAAAATGAAGTAAGAAGTAAATGCTTTTAATATAATTATTTAAAGATTTTTTTATTTGATCTCTCTCCATAATAAATTACATTAAATATAAAATACTAGCTGGATACAATCTATAAATATTCTCAAGCTTTTTCTAATAACCTTGTAAGAATCTAATAAAATAGCAATATTTCATGACAGAATTTCATGCCTGGAGTATAACATTATGTTGTACTCAAACATGAAATCTTTCCTTTAGGTATCTAACATTAGTTAAACCACTTTCAAGCTATATTTTATACATTAAATGTCTAGTTTGGTTTTTCAAAGTCAGGAAGATTTTTTGCTATTTTGTAAGAAATGAGATTTATGATTCTGAAGATGTGGCATTCCGATAAATGCAAAACATATTTTTTGTTTGTTCCTTGCTTAGATGGTGGAGCTGCTGCATAGAACTTTAGTGTGTCTTTCCTTTTTTTGCAAGTTGTACGCCAAAATATTGATTTACATACATAATTACTGAAGCCCTCATGTTTAAGGAGTTTATATACAAAGTCCTCCTTCCTCAAACACTCCCCCACTGTCAAGTGAAGAAATACACAAGTCATTTTTTAGCTCTTACTGGAATAATCCTGGGTAGCTGAGTGTGGTGTGGTGTAAGAGATTTCCTTTCTGCTGCTGTTTAAATTGAAAAGGAAATAAATGCAGACTTTTCTGCTCAGCCTGTCCTTTTCTTTTCCTCTCCCTCCCAGCCTCTCAGCACTACCAGATTACTGCATGGCTGGCAGAGGTTCCATGCAATTTCAAAAGCAGGAAACTCTATTTTTTCTTTTTTATTTCCTCACCCCAATGTTTTGCTGTGTGATACTGTTTGAAACACAAATTCAGTTTCTCTTTTTTTCTAATGTAGCCAGTTAATAACTGTGTAATTGGCCAAAGAGTTATTTGATTTAGTGTAATAAAGTCTATTTCCATTAGATCTGTTGTTATTCAAGACTTAATTTAATCAAAATCTACTAGGTCACTATGCCCACTTTGAAATCTTTCAGTCAATTAATTTAATTCCAACAATATTATTATATTTTCACTATAATTCTTTCTCAGAGATCCCTGAAGGGTCCATACAAAGTGCTTTGATTAAACTTAATCTGAAGATAAAGATGGGATACTAAATTCTGATCTTTTGGTGCAGTAATTGGAAATTCAAGTGAGGATTCAAAACGGTGAGTGAAGCCTAATATTCCTGGTTTTTCCATTCAACAATGGACAAGTGCATTTTAAACCTAAGAAATCACAAGATAGCTACCTATAGTATTTCTATGTACATGGATAATATATATTCTATAAAGCACCTCTCAGTTCTTTATCTTTGTTTTTAGTTTATAATTGTTATATAAATAAATTGACTTTCTTTGTTTGGTGTTGTTTATTTTATTACAAATTTTAAAAAGCAATCAGATCCCTATTTAATGATTCAGTGAGTTGATGCAAGTCCATTCGCAAAAACAGAATTGTAGATTTAGTTTCTGATGACCTTGTTCCTTAGGTAGGCAAACTGGGTCTAGAAACATGTATTAGACTTAATATAAATGTTTAAAATAGATATTAAAAAGCATAAAAGATTGGACTTTTAATACTGCAGAAAATGAGTGTTCTTTTTTTCACAAATAGAATGAGTACACATGCATTGGTCACACAACACGAACTGTGGAAGGAGAAATCTTGTATGTTGCAAATAACATTAAATTATTTCTATTCATTACTTCTATTTAGTTCTATTAGAAGGACTATTACATATATTATGTGACTTAAGCAAAGTCTTAAGTCTTGAACTTTTTTTAAAAGTTTATCTAAAATACTTGGTAGTCAAGAATTTCACTCTGCTTTAAATTCACTGATATTTTACATGAATCACACAAAGCAAATAAACTCTTCATTAGGAATAGGAATGCAGTAATCTGGGTTTTTTTAGATAAAAAGCCTGAAGCCAAAATATTACATTTGAAGTGCTAACCAAAATTCCATGAAATTCTGAAAAATATCAAGATAGGAGGATTAGTTATTATATTAGGTCTCATGTAGGTTGTGACGTGCCTGTGAAGTTACCAGGGTATCAGAAGCTGAACATACTAAAATAAGAGCTGGAGCAACATATTTTCTCAAGAGCTAGATGTTTGCACTGAATAGCATAGTTTGAAGACTGATAAGGGAGAGCAAAAGTTTTATTGTTCAACTTAGCTAAATATTAGTGGAAAATAAGAGCTAAATATTTTTTGGGTCATATTGTCACATCTCTGGGCTGTGGGAGCTGTTCTCAATAGCTCTGTGAGCTATACAAAATAAAACCTTACAGGAGTTGGAGAATTTGACAAATGTATTTCACTTTCTACCTACACAACACAAAAATTTATTCCTGTTATAATGTTGCACATGTCAAAAGACATTTCTGAACCTAGGAATATCATGATGCAGGAGTCACTATAATGTAGGCATAGCACTGACATTAACACATTTGCCATACAATTTTTGATTAATAAAAGACCTGTATAGGGTTTTAAAATCACCTACATTCAGTGGTCCAATGCTGCGCATCATTAGATGTGAATGTACTTCTTCCTGAAAGTCAATGTTATTTATAAGCCTTTGAATATATCTTCCAGAGCTGTGAGGTTTGACTGGACTTTTCAATAGTTTATTGAGCAGTTTGGGAATTCTAATGCCCTGCTTAATAACACTTCAAAATTTGAAAAAACATCTTTGATGACCTGGTAGTTTATTCTGCAGAATCAATAACATGAATAATTTGTAATAAACTTTAAATTGTATTACAAAATACTTATTCTTTTCCTACCCTCTGTGGTTTTACTCTGGAGTAAAACCCTCTATGGATTTTAGTCAGTGTTTATCTCGTGATCTTCCTTATTTGGTCTGAAACATTGCTTTGAATCAATTTATAGGCTGATATGCTCTTATAACAAACCACTTTAAATCACGCATGGAATGAAATTAAATTTTCTTTTCTGCAGTAAGTACTTATGAAAAGAAGGAAGCTCAGGACTTGTTTACTCAACTTGAAAAGAAAGCCCCAAAACTTTTTACCATTTATCTTGCCTGTTAAAAGCAAATTTGGCATAAGGATTTTTGAAAACACAGCAGTGCGTTAATGACAGACTAAAAAAGTCTTGCAACTATGTTAGTGCAGCAAGTTTAATAGAGGCAGACTTTTGTCTCCAAAACAACTTATTTTTTTCCAAAAACATACAGAATTGTGAGATGGTAGAATTTGCTTAAATGAGATGTTAGTGACTGGCCTACCGCTGAAAATTATTGTCTCCATTGACTAAAAAGGAAGTCAACACCTCTAAGACTGAATATAAATGCATAGCCAAAATAATTCTCTTTAATCTTTTTTCTTTGGTAAAGGTATCCTCTGGAATTGCAATACAATGGTGATTGATGAGGACTAGTTACAGAACACATATTAGTTAGACCAAAGAGTCTTGGCTGAATGAATCATTCAAAGCCATAAGTAGCAGATTCCAATGAATACAGCTTATTCCTGAAAGATTTCTTGAAAACAGGATTCTTTATATTTCTGAAGATGATGGAGCCCTGGAATTCCAATTAGATCCCCCAAATGGCTTTTAAAATATTTTTTCATGTTAAACACATTGCCTTTTTAGAAGAGCAAGAGGAGCGTGTATAGCATCCTTATCTGGACTACAGCTCACGAAAGAAAAACAGCCCCTAAGGATAAATAAAACTGGCATCAGCTGATTTTCTTCACAGCATAGAACAGAAAACAAGTAAGAGTGGAACACACTGAATTGCCATGGGAGAAGTTAGAGCTGCTTTCACATTTGGCTTGCACTGCCCCAAATGTATTTTCATCGTAGATCATTTCTCACTTCAGTCTCTAAAGCCAGCTCCTCTCCACCGGATGTTAATGTGTTCAGCAGTCCCCAAAGCATATTTAACTAGGCCAAACAGTGTTTGCCCTTGAAGAGCTGCTTTTGGAGCATTCCTGAGCTTGACTATGAACTTGTGGAGCATCAACCTTCACGATTCTGTTGTGTTTGATCCATCATGTCCTGTGCTACAGTGGAAAAATGGAAACTAGAGATAATGGCTCACAACTTACAATAGTAGTGTTGAAACCAGCTTTCCCATCTTCTGGAATCATGATCAGCTTAGTTATGTGGCAGTGAAATGGGAATGATGGGCAGCTTTCAGCCTTTTTATTGTCTGCTGGAGAAGAAAATTTCAGCCACAAGCTTCTGAGGACACCTTTCAACCCACCTGCTGGGCATTCACCTCTGCCCAGGGAGTTTTGGGCTGTGTGGTTACTGTGGTGCTCATCTCCTGCATCGGAAGGACTGCATGGGTCCACTGTGCTTTGTGTTTGTATCTTGTTTTCCCTTAGATGTCGGCAGTACAGCCGGCAGATCTTAAAACAGAAATTTATCTTTCTATAATAGGTCCTTAACATGAAAAAAGGATCCAAGAAAGCAAATGATCACAATTTAATAACTAAGAAGTTTCTTAGACAGATCGCGTGTAACTCAAGAGTTCGAGTTACAAAGCTGTCACTCAAGGGTTCAGGGGCAGTGTCAGATTTCCCATGTTATTTCTGTGCCAGTATTAAATCTCTTATAATTACATATAGAAGGCTTTGTTGTCCAAGTTTGCTTGCATAAAAGAATGTCTTAATTTTTGGTCACTGTGAGAGAGCAATTGCATCTGTGCATACATATGCATACAGTCTAGGATTGCCTAGGTACTGGCACTTGGAAATTTAAAAAAAATTAAAACCCAGGTTTTTCATCAACTCCTCTACCTATAGAAACCCATCATTTCAATCCAAATAAAGTGATTTTGTAGCTTGAAATTCCAAAATTTCACAGAAATCTACCTTAAGTGAGCTATTCACGATGTAACGTATTGAGAATGGAAAGACATTTGATGGTTTATAGGGTGCAGTTTGCAGTTGGGAAGGTGTTGGTAGCAGGGCAGGGGGGAGAATCTTGCAGCAGCAGCCCCAAGTCAAGGCCCTTTTTCTGATAGCTAGTGAGTGCTTTCCTTATCTTGATTTTGACCCATGAGTTTCCTCACTCCTTTACCTCCCCTTCTCTCCTGTCCCACTGGTTGTGTAGGGATGGGGAGGTGAGCAATCACCTGAGTGGGTCCCACCTGCCAACAACAGCCTGGGTCAGCAACCCACAGACAGCAATTTTAAAACTGTTTGGCATTTTAGTCACAGACGTGGAATTTGTGTAATTCTTAACTATTTTTTCTCTAACACATACACATTGAAATGCATAATTATTTTCAACTACTAATTTAAAGGGCCAATCACCAATCCAAAAGAATTTCCCTATCCAATAACTACCATTCTTTTTTCCTTTTATCTTTCTGGAGTTTGATAAAAATGCAATTAAAAAAATCCATTCCTTGCTGTTTTACATTGAGACTCCTGACTGCTCTGCTTAAGATTGCAGCCTCTTGATTTAAGCTTTGTGCTGGCACATTAGTCTGTTCAACCACAGCTCCAAAAGGCTGGATGATAGCCGTGGTAGGCAGTTCCATTTTCAGCAGATATTTCCCGTTTCTCCTTTTCCAAACAGTTTAGCTCAACTCATTTTCTACCAGACTATCAGTATAGCAGCATACGGCAGTAATGATTTTTAATTAAAAGTACAGGGCTACCTGCAGTCTAATTTGAGCAGAATCCAATTGTGAGAGAAGAATTTTAGTGGAATCACACATTTTTTGTATCTCAGAGCCAGTAAAGTGAGTTAATGTAATTGTCATTGATATGACATTAAGATGTTCAGGGTTTTCAGAACTTACACTGCTGCAACACAGTGATAAAATATGAGTTTAGTTTCCTAATGTGCTGTTGCCAGGTTTTCAGTAATACGTAGAAGAGTAAAAATCACACATGCACCAAAAAATTCTTGTTAAACTTTTGCATATATTTGCAACCAATCTTGCCTGTAGTCACCTGTTTTCAAAAAATTATATACAGCAGGTGTATTGATACAGTGTTTTTTTATACTATAAGCCCTAAAATTACACTCCTCTACTTGTCAAAAAGACAATATTTTGTTCTGCTGAAGCAGAAGTTCCTCATATCTATTTTGACTTATTAGATATATATTTAGATGAGCTTTATATATGTAATAGAATAGGATAAGATTATTTTTGTATTTTGACTGGTGTGACTGATCTTAATAAAGAGACTTAATAAATATCAGAGGCTATAACTTGCAAAAGTACTTTTCAAGCTTACTTTTTACATAACAAAAATGATATTTTGTTTAATTTTGACACATGCAGTCATGATTTCATAATCCCATTTGGAACATAAAATTTATTATGTCTACTCAAATCCAAACACTGAAAATAACTATAGATATCCACTATAACCCTAGAGCAAACCTGAAATAACAAGTCTTAGTTATTTATTCACAAAGAATTATACTTTACCACTAACATTCTTAAACCAATTGTAGTTCGCCTTATGGTTCTCATTTTTTAATTGATTTTTTTAAAAATTATTTTTCTGAATTTTTCATATTAAACATTCAAAGAATGAGGATTTAAATTTAATGTACAAAATGATTGAAAATATATGGAGTATAGCTCAGATCCCTTGCAAGTATCTTAGTGTAGAAAGTTACACATAAGAAATCACTTTTTCTTCATCTCAAAGAAGAGACTGTAACTCATTTCCACTTTGAAAACTAATCAGAAAAGTGTGCCTTAAGTCATGTTTTCCATTTAAAAATAAAAAACATGCAAAATGAGTTTTACTGATAGGAGAGCTGTTACTTAACTATCCCATTAAGCTTGATTATTTCAGAATTAAGTCTTTTAAAGTACAAACTAAACATCCTAAAACGTGTCCTGACCTCCACAGAGTTTTTCTTTCCAAATATTCCTCCTTGGTAGTGCTTCTCTCGCAATCTATCATCAGTACTTAACCATAGCCAAAAAAAACCTCAAATGGTTAGTGAGGGCCCCTTCCCTTCCCTTCCCTTCCCTTCCCTTCCCTTCCCTTCCCTTCCCTTCCCTTCCCTTCCCTTCCCTTCCCTTCCCTTCCCTTCCCTTCCCTTCCCTTCCCTTCCCTTCCCTTCCCTTCCCTTCCCTTCCCTTCCCTTCCCTTCCCTTCCCTTCCCTTCCCTTCCCTTCCCTTCCCTTCCCTTCCCTTCCCTTCCCTTCCCTTCCCTTCCCTTCCCTTCCCTTCCCTTCCCTTCCCTTCCCTTCCCTTCCCTTCCCTTCCCTTCCCTTCCCTTCCCTTCCTTTTTATTTTCCTTGCATTTTTTTTTCACATTGAAAATCTCACATCTGTAACATGCTCAACTATTTTAAAGAATAAACCCAAAGAAGTGAGCACTGCACAGGTTCACATAAAGGAGTCACCCAAGGAGCAGCATTCACCAGTCTGGTCAAGCTGACAGGCTGATGCAGACGTGCAATGCCCTCTGTCCCCCAGAAGCTAGGAGAGTATACATTTCATAAAGGCGGGGAGAGAAAGCCTGCAAAACCTCAGGGATAATATCCTCCATAAAACTCTGTCAGAAAGAAGAGAACAGCCTTACATCAACAGACCAGGTGACCAGGATTAACTTGCAATGAATCTGCCCTGGAGTGCCATTGTTATCCTTTCAAATTACATTTAACACAGTGTTAATTTGGTGTCCTTTTGGATTTTTAGAATCAGTACGTGCTTTTGCACAGACTTTTGGAGATGTGGGTTTACTTCATTGCTGTACTTTGAAAGCACATGTGGGACCAGATTTTTGTCATCTGTCCTAGTCACTTTTTTGTGGTGGTTCCTAAAAGCGGTTTACCATAAGACAGACCACCACTTTAAAACATCCTGGGCAAAACCAAACAGACTTTCTTGAGATTGCCAGGTCCATTCAGAATACTTCAAGTAATTGCCAAGAGCTGGGAGGCTGAGAAGGATCAGAAGGGACATTGTTGAACAGCTTTGAGCAGACAAGGCATCCCAGATGCCTCTGGGTACCAAGCACAACACAAGAAATTACACAGCTGTAGAGCAGGAATTCTGCTGCCCTTCTAGGATAGTGGGAAGCCCCTGCTGCAGCCCGAGGCCACCACCTAGCAGCTGTGTACCTGCTCCCAGCAGTCTCCTTTCCTGACAGTCTTCTGGCTGACCAGTTTGGAAAGGTCTCACCAGTGTGATGGGTCTTAGTTCAGGGTTCTTACTGAAGAAAGTGTTATCTCAGCAGGGATTGTGGTACCTTGGTGGCAGGAGCAAAGCAGTCTCTTCTGGCTCCCATTTCTCACCAAACCTGACAAAAACCTGGCTAATAAGTCCAGCTGCTACCGAGCTGGGACTATACTCCATAAGTCTTCTGCCTCTCACACTGAGCACTTGCAGTAACTTCTGCTCAAATTTACGTATCTACATCTATAATGTCTTTTTGTGTTCTATGGCAACTATCTTTGTGTCATTTCCTCTGTGTCTGTGACCAGAATCATCACCATGGCACAGAAATTCTCTTTGTTGTTACATCAGAGATTAATTTGTTTCCTAAAGCCAGTGCCATGTTTGAGACATTACTCATTAAGAAGCAGAGGTCTGCATTTTTTTCTCCCCTCTATAGGCACTGAACCAAATTATGTTCAGAACATTCAGCTGAAATCCGTACTCTTAAATTAGGTCATTGCCCTGATAAATCCTTCCTAACTATATATCCAGAGAGCTGATTAAAATCCAATCTATTTGACATTATAATTAAGCCTCACATCTAGTTTACAGTTTTATAATTACAGCTCTGCATCCTGAGAAAGATCAGAGGTCTCTCTTGTTCAGCTGAGGGATCAGAACAGTCCTGCTGAGAGCATCTGAGGGAAGGCAGAACTGGTCTTTACACATATGTTGGAGGTAGATAAATGCTGCTGAAAGAGGCCCTTGCTGATGAGCAGATCTGCCCAGACCTGCAGATGTGTCCTGCAGGAGCCATGTGACGTTTGAAATAGGAGGTGGAGAGGGGGTGACTGATTTTTCAATGCGACTTTACAAGTGAATGTCTGTGACCAGAAACAACATAGGCTGATTCTTTTTCATCATTATGGTATGATCCAGCTCTCTACAAAAGTCTACTGTTGCCCTTTTTTGTCTAATTTTTGCATAATTCATTTTCCTAGCCAGTTTTTGCTTTTTCATGTTTCTGAAAAGCAGGGAAGGGCACAGGAAAAGGGGAGAGCTGCCCATAAAACCTCAAGGCTTTTGTGTCACTCTGAACTTATTTAAAATATGCCTTGAGGAGATGTAAGTTTGTGTTTTTTCTTCTTCTGTCAGCAATGAGTCTGAAGTTATTTAGAAAGTAAGCAGAGAACACTGAGATACAGAGTCTCTTCTACACATTCTAGCAGAAGAGCTCCCCTCTTCCAGTAAGAGGCACAAAAATCCCTCACAGTCTCCTTGTTAGGCTGCCACTTTCATTATGCACAGGTTTCTCCTCTTCATTCAGAAGTTTCCTTTGTTCAGTCAATGCCCCTTCATCATCGGACACGACCAGGTGCCTTCAACCTCACCCGCTGCAAATACCCCATAACTTTCTCCGTGAGCTGAAGCATGCACTCCACCTTCTGCTGAGAGCAGTGAAAACTGGTGCACAAGAACAGTCCATGTGTTGCTTCCAATGGGATTTCTTTAAAAGAGTGGTAACATCTGCCCTTACATACTTTAAAGACCATTTACCTACTTACTTACCTGTTAAACACCTACATGAAAAGCAGTATGATATTTTAACCACTGTTACATTGTTTGGAGTAAATGTGAACAAGGGCGCATAGGCACAGAAAAAAAAAAAAAAAAAGCCTGGTATTTATATTGTGTTCAACTGAAAACAAAACCTCCAGGTATCCATTTCAGCTCCTCTGTATATCAGGTTTCCTTTCAAAGCATACCAGAGATTTCCCACTCACCTTTTGCCCAGGTACTCCTGTACCAGACCCATAGTCAAAAATTTCCCACTGATATGTCTTTAAAAGAGAAATTTTATCAGATTATTACCTTCGGAAAAATTCTGGTCATGGCAGAAAGATAATTTTCACAGATGTTATGTGGCAGACTGGCCCATACCTTAGTTGCATTTTAGGTATCCCAAGAATGGGTGGTGGTTGGCATTTATTGTCTGTTCAGCTCAGTTGCCATTACTCAGGTTACATAGCATCATTTTGTTAGAAGAACCTTTACCTCTGTATTGCACAGCAGGATCAGGAACACGCACGGATCAAATATTTTTCCTGTTCAAACAGATGGTGTGCTACTCTTCATTACCCTGGGAAGCTTCCCAATTCATCCTAATTTCGCTCTTTGCTTTTTCACTGTAAAAAAAAAAATAAAAAGAGCAGAGCAAAGCAAAATAGCATTATAGTTAGTTCTCCAAAGAAACCCATTTGTCAGCTTTGGAAATTATTTTGCTTTTAGAAATTGTGGCTCTTCCATACATAGCATTTTTATTTGATTTCTGCTGTACTATATGCATCTTAAAAAATATTAAAATATTTTCTTGTACTTTTGTGATCAGTTGCTTTGGTGCCTCCAGACCTCTTTCTTAGTGAATGAGAAGAATTTAATAAGGCTATTTTGATATGCATTGCTTTAACATGATATTGCTGGCTCTGTTTACCAAAATAGTCCCTGTATTTAGATGTTGCACTGAGGAGACTGGGAAATATCCTCTTATCAGTACCTTCTCCAGCTGAAATCTCATTTCCTTTTTAGTGCATGCTCCTATACAGTGATTCCCTTTGTAAATGTATTTCTAGAGTATTTGCAAGTCTAGAGTTATCTACCCTTTTTATCAGGCAAATATATATTTCAACATGATATTAAGTGCTTCCCCTTCTGGTGGGAATTACATAGACATATACATACTTTTTAAATTTGGCTTTATTTTCTGCATATGGTCAATCATGTTCAAATTTTATTTTACAGCACAGACTAACCAGTACATAAAATGAACCTTGTATTACCTCTGTGATCTGCAAAATATTCTGCAGTAAGACAAATAGAGTTTGTTTTTTCCTTCTGCATGTCTTTCTCTTGCCTATTTTGATTGGTTATATGCACCTCTTGCTCCATGAAAATCAATCCCATTTATTTCTACCACTTTATTTTTCAGCAGTCATATAACTTAGCTTGTGATTCTTGAGGTGTCCTGCATATGGCCAGGAGTTGGACTCAATTAACCTAATGGCTCTTTCCAGATCAGCGTATTACATGTTTCTATGATTCTCTTTACTTATCCAACTTCTGTTTCTCTCTATGAGGCATGAATGAATAAAATTCACGTGCTCTGTTACCTTCCTACTACGGACACAGAGGCAAAGTTAATATAATGTCTTCTAAAAGGACCATTTGTCAAAGCTTGTTTTCTGAAGTCAGTTTCATTAAAGGTCACCTTTCCTAGTGGGAACCCCTGAGCCAGTCAGTGTCGTCCCTCTCAAATACAGGTCTGCACAGCGAGATGGCAATTAAAGTTAACACAAGGAGGTTTGATCCCCTTGTTGCCATTTGCCCTCCATTTACTTAGATCAGTCTGAGTTTCTCTTTTATCCTACTTCCTCTGTGTTTTAGTGCATGTGAAGAAGCTTTGCCCTGCAATCAAGCTTGAAAAACCCGAGAAAAAGGATTTTTAACTAAGTCAATAATAATTCTTTCTAAACTCTATTCCCTCCATGCAATTAATTTAACTGTAGCCTGCTCAGAGAGGCTCAGACTGAGACAATTCTTCTTACCCATTGTGTTGTGCAACCAGGAAAACACTTACAGTTGGTGGTATTGTGTTTGTGTAGGCTCTAGGCTTTTTTTCATATCAATACTAACAGTACTGGGAAAAGAGTTAAACGATTTCTTGCTAGACAATTGTCTAAATCGCTAATTCAATGTAGCACTAAAATTTTACATATAATAAGTATAGAAATGTGAGTGGGGGGGTATGAATATTTTAAGCAAATAATTAGACTCACATAACTTGAAGTTCTAATAGAGTGTTCTGCCTTACTGATTTATGTAGCCCACCTTTCAAATTGTTTGACAACAACAGATACTCATATTCATGAGCAGAAAATAACCACACTTTCTAAAAAAAGTCTGTTGCTAGCTTCTAAAGTCTGAGTCTCATCTATATCCATGGAACAGCATCCTGAGGAAAGCAACTGAACACAATGAGTTCAAAAACCAGGATTATTTGGAAGAAAAAAACATGTTTATGATTCAGTAATATTCCCTGCAAATTGACTGCTGAATTAGAGTCCACAAAAAAGGGTTGTAATGGAAGCTCAATGACAACAGGTGCAGTGCCTTCATTTAGCAATTATAATTTTTCCTAAATACTAAAAGGCTGCATTTTTAGAGAGAAGATGTAGCAAAAGATGACAAGAGAATGAATAAGTCCTCAGTGCTAAAGCTTTGTGCACTCCTACTATTATTTTAAAGATATTTATAGTCGAATTTCCATGCAAAAAGCAGTTATATATAAATCTAGATATAATAAAGTGCTGGTACTATTTTAAACACCCTGTATATAACTTCTTTGCTATTTATTCACTTTTAGAAGTCAAAAGGGTCATCTAATTAGTTTCTCCACTATCTGATATACATTTTTTAATGAAAGACTGACACATAGGACAAGTAAAAACATTTTATCTAGCTAATGAGAACAACAAATTAAGCATAACAGTCCAAGTGTAAAATAAATTCAGTCACTAGGGTCAAGTGTTCCCTGTGTGCACAGAATCTTCAAAGGGGTCATAACTAGATAATTTCTATTATAATGAACATTTTAACTCAAATCTTCTTTTCTTAATTGTATTTCTTTATGTTTGTAAATCCAAAGTCTTATGAAATAGACAACTGTACAAAGTCAACATCATCCTGAGCAAAATGAAGCAGGAAAGAGGAAAGCAGGAGAATGAGTAACATGTGAGCAACATCTAGTGGCTAACATCTCATTATGAAGCCTGGAGGCACTGGACATTATTTTAAGCCTATTCTTGACACAGAATGCTTCTGTGAGGAAGTGAAGCATATGAGGGGAAAAGGCAGCACTGCCTGTTGGTGCAACCTCTGAACTAAAAGTTCCCTAGAGCTCCTCTTGACTCTTTCTTCACCTTGTGGCCTCAGGTAATAAACTGCATTTTAAGGATATGCCAATACCTGCTCATGACCGTACTTTAGGTTCACTGGAAAGGGGACGTGACACAAAGTCATTTTTTGTAGTGCGCACTTTAGCACTACAGCTCCATTTCTTCAGTGAGCTGGAACTTGTCCGTAACAGCCCTTTCCAGATGTGCAGTAAAAAGGAGTGGGGGAAACACCCCATCTTTGATTTCTGAGCGTAACTTTCACTCTGTCTGAGCAGTTTCTGAACACACATCAGCTGCTGGTTGTACAAGTGAGGAAAATGATCCTTTACTATAATCCTGCCTCTAATGCCTTCTCTTCATTAAAGACACAAAATTAGTGATATTTAAAAGATATGGACATAAATGATTTAAAGATAGCTGTTTTAAAGAAATTTCTGATTTCTTTGTACTGCCACAGAAACAGGCAATCCAAGTAATTGAATAACCCATAATCTTGTCACCTCATCTTGCTGGAGAAACAGAGCAGCTGTAGAGAATGAGAACTCAGTGCTCTTCTACCTACTAGGGGGGAAAAGTCAGCACACAATCCTGATTTTTTGCACCTTATAATAGAAAAACTATATATTGCATATCTACACATGTCCATTGACAACCCCTAAAGCAATGTTAAAATAATACAGTGAAAAAAACCATAGTATGCTCTATGCAATTATTCTATGCTATCTCATTTAAAAAAAAATTCAGATGTACTAAATAGCTGATTCTTCACATGTAGAAAGCAGGAAATATGAAGTAGGAACACAGATATCTCAGCTAATAAAAAATCTTGAAAAAAATTACATTTATCACCTTATGATCGTACCTTACGAGGTAACACTGGGTGCATAATTTGGTCTGAAGAGTTATAGGTTTTTCATAAAAAATTTTAGTTTTTCCTACACTTTGTCATGATCTCATTCACAGTTCCTTTGAGCAATCATTTTCTGTTGCTACTGAACCAAATCCCACTCCTACAGATCTCCTTAAATTTTTTCTAGCTATATGCCAAAGTGGGTAACAATATGCCTTCCTTTAGCAAGATTTAGCTAAAATTGTCATAAAAATCATGTAACTTCCTTGCTTAAAATATTTCATGTTTAAGCTGAATCTCCCACTGCCAGTTTTTGAGACAGAATACTGCTGTAATAGGAATACGTGTTTGAGTACATTTTGTAAAATTCTTACATTCTTATTTTTTCAGTTTACACTTACTGTAACTTGCCTTCTTCTGCAGTTAGAGAAGATCCCTTTTTCCTTCTCTTTTTAAAATCCTCGAAATCTTATTAGATGTTGAGGAGCAGCTCTGTGAAGACTGTGATCTGGAGAGTCAGCACACAGTCCTCACTGAGAATCCTGGAGGAATGATAAGTCTCTCCCTGCAGTTACATAAGTGTGCATGGAGACAGAAGGCTACATGATTTCATTGATCCATTCCATATTATGGAAGCATTCTAAAATAAAGGAATTATAAGAGATGCCATCAAAGGCACAGCTTGTTCACTGAGATCAGTTCCTGTGCAATGTATCTGGAGTCACAGGTTCATTTTGCTGGATTTTGATGTACAGAAACAGCCTTCTTTGTCAGCCACTCTTACTGAATGTCCAGGTAGTATTTCAGCATTTGTCAGAGTATATTTCATAGTTCAGCTATGAAACAGTTTCATCTGTTCCCTTTGGAAATGCTGAAACCACAAGAGAAACACAAAACAGTGAGACTGCAGAAGAAGTTTGGAGGCCCCTTGTGCAAGTCATAACTCTTTAGCACAAAACTGGACAGATTCCCACAGGTCTCACTCAACCCCCATTAGCTGTAGAGATATTATATTTTGTGAAAATTCACACCATCATTTTAAAATGTTTCTTCTCATTTAAAACACAAAAGCCTCTCTCCATGCTGCTACGCCCATCACAGTTTGGCAAAAACACACTTAGGGTATACATCCTTTAATTTTACAATATATTGAGCACAACACCTTTTATTCCATCTTACCCTGTTTTTGGGAAACCAGCTCTGCCTGTCTTCAACTACTAAAAGTAATTGAAAAGCTACTTAGAAACTTTCCTTTTTTCTTGTTCTATGTCCTCCTGGCAAGTTTTAAGATGTGACCAGCTGCAGAAGACATTACCAGGTGACTTCATTAAAGAGTTGTCATACACATGACAAAAGCTTTCTTGAGAAAAAGGAAAATACTTCTATATTAACTCTGAACTGTGAACTGTTATCTTTTGACATCCCATTGTATCATGGATTTAAAAGGATAACTGGGAACATGGCAGGCCCATTCTGAATGAGAGGCTGTACAAGTTGACCTCCAGACCACCCCTCCATTTCTGTAATTCTTTGAAATAATCCCACATTCAATCTCCAGGCTCATGAATCAGCCCATAAAGGAATTGAGCTAGAAGCAGAATTCAGGACCTGAACAGACTCCCAGAACTGTAGTTTCCTTCATCTCAGACCCTCAGAATACATCATCTAATTGCCTTCTAGCCTCAGCTGTCTTTTTTAGTCTTTCATAGAAAAGTTCTGAGAGAACTCAGAAATGGGCTACTCATTTTTCTGCAGGCATCTGTCACATCTATGGAATTAATGCCATATTGGAAGGCTTTTTTTAAAGGGTCAGCAACCTTATCAGGCAGTGCCAAAGAAATATAATCAGAGACCAATGACACTAAATTGCAGTAGATTCTAAATTACATGTTTTGCACTTTCAAAAGGTGACTCAAAATTTTCTAGCTCCTCAGCTGACATGTTTAAAATTGGTGCTTCAAAATGCCTGCCTTTTAGCCCTGACGCTGACCTTAAACCTGTTATTTGTGCAAAAGGAAAAAAAAAGGAAAAAGAGGAAAAATCAGGAGGGAAAAAGAAGTATTACTTCAGGAAAGACTGTGGAAAAATAGCAGTATAAAGGGAGAAAAAGAAAAAAAAAAGCAGAAATGTTCAAAGGCAGGACAGGTCAATAAAAGGGGAAAAAGAAATTAAAGATAAGATAATGGAGAAGGTGAATGGAAATGCAGCAAAGCTAATGCAAGAAAACATTGCCTTCTTGAAAATCTTTGTTTACTAGAGGAGGTGCATTTTTCTCTATGTATTCATGTTCTGTATTTAATGTCAAGGTGATACTTTGAGACAATATTCAAGCAATAGAAATACGTCTTAGTTCCAGTTGTCAGTCTTAGTTCCTATTATCTCTGTGTGTTCACTGGTCTTTTTTGAGTTTGAACTGCTTGAGATATGACAGAATACCCAGAAATTATTTTAGGGAAATTGTTCCTTGGAAAATTTACCATAAAAGAAAATTGGTATACAACAGGATAGAAGGAGGAACTATGATTTTTATATCTAAAAGATCATGATGTCATGTACTTCAGGAGAGACCAAGAATTAAAAAGAATGGCATGGTAAATCTTCCTAATGTGTTTTAGTACTTGATGAAAGAGACTGAAGAAGATAAAGGCAGGCTCTTCTCAATCATTCCAATTAAAAGACGAGAGACAATATGCATAATTTTAAACACAACAAATTCCATTTAAACCTAGGAATTACCCAGAGGTTGTGGAGCCTCCATGGCTGGAGATAATCAAAACATAACTGTGCAAGGCCAAAGAGTAACAAAGACAAGTCTAGACACACTCAGTGTCCCTTTCAACCTCAATGATTCTGTGATGTTAAGAGACTGAGACATGGATCTTGGGAGAGTCCTGTTTGGAAGCAGACTGAGTCTGTATTTGGCTGGAAAAGCAGCAGAATAGAAGAGGAAAAAGAAGAAAAAAGTGAGAGAATAGACAATACGATAAATGATACTTGGATTTTGATAAATTTTCAGAGCAGTTCTAAGAGGTGATTCAAATAAAGTGACACTGCTATAAAAACTGAGCATGATTACTCTTGGTGAAGATATCATACCCTAAAATGCACGTGCAATCTCTGGTTTTGTTTCAGAGAACGTCAAAGGCAGGGTTGTCGCATGAGGGGGGCAGAGCCGGAAAACAAGAATGACCATATGGACAGAAGGGGACAAATTTGGAGATGAGAGTGGAGGCAAGGCTATGACATAGGACTAAGGTCTGTGTGTGAGAAAGGATTGGAGACAGGTTTCTTACCTTTTTCTTACCTGAAAGTCGGTTCAAGGCCCATCAGGAATCAAGGCTGGAGACTCCAGGAACTGAAGACAAGTACACTTGCAGGATAGCTGGGGGAAGCAAACAAGGCTCAGATGTGAACTTAAATGGACAAACATTCAGAATAGGAGTGTGTGGACAGATGACAGTGTGCAGGGGGGTTAAGGACCACTTGTGTACACAGAGCCCTGACATGCTGAGACTTTCTGGGTTTGATGCTCAGCTTTCAAGATTTTTTTTCATTAAGCATTGTGCTGATATCACAAATCCTTAAAAGAACAAACAAAACACAATGATTCAATTCTGCTGACATTTACCTTGATCACCACTAGAATCCTTACTATTACTACTATTTGTGTCACTGATGGTAGGTTTTTGGCACCAATAGAGACAAGGTCTCAGCCTTTACTCTAATGGATCAGTTCATCTGCACTCCATTGTTTACAGGTGTAAGACATGCAGTTACCTAGTCAGAATAAAGACCTGTGAAGAATAAAAGAATATTCTCCCCCAAAAAAAGAGCAGAAATTTTCCCCATTATACTGTATGTAATATCCATGGAATGTTCATGAACAAAAATTATTTTCAAAATTAATTTTGTTTAGTTTTTCACTAGGTTATCAAAAAGTATATCCATGAGCAAATAAAAAAGTAGTTACCCTATTCTTTATTTCCAATATTGATATAGTTAATAATGCACATGTTTCTTATCATCTTATTGTCAGAACTTACTTGCATGACTCATTTCCAGAATAAAAGCAAATCTCTTCAGTCTCAGGCAAAACATCAATGCAGAGAATTTCATTCCCAACCTTTACACTAATAGGGAACTGACCCATAATAAAGACTATAATGCAAATTGTTTGATAAGATTAAGTAATGTCAACAACCTCCCTTCCCAAGTATTTCACTTTGAAGTATAGTTTGAAATCCTGAAGCTTCAGTTTATTATCCCATTTACTGAGCAGAAACATCTTGGGTGCAATAATAAAATACAGTTTTGCTTACACAGCAGTATAAGATTCTCAGTATTAACTCTAACACAGGAGCATTTTTCCTTTTTTGGATAATTCTCATTTTTGAAAATACATTTGCCACAACTGAATCCTTTTAGAAAAGTACTAAAAAAATTTCAAGTCCAAGACAATTATCAGTCATATGTGTAAATACTAACTGAATTTGAAAGAATGAGTTAGAGAAAAAAAAAAAAACCCAGGGATTTTTTTAACTTTCTGCTCTTTTTCCTGCCGTGAAAAGATAATACAGTTAAAAGGGTCACACTGAAGCAGGCATAAAAGTGAGAGATGTCAAAGGTATATTGGCATATTGTTGTGGTATTTCTGTATGTTCTTTTTTATATTCTGTCTAGAATTTGTTCCTTTGCTTTTAGAAGGAAATCCTCCCCACACACATATTGAAACAGGCAATAGTGACTCCTAGAAAAGTGAAGAACTCCATCAGTTATGTGAAGATCTATTAACAATATCCTATGTTTTTGAAAGATGAATTCAGTGTAGGATTAAATATTTAACAGATGTATTTTGCCCCAGATGCATCTGAAATAAGAAACAAATTCTAAAGGTTTTATTCCACGTAACAGGCAGAGACTGATGACTCATTTCCTGACACCATTGAAATTAGCATTAATATTTATCAAGCAAAAGGTGTAGTTACAAACTTTGGGTTTATAATCCATTTAAATTCAATTAAAGTGTCAGCTATTAACCAGAATTAGTTATTCTGCAAGCATGCATCCACTCAAAGGTCACATTCAGTGAATCGTGCTGTTCTCTGGCATTTTGTACAACTGAGATAAAATACTTTGTGGCTCCATCTATTATGAATATAGTACTACTGTATAATATTTTCTGTATTTAGATCTGGTTAGTTGAGAAGTTCATTAGTCTAGTTCACTTATTTTAGTGAAGTCAACAGATGATTGTTCAGGGGAAGGAACAGGAAATTAGGAGCATCTCAAACTATGTCACTCCTCAGTAGTTGTTTGAAACCTACATTGAATATTTTGCCTCCATGCCTGCCAGCCTAAAACAGTATTTAAACCATGAACAGAAGAAGCCCATAATGAATAACAAAAGTCAAGGGAACTATCAAACAAAAATCAAGGGTTTGTTTATGAGGAAAACTTTAGGCAATAAAATAGGACCAACTCTTTGAAGGAACAAGATTCAAATATGAGCCCTCTCAAAAATATCTCTAGAAGTTTTGATATTTTTATTCTCATAATAGACCAGTGTGGAAGAATTTTTAAAAAACATTTCTCTAAGGACTTGCCAGTATAAATAAGAAAAACAAATAGAAATTTTGTTTTGAGGAGACTGTTCTATCCCTGGATTGCACTTATGACAGTGCAAGAAGAAACACATTTGGGACATTCAAGGAGAGAACTATTCAGACACCAGCCTAGGAACAGGAGAAGTGGCAAAATTCCACTAAGGAACATTGAAAGGCAAAACTTCTGTAATACAGGATGTGGAGACAACAGCTAAAGGTAAATCATATCCTTTCATACTAACTCTTGACATTTTTTGGATTAAGGGTCAAGAATTCTTTACGTTTGAAGAGCTGTGTTTTCATAGAAATGAATTATTGTTCACACAATGCATCCACACATGGGATTTAACTACAAATATGAATTGAATTTTCAAGGATGAATTCTGCACTTGCATGGGTGCTAGAACTATGAAACAAAGCTTAAGCCACCATATTGTCTCATTATCTTTTAGTTTCTTATACTACCTTCTACCTAATGGTCACTCAGAACTCAGCACATGTGGCATGACTTACCTGTCTTGTATGGGTTAATCTTGTCATAACCACTCTGCCAGAACAAAAGCACCCCACACTTGGACTGGGTCCAAGTCTTTTGCAGTGCTTTTTTTATCTCAGTGATGACTTCAGCCCTTGCTGCAAACAGTACAGTTGTGCCTAAAGGGTGGTACTGGATGTTCCCATAAAGCTACTGACTGCTATCACAAAGCTTTTGTGCATCTCTTTTTATGGAGTCTAGATAACTGGATGACTTACAAATGAAACCTTGAATTCAAGGGTGGGGAAAAATGCATGAAGTTTGCAGAAGTAGCCTTCAAAGCACGAAAGCTGCACCACTGATGTAGAGATAAAATACACTTTCCTCTATTCATGAGGTCAAATCTCACCAGTAAAGGAAAATATATGCATGGCAATGTGTTAAAAGTCACAACTGTACATTTCAGTCCCTCTGGTTTCATGAGATATTACCCATTTTTGATTTTCAGTCACTTCTCCCTTTGCTGCTTCTCAGCTGGCTATGGCTTAAAGACACATAAGACACAGTTGGTTGGGTTACCCTATCACTCAGCTGGACCTTTACAATGTATTCTGTAAAATAATTTGTTCAATTTGGAAGGCTGGCTATAGAAAATAAATATGTACTATATAAAATCACTCTTTCTATTAAAGCAAAAAAAGCAATACTGTGTATGAAAAATTTTGTTGCAGTTCCAGCAGTGTAAATTATCTGAAAGCCATTAGGGCATTTCTCTTTGAAGGTTATTGTACATAAAATGCATTATTAACTTACTAAATGTTATTGAAATGTACAGTTAAAATAATGTGATTAAAAGACAGCGACTCTAAACTCAAATTGTCCTTTCCATTACAGAGTTTTCTTTTTTTAACAGACTATAGAGGCATTTAGTTTACTAGCAGAAAAAATGTTCATTATAAAAAAAAATTCTCTTCCAGCTGGAATTATTCAGTTATGGTAAAATCTTTCAAGCATTCAAGGAATAAAGAATAAATCTGAATCAGAGGTATTAAAATGTGTTTCAGCATTTTAATCTACTGATGGTAGAAGCTGATTTGTGGAAAATCATAGAATCACAGAATCATTTAGGTTGGAGAATACATCTAAGATCATCCAGTCTGACATTAACCTGGCACTGCCAAGTCCACCACTAAACCATGTCCCTCAGTGCCACATTTACACATCCTCCAAATATCTTCACAGTGACTCTACAACTTCTTTGGGCAGCCTGTTCCAATGCTTGACAACTGATTTGGTGAAGAAATTTTTCCCATTATCCAACCAAAATCTTCCCTGGCACATCTTGATGCCATTTCTTTTTGTCTTACCACTTGTTTCTTGGGAGAAGAGACCCACACCCAGCTCACAACAACCTCCTTTCAGGTAGTTATAGAGAGCGAAAAGGTCCTATGAGTATGTCACCCCACAGAGGCATCTTCAACTCAGAAGGAAAGCAGTAGACCAACAGGGATGCTGGACCTTGCAAAGCTCTAGTTGAATCCTTGTACAGAAGATGATGACAAGCATAAGTGTTATATGGTTATACAGCTGTCTGCTTTTGTGCCAGTGCTGAGCAAAAATCCCTCACACTTGTGGCTGGCGGTATCCGTAAGCTACATTCAAACACAGAGCCACGCACGTGAACCCTCACTGTATATCAACACTATTAGGGGCAGCATCTTGCAAACACACTCTGTCTTTCTTTTTTGAGAGAAGGGAATCTGATTGAGTGACAAGAAAGTTACAGTTCCCTAGGCGGGTTCCTTCTTAGGATGGTCAAGGTGTCACTGCTGCAGAAAATATCTTGGCATATACTCACTCTTGATTCAATCTAGAAGAGGATGCAAAGGGTGTTCAGAGGTGACAGATTACCACATTTGGGCACTCTGGCAGCTTTCAGACTTCAGGAAATTAACATAGCTCATGAAAACTTGGTTTTGCTTATTTCCATGTAATCAAATCTTAAAAACCCCCTAACTTCATTTTTTCATTTTACTTATCCCCTGCAAACCTTCTCTTGCAAAACCTCTACTTCTTTCAGAATATCACGTTTTGGAAAGGATGTGAATATCCTCTCTCTACTAACACATGACTTGAACGTCACCATTGTATTTATTCTAGTGTGTGTTTATATTGGGCTAGTAAGAGCCAGAGCGTGGCACACTACTTGTGTCCTGTGCCACATAAAAGAAAGCAGTGTCTGACTCAATGACCTTGCAGCATAGTCAATGAAATTCTTCATTTGCCAATGTGTGTTGTTGAGTGACTCTATGGAAGACATATATGTTCATGTGTAAAGTCGAAGAGGGAAAGCCTGGAATTTCTTGCATATACTCGAATAACTCAAGTAAAACAACTTTGGTGATCTGTGAAGTGTCAATTCACAAGGGCTTTGAAACAAATCAAGCCTTTTATATCACCTGGGAAAATCCACTAAGTTTTACCCTGCTCCCTGCAGTAAACAATGGAATTATGGAATGAATTATTTACAGCTTTAGAGGTCTCCATCTGTTCTAATTTTGCACTACTAACATTGTATATGCAGTTCTTTATACCTCACTTGATCTGGTATCTGTCTCCCATTCTTAATAATTCACTTCCAGCTTCATAATCTGTTAAAAAGCAGACAATTCCCAAACTGATGTCTACAAGAGCTGTTCAGTGATCTTTGTGTATATAAACCTCTGGCTAACCATACAAATGTTACAACCAGATAAGTAAAGTTGTAAATTTCTAGACAGCTTTGAAATCATTAGCCTTATTTACAACATTGTTACAACAGCTGTTATGCATCTGAAACTTGAGAGTTGGTGGCAATTGTATAATACACTAGTCAAGAATATGTTTTAAATAATCAAAACTGTATTGAAAACTGGTTCAAAATATGTACATATTTTTACATTAAGACTTGGAAAGAAATATAGAAATTCTTTCTGTTTGTTTTGGTGTTACTAATAGTGAATTAGATATGCACAGCATTCAAGAGTAATCTCCTCTTGTCTTTTTAGCAGCTCTAGTTTTCTCACTCTTTCCTGACTGTAAAACAGGCCATGTGAAACATACGATCAAAGGAAAAACTAATACTTCTTTCAAGAACAGTACATATGATACATTCATTGAGTTTATCAACTTCAGTCGCAGGTGTTCACAAATTACAGAGAGGAAAGCAACCAAAAGATTCTTCTTTAAAAATAAGCAATGAGGAATGACAGATTTCAGATTTTAAATGGAGAAACATCACGCAATATCTTAATGTTTTTAGACATGGAGTGTAGACGGTCATATCTCCTGTTCCTTTTACCCTAATCCTAGTCAAACATATGCCAAAAGCCTGAGTTTGGGCAAATGTTCAAGCCATTGTACTTCATCTGAACTCGTTTATTCAAGGAGCAATGAGCAACTGCTAATACTGTGGTGGTCTCTTGGGTCAGCAGGCCACTCTTTGTTGCTGCTGGCTGTCATTGTCAGCAAATGGACAGCAATATCCCCAAGGAAAAAGGAACTCACATTCCTGGTTTTATTAGGCTACCTTCTAGTGGTTTTCTTGCATGCTGTGTTTCACTGCAGCTGTGACTGCAGTGTCTTGCACTGAACGATGTGTATTTCACGAAATTCCTGTTACCAGTACTGCCACCTCTACTGGGCAGTTTTCAACTGTATATTTATTTACTCCAGAGTTGTGTCTATGCCTTGGTATGCAATTTAAATTAGATCATCTTCTTTTCAGATTCTTGTTCAAGATTAACTGTTTTAACTGACTGAAAAATATCTCTGTGCCTTGGCAGTATCCAGAGCCTATGTGGACAAATTAGACTAGACAGTCTGTGCTCTCACTGACATTAAATGTGGGGTTTTGTTTGGGATTTTTTAATATTTGCGTAGCAAACCAATTTACTCTCTGTTTGTTGCTTTACTTACATATGATTCACTTTTCACGTGTGGTAGGGAAAACTACACAAAAATTACAAATCCTTCAACCATTTAGCCCAATGACACACATTCCATTCTGAGAATTTATGGGATAGGTTGGTTCAGAGTAGCAACCTCTTGGACTGAAGTGGATGAACAAGCCCTTCATATTTGGGTAAATTATTCTTATAATAGAACCTTTTCAGGCATTATTTCATTGTCATACTTGACTTTTTGCTTTTAAATGTGTTGATATATATACTTTCTCAATGGATATTTGTGAATGAAAGGCACACTATCCAGTGGTTTTTTTTCCCTGTGATCTCTCTTTTTGGCTAAATCTTAAATGTTAGGGAGTCTTGTTGTGTATGTTGTCATTGTGTATGTTATTACATCAAGCGATACGTTCAAAACTTTTTGCAACATGAGAGAAGAACAAACTTTAAAACTTTCTGTTGTTAAGCATATGTTGACAAAAAAATTATTCTTTCATATATCTTGTCTTGGGTTAGGTAACCAAAATATCTGTATTCTATTTCATCTGTTGTAAAAGCAGATATTTCTTTATCTCTTGTAACTCCGGGGGGAGGGGAGCAGATGCCTTCTGATAATGGGCCAGCTGTTAAAACCAGATGGGGCAGTGTTTCTTATCTCTTTCACCACCCATCCATCCTCCAGGGAAATATCTTCTGCTAATGGGCCATTAAGGCTCACCAATGACATGACACATTGCATCATCCCATTGTGAGATTCTCCACCCAGTGTGGGGGGAGCCAACTATTCCTATCTGGATAAAATCTGAGACTCAGGAACACCAGGCATCTGGTTTTTCACCAGAGGAGGACTGGACTCACCTCACTGCCACTGGACTTTTCTACAGGATCATCTCTGCTCCACAGAACCACATCTGTTACTCCAGAAGCATTCATTTGGACTGTTTCCAACACCCTGACCAACAGGCTGTCAGGTCGTATCCCTGACCCTGTCAGGGTTCTCCAGGACTTTTTGTTTTGCTTGCTTGCTTGTCTTTGTACTACTGCATTTGTATTTTTTTTTTTAATTCCTATTAAAGAACTGCTACTTCTATTCCCATATCTTTGCCTGAAAGCCCCTAATTGCAAAATTATAATAATTTGGAGGGGAGGGAGGGGGGTGACATTCTCCATTCCAAGGGAAGCTCTAGCTTTCCCTGGCAGACAACTGTCTTTCAAAACCAAGACATAGCTGAATGAAGGTATTGTTTTACTATGTGCCAAATCATATTCTTTCACCTCTAGTCCAAATTGAAATATTGTTAATACTGCAAGGCTGAATTCATCTCCATGTGAAACTTCTTCCATGTATACCTTAAAGAGGATGTACTGTTAATTCTGGGTTTTGTGTCTTAGGGATACCTATCAATTTCTCTGTTCTGTAAGTTACTTTCAGGAAATTTAGGCAGATGAAATGACCTCTTCTAATTTTATGTTAAGAGCCCAGTCTGCCAGAGAGGTACAGTATATTTGTCTGTTCTTTTTTTTTTCCATAAATAACTGAATTTTTTTTTCCTTAGTACTACATTAAGAATGGGAGCATAGAGAAGTTATTTAAATTTCTGACACTCAATAAAAGTCGGAGTTGCAGGTAGGTCCACTGCCAAGTTCTGTCTCTAGTGAATCACCATGTGGAACTGCATGGGGTGCCTCACAGAGAGGTGGAGCCAGGAAGCAGCTGGATGGCGACTTTGCAGTTGGCCAAGGCTAACTCGCCACAGGCACTGAAAAGGATTTCTGTGTAACAACAGCCTTGAAACTAACACTTGTCACCACAACTACTCACTAGGAAGAAATGTTTGCACATGCATGTAGCTAGTTGATTGTTTTTAATTGATGCTACTTTGCTTCAAGCCAGATATCACTGTTTCACAGAGAAACAGACAACCCATTGCATCCTCCATCATCAGTGACCTAAATTACAGGTATATCATGTGTATCTTTATAGACAACTGTACCTTTCCACACGTTTTACGAAAAATCTGGTGGAAAGAATACAAATATTCTTCATTCCATATGGGGCATTTTTTTGCTATAGTTGAATACAGTTACTCTTCCAGTGCATATCAAAAAATGTAGGGAAAAAATCTTCAATATTTTCGATTTTAGTTAATTTACTGATTTAAAGACCTCCCTATCTGTAGACATCATTCATTTGGAAAGAACAAATGAAAACAGGTTTAATAGGACAGATTTAGATAACACACTCATAGCAATTGTAAAGTCAGCTCAAGCTGCTTTGTAAGAGACATTCACTGTCTCATTGATGGTACAATGAGAAAAGAGATAGAAAAAATCACTAGGAAAAAGAAGATAATATCTCTGATACACATATAAATATTGCCAGGTTCCAGGATACTTTAGAATAAGCAATTAAAATTTTTGACTCCTATATATATATAATTATTACAAATTAGATCATAAAATAGACAATATATGAAAGTAGACAAAATATGAAAATCACAAATCATAATATACAAAAAGAAAAGTGAAGAGTGAATAAAAGATTCTAATTTAAGGATAAGGGTTTGCTGATCAGTCTTCAATCAGTAAATGCATTTTAAGGTTATCTTGCTAGTTAGTCAATAATAGAATGTAATTTTTTCAATAATTACTATATCTAAGAAGTCTAGATCCAGTGATCTAGAACTTTTATTAATTGTGCATGAGTCACCATTAGGCAGTGACTTGAACATGATAGTCATATATTCCTTGAAAAATGGGTGTGCATATTGGCGAGATTTCACAGAGCTGTTTAAAAAAAATCAACACAAAGCTTACAGCTATGAACATGAATGGTGGATAAATACAGAAAAATTAAGATACTCCTTACATACAGTTAACAGAAGAAGCTAATTTAACTGAGTAAATTATTTGCTCATCTTCAGTCTTAAACAGTCTTGCTAAAATGACATTATTTTCAACTCTTCAAATTTTAAAATGATTAGGTTATTGAAGTTATGTTTCTATTCCCATTATGCCTGTAATAAACTTTTCTTACACTCAGCAGTTTTATCTGGCCCAATTATTTCTACAGTCTGTAAATACAGCCCTTACATTTTTGCCATCAAAAATGGCACTGAAACCTGCATGGCTAAAAAATTTATGCACTGTAACATTACTGAAATGAAACTGTAATGTTACCATAAATCTTCAGTATTTGGTATGAAAATGCACTCCCATATTATTTACTGATGCTTTTCATATATTTTTGTCTAAGATGTAAAAGGAACAGAAATCTGTGTGGTGATCACTTTACACCTCAGTTTTTTGCAAAGAGAAAATTGTACAAAATAGATGATCTATCTGCAATCATAATTGCTACCTGATAAGATTATTCAACTGCTAATTAAAGGTACTGAAACCTGGGAATTGTAAAGGATTAGAGATTCTGTAAAAACTACTATTCCTATTAGAAATTGTCATTCATACTCAGGAATGGGAAGACTCAGCGCATGCATTGTGAATACTTTTATGATATCAGTCTTGATGGGAAGATATATATACTGGAAATTACAAAAAACTTAAGAAAGTATGTGAGAACTAAAACCCCCTTGAAAGTACAGTACATAGTGAGACCTAAGCCCAGAACATCTAAGATGTCTGAGTGTGTCCACATAACTAAAATATAATAAATATTTGATAACCTTTTTTACTTTAGTGGGAATACAAAGCATATAGTCTTCTAGGATGTCACAGTGTGCTTTTAGAGACAGAAATTCAGGCAGTGCACTTCTCTGGTGTAGTATGTTAGTTTACAAAAAATGCTTTTTACATCTATTTTTCACCATCGAGCAATACAAGATGGTTGATTTGTCTTTATAGCATTGGATACAGCACTCCAGCCGAAATCTCATAAAAGGAGAGTAGAGGAGCAGAATCCACTCTCTCTCTTGCTGCCCACGCTGCTTTGGATGCAGCCCTGGACACATTTGTCTTTCTGGGCTCTGAGTGCACATGGCTGGGTCATGTCCAGTCTTTCATCCACCAGCACCCCCAAATCCTTCTGGGCAGGGCTGCTCTGGATCTGCTTATCCCTCAGCCTGTGTTGGTACTTGGGATTACCCTGACCCAGGTGCAGCACCTTGCACTTGGTCTTGTTAAACGTGAAGAGATTCCCATGCGCCCACTTTTTGAGCTTGTCTGAGTCCCTCTGGATGGCATCCCATCCCTCAAGTGTGGCAACTGCACCACTCATCTTGGTAACATCTGCAAATTTGCTGAGGGTGCAGTCAACCCCTTTTTCTATGTCATTAATGAAGATAATAAATACAATTGGCCCCCACACCGATCCCAGAGGGACACCACTTATCACTGATGTCCATCAGGATTCTGAGCCTATGACCGCCACCATCTGGATATGATCACCCAAACGCTTTCTTATCCGTCTTACTGTTCATCCATCAAATCCTTCTCTCTCCAATATGGAGAATAGGATATTGTGGGGGACTGTGTCAAAGACTCTACAGAAGTCCAGATAAATGACATCCATAACCTTTACCTTGTCTGCTCATGCAGTCACTCCATCATAGAAGGCCATCAAGCTGATCAGCCAGGACTTGCCCTTGGTGAAGCTGTGCTGGTTGTTTCAAATCACCTCAATATACTCCAATCTAAATTCTAGGAGTTCCATGATATTCCCAGGCACAGAAGTAAGGCTGTCAGGTCAGTAGTTCCCAAGGTCCTCCTTTCCATTCATAATGAAGATGTATAAATCCATATGATCAAATTCTGGGGCCCAAAGGAACAACTTTCTCTCCCCTGCTTGTTGATTGTTGGTCGACCGTTGTTTCAACACGTGAGTCACTGTTAAATTCCTCTTTTTCAGGAATACTTTCAATATCAATACAGAAGCCTTACCTTCATTTGAAAATAATTCACTTTTATGCCAGTCAGAAATTTCAGAAAAAAAAAATGGATTAATTTATTGTGTTGATAGTCTAAGATCATTAGGATAGGATTGATAGGGAGTCTAAGTTCCTTTTGTGCTTCTAGACTGTCTTTATGTTCCTTAATAATTTACACAAATACAATTTTGATATTTTGCTACCTGCAGATCTGCAGATTGTGTTTAAATTACTTTATTTCAGTCTTGCATTTCAATTTCAGAAGAAATCTCATTTTTCATTAAAAGCATATTGAGCTTACTTGGCTAGAAAAGCAGCAAAAGGGGAAAATTGACAAATAAGAAATGTACCTATTTAGGAGGCTAAAAATTTTGAATTAAGAGCTTGATAAATTCTCGCGTATATTATGCACCATGTGCACATTATTTACTAAAGTAGACCGAGTCATTCTAAGAGGTTATTTGCATTTGAATTCAGCTCAATGCTTCATTTTATCATGGGGAGGTGTAAAGAGGCTTGTGAAAAACAAGAAATGATGTAAGACAAGAGTGTTCTTAAAGTTTTGGAAGATTTGATTAGTCTTTTCGATTCTTTATTGCTCTTGTACATTTGTCCTAATCTTTAAAGCATTTCAAATGGATAATAAAAATACAATGAAAAACAGGAAAAATGTCAGAGAATCTAAAGCAATGAAAATGAGTGTATTTTTAAGAATTCAAAGGAACTTACAAATATTTACCTTAACTGTTAATGTGGCCTACTTTTTTTTGCAATTGAGTTTAAACAAGCAGTATTTACAGTTTATCAAGGAAAAAGAATAATGATGTTATTATTATTATTATTATTATTATTGTTGTTGTTGTTGTTGTTGTTACTTACCACCTTATCCAGACAGCCTTAAGAAAAAGGAGAGGGAACAAACTGCATGAACCTCAAAGTGTTGAGCCAAACAAGAGGCACAGGATGTCAATTACTTGCATATGGATAATGGTGTCCATCAAGTTTGCTAGAAGTCTTTTCAATCAGAAGAAAAATATCAAAGCCTTGTAATGATTGTAAATTTCATGGCTCTCCTATTCTCATGAGCTAGTTCTGCTTTGGTTATTAAATCCACAGCCCATACAAAGGTTTCTTTGTATAAAAATCAATCTTTCTATTGGTGGTGCATGAAACCTACCTAGCAACATAAGGTATTAAGATCATCCATCAGCAGCCTTATAGCAATCAAAAAGGTTTCACCACTTTCTTCTGTTGGTTGGCTTTTCTAAAGCCCAAATAGAACTTTACTGGATATTCATATCTCAGAGAAACTGTGGCCATTAACTATGTTTCTGTACATATGAGAAAATGTTGACATTGCACTGGCAGGAATAGCACACATTAAAGCATTTTGCTTTCATTCCTAATATTTTCTTGACCAAGAAAGGACAGATTTTTAGAAACAGAGAATTGTCTCTCAAATTCCCTGTGTCATTGAGGTTCTTTGTTTTGTAAATTTACTGTTTCTAGATTGTGTAACAGGGAAGAGAAATATTACCTTGTTAGCATGTCTCTCTGTCTGATAAACAAATACAATTTGATGTGTGCTAAAAGAAGTGTGTGAGAGAAAATATATGTAGGTAAACAGTCATGTACTCATAAAATAAATGATTTCTTATGAAATAAAATTGAGGAAGTGAAGAAGTTAAATACAAACTGCAAAGTTTTAAATTTAATCTCAATAATAAAAAGGTTCATTCATTCTCTCCTAGTATTTCACTCATTCTCTATCTCAGAACTGAAAGGTCAACACATTGCTCACCATGTCACAGTCTTTTCTGCAGAATAATTTACCACATCAGTGACTAAAAATATAGTAGATCAAAGTATTTGAAGATAGTCACAATTATCTTGTTCCTTTGATTGCTCATGTTTGACCAAGCTAATTATTGCTGCTTTCCAGATTTACAGTAATTGCCAAAGCATGTTTTTAGAAGGATAGCTGTCAGAAGGGCAGAAGAAACAGCTCAGAGAACACTAATAGGACTTAAAACCAGCAACTTTTTAAAGGGGTGTGACCTGTCATACCAGAGAATCTCACTGCTGCATCTTAAATAAGAGCAGGGGAGTAGGGCCAGTAGTTGGATTTTGTGATTTGACTTGAAACTGATGACACTGCTTCAATCCACAGAATAACAAAACTTACATGGCAGAGATCATAGTATTTATGATTCACTGGCAGGAGTAGGTGTTGCCCCAAAGTTCATTTCAATACTTCACTGCCAAAATATATCTTGATGCATACCCAGATCTACAAGTTTAAAAAAAGAAAGACTCATTTTCAATTACATATATTTGTTTATGCTCAGTAGGCCCTTGATTTTAAAGAGCAACCAACTGATACCGTTTTGTATAAACCCTGGAAAAAATCTGAGGATGGCATAGCTAAATCCTGCAGAAAGTGACACAGAAATAAAATTGCTAGAAGCTTTGGTGGGAAGACCAGTTAATAGCTTACTTCTTCCCACTGTAAATTAAACACAATTCCAAATTTCTTATTAGATCAGCTACAGCGTATTGCAGTATCTTTAATTTTTAATATCAGATTATCAACATTCATGAAGCAAACTGTTTGCAGTCAAACCTTAATCAAGAAATATTTTTTTAAAAATAAGACCATAAATTTAAAATTCTACTAGCTTCAAAGATATTACTCTTCCCTTAGACATCAAAGGCAATAAAAAGAAGTTAAACTTGAGAAGCACATTCTTTAAAAAGCTTTGTTTTGTCCTTTAAACACACAAAGATACTGCTGAAAGCTGCAGCAACATAACTCTTCTAAACCTACATTCCCTGTTTCCCAGCAATACTGAGTAAATTGCTGATGTGACATGGTAAAGAAGGAAATTTTTAGAATTTAATATCTTAATATTGTCATTATTACAAGTTATATTGTCATTACTACAATTCTCATAGCAATTAAGCTGCTGCTATTACCTAAGTAAAGAAGACTCTTAGAAACAAGTCCATAATATAAGTCAAAACATAATATAGTTCCAGCCATGACTGAGATTTAAAGTTGCAAAAGTGATCCATCTTAATGCAGTAATTTGCACAAGGAAAACCCTGACAAATCCCAGGCCAAGGTTATGGGAGACAGATCCAGCTCTACCTGCAACCTGATACAGTTTAAATTCTCCATCTGAATATCCTCAAAGACTGTTGGCCATTACAGGTGAAAGACGGAAATTGGTGATTTTTGTTAAAATATTCAAAGAGCACTAGACCAGAGAAAGGAATTGAGAACAGCAGTAAGCATGACTTCAAAGATTAATGATTAAGCAGGTAGGATCAAAAGAATCATTGCTGTCAAGCACTATTCAAAGGACTGGTAACATTCTTTGTGCAGTGACTTCATTTGAGACCTATGCTCAAATTTCCTATTGAGGACCTTATTTTTGTCACACTTTGACCACCCCATTTCGTCTAGCAGTGAGCCAAAGAGGAAAGGAAGTGAAAGATGTGCTCTGAAGACTCAGTATTGAGACTAGCAAAAGTCCATTGGAAGTGCAGGCTTTGTGTACACTACAGAGTATTATTCTTGTGATTAGTTGGTTGCTTATATGCTCATTTTATTTCTTAAAATTCCAATGTATTCTCTATCAACATATCACATGAGAACTTTTGCTTTACTTACCTAATTTTCTGACAATTTTTATAGTATTTCTGATTCTGCAGGATACACCTAAAATAGGAATGTATTGTTGCCAACATCTAATTTGTATTGACTGCACTTTGTAGAAAGGTTATGAAATTTTATGGTACTAAAACATTTAGCTAAGCACCAAAACTCAGCTCCCAAGCACTTGTCTTACAGGTAATATGAATTACTTTCTTCTGACATATCAGTGATTTTATTCCATTTTCTTGGATATCATTAACACATTTAAGTGCTACAGCTAATAATGAAATCCTAAGACTGGGTATCACTGTGCCACTGGAAGTACTGATCAATCAGTATCTAGGCAGAGATGAAGCCAATTTACTTTAATATCATTGAAAATAGTCTGCCTATACAAGATGTATGAGCTATTTAACAGCTTCAATACCCCCTCTATTGGATTAGTGTATTTTATCTGTTCTCTACAGAAGATGCAGTGCAGTAGTGTCTGAAAAATCAGGTATGGTATTTAGTGATATTTTAATACCTTTGGGGTACTCATCTAAACAGAAATTCCAATTCTGATCTAATTAGTTATGGGAATAAGCTAAATGTGGGAATGATTTTCCATTTTTAATACACTGAGCTCAGTGAAACAATGACAGTAAAGGTAATGGGGTGAAACTGCTCATATTGCTGCTTTCAGAGGATTCTTTTAATATGACCCTTTTCAGCTAGACCACACAAGTCTCATTAATAGCATTGTATTACTGTGACTTTATTTATTGCAGAATTAAGAAAAAACAAATACCTATATTTTTTAATAAGTTCTTCCTTACAAACAAAACTGCTTGCTATGAATGAACACCACATTGAGACTATTCATAATATAACTGCTACAAAATACATGGATTTTTTCCAGGCGGGGTTGATCTTGTAGTGACATTGGTTCTATAATTTGTTGGGAAAACCCTTCAGGAGCCTTGTTCTTGCATACGGTGCTGGAAGACCTCTTTTCTACTAAGCCCTCATTCTCAGCAGATCCTTACAGGGTTGCAAAGACAATTTACTCTCTCTGGGATTCAAACAGAATGGCAAAGGTTATTATTTCTAAAGCAGAGGTAGAATAAATCATTCCACAAATGAGGACAATTTAAGCCAGCTTTCTAATTCTTGGAGTGAAAGTTACATGAGAGAATTGTCTCAATCATTTCTACTTGGATTTAATGCTAGGGTTTGAAAAAACTGGATAAGCATCTCTTTGCAGTATTGATGTTGATTTACAATAGCACCTGGAACACTGGTAATGACCCAAAAGACTGAAATAAAACAAATATTGTGATCATATTTTGAAAGAGAGATACAGGCAAGAGAAATGGTCTGACGGGGACATAATCAGCACAAGAAATTAAAGTCCAAAATCTTGCACACGGGGAGGAGCAACCTGATGCACTGCTGTAGGCTGGGAACATCCAGCTTGAAAGCAACTTTGCAGAAAATAACCTGGGGTTTGTGGTGGACACCTGGTTGAACATGTCTGACCAGGAAATTTTTTGAGTCCCCCTCCCTGGAGATATTTCAGATGTGTAGTGGTGGCACTTAGGGATACAGTTCACTGATGGACTTGGCGGTGCTGGGTTAATGGTTGGACTCAGTGATCTTAAGGGTCTTTTCCAACATAAATGAATCTATGAGCTCATGATATGCACTTGCCACAAAGAATCCTGATGATCTTCTGAGCATCCTTAAGCAAAGCATTGCCAGCAGTTCAAAGGATGTGATCTTTCCCCTTTATTAAGCACTGGTGAGACCATGTCTGATGCCCTGGGTCAAGTTCTGGACATCCAATGACTGTGACGGTGAGGATTGAATGACAAATCTGTGACTGCTCAGTCTTGACAGTAGGCAGCTTAGAGGAGATCCTAATGTCTTGTATAAATGCCTCAGAAGAAGATGGATGCAGGCTCTTTTCCATGGTGCCCAGTAGCAGGACCAGAGACAATGGGCACAAACTGGAACACAGGAGGTTCCCCCTGAGGATCAGAAAACACATTTTTTGTGTGAAGGTGAGCAAGTTCTGGCAAAGGTTGCCCAGAGAGATTGTGGAATATCTGTCCTTAAAAATATTCTAAATCCATCTGGACACTGGTCCTGGTAAATTAGCTCAATCTAAGTGGCCCACTCGAGCAGAGAGGTTGGACCAAATGACCTCCAGACAACCCTGCAAACCTCAACAGTTCTGTACTTCTGAAACTGACAATATTTTTTTAGTTCTGTCAGTTTAACATTCACCTTAGGAAAAAAAAATGTACATATAAATGAAATACATTGTGAATAGCTCATGTGTGTTTTAGCTGTTCATTTCATATTGCATCGTCCAATCCTTAAAGATGAGTGTGTCCAAACCGTGTGGATTCTTGTGGAAAAAGACAGTGGATGGCTTTTTCTCTTTAAATTGTCTGACCCTTCTAACAGAAAGACTTAAATATGGGACAGAAAAAGCAGAAGAATTATTTTTTTATCACAAAATTATATACCAGTTTTAGCAATGATCAGAAAAGGAGTTATAGATACTGTTTACAGATAACTCAAAAATTGAAGGAATGATAAATAAAGGAGAGAAAAAATCAGCAAGACAAAACATTCTGAGCTTCAATACAGGCGAGTATAAATCAAAATTTTTAAAAGAAGAAGGCTTGCCATGGATATCTGACAGAAAATATTGTCTCTGATGAAGCCTTGTTAAGAGTTGTAAACTTTCATAAACTTCATTGTGACCTAGAAAAAGTCTACAACATTGTTGTGTAAAGATGTTCATTGAGACATACAATGATAAAGACAGACTAACTGAATTAGACGGAGTCCTACCAACCAATATTCCTAAAAGTTGTCAAGTTGTCCCAGTGGTAAAATCCTACAGTCAAACAGAAACAAACTATAAATAGTCAAATGAGTGAAAATCTTAGTGACAGATTTTCTCATATTACCTTATTTGGGTTGTTAAGGGAGACTTCACTGTGGTTTGTGTTTTCTGGAAGCAGCATAGATTGACGTCAGTTCCAGACAACATTGACTTTGTTGACAGAATCCTGTCAACCTCTTTCACAGTTGCCAAGCCAACTCTAGGCTATCACAGGCAGAGAGAGAAATAAAGACAAAATCTGAAAACCAGTTTCTACCATATTGCCTTCTCTCTGCTCCACACGGGAAGGGAGACTTGACTCTTACTATCACTCCGTACTCCACAGGTCTTTCTGCTTCCCCTCCTTATTTCTCATGTTTTTCTTAGTCTCACACTTTTTGTACTCCACTATGAAAATCCAACCTCAGATGTTAAAAGACTTCATTCCTTACATTATTGTTTAGTGCAGGCATACAGAAAAAGAGAATATCTTGAAAAACACCTTTGTATACATTCATCAGGATTCAGGAGACCGTTGTTTCCAGAAGTAAAGTTGTGGGTGAAGGTGTAAAGGTGAAGGTGTACAACTGAATTTGCAGGCAAGCCCCTTTCCATATTTAATTCAGTGTTTCTGGCTTTCTCTTTTATGTGCATGTTTATTTTATGATAAAAAAACAAGATCAGAGTTTTACAGTGACCAGGAAAACAACATCCAGCTTATTTTTAAGTGACTTCCTCATTATTCAGGAAGACTAATTATAAGTACTCTAATACTATTGGAAAAGATGCAAGACCCTTGGCTTCCTTGAAAAGTAATAATAAGTCTTAAAAAGAAATCCTTACTTAATATATCACATTTTGGTACCATAAAGTTTTATTTATCTGCACCTTTACTGAAGAGGATTCTAAAAAAAAAAATTTACCAGTTGCTATGCAACTAAGCAAATTGAGTTCTGTGCATTTGAAATGCCAGAAGTTACTTAACCATTTAATATAAATGCTATATATTGAATATTGTACATAAGTGAGTTAAATTGATATTGTGATTCTTCTAGGCCAATTCATTTAATCAGAAGTACTACAGCATATCTAAGTGCAATGATTGTCCCAAAGGAATAAAGCAATACCCTGATTTATAAACATGTAAACTTCAAATGGCAGCAGCTGGAGTCCCGTGTGTCTCAAACTGGGAGTGCAGCCAATACTGAGCACAGTCATGGTGTCACAGCAAAAGATGAATGTTAATACATGGTAGCAGCATAAGTAGTGAAGAAATCAGAATCATTAAATCTCTGGGAAATATTTAGGGAAGTATATCTTCCAGTTTTGTATAATGGGAAAAAGAATAATTTTCTTAATCCTAGTCCTTACATAAATGCAATGAGAAAGAATCTTATAATTAGCAAGAGCACTGCAGGAGCCTGTGGCTAAAAACTGACAGTGGAAAAGCACAAACCACAATAAACATGCTCGATTGTAGCATGTATGATATTTAACCATTAAACCAACTTTTTTTCAAAAGTAAGGTTAGAAACCTTTTTCTATAGTGTTTAAATTGTGATAGAAATACAAGTATACTCCTGTCTTAGACCTGAAATCGACTACATTGTCACAGCTGTCCATACTACTTTTCCAGCCTGTGATCTGAGCAGTGGCCAGTGTGGAACGCATATGAAACAAGGTTCAGAATCCAAAACAATTACACTTTTTTTGTTTAATTCATCCTCCAGCCCTTTGTGGGAAATAAATAAATTATTCTTTAGCTTCAGCTTCATAACACAACATTCCTTTTAGGTTGCAGGACAGACTTGGACTAGAGTAGAAATCAGATAAATTACATCACACAATCTTTCTGCTGCCCCCACAGAAGACTTTGTAACATTCCCAGAAAATCTGACTCAATTTTCTCCAAAATATCACTTAAATCACTTATGCTGTACTATGGAGTCTTCTTTTTTTTTTTTTTTTCTTTTTTTTTTTTTTTACATAGTCTTCCATATTTCACCTTCTAGAGTCTAACTGCAAGAATTGATGAAGATTAGTGCTTATAGTTAAGAAAATCTATCTTTTATAGATAAATTTAATTTCATTTAAACTTCAATAGTTGTACCATGCTAAAAGCATTTCCTTTGGCATGGTACAACTATTTCACCTCAACTTCATACACTACAAAATTAAAGGATTCATTGTAAATAGTTTTCAAATCCACGTGTAACAACATGCATATATCTGTATTATATTCATTGTGATAACTTAGATGGTGCTACTCAAATAGACAATGCAATTTTTCATAGTTAAAAGGATTTATACAGAACAGTGGACAGTGTATTTTTATGTTTAAGAGGTAGCAGTCTCATTTGCATAATGTGAACACATCCAGGCACCAGTAATGTAATATTTCTGTTGTATATAATTTTTTTTACATTGAATGATACAATTTCTAAAACCTTATTGCTTACAAACATTTATTCAAGGTCACATTCTGGGATACAACTAATACTAAGTACGTGATCTGAAGTCAACAACAGGCAAGGTGGGGCTGGAAGGGTACAAACATCACATCAGAGATACATAAAGCTAACTCAAAGAACTAAGAATAAAACATTTTTCTCTTTTGTGACATTTGTATGTCATCTTTACTTTAGCATCCAGACCTCAGATTCCACAGAACTAACTTAGGCCTAATGTATGAGCAAGCCAGGATTGCTGACTCAGCAGCTGTCAGTCTCCTCCAGCCCAATGATTATTCTCTAGACAAAACTTAATTTGCCTTCCTGTAAAGATCCTGCATCCTCTCTAGGACTACAGAGTGTTGATCTTGACACATATTTATCTTCTTCTCTTTCTGAAAAAAATGCCCTATTCAAATGCATCAGCAGTTTTGAACTTGCAGTTGTGAGGTGAGTATGTGATAGAGACTCAAAACTGTCTGTGAATAGAGCTGGTAGGTCAATGGGAGTCTCCATTTCTAGCACCTCTGTATCAAAAGTAGATGCAATTTCTACACAAGCATCTGTGAAAATGTTTAATTAAGATATGTTTAGGTTACATCCATACTTTTTAGTGATTCATCCATCCTTCTTGAATGGCTACACAGTATTTATGCCTCTATTAATTGATGATGTTCAGCTAACTGGTGTAATGCAAAATAAATCTGGAAGAAAGGAATCTGGATCTGATGCAGAAAAAGTCCAGAATTCATAGCAAGTACAAGGGGAGAGACAGAATAGTCCCAGAAAGGACTACCTTCTTTCAAGAAAATTTTGTTATTTCTTAGTCTTTACATTAAGATACATAGTTAGAGGTATGATATTATCCAAGGCTAAAAGAAATTTTTAGTTCTATTCTCAATTCTGATTTAGCACAAGCTAACTAGATTTGTGTAGGAGGTTGATGGTATTTCTGTTTGTCATAGTATTATTCATGTTCTGCCCACTAAAAGTCAGCAGTGGTGTTCCTGTTCCTTGTTTAGGCCTGGGGAGGTGCTGTAGCTGGCACAGGATTAGATTTTTGCTTTTGCTACAATTTATTACACTTACTTTGCAAGGTCAGTTTGAATAGCTGAGGAAGGCTTGAATATCAGGCTCCAACTTTGTAGAAAATATATAAATATAAAAACTAGCTATCTATGTCACAGCTGGAGAACATTTTTAACATTGAACTTGCTGCCAGCACTTAATGAATAACAGAGAATTTGCCTAAACATATAATTCTGTATCATTATTAACACAGTTTACTTCCTGTGGAAAGTTTACAAACTCAATGTAAGTAGCCGCTGGCTATTTTCATAGCTATTAAATAAAACATCTTAAAGAATTAAAAGAATAGATACCATTCTATTTTACTTACAAATTTTAGACAAGAATGTCAGGTTTTGATAGGAAATGTCCTTCCCCTTATCTTATGCACAGATAAATCCCACTTTACATATTTTGGCCCCCTCAGAATTTGTAGTGTACTGCGGAGGGCATGTATGTTCAGTTGGTTAGACACAGCTATAAGTAAGTCAGCAATGAGTAATACTAGAAAGAAAATTTTTAAAAATCCAGTGAATTGAATCCAGTTAAATCCAAATGGAACAGACTAAAAGGGATAGTTTGACCTGACACAGGCTTCACAAGGAAATAAAAAATGAAGAGAAATACTATACAGCTTTTTGGTAGTCAGTAATACAGCTCAATATTTATCTTTTCTATTGGTGCAACCTTGTTGATTTCTCCGCTGAAAATTTAGATGTCAATAATGTTATTTAGGTAGAGAAGCTTTTAGCACACTGTTGACTATTCCATTTAATGATGCTACTCTTCACAGCTTTTATTTCAAGTGTAAATAGAAGGTGTATTTTCCACTGATTCTTGTCCTGTCTAATGTGAATATTTACTGAACATCAAAGGAAAATAGCAATATTCCCTGAAGCTGTGGTCTCAAAGGACATGAACTCTCTAAAGTGTTGTGCTTAGGATGTCATTGCAGCTTCTGCAAACATTGCAATGAATCCTTCTGCATCTGCAGATTTATGCCTTAATCCATTGCTGACTTAGTAATAATAATGAGACACAGTGATATGGCTGCAAATATAAAGCTAACATTACTTCCAGCTTGTTTTTCAGCTGACTTAGGGCATTTTTAAGCAGTGAATGCTGAGCGAAAATGGAGTTCAGAAGGGACCTGGACACAGGAGTTGAGCGCGCACTAAACTAAGAGAAAGTTTTCCAGCAATACCAATTTAGGAGGAGTCATTGATTCCCTCAAGGGTAGAGAGACTGTACAGAGAGATCTTGATAGAACGTAGAGCTATCACCAACCCTATGAAATTTAACAAGGACAAATGCTGGACAATTGCATCTGCAGCCGTGTAATCCTGCGTGTACATTTGGACTGGGAGCATAGCCCTGAAGAAAGGGATCTGGGAGTTTGGGTTGATTTTTAGCTCAGTAAGAGTCAACAGTTTGTGCTGGCAGCCAAAAGGGCCAACCACATCCTGGAGTGCCCTAGGCACAGCACAGCTGACTGCTCAGGAGATGCCATTGTCCCACCATGCCAGTTACTCCAGCTGCCTCAGCTTGACTAATGTGTGCATCCCAATAGAAGGAGGACATCCACTAGAATGTGTCCAAAGAAAGACAAAGAAGATGGTGAAAGGAATAGAGGGCACAAATTGCAAAGAGTGACTAAGGACACTGGGTTTGTCCAGCCTAGAGGCGAGGAGACTGCAGGGTGCCCTCATTGATGTTCAGAGCTTCCTCACTAAGGGGAGGAGAGAGGGAGGTGCTGAACTCTTCTCTCTGGTACCCAGTGACAAGACACAAGGGAATGGCCTAAAGTTTCATTAGAGGAAGTTCAGATGAGCTGTTAGGCAAAATTCTTCACTTGCAAGATGGTTGGGCACTGGAACAAGTTCACCAGGGAAGAAGTCACAACCCTAAACCTTCCAGCATTCAAGAGGCACTCAAACAGTGCTTTAAGATACATAGTTTAACTTACAGGCTGCCCTGTGTGGAGACAGGATTTGGATTCCTGTTTGTACAGCACAAGTTGTTTATCTTTTAAATTAAGGTAAGTCATTCTACTTAATTCTTGACTCATTTATTTTGTTGTAATTTAGCACAGGCAAGTTCTATCCTATGCATAGATTATTTCCATGACTGAAAAACAGATTAATGTGACTTCATATTCTGGTTTTGTGTTCACACAAAACCTTGCACTTGAAAAGCTTTAAGTACTTTTCTGATTGTATACAAAGGTCTTTTTAAGCTAGTTATAAGGCTTTTGCAGCAGCAGGACCTCTCGGTTACAGTAAAACAAGTCCCAAGCCCAGAAATTTTGAGGGATCTCTGCTGTGTGGCTATAAGCAGAGTCCAGTGTTACTCAGTGCAGTAAACAGTGCTATTAAGAATACATGTGCTGTGCTAAAACAATTGGTTATACAAGCCATGCTACTTGGTATTTCCTTTTTCTTGTAGAGCACAACACACTATAATGACACACAGTATGAATAATTTTCTACTTCCTTTTCTGCACTGAAGCTTGTGTAGAAGCCTGGGATAGTGTATCCTCTCTCACACTGATCAGTAGTTATTCCACAACTAGCTAGTGCTGGTAGTGCATTGAGGAAAATATTTGCTAGACTCCCTGTAAGTGAAGGAATTTCCTAGGACTTAAAAATTTTCCACATCTTGAGAGGTCTAGTTACTTTGTTAAGCCATATAATTGTTGTGTTAGTCATATAAGCATAGTCAGTGTCTTTAGCTGTACCCAAAGGAACCCCAGTCTTGTTGTACAAAGTTCAGTGCCCACACTGCAGCCAGGTCTTAAATGCTCTTTGTCACATTGCAAGTTTGCATTAGCGTACAGAACAGAACCAAGCAAGACTGCCAGGGTGCTAAACATGGCACACTTCCTACCCCTCAGTTTATTACCCCTTTTTACCAATTAAATTACCAATATAGTAAGTACAAATTCCAAATTTTACAGATTTTGTGATTTTATACATCAAGAAATAACTTTCGTTCTCCACGTCTTATGAAAAATCATCATGCTTCAGATACTCTGGTCTATGCCCTTAAACAGTTCCACTGCTGACAACAAAATTAGTAAACCTGCTGCTGTTTTAGGAGTGACAATATAGGTTTTTCTTACCTTTGGTGGATTGGTAGTATTAAATGACGCAAGTATTTTTTTTTTTTTTTTGCAAATAAGGATTAAATTACATGTTTTTAAAAATATATTTATGAAAGAGGAGCCTATAGATAGTAGTTGTTAAATAAAGCATTCAACTGCTTTATTTCCATTTTCTTCATTTAATAATAACAAAAACCTGAATAGTGTGACTTTCAACTAACATTCACAGTATTTTATATTAGTCTCCTTTTGAGTGACAGTACAGTGGTGCCCTGACCTGAGGTAATAACTGGTTGTGTGTTGTAATGGGGAGATTTTGTCCTCTGTTAACAAAAAACCAGCTTGAACTTTATCATTTACCTTACTGAGAGCAAGGCTATACCTACATAGCCAGTTTTATACCTTTGTACATCACTGACTTCTTCTCTGTTTGTTTGCATTGCCTTTTATTGTTGTTTTTAAATTCTTTCAAGAGCATTTTTATTTCAGCTTTACAAAGAACATTTGCCAGAGTATTTACTGATCATTGAACTATATACTATGATTACAAACCTGATCTCATATAATTTCATGTCGCTTGAAAAGATTAATGTGACTGAGTAATATCTCTGCTGCTTACAGTCATGCAGATCTGCAAGTTCTCCTTCACTTGTGACCTCTTTCTTCAAATGCATCAATTTCCTAGACTTAATACTAAAAGCCTAGTCATAAAGTGCACTGAAAGAATTTTCCTCTGGAGCTATTCTGAGATTTTTCCAATTAACTTAAAAAACGACTGACGTTATAAAGGTCACATATTCTATCTCCTTTTCTGTAACACCACAATGTCAGAGAAAGGTTTGCAATAGTCCCACAGGATTTTTTGTTCTAGTATTTTTTTATGTTTCCTTTGATTATGATGTAAGAAGATTCCAGTGTATGCGAGAAGTGACAATAGGGAAAAAAAAAAGAAGCCAGAAAAAAGGCAATATAAAAAAGATTTTTTTTCGTGGCAGACACCTAAATTACTGATATTAGCTTAGCTTCCCAAGCAATCACAGTCTATAACTGCAGGTGCACATTTGCCCCCTGTACCTTTTGAACTGATTCAAGATATAAAAACAAATGTCTTCCTACAGATGAGGTAAGTTGAAGAGAAAACTCTCATCCCATGAAAGCCTGTCTCAGTCACATCAGACATCAGAGAGATCAACTACAGGAGACTTTCACAGTCTGCAAGGCTTCATTAATGTTGTCATAAATATAATTAATTGGTTAAGTGCATTAGTTTGCCTAAAAACCTGAAAATTATAGAAAAAACCACTGACCCCTTACTGAGAAGTCAAAAATGGAGAGATATGTGGTTAGTAATTAAAATCTGTCCTTGTTATAAAATGTAATGTTATTTGCGTATTTCAGAACGGGTTGTTTTCCAGATTTACACCTAATTTGTTTTAAGTCCTTCACATAAATTAGGCAAGGCATTAAATAACAAAGAAAGAACGTACTGGGTTTATTTTTAATTTAAAAAAAAGGCCTTGAAAAATTCAGGAGTATTTCTGCAATTGTTGCTTAAGTATTTATTTTAGGCAATCTATGCTATATTTCATCTTTGCTTTCCTTTTTCTTACAATAAGATATTTTTATTGTAGCCACGTTTTTTCTTCATTCTCACCTAGCCTGGCTATTCTTCTTCTCTGACTATTCTTCTTTGACAACACAAAATATCACCAGATAATAACTCTATTGCTAGTGACCTTCATTAGTTCTTTTCAGACACGTGGAAGATGAAATCTCATTTTTTTGTTTGCCAGTGGCCCCAATTAATATATTTTGAACAGGGTTTTAGACTCGCTTCAAAGAGAAGATAAGAAATAAGTGTGGTAGAAGTATTTCTGGAGGAGATCTACTAGTTCACATCATGTGTCCTTGGCACATTTACTGAGACCTGGTCACCAGATCAAGCTCTCTCAGTAGTGAAAGCAAAAAAATATGGCTTCCTTGACATGTGTCAAAGGTCTGCTATCAAAGCAATCTCACCAGGAAAATGGGATACATTTTGTGAAGCTGGCTTAAGCTTCTATGGAAATCTGGCTGATGGAAAAGCAAAGAAGCATGGAATGGTGTCTATGCACAACATTGCCTTATACCATCAGTGTGAACCTGGGAGTAGTTAAGAGTTCAGTAAGACTTAAAGAAATTACAGTCAATATTTGACAGGCTGACACAGCACTCAGAACAATAATAAAACACCTAGGAACAGCATTCTTTTTCCATCATTTTTAAATAAAGACTGCAAAGATGAAGTGTTAGGATATTTATAAGAACATATTCCATCAAAAACACCACAATGAAGGATTCTGTCATCCACTAGAGAGACTCACATTGTTACTGCACTCTCATACCACTGAATGCAATGTGCCACACATTACAAGAGCAAACAAACTAATAAGACATGGAAAAGAAAATTGGAAAAGCCTCTACTGAAAGAAAGAACAACATACACTAACGGCTTGGAGAATTAGTAAAGCATATTCCTTCACTGATGACTCAAATTCACCTCTGGATGCTACATGGGTATAAGAATTCCAAGCTTCAGATAAACAACAGAGGCCCATGCAATACCAAGAAATGGCAGAAAAACTAGAGAAAGCAAGGAGGAACTAATAAGGAAGCTCTACTTCTCTGAAGACACAAAAAGAAGACTGGAGTGTATTGTGTCGGACACTTTCAAAAAAAAACATGTTCCTGTTGGGTTTTTTTTCAGTGTGTTGAGGGTGGAGAAATTAGAACTTAAATGAAATAATTTCTTACGGGTAAAAATAAAACAATTCTGAGAAAATGTCTTAACTGTTTGTGCCTGCCATGAATCATACCACAAAACTAGAAAGGCTGTTTCAGTGATCGCTTCCAAGCCCATGCTGGTTGTGGGGAGCAGAATGCTGACCAGTCCAGCTTGCCCAGATCTTGCCCTCTCTTCACAAGGAGGCAGGCAGCATCAAAAAACCTATTTCAGGTCTTAACCTCTACAAAAGTAACTGCCTGGTTTCGGATTTAACTATCAAAAGTTTCTGGTTACTGTATCTCAAGTCCACCAAAACATCTGTCACTGTATTAAAGCACATCCAGAACAGGTGCATTAATTTTAGAGCAATAGCACATTCTGCAGTCAGTGAGGAGAAGACTGAGATTGGGAATTACATTGCATTCCCACTTCCAAGGAAATGAACCAGGAGAGAAACGGATGTTTTTCCTCAGACTTTTAAAATTACTTTAGTGAGAACGTTTCTGAAATTCCGTGTGTTTCTTGGCAGTAGTAAAGGTAACCATTCCTTTGATTAAACACTAATTTCAGCTTATTATATCTTTAATCATTGCATCATTTAATACAGATCATTTAATTTCTTGTGAAATTATTTTGACATTATTTTTCTCAACATGTGTTGACAGAAGTTGTTATCAATCAGCCTGTCAATAGCATATGACAGAGTAATTTCTGTCTGTCTGTAGTGAACTGAACAAGTCCTGACATGCTGGAAAACAGTTTCTCAACTTAACACGCTGATTGAATTTAATATTAATAGCATTAGCATTCTGGCTATGCAAGGAAGTATAATGACACAGGTTATTAAACTTCATGCTGGAGGGAAGAAGCTAATTGTCTGTCAGGAAAAAGTCAGGAAAGAAGTTCCCTTTACTACAGTCTATCATCTCACAATAGGTTGCTGTATTACCCAAGAGTTCACTTTCATTTAGAGTATCAGCTTCAACCTCTCTCTCAAGGGACAATACCAGCTGAGTCTATGTTCTGCCCTCAACAGGAGTTCTTATTTTTTTTGCATATGAGCATTTGTTTCTTATCAGTTACTTTTAATATTAGACAACTTCATGTTTGATACCCTACCTGTTAAGAATATTTGCCCCACTCATTTACATGGGAAACATGTGTCCTAGGAGCTCTTCATTTTGGTTGAGAATGCTGCTTAATTTAATGTCCTACACTCCCAAAATCACATGCTGAAGTGCCCCTAGTAAAGCAGAAGTATTAAGTATTATTCAAAGTATTTGAAAGCACTTTTTCACTGTATATTGTGCCATTTATAGAGCTTAATTTCTGCTGGCATAAAGCATTTTTCCATAAATACTAATCAGAAATTCAAACATGCAAAGCTGTTTAACCTATGTTCAAAAAGAATATAAGTCAATTCATTTTCCTTTTACATGTAAAGACTGCTGCTAGGAAAACTCTGTATTTGGATAGGGAAATGAAGTGACACAAAGGGCTATGTTTGTAAAGAAACCTGTAAAAATACCTACCTATCTTACAATAGTACTTGAAATCCAAATACTCTCAAAACCACTTGATATTCCTTTGTGAAATAATTTCTGTTCAGTTTAATGTAACAGCAATACTCCCTGATGTTACTTGTAATGTGATTTATCTACCAGAGGTTTGTGCCACAGAGATGTAAGGCACAATGTGGGATCCTCACTTGTGACAGGCTGGCAGCCTGAGTAAAACCCACTGATTACCACTCTCTGACTGTGACCTGTTAGCCCATTTCCCACCTATCCCACAGGCCACCCATCCAGTTTGCATCTGGCCAGTTTGTCCATGGAACTGCTATGGGAAGCAATCTTGAATGCTTTTTTCTAATACAAGTAAACAACATCCACTGCTCCTCCTATGTTGATGGAAGATTTTTTTTTGTTGTTGTAGAGGATGATTAAGTCAGTCTGGCATGATTTAGCTTTTGGGACACTCCTCACCAATTTGTCTGAAAACTTCCCCTTCTTTCATTAGTTGCCAATTGTGTGTAGTGGAAAGGCACTTCATATTAGTTTCTAATTTGTTCAGGGTGTAGAAATTTCATTCTGAATGTTGTTATTTTCTTCTTGAGGTGACCTCTTGAGAATAACTTTCTGACTAGGAAACACAGGCAGTGGAAGTGAGTGAGCCTGACACCAGGCGGGATTACTTGCTATAATCTAATTTCATAATTACTTTATTTCCAGGACAATCAGTTCTATTTTCAGACTTTTTTCCCAGCTATCAACTATATTGTGTGAAAAATGGAAAGAGGATTCTACTAATTACAACTTAATGGCTGAGTCAAAATTGTGTTCCACTTATCTGCCCTGCCTCTTCAAAGAAGAGAATGCTGCATATGCTTTCTCTGCTGACAAATCCATCAGGATAGTGTATCCAGAAATAAAATAGAATGGATCATTAATTATTAATTCTTACCAACCTCTGGGCCTTCAGTTTTGGGAGAGGAAGTGATGAATTGTTTGCAAATTATTTTTAATTGTTTATTTTTTTATTACTTTTAATTGCCCACTCCAATCAATTAGAGTCAGCACAGGCTGACTGAATTTACACTGAGCTCAGGCATCCATAAAAAACCCTTGACAAACTGTACTTGATCTTTTCTGCTTGGTAGGTGACTGAGCAAAGACTTTAACTTACCAAATGTCTTGTCAGTGAAAATTTATTTTAATTTAGTATTTTAAAAGTCTTTTCTGTATGCAGTGGTGCAATTTGTTTTGTCACAGTGTTACCTTTCCATTAACACTGAGAACATCATAGCAGCCATAAGACTGACCAGATTCTTGAGCTATAGGACAATTACATTGTCAGCAGTGAAATTCTACATATTAGTATGCTTAGAAGAATTGCAAACTTTGGATTGTTCTGAAATCTGATGGAGAGTTTCTTTGCTGTCTCAGATGCTGAAATTACAGTCTTGAACTAGGAACAATACTTTAGAAAACTTTGCTAACAACTTGTTACAGAGGAGTCAGGCTTTTCAGGGGCTGTAGCACTTCTTTTTCTGTATCAAAGCCGGTTTTACCTCCTTCATATAGGGGTCCTCCAATATTTGGACTGGATTTGTAATAACCTCAAAAGTAGGAGACAATGTTGGCAACAAAAACTATGTCTCAGCTAAAGGTAATTTATGCTTTCACTTACCAGTTTATAATTTGAATGAGACAACCATGGAAAGATTTATTCTGTAAGGATATTCTGAACATCTCTAGTTCAAGTCCCTTCTCCAAGAATGTCTAAATTCAAAGCTATATCTGTTTGCTCAGGACCTCAGGTAGAGGTTGAAGATTTTCAAGGATGGAGATTCCACAGCTTCTCTGGTTAGTATTTCCCAGTGCCAAATAATTTTCATGGCGACATTTTTTTACTTTATCTTCATCCAAACATATGACCAACTTGCCAAGTCTTTATTTGTATTCCATAATCATATCCAAAGGCTAACAGGCATTAAAAAGACATAAGAAAGAAACATTTCCAGTACCTCTAAGGTAGGAGAGAGGAGTAAAAAAGAAAAGAAAGACAACTAATTGAGGAACTAAATTCCTGATAAAGGTATTCATATTGAGAACCAGCTGGTTGCTATTTAGTTCCTTCTTCCTTAAAGAGATACAGAATCCTATTGCCTTTTTTGATATGGCTAGTTAATTCTTGATTCTGACTGTGTTTGCCTTCAAAAGAGAAAATCTGATCAAAAATGAAAACTGTAAAGCTGTTGGCATAAAATTAAGTGAACAGAAAATATCCAATTCCTTTCTCCATCATGCCTGCAATTTGTCTTGCAACAGTGTAGGTGATTTGACATGGTGCTGATTTCCATCATAAGTCACCTTTTGCATTAAGCCTTCTCTTATCCTGTTTGAGCGACACACTTGGATTCCCAGGTAATGCTCAGATGTCATAAATTTGTCATACTTGACTTTCCCCAGACTTCTACCATATAGGAAAACTACCAATGGTTTTATCAGCTGTCAGCCTGTTTTCTACTATGGTGCCCCTTGTAGGATAGTGTTAAACCACCTGAACTTTGAAGCAAATTTTAAGAAACCAGTGATATGACCTTATCAAGGAAGTACCATCTCAGGAACTTGAGTCTAGTAGCAGCCACAATACTGATTTACTGTTGTAAGCATGTGCTTGGAGCCTCAAGGTTTATTGCCATGTCATATGAAGTATCAAGCAGAACATAATCATGGGCAAATTCTGTTCATTTATTGCTGAATCCCAAGGGTGCGAATGCTGGCAGAACATCCCAATTTTATCTAGTACTGATGTAGTTCACTGGGTTTTTAACACGCTGTTCTCACAGGGAAAGTTTACATCTGCTTAACTATAAATTGACTGAAGCCACCTTCCCCAGTAACATTTTATATGTTGGGTTTTTTCCAGGACTCTTACAGATTTAAAATTTGAAGCAGTGACAGATGTCCTTGACACCATCATAAGGAATGTGAAAAAAACTTCTAGAAAATATTCAGAAGCTTGAGGGATCTTAGGGAGGGCCCTTAAACTCTGTAAAATGGTTAGAGGAAAGTTCTGGTCGTTAATAAAACTTTGACCTTTGTACTGAAATTAGTGCTTCTTTCATATTCTCTCCAACTTTATTTCCCTGAACACCCCAACCTATATAGCAGGATCTAAAAGACTCACCATGCCAACTGTGACCTGTGTTTCACAAAGAGAACAAAATGGAAAGCCCTATGGTTCAATGTGGACCTGTTGTGTTTTTCCACAATTTGAAGCATCAGCTGCAAGTCCATGTTCTTCTTCCCCTTTCCTTCTTTCATCCTTGCGCAAAAACCATCTCCTAAATAAATTCCTAGCTCTACCAAGCAGCCATCCAGATCCTCAAAGAATGACAAATTTCCACAACACTCTGACTATTTTTCAGTAACATTGTCATTAAACAATGACAAAAAAGAAAACAACCATTCCACTTTGCAGTGGCTTCCAGGACAATGTGTCATCTGATTACTCTCCAAAAGGGAAGACATTGTGTCCATCATTCATTCTTTCTGGTGATCAGAGCCATCTTCCATGGTTCTCCCAAGCCCCTGATGGTTGCCTGGAGCAGGATTAATTACAAGCTGTTTGTGCTGAGCATTGCTGATTGGAAGTTGCTTTCTGCCCTTCTACTGACATAATATTGGCACTACTCAAAGTCCAGGTTCATGAGTTGTTTTTATTCTTTTTATTACCATTAGGATCTTCTTCTCAAGAGTCACAGCAGTCTTCGGTGTGGGACAGCCCCATCCACCTTTATCCTGTCAAACCATGAACGCCACACAAGTGCATTGTTGAGACATCACAAATTGCTGGCAATTCTGTTTATGTACAAAAGAGCATAATCCAAAATCACTTTTCTTCCATCCATGAGACAAAAAAGAGTTATTCAGGTTTTCAAAATTCTACTGAGATATGCTCTAAGTTTTCCATCAGAGTCACCTTTCAAACAGTTTACAACTGTTTGCTATACACACCACACCAAACCAGGCCCTTGCCCTGTGTCCATTATTAAGAGCTGTGCAGGCAGAATTCCTTGCTGGTATCTAGTCTAGTGGCTTCCTATTTTCTTCCCTGCTAATAAACATATGGACAATTTAATTTCAACAAAATAGCTGTTGTTTGTTCACCAGAGTATTATACTACTTAAATCTTACATTAATTGTGAATGCTTGCAAATGATCAGGTTGCTGAGTTAAACAGACAAAAAAAGAGGACTACTGCATGTGATATTAGAAGCTGTTGGATGTGACAGATAACAGTATAAAAAGCTGCCAAAAGTTGGATAAAACACTGTGAAAGGTGACTGGACTTCACAGGTTGTTAAGTCAATTGAGGAAAATGGCCAGACTTTGCACATCATGGAAGGGGAATATCAGGAGACCTTTGGGGAGTGAAGCCCTAGTGTAAGCAGACAGTATCTATGTAATATGCATATTAGTAATATAATTTATCCAGATTCAAGGTAAAAATATCAGAAATATGAAATTTTGGTGTAGCAAAATCAGGATCAATGGGAAGGAAGTAATTAAGAGTGGGTTGTTATTTGGGAGGAAGCTGGAGTGGAGAAAAGATAGTACAAGAGTAGTGAAAAGGAGGATCAAAAAAAAATGGAAAAGGGTTTAAAAAATCAAATCATGTTATTGGTGTTCTCTGAGGTTACCCGTGGGACAGCCTCACTTCTATCCTGCAGGTAAAGCATGATAATAAACAAATTCTATTGTTCTGACCATGACACACATGTTAAAAAATATTTCCACAGTCAAGATGAATGGAGCAGAAACTTTACCTGTCTGTCAGGACAGCAACTGGATGATCAGATGGAAGATTTAGTGTGTCACTGCTCATGCTAGACCTGATGGCACTGACATCTTCCCAACCACTTCCAAACAGTGCATTACATCCTTTACATTTTTGTACTAACTCCTCAGGGAAATCTGGGTGATTTTTTCTGTCCAAATCAATCTCTGCTTGGAAGCTCTCTATGAATTGAGCAAAGGAAACATGAAAAACAACTGTGAAGCTGAAGAATCACTGCTATTTTTTCATTTTATTGCCCTGGAGTGCCATTAACCTCTGACATTTCCCCAGCTGTTTACTGGAGAGATACAGAAAATGTAACTTTCCCAATTTGCTTAACAAAATATTTGTAGAGCCAAACTTTCCAATGACTGTTTTCAACAAACATTCACACAGAATTAATACCCACAAGTTTGATGTGCCATTCTATTTAAAAATTCCTACCAATAGAAAGTACTCTCATGTCCTTTTTGTCTTTCTCTTTTATGGCAGATTTATTTTCAGGTTTTAGTTAATGTAACATAATTACCCTGCAACTCGTCAGATGTTCATAAAAACACCTTCCCACAGATCAACTGCATTTATCCCAGGCAATCTAGAGACTTTGCTTGTGTGGACAGCTTTGCTTAGGGGAGTTTGCTTTTTAGTGCAGTTGGCTGTGGACATTCATGTGTAAGTTTAATGACCTGATTTATGTAACACCAAGATTTGTTTGTTACTAGTGATATAGGGATTTGAAAGCACTGTCTCTACCTAAGTGAAGTTTCCCAGCATCTCCAGTGCTTAAATATAAGAAACTATACATGAAGTTTAGAAAGTATGAAATCAAAGGTAAGAACACTGTTTATTTGACATTGTCTTATATTTTCTTCTACATATAATTTGAAATACAATCTCTGATTAACATGTTCACATAGCATTTTCTCCTTACAACTCCATCTTACCCAGTACATGAAGCAGAACTGCTGTATTGATTCTTTGTCTTTTTATTAAAAAGGTGTAAGGAAGTGTCTATTAGTAGAATCTCAGCCTGTTTTATTGCAGAAGCTAAAAATTTGGAAACAAATGAGAGAGAAATTGCAGGTTCCTAAAAGAGGATTAAAGTCAATGTGCATTGGCTGGAAGTGTGCCGTGATATTCTTATATCATACCAAACTTACATTTTTTTTTGCCTCTTAATCTAAAATATTATTAACGCCTGGGACCTATGTAGCCCATGTTGGCAGTCACACTTATACAACACTGGAGGTCATATTCTTTCTTGCCCTTCTACACAGAGTGGAGATTAGGGCATTTTCTCATCCACTTGAGCAAATGCATAGTTTTTTAAGTATTCAGGTCTCTCAATTCACTAATTTGTTCTCCTTTCTAGCTTCAAATGAGCAAACACCAGCCAAAATTGAGTTTTCTCCATAATATGGTCATACCAGTATTTTCTTAGTTGGGGAAATATACTTGTGGTGGTCCATTTCTGGCTTTATTTTGTTGAAGTCTTCCTTGTCCACCTCTGCAGAAAGTTTTTATGGACTATTTAAATCAACATTCTCTTTGTGCAATGAAATTACTCCTGCAACAGAAATGGGAACCTCTTGACCAGGCAGACTTTCTACCCAGGATTTCAATCAACAATTAATAATAACCAAAAAAAAAGAAAAAAAAAAGAAAAAAAGAAAAAAGAGAAAATGTCTAGGTTCAGCAAGAAATTCCCTTGAACTGTCAAAAATTCTCCACAGAAACTCCTTTAACAATTGCTCAAACACTTAATTATTTCATGGTAGTATGTTAAATCATCTAGTTTCAAGTCAGTCATCTAGGGAAACATTTCAACATTCCTCAGAGTGGTAAGGGGAATTAAGTCCTTCTATTGAACATTATCTTTAGTTGTAAGACACCATTATGCCCTGGTTCCTTGTTATTTTCAGGATCCAATATAAGCATTATTCTAGTTAATATTTTCTCTAATTACTTCAGCTACACATGAGAGAACATATTCATAAGTGTGTGGAGGAAGAGCAGCAAACATCTACTTATCAGTTGAGATACTAAATAAAATCTGCTCAAAAGCAGTCCTCATCATGACCTCTGATGAATCCTTGTAATACAGGCCCTTTTTTGCCAGTCTGGTAGGCTTCAGAAGATTGAGCACACTCTGCAGAGGTCCACTCACTCCTAAAGAAATTTTTTTCACCTGTCACTTCATTTCTAGGCTACATGTGACTTCTCTGCCTCTCTCAGAGCCTTTCAGCTTGCAGATTCCACTGAGTTCTAGCTGACTGCACCATTCCCTTGCCTTCTCCACCCTGGAACTTCTTGCACTCACATTGCTTCAGTGACACTCAGGAGACATCTAGAATCCATGCTTTCCCTTGGGGTCTGTGCATACCTAGGTGTAATATCCAAGATAATGAGAAGAAAGGGCCAGCTAGCAAACAAACTAGAGTCCTAGATTTCCTTATTTTAACCACCTTAACTTAAAAATATAAACTACACCTAAGAATTGTTTGAGGCACAGGGCCTTTCAGCCCTCCTTCTTCTTTTCTAGGGCAGTTGTTACCTCAACCATTAGTGCCCAAACCATGCTCCCAGGGGCCCAGAACAAGAGTGGAGTCTGCAGTTAGGAGGCAAAGCCCAGAGGTCAGTCACACAACGCCAGCATAGACAACCAGCAACGGAAGATAACAAAATTCCAATGGGAATGTTTCCTAATAGGAGCCAAAAACAACTTTGCTTTGATTCACTTCAAATTCATTTATGCATTCATAGGTTCATTTATGCTCTTGAAGCTGTTTCTTAACCTTGAGCAATCTTCTTAACATGCTTTTTTATTTAATGAGTGTGTATGGAAGACTGAAGGCTAATGAGGTGTTAATATGATTTATCCACTTTAAAAATGCTTCACGTGGACTATTCTTCTTGTGGTGTATCAGCCTTATCTGGTTTGGTGGCACTAAAAAGGTCAACAGCTGCTGCATACTGAGTCACATAAACCATAATTACAACATCAGTGCAATTAACCCACTAGTTCTGTAAAACTGATACATAAAGATGTTACTCTGAAAGAGATAAATAGCCCTGAAAATGGTTTCACCATTACTTCAGAAAGAGTTAATGGCTTTTTTAAATACAGCTCCTTATAAGGAGCTATTGATACTGTAAGCACTTCCAACTAATACACCAGTACAGAGGAATTCATGCTGAAATCCACTTTTCTACACAAGCAAGTATCTTACAAAGTGTTTGTACAGCATGTTACTGTTTGAGTTGCTTTGCTTGTAGTGGTTCATGGGCCATGACTTCCACATACAGGGGCAGTTACTCAGATGATGAAAACTGTTGTAATATTGGTGGCTCTGCCAGCACTATGGCAGCATGCAAGGACCCTGTCCCCATGGGTTTGGTTGCCTTGCAATTCCTGGCAATTGCCAGCTCACATACAGTCTGCAGAATTAAGGCATTTGGGGTCAAGAGTGCACTAAGCCCCCAAGATATAACATAACATGGCATGATATAACATGACATGATATAACATAAGACACATTACATAAAACATAACATAACGTAAAACATAACATAACATAACATACAATATATAGTACCTGACTCTCCATATTCCTCCATATTCAAGAGATATTTTCAAATAAACCAGGAAATGAAAACTGTAACTGGTTGCATCGACCATAGCCACAAAACTGGAACCCTGTGCTCTGAATGCTGACATCCTAAACCCTCTTCCAGCTCACAAAGAAGCTCCCACAGCAGCAAAGACATCTACTTTCCTTACAGTCAAAGTTGCATAGTTTATGTCACCCTATCTGTATTATCTGGACTAGAATACAAGTTTTCACTCTTTTCCCTAATCTCTAGTAAGCAGGCTTATTGCTCACTCTTTTATGACTATAAGACCCCAAGCTTTCTTCCCTGTACTTAGTGAAGTAGATATTGCCATAAAATTCTCACTCTCTGTGTGTAGTTATTAACATCTGTGCATGTTTATCTTTTTGAAAGACTGACACAGAGCACTTTAATCTGGAAACTGCAAATGAGCTGTCAGTTATGTTACAAAACCTATCAAATCCTTACTGTCATATGTCAAAATTCTAAGAGTCATGGCAAATTTCCTAAGTAGAATTGAGCATAATGATAACAATCAATGAATAGAACAAGTATATGGGGCATTAAGGGCTTTGTCAAATTAAAATGTGAAAATGATGTGCCACATCTACACCTGTATGAGTTTTGCTTGTATCTCATGGTGAAAGGTTATTTTTTTCCAATGTTTGCTACATATTTGTTTCAGAAAAATTTCACACTAGACTTAAATCTATAATTTGCCTTTTCCAATATCAAATAACTCCAAACTGACCTATTATTTCAACAATATTGTATTATATACTCCTACAATTTTACAACACATTAGGAAAGTTTTGTTAAAGAACCTTGCCTTATTTTCTTTTTAAAAGAAAAAAAATCTTTCATTTTGTGTGAACTTCTCATTTTTGGACAATTCATTTAATTGTCTGTTATCCCCATTACACCCTGAGAAAAGGACCCCTGGGAGCTACCCAGCTGTCAGCCTCACCTCTGTGCCTGAAAAGGTCATGAAGCAGATCCTCCCAGAACTTTTGCTAAGGCACAGGGAGGTGATTTGAGACAGCCAGCATGGCTTCAACCTGGTGACCTTCTATGATAGTGTCTACATCAGTGGACAAGGGAAGAGTGACAGGTGTCATTTATCTGAACATTCTGTAAAGCCTTTGTCACAGTCCCCCACATCATCCTTCTCCAAACTGGAGAGTGATGGATTTGATGGATGGACTGTTCAGTGCACAAGGGTTTAGTTGGATGGTTTGATGCAGAGAGCAGTGGTCAACAGCTCAATGTCCAGATAGTTGTCAGTGACAAGTGTCCTTCAGGGCTCCATATGGGGACCAGGCCTGCTTAATCTTCATCAATCACATAGCCAGTGAGATGAAGTGCACCCCCAGCAAGTTTGCCAGCAAGACCATGTGACACCCAGCTGACACACCTGGTGGAAGGGATGTCATCCAGAGGGACCTGGACAAACCTAAGGGGTGGACCCGTGCAACCCTCACGACCAAGGCTAAGTCCTGTAGCTGGGTCAGGGCGATCCCAAGCACAAATATAGACTAGGTGGAGAATGAATTGAGGGCAGCCCTGAGGAGAAGGACTTGGTTGATGAGAAGCTCAACATGAGCTGACAGTGTGCACTTGCAGCCTAGAAAGACAGTGGTGTCCTGGGCTGAATCCAAAGCAGCGTGGCCAGAAGAGACAGGGGGGATTCTTCCCCTCTGCCTTGCTCTGGTGAGAAACCACCTGGAGTGCTGTGTCCAGCTGTGGAAACCCCAGCATAAGAAGGACATGGACCTGTTGGACACAATCCAGAGGAGAGCCATGATGGTGATCAGAGGGCTGGAGATCCTTTCCTATGAGGAAAAACTCAGAGAGTAGGACTTGCTTATCCTTGAGAAGTCTCCAGGCCTTCTTTTGTGGACCTTCAGTACCCAAAAGGGGCTTATAAGAAAAATAAAGATACGTGTTTTAGTAGTACCTATTGTGATAAGGCAAAGTTTTAAACTAAAATATGATAGATTGAGACTAGAAACTTTTTATCACAAGTGTGGTAAAATACTGGAACAAGTTGTCCAGAGAGGTGGCAGATGCTCCATCCCCAAAAACATTCAAGGTCAGACTGGATGGAGGTCTGAGTAACCTCAGAGGACTTCCTTGCTCATCACAGGGGGCTGGACTAGATGGCATTTACTGGTCTCTTCCAACCTAAGCTATTCTATTAGTCTAATAGTAGATCTTGCATTGATTCAGGCTGATTTTGCAAGATTTATTTCTCTGCATGAAGAGTTGATGCCAAGAACCTTTTAAAAATGCCTCCAGAGCAAGTATTTCTAATTGAAACATTTGTCTTTTTTCCTGTAATTATGTATTATTGACCACCCTCTGTTTGTTGTAATACTTTGATTTATGGCATAGTGGAATGAAAATTTTTATGTGACTGCATATTCCTGGAAAAGATGCATCAAAGGACTTTTTTTCTTTACCACTTTTTTTAACAGTGGTCAGTTGGCTCATGATTATTCCCCAAAGCTCAATTATATGTTGTATAAACATTCTGGTGTTCAAAGATCAGGGACAAGGTAGACTGATGTATAAGAGTTTTGCCTGGTACACACGGAATAAATACTTGGAAGATTTCAAGTGGCATATTGTAGAATGTTTTATAGAAGTGTTACAGAAGAATTGTGGCTCTTTCGTCTCAAAGTATTTATTACTTGTTTCTTTCTGAAACAAAAAAAAAAATCCAGGTAGGGGCCTATTGGGTTGCTTCTTTTGATTAAAAACCTCTCTTCATAAAATAAATAAAATTATTTCAAAATAACCTTCAATTTCCAAGCTATCTTTGTTCCTAGTGAACCCATTGTTCAATATTTTTAATTTTCAGTCATTGGCAAGTCTTTCTATTTACTACAAAAGTGTTTAGGCATTATTTAGTGTGCTTTGCTAAATAAGCTAACTGATCTTTATGCTACTGAATTTCCCAGGGATTATTTAAATCCTACCCTTAAAATTATACATTTTATTATGTTCCCTATTCCTACCCTCCTGTGTATCTGCCTCCAGACTTTACTTCATTGAATCGTTGTCCATGGACTTTGGTTTTAGATGAATGGTACAAAGAATTTAAATCTCAAGGTCATTTTTAGCAGTGCCATATAAGCATTGGCAGTTATTGGATTACATAAAGTCAATGAAGTTAATCAGGGCCTTAAAACCACTTCTAGTAATTAATGCATGCAACTTATGCTCTGTGGAAAAACTACATGACAGTGAAAAGGATAGTATAAATCAGACCAGTGCAATCACTCTTTCAAATTAATACAATTCCCAAAACAGTACATAAGATCTCTGATCAAAGCTTAAATAATTTCAGAAGTTTCTATAACGAATAAATACTTTTTATCACACAATAAAAGGCTATTCTAGAGTATCCTCATGGTGTTTCAAATTTCAATGTACCAAGATTTATTACCGTCATTAGTTGAAACTACTCAAAAATTGGATAATCTTAGCCAGATATCAGCTGTTGTTAGTGATCTCTTGAGTAGAATTGAATAAAATATTATTAAACATTGTACAAGGTGAATGGCTTAAGTTTCTAGCAAATGCACAGGATACATATAAATATATTCATATAGAATTACATGCAGTTTAGTCAATAAAACATAGAATTAAACATATGAAAAGGCAAAATACTTCAATTCCTTCAAAAGAACATGATGCCATAATTTTACCTCTTTAAATTCTAGCCTCCCTAGAACTAGTGTAACTTGTCATCTATCTAGAGAAAAAAATTATGAGGAATGTTAATATTTATTTATATTTTCAGTGTAGTCATACAAGATTAATACTAATGTCTGTATACAGAACAAAAGCATTGCACAAACAATTCTCAGAAAGTGCACACTTCAGGAAGTTCCCAGTAATACAATATGAAATATTTAACTATGCTCTGTTGTTATTTTATCCCTGGGTTTTCATTATGATACAAAAGCAGAGGAAGCCTAAGGAAGCAAAGGTATTTTCTACAGGTTCACCATGCATAAAACCTTAGAAGGATTTTGTAATTACTGCTGCTAATTTTCTGGAAAGATAATAAATATAAAGAATTTTCATTCTTTAAGAAGAAATCCCAATAGAACACACAAAATTAGAAGTATCACAGTGAAGCAATGTATTTTATTAAACTATTTTGCTATAAGGTTTTATTTCATGAGCTGGAGGCATAGATTGCTTTTGCAGCAGCCATTGAAAGCAATTCAATTATATATTTGCAACCATATTTACCAGCAAACTCCCTGTTGCTCAGCAGAGTTCTGTTTAGAAGCACAATTGCTTCTTTTCAAAGGGTCTCAGAGAGGTGTGGAATTTGATTGCTGCCTACTCTCTCTTTTAGCCATATCAAACTGCTTAAACTGAGATGTAAGAGTGGCTGAATTGACAAAGCCCTTGTGCTCTAAAGCAATTCAGATATTCTTATTTTAATTTTAGAATAACCCTAGAGGTAGAATATGCTTCCTCTCTAAAGCACAAAGGAGGGTAGAAAGGGTAGATATGTATATTTGTAGTTTGTGAGAAGTATGGGGACACCATATTCAGCTTGCCTCTTGCCTGTGTTTAATGTTTAATGGTAATTTAAGATATCATCACATCTGTATTGCATTCTCATGAAATACCTTGACTTAACCTTCTCACTCCATAATACCAATCTTCCACTAAAGTTTTGTGTCCGATTTAGAGTTGCCCCCATAAAAAGACTGCATCTTTTCACTTACTTTATCATTCCTCTGAGGTTGCTTCTTCAGCATCTGGACTTCTTTATCATTTTTCTCTATATTAATTTTCAGATTTTGCTGAGGTACAGCCCAGAACTGTAGGCAGATACCATTCATAACACCCATGAACAGTAAAAGTCTGATACCCTCTTACTGCGTACAACTCATGACAGCTTTGGCCCTTACTAGGTATCAACAAAATCGTCAATCACATACTATTTGGTATCACCTCTCCTTGGGTCTGTATTGCTGATCTCTTTTTCTTCTTCCCTGCCAAAGGATCTCAATCCAGCCAGAGGTCTGAGGAAATTTTTCCAGAGGACTTTGATCCAGTCCAGCTTTAGAGGAGGACAATTTAATGAGGTTTATAACAACACAGATGTTATAAACGGGGCAAACTCTGCTTTTTGTGTCTTTTAGTGTTGAATCCTACCACAAGGCCTTCTTGCAGACATCAGTTTCGCTATATACCGATATAGGAATTTCCACTACTGGGTAATAAACAAAAAGCCAATTTCTTATGCATCAAAAGCCTTGTTTTTCAGTCAACTCTGCAAATAAAAGCAGCTGAAGTGACAATAGCTTTGCTAAAAAGGCACATTATTTGAGACATTTATCAGAATGGCTAACTCCTCACAGGAATGTGGAAAGCACAGAAATATTCAGCTACACATGAATTGGGTGTCTTTGCATCAATGATTCTTATGCTCATTTTGTTCCCCATGAACAGCTGAGTAATAGTGAGCTTTATGTTTAGGATTGAAAGATACATTAAAAAACCCCAATGAATTCTGAAGTCTGAACCCAGCCTTCTGAATTTCCTTTCTTTACTCCCCAATTTTTGTTCTTTCTCCTAGTTTGTTTCAGGTAAACCTCATTAGTGGTCATTTGGCACCAATCAAAGTGTAAATGTTACAGAACATAAAGCAATTGCCACAATATTTGACTGATTATTTCATTTTGCTACACAACTTGTAGTAAGCTATGTTCTGTTTTAAGGTAAAGATATCCCAGTTGTATCTTCTCCCTTGGGTTCTATTTTAATAAGAAAGAGTCAACATTGAAAGCTTTCTATGTGAAATCACAGATAGGTGAACATAGCTGGACCTCAGTCCAAATCTCAGTGTGTTTTACATAATTTAGAAATTAAGGACTGACACTTCCTCTGTTTAAGGAACAATAATTAATCTGTCTTTCTGCAGGATTTGGAAATTGTGTAGCAGAAGGGGCAAATGGCGAAAATTAATGTTCATATTGCCCAGTGACATGGAGGATAGAATGGAAGAATGAAAGTGACAGAACCCATGTATTTATATAAAGGCAGTTTAAAAGGAAAAGCAAAAGCCTAACATTCAAGCAAAGCAAAACAAGTAATTCATTCACCATTTTCCATGGGCAGGCAGGTGTTTAGTCATCCCAGGAACAGCAGGGTTCCATCACACATAACTGTGATTTGGGAAGACAAACACCATCACTCAAAATGTCTCTCCTTTCTTTCTTTTTTTGCCCAGTTTTATATGCTAAGCATGATGCCATATGGTATAGAATGTCCCCTTGGTCAGCCAGAGTCAGCTGTCCCACTGAGGTCCTTCCCAAACTCCACGTGTACCCTCATTCTCCTTGCTGGTGGGGTGGGCTGAGGGGCAGAAAATGCCTTGGCTCTGTATAAGGGCTGTTCAGCGTTTGCTAAAACTCCCCTGAGTTAATAACACTGTTTTCAGCACAAATCCAAAACATGGCTTCATACCAGCTACTGTGAAGAAAATTAACTCTATCCCAGCTAAAACCAGGAAATTATTGAAAAAAAAAATAGAACTCCTAGGAGGCTTAAAGGTATTCATGAACTTACCTGGTTTTCTAAGATGTCTGTGATGGCTTTTGCTATTTTCTGTCAACAGGAGTATAATAGGCAACGTGTTGCAATGTATTTGCATTAAAAAAATGAAAATATTTTTAAGCAGCACTTGTACACACAAGTACACACTTGTACACATCTGATTTGCATCTATGTCAGTATGGCTGGAAGACACTGTAAGGGAAAGCTTCTGTTACCACTTCTATCAAAAAAGATATCTGGCTCAAAATTATGGTGCAGTTATCACTAAAAATATATAGATTTTTCCATATGTGTATATTTTGTGTGCTGCTCTGAGATGCACTTATGAGAATTCTTCCCTAATCCTTGGAAAGATTCTCTGTTCAAAGCGGAATTCAAGCTCTGAGTATTCCTAGTGTTTTATATGGCAACAAAACTGTCTGTTTAAATGAAACATGAGGAAACCTTCACAGCAGGAGATTGCTGTGAAACACTGATGTATTCATCTGACATTTTGAGATATGTTGCCTGGGGTTACATCCAACTACTTCCCACATAGTTTTATTGAGTAGTTTTTTCCTGTGTGACAGAAATAGATAACATTCAAAATGCACAAAATTATATTTCTATTATTTTCTGCTTTTAAGTATGAATGTAAGAACAAGACTAACAATGATGCTGCAAATCAATATAAAATTCAAGAAAGTCATTAATATCAACTGTTTACCCATAAAGCTGTCAAATATTCAGATGAATCAGGAAGGAGGAAGGGTTCGACTTCTCTTAAAACAGTGGGAGGAATAAGCATACATATTTTCTCCTGTGTTATCTACAGCATTTAGCCTTTTATTTTGTATGTAAAGAAGCAAAGCCTTTTAATTTATAAGCACTTGAAGTCCACTGATACCATTTTTGATACTGTTTGCTGGTATATCCTGGGGACTTGGAGCCACAATTCTGATACCTATTTTCAAACATATTTGATCTGAGTCCTCTATTATTAGTGAGCTGCAGTTTGCTCCATCTTTAGTCAGTGTTTTGAAACAATCTCAATGTCTCAAAGGAAATTTCCATCTTCATGTGGAAATGTTTATACAATATTAAGCATAAACTAATACATAGGTAGTAGATCACAGAGGCTTCCTTGGCTCACGACATAGAGTACCTCATAAGAACATATAACCCAAATTCTTGCAAGTTTTCCTTGTCTTTGCCAGCCACTTCTCATTTGCTTTTCAGTGCTTTCATATGAAAAACTAAGTCTTTTTAAATTTGCCGAAGAACAAAATCTGGACTTTTAGTTATCCTCCACCCTTTCTGATAAGCATATCTGCAAAAGTTTTCTTTAGAGGTGAAAATGTATCCAATATCTGTTCCCTAAAATTATTAAAATAAAATGCAAATTGAATGATGAGGGCTAAAATATTTCAATTTTGTAAAAATTATGACAATGTAGGGCAATATTTTAGGAAGCCAAAAATAATTAACATTATTGAGAAATTATTTGAGGAAGTGATGTTTGCCTCAGCTGGGTGAAAACAAATTTAAAAAAAAAAAACTCAGTTTATAAACTAGATTTAGATGAACACAGAAGAAATCCAAAATTCCACTTGAAAATGTTAAAGATATCCTGGAAGCTTTAATGTGTTGTTTAATACTGTTCTATCAGCAGCTGTGCATTCATAAATAAATATCCAAATGCATCAGTGTCAGACTGAAGGATAGCCAGCAGCTCCTAATAGATAGAGAAGGAACCAGGACTATCTCTATACCCCTGAAAACTGAGTATTTTGATAAAACTGAGACATTGTTTGATAAAACAGAATTGCTGGAGAAAAAATTAAATATGTAGTTTGAATTCCTGAGTGTCCCATGTATTAGCATCTCCAATAAGAACAAATCGTGCATCTTTGCTCAGTATTTATATTGGTTTTTATCTTATGTGATGCTTCCTCTTGTCGCAAGTGAGAGAAAGATAAGAAATAAATAAAGAAAGACTCTGAAACACACAACTGTGAGAACAAGAAGTGTGAAGAGGGTGGCACAAAATGGCATTGTAATCACTGATGTCTTCTCTGAGGACAGTCAGACATTGGAATAGGCTGCCCAGGGAAGTGGTGGAATCACCTTCCCTGAAAGTGTTCAAAAGACATGTGGATATGACAGCTGGGAATATGGTTTAGTGGTGAACACAGTGGTGATGGGTTAACAGTGGGACTCAATGATCTTGGAGGTCTTTTCCAACCTCAGTGACTCTCCAGTTCTATCTCCTGCATGCTCAAGACCAATCTATTCACCAATCAGCAGGGCTTTTTCTGCATAGGCATATGGAACCTCCTTTTGGGAGTGTTAAGTGAGTGTTTCTTAGAGGTAAGAGGAAGCTGGTGTTGCAGGGTCCAGCTATGCCTGAGATTGCTCATAACCCTTTTTCAACAAAAAAAAACCTCCTTACTGTGGGCCTGATTTTCTGAGCCTGAGAGAATTTTTAGCTTGCTAACAATTGCTAACTCTTTCCCAAGGGAAATCTTTCAACAATTTTTTCTTCTCAAAACAACCTTGTGTAAATAAATACCTTTTCTTATAACATTCTAAGTAAATAATATTCCTTTCTCATAACAACCTCTCTCCAGGTGCTGTTTTCTATTTCTGTAATTAAACCAATGGAATTAGAGAGGTGTCATTCCTATGCACCAATCATATTTCTTTTGTATCAAAGTACCATAAAAAAGACCAGGAAGAATTTTAAATAAAACCTTCTATTCTCTTTTCCTTCTGAGAATTTACAGGAGTCAATCATCCTTATTTCGTGTCCTATGACGACACCTTATCACAGACCTGTGTGTCAATTCATATTCATTGTGAAATAGCTGTCCTGTGTAACTTTCTGGATTGCACTCCTCAAGGTGACAGACCAGATGTCTGTGGGAGGAGTGAACTCAGGTCTCTGCTGATACCACATTCTTTTCATCCACTTACGAAATGAAGCTGTGACTCAGCTGTCACTGTACTCAGCTGACTAATTTCTAGGAGCAGTCTAGTATGAGAGAGAAGAGTTGAGTTTGGAGCAGAAGAAATTCTAAGGGCGTCGTAATTCTTGTCTCCATAGTCCTTGTTTCCTACATGTATGTGTATTCACTTCAGTGAACAGTGTTGCCAGTCTCAGCTGGAAAGGGGAAGGGAGGGCAGTTCAAAGTGCCTACAACAAATTGGGGTGTGTTCATCTGCGAGGGGTCTCAGAGAGATGTGGTGTGACCACTGTGTTCAGTGAAATATCTTCAGCTGAATCAGTGCGATAAATGCTGTTTCAGTGTGAGACAGATACACAGTACTCCTGTTGCACAGAGTTAGTGTTTTAATTCATACATGGAAAGGCAGAGGGAAAGATTCAGATCTCACACAGAACATTTCTAAGACTGCAAATCCTCAGAGCAGATCCTTATCCTTGCATAAAAGGAAGGGTGAAGGACCAGCTGTTCCCTCATTCTATTTAATACTATGTTCTCTTCTTTTATGAGAAGAACATCTGATATGATGCACTCACTCTTTATTCCCTGCCTGCACTAATCAATCATCTAGTGTCAGAGGATTTGCCCCATCATCACTGTTCCAGCCTGTTGTATCACTCAGCTTCTTCTCAAAAATGTATAACCTAAACAATTGCAAATAGCTCACACTTGTTATGACTATGTATGCAGAACCTCTTGACAAAACAGCCTGCACTGTTTTAATCACCCACAGTGAGTCTTCAGGAAACTTGAATCGCACTGCAGCCTTTGCCTGTCCTTCACTTGGGCAGTGTTTTGTTGCCTGGCTAAAGTAGAACCAGAGTCCACATGTGACTTTGAGAACACAGAGGATTTTGCCTTTGAAGGAAAATGATGTTTGGGACTAACTGAACCATGCTGATATTGTGCCGTAGCTTGGCTTTGGCTCTGCAGGATGGTGATGAATAATACATTCTGTACAGAGTAAATTAATCAACAGACAAATTTCTGGTTATTTTCTTTTGTTAAAAGCCAGACATTTTTATGTTAATGTCAAAGTTAATGTGCCTGTAAGGATCAAAGCTTTAATCATGATGTGCTGAACGAGTAGCCTATTTCTGCTCTGGGTACCAATACTTAATACTGTGTATTTTTGCCTTCTCCTTACCTGCTGTTGTTTTGCTGTTTTCTTTAAACTGTAGAATCTTAACTGGAAAAGCCATGTATCTGTCTCTGTAGGTTTTTATACATTTGTTTATAGATAGATAGATAGATAGATAGATAGATAGATAGATAGATAGATAGATAGATAGAATTCAGCTGCAGAAAGATAAAAGCCATCAAGTAATTGAACTAAAACAGTAAAACAAATTATTATGAGAACACCATGAAGGGAATGCCTCAGTAACTCAAACAAAGCCTCATAAGAATCACTTTAGGAAATAAAAAAACCCATTTATTTTAAAATGTATCAAATTATTCAAAACCACCGAATAACTATCCCATGAGTTCTTGCTGTGACTTTTTTTTTTAATTAGAGTAATGTCCTTTCTCTAAATGTTATTTAAAATATGGAAAACATGTGTTTCTTTTTTTTGTTTGTTTTTGTTTGTTCATTTGTTGGTTTGGTTTAGTTTGTTTTTTAAATTAATTATGAAACATGTTCTTCTAAGAAGAGAAAGCCTGGGGCAGGTAAATTTCTGGAAGAAGGAGAGTAAGATTGCTTCATCCCCCTGGAACAACCAGGGGTTCTTCAGAAGAGAAGGTGGACACTTCAGAGTAAATCTGAAGGGGAAGCTTCCTTGGTGAGCAGGGACTGAAGAGAAGAGGAGCAATAGGAGCAAGCACACCTATGAGATGAGTAGCATCTCTGTGAAGACTGAAGAGGAGCACACAAGAATATGTTTTTTCCAGCAAGACACTGAGTTAACAGAAACCAAACACAAGAGCAAAGGCACATCCTCTAAGGGTACAGCAGTAGGAGGGCACTGATTTTTCAAACCTGCTTTTCTGTCCTGACTTAGTCATTTTGAGTTTTCTCTGCTCTAAAAGTTAAATAATCTGGTATACATTCTGTTCATATAGACTTAGATTTAAAGCTTTCTTGATTTATAGAGAGACCTTGAGCTCACTATCAGAAAAAAAAGTGTAGTTCAGTCCACTTCATAACTCTAGCTGATTTATCTTCCTGAGACAGAGATCATGGTGGTTTATTAAATAATGTTTTAAATAGTGTGTGTATTCACAAGTATGTGTGTGTGTTTTGTTTACATTACACTAGAAATAAATTGGAAATCTGAAATCTTAAGGGCAAAAATTGGTTGAATAACAAATTACTGTCTTTGTGATTTTACAACTTAAGAATTATCAGTTTTTCACCACATATTTCTTTTCTATTCTTTACCATAAAAATAATGGTTTTGACCTCCTTCCAGGAAGCACTTGAAATTCAGTGGATGTAACATGTAAGGGCAAGGAATTATTATTTATGACTACTGTTAATACACACCTAACACTACCATGATACCAGAGATAACAAGTGAGCAGCTGTTTCAAGTGATAAACACGCTGGCCCATGTTTGATGAAAGAGTTTAAGAAAGGGAATGTCCCTTTCTCTTTGCAAATTTCCTCTTCTTTTCCAAACATCCGTACTACAAAAGCAACATTTTATTGGTGGGCATTATAAAATAATATCAGCTCCTTTATTTCCTCATGTACAAATTAAATTTCCCCCTCAAATTTATTATTTTCTATTTTTTTCATTTCTATTTCCCCCCTTCTCTTTATCTCCTTCTAAAATCTTTAAGCAAGTCTGTCATTTAGAGAAGGCAAATTCTCAGATTGATTTAAACTAGTTGAAATTAAATGGTAGGATTTGAATATTTTTTGCAAATTCATGAGATGTCTAAAACACGATCAGACTTTCAACATTTGTATAAAAAATGAATAAAATAATTATTTTAGGTGGGAGATTTTTTTTTAAATGATTAATTAATTTCTTCCCATTTGCTGACCACTTTAGAATTCATCATGGCAATAGTTAAATAATTTGGCTCATCTTTGCTTTTTTCCCCCACAAGACATTCCTTAGCACACTTTGCAGGGTGTTCTAATATTTGCAATTTTGGCAAATAAATGCTTTTATTTTGCTTTTCTTCTGAATAAATATCTTTTCACAAAATCACAGGAGTAGGTAAGGTTGGAAGGGACCTCTTCATTACTGTCAGGGATGTCTAAGACAAAGTTATGATCTAGGTATTGATCTAATGAGAAGATATCCATTAGATTGTTTGTTCACAGGTGCTGTGAATTGTGAGTGCCCACACTATGCTTTCATTTAAAAACAGAATATAACTTATGAACACCTCCTTTAAAAGAAGCTACATTTTTTTTCCTTCTAATGATTCTGACCAACCAAGTTTTAGATGTACTCAATTTACATTTTCTAGCTAAAAATGCTTCCTAGGCTATTTACCTTAAATTAAAAGTTCTGGTGGTATAATCTCTTTATACAAAATCACAGTACAAAGTCCCTGAAGAGCAGTTAACAGAAGGAATAAAAGATAATAACTTTTTCTCACAGTATATTAGGAGCAGAAAACTTATTGGCAAATAACTTGGACTAACTGGAGAACAACATGGGAAAGGAGGCTCCGAGAAGAACAGGATTTTGCACAGGCACTAAATCTCTGAGTTTACTATGACATAATCTAGGAAAATTCCCATGCTTGGTCCCTTTTTTTCTGAGGGAATAATCAGATCATTTGCTGAAAATGGAAAAGAGTATAAAAGAAAGTAAGAAACAAATTTATAAAGTGCACAATAAAAAAAATTACCAGAGTCAGATGGATTTTATCCAAGGGTTATAAAAAACTGAATGGAGTCAACTGTAGAACTATAAAGGCTGGCATTGTGTCTCTTGCTTGAAATTGTCTAGGTCTGACATCAGCTTCTAAAGAGGCTTCCAGTGCAGATCTAGGAACAATAGATCTGTAAACCTGATGTCTCTAAAGACCCAAGAGCAGGAAATTTAATAAAGCAGAGAAGTGGTGAGCACTGGTAAATATTATCCAGTTAGCAAAAGTCAACACAGCTTTCTTTTAAAAAGCAAGGCAGGACTAGAAGAAGCCACTGTCATTCTTTGAATCATTAAAAAGGAGGATAAATGAGTCAAAATGGATTTCTTAAAAACTTCTGACAAAGCAGCTCACCTACAGGCTTTTAAGGAAATTAAGACATTATGGAATAAATGGAAAGTCCCTGTTTGGATAAATAACTTCTTAAAATAAGGTAAACAAACAGAAGGAAAAACAGATCATTCTTACTGTGAAAAAAAGCAATCAGAAAATTTCTGCAGGACTCTGTTACTGTCTGGGTACTGAAGTTCTGCTTGTCTCTCATATGACATCATATCTGTATGGCCATTTGTTGTTGCTGTATAATTCCTCTTCTTTTAAATCATTTTCTGCATACAGATTTTCACTGATTCTTCTCTAAAGAGTCCTCTGTTGATTGAAAATCAAAGTTTACTTCTTTTTATGCAGAAATCTTTAACTTGATTCTTATTGCGAACTTCTTTTTTCCCCCGTTATTCCTCTTTTTTGTCCATTTGGGTTTTAAAAAGTTCAGGATAACTTCCTATAGAAACATACTAGGTGTTTTCAGTGCTTTGTCACAGCCTTCACAATGACATGTAAAATGACAGTGTTGATTAGCACTGGTCAAGGTGTTGTCAAAGCAGTGGTGCACCATCTCCATCATCACTGACTGGCTGTCAACATTGTTGGCTCATCCTTCCCTAACTGAAGAGCAGCAGCCTCAACCCCACTTCAGCTTCCAGTCTCTTTCAAATGTTAGATCTTGGGATCATTAGTTATGTTTGCTGGCATTTATTGATCGACCCAGGGGATTTGGTGATTCTCCTTGGTGGCATTGCCAAGAGTCAAATGTGCATTTCTGTGCTCTCTGTTCTCATCTGGATACAAACACCTTTATCTACTGACCTGTGGAGTGCTCCCTGTGCTTAACTAATAAAAAATAAATAATATATATATAATGGTAAAATAATCCTGTTATATTTCATGTTCCTCTTACAGGTACTTTGAAATTTATTACTTGAAACCAGAAAAATCCTTTAAAAAGCCTAGGTGATTTTTCTTCTTTAGAATTAGATGCCTGGTTGATCTGCATATTGACAGTAGAAAGCAATCCTTGGTTATAGAAATAATTTGAAATTGATTATAGAAGCATTAAAATCTGAACTTTTTTCTGATGTCAGGCATTATCTATGATGTCTAGCAATCTATCCAGAGGAGGTAATTTCTGGTAAGGCTGTACAAACATTAGCAATTGCTGCAAATAATATTTCAATGAGAACAAGTCTGCTAAGTTGAAATACGAAAGGTTTTTAAAAATTACATCCTTATCTGAAATATATGTGCTGAAATATTGATATTCAATATGGAAGACACTTCAAAGGGTACCTCTGATGCTTCATTTTTTAACAAAGCAATACTGATAGAAAAGTGATGTTAACAATTCCAAACCTAAGGAAAATAACTGATTGTTTCTAACACATTAAAATAAAGACAGTTTCTGACACAGGGAATGGACTGGGGCTTTATGATACTGTGGTTTAATGGAGTTTTCTTAGTAGTTTATTTTTAGATTCATATGGTTCACCAGGCTTTGCCCAAAAAGCTGTTAAAATTACTTCAAGGGGAAGGTACTTGCACAAAAGCAAGCAAAATCTGAATTTATTTTATTTCAGCAATGAAAATAGTTCATTTTATGAAACAATAATGGAACTGCAGCACAGGATGAAAGGCAAGCACTGCTTGCTTCATGGAGGTAGGTCCAGGATGCAACTCCTTAACAGCCTCACCTTAATTTTAAGTTATTCACATATTTCATCTATATTTACATTGTATAAACCTTCAATCACTATATTATTTAACCCTGTCTAAAATCTCTAATATCAAACCAGATAATCTTCTGCCAGATATCCTCTGCTATGAATCATTGTTTTCCCTCTTTCTTCTGAAACTCGGCTGTTGTACCACAATACAAGGAAAATATTCTGTAGTCCCTCCAACTCAACTTTTTAACAAGATTGATGATCCAACTCCTCAATTAGTCAAATACAAGTGCTATGTCAAAAGTAAATCACTCTTTTCAGTATCAAAGCTTTACTTTACTACTTTTATAACACCAGGTTCTTTTCTAACTTATATCTAACTAAAATAATCTGTGTGAGTAGCAAATAAAGATAAAACCAATGTGAATAATACAAACAAACATGAATCAGTTGTCCAAGGAATTAAAAACTTTTTAGGTTGTAAGTACTTCAAATCATGTTACTAGACTACATGTGAAGTTTCAAGATCACAATGTATTTAGTATGATCTGTCCATGAGTTAATGTGATCCTGGGAAGTCTTTTCAGCATCTTGGCAAAAATCAAAATCTCCTTCAGAGTTTTGCTCCTATTTTCTTGATACCTTTGTTGCACACCAAAAAAAAAAAATGTGTGGAATCACTGAATTTCAAAAGACATATATGTACAGATATTTAAAATAAAATATTATGTTTTCTTAATGGAAAAACAGGTTTATCTTTTGCAGGCTATGTTATAAACAAATTACTAAGACTAACCAGGGGGAGGGGGGCAGCTACTGAGTCAGGAATAACTCCAGGTTTGTGAAACTGTTACTTCTTCCCTGCTGTTCTGTAGGCAGTGAATTTCCCTGGAGAACATACCTAAGAGACTGCAGCTTTAGTACTGACTTAGTAGATCAAGATTCTGTTCTCTAAATGAGTCAGTGCACAGGACTTTCACAAAAGTTCAACACAACTGTGAAAATCTTTCTGCTTCTTGGGTAGTTTGAGATCTCAACTAGAAAAACATTGTATTAACACAAAATAAATAAAATTATCTGGAGGGGAAGCCATATGAGAAGCAGCCGAGGTCACTTGGTTTGTTAAGCCTGGAGAAGAAGAGACTGAAGAGAGAGAGAGGCCCCACTGAAGTCTACAGCTTCCTTGTGAGGGGAGGAGGAGGGGCAGGCACCGACATCTCTGTGGAGACCAGGAGCAGGACACAAGGGAACAGCCTGAAGCGGAGCCAGGGGAGGTTTAGGTTGGGTATTAGAAAAAGGTTTTTCACTCAGAGGGTGGCTGGGCACTGGAACAGGCTCCCAAGGGAAGTGGTCACAGCACCAGCCTGAGAGATTTCCAGAAGTGTTTGGACAACGCTCTTAGGCACTGGGTGTGACTCTTGGGGTGTCCTGTGCAGGGCCAGGACTGTGGACTTGTGAATCTCTCCTAACACAAGATATTCTATGCTTTTATGAAATGAATTGCAAAATGATTCAAATTAATTTTGCCAAATAATAGGAAAAAAAAACAATGTCTGTGTACATGATGAAAAATCTCATTTGTTTAGAAATTGTTTCTGTTTTTAGTTATAAGTTGACAGATCAACCTGGAACAAATGCTTTGGAACAAATCCTGATGACAGTTGACCCTCACAGACCAAAGAGGTGTTCTATACCATATGTCACCATTCTCAGTGTATAAAGTGGGGGGAAGAAGGAGAAAGGGTGTGGGGGATATTTGGAGGGATGATGTTTGTTTTCCTGAGTAACCATTGCACATGATAGAGCCAAGCTGTCTTGGGGGTAGCTGAATCCCTGCTGCCCAAGTGGGGACTGAAGTGTTTGAGCTGTGCATCTTTTGTTTTCCGTGTAAAACTGTCTTTATCTCAAAACACGTGTTTCCTTACTTGTACTTATCTGACTCTCTCCCCCATCCCATTGGAGGGCAGTGAGTGAGCAGCTCTGTGGAGCTTTGTTGCCAGCTGGAGTTAAGCCATGACATCCATTTTTCAAAACATATATGAATAATTATAATATCTTTGAATATGTTCAACAAACAACATAATAAGTCTACTTGGAGAGTATTTGCAGGTGGTTGACCTTTGAAAAATTTTACTGCCTGTCTGTGAACACATGGAAGCACATGACAACCTTTCTTTACTCTGTGCAATGATAGTGCAACATTTTCTCTGGAGAATACCTGAAATTTAAGGTTAATTTAAAATATCTAAAACAATTTTGATACACGATTGTGAAACTGTCTCTTTTTAAGCAGTCACACTGATTAAAATAAAGCTAAGTACTTTAAGTACTGCTGGCTGTAATTTCATTTTGATGTCTCCAAGGAGTCTCATATGTTCTGCACAGCACCACAAGAGCTTATAGAAACCACGAGTGAAAGGCAATATACGAAAACAGCAGAAGTGAATACACTCAAAAATTCAGGAAGATATTACTGTCAGATTTTACAACGTTCAGTGATCCCTGTTGCTAATGTCAGGAGCTGCTCATGAAAAAGTAAAATGTCTCCATTCAGTATAAAAGAAAATTGAAGCAAAGTGGTATTTCAACTCTTATCTATAACATTGTCTCTGTGAAAGAGATCCTGCTTAGTTCTCCAAACTTCAGATATGGCTTTACTGTTACTAATACAAAGAAATTAAACCACTGTATTGTTTGTTTATTTGTTTGTTTTACTGGAAGGTAAAATACTCTTCCTACCACTTCAGGTTTCCACCAAGGTAGTAGCACATCTTTTATTTAATGGAGAGGTAATGCACATTTAGCAACACTTTTCAGTCACTATGGTGCTGGGATATGAATAAATTGGGTTATAATCAGCAATGAATTTAATTTATGGATGTATAGTAATGGGCAAGAAAATGCAAAACAGACAACACCCCAGATGACAGGATCATAGCATAATTTAAATTGAAAAGAGTCTCTGGAATCATCTGGCCAAAATCCGAGATTGCAACAGGCCTAAATTCAAAGTCAGATCAGGTGACTCAGGACCTCTATTTCTCACATTTAGGGTTCAATTAAAACTGCTGTAATGTATGATTATTCCTAGTACTGATAACATATATGGGTACTGAAACTGTGGATTGGAGGTCAGGTAGCCATATATGGAATGACAATGTCTGGCCCAAAAGGCATATAACTTAAGCCAGCACAGGAAGCTGAGTGAATAATCCAGGTGAACTGATGCAGGCAAATCAAGCAGTGCCAAGACTGTCAGCATCAGTAAGTAATTATCAGTGTGTCAGCTTTTTATTTCTGAACCCTGCATAATAAATTTAGCACCATCAGTTTTCAGTCTCGGCCAGAAGCAGATTGATAGATGTTTTTTCTTGGAAAGGAATTACAGAGCTCAAGGTCTATCAATTATAATCTGGAGACTGAAAGAGGTTGACACTGCAAGTAGTAATGCTCCATAGCATAGTGAGAAAAGGAAGCAAACCTGCTAATACAATGATAAAGTCTGATTGTGACTTCATGAGGTTCTCCAAATTAGCACTTATTTAGCTATATCAGATACTAACTGCAGTGGAAATAACTTGTGGACTAAAGGTACTGTATTGGACCTTCAGATATCCTAGCACAATATGAAAGCTATTAATTTAATGCTCTCCAATAAAGTCTTTGAAAATGTGAAATAAATGGTTCTTTTTACAACCAGCTGGAGCTATGTGTGTCTCAGTCTTTTGGGACTGACAACAAATGTGAATGTTGTTCACTGATGTACATTTAATAACTTCAAAGTTATTAAACTGTGATTTATTTTCTACAAAAATTAATTGGCTGAACTCAGGAGGTTCAGTGCAATTTATTATTGATTATTTTATATATATTACTTAATTTTGCTCTTGGATCTAGTAATATAGTCTCACAATGAGTCTAATTTAAAACTATAAGTCTAGAATACCATTTATGTTTTAAGAAAGCTCTGAGGAATGGAAAAAAATATTTGCAATTTTCTTTTCCTGAAATACAAGGCACACACTAAAATTAAAATTAACTTTGAATTCAAATTATCCAATGCTGAATTGCTGGGGATTTTTTGCATTTGATTTCTCAATTCTACAGAAAATTTATTTCTAAGTTTGCATTAATTTGCCAAAAAAATAGTTATTTTATACAGCCTAACTATAAGGTAATCAACACTGTATTTGAAGGCCACTTTAAGAAATTCACTGGTATGACAGGAGAAAATATTTTTTATCAAATTCACAGTTTGTTAAGGGAGAAGAGAAAGTCCAGTCAGAAAAATTTGTAGGTTCATTCAATTCTGAAATCCAAAGTAAAAATAGTAGCAGCATAAGTAAACACAGGTCTAAAATATTTTCTTTTTGTTTTCTTTTGTAATAGAAAATTAATTCAATTAGTTGGAATAGACAATGCATGTTTAATGTGACAATTTGAACTGGGAATGCTACCTTTTAGCCTTGAGAATTCTAATGACATCATTAAGGTTGTTTATAGAAATCTGCAAAATTAGATGATTGCTATTAAACACTCTCCTTTCTGAGATGGAAGCTGGAATGGCTCCTGGGTCTGATAAGAGACAACAGTCTTTCATTTCTATATCACTGCTTTGAACTCGAGCCAGGATAACAACAATGAGAAGTTATTATCAACAAAAGACAGGCAACATGCACTATGAAAGGAGATTATGGTGTCAGGCAGTTTCTCAGGGTGCTGATATCTTCCTGGGAAGCGTGTTTTGCATGCAGTGCTGCCCTACAAGGATATTAAGATCAAGCTCTGCCTAGCTGAGAACATAGTTGCTGCTCTGCAGAGAGATCATCGCTCCAAGTATCACCAAATATCCATCTTCCACAAAAATTACAGTCATTTTATAAAACAGAAAGTAATGGCCTCTAAAATACAAATTCTCCATGTTTAGGAGAGAAAGTAACCTACATCTACAGACTAAACAGCCTCTGTGATGGGAGAAATCCTGAAGAATATCTTGGGTGTGACTGGCATGTATGTTCTTGATCTGGACCCTAATGCTGACTCATAGACTTGATTTCCTGCCTTGTCCTTGTGTCTGCCTCCTCACTTTCCTGGAGAGCACTGAGCTGTGGCTCAGTGATTACTAGTGAGTAACCTGGTTACTGGTTACTGTGTTACTGGTTATCTGACCTGGATCATGCCTGTGCCTTGCTGGCTTGAATTCCTTGTTTGATTTCTTACTCACCATGAACTTATCTGGGACCTGGACTTGTGACTGGACTTAGTGACTGTCACCACACCTGTCCTGCTCACCTTGCTCAGGTCTGTGGGATTGTTCCCTGGTCAGTGAGGTCCCGTTGGCTTTCAGTGCTTGGTTCTTGTGTGCATCCCTGGCTACCTGTGCCTGGCAGAGCAGTCTTCTCCTGCCACTCCCTGCCCACTGTGTTGGGCATAACTAGCAGGGTGGGTGTAGCAGGAGCTGTGGGGTGCCCTGAGCAGAAGGAGGTGATGAACCTCCCTGTGTCAGTCAGTCAGCTCCCACTGGCTTGGCAAAAGCCAATACCATTCCACTGCATGCCAAAACATCAGCCAAAGGAGAACACAACGCTCCTGCTGAAATATATTTTTAAGGGATAGAGGTGGGAAAGACAGAATGGGTTCTTGCTAGTGTCAGGAGACACTGGAGATGTGAGGCCACCAACAGGAAAGAACACAAAGGAAGATACAGGAGGAGAGATGTGAAAGATCTCCAAGGGACAGAGCAGGAGACCCTGCCTTAGAATGAGACACTCCTTGCTAGAGCAGGTACAACCTGAATGAACTGGAGCCAGTGGAATAATCAAGGCAGACCACAAAGAATGAGTAAGAAGGAAGGAGCAGCAGAAAACAGGAGTAAGGAGCAAGGTATGATAGAAAACAATCATTTTATTTGCCAATACCTCAGAATCAGAAACGAAAAGTTTATCTTACTTGGAAATAAAATTAATTCATTGAACTTCCCATAGTGGAGGCTTGCTTTACTCATGACACCCTGGCAAGGGAAGTCACATCAAGTTACCCAGACCTGTTAGAAAAAAGCTGCTGCAGTGTTGACTCCTAAAGTCTTGGTGTAAAAGGTTGTGTTTCGAAGACCAGCATGACTCTAGATATTCCAGAGACTTCTCTTTAATGACAATTTTAAGATATGGCTGGATAAAATATACTGCATGTAGAGAGATGGACAAGGAGGTTTCCTGTTCAGCACTTCATTCTGGAGCTCAACTCACAGATCTGATCAATCTTAAACCCCATTCTGCAAGACACTACAAATTTCTACCATGCACATTTGGAAATGGTAACATGTTCCCAAACGTTTAGAGACCAAGGTGTACCTTCTGAAGTAATAGCTGACCATCTAATTTCCTAAAAATAATAATACATATTCTAGAAAAATTAGTGGATGACAAAAAATGACACAGTAATGCTGTTAAAGAAAATATCTCTTCATACAGTTTGGACTTTTAAGCTCAAATGCGCCATTTTTTAAAATAAAATATTTTCTTTCAAGTGATTATTTATAGAATTTGGCACAGTTTTTTGACATAAACATTAAGAAATTATTTTTTTATGCAGAGGCTTGTATTTATGGCTCTGAAATTAGCTGAGAGAAATGGCACTGAGCTAGTTTAAACTGTTACATTTTGTGATAGTTGTTCTTAGGGAGACTTTTGAAGTGCAGAATATGTCCTTGGTTATGTTTTTAACAGCTTCTCTGAGTTATAGCATGCTAGTACAGACTGTATGAAAGGATCATTCTTTGCTGCAGCCTCTGAAAACACTGAATGGGTTAATAATTTTATTTCTCTTTACAGAATACTTTCATCTTGATGCCATTTAAACAATTCTCTTTTTTTCATCCTTTCAGAGAAGTGTTAGAAAGTTGCAATGGTAATAAATCCTTCACTGTGACTTTTGAAGCTGGAAATGCCAAGGTGCATTCACCATTTACCTCAACAGGCCTGTTCATGGCAGCTATTACAAATGAGGTGAAATATATGTCAATGTCATGCGGCATTATTCTGACTTATCACTGCAGCTGTCTTTGTAAATAACCTTTACAACATCAAAAATAGAATCTTTTACTATTTCTAGTATTTAAACACTTGTTTTTAAATGGCATTTCAATAAATTGCTGGTATCCTTCAATTGCAAAGAACTACTACCTGGAATGCATGGCTCCAAGCTATCCACACTGTTAGATTTCTTCTGAGTCTTCCTTTGGAGTGAACTAACCAGTTCCTTGGGGTTCGAACTTGGGAAAGTTGTGGGGAAAGGATTTTCAGAAAACCCACCATACAGGTGCAATGGTTGAGACTGCTCAAGTATATCTTACTGCACTTGGCACAGTCCTCTCAGTCTATGCCAACCAGCCATTTGCCCTCACAGTATTGCTCCAGGGAGTTCTACCTCACAGAAGAATCACATCATAATAAAATCATACTTTGAGGCATTAGATAACACCCAGCCATGCTTAGAAGCTGCATGAGTTGAAAGGATGCTGGCAGAGATTTCTATATCTCTATCTGCAATTGCAGACACCCAGAACTCTTTTGCACGAGTGTCTCCAGACACTGACATATATACCCTATGGGACTCACACAGGATAGTCAGAGGGTTTATACAAGAAAATTTGTTAAGGAAAATTATTTAGTAGGAAGATTGGCTAGATTGAGGTGATCAGGAACAGGGCTCAGACAAGCTAACTGACCAGCAGACTGTTTAGACAGCCTTTTTTTTCTACCTTTTCCTTTTTTTCCGAAGTTTATTCATCTTAGATCCACCCTGAACATAATTTATCAGCCTTTGGCCCTTCCTTTAGGTTTTCCATAATGAGTTTTGTAAAGTCACAGAGCACCTGAAGCATCCCATTATACTCAGCCTTGTTTCTACCTGCTTATCTGTTCCATGGTTCAGCTTGACCCGCTTCAAGACTGTGCCTGAGCAGTTTTTCAGTGAGCTATCAATCACTGTCTGAGCAGTTCTGGCTTTTGTTACTGTCTCAATTATCACCTACCTGTCAGATTTGTGTATCTGTGTGTTCAATTTATCACCTTTCTTGTTATTTATTATTTAATTTATAATGAATGGTCAGGTAATTAATGAAGCAGATGGTCTCACATTCCCCATATTGTTACAATGATCAATCAGCCTGAATGGTCTGCAAATGAAGTCCAGGATGCATTGTGTGTGATAAGAGGGGTTTTTCTCTTTATGTGTGCTTTGATTTCCAGAATGCAAACGGTACATTTTTGTAAAGTAATGCAAAATGTTGTATTACATGCTTTGTGAGGACTGGGTCGACCCCCTGTATGGCCTTCTGCTGTGTCAGTGAGTGAGCAGGCTCCTGTAGGCACATAACCACAAATGGAGTACTTTTATGTTTCTCTGTCTTCTCTGCTGCATGCTGAACTGTGGCAACTGTCCCCTTTCAGGCTAGACATGCAAAATCTGAAAGGCCAAATGCCACAGCAACTGGTCTGTAAGGAAAGGCAATAACATTCTCACACAGGTCATGCCAGATATAGCCAGAACTTCTTTCTCCTCAGGAGATCTTGATGTCCAGCCTCTCCTCAGCATCTGCCAACTCGTAAGCAGCTAGACATTTGAACACACCAGATTTCTCATCCATCAGCAACCCCAAGTCCTTCTCCTCAGTCCCTTCCCCTCTCAGCTTCCTGTCCCCTACAAACCCATGCTGAGGGTGAGCTCCAGCAATGAGGGTGTCATTGGGGAAGCCATTCAAGAGCCCCGGTGCCAAGGCAGAGCTCTGAGGGACACCCCTCGTCCCCTGCCTCCACCCAGACATGGAGCCAGTGACAACAGATCCTTGGCCAACAGATCTGGCCAACTCCTCATGACCCACACAGGCCACCCTCCAAAGCCAGGCAGTGTGGGGCTCGGGCTGTCATGTGGGACTGTCCAAAGCCTCACAGGGGGTATGGGCACATCAGGGCTGGCAGAGACTGAAGTTTTGTGGTTAATGGCTTAAACATTGTATGAAGGAGTTTTGCCCATTATGGAAAAACTGTATAAAGAACCACCCAAACCCACCCCTCCTTGACCTGACCGGAACTTCGGACTGTGAGTTGAGCCACCCAAGGGAACCTGAGACAAGATAAAGGTGACACTGTTGTTCAATTACTCCAGGTAGAGGGACAAGTAAACAAGACTAAGGGAGAGGAATGTATCCACAAGAAAGCCAAACCCAGCAGGTGCCCTGAAAATCATCCCTATCTGTGTTCAGGGTGGGAGAGGCCACAGCCCTCAGGCTCATCTGCTGAGGCCAGCAGACACTGCCCCAGAACAAAGGGGAAAGAGGAGAGTTTTGGGGATGGGGCATAACCTCTGCTCAGAATACAGTGAGCAAAGTCTATCCCAAGGAGGGATTGGTAGCTACCATGAACTCTGACTGGAATGAGTGCATCTGGGGCTGACAGGTCCTCCCAAGGAGCTCCCTGTGATCCTCAGCTCTCCCAGCCTATCCCATCTGCAGAGCAGTGGATATTGGTTGTCTAGCTCCCAAATCTCTCCACACCGTGGGAAAGCTGTTGGCCCCAGCAACTCAGGCAGGCCACCAGACTGCTGCTGCTGACCATGGTTGGCACACTGCATTTTTAGCTGCTCCTCCTGGATGTCTTGCTCATATGACAGGCAAGCAGCTTTGCCAGATGTTACAACAGAGAGTGAGAGTTCTGCCAATGGCCTGCAAAAGTGCCACACCAGCCTGGCAATATGCAGCCATAGCCAAAGGATCAGAGTTACGAGCAGCCTGCAGAGTAACAGATGATGCAGCAGGGAGCCTGGATTTGCTGTAGGCAGCAGATACAGACTGGCTGGCTGCACCCCTGTGTGGAGGCTACTGAAGCAGTCACATGTCACACAGGGAGCTAACGAGCAATGAGCTCGTTCCATATTGAACTAGCAAACCCCTTCCATGAGAAGGCACAAAGCTCTTTGTCATGTGGTATGGAGAGAGATACCCCTTCAAGTGCATTGCAATGTGGATATAGCACTTCTCTCTAGAGTGCTTGCAGCAATAGAGACATGAATGGATCCACATAAGCAGTCTGGAGAGGCAGTGAAAACTCTCCAAGCTGAATACTGTCAGCAGCATAGGCACAGAAATAATGCACTTCAGATGGTAAATAACAAAGACATATCCCTATTTTTTCATTATTTTTTTTTAAGGGCCAAGGAGATCATACACTTTTTTCTTGATCAGATTGAGACATTGTAAAGAAATAAAAATGCCCTGTGTAGGAGGAAAATAAAGCAAAGTAGATGAAATAATGCCCTTATTATTTTTGATGCTGAATTGCAATTCCTCAGTAGTGTTATAGCAGGATGATTTAGCTTGGTATAATACTCCCAGTCGCCTTATTTTCCTGTTAACAATGTTTGTTTCTCTCTGTGGCTGAAGTAACTCTTCACTCTTTCTGCAAGAGTGATGTATGGAAACTTCTGCTAGTCAGCAGTGACTGCTAGTGGAGAAAACACTAAGGAAATATTTTTCTTCATCCACGCTGTATTATCTAGGACATAAACCAACATTTTCTGGTGAAAGACAGCAGATAAAAACCACAAGAGACAGGGAAAGACAGGGAATGGCTGAGAAGGTAATTTTAAATATTTTGCAATTTTTTTTTTCTGTAAAACATGAATGTGGAGAAGTTACAATAATGTCTGGGATAAAAAAAGTCAACCTTCAGCCATTATTCAAATTAGGTGTAGAATATCAAGGCACTTGCATTTCCAGTAGCCTTTGATTGCAATAGGGCTGCGCTGTGATATGTCTGTGATCTAAAACTTAAGGCTCTAAAATAAATGTATGCCGTCAATAACTCCCAGATCTTAATTTTTTTTAAAGATAAAACAGAAGGCTTCTACTGCAATAACCTCTGCCATAGAAGCAGATCTGGATTGATTTGGAGTTGTAGCAGAAGGAATTTGGGGGGCTCTGGTCCTCTCCACCTACTGGAGAGCATATTCCTGTGTCTGCTTCCTCTCCCCAAATTCTTCCCTCTTCTCTTACATGTTTTGACTTAACTTTCTGCCCTTAATTTATGAAATCAGACTCCATGGAATCAATATTTTTACCATTGATTTCAATAATTTCCACATGCACCCTATGTGTTTTTCTGACACACCCACATATTCAGTATATTTTAGGAATACACTTCCAAGTCACAGCAGGAGGGTCTCCAGTGTGCTGTTTGATGGAATAAGGAAGGCAAAAACATCTGTTGATGCACACAAGTGTAATTGTGTGTGAAGAAGGGAAACATGGTCCTTTCAATTTGCCTGTGGTCTTTACAAGAAATTGATTTGTGCCACAGATATCTCTAAACATCTTTGTGCTCTCCAAAGTTAAAAATTGAAAGGTGGCTTCAGTTTAAAGCAGAATTTGATAGTTCAAAATTATTTCCATGTTGCACCTCTTATCTAAACAAAATATAATTTTTCATAATATCATGACAATGGCTGGTTCTCCTGTATCTTTGTTTCTCGGTGATATTGGCTGAAAAAGAAAGGAGAAATCATATAATGATGCCTTTGAACACCACATCTGGAGAGGACTGCTTAAAATACAGCATTTGGGAAAAACACATTGATTTGTGACACTGTTCAGACTTTTATATTCACAAAATGAGTGAAAAATTATACTCTTCATTTTGCAGCATTCTATTATTTTAATTTTTGACCCACCAATATGAATAATATTAATTTAACAAAAAAATACCTAATTCCTCTTTAGATACTTGATGTAGACTGGATTTTTTGTAGCTTTCAGAATGTCACTCACAGATCTTCCTGTGCTGGTTCACAAAAGGTCAAAACAATTTCAAAGATGAGGTAATTAATGAAATGACACAGCCCTTCTAAGTGAAACCATTTCAGAGCATTCTTGTATCCTATTGAAAAAGAGAAAGGTGTGCCTTACAGAGCAAAGATAGAGATATGGCATTCATTCCTAAGGCTGCTTATACTAGCGTGATGGACTCAAGACCCAAATCCATCAGGTAAGGACTTTGAGCAGATACTTTGTACATGCAAGATGTCCTGTTGTCTTCATCACTTCCCATTTGTAAAAATGTGGAGCAGTACTGCTATTCCTATGACAGTACAAAGATATCACTTAAAGCTTATAAAGATGAATTGATGAAGCATTTCAAAATCATAAAAAATAAGTGCACAAAAAAAAAGACTTAATTATTTCTGTCAGAGAGGGATTTGGACGTGATTCAGTAAATAAAGTATGCAGCCACATGCTCAATGAGTATAGAAAGACATATAAAACAGCTGGTTCCTCCCTTGAGCAGATCCATTCTGTGTTGCAAGGCCATAATCCAAAGTCAGTGATTGTCACAAAAAGGTTTTAGCTAACAGGAGTCAGCTGTGGACTAACTCTTGGCTAGGAAGGCATCTGCTCTAAAATTAGCAGCAAAACGTGTCTATAGACTTAGAACATATACAAACAGGAAGGATCCTGGAATCATGGAACAATTTGGCTTGGAAGAGACCTCTGAAGGCCTGCAGCCCAATGTTCTGCTCCAAGCTAATTGAGAGGACTGCTCAGGATCTTTTCCTCTTGAGCTTTTAAAATTGATGATCTCTCTAACACCAGCAGGCAGCATGTTCTGGGGCCAAGACATTCTTGCTGTGAAATCTACATGGGGAATCAACCTTCAGAAACTTTCTAGCTTTTTGGTGTTAAATTTTGCAGGTATGTTTTTAGAATACTGCTTTTTCAAGTTTATATTCAAGGTAATTGTACATATGTGGGTAAACTCTTTGAGAGGGAGCTGCATTTTTCACAAACTTTGGTAGAGTCCATTCTTAATTGGTGAATTTGGTAACAAGTGTAACATCAGCCATAAAATTAGGATGTAAAGTAAGCAAGATACAGTTACATTTTATGTTCAATGGTACTTTGGGTATTTCAAGCCTCTGTCCCTGGCTTCATGAAAAGGTTCTTTGCCCTGGAGATAGGAGTGACATGTATCCTCCAAGAAATCACTGATAAAACCAAGAAACCTTTGCTGTCTAATACAGAAAAAAAAAGGTTTTCGTATGCTAGGACACTTAGGAAGGTGAGATTGGATGTATTTTCAATTTAATAATACATAAGGAAAGAAATTTCATGGGGAAGAAAAGCAGCTTTTCTGTCATTAGATCCACCTAAAATCACTGTGCAGCACCTGTAGTGACACAGATGTTTGTTCAGAAGAGAGCTGAAGTTTGGCTTCAACATACACACAAAATAACAAAGCATTCTTTCCTCTTGTCAAATCAATTTTATAGATTTAACATTCTTGGCTTATTATAAAAAAAAAATAATTTCTTGTTGCCTGATTGATTTATAAATGTTTACGTATTCTGTTTTTTATTGCAATGCTTTCATTGCAATGCAATGTGGTCTTTGACTTTTAGGTAAAAGTTGTCAGCCAATTTCAAAAAACAGACTTGCTCTAAGGACTGCAACCAGCACATAGTATCAGACAGTTTACACAAAGTCTCATTTTCTGGTGTGTTTGCTTTTTGTGGGCCATTTCATTATCATGCAAATGGAGTTAGGCCATTTTGCAGACAATCTAATTGTTGGCATAATACGTCCTCATTATTTGCATAGTGCAGCAGTTTGCATTAGACATTACCAAGTGTAACAGATACCAATATAACAGCATGATTTTTGAGAAACAGAGGCTACTTTCCATCCAAGGCTGTGCATACTGGTTTCTAAATCCAGTCTAGAATCACCAACAGCCCTCAGCAAACCTAAACTGCACAGCTCTTCCACAGGCTAAACATGCACGGTTTGTGTCAATAGGAGCAACACCACTTTTCCGACCCACACATTTGAAGTTTTCATCCTCTAAAGCTTTCATTTCTGCTCAAGCTTTACTCTTAAATGTTGAAGACAGTATTACGTTATACTGACATAGTTGCAGCAAAGGAATAAAGATAAATAAAGCACTACTAAAATAGCAAATGGAAACCAAACTGATCTCTTTTTAGCTAGTAATAGGAATGCAAAGCTGAAACTTTCATCCTGTTTCCAAACAGTAAATCTTATCTTTTCAGAAAATGCTGCCAATTTAGCACTGTTGAACTTTGGAATACAGCCATCCACACATAAACACATTTACACATTATTTTGGTTGGCTCTTGCTAAAGCCATATGCTGGGATTTTTTTTAATTAAAAAGACACCTTAGATAATCTTGCAGTGTTCACACAGAATAAAACATTCCTAAAGGTTCTAAAATATCAACAAAATACTGAAGTAGAAAGGATAGTTTTATCCCCTCCACTAATGTAAATAACGTTGGCCGAGTGAATTTTAACAGCCATTTTTTATGCTTTTATGAAGACACTTCAGTCACTTGTGTTCTGACATTTAAAGTTTTGATGCAGGAAGGATCAGTCGCTTCTAAACCCCGTTGGCTGAAAACAAGCAATTCATACTCCTTTGCCTGTTACCAGAGCTGAAATCCTCATTTGTGTAGTGCAGAGTATCAAAGCAGATAAGGAGTTGTTTTTCATTTTTAAACAATATGCAAAATTACTTAATGTAATTGAGTAGATGAAAACTGATATATCAGAGATGGGTTTATATTTTTATGCTTTCAATTTCCAGCTAAAAAATGTACCCTGGAAACACCTATGTTCTGCTAACTAAGAATAGATTGGACTGCAACTGCCGTGATGCCTCAAATAGGAAGGGATTTGTTTCTTGTTTCCTTTTGCTTTTGGCACTAAACTTGTGGATTACTGAACAGTACTGAATGTAGAGTTGCCTCTTGTAGTCATCAGGAAGTGATCAATCACTGTTGAGCTGTGTATATAACTGCAGGGTATCTAGCTGCCATCACTAGTGCCACTCTTTCTCAGCCGTGAGAGGGGACAACACAAGTTCCCTTTCCTTCCTTGCACAAATCCTCCAACATTCAAACAGACTTCTCTAGTCTTCCAATAGCTTCCAGTCTGCAAGTCTCTTTGCTGGAAAAGGCCTGAAAGTCTTTTCTTGAATTAAACCAAACATTTATTTCTTAAAAAGGACAGACAAAAAGAACAGAAGAATAAAGCAGCTGGGGGGTGGGAGGGGGGCTCCATTTTAAGTCCTTTTTTGAGTTGCTTCCAGCAACAACTCTGCTGCTGGTACTGCAGAGAAACCATGGCTCCATTGCCTGCACTGGGGAGGGTGAGTGGAAGCTTTTTCCCTTGGTATGAAAGTGAAGAAGAACATCTCCTCCTTGTTCCATACAGATCAGAAATCTCCTGAGCATTAATAAGACAGTGATTATTTAAAATGAAGATTCATGTCTACAGCAACCCACAGCAGCACAGGAATCTAAATTCTTTAAGGAGCAGCAGATATGCCGTCCAGAAGATGTGTACGCACACACTGCTACAACTATGGGAGGCTTCTGTACTATCAGAGGGAGTAGCAATTTGGTGTGTGTTCTTTCCTCCTTTGCAAAGACTTCTGTATCCCCCTATTCTCCCTGGTGCCAATGATGGAAATGCTAGTGAACTCATAATTTTGTCTCAGGATGTGGGTGGGTTTGGATGTGAGTCAATTTCTATAGAGCAGTGGCAGCTGGAACCAGTCATAGGCTTCAGGCTGATACTGCTTGCCTCACTTTAGCAGATCCTTTGTACTGTCATCGCTGCTGCCTCATCTTCATAGGACTGAGTTCAGCCTGGCTCAGATCTCCAGTGTTTCTGCAAATACCTCTCAGAGTCTCTTCATCTTTTCTTCCAAAGGTTCCTGTGGAAATACTGGCCGATTGCAGTATTTTTATATGAGATTAGAAATACATTGCTATAGAGCCTTCCAGCAGTTTGATTTCTAGCAGTGTGGACATTTTGGTAATTGTATGTAATAATTTACTGGTCAAGACTACAGTATTTTACACTTATCAATGCAGATGGAAACTTTTTATTTGTAAAGGTTTTCTGAGTCTTGTCGACTTTTCTTGGTTCATGTTGATACATTTTTAAAAGGATGCTTTGTTGCACTGGGAAAACTATCTGATGGGAAAGTCCTTCTTAATGTACTTTGTGTTTATGCCCTCAGAATGAAGATATATGAAAAACATTTAAGATACATTTTTTTCACCATGCATATTCTCATCCAAAAGATCAAGAAATATTTCTAGTAAAATTTTGGACTAAACAATGGTATAAAATTATAAGATCCACAGTTATAAATATTTTTGCTAATCAGTGATATGATCACATCATGTGAATTGGTCTCTTCTTCCTGATTTGTTGAAAAAGTGAACACTTTATGCTTTCCAACTTTTCTGTTTCTACTTGGGTGCATTATTCATCTTGGATCCTTTTTGTTTGGCAATCATGTTACCACAGGGAAGAATCTGAATGTATGTTATCTATGTTCAGAATAGTTTTATGTTGCTTTAACCTTTCTGTGTTTATTCCTCTCTTTATTCATTCTCATGATCTTTGGTTTCATGCTGAGCTAGGACTTTTCATTTGCAATCTATAGCAACCCACAGCTCTTTCCACATGTTACAGTTAATCTAGAGGCCAGGAATATCTTTGGTGGTCAATATTCCTCTGGAACTTGTATTTATCCACAGTGAACCCCACTTGATGCCAAAATTTCTGCCTACCTGACCAGATACGTTTAGGACTATGAAAAGCCTCCATTTGCCGTAATCTGAATAACATCCTGCCATCTGAAAAAAAAAATTACTTCTTCTTATTTAATGTCCTTTCAGCCTTGTTAACATATCTTAGAGTGGTCCAGAAATCGGTTTTGTTTTCCTCTGTCGCCATCATTTCTGGGAACTGACAGTGGTCTAAAGAATATATTTTGGACTTCAGGTACTAGCTTGAGGCTTTTGGGAAAGCTAAGTACATAACTCTCTCAGCTCTGGCCTGGGAAATCATAAGGAGGAATCCAAACAATCCTTGTAGATATTTTTTCCCTGACACCTGGTGTTTTCCAACTTGCTTACTGGCAAAGATGTTTAGAAAAAGGTGTCAGCTCTAACAAGCAATCACATTGTGTGTATTAAAATACTGTATAAAACATTCTGTCTTTCAATAAATTTTCGCTATATGCCCTCCGATCAGAAGGCTCAGAGTCTTGTTACACCTGCTGTCCCAAATCCTAATGATAATAATTTATTCAAATTACCAGAAAAGCTGTGACTCCCAAATCATAGCAAAAGATCACATAGAAGTAATGGATGTCAGTCTTTATTGGGAAGATGTGAAAGAGCTTTAACTAAAGTGTCCAATCCATCAGGCAAGAACACAGTAGCTAAAAATTGTTTCTGCTAGAAAAACTGGGAGATGAACAGATTTCTTCCCCTTTGAACAGTGATTACTGCTCAGTCTGCCCAGGCAGGTAACTTTGCATTTTGCTCTGCAAAAGTACGGTGGCAAACTAAAGAAAACTAAACGAGCAAGGGATGAGCTGCTGATTTTGACAAAATGGAGAAACAATCTGAAAAAAATGCAATTTTTGACAATTAAGCAGTGTCACATATACATGGTAAGGTCTATTAGGAAAGGCTCTGAAAGTTATTGTACCTGAAACATGTAGGAGTACAACCTGCAAGAACAGTAAACAGGACTCTTGCTGCTCTTGGTAAGTCCTGAGCCAGGAAAATGTTCACATTGAAGTGCAAATGAGTAAGCTTGGGGTGCACAAGAAGCCGGGAGGGGTCACAGCTGGAGACAGCTGACCCTAACTGGACAAAGGAATATTCCACACCATAAGGCATCATGCTGAACCATCCATCTGGGGGGAGTTGTCCCACAGCTGGGGCAGGCTGTGCAGTGGTTGGTAAGCAGTTGCAATATGCATCACTCGTTTTGTATACTGTCTTTTAATCATTACTAACATTTTCCTTTCCTTTTCTGTCCTACTAAACTGTCTTCACCTCAACCCACATGTTTTACCTGTTTTCCTATTCTCTGCCCCATCTCTGGTGGACAGACTGACCAGGTGGCTCTGTGGTATTCAGCTGCCTGAAGGTTAAATCATAGCAAAGGGATAAGCAAGTTTTATGTTAGAAAAAGGACTCTTTTTAACATTCAGCGCCAGGTGGGATTGCTGAAGAGCCTGTGAAGCTGCAAGAGCCCTATAAAACAAATGTCTGTTGTGAATATCTTGGGGCATTACATAGCTGGGATTCATCTTGCCCAATTCTATCTGTCAAAAAGCATTCACCATTCAGTTTATCCTCTGGGAAGCCTTCACAGTTAGTGGAGGCAGACTTAAAGCCAGAGACAATTTATCCTATGTTAAATGAGGTATCTAGACTTTATGGAACCACGGGGTGTTTGCTTGGTTAACCCAAAAGGAGTCTGGAGGCACCACAGAGTTTTGGCCCTGTCACTGGCTTCTTTCTATAGTATTATTTTAATAGTTGTAAGAAAAAGGAAAATTTTTCACAAACCAGGAAGAAGAAACCAATTCACATGATGTGATCACATCACTGATTAGCAAAAATATTTAAAACTGTAAATCTTACAATTTTATGCTATAATTTCATCCAAAAGTTTACTAGAAACATTTATTGACCTTTTGGATATGCATTAATTTTGGAGAATATGCATGGTGAAAAAAAGTTGAAATGTATCTAAAATAAAAAAAAATTACATTGTGCTTGTTCAAGATATCTACATCTTTAGAGAACTGTAAGACACACAGATTGCCGAATTTTCTCATGAGTGAAAGTAAAAATGCATGAATATGATTTGAACCAGTTGTTCATTTTAATGATGGTTCATCAACATATAGAAATAACTGAGGAACTCCCAATATTTCAAAATCTTTAGCATACAGCTTTCTCTGAAAGACGCAATTGTTAACAGCTGTGTTTCACTACATGCTACTTGTTCATGTTTTGGAAAGCTTAAATTGTGCAGACAGACCAAAAAGCTAGAGTGGAACTGTTGTGACTCTCTACACACCAAAAAAAAAAAAAAAAAAAAGAATATTTTAAGACAACAGCTTACAAGAATTCCATGAAAATATAATAAGTCATGTATTTTGCACTTACAAACCATATCTGCATTCAAAAATGAAAACAAAGGTTATCATCCCTGAATTGTTTATTTGGCTTGAGTTATTTTGCTGTCTTTAATAATAGCAAAAATAATATAATTAATAATAATTTTGTAATAAGTAGTGCAGGAAAAACCCCAACCAGTAAGAAATATAAGATATGAAGGAGTATTGATCCTAAGCAAGGGAGAGAAGTTCCAGAAACGACTTTCTCACTGTCAGATGACATTATAAAGTTGTTGTAAATAGGATCACAGTACCTTAACCAATACTCATATTAAGTACCTTCCATTTGTAAGCAGCTCAAGTAGGAGATTAAACCAGAATGTGTTAAATGTGATATAACCACTGTATATGAAATTTCTTACCTTAGAGAAATAGAAACACTTTGGAAATAAAAGGCCATGTGATTATCATCATGCTAATTATTATTGACAGGTTCACTAGCAGTAAATCTCATCCCTAGATATAAGAGAAAATCATGAAAAATAGAGCACGAGTCCCCTTTTTTTTTTCTTTTTTCCTTCTCAAGCCAGGCTGCTCAAACAGGTTTGCAGTCCAACAGCTCCAGTGCATGTTAATGGGAGCTGAGTCCATACAGCTGTTTCTCTTATACTCCATTTCAGGTTAATAATATAGAAAAAATTTCCCTTTTACCAGTAGTAAGTTAACACATGGCTCATGTGAGAGTAGAGGGAATACATACTAACTTTCAACCTGACAATGCACTGGAACCATAAGTTGTCAACTCTCTTTCATGACAACCAGCGACAACAAGGAAACCTTTGAAACCATTAAAGCTTTGATTAAAGCATTGATCTAAATCAGTAGAAATATAAGATTAATTAAGTGTACCCAAAAAAATTACTTTAAAATTAGCTTGACATTCATACTAGACACACAACTGGAAGGAGATGCTTTCTTCAATATAGAATTAAAATGGCACATTAGATTTCCCTCAGGCAGAGAAACGTACAGATTCTAGTGCAGGAAAACACAAAATTGTCTATGGGTGTAGTAACACACCTTGGACAATTGCAGTGCAATGGGCTGTCATCCCTTCAGGACTTTTTCTAAAGTTGCTAGTAAAATCTGACTAGGCTGGTGACTTGGAAAAATGTCATTAGGGCTCATATTTTTTGTGATGAGTTTTGTGCAAGATTACAGCCAAAATAGAATAGGATATATACCTTACACAATGGTATAAAAACTTCCTGGGATGTAAAACTCTAATAAATTAGAGGGACACTCTATTTGAAAAATCACTGTAGAAATTTTTTTCTGTTGGCACATAAACCCAGGTTTAAACCAATATGAAGTGGGTTTTGGGTTGTTTTTTTTTTTTTTAATTTGAGAAGGAATCAAATCATAAGCACTATTATCATAAAGTGACCTACACATGACATCACTGATATAGTAAAAGATGGAAGATAGCATGTTGGCAGAAACATGGCAAGTATTAGTCCTTGCAATGTACAATACATTGTCCAAAGGATAGAAAGATGAATTGTAACTGCATCTATCTGCATTTGATGGATGCTTTTGTTTTTCTTTTAGCAATACATTCAACAGAAAAAGAGCAACTCACTAAAATGTCATGTCTGACTACAGATTACTCCTGTGGTGTTTCACACAGCTTACCACAGAGATACTACAAGATGCCACAAAGACACGGAAATATAAATTATGAATTTAAAATACCAATCATGTCACTCTTTATAAAATTAAATAATGCAGAGTATAAGTTAATGTCCTGGAAATATTAGGGTTGAGATTCATCTGCTACAACTTCAGACAGCTTTTCAGAAACTATCTGATTTATTTTGGAAATCCACATTCAGAGAAGAAGAATCTAATTTTGAGATTCTCTTTTTCTATACCCAACAATAAAAGGAGTCAAAACAACTAACAGTGTATTAAGCATCTACAGTCTAAAAGAGCATTATTGCAATGTACATTGTAATGCTGAGAAATTCTGTGTAAAGTCAGGTGAATGTCAGTCTAAGAGAGTTTCTCTGAATTTGACAATTTTAGAATTGCTTGCATTCCATTAGAATTAGCAGAATGTCTCTGGAAACCAGTGTGAAAGCAGGTCTCTTCCACCTCAAAATATTGCATGTATCAATAGAGAACAGAATACCTCTATCTTCCATCCTCAGCACACCATACAATCTTTAAGGGTGGACCTATCAGAAAGAACAATGGTGAAACACTTCAGCAAACATGTGGACCATGTCTTCTGCACACAATGGGCTTTCCCTATGGGCTCAGGTGAAGAATAAGACTCATGCAGCTGCCCAAAGCAGTAGCCCTAAAGATGCAATGCTAACTTCCCACATATGCTTTTTGAACCTGTAATCCCTTTGCAGATTTTACTTTGTGTTATGTTGGGCAGCATCAGCAAGTACTGATTATCAGAACCTGATACATGAGAGATAACACCTATTGCTTCAGAAATATTCAGAAGTGAATAAAAGAAGAAAGAGGGAGGGTTCTCTTTAATCATGTGCAGTAAACCTGAGAGTGAGGTTTCTTATATCTGCGGTGTCAGTCACACCAGGATCACAAAGTAGCATCCTGACCACTAAGCTGAACCAGAACACTGTTTATGAAACATAGAATTACTAAAGTCTGTACACAAATTTTAGCATTCCAGACCCTGAGCAAGATTTTGCACTCTGTGAAAGAGCCCTTCCAAGCAAAGGTTCTCTGGCGAGCAAGCAGAATTAAATTTAAGTGTCAATTAACACATAGTAAATATTTGAATTAATAATTAGTCATTCTTAAATCTTTACTGGGAAAAAATGTCTTAGGTAAACTATAGTTTGTTCACTCAACTTGATTTGTATGTAGGGAGGTCAAAGAGGTCTGTGCGGACCTGATGTCATAATTCACTGCCTCAAGTAAGCCATCAACACTGTTTCAGTATCTGTGTGCAGATAGATCAAATATGTGATTGTATCAGCATCCTGTGGTAGCTGTAAAATCTGCATACTCGGGAGGCATTAACATCAATGCCAGAAGTTCATGTAACGCCACAGTGGCTGCTCTCTCTAATGTGCATATTTTAATACACCTGTCAGGAAAATTTAGGTGCATTTTTGCATGAAGAAGAAAATTTCTGCAAAACCTAACACTACCAAATGCTGTGGCTTATTCTCCACTTTTACTCTCGATTTAAAGATAGTATTTTTTCTGTATATCATGGTGTGTTATTTCCATGCCTTGCAAATCTGAAGGTGAGATGATGTTTAGTTGTGGATAGTATTTTTTGTATTTTGCCTCAAGCTCAATAGAGCTGTTAGAGATTTAGAGGGTCACAACAATGCTTGCTAAATGACACTGCTGCAATCTGCCTTTTTACATTCTCAAAGGGGAAAAAAATCTCTTTCAAATGCAGTAGCCAGTATTCCTTGGTAATAAATTGGATGATATGAAATCTCAGCATATACATCAAATAAGACCTTGGTCTTTCAACAGGTAAATTTCTAATCCATTTCAGGATCCCATTGTTTGAATGATGACTAAGCTTCTGGAAACATATATCCTGACTAATTAAGAGTGTTACTTGTGTTTGTTCCTGCATTTTTTATGACTGCTCTTCAAAATGTAGTGCTACAAAAAAATCAATTCTGTAAAGCAGTCCAAGCTTTTTCTAAAAGTATGTGCTACACCAAACTTTAATCAATTCAAGTATCTCCAGAAATACTATGTTCTTTTAGTTTACAAGTGTCTCCCGAAATGTTACATTCTTGCTGCTTATGTTAGTGGCTGATGGTTTATGTTGGCCACAATTTCAGTTTTACTGTCATCTGGCTGTATTCCTCCTGAAGACAGAAGGGATTTCATGTGATTAACTTAGATTTCTGCAGGCTGGATAATATCTTGATTTAACTTCACATAGTCTTTTTGGGTCCTTGCCATCAATTGCATCTCCAATTGTGTTCTGTCTGAGTTGATGCAGGTTTTATCATACCATCAACTCTTTAATAACAGTGCCTCCAAAAGTTATTGCTCTTTTGCTGAAACTTTTCATTAACTGGCCCTAATGGAAAATATAGACAAAAATGTTTACAGCACCTAGGCGCATACTTGAGAAATATACCTTGCTCAAACCAAATTGCATGTATCTGACTTTCTCATCCATAACAATATTTTCAACTGCTTTTTTTTGGCTCCAAATGTATGTCAGTCCATTAACTGAAAAGTTCCAACTTATTATAGCCTTGATTAAATTGCTGGAATCCAAAAAATGCTAAAATATGTAAAACACCGATAAACAGTAACACTAATAATAAACCTTAATGCCTACCAAAAAAAAAAAAAGAGCACTGATCTTTAACCCCTACTCTAATCCTAAAATTAAACAAAACCCTAAACATAAACCTAAACCCTTAATCTAACCCAAATTTTAAACCTAGCTTTAATCCCACCCATCAACCTAAAACTAACTGCACTCAAACACAAAATCCAAATTTTAAGTACAACCCTAATCCTAAACCCTATCATAACGTTAAAGATAAACTCAGTCAGAACTCTATCTAAATTCAAATAATACCAGTGAATCATAATACCGACCCTAAATGTCCCTCTTTGAAAAGTTGAAGTAACCCTGACCCTGAACATAAAGACGAACCATAATCCAAATTGTTGTATGCAAGCACATACATAACTTCTAAAACTAATCCTGACCCAAACTCTGGTTCTGCTCTGCCCAAACCCACAATTATAATTTCAAGCCTTAATACTAAACTTGGCAATACTCTTTGTCCACCCTGTTACCTTCATCCTAGCAATAAATCAAATCCTCATGTTGATATAAAGCATTAACAAAAAAACAAACTTAAACTGAATCCTAACTCTACTGTTATCCACAAGATTAGATTTAGGGCTTTGGTGTGTGTACTGGTTTGAAAGCAAAACAATGAGAGACTCCAAGTCAGAAATAGAATTAATTGGAGGAAAAGAAAAACAAAAAAAAAAAAGTAAAATAAAATAAATGCAATAGTATGAAAGACCACTGACAGAGTCAGAATACAACCTGAAACCCTGTTAGTTAGAGTGATGGTAACAATGCAGATGAAATGGTCTTGTCAAAGCAGTGATCCTGTAGAAAGTTCTGGTAGCTCTTGTCCTCTGTGAATCCAGTGGGTAAGGGCTCCCTGTGCTCTCCCAAATCCCAGATTATATCCAGGTGGGAATGCTTGGCTCCTCCCCCTGGGCGGAGCATCTCACAATGGGATGATCTCATTCTATGAGTCATGCAGTGGGTCCTTGATGGCCCATTAAATAGAGATAACTCCCGAAGGGAGTTATCTATGAGTCATGTGGCAAGGCATTGTTGGGCCCATTAACAGAAGATAAGGGAAACACTGCCCCACTTGGTTCCAACAGATCATGGAGATGGGGATAGAATACATACTTTGGGCACAACTTACATTGTAACCTAGGACAGTGTTACAGCATGAATGTTGGGCCGAGTGTTAAAGGTTAGGGGTTTGGTTCTGGTTTGGGATTAGGGCTTTAACTATGGGTTGATTTTTTTCTTAGGAGATGGTTTAAAACATGGGACCTAGGGTTAGTGATTGGAGTTTGTTATAGGGTCTAGGGCTTGTGATTGGGGTCAGAAGCAGAAGTGAAGGTTGCCATTATAGTGTTTTTTCATGGAATGGGGAATATCATAGACAAAAAAATATTAAATTGAAATGTAAATAGATTATTCAAAGGAAAAAAAGGTAGTGATTACAAATTACTGGCTTGAGAAAATTTTCACTCAGACATTCCTTAAAAACTGTAAAGTAGTTGAGCAAGTAATCCCAGCTTATAACCTCTCACATAAAGTGGCCAGAAACCCAGAATACAGTGTTAATTTTTAATTATATTAGTGGGATCGAATAAGTACAGACCAATGCATCAGTTGGTTACACAGTAAAATTACTGGCAATCATGATAAAAGATAGAATTAGAGAAGTCATAGGTAGATCCTGGGCTTCTTGGGAAGTCCAGAAAAATTTTGTGGTGTTAAAGTATGTATAATTTATCTCTAAAACACCAATATAAAGAGTTTGAGAGGATAGACATACAATTCATAATGTCTGTGTAGACTTCCAAAGGGTATTCAAAAAGGTTAGTCACCAAATGCTCTTCAGAAAAAAAATTCTGTGATGGGATAATACACAAACCCTTCACATGTTAGAATAACAATTAAAAGATTGAAATCAACTCTCAGTTTTCAGAACATATGGAAGCTACAAGTGGAGTACACTCTACATCACTATATTGATACATATTAAAGTGACAGAGTTTAATAGCTGATATTTGGTATTTTAAAGACAACAAATGAATGTGCAGGAAGATCTTATGAGACTGGTTGAAACAGAGGAGTGAAGGAGCAAAATAACATTCAGTGTAAAATGGATGCAAAATGACAGAGAGAAAAAAATAATTGTAGCCTTGTATGCAGTGTGATTGACTCTGCATACATGCTGAGTGGTAATTGATTACGGGGACTTAAAAAAAGCTCTTCAAAGCATTTCAGAAAAAAATAGAAAATAGACTACCACTACACTCTGCTCGGAAAACAACACGGAGCAGACATAACACAGAGCAGAAAACATGATAGTATCAATTTACACAGGAAATATCTACCTGTTCTTGGAGTATCCTGTATAGTTCCAATAACTCTCTGACAAAAAAGGATGGAGTAGATTTAGAAAAGAGTGAGAAGGGTAACCAAACAACTGAAATTGTTTCAGTACAAAACCAAATTAAATAGACTAGTAATCTTCAGTTTTGTAAAGAGAGCAGTGTTGTGAACAGCTGTTCAATGCCTCTTCCAGTATAGGAACCAGGTGATACCAAATACAACTCAATTTAAAAGTAATATAAAAAATATCATGTATAGTTAGGAATGTATAGTCAGGAAACCATAGTTTCCTGTAGTCAGGAAAATTCATTCTGTTGGATGTGGTGGTTAAGTTGACAAGAGTTCACGAAATGGATGGTTGATTCTAAGAAGAAAATTGATTGTGTTGAGAAATGCAGAGATATCTCTAACTCAGTTTAAATCTTAGTTTACTAGGAGAATTTCTGCAGTGTAACAAAATATGTTCACCTATGTATTTATGGTGACTGGGCATGGTAGGAGATAAGATTCCAGCCTAATTATACACTTTGATTTATCTTGAAGTGACACTTCTAAAACTTCAGTTTGGCAGAATGGATGAGGAACTAGGCTAGAGTGGATGGATAAAAAGGAAAATCATAAATGAATCAAAGCAAAAGCAGAATGAAAAATAGGTCCGATCACAGAACGGAGAATAGAGAAGGATAAAAAGGGACAGTAGAGCAGTGATGGAGGAAAAAAATGGAATAAAACACAGAAAACAATACAATCATCTTTCAATGTGCACGATCTCTGACTGGAACAAATGTAGAGAAGGACTGCTGGCATAAATAGGAGAACAGGAGCATGTATTACCAGAAAAGGCAAAAAAATTTTAAAAATTTGTAGGTCCACCAATCTAACTGAGAATTGAATAAAGCTATTACTTTTCTACACAAATATGTTTACCTACGTCAGGAGCATAAGCTGAAGGACAACATCAGGAGAATGAAAATATGTAAGTTGGCCATGTATAGATCAGGAATGAAAATTCAGTCAGAAGAGCAGTGAGGCTGTGAAACAGACTGAGTTGGAATAGCTGGTGCAAATTCAAAAATTATGAAAAAATAGTGCAACATGTCAAAACAGGAGACTAGAACCTGTGAACTCATAGTCTATTACAGTTCTAGGTCCCATGTTTTAAATGCCAGCAAAAAAATTAAAGGAAAAGGAAACAATGTCAGACTTCTCTCAGGTTTGTTTTTGGTTTTTTTTTTTTCTAGGATGAGTTTATGCATTTCTCTATCACATTAAAAAAAAATAGATTCACACAGTGTGGAGATCATTCTGTTGCCTAGTTTGGTGTCCAGTAATAACAGGCCATTACCTTTCCTTCAGCTAACTCCCTTTTGAGTCCAATAAACTTTCTTTGCTAAAAATACATTTTCTAAGTGTGTGTCTGAGTTCAGTTCAAGGAATTCAAAAGACTGAGAGTGTCCCACTGCCTTCAGAATTTGTGCCTTTGAATGACAATGTGCACAGATAAACTTATTTATGGAATATTTTTAATTTGAACTTCTTTGCCTTTTTACTATACTACTCTCCATGAGGTTAAAAATCATCTTGGGAACTAGTATTTTCTGCCTGTTCAAGTATTTGTACAATACAACCAAGTAACTCAAATCTGGAAAAGATAAAAAGCCTGCACCAAGCCATTTGTTGTAAGTTATTTCTGCTAACCAGCAACCTGCTAACCTGCTTGTGTACTACTTTTAATTTTTGTTATTTTTTCATCAATCTTCTTGAAACATGGATAGCAGGCTCATTTGTACAAGCTTTCTTTGCTGGGGTTCATATTTTGGAATCATAGGTCCTTCAAATACAGACATATTGAAAAGTTATATATTATTAATCCACAAAATTTGGCAAAAACCTGCCATATCAATGTATCCTTGCTATATGCACCTGTTTTCCTGGCTCAGTGAGTGATGATTTTTGGCAAAAACACTGAAAAGATGAGGGGAATTGCTGTGAATCAATAATGAAATACATTCAGCTGTGGAAATTTCCACATTCAGGAGGCTTAAAAAACTGCACAATGAAAGGCCACGTACAGGACATAGATATCAGCAACGAAGCAAAATCTGTCATGAAGACCTGAAAAACCTGTATTAGCATCAAAGTCAAATATTCTGACCAATTTTATTAGCTATACCATGCACTGAGGATTTAAAATTTAACATCAAATTTACTGATTTGCATCTCTTTTGACATTGCATGGAAATTTGATTTTGCAAGGTGATACAGCAACATACTTGAATCACAACACAAGTACAAATAATCAGAGTATACAGCTGGAATAAATAGTTGAATCACAGTATTAACATAATTCTAAACAACATGCTCGCTATCCTGAGCTGCTGGCAAGACAAATGTGACAAGAATCCAGATCACATCTGTCATTCTCATCAAAGTCTTTTTTGTTTGTTGTTCAGTTTTTGAATGCTGTGTTGTTCAAGCTCTGTATTGGGTACCTCATTAAAATTTGTGTCACTATTTCTTCTCTTTTTATTAACCAAGTGACTGATCCACTCAGATGGTACTATTGGTTGATTTACACAACTAATACAGCCAGCTGATCCACTCCACTCATTTAGATGGTTGATCATAGATCACAGAATATTCTGGGTTGGAAGGAACCCACAAGGATCATCAAGTCCAACTGTTAAGTGAATGGCCCACACAGGGGTTGAACACACAACCTTGGCACCGTGCTCTGACTAAATGAGCAAATCCACTCAACTGATGTAGCCATTTATGCAGAAAACAACCATCCAGTCCTCTTTGTGGTAAGTTCAGCTTTCTTTGTAGCCATGATCATTCCCTACATCCCTCTCTGAGCTTCAAGGGCATGTCACCATCCACATCTCCTGTGAGCCTTCTGACATTTTTATGGGTCATTGATCAGTCACAGCTAGATAAGCTCTGGACAAGTTCTAAGGTTAGGAACATAAGAATTGCCTTTTATTTTAATATTGTTTTCTGCTACATGACCTGCATTTGCATCCTAAAACCTAGTCATCACTAGCTAATTAAATAATTTCTTAAAAAAAGGTGAATTGCATTTTCAGATCAAAACTTGGACCTGAGGTGATGGCAGATGGGCGGGAGCCATAATGCTGGTCTTGTGGGACATGAACATTAATTCCATGAAGAGATGTCAAATTAGAAGATTACGTAGAACAGCTTCAAGTCCAAAGTAGATCTTTTATATTTGTGCCATGCAGAGTAAGTCATCTCAGTGTTCCTTCCTCATGCAACCAAATATTGTGTTCTCCTTAAATTGTCATGTTACAACTTGAGAGCTAATAGTGAGTTGTCAACCAGCTGTGCTCCTTTAATTGTTTTCAATGACATTGCTTTCCAAGGTAACATCTTCCATTTTAGCTCAGTTGGTGCTAAAAGACACCAGGGTTGTAAGTTCAATCCCTATATGGACCATTCACTTAAGAGCTGGACATGATGATCCTTCTGGGTCCCTTTCAACTCAGGCTATTCTGTGATTCATTTCTGTGATTTGTTCAGATAGTCTTAATTATGGTGTTCATTATCCTAAAAGCTATATACAGTAATTCAAATTTTTCTACCTGGAAAGCTCCTTTCCAATACCTCTGACTAAAGATGGGTATTGCTCACCAGGATAGCTGCTCTGTCATGGCAGGGATCATCAAGGAGCCCTCAGTATCGCTTAACTCAGCCGTGAGGAGCTCTAATGCCCTTGAAAGCTGCATCAAATTGCACCAGATTTCCATTCCACACTCCAATGGATCAAAGGGACACTTCTCTTGGTCTGGTAACAGGCAATTTGAGCCTATATGTGAAATTTGCTATGTGCTAGAAATGAATGTCATAATAGCTGAGACTGGTACAAACAGGCAAGACAGAAAAGGTTTGACTGCTGGTGGTGGCTCTGGTTTGAAAGTTATAAACAAAACAATGAGAAGCTGAAGAAGAAAGTTCTAGGATAATTGGAAAAAAAAAGAAACCCTCAAAATGTATATTTTTGCGTTATAGAACTGCTAACGATGAAACAATCTGAGAGAATGGTAAAAATTTCTTCACCAAGAGAAGGCAGACTGGATGTACTGGCAGATCACATTCCTGTGATTCTGTTAAATATATTCATGTAACACATGACTGTATTATATATAAACTGGAATGCAATGATAAAACCAGGTGTCTCCAAGCCTATCAGACTTATAAAACATTAGGAATATTTTTGAAGAACTTCACATTCCAATTTACCTGAATGTGTTACAGGGTTATTACTGAAACATATTACTTTATTTTAAAGGAGTTTGATTCCTCATCTTGTGATATTTTTTGTCTGTGGCTCAAATAAAATAATAAAATCAAATAGGAAATATATGCTGAAAAATGGATAAAAACCTGTATATGGAAGAGTATCACATGCTAAAATTGTATCAGAAACTCAGACCAAGGAATGTTGAAATGTGTTTTTCCCTGAATATGTGACTATGGAAATAGATGTAATCCACATACCAGATGTTAAGTTAAAAAAAGAACAACCATCTTGAGGTAGATTCTATTTTTGCTTCAGTAAATATGTGGGTTTTCTTTATTTGAATTTGCACAGACAGCTTAAAAATGTCTTACATTTTTACACAGTAAGCTAAACTATATAAATCAGTAAACTAGTATGTATACATACAAAACTTATAAGTAAAATAGCAAGATTGCAATATAGTTGCTTTTCAGTGTGCACCTTTAGATGCCATAGGAATGTTAACATTTTACAAAGAAGCCTGTGCCTGACTAACTCGCTGAATACCAAATTTACTGAATGGGAACTTGGCTAAAATTAATGCATCAGACTCAAAATGGTATTGTCAGGCTGTTATGCAACAACCTCCACAGAAGAAATGCAGTTTTTAATGATTTGTTTGGTGTATTTAACAAGTAGGTAGAAAACTTCTCTTACAGTCTGCAGTGGATTCTTGAAAGTACAGCAATATTGAGCAGTCTGGATTATTGAGGGAGAATCAGCAGTATCTCAACATTTCAAGGTTGAAGTCACCATGGCAAGATACAAAATCCAAAAGAAATAAAAACAAAACAAGGCTAATCAGGATATTCAGTCTAGCTGAAACCTCACTGGGAGTCATCATGTCATCAAATGGAATTTTCAGAGTATCTAGTTTCAGCTGGAGATGGTCCTAGGCAGCAACTCGTCAGCAACTAGTTTCCAGCAAGGGAATTCTTCTCCTCTGTGTGACCAGCAAAGACCTCTCTAGATATCTCATTGGGATGATGAGCATGTTCATGTTTAGCCTAATTGCTCTTTGCTCACAAAGGGCTTTGCAGGAATTGGGAACCTAAATGACTCCTTTCCTCCTGTTTTTTTTTCTCTGGCTCTCCAGCAGCAAATTTACTGTGATACAATCAAGCAAATATAGCTACAGTTCTTATTTGCTAGAAGCTCTCCTGTTGGAAGCTGAGGGATATTGCTAACTGCTGCACTGGGGAGGTGAGGAAGGTATAGAATGGTCATTATAATCTTCCTTTAAGTTCTCTTCAAGAATTTGACTACACAGATATTTAGAACATCCCAAGGGAGACACATTGCTGCAGGGACCCCCAGGGAAAGCACAGAGCATCCAAGGACCAGCATGTTACGTAGAACCATACAGGAAACCTTCTACAGGAAATGGGGCAAGAGGATCAAAGTCATGGGTAGATTTCAGGTCTACCTTTGCCTTGTTCAGCCATAATTCTGAGTGTTTTCAGGTTTCTGTGAAGGTCATGACTAGCATTGTCCAAAATCTGCTGTACAACGTCTTTCTTTCCTCCTTGTACTCCTTCTGTTCATTGCAAAAATGCAATTTTTCTCCTCCTCACTGTCCTAAATTTTCAGCTTGCCACTTATAATTCTGTCTTGATACTCTCACATCTCTGAGTGGCAGTAGATATGAGTCACATTAATCCATTGTAGCCAGGTTTATGAATTTCTCAGAACCCGTGTCAGGTGCCAATTTGTGTCACTGTGGGTGACTGAACAGATGAAGGTAATGCATTCATGTCATCGCTGCGGTCGATTGCGCGCTGTTTGCACAAACAGGACGCCTGCCCATGACGGCTGTCGCCCCTGTCATTGGATCAGGTCTGTTCCAAGACTAACCCCCAAGTATTTCTTCCACAGCTTAATATTCTGCCTGATTAACCTCTCTGTGTGGTCTGAATCTGTTTCTATTGCATTGAGCTGTGCAAATATACTTACGTTTAAACAAATAAACAAAAACTCAGAAAGGCCATAAGCCTTAGAAAAGATTCCTGTTGGCTGCTTCTGCCTGGCACAGAACTCAGTCTAACAAACTACAGAAGCCAAATAGATGAAAATGAAGAGTACACAGCTATGCACTAGGAAGCAAAATATTTTTTGACATCCTTTGAATAGAAATATAAGTAGAGAATAGGGAAAAAAAATGAGAGAAATATGAATAAATTCTTTTACATTTCCTGATGCTTCATAAAAATTTGGAAATCTGCTTCTTCTCTGTGTGAAATCAATATTATTTTTGAGTTCTGATAATCCACTGGGATTTTGATGTTAGGGAAACAGTTTCTTTTACCTGAAACAAAATAGTTTTAATTAATTTAACAAATTCAAAAACTTTAAAAAAATTAAAAATCCCAGGAGAACTTAAGAAAATTAGGATTGTGTGGCATTGCTTTGAAGGTCTTGGTCACTAAATTTTTTTTAGAAAACAAAATAAACAAATACTCCTTCCCCTATAAAAGAACAAAGACAGTATTTTAGTCTTATTTGCAAAGAAAATACAGTTATTGTCACAAACTCACTTTCAAAGTGGAGAACAAAAATGGGAGCAAATCCTTGGGTAAAATTTCCAGTTAAGCCCTAATCTTTAATTAGACAGGTTTCTAACAAACTTTAGGGATTTTTTTCAACGTTTATGTATTTCAAAATATGCATCAAACTGCTAAAAATTTAAGAGACTAGTAACTCAATAAGTATTTCCCTATGGAAATTGGGCTCCTCACATTGAAGTGATACTTCCATCTGTTTTTCACACCATGCAATCATTTTTCAAATAAAACACATACAAAATACCTAAGGAACAAATACCATTTCAGCAGAATAAAACCTCACCAAGAAATGCTCTAGAAACTGAAACGTTGCTCTATGAGCAACACCTGAGAAAATTCTCTGCCATTAACAGATAGCAGAAAAAGACTAGAGAAAACTTTGCCATTTACTCCATTTTCAGGTCCTTGACCACAAGTTTTATAATGATGTGATATTAATTGCAACCCTCTAATTACTTTTGTTAGTCCATCCAACTACGTAAAACATATGAGGACAATTAATTTGTCATTTCTTTTCAAATTTACATTTCTTTTATGAGAACTATTTTTCTTTTTTAAATTAAAATAATTTCTTGCAAGTGAAGGTGCTACTTGTGTTGCCTCAAATGAGTAATTGAAGCTTCCTGTCTTATTCTCTTCTTTAACTGACACTTTCCACACCTCTTTGTATACTATACTTGATGTTTTTCTACTAAGGAAAAAGATTAATAATTTGAAGGAGGTTGCATTTGCCAGCTCAAGAAATCAGACTTTTTGCTGAGTTAGTTTAAAGTATGCTGAATTACAACTTTCACATACTCACTGGAATCAAGACAAATGAATGGAAACACATTCTGAACATTCATCATATTTCTAGCAAGCTACAATCACATAAGAAACTGTTTAGTGTGCACAGAGTGGTTACAATTAATTTTTATATATTTGGTTAAGCTGAATAAGTCCTTTCTTCTTTGCATATTGCGACTACCTCTTGAATTAAGAACTACTTAAACATGCTTACAAGATGGATGTTGAATTTGATGACACGGCACCATAATTCAGAGCACCATTGAACAAACCATGATACATCAAGGGAAGCCCATTCCAGTGCTTAACCACCCTCTAGGTGGAAAACTTTTTCTAATATCCAGCCTAAACTTCCCCTGACACAGCTTTATGAGGTTCCCTCAGGTCCAATTGCTGGTCACCAGAGAGGAGATCAGTGCCTAATCACCAACTGGCAATTGCTCTAAAGTAAGATGGAAGTATAATGCATTTCCCAGATGCTGCTGAACTGTAAATTGCACTTTTCTAGGTTAGTCACTTTTTTGTGTTACAGTGTCTCTTTAATCAATGAAAATATTATATTGTAAGGGAAAAGGGGGAGAGAAATCAAAACATGACTATTGCATAGTGTCTACATTGCTATGGTTGTACAGTATCAAGATCAATTACCTTCCCTTCTTCTGGTGAGAACCCTCTTTAGTGATTTATAAAGCAGTTTAATAACAGATTGAAAATGTTTACAAAATGTGAGACCACAAATTTAAAAATGCAGAGAATATTGGAATGTTGTTTAAGCTTTGTTATTGTCATTATTATTATCATCATCATCTTGTTCTTAGCTACCTTCATACAGAATTACAGTTTCAGCTTCTGCCCATTAACACCATAAACCACTTTAATATCTAGGTGTATATTTCAAAGATAAACATCTATATATTATTATAAATTAAGTCACTATTACACTGATAAAAGTGTTAAACATTTGAGTGCCTTAAACAAATGCCGATGGCCTTTTTTTCATAATTTCTTTTGTGACAGAAAAGAAAATGCCATATATTTTCTCCATTTACATTTGGCTTCCAATTTATTTGGGTGCAAATACGTCTCCAAACTTACCAGCTGGGCTTGGGAGTTCCTTGACATCTTTCACCCATATTGTAGGATTCCCACAGACACTGAAAGCAAGACCTAGATAGTACTTAGATCTAATTTCCCTCTGCCCAGTCCTACCACTTGTTTCTCTAAACATCTCCCAGCATTCACAGGGATGCAGTGCAGTGGTAATTCCATGTCAGTTCCCTAGCTCACTGCACTGATCCACCAGAAGAAGCCCTCCAGAGATAAGATCTGTGCATCCAGTGTTGCACAGAAACGGGTTTCCCAGTATCTAGAGTGATGTGAGATTTGTTATCTGCATTCCTTTTTTTTACCCTACCATTTTACTGGAATCTTATTAAAACTTCTGTTTTATTAAGTTATTTATTTCCAGGCCTGTATCATTGAGCTCAAGGAAGAACCTGCACTGTCTCTCTCTCTCTCACCCCCTGTACTGGTGCAGACCAGTTTCAATCTCTGCCTAAGCATCAATGAAAGTGTCTGCAGCTGAGGTTCTGCTGAGAACAGTGCTTTTAGTGACCCTGTTTCCCTCTCTCTTCCACCCGAGTGTGCAACAAATGCACAAAAATACCACCCACACTTGTAAATTTCAATAAACTGACAAATCGACAAATTTTAGTCATCCTTTAGGTTTTCTAGCTATCTGAGTTCTCTTTCCAGCCCCATGCTGAAATAAATACCATCCTTTAAATTTAAAAAGTTAAATTTAAAACCACAAATAATCTTCAGATTGCTATTAGAGGGTTCTCCTGTTTGTGATGAAAATATTTTTTTCAATTCAGCTCTGTTTGTGCCTGGCCATGTATCCCATTGGTCCAGATCTTGATCCCTGGGACAGATTTCTCAGATTCACCTCAGACCTCCCTCATCACTGTGTGGTTACTTGATGATCACTGGGCCATGGTTAACAACACTGGACCTGATCCTGACTTCTGTTCACAGCTTTACCTTGGATGTGGCTTTTCCCCATGGTCTTACCCAATGGTCTGCACCCTTGGGTGGCCCTTATCACCTTTCTCAGGTCAGTCCTGCCTGTCTTGGGGTGGTGAGGCTGAGCCTCAGCTATCAAGGTCTCTGTCCTGCCCTGATAGCATATTTAGGTCACCACCTGTTGGAGGACAGCTGGGTTTTTCTGCTCCCCAGCATAACAGTGTGACAGTCTGTCTTGCTGCTGAGTACTACTTTGTTTGATCACTGTGTAAGTTACTTGTTATTGAGCACTTTAAAGGACAAAATTAAAAGTGATGTATTGGCTGTACAAACCTCCTGGACCAGAGGAAAAAAAAAAAAACAGATTGAAAGTAAAATGAAGGCTCGGTTGAATGGTTCATCTAACATCATTAAAAAAGCAAGAGGATGTAAAAGTGAAGGAGAAAATTAATAAATACCAGGAATAAAAATGACAGGTTTTGACTGCATCTCAAACTTTAAATAATTGCTAGAGGCTAGAGGATCCTGGAATGATTTACAATGAATACTAACAAAAAAGCTTGTCGACCTTAAGTAAATAAATCCATGACTCTAAAGGGTTGTGCTGGTCTGACATAATTCAATATGCATAGTATAAAAATAAATGTGTAAACTACTCAGCTCACGCCTCAGATAAAATAATAGATGTTGTCAGATGAACACTGAAGTCAGGACGTTATTAGTTCTTGAGAGAGAGTTTATTTTAGAACTCAACTCATGCTCATTCTTCAAGCCCTCTTGTAGGGCAAGAAGAATGCGCCCTCTTGCCTTATGTAGGGCACTATTTTGTAACTATACATATATATGTGTAGTTACAAAACATTTGAGAAACATTTAGTGGTATTTGAGAAACATTATTCAGATCTTTACTGTTTAATAAAAATGCCTAAAATCATTTAATGTTTCAGCAAATGAATTTGAGGCTAACTGTCCTTTCCTGTGGAAAAGTGAGGGCAAGGATGGAAAAATCTGAGACTTCTCAGAGACCTAGCCCTTCAAGGAAGCTGATCATTGTTTATCATCCCTGTGGGGACTAATTTCGAAAGATAAACAAAAGGCTGGATTGGCTCTGTGAACAAATGGGTGCAAGACCTTTATCTTCTAAAAATTAATATCAGTGAAAAAACTGACTTTAGGATACTGTTAGTCTTGCATCACCATACCTCTGACAGCAGGAGATTTCAAGAATCATGCTGTTAATCATGCTCTTAATCAGTAGTCAAGTGGCCCTTGGCTATTGATACTTTGCTACTGTTCATGTTGTCCTGTGCAATAACAGGCTCAGTCAGGATCAGTGTGTAGTGCGCTGTAAAATCCAAAAGACAGGATTTTTGCTCTGGAAACAATATATTCAAAATAGGGCAAAATGCACCCATGCACAATAAGACAAGTCAAAGGTATTAAAACACCACTTACCTTTCATTGAAATCATGCTTAAGAACAATTTATCTATTTGCTGGAAATCACCTTGAAATTTAGAGACAGGGTGTGAATTGCTAACAGAAATAGTAATTACATATACAATTCATATCACTTTTACAGACTATAAATCTTCATGGATGTGTTTGCCCACAGCTTCAGCTCTAATAGGTCTTTTTAAAATGTCTTTATTAATTTTGTCTTGTTTATTGTTGTAAATGTATCACTACTCTCTTGCTCACTGAGATGAAACTACATCTTTTTTTCTTACTGCTGCTTCCTAGGAGTATGAAACACAAATGAGTTACACCTCATCAAATCTCACATTTTTCTTCTGTGATATAGCTAGTCACGTTTTCTTGCAGGTACATAATTCAGCTTGCAGATGTCTCATCAGCCTCCCTCTCTCCTTGACACCTGTCAACTCTTTGTCCTCTTCGTGAAGGTGTTCAGTGCATTATTATTCCAATCTGAGGAAAGTCCTTGGAAAGTGTCTGTCAACAGAGTGTGTAAGAGCATTGACATACAAACTCATACCTTTCTCTAAGCCACTATTCAAGAATGGTATGAGTCAAAATGCTAAGGTGATAATGAGAAATACTTGTTATATCCCTTATGTGTTAGAGACAAATCAAATTGCCACATATTCTGAGAATCCTGATCCTGCATCGAGCTCAATGCATGCAAGAGAGGACCTTGGACCACAAATCTGCATAGCTGGCTGTAAGATTTCATTTTTAGTTACCTGACCTGTGTGAAAATACTTAAAAAGTGGCCAGAATGGTTTTTTTATTTCAGTATTGAAATAGGGCATCCAAAAAATGCCATGCTATACCATATTTATTGCCTGGCATGCTTTAAAGGGCAGAATTAGCCAGCATGAACAAATAGTAAAGATTGAAAAAACTGCTAAAGATAAGGTATGTTACTGACAGGGATTGATGGCTTAAACACAGATGTCAGTGACTCCCATATGTAAGGAAAGGACAAATGCTGACAGGTGAGACTATTACAATTTTGTCAGAAAATTATGATCCTCACGATTTGTACAGTAACTTTATCTAGCATGTGATCTCAAAGTCAGTACAGCATTTGTGAACCATTTTAGATTGAAACACACACAGATGTAAGTGATAGAATCACTGATTGTTTTGGATTGGAAGGGACATTAAAAGCCCATCTAGTTCCAGGCCCCCTGCCACGGCCTGGGACACATTCCACTAGACCAGGCTCAAAAATCCTTGTCTTGAACACCTCCAGGGATGATGCATCTCCAGCTTCTCTGGGAAACTTGTTCCAGTGCCTCATCACCCTTATAGTAAAGAATTTCTCCCTAATATCTAATCTAAAGTTACCCTCTTATAGCTTCAAGCCATTACTCCTGGTTTTATCACTACATTCCCTTGTAAATAGTCCCTCACCACCTCTCTTGCTGGTCCCCTCTAGGTACTTGAAGTCTTCAGCCTGAACTCACACACAGGAAAAAAAAGAAAGCAGCCTGAGATCAGCAGCTTGGGGCCTGTTCTGAAATGACCAAGTCTTGGAGTGACAGAATATTTAGCCTCAAAGCTGTTCCAATGCCTGACCACTGACAACACTGCCAAATAGACAACAGTGGCATATATATATATATATATATATATACACACACACACACACACACACATATATATATACAGATATCTACTTGTGTAATATCGACATCTGCTGAAAACTGCCCACCATCTACATTTCAGTGAAGCCACTAAAAAGCTGTAACTCAGAAGCATGCCTCAAAGGTAAGCCTGCTGAAGTCTACAGTGAAATGCTTTCTTCAGTGAGGTTTTTACCTTTCCAAATAAAGGCAAAGAGTACTGCATCCAGCATAAGCACACAGAAAAAGAAAATGCATCAAACACTGCAAAGAGTCACACAGGGCTTTGAAATCAAGAATATAAAGATATGACATAACATTAGAAGGTGAAGGAAGGAAATGAGAGAATCAGATCAACAGGGCCTCAGAGACCAAATTTCACAAAGGTCTGGGTGATGGGTCCATTTGGAAAAGCAGGAAGGAAGGTGATGATACTCATTGAATGCTAATAGGTCAGCCTAAATGGGAAATTTGGAATAAGGTGATGAAAACGAGTTGAACTGGAGTAATACTGAAGATGAAAATGCAGCAGGACAGGGACATCTCATGGTTATCAGATGTAAATGAGCTAAACATGATCCTCAGATTTGATTGTTCAAAGCTGTCAGCTAGAACAGAGATGGAGAGGAAGAGAAGCAACAGAATAAACTTAAGGCTTTGACTTTTGTTCATATTGAGTTAAAAATGATGATGACTCATCCTGGATGAAATACTGGGGGTGCCACCCTCAGCATGTGATTAGAAAATACATAAATCAGCACAGAGCAGATGTGTATGGATGAACTGTCAAAAATAATGTGCTTAGTGGGACAAACAGAGAGTGAAGGATAATGCTTAGGAGTACCTCAGGGACAAGAGGAGAAAAGAGCTGATAAAAGAACAGTTAAAGGAAAACAAAGTGAATGGACTATTATCCTGAAAGCAAATGGCCCACAAGCACCAGCAGCATTGCTAACAACCCTCAAAGAGAAGAAATAAAGTCAATTCCCTAACATGCAATAGCAAATAACACATTATGGGTTCTGCTTAGGGCAGAAACCCAGCAATAGGAGACCAGCAGAAAATCAGCAATATCCATCTCAGTTGAAATGAATAAAGATGATGGAGCTCTGATCTTTGGGCATGAACAGACATTGCTAGCAGTAAATATGTGTATTATATATTTAGAGGAGGGAAGTGAATATGTAAACAGTGTTCTTGAGAAAAAAAAGGAAACATCAGATGAAAAGACTGTACTTTGCTTAATATATTCTTACTTGCTTTTAAAGAAAAAAAACCCCAGAACTCAACCAAGTTATTTGGTGCTAAAAATCAGTATTTCGGGAATTTCAGTTAATAAACACCTCAGAAGTATTCGTACGTTTATTTCCTGGAAACAAATGCATCTTACGAGTATATGCCCCTGTTTACATAAAAATATGTCTAATTTTGTCCACATATATGTCAAAAGAATAAACAATAAAAGAGAAATGGCTTATATGCCATAGAAGAGATTATACAGAATTGTATAGTCATAATATTTATAATTAATACAGAGGACAATTAAAATCAAGTCTAGAGTTTTAAAGTCCAGTTACTAAACATTGAAGTTTTTGTTAAGGGATTCCTAACTGCACTATGCCACAGAGCTAAACTTTCACATTTAGAATTATAGAATTGTTTTGATTGGAAAAGACCTTTAAGATCACAAAGTCCAAATAATTTCACTCTGCTGGGTGCAGAAAATTATTGCCAGCAGCTCTATTTACTCCAGGAATATTTGACAACCACCATGCCTAAATTCTGCAGGTCTCTAGGGCCTTCACAAAGAAGTAATGGTGTTGGAAAAATGAGCAATATTTTAAGAGGAAACTTCTGGTATTACAGGAAATGGATGCTAAAGGCAATCTGTGACACAAACACAGCTTTCTGCAGTAGTATGATTATTGCTAATTTTGTGCAGGAAAAATCCAAAACACCTAGAAACAGTTCCACCTGTCCGCTGCCATATTATTTGTAACTTCTTATGTGTTTATTCTCCAAGTGCCTCGCTCCATATAAATTAGTTCTACATATGTTACATTAAAATCAACTCTTTTTTTAGCTCAAAAAGTATTCCAAGATTGCTGTATCTAAAAATAAGTATTTGGTGTTTTAACCATGTTAATAGAGAGAATTTCAATAAAAATATATCATTCTTATTAAGTGAAAAATAAACAGATTGAGGAGCAGCTTCACAGGGCATTCAGTACTGAACCTTTTTGATTTAAAAGAGCTCTGCCACTAACTTCAACTGGAGCAACAATAAGCCTGCAGTTATTTGTTCTCAGTTAAGTTTTCAATAAGCTTTGATTGACATATGTGCACTTTGCTGAATTCAGCAGTACAGCACAATAATCAATGCATTGTAGAACTCAGCTACTATTGCAGGAGCACCTGCCTCTCATATCAGATTGGAAACATTTTTAGAGAATAAGGTATCTGTTTCATATGACTCTGGAAACAGATACTCAAGTTATATCTATTTGTTCATGTGTATTTTAGGTGACATCCTTGAAGAAAACTTTTCTTAAGCTACGTACTCTCCTATATTTTATTTTCATTATATTTAAATTACCCTTCACATTTCAAGATAAGTCAATTATTTTAGATTGCAAGATGCTATTTTATCAAAATCACCAAGAAAAACTAGGTTTGAGTGTTTGGTCTGTAACACAAAGCTGAGGGAAGATCAACATAGATCTGTCCCACAGGGATTTTGCACAGAATGCTGAGCTCAGACACACACCATGGAAATTGTTATGCAGGAGATATACTGTGAATTGTAAACACCATATCACAAAGCTGATAGCTTCAGGCTGTGGGCTCTCTTTCTTCCTTGATAGGATTTTCATTGGTGGTTTCAGAAGACAATATGGGTATTATTCCCACATATCTACCTCAGCCCAAAAGTTAGCCAAGATACAGCATTCCTGCATCATTTCTTTTTGAGTCAATTCAATCAGAAAATTTCCAAAAGTCATTTAACAAGGAAACAAACCTCTCTATGTATGTCATCTCCTCCTAGTACTCAAAAGGCTGATGTGGCTTGGGACCAAAGGAGAGTGTAACCCTAGAAAGGAGAGAAGAGCAACACTCTCTTCTCCACTCAGCTAATCTACTGCAAAACTTTTATAAGGAATCATAATCTTTTGCTGTAATAAGAAAACAAGAACAAGTTGCTTCTGTGAAATGTGTTCAAATATCTGGGCAATAACGACAGCCTTAGATCAACCCTGAAATAAGCTAGAACCTGCTCCAAACATTCATGTTTTGAGTCTAAAGTTGAAATAAGTACTGAGAATTAAAATATGGATAGGGGTTTTTTTCCTTCTAAATATAGTTTTTCTGCTATATAATTCTATTATGTAGATAATGATAGGAAGGAGTGATAATGCTGAAAACAGCACAAGAAATCTTCTTTCCTAATATTTTCAGTAAGGTCATAAGAAATACTTACACCTGGTTGCTCATCCAGGGGAGACAAAAAAAAAGAGAGATAATGTAGCTCAAGAAATTTAGAATCTCCTCCCTGAGCTCTTCATACAGGAACGGACTGATAGCTTGCTTTGCCAGGACTTGCTTGATTCTAAGAACCCCACCCAGCTATCAGTGCTTGACTGAACTAGGCACACAGAAACCCTCAAGAGAAAAGAACCCAGGAAAAACTTCTTGGGCACCAGACTCACTAACACAAACATATTTTCTTAGCATCAGTAAATGGGTATGTTTTTTTAGCTATAATCATCTAACTAATTACAAGTTGGTTTGCTAATTAACATCAAGCCCTCCAAAAAACCTTCTATTCTAGAGTAAGCATACTGCTAAGGGAGAACCATCAAAGAAGAATGCAAGATTGTAAAATTGCTTTGCAAAAGAGTTTCATGCTGCCTTCCAAAATAAATCCCCAACAGTTTTGTTTTAGAAGTTCTCCTTAACTTCCCAAATTAGAGGGAATTCTAGTGAATTATTTTTTGTCATTAAAAATATTTTTGGCCATTCCAGAAAACATATTTTATGCATTTCTTGCTCTCTCTCATTCTCTCTTTGTTTTTGTTTTCCTCAGTCTGCATACTGGTTTTAGGTGGATACATGATGCAGCAATAGTTATTAGCTATGTGAGCTTTTTTGTCCCAGACATATTGCCTTAAATTTTTAATGGGCGATTTTCATCTGCTTTGGTGGGAAATAGCTCAGACAAAGTGAACAAATATTTTTATATATGAATTACTTTGTTGACTGCAGCTTGGAACAGTCACATGTTCCTATAACTGCTGAGAGTCTTTACAAACCTTCCTGTAAGTAAAGATGAAAGAGCTTGAGGTATAACCAGCAACTGGTTTATAGCAGTTTCTAAACTTCTCCCTTCTTAAAAATAAAATGCAGAAGAGCACCTTTGGGTCTTTAAACTCAGATAAAACTGCAAAATCTTATAAAGCTGTACGTTATTGCAATCCTTCAGCAGGAAATTCTATATGCTGGCAAACACTACAGACATTTAGAAAAATCTACATCAAATTTGCATGTCAAAACCTCCCTTCTTCTCCCATCTACCACACAATTTATGAAACTTGGTTTCCTGGGTATATTCCTCAAACACATTTTTATAGATTATCTGGCAGATTTCACCTGATGGTTTCTCTGGAGACATTGAAAAATGGGAAACCCTGAGTTACTTCAATTTTTCAAATTTGGTGTTAATAAAACTGACTACTGTGATCTCAATAAAATATCAGTGAATTTTTCCTTTTTAATTTGCTTAGCTAAATTAAGAGCAGCTAAGTTCATGTCCTGACTCATTTTTTCTGTGCTCATAATATAATGCATTTGCATAAAGTAAAGAGGGGAACATTGACTAAACTTTCAGCAATTTTAAAACCCCCTAAGGACACATTATGAATATGCCGAGTGATGCAGGGGAATGTGCTCATATTAAATAATCATATTCATACTCGATGGGCAATGGATTCATGTTTGGGTTAACCTGTCACAGGAAACCCAAGAAACAGACTCGAGGGAATTTTTTTCCCTTTTATAATACAGATACAGTTCTTAAAGTCCTCCCAGCTACCACTGAAAGAAACCTTGTTTTCTTTTGTATCTTTAACAGCTTTAAAATATTCAGTTCTCAACCAAAAATAATTTGATGATGATTAAAAAAATATTATCTGTCTTTAGGACTCTCTGTTTTGAAAGATTCATTTTTCATCAGACATCTGAACTATGTACACTGGCGGGAATATTGCACTGGTTTCTTGGTTTGCCCAGTTCATGTCTCTTCTGTACCACAGTTACTTCTCATATCTGCCTAACTTCTTTCTCAGCCTCTTTCCAAAATATTCATTCTCTATTTCTATCTCTCATTCTGGCTAATTCTAATCTTGACTGTAACCTATTTCCCACTGACAGGGGTAATTCTTCCTCTTTTTCTGTCTTTGCACCAATCTCTTTCACGAGCGTCTTGTTGAATCTGTCACCTCAGCAATGTTGCCTAGGAACTAAAGCACCTGGTTAAAAGGTTTCAAACATTCCTTTAGGTGACCATACATAAAGTTAATAAATGAATATAGTTTTTCTAAGTTTATTGCAACAACCTAATTCCTTGAAACAAATGTGACTTTATTTAATGAAAGTGTAAACCATGTTGCAAGTCAGCAGCAAAGAATGTGCTCTTCAAGACAGTCACTGACTTATTTGAAAGGCATTGAGGGTTTTTTTATATTTTAGGATTAGCATATGCAGTAGACAAAAGCAAATCCAGTTCTATTCAGATTGAAACAAATAATTGATACTTAAACAGTCATCATAAATAATCAATGTTAACGATTTTTTTCTTTAAGGTAATTATGTTTCTGTCATGTTATCCCCATGGGTAAATGCTGCAAGAACCTAGAGGAAGAAGAATCAGAAGATTAACCTCTTGTCTTATTTTCCTGTTGATTTCTGACATATCCTCATGCTATGCGAGTAGTTCATTTCCTATGTCCCATCAAGTGGTCTTCTTACTAGTTCAGAGACATGTTTACAGTCACTGAAGTATCACATCATCTTCTTAGTGTTGCCCAGCTTTCTCCCACTCACTCATCCTTTAGTTTTATTATTTAATCACTGTCTTTCTTTTCGAGAAGGATCTGTCTGGCTGAACCTATTGTATGAGGCCACCATATATATACACACCAATCACATGCTTAAATCATTATTTGACCACATCTCACCAAAGTGGGAACATCTGTGCTGTCAGGCAAGCTGACATAGAAATCTGTAAAGTGAAACCACTGTGCTGTAAGTACTATTTATTTCTTTCTAGATTCCTTCTCACAGATTTTTCTTCATCTTTTTGGTTATGGTTTAGGACAGTCTGTTCATGAAATGATAGTTTATATGGACCTTCTGGCTTTCAGTGGAGACACTTAAGTGCAAATTAGCCAGTTCTTGCAGAACTGCATTTCTTTATTTGGCTTACGAAGGCTGTATGAATATTAGTGATGATAAAAGTGGTAGGTTTGTTATCTCTCCTCTCTAAGGATTTAATAATTGTCCTTTACTCAATTTTAGCAGAATAGCTCCTTTACAGACAGGCATCCTAATATAGATTTCAGCCTGTAAGTACCACTTCCTTTCTGCTTAGTCTGGTTGCCATGGCTATACTGTTATATCACAGATTCCTCAGAAATTTTCATAAGTGTTAGAATAAAATTTCAGTAGAGTTACCTTTCTTGAAAGGCCCTTGACATACTTATGGTCAAGTCCAGAAAAATTTCCATTTATGGTTCAGGAATTAAAATGGGCAAGTGTTTGTTTCTAGCAGTGATTTATAAAGCGATCACTTAGTTTTAGGGTTTTGGGGACTAGATTTCATTAGCACACTCATGGATCAGAGAGTGTCCAAATTTTAATCACTACCATAGACATTGTAGATCTACAGAAAAATTCAGATCAAGCACCCATGGAAATTAATTAGATGTTTTTAGCTGAAGACTGGAAATGCTGAATAGCAGGAATAGACTAGACCACAGCTATGCATCAAGCAAGATCCTTGTCCTCTATCTGGCAACTGATACTTGAATAATACATAGAAACCAGCAAAGATTTCTGTAGTATAGCTACCAGATTCCTCTTCATTAAAGGCTTGTTCTGCATCATGTCACAATTCCTCTGTTGCATTGGTAAGAAATGTTTTCAGTTTCGTATTTTCTTGTCATTGGCTTCCAGAGTTAGGGACTACTACCTAGCTGACAACAGGATTTCAGCTGTCTTGCCTTTTCTTCTCACTCAGGTTGCAGAGAGGCTGATTTTTTTCCTTCTCCTGAGAGCTGATTCATGTTACCCTGGCTACTCATTTCTCCGGGTTTTTTGGTAGGGTTTGGGGTTGGGTATTTTGTGGGGAGGAGGGGTAGTATGGGGAGGAGCAGATAATCCACAGTCTCATCTTTCAAGTTTTCTTTCTCAGACTTTCTGGACTTCTTATTTTATTACTTTTCCTAATTTTGGCTATTTCAAGTATTCATCTGAATGTCCCCCATCATTTAATTTACAGCAGTCCTGCAAAACATGAGAGAAATTTCATACTCTGCCTGAATGACACAATTAATTTAATCTATCACATGCATTTTAAAACTTTTTCAGCTCATGTTCACATTCTCTACCTTACTTGTTGGACACTCTAGAATTTGTCTTAGTTCCAACATATGTTATTAGTTTAAATTAGAGCTGCTAATTAAGAAATTCATCAATAAACTGATGTTTGATGAAAAGAGCTTCCTCACATTCTTATATGATTATAGCTTTTCTGAGCTAGAGAAAAAGTGCAGACCAATAGAGGGAAGAAGGAGGGGGAGATGGGGAGAAAATAAGTTAGATTTAAATTAGAATCATACTAAACAAGTTTGGAAAGACAAGCTGCACCAGTATGAAATTCAGTGAATAAAAACAGCTGCCTGTATTTGCAATTACAGGCTTATGATGCAATTGCCTGTTAATGGCCCAGTTAAATTGTGAAGCAGATAAAAATATATTAGTTACACAGATAATAACAGATATCTCATGCTATAAATTTGATTTATATGAGGACTGTTTTCCATGACTTCATCAATGCATTAGCATTAAAAGTCTTCACAGAAAATAGTTGCTGAGCTGGTAACTGTCATCCATTCTCTATCATTCCATTTGAGCAAGAGGAGGACTCACTTCTTCTGGGTCACTGCTATTGAATTTATAAATGTAGCAGTGCTTGACTCTATAAATTTATGGATATCTGTAGTTTTCCCATTTTTCCTCTAAAGCTACCATACTATCAGTTTGGCAAGTGCTGGACTGTTCCTTAAGGGTTAATACATAATACACAAACTCAGATTTCGTACAGATACTTATTCCATTGTAAGCATGGTTCTAGCTGCATCTCTCATTCTGGGTTAAAAATCACATAGCTGGACACACCTCCCAGGAGGGCTCTAGAATATACACCTTCCAAAAGACTGTGTCTACAACATCCATGATTATATGCTGATTGCCACATAGCTCTGAGAAACAATGACTTCTGAAGCTCCCAACGTATTTTTTTGGGAAGGTGTAAATAAAATCAGGATGGAAAGTTGATGGAAAAGTAAAGCAGCATGGAAGCCTTGTTTCTTTTTCCTGCAGTACCTCAAGAGTCCCCTGCAGTTCAGTTAGCAGCAGCCACAGGGTAAAGTCAAAGCTAAATGTCGCTGCAGTCAGAGGGCCCGAGACTTGCAGCCATTGGCCAGAGTTCACCTTTATGCTAGCTGATATTTGAGATATTTCCACTCCTCCCACTGTGTTTCACAAGCAGGAGACACTGCAGCAGAAGAAAATGAGACTTCAGTATAAATTTGCTGAGACAGTGTTCCTGAAGACCAAACAGCCTGGGATCAGCCAGTTCCACAGTGCTGAAGCAGGACCAGTACCTATTCCCCTCTTTCTAGGCCTGCTTATCATAGCATAATCTGCATTCCCTGAAAAAACTAAAAAGGGACTATGCTGCAGCCATCTTGGCAAGACTTGTCTTTCCTTTAAACCAGCACAAAGTATTCTAAAAATGTCTAAGTCTTGTTAGCTCCATTTTACAGACTGGTTAAATACTAGAGCTTGAAACAGCAACCTGAAATCTATGCTTAGCATAAAACTCTAAGACTGTGAGAATGACAGACTGTGATATTAAGATGAAAGAGCTGACATTGTGAAACTGATATTGATGGTAGATTTCAATAAGTGCAGAATCATATTCAGATAAGTTTTCTTACAGTCACTATAAAGAATTTGCCTTCCAACAACCATTCTTCTGAATAAAAAGAGAAGGGCATCTATTACAATGCAGGTGTTGAAAGCCATCTACACAAAGCCTCAACAAAAGTATTTCAATATTTCAATAAATTCCAAAATTCTATTTTCCTCTGCCTTGCATCTGTGCACAGCTTGGATGTGTTAGACAATACTCATTGTTTCCTGACTACTTACTCAAGGAAGTGTTTAAATAGAGTCAATTTCAATTAAATTCCTTTCTTGTGGTTTCTGAGAAGAAATTATTTTTATTGCTTTTATTTTATTTTTCTATCTTGTTTATTTGTTTCCTATAAAAATTGGAAATGACAAGTTAATGATAAAAAGGAATAAAGAATGTTAATGATCCATCTCAGGGGACCATATTTATTTTTGTGTTCAATTAGTTTAATGTATTTACAGTTACTGTCACTACTCAAGACTTCTACATCTCTAGGTAAGAACTTCATGCATGTAGCAGAAGATGAAAAAATTCCTTACTTCATGTTCATTGCTATTTTTGAAACTTGTAGAGGAATTTATTTGGCTAACTTCCTCCCTGTTCAAATGGCCAATTTATTGGCAGAGCCCCAGGTAATAGGATCTGTCTGCCTCATCTATTTTAAAACATCTGCATCGTAGACATCTCCATATGATCTAGTTTCCCAGAACTCTTCCATAACAAGTAAAGAAAGAGCTACTGCTATATCTCGTCTCAAGGTAGGCATCTGAAGTATATCAGATGCATCATGCACCTCACATCTTACTCTCTTTACAAAAATGATATAGGCAACTGCCTCAGGCACAGATATTCAAAACTACCTAACTCAAATTCTTCCTTCAGATTATTCTGTTGCAAGATCAAAATGGAGACTAACAATAATTCTTCCTTTTATGGATCATTAGATACATTTTAGCATGCAGATTCTAATAGGACTTTCAGAGATAAAATGCTTGGAGCAAGGCCCCTGAAACTAAACTGAGCCAAAAGAAGACTCTAAGCTGCTGTAGGAAGGAGATCATCAGGCTGTCCCTCTCTGAAGGAAAGTCATAAAAGAGGCCAGGAGTTATGTGGGAAAAGAAGAGAACAATGAACCACCTAAATTTCTGCAGACTCCTTCAGGTAGATGAACTGCATGAAGAAGTGCAGGAAGTTCTTATTTTACTGCCTGTAGCTGTCTTTCTGATGGGCAGGTGATATATGTACACATATATGTACACATATGACTTTTCCTGAACTATAGGATCGGAGGAGCTCTGTGAGGAGAGGGAAGTTCGGTAGCTTCTATGCGGAGTCCGACCTCCAACTCAGCAGTTCAAGTTTTGCTGCCAAAGTTGAAACTGGAGAGGTTTATCACTAGAGCTTCCAGGAAAATCAATGCCCAGTGTCACTGTCAGGCAGTCATTTGTGTGCCCATCACTGGCATAGGTACAAGCACTATACTAGGCCCACAGTTGGTGAACCTATGAGCTATGTTAGGGAGGTACTTTACAACAGCATTAATAAAAAGTCTAAGATACTTAAGTGTCTTCATCACTTGGCTCAGAAATTACTGTTTTCCCCAAAAGTTTGGTTATGTGCACTCTTCTGTCAAATTACTTCCAAAATCCAAGTATACAAATCTCATTTTTCAAACAGCATGGTCAGCATAAACAATGTCAACTTACAAACTATGATACATGGAAGACCTGCATGCCAGAATCCCTATTTATAGACCACCTGCCATCTAAAACATACAAAAAAAGCTAAAACATCAAGGAGAAGTCTCTTCTGCCATGGCATTTGATTTGCAGTAGCCACTTAGTAAATAAAAGAGGACTTTTATCCAACAAAGATACTTAGAGAAACAGATCATTTTTCTAAGAATTCCCTGAACACTACATGAAGAATTATCTAGCAATAAGGAAATAAGTAAATCCCTCTTAGCACATCCCATTCTATCCTGGAACTTGAATACAAAATCATTAAACCGAGTTGGAAGAAAATGCTGGAGTAAATCTTTCCGAAACCACATTCCTGAGACTTTAAGCAGCTTCTCAGTCTCATGAAATCAACCAACAGGAGCAAATCCTCCATAATCCCAGCAGCACTGAACACAGACTGCACACATAACTTCTCTGTACTAATTGCAATGAACACTCCCTACAACAGACCCCTGAGCAGCTCTGGCTGCTACACTTGGACAAATGTAGGAGGTTTCACCCAGTGCACCAGAGCTTATCAAGGCATATAGGTAACTGATAATAGGCAACTATTAGACACCAGCATGAACTGATCTATCCAGGCTGTGCATGATAGAAGTATCCAGCTGTGAAAGGCATTTCCCAGGAAACAATCATTCCATCTTCATCTTTGTGGAGATATTTTCATCTCCGCAAAGGAAACATAACAAGAAAAACCTCAGAACTCTCTTTATAGCATATTATGATGTCTTCCCTCAGCATTGACCTCTCCATATTCCACAGACTATACACTGCATGTCTCGTTCCCTTAAGTGATAATTATCTATTCACCTTTCTCAGCTTCTCTTTTCTTTCTTTTCATCTCTGTTTTTCTCTCCATTCAGTTCTTTTCACCCTCCAAATGTTCCTTCTGCTTCCTATGTAACAGTACCTGTATCTTAAGCAGATGGTTTAGCTGATGCATTATTAAATAAACTCTGAATAATTGTTCTTAACGTGTATTTTTGTTTTGAAAACAGCTACCACTATTTTGAGACCTGGAAGACATTTCCAGCCAATGTCCAAAGTAATGTTTCTTCCTCAAGAATATTAGCAAGTCTACTAAAGAACACTGACTGTGCCTACAAAAGCCTGTCCTGTCTACAGATCCTTAGAAAGTCCTGTCAAAGGGTAAAATATTCTCGTGATTAGTTTTCCTAAATAGTTACATTTCTTATTTAAATTTCCCAAATGCTTTTCATAATACACATTTTATGAAGTTATCATTTGTTCTTGCTTATGCTGTGAAATACATTCATGATGAAGTAGCAAAGAGACAACATTGAAATACTTCCTGACGGTATTAAGTTATTCAATATAATAAAGATGGGAAATGATTATGAAGAAGAATTTGGTTCTGAATAACTGGGCAATAAAACAGTATATGAAATTCAATGTAGACAAACAAAAATTTATGCAAAATTTATGCATTTGTAAAAATATCACAGACTTTTCATGGAATACTGGCTCTGATCTGAAGCAATTGTGAGGCTGGAATATATATTTGGGTTGAGAAATATTCAGTAGTTGTCCAGATAGGAAATTAAATGTTAGGAACAATTAAGAAAGTAACAGAACAAACCAGAAAGCATTATTAAGCTGTGGTGTAAACCCAGGGTGCACCATTTTCTGAGATACTGTGTAAGATTCATGTCTCTCTATTAAAAAATGTATATGGAATCTGAAAGGAAAAACAAAGTGGTTTGGAAGAGATTCTGTATGAGGAATGAATAAGGAGATTAAGTTCTGGCCAAACGGATGATAGAGACAAGAATGGTGTGGCTGTAAAGTCATGTGTGACATGGAAAAGGTGAGCAGTCAAAAGCTCACTCTGCCTGCTGGTATATAAGAACCAGGAACAGCAAAAATGCCTTACAACACAAGCCAAAGGGAAGAGCTATTCTCTGCAAACAATGCACAGCTGAGCTGTGAAACTCTTTCCCTGAAGAAACAGAAGGTGAAAAATATTGACATTTTCTCTATAAAGGATGGTAGAAAAATCCATTGATGGATATGGAAAACAGAAAATATCTCCATTCCAGTAACCTCAATGTCACAGCAGGTTGAGTGTCAGGAGAACAATTTGGAGAAGCCTGATGACAGAAACAGGATATTGATATAAATGAACCCTCTATGTGAATCCATGCAGACACTCAATAGCTTTTTCTGGGCCTGAATCACTAAAAAGTTCTTAGGGAATGTCCCTGCTTTCCCTCAATTGATAGGAGTTGGAAGACTTCTTTATCAGAACTAGCTCAGAACACCTATCCTCTGGACAAGTTGCTTGCCAAGGTGACCTTTTTTAAAGATGCAGTAGTCCCCTTTGATGGTAAATGTTTCAGATTAGCCAGAATGATCACATTTCCTCACTAGTGAAGCCCTTAAATGGACAGCCTTTGGGCTGGTAGTTTTATACTGCCTGACTCTTATCTCCAACTAAACCTCTGAAGAGTTTTAGCCCAAAAAGTTTTTGTAAAAAGAGGTAGCATAGTGCTGCCTTCTAACAATATACATATACACAAACCAGATGAAGCAGGTTTAAAGAGTTTCCAAGAAAATAACACCAGCCTAGGCGTGCCTAACACCTTTAAAAATGATGCATGAACTACAGGGAGACCATGTCATCTTTCTGTTCAGAATGTTTGCCATGTCTTAATGGCAAAATATCCCATGTGCATTTTAATTGGTTAAACAGTCCATAATAACTTCAAGTTTAAATTTTCAACTTTCATTAATTCTTTAAATTATTAATGGTATTCATAGGATCAAAAATATTATTCTACAAAAAAATCCCCAGACTTATGAGCTCATCTAAATTAAAACACACTGTTTGCATTATTCATGTTGAAAATTTAATTTTATTTCAGTGGGATTATTCATTACAGGAAAGATTGTGAGTTTAATCACTGGACTCCAACTGCAGTTACTGTTCCCCAGTCTGAGCCTATTCCTGTCCATCTGCTCTACCCACTCATGGCTCTTTACTCTGATATCTGAAAACCTCATTCTTTGTTATTTGCGAATATTGTCAGATATCTGGTGAAAGATATCATACTTATATATATATTAAAAAGGTACAATTACAGATACAATCAATTTGCAGTGTTTGTTGTCTTCTGAAACTGTTAGATGTCCTGTTAGCACACATTCAGAGTATCAAGGCTGGAACTGTCTTCTTTAGGAGTGCATTCCACAAGTCTCTAACTAATTTATGCAATCTAAATCTCTGTCACCCTGTGACTATGATTTAAGCAAGCCTTCTTTCTTTAGGTGTCCTACAGCATCCAGTGTCTCCACTCTTTGCCTCTTTTCTCCTTAAATAATGTTTCACTTTCTCAGGAAGATGTCAGTAACAAGGTAGCAGAAGCAGAAAAACATTGTCATGTTAGAGAACAAAGATATAAATTCTGCAGTGTCACATACAGTTAGATTTTTTTCAGAGACTATCTCAATGTGGATCTGTAGTATTACTTAAACAAGGAAAAAAACAGCTCCTATGTACTTCCACCCATCCTGGCTGCCCCACATTAGGACCAGGTTAGGTTCTTGGTCAGTATGCTGTGAATGTGTCCATTAACACTGGAGCTGCACACTTGAGAAGCTGAGAATCAGGTCTCCAACACTCATCTGTAATTCCACTTCAGCTGTCTCTTTTCAGTTCATGGCAGGGTTCATCTTTTCTTTCTTGGCCTCTGATCAAAACTAGCTAATTACCAAAGCAGCAGGAAGCTGGCATGATTGACAGATAACACCCCATGAGTGAATAAAAAGCTGCATTTTGAAAGGATAAAACAATAAAGATGTTTCAACAAGAAGATAAACAGCAGGCTTCCAGCAGGGAGTGTTAAAATGTTCCCAGAACATCACACCAGAATGGATTTTTGTCATCTGGCTTCACAAGAAGTGACAATCTCAGCTCGGGGTATTTGACTCTAGCTCACGCATTCAACTTGTGAAGCAACTGATATTCTTGAGAACACTACAGGAGAAGGGGACAGGCAGCAGATTACATCCAGAATTTCTTGAAAAAATACTTGTAAGTTTTCTGGAGGCAGTTGGAGAAAAGAGACATGGAGCAGAATTAAGTGTTCAGTGCACATTCTCTTTGTAGCTACTTGGATGTGGGTAAGGAATAAATTTGAACTGAGTTAACGAACACAGCCAAACAGCAAGCACTCTCATACCTAAACCTGTATACAGAAATAAGGCATTGTTATTTCTGCATATAGAAAACATTATATTCATTAAGAACAGCTTTTTGTATAGTAAATTAAGGAAAGTTTAGTCATTTTAATAAAAGGTTTTATTTGTCTGGATTTTACGAGGAGTTTCTTTATGGTGATTTCTTTGCTACTTATCTTTTGTAACAGACAAAATAAACTGTATTTACTAATTCAAGAAGGCAAAGTCATCACAAGTTACATGTTGCCACTTCTGTATTTACGGAACGGTTCTATTCCTCCTTAGTTATATGACAAAGAGTAAATTTCAAATAAATTATTAAATCCAAAACCAAGTTCTACCATTATAGTCAGTTTAGTTTATTTATCAAGCATTTTATCCTTAATTATCTGCTTGCCATAATACTTGCAAAAATATAGGTCCCTTCCAATTCCAGATATTCTCTGATTCCATGAAAAGTTTTCTGTGATATTTTGGGAATGGAAATTAATGCAGAAAGAAGTTTCTATATGTGTTCGTCTTGATAAACTTAAATCATTATTTGGTCTGACGTTTAATTTATCTGCTATACCATAATGGATATTTTGTGGCTTGCAGGACAGTCTTCTCTGTCAAACTGTAATAGTATCAGACAATCTGTCTTGGTTCATTATACTATATTAATTATATTTATCATATTATCACAACATATTAATCTAGTAATCATATTAAATCACAGTACAAATTCTGTTTTGGAAGATTATTTTCTGATTTTTTAAAATGTGTTACAGGAAAACCACAGATCTGAAAATATAGGACCAAATACATCTCTGGGGAAATAAACATTCTTTAAAAGCCTGATTTATTCAAGGCAATATTAAATTTCTATTTAACTTGCATCTCTATGAATACACAGAATTATTTTGATGATTCATGGAAGATTGTCAATAGTGCTTCAAACACAAACGGGAAACATGAAATTGAGGCAAACAAAAACAATAGGAAAGAGGAAATATCTTGTGAAAGTAATCAAAAATGTTTTGTTGGTATACAGCTATAATTTATAACTGTGTACATAGGACTGAGGAAAAAAAACCTCAACTAGATTTCTTCATGTTTATGGTAATTCTGGGAAAAAAAAATATTGGCTGCCACAATTTCACAAAGCCCATTTGCTATTAAATGAAGATTTCCTGTTTTGAGGACCACCCAAGTGCAAATATTTGCTTTTCCAAGTGCTTTAAGAAATGTTAAGTCACATTGGTTCAACATATAAATACAGAAATAATTTTGCGTTAGAACTTTGTCTTTCTGAAGAAAGAAGACATATACTGGATTAATCACTTCATCCAGCCTTAAGAGCAGGTCAAATCCAAAACTGTATTTGATGAGAAGTCTCGGTGTTTATTTCATCTTCTCTGTATGGTGCCAGCACACCCAAGAGGAGTGAAAAAACCACATTACATGTCTCATATTTGGTTTTGAAATTGGAGTAATAATTTACTTGTTAAGAGCTAAATATTATTCTTTGTCCAAAGTATCAGGCTACTAATCTTAGGCAGTCCTCATGCTGGTTCATAGGTTTCCTGCCCAACCTTTAGTCAAAAGCCTTGGCTGAAGTATTCTGTATATCAAATTGCTTCTTTCCACTAACAAGAGAAAAATGCCAGAAAATGGCTTCTCATATTACCTGAGCACAAAATACATATTTTTAATAGATATCAAATTCAAGAATGAGGAACCTCTGAAAAGAAGCTCACTTGGATAAAGAGGAAATCTTTAATAGGAGTTCCTGCTACTGTATCAGCTGTAACATTTTAATGCTGCCATCCAGGCAGTACTAAAGGAGACATCAAAGAGAACCAAACTAAAACCGGAATAATAAAATGAGAAAAAGTAGAGGTTGAAATAGAAATGTACGTCTGATACATATTGCTTTATACCAGCTGGACCCATCAGTGTTTGTAAAAAATGATGGGGGTTTTATGTCAATGTAGTTTTGAATGCAAATAAAAGCAGGGAACATTTTGTTCCCATTTCCCAATATTTTCCTTTCAAACAAACAAATTTCAGGTATATCCTTTTTTAGACTTTGAACGAAATACCTGTAAACATTATGTGCCTAGATTCATGTGGTGTCTTGGATTGAAAGAAGTATTATTTTATTTGCATATAGTGAACCATGAAATCTCAACTTAATTTAAAAGATATATAATTGGGTTTTTTCAAATTGTAGAATACATACATTTAGAGTAAGGTTAACAAGCAAATTTACGCTGCCTATAGTAAAACACAATACAGTTTTACACTATTTTGTTCCTCTACATAGCCACTAATCAAGGTCAGAGAGTTAGAATAAAATTTGAAACAACAAATTAAATCAACTCAACTATTCCCCCCTCTGTCCAAAAAAAAAACCCAGTTAAATTGATCTATGCTCATATAATTATACCATTCAATTTTATTATCTTGTCTTACATTGGTTCCAGGAGTCCAGAGGAGGTTTTGGAAATCCTAAATAAAATTTAGCATGTAATACAAAACTTTCTCTTTAAAAGTAGGAGTCCTTATTTCACCTTCCAAATGTGGAGTTTGGACACAAAAACCTCACAATGGTCATTAGACCATAAATAATTTTCTTTATTTTCCATTAAAGCTCACATTAGCCCTGTTCAAGGCTTAATCAACATGTTTTCCTAGCTCAAAGACTTCTGAGAGGTTACCAATAGTATTTGCAAGAGTATGTACAGTAGAAAAAAAAAGTGAATTATAATAACTTCTTAATAACAGGCTTAAAAACCGTGACCACAATTATAGTTCTCCATAATATATTCTTTAGAATTCACAGATTTACTCTACCATCTTTCAGCTCTCTTTTAATAGCTGCTAACAACCTAAGCCTTGTGCCAATTCTACATCTGTAAATCACCAGCTCAAGATTCAATACACCAGTGGAAATAATCGACATGACACAGGAAGCTAAGTGTAAAGTTAGTTCTTTGAGAATGTTTCACTGCAGTCACTAAGACTTTGTCTGCTTCTTGTGATGGTTCCTGCCAGATTTAAAATAACAAAATCAAACATCCAGGGCAGGCAACAGTGTTATAACTGCCCTCCCATCCTTCCCTTTAAGAACTATTTGCAACCCCCTCTTGAGACTGCTAAGCATAAAATTCTTTCTTCCTATGGTACCTTCCATTATTCAAAACTTCCTTGCCTTAGGAATATTTTATGGTTATCCTCAAAGCAAATCCTAGTACAACTGGTGTACACAACCTTGTACTGTAATGCAATATTCAAAGTTAGATGTTTTCATGTCTTTTTTCCTTCTTTTTTCTTCCAATACTGTTCACAATGATTTCTCAATTGACAAGTCTAAAAATTCTGATATCCACTCCAGCAAATCTATGCTTCACAGTGTTCAAGGAAAATTAATATAATCTCTAAGTTATTTTTCAAAAAGATAATTTTTAAAATAAACATTCAAATTGAAATTTCTTTAGGTAAATTAAGTTGCTGAACCTTATTTTATGCATTTTTGCCTTCAAGAATGTGTTCCAGAACAGCTTGTGTAGAAAAAATTTTCCTTTTCTCTTTTAAATGTACATTTTTCCAAAATAAATACTTTACTTCACAACTGAAATATCAGACAAGATATTTCAACTAAGAATATAATGATTTAAGGAGGTTATGAGAAAGGAAAAATAGGGTCAAAGAAGAAAACAGAAACTCACATATAAACAACAGATCTCTGCTGTGATGTTGCATTAGAGCAAAAACAGTTTTGTATTTCTACTGTGACAAGTGCTGCACTTTCTGCTACTACTGTTTTTTCAGCAATTAAACATTATGAATTCAAAAGCTCTCTCTAACTGTCTGGAAAGCTGTGCTGCAGTCCCATTTTAAAATAAATTTTAAAACTCCCAATACTGCAGCTGGCCTATTCATTACAGTTTAAGATCAATAATGGTAACATAATCAGTGGAAATTATTGGTACTATTTAAACATTTCACTTCTCTTGAGAATTTTTTTTTCAAGATAGTTGAGTACAGCACCAAAAAAAAAATCCTTAAGGAATACTGCTTCACTGAACACGTGAAGCACATATTGAAGGCTTCTAAGGAGGTTTAGCAGCCTATCTTCAATTTAAGGCATAAGAACTTGGAACTCTATGAAGCATCACTGCCAGAGAAGCTAGGATCACATTAACTTGAATTTCTTACCTCACAATTAATTTAAAAATACTTCCATTCCTTAAGCCTTCATGTCAAAGGGATAGTAGAAAACCATATTAAGTAATAATTTTAATGTAAAAAATATTAAGTTCCTTCAGTTTGGTCTGGACCAGTAGCTAGAGAGCTATCCAGAAGGAGTCATTAATGGGAAAGTATAGCTTCAGCTTTAGTGATTACAGAACTATGAAATACAGATTACCCTCTGTAGCACAGATATTTCTGACTCAAAAGTAGAAATTTTATAAAAAAAGCATAAAGAAAATATCTCCTTTCAGAAAAAAAAGCATGTTGGTTGTGCAATGCCACATAATGTTCACGCTGGCAATTCACTGGTTGTAAGGGATGTTTCTGAGAAGCTCTGAAGCTAAGCCTAATAAAAGAATTTTAATTTAAATCTTTCTTTCTTCCCAAATTCACAATACCATGTTTCCATAAGGTTGGCATGAGAAAAGGTTGAGTAAATAAAAAACTGACTAAATAAACTGGTAAATAGAAGCAACAAAATATGTTTCTTAATTACTAAAGGAATCATCATCTACCCATGTGTAGGCATTTTACTGTGTATTCATAAAAATGTTTACTAGTTTTTGAAAGAGAGAACTTCCATAAGAGTTTGTTATGCAATGTTTAATTGGAATTTTTCAAAGAAAATTGCAGAAAATCCAGTATTTACTACTACACTTTGGGGCAGGTGGACCCTTCAGAAAAGAAGGGGAAAATACATTTTGCCTGGAGACATCCAAGTGTCTATCAACTAACAGAAGATTTTAGAGTGCAATGAAAAATGAGATCTTCCCAGGCGTGTAGTTTACAGATTGCAGAAGATGTAGAATGCTTCAAAGGAACAAGGAGCAGGCATGCCATGAGACCTCCAAAGGGGTGGAAGGATGGAATTCCTGCAAAGAGACAGACTGTGCCCTGCTGCTACCTAGAAAGACACTTGTTTAAGAGTTTTAAAGCAAATTCAGGACACAGGATATTTCCTGCAAAGGCAGTGCAGAGTGTTGTCCATGATGCCCAGGTTTTTTGTCTTTTTCAAGTGACTTTGTGCTTTCTCTCTTTCAGAAAATCCCATTATCTCTTGTTGAATAACCCCTGGATTTTGAAACCTCTTTAGTGTTTTGATGTGTGGACAGTAAGGGATGAGTTTAGAGAACTTAGCTTGAAGTACTGTCGCAAAACCACTCAACACAGAGCTCACATTATTTTTCAGAAAATCTTCCTTCAAATATGTCTCTTACTGTCTGTGGGATCACGTGATTATCAGCCAGTGGCCATTTAGCTCTCTAGCTCTCCGCCTTGTCCTTCCCCCAAAGTTTGTGATGAATTATACAGTTAGAAAGCCAAGAGAATATTTCATCCACATCTAAGAAATGAAAAGCACTTCCAACATCACTATAACAAACTCAATAATTCCCTTAAAAGAAGGTAAAATCTTTGAAGAGCTAAGGTACCCTGGGGAAGCGTTGAAGAGATCAGAGGCAGCTGGTGTGTCCTGGGTTAACTGCTAAGTGACAGTTCTGCAGCTACATTTCTGATAAAAGAAAAACAAAGTCCCAAAGTCATTGGAAGGGAAAAAAAGAAAAAAGAAAAAAAATAAAATCCTGCTTGAACTCAGTTATCGGTTGCAGATTTGAAAGGGAAACTTCTCACACCCGCTGGCAGTTATTGTTACATCAGCTAAGAGACACCTCTGCATAGTTAAAAGACATGTTCATTATTTGATTGTGCAGGATACTGAGTAACAGAATTTTAGCTTTGAAGTTAAAATCTACCCTTCCTCCCTTCCCTGATCCTCAATCCGTGTGAAGCCACAGCCTACAGCTCCTAAAATGGCCAGGACGAGGATGAAAAGAGTCTTCCAGCCTTCTCCTGTGCCCCTTCAGGACCTGAGAAGACTAACAGCTCCTACAAAATGCCACGTCAGCAGAGTAAGACTTCTCATGTGGGCAGCACAACTGCTGTCTGCACGTAGGGGAGGCATGGGGACACACTTGGTAGGGCTCACAGCAGCCCCAGGGATAGCCCATGATGAGCAGGTCCACAGCCTGCCCTGGCAATGCCACAGCATGACAAACAATCTGCCTCTGTGCTCCTTCCCCGGTGCTTCTCCTCCCCATTACAGCTCCGGCCCACTCACCCCCTCTCCAGGTCTCAGCTGCTGCAAGGGTGGATTCACAACCCAGGAAAGATGATCCCAGTACACAGTTGCGCTCAACAAGCCTTAAGAAAGCTCACAAGTTCTTGTTGAACTATTTTTAAACTTTTTTTTTTTTATTATTGCTAGTTACTTTCAAGTGCTGATCATTTCTTTGAATTCGTAAATATAAGAATTATTAATAAAAAGGTGGCCATTTCATCCCAGCTCTTAGTTTTTATCATTTCTCATTAAAAAAAAAAAAAAAAAGTAAAGAAGGAAAATAGTGAGTATTAAGCAAAACTTAACTGCTAAGTGGTGGAAAAGGCTTCCATTTTGAGAATAAAATTATTAGGCAAACAGCATTCATGAGTTCGCACTGACACAAATTCAAAAGATGATGAATGCATTTGTTTGGCACCTGGCAGTAAGAAGCTAACAGAGGCAGACACATAGCAAAGATCACTTAATGGATAATCTCATTGCAAGGTGTCCTTCAAAAAGAGAAAATTATATTTACATGTATATCTATATTAATCTAATGAAGGCAGATAGTACAAAATAAAAATTCTGACTGAGGCCAAGAAATTAGTCTATGTAAATAACCATATTTAAACAAAATAACTGCAAGGTTGGCACACTCCTTATTAAAGTTTTTTTTCCTTCTTAGAAAACCAGGAATCATGTGACAGACAGATTTTTGCACCTTTAAATCTCCTGTGAGCCATGGAGGAATAGAAAGGTGGATACTTAAGGAAGGGCCAGGGTGATCATGACTTCCTAATGGGAATGTTGAAGCAAAAGCTGCATTTTTCTCTACTGGCAACCCTGCAACCAGAAACTACCAAACTAATATGATGAATGCTTATAAAAAATTTGCTTTAACGGGTTCTCATAAGTTCTGCCATTATCTCAATCTTTCTTGCCTCATGTTGGGAGCTAAAAAGGACAGTTTTGGTTTAAGCCAGAAGGAGACAAACATGACACAGCCTCTCACTTGCTCAGCATTCTTCCCACTGCCTCCGCTTGCCCCTCCAGGGGAATGGGAGAGAGAACTGGGGGGAAAAAGTAAAATCTGTGGCTTGAGATGAAGATAATTTAGAAGGAGAAAAAAGGAAAATGGAAAACAATAATAATAATAGTAATAATAATAATAATAATAATAATAATACAAAGAGTTAGAATATACAAAACAGTTAAGTGATATACTATGGAGTTGGTCACCACTCACCAACTGGTGCCAAGCCAGTGACAAGCAGCAGCCCCCCAGCCAGCTTTCCCACTAGTTTATAAACTGGGCACATGGTACGGAATATTCCTTTCTCCAGCTGTCCTGATGGTTCCGACTTTTAACTTCTTGTGCTCCCCAGCCTCCTCACTAGCGAGGTGGTGTGAGAAGCTGAAAAGTCCTTGATTTTGTTTGAGCACTATGTAGCAAAAATTAAAACGTGTTATCAATATTATTCTCATCCTGAATCCAAAACACAGCACTGTATCAGCCTCGAAGAAGAAATTTATACCAGACAAAATCAGGACATTACTGTAATCAAGGACTTCCATTCATCCATTATTATTGAAAACAGAAAAGTTAATATAATTCAGTTGGAGAATTATCTGTACAACAGTATTCTGTCTCTCAAGACATTTACCTTTTTGTAGCACTTATGGCCATAACTATAATCTTAATTTTAACCAAGACTGCTATTTGACAATTAACTCTCATATCCTTTCAAGAATAGAATCTCAAAAAAATTAACATTTGGTGGACCAGTCAAATGTACCCTTTACTCAAGGTGTTCTCTAAGTTTTAGCTGATGGTGTCTGTGTTCCTTGTCTGTCTCCTCAGGAAATGATGATACCAACACTGGATAGAAGCCCTTAGGTGCAACTACTGCCGATAACTCATATTTACCAAGTAGCTTTCATCCCTAAGTGTTGTGAAATGCTTTAGATTTTTTTTTTGCATAGATTCTTTCATTCATCAACAAAATGCTGCTCTTTTGTAGCTATCCTGGAAGTAGGATATGATATTTTGTTCTGTTAGTACTATAAACTATATTTAAGAAAGGGTCTTCATAAACACTAATTACAAAAATGCTTAACTTTTAATAATCTAACTGAAGTGAATATTTCATTAATAGCACTGAGACAAAAATTTTAGCAGGTTCAAGGAAGAATGAAAATCATTTCTGTTAACATCCAAGTTTGCCCTAATGGATTCATTTGATGTTGGTCATATTCAAGCTGAGATTGCAGTCCAAGTAGGTATGCTCACAAGCATTAAATACTAAAAATCTAATAAAGTGTAGTATCACAATGTTCTCTACAAAAATCATCTCATCATCATGCTCTCTGATTAGCCAAAGGTCAGCTCTACAGAGAACTAGGTGTGTGGTTTTGGGGTTTTTTAAATGGTGTTTTTCTTATATTGGAAAGTATTGATCTATCAGAAATAGAGCAACAGTTAATAATTTCACAGCTTAGGGTTTAGATGACTCACATAACTCAAAATTGAACTAGATCAGAGCCTCTGCTTCAGTTAATGATATATTGAATATTAACAAAAAAAATAAAATCCCCCAAAATAAAACTAGAAAGTCATAAAAGACACAAGAACGTAAACAGCCTTGGGTGCCCAATATCAACATGACTGAGTCTTCTCTGTGAGAAGAATAGAAAAATACCTAGATCTCAGACTAAAGGTCAAATTTGACAAAGCAGAAATCCAAACCAGCAGATCACATTCCAACTGAGACTTCTCTTCTGAAGCTCATCAGGTCTTCTGCACTTTCTCACTCATTTTTGCAGTCCTTGCTGGGTTTTGTCTCAGCTTACTCCACAGTGGGAAAATCCTTGAACTTCTGTAACGTTATATAAAATGGTAAAAAATGTTCCTTTTGCAGCACTAGTTCCAAACATGTTTTTATAATCCCATCAGGAATTTGTAAACCTTAAAAAGGATTAGATAAATCATATTTTATGCCACTTGTTATCAAGACGTGTTTTTGTCAGCATTCATATAAGAGTAGTTTGATATAGTTTCTTCACTAAAAGGGAGAAACCCTCCATATTGACACACTTCCCACTTACAAATCATATAAATTTATTTTCCATCAGAGAATGTGTTACTGGAGATTGAAAAATTAAATTTAATTCCACTTTCCTCATAAAAAGAACAAAAATGTGCTTTAGCATGTCCTTTGGTTGCTTAAAAATTTATTAGTTTTGAGAGGAAATGTTTATCAAAATTTATCTTTAATTGTCAAAGATCAAAATCTTAAAAAAATCACATAAAATCTCTAAAAATTTATGCTTTAGTTTTGGATTGTTACTACATCTCTGAGTGGATGCTTAAAACTGCTAATTCACCATTTTCACATCAGATATACTTATTTCTTCAGAAAAGTCTTAAAGACATGACAGAAAGGACTGGCTTCAGTGAACTAAAATTTACTTACTAAAAGTAAATTTTTTACTAAAATCACAGTTCCTGTGATTCTCAAAAGCACAAAGTTCTGGATCATTTACTTGAACCTCAGTTTCATCCTATGAAGATATTAATAAAGAGGTTGATTAATATGAAAGGGTTTATCAAATTGGTAGTTCAGTGCAATTCCAGTGTTGGAAGAAAATTGGGTTGTGTTTGATGATTTGACAGTTGACAAAGGCAGGAGAAAAAAGATTGTTATGTTTAATTTGGTAAAGCTATTCATTTCTTTAAGCTTTTACAATATAATGGTTTATTATATTTTTCTTTTCCAAATGGTCTACATCATAATGATTTGATCACTACTAACCTCTAACTACAACTTTGACAAGGGTAGTAAGTCACTTATCATTTTAAATCCAGTCATTCTCTAATCTTCTAAGAGACTGATATTTACTTTAAAGAAATATATCTTTACTGTCACAGAATAGTTTCCTGCTTCTGATCATGAGCTTGCTGAGACTGTGGGAATAGACACTAAAATAGACACGAAAGAAAAAAAATTATAGTAAAATTCCCCCCTCATTATATATATATAAATATTGTTGTTATTCCAGTGTATTTGAGAGACTTGCTTTTGTCTTTTTTTTTTTTTTTTTTTTTGTATTTTTGTATTTTGTACAAAATGCTTTTTGTATTTTTTCATGGAAGATTCTTAAACTAAAAGATCAGAGAATGAACTGGCCTTAGTCAGCAGTGCTTGAGACACTCCTTTTGTAAAATCTTTCTTTTTCTCCCATCCTTCCAGAAACATTCTCATTATATCAACTTTCAATCTCATTCCTCGGAAAAGATTCTACATTGTTTCTGAGACAAGTCTGGAAAACCTCCATGGATGGAGATTCTACCACACTTCTCTGTGTGTTCTTGAAAGAAATGACCAGTCTAAGTTATTCAACTTGCAGCTTCCAGGTTTTGTCCCTTACATTGCCAGCCACCATCAAGAAGAGTGTGTTTGCAAGTCCTCTTCAAGCAGTTTTAGGCTGTGAGTTTATTTGCCATTTAACCTCATGTTTCCCAAACTAAACAAGCCCAGCTCTGTTAACCATTCCTCGCAACTTTTGTGCACTAGACCATGACAATCCTATGCTCTCCTGGACCCTCTGCAGTTTGCTGACATCCTCCTGAAAGGGGTTGTCAAGTCCCAAACCCTCCCATCTGCTGCACTCTGCAGCAGATGTCCTGTTCAGAAGGGGCTAAAGGAAACCTTTTAAGTGTGCCTGACACCCCAGGCTTAGTCACTGCTCTCTGAAGGAATGCAGTTTCGGGAATTTGGTAGAATAGATTTCAAGATGTGACAGAGGCAAAATGAAATATATAGACAACATACACAGGGAAAACACAGAGAAGATGATAATAAAAAAGGTGTAAAAGACAGTCACTGTGTATATAAGAACAGGAACAAAGGAATAACAAATAGCCAGTATTTTTTCCAGTGTACCACTCATTAAGCCTCAAAAAGTTACTTTCCCTTCGGCAGAGTGACAACACTGCTTTTTGAGGAGCCATTTGTTACACTTCATGACTGTAATCTCAGCAATTTTATTTTCTTCTCCTGCATAATTTGGATTAGTAAACAAGATTTTTTTAAATCATCACATGTCTGTGTGTTTTCTGCTACCCCCTTTTTGCATGACTAGGTAGCTGATACTGCAGTACTGAGTCAGCACAAACTCAGTGCCACACCAGGAACCCTCCTTTAGTATTCAGTGTGAAACCCTGGGAGTGTTGCTGCTGGGCCTTCAGGTGCCACTTCTTGCCTTCGTGCTCCTTCCTGAGAACCAAAAAATCACCAAAGGTCCATCACTGGGTTTCATTTTCCTGCAGTAGTAGGCTAGGGGTCACTATGACTCTGATTTTTGACATTCCCAACAGTTAGTGGGGGGCTTTTTGAAGTCCTGCATTATGTTGAGAAATGCCTTATGCTGTTGACATCAAACTTGCCTTGGAAATTGTAGTCTAGCTAAAGACAGGCACAGAACGCAAATTGGAGATGGCAAGAAAACTAAATTTCCCAGAAAGTTAAATAAAGTGAGTAATAAAAACATATCCTAAAAAATATAGATGCAAATAAATCATAGTACATGAAAGACATTTCTAATGTAGTTCTTTATAAGTCTCATTATAACAAAACATTAGCAGAAATCAGCACTTCTGCATATGAAAGGCACGTTAAAATGTTTTAACTTGTCAATTTTCATACTAACTATATAGGTATGGAAAAGAGACACTGTATCATAAAATCACCCTTCTTAGCTTTTCAAATACATTTTCACCCAAAAACTTTTTTCTTCTTTAACACCTGCAGATTATTCTGCTTTATTGTGTCAGAGAATTGTGTAATTGTGCTCTATGCAGCACACACCTGATTCAAATACTGGGAAGATTCATTCATTATTTCATTCAAGACTGAAAAAAAATATTTTCATACAAGTACATATAAATAATTCAAGTAATGAAATAAAAGAATATTTTGTGACATATATACTGTGGCATATAATACCATTATACATACCTTTGCTTTATTGCTCTAGGAACAGTTTGGAGAGGAAAAGGTAGCAAAAGTAATGACAGAAATGGCAGGAAAACCAAAGTACTGTAAAAAAATTATCAACTCATAATGCTGAGTCAGTTTTCTCTGACTATGGCTTATTTCTTTTCGATGCAAGGTCTAAAAGAGTATTAGCAACTCCTTGTCAAAGGCTTGTTTACCAATTATAAATAAAGAAAGAACACTTAGATTCTACTCAGCTTTTCTATCACTAACTTTTTCCCAAGTAGGAAACTGGCATGAAAAATCTGGACAAGTACCCAGCCACTTAAATTCTAGAGGCAGTGACACACTCAAAGGCTGTACAACAGCTGCAGATAAGTTGTCCTTCCCATGGTTGCCTTTTGGCCTTGCTCACTAATCTTGAAATTCTGTTTTTACTAGAAGCATGAGGCAGCTTTATAAAAGCTCCACAGGAGGAATAGAGACTCTTGGAGGAGGAGGAGGAGGAGTTTCCCTTTGAATCAAAGAGCAGTTGGAATAGATGCAGCTGTGACTGGGGACAGGCAATGAGGGCTTTCACTGGAATATCAGCAAACCAGGAAATGCAAGGAATGTCCTAGTGTTGAATTGGGTAGAAGCACTGGTGGCAAGGGGCAAGGAAAACATTGAAGTACTGAATGTCTTCCTCATCTCTTTGTTATTTTTTTGGCTAGAATTGTCCTCAGGGATACCAGGACCGTCCAACCCATGAGACAGTTTGGAGACATGTAGATATACCCTCAACAGAGCAGGATAAACTCAGGAAACATTTGAGTGAACTGGACATGCACAAGTCCATGGGACCTGACAGGATCATCTCTGAGTACTAAGGGAGCTGGCATTTTGAGGCCACTCATTATCACATCTGAAAGGTTGTGGGAATGGGGAAAGTTTCATGGGTGTTGAAAAAAAAGCAACATCACTCCTATCCTCAAGAAAAAGAAGGAAAATGAGGAGAGCTGCAGTCCAGCCAGCCTCACTGCATTCTGCAGGGGGCATGACGCATCAAAATCTCCTGGAACCCATTTCCAGCCATATTAAGCAAAAGTCAGCAATTGGGATTGGTCAGGCTGTGTTTGTGAAATTGAAATGCCTGATCAACTACACTTCTATGATGAGGTGACTGGCTCAGTGGACAAGGGGAAATCAGTGGAAGTTGTTTAGCTTGATTTCAGAGAGATTTTTGACACCATGTCTCATGACACTCATAACAAATTCTTCCTTTTCTCCAGATTTCTTCTTACTCTCTCAAAGATATGTATATATTGATGTGCTAAGATTTTATCCACAATTTGTAGAAATATGGAGAAATTACTTCCTGTCAAAGCGATTTTGAGTATTTTTTTAGTTCCTCCCTTGCCCTCATATTCATCTATGAGCATATTTATTATGGACATTGACAGATGTGATAGACAATGCAGTTATTTTGTCAATAGCTTCTGTGTGAGTTTTAGCTCCTATTTATAGTTGCTGCACACATATAGCATGCATCAGAAGAGCTGAGAATTGGGATGGCACAATAGAGTTGACAGCAGAAAGATAATGAAGAAAACAGATATTTTTCAACAGGCACTAGAGTACTATGAGCTCGCCAATAAAATCCAAAGTCAAACCAAGGCTGACATATCATACAGAATTACTGATACCAGGACAACAATAAGGCAGCAGCAATGTTTTAAGAAATACCCCAGATTTTCTAAATGAATATGTGCCTAATACGCTTTTATCTGTAAAATAAAAGCTGCATTAATTTTGGAAATAAAGGAAGTTTTTTGTGTTCAAACATTAAAGTTCTTTGCCTTGTATAATAGAAGCTGACTTGTGCTCAGTCACATCACAGATGTTGAGCTCATATAATGATCCCACATGCCACATTATACAGATTACTTTGTTACACTTAACACCCTGACTGAACCATACCCATCACAGAAAATCTCAGAAGAAACATTTTTTTTCATTCAGAAACTTCTGAAAGTGGGTGGCATTATAATCAATGGAGTAAAAAATATAGAAGAAGCATAGAAAAATTGGAAAGTTTTAAGAGGCTGGTGCTTTTAAGGTAGTAGAAAATAGTCTAGTTCTTGTCAGCTTCAACCTAAAAGTTGTAAGGAGATCAGTGGTGCAGAGAAATAAAGTCCTATGTGAAAAATGCCCCAAAGTAAATGGGCTATGGAAAATCTCCTTGGAGTTTTTTCAAGATTCTTCTGGACAAAGCCATGACTGACCTGGCCTTGTGCTGGCTGTGGTCTTGATATAAGAAATTAGATGAGGCGCTTCCAGTGGTACTTTCCAGCCACGCAACATCTGTGATTCAGTGAAATATGCCTGACCACTGTAAGCCATTGGCACTATCTAGGAAAAAATAAAATGAGAAGTGGCAATGACTGGAAGGAGCACAAGCATGGGAATGGACTTCAAAATACTTCAAATGTATCTCTTTGTTTTCCTAACTGTTTTCCTGTGGCTCAAACTTCCTGTTTTATGAAATCAGAGAGAAAAATGCTTGCAATTAATGAGTGCTTTACATAACTTCATTACCAAATCCAGTAGAAACAAGATGATTTTACTTTGATAAGCAGAGCTATCTATAACCTGTTGTCCAGTTGTTCATGCTTTGGTTAAAAGAAAAGGAAAAAATGCAGTTTTCTGCATTCTGAATAGCCAAGTCTTTAACTTCTTGTGTTCCAGCCTACTGCTACAGGATATAAACTATGACAAACATAATTTCAACTACAGTATATCCTGAATTGAATTTTTAATAATGTCTTCTGAACAAAACTATGAGTTTTGTCACAAGTATTAATCAAATCCAGCCCAACAACACAAATTCCTTTTGGAATTTGCCTGATTACACACAATATACACAACAGAGTGATTTTCATATAGTTAAAGCGATGTTTAAAAATATGTTCAGTCTTTCTCTTCTGATGGAGACTGGTGCTCATTTACTTGAAAAGTACCTAAGCTGCTGTTGAAAAGCAAAACTGTGACCATTCAGGAATATTTAATACTGTGGGAACACAGCAAAGAGTAACTGCTGACACCCTTGCCACTTTTAGAACAGCCTTTAAGATAAGGCATGTCTGTCAGTACTTTCAGCATTCAATCTATCCAACAAAATGCAAATTCTATAATTTCTGGTCTCCTCTGCCTGTTTTCTATCACCTCTAAAGCTGAAATTTAGATCAACAATGGTTTCCAATCAAAATATAAATATTATCTTACATTATGCTAGAAGATCAAGAATTGCTACTTCTCCTATTTATAGAAATGCAGCTTGTCACTCAGAAACATTACAAGAGCTGATCTAGAAAAGAAAATATGTTTAAAGTGTGATCTAAAGCCTACTGAAGTCCACAAAAGTATCTGGAAATATTTTACATCTGGGCCTAATTTGCATAAACTGATATTTTATTTCTGGCAGATATTGTATCTGTAAATGTAGACCATACAATTTAGCCAGTCACAGGTGCAGTTTTATGTAGCCATGAGGTACTAGCGATAATTACACCTGAAAATAGTTCTACAGTGACTTTTCATTAGTACCTTTGAAAGGTAATGTCACAAAGCACAAAGATAAAAATTTAAAGACATGATCATGTCTGGAGAAGCGAGCTTTTTCTCCCCTTTTATCCAGTGAGTCTCTGTACAGTGAATTTGTCAAGGCATGAGTACCAGACATTCAAATAGTAATCTCTGCATATATTTATTCTTTCTATTAAAAAAATTTCCGAATAATCCAAGTTCATGTTTAAAGCCAGTACATTTTCCTACACACCTCATCACAAGAACAGTGTCCATACTAACTTTGTCCTATGTACATAATTTTGCCATATCTTATATTTGAAAATGATAAGAGTAAATACAGTTCTGTATTTTCCACAATTTGAGTACCTTGTGCTTTAAAATATAAAGTGTCTCAAATATTTTCTTGGCATTACTTCTGAATTCAGCATATTCTTCTAAATAGCCTATTTTCTTATTTTTTTTAGTTTCGCAAAATTTAAAGTACTTTTAAGAGTGAAATGAGATATGACTACACTCCATAAATACATCATCAGAAGCATGATCTCTGGGAGGAAAAAATACTTAAGTTAAAGGGTTTTTTTTTGGTCACAGGAACAAATGGTTCTCTGTTAATGAATAAATGTGTGCTTGAATCTGGAGGTTTAATTCTACTTGAGTGAGCTCTGGAACATCTTTTTGAGTGATATAAGGGAGAAAACATATACTTGGTGTTAAAAACTGAGTTCTTATCAGTGTATGAAAAAGATCAAGTAGTTTGGCTGTCTCCAACAGCAGGAAAATGTTCTCAGTGAGTCATATGGCCTTTCCTGGTGTATATTCCTAGTCATTTTTACAATAAATAGAGTAAAGAAAACTTCAGCCACTGAAGTAGAAGCACTGTGAAACTTGGAAAGCTCTTCATAATGGGAGACAATTATATTATTTTTAACCCAGTAAAAACTGCTTTATTGAACAGAATTTCATCTCACACATAGTAAAAATACTACCTTCTGGCATTCTCTTTCCCAAATGACATTAAACAACACCTGTAGAATCAAGACAGGAAATATTTTTCTTTACTGTTCACGTATTTAGATAAAATGCATATTAGAACCACACACATTTATCACTGAAGGAGACAAGCACTTGAGAGGAAAAAAAAAGTCTTTATCTGATTTAAAATTTTTCTGCTAAATATCTTCCCTAAATGGAAGAAGAATGGTCTCAAGTTACCAGGTGTTGTTGGGTTGTGGAAATGGCCCTACAAACCACCTGGAACCTGGGATGGAACTTCAACTGAAATTTTCTTTTGAACCTCATGTTCCAACCAATTTTATTTGATTAATTTAACTAATTTAATTTTGGATAAGCCCTCCTCTCCAGAGACAATCAGGAATTTTATGGGGAAAAATACTTTACCTTTTACTCTGCCTTTCAGCCTCTTTGACCTTTCTACTCCTTCTTATTTAGGAGGAATTTGCAGATTGGGAACTTGCAGAACACAGGTCCTTTTCAGTTGTATACATCCCCACAGGTTGCTTTAATTACTGAAGATATAGTTATTTTTTATGTAGTGCTGTTTGATATGAGAAACCCTTCAGGATACTCTACACAAAGTTTACCCATTGTACATGTGATCCAACTTCTTGGAAGTTTGTCTAAAGAAAAGGAGGCCGCTCTGTGACCAAGAAATAAACGCCTACACAATACTGTTGTTTACATCTGTAGTTTCCTCACAGATGATGAAAATTGACAGTGCTGTGATCACTACTAAATACTATAATCTAGAAAATCATTCTGTTAATTCACTGCACCAGAGCTGCTGTTAAAACCTTTTCATGCTGTTAGACTCTGTACTGCTGGGTGTAATAAACAAATCAAAGAGAAGTTGCACATTTGATCTGTGAGGTATTTTAAGTCAATATAACCCTCCAAGCAGAGAAGTTAATTCAACACTTCTAAACAGTCAATCACACAAGAATTCATTAGTAGAGGTCTGGATAAGAACCACTACATGATTTCTAGGATGTTCTTCCTTTCGTTATCTTTGCAACAAACAGACTGCCACTAATGGGAAGAAAAAATAGGTGAGAAGATGATTCAGAGTGAGGAATCTTGAGAGAACATCTGGAAGGCTCTTTGAAAGTTAATGGTTACTGAAAATTGTTGACTTGATTGTCCAGTATTTTCTATCTTAAAACTCAGATGTCTTCTGCTCATGGACTTAGAAATACTGATGCATTCTTAATAAATTGGCTTTGTCTATTATGCTGGAGAGCACACTGGTGTTGCTTAAAACTCTGCTCCCACCCATTATCCTCCACTAGAGCAGTTAATTAGCTGCTTCATTTACAAATGCTTACATTTGGCTTCAAACTGCACTTAAGGAAGCCATATTTTGTGGATAGGAATTTGATGTCACTAGAGACTCTCCTCATTTAATCTTTTCTTGATTTGTTTTTCAACTAAATTAGCTGTAAGTTAGTTGGCATGTACATATAAGGATGTGATGGTGCCAGGAGACATTTTCCTGCGTGTCTAAGAGTTACTAGAAACTCTACCATGCTAATTTTACCTTAGGTGGAGTTAATAATAAATGCAGCATCTGTAAGTCATTAATCTGGATAAGGAAAACATAAACTTCTTGATCATTTTAGAATATTGAAGAGGTAATGTTTTGTTGGTATGCAGCATTTCTGAAAGAGCAAAAAGGAGTGCAGAACGGCACAACAAGTTGACTATTTTGATATCCAGATTCCTGGTACTTGAATGACTAGGTCACAAGCTCTGAATTTCAGTTCATGAGGGAACATGGCCATATTATTTCAGGTGAATTATGGAATTAATGTCTGTACTCACAGTTTCTTTGAGTTGTTTCTTCTGCAGGGATACAAGTGGTTTCTTTCTTCAGGCAGCTGTGCACAACGCTCTCTGCTGCCAGAGCAATTGTTCTCTGGGGCCAGTTGTGCTTGGGAGACTGATGTTTCCAGTCCAGCAAGACAGAGGGGAAGACAGGGTAGAAAGGATCTAGCCAACTGGCATCCTTCTACAGAGCCAAGGACCTCCAGGCAGTGGAGGGGAGGAGAGGAGAATACATATATCACACCAAGGTGGCAGAACCTAGGTAGGGTCAGGATTGAATAGAGAGAATTGGCCTGGGAGAAAACCTGACAGAAAAAGCCATTTGAATTCAAAGCCCCTTTCAAAGATGTTCACTATAGAGAGAAGGACAGCCTAGGCAGCCCAGCCCAAGCATTCAGCTCTGACCTATGGTCCCACCACACTGTCAGTGAGGAAATAGAGCCAGCATGGCTGTAGCCTCCTCTGCACTGTGAGGCAGTGCTCAGCAGGCAGATTCCAAGAAGCGCAATAATGTTGCTGCTTACATCTTCACCTGTCTTTCTTCCTCCAAGGAACTGTATCAGCATCCCCTAATGCATCTGGGAGTTCAGCACTGTACAGCCTAGCATTATTAGCATCCTCAGCTCCCTTATTTGGTGTGTCTGGCATGTGTATTTTCAAAGTGCTAAATGCAGTTGCAAGTCAATGACCATTTTTACACCACCACAGAGTTAATTCATCTAGAGAAGAAATGTTAATTCATCTAGAGAAACCATGCATGCTGTGAAGCAGTAACCCAGCAGGCAACATGTATGCTTGTCTAGGTAGGAGGAAAATGTCATTTTTGTCTCCCACAGATGCAGCTTTCAGCCGTCATTTAATTTACTGTGATTAATTTACTGAGAAAAATATGGTGTTTTGTGTTGCTGTCAAAAGTAGCCCTTGTTATTTTTCTCAGTGCTCAGACACCAGGTCTCTCTCCGTGATGATTTGTGGTGTTATAGTTCATCAGCAAATGAGACTCTTTGGCCCCTTTCCCCTTGCATTTTTATCTGTTAAAAAGAAAGAAAAAACTTAGATGCAAAGGGGAAAATCTACTCCGAAGTTGATTAATGGTATTTATATTTGTCTCACACGTGGCCCAGATTAAGTCTCACACATGGCACATTTAATGTCTGGCTGTGAAAATGTTCATTTACATTTATTCCATTTAGGTGATCCTTCGTATCAGCACTGTGCCTCTGCTGTGATTGAAATGCCAGGTTTTAATATAGCAGTATTTATGTGCTGGGTGTGGGGAGGGGAGAATGGGGTGCTCTCTCAGATAGACTCATTTGTATTTGTTTATTATTTCAAAATTCATGATGGGCTGACAAGTTTCTGAGTTCAGTTCCCGGGATGAAAAATCTGAAAAGGGCTTGCCATAACATAAATCCTGAAAAGATTTCACTTTCAAATTTTGCAGACAAAACTTATAGTCATCAACTGCCCCTTATGAATGATCAACCTTTAAAACCCACAGAGGTGGTTTCAAGCTTCGCTATATTGTAACAACATATCAGCCAGAGAGTCATTAGTGAGCATATAAAAGGGATGCAGTTAGTTAGGTTTGAAGGTCTCAGGACTGAAAGGTAAGAAATAAAAATCATAAACACTGCAGCTGGAGTTATCAAAACCAGAATTTGCCATCAGTTTGAAGTGCAAGGTGAAAATGGAGAATGTGACAACATGAAAAATGGGAATGATCATATCTGTGACAGTCTTTTGATCTTCAAAGCACAAAGGGCTAAAATTTTGCTAATGAATCTTGCTAAAATTACTTAATGCCATTCAAACTCTATGTGGCACAACACTGGAAAAGGGTTCAGGTGATATTGTTAAGGAAAAGGGAGGCTTGTTAGCCTTCTGATGATCTTTGCATCCAAGATGACAGGAAAAACAACTGCAGTTGATGGAATTTGCACTGACAAGTAGGTTTTTATTATTTCTCATGATCTTGGTATTTCTTGGGCTTTCAAGAAGCTTTTGGAAATAAGGCTCATGTATCTTTCAGAAATATTGCATTTCAGATAGATTTAACTTCTCTAGTTCAGTGAGGAAAACATGAATTCTCTGGTATTAAGTAAATTCTACTGTTAGATTTTAAGGACTGTGTTGATTTGCTACAGTGATTTGACCTATATCTTCTAATCTTTTCTGTTGAAGTACAACTTTAAACCAGTGCTTAGAGTAAGCAGAGGCACATGAAAATTGGCCCTTCTCCACAAAACGCTAAAGCAGGGATTTCTGCATGTGACACTTGTGATCACAAGACCTGCTTGGAGCCCCCTAAATCAGCTCTGCTTTACTGCCTATTTGTACTGGGTTGTCAAATGCTGTTGGCTACAGAGGGGAGTGAGGGCAGAGGGGCTGACCTCAGTAACATAAGAGCAGATGCTTCGAGCAGCAGAACCCCAGCTCATGCAGCACCGCCTGCACCCTTTCAAGAGAGGGCTGTCTAACATCAGCTCAAACAAGGCAACACAGGGCTTCCACTGCCTCTCAGGCAACAGGTGCTGTGCTGAAAAGCCAGCTCCTACTTTCATGAGGATTGCCTCCTGCCAGAAAGGAAGAAGCATCCTGCATATACTCCATATCTTACACTCTCACCAAAGAGGAAGGAGAGAGATCTGGAGTGGGGAAGGGGAGCCGTAACCTCACACCATAGGGTTAGGAGGACTTGGGATAACTGCAATTAAACACAAGGTAGTGTGTCAAGGATAAATGAAACAATCTGAAGAAAATTGTTTCCAGCAGATGGGAAATACAAGTCACAATGACTGGATGCACATAGCTGCTGTATGCTGGCAGCAAAGATTAGGTTTCAAGACACTGAATTTAACAGAAGGTAAGGAAAAAGTACTTTTTTAAAAAGTCCTGCATTTTAGTTGAATTCTGCATATTCTTGGCCTATTTATTTCTAATGGGAATTTTTAGAAAGAGGAATTTTCAAAATTAAGATCTTAAAAAATTAGAGATCCACCAGAACTACTGTTCAAGAAGTTTTATCATCACTGTACAGCAAAGGAAAATGAACTTACATTCTTCTAGTGCATGATAAGACATCTTTTCTGTGACTAAGACAGAGAGGGAATAAAGAGCAAACACAGCATCACTGCTATTAGTTATTCCCAACAGCAGCAGTAGCCAGTTGTTTTGGATGAAAACAAAAGCAGTCAATCTTAAAGACCAAAACAAACCCCCCCCCCCCTTATTAACTAGAGGTCCTCTGTAAAACCCAGCTTCTGGAAATAGTAGTTTATGTGGGGGGAAAAAAGAGTATTTTGTGTGTATTTTTATTTGGATGTGAGTTTTTCTGTCACACAGAGCCATAAGGTAAATATATAAATGTTTATTGAGGAATTTTCTAACTGATGTCATATTTATCAGCTGTATTTTCTTCTATATCCAAAACAAGATTTTCCTGAAATTTATCTGCAGCTGTTATCACAGGTCCCATAAGAATTCTTTTTAACATGGTGTTTCAGAACTTTTAATATCAGCAGAAGAGAGCAAAGGACACTGTTACAGAAAATGCCTAAGAAGAAACCTTTTTTATCAATAGTTCTCTTTAAAAGATTTCATGCATCGATAGAAAATTCTGTTTCCATCCGTCATGATGGGAATTATTGTCTTAGATGTTGCCACAAACAATTTTTTTAAATCATAGAACTTCTTAATGAAGAAAGGTCTCTTAATTTATGCTGTTTCTAGTGCCTTAAGGTAGGGCAGAGAAGGGCTTATCCAAGTCTCAACAAGTTGCACTAAGCTGTGGCAGCTGTTTCACAGATTTTTCACTCATTAAATGGGTCAGCAAAAGTCCATTCAAACATAAAAATGAAGTTATAAAACTCTTCCTGTCACTGAGAAAAAAACAAGGAGCTCTTGAGTAAATGATGAGAGAAAACAAGATAAGGCAAGGCAGGAGGACCCTATAAGAAGGAAGAGCTGCAGGATCAAGCACAGCTGAGTAAATGAATTGTGCAGGAGAGGGCAGAAAGCTGGAATAACAACCCCAAGTCTTGCCTGAAAGCCTCTAGTCTCTGATGCCAAATGTCTGAATCTATTGAAAGTCCCCAATCCAGAATCCCAGCCAATACAACAATCACAGGCTTGGACTTGACTGCAAATTCCCAACTGCTTTATTAAGCTATGCTCATTTGACCTTTAACATCTAAACAGCAGGTTACAACAAATGGAAGACTTTCTATCTTGCCAATGCAAATCAACATTTCCTGCCAGGGCTAGTGACTGGGAATTGTTTGGACATGAATGCATTCAGAAACCCAACACAGGAGGCAAAGCCACTTGCAGTGTGACATTAATCCTAACAACACCTGAGTAAGAACAAGAGAATGCTCACAGTGATATTATGTTACTGTATCAGTGATCAGACAGTGGAATGAAGTGAGTTAACATACCAGAGACCTATAATGTGTTGGAGAGACTGAAGAATCCACACTTCACGATCAATCAGGCAGCTAGAGCTGGAAAATTAGAATGCGACTTGTAATAACTCAACAAACGGAAATGTGTAAAATCAGCAAGAATTTTAAATTGGTTGATTTATTTTTTACTGCATTGGTCATTTATTTACTTTTTTTTGCTCTTTATGTATGTTTTATTATATTTTTGTGAATGTTTTCTATTTATATTTGAATTATTTGAAGAATAAGTAAGAGAAATAGTTGCATGCTAGTCCTCTTAACATCTATAAAAGTACTCTGTAACAGCTACAGTTTTGAGTGGTCTCAGTAATGAGCTTACAGTGAACTTTTGTAAGAATGGCATGTTTTAAAATGAGACCAAGAAAAGCTAAGAAAAAAAGAAAAAAAAGAAAGGAATGCAGGTTTTATCTTTTATCTAAGAATGTAGAATACTTTACTTTCTAAACAGAGAAAATAAAAGGTGGCAAAAAAACCCCCCTAAATTATAAAAATGGGCAAACTAGAAAATTTAGAAGCTCATAAATCACACTCCCTGCTATCTATTGTAGTTTTTCTTTCAGTGCAATCAAGAACTTTTTAAACTACAGGAAACTGCACAATCCTCTTGATCTGTCGGGGTTTCCCTGTCATACCTCAGGTGTGGGTTTTATCTGCTGCCTGTAGTGTCTCCTGTGAAATGCAGGCTCCAGTTCTTTGCCTTTATTTGCAGTCTGTGGGCTGCAAGAGCCCTCCAGAAACAGTCTTAGCTACTTCCAAGAGGAAGGACAATCTGAATTGGAGTGTCTAATCCACTTACCGGCTTTTTGAAGGCATATAACACACAAACCGAAAAAAAGTCCCAAACAAATGGATGCTCTCCATTACATCCTGAAATCACTTGGATATGATTTGCATTGTAGTCCAATACAAATAATCCTTGTAATTCCCCATTATTCATGCACACAAAGAGCTTAAAAAAAAAAAAAACAACGCAACAAAAAAAAAAAAAAAAAAAAAAAACCAAAACCAACAAAAAATACCCAACTATGTCTTCTTCCTTATAGTAAAACTTTATAGAAAAAATGCTAAGATAAGAAATAATAACTGTTTACTGAGAGGATGGTTTGTCTAAAATGAACATTTTCCTCCTACTCCCTGCTGATGATAATTTATACAATAAACTGACTGAGCTGAATTGTTTTACTTCCATCATATGCATCTGAAAAATTATTTTTTATTTCTCACCCGGACTGTTATCTTTTGAAAAGGCAGCATAACCCTATGAGCGAAGAAAACTAATGTAGTAAGGCTTAGAATAAAAATTGAACCCTTTTTGTATATTTAAGTATTCTATTCTTGGATCAAATATGCTAAAAATCACTGCTACTTCTTTTGGACATTATTGTTATGTATGGTCTTGGAGAGACCAGAAGGAAAGAAAATTTAGCAGGGCCTAGAAGTAAAGCAGCCTGAAGGATATCAACCCTTTTGCCTTGAAATTTGTTTTCATTTAATAGTAGAATACCTGCAGAAACTGCACAATGTTGTCATTAAGAACTGAATTGTTTGGAACTGGAGATTAAGTTGGCCAGGAGTGGGGAAGCAGAATCCATTCACATAGCTGGGAAAATGTCTCAGATGCTTTTTCCCTCCTTTCAGTTTTTATTAAAGTAATTTCAACTTTACCTAAGGGTCATTTAATCAAAATTAGTTTTGACAGGCTCTTAGTAATAGCACTTACAAATACTCTGAAGTGTGTCATTTCCAATGAAAGACTCTCAGATTCCAGCACATCCAAGTTTTTGGCATAGCACACTGCATCTCCCAGCAGAGCCATCACCCTCCAGCTTGATGACAACCTTGACAGGATTAGGAAAGAATCGCAGAGGAGTGCACCTTGAATGCAGTTTCTGCTCTCCAGGCTGCCTTGGTTTTCACTGCTGCCTACAGTCTCACCCATTGCAAGCCTCAGTCAAGCATCATGTACATCAAGATAAATGAGTGATGGGAAGACATGCAAGGTGTGCTGAGGGATAGTGGAAGGTATTGGGGAATGGTTCTCAGTACATAAGACATGGTAGTACCTGGTGAACAATAAGCTGGAGACACCTGGAATAGCATGCAGAGTTGTAAATGCTCCAGGCAAGCAAGAAGAATGGATGGAGCTGGAAAAAGAGGACTCATGAAAGCAGCTTATCAAGGAACAGCAGGAGAACTGTAACAACACGGAAAAGAATAAAGAACAAAGAAACATGGGATTAAATAAAGACTAACCTAGAATGAACTATTCTAAACTATTCTGTAAGGCAGAGATTCAGACATTTCAGATGTGTTAGACAGACATAGAATGTTTATGTCAAAGGATAACACCTAATAACCTTTATTTTCCTTTGTACTACTTTTGAAGCTTCCTTGAACACTTTTTTCTCTGATCCAAAGACCACAAGTGAGAAATGGTCCAACATGATTGCACATGTTGGTTCAGTAGGTGTTCTTTTTGATGCTAGGGCTGCTTCAGCTCCTGCCAATGTAATACCTGCTCCTAAAGTTCAGGGTGATGCCTTAAATCCTTGTGCTTTGTCATTCTTTGCTTAGTCTCCTTTCTGTCCTCTGTTACAGACACCAGATTTCTCAATGTAGATTTCTCCAGTGTCATGGGTTAACACAGGTTGATTTTTTTAGTTAAAGAAAAATATAGAATATTGCCCTGTCAGGACCTTAGAGTTGTTTTGATGAGGATGGGCACCTATTAGAATGTGCTTTGGATATTGGCATGCTGCTTGACCACTGAGAAACGACTTTGGAAGTACACACATAAAGCTGGGATTGTCCAGGCCAAGGCTCTTGCCTTGGGGACAGCTGAGCAGGTACCAGGGCCGGTCCCGGGCTGGCGTGTGGGCCCTGGGGCTGGGGCCCGGCCGGGGCTGCTGGGGGAGGGCTGGGCTGGCCCAGGGCCGGCCGTGCCTCTGCTCCCCCTTCTCCCCATCCAGTGCCCGGGACCGGCCGTGCCTCTGCTCCCCCTTCTCCCCATCCACTGCCGGGACCGGCCGTGCCTCTGCTCCCCCTTCCCCCCATCCAGTGCCCGGGACCGGCCGTGCCTCTGCTCCCCCTTCCCCCCATCCACTGCCGGGACCGGCCGTGCCTCTGCTCCCCCTTCTCCCCATCCACTGCCCGGACCGGCCGTGCCTCTGCTCCCCCTTCTCCCCATCCACTGCCCGGACCGGCCGTGCCTCTGCTCCCCCTTCTCCCCATCCACTGCCGGGGACAGGCCGTGCCTCTGCTCCCCCTTCTCCCCATCCACTGCCCGGACCGGCCGTGCCTCTGCTCCCCCTTCTCCCCATCCACTGCCGGGACCGGCCGTGCCTCTGCTCCCCCTTCTCCCTCATCCACTGCCGGGGCCGGCCGTGCTTCTGCTCCCCACTTCTCCCTATCGGCTGCCGGGAGAGGCTGCAGCTTAATTAACATCCAGCGAACTTTTAAAGCCTGGCCCCTAGTCTGCTGGGCCAGGACAGTCCCGGAGGTCCTCGGGAGCAGGCCGAGCACGATTTCAGCCCATGCTGTGAGATCCAAGGGGTGGGCAGGAGGCATTGATCAGCATTTATGATCCCTGACTGCCCGGCAGCTCCGAGCTCCGACCTTTCCAGCCTCCTCCTCCAGCCTGGCCTTGGGAAAAACCCGATACCCTGAGCCGCTGCAGCCAGCTGAGGGAGAGAGGGAACCTGGGCAAGATTTAACCCTTTTCTTAGCAAAATGACGCTTTCGGAGCTCCAATCTTTTTCCCTGTGAGAGAGGAAAGGACAGATTGATTTGATACATAGAGCAACAGCATGATAAGAAATCAGTGGAAGAATTGATAAAATTATTGAATGAGGGGATACAAGAAGTGGACATTACTGGACTTCTCTAAATGTAAACCATGGAGACTGAACTAAATATTCCATTAAACCATAGAAAGATATGCATTTTGGGAAGGTGATTGTTTCGATTTATGTGTGGATTCTGTGAGCAAGGTGTTGTGCTGTTCCCTGAGACAAAGAATCCTTTGCTTTTGAATTGGTTCACCTTTAAAAACGAACACCCCAGCTTGCAGTGTTTGAGTATATGACCCGTTGAGCAGCTTGGGAAGCTGCTAAATAGGAGGAATCACAGAAGCAGGGTTTTCCTACCGGGCGGCTGTGTGTGTGACAGCTAAGACCCACAGGAGAACCTTTCTAAGTAGTTTGTAGGATCCATGGAGCATTTGAAGGACTCTTCTCCCAGAATGATGAAAGATTATGTTTAAATGTAAAACTGACTGAAAATCATAGTTTTGTCTCTCTGTGTTGGTTGGGGGAAAGTGAACAGTTTGTGAAGAAAAATAAGAGTTTTGAAGTTTCAGTTTTCTTTTTTCTCTTCGTTCTTTAGTCTGTAAAAATAAACTATGTGTGTAACTTTCAAGTTTAAACTTGTTGTGCTTTTTATTTTCTCCTGGTCAAGTCCCACAAAAGAGCAAACATTCAAACCACTACATGAAATTGGTGTTTCTGCCCGGTTGTGAACCAAACCAGAACAACTAGCAAGATTTCTCCTCCAGAAGACCTCAAAAAGACAGAACCAGAGGAACTCCAATGCTATCCATGCATGATTTGACAAAGTGCTACACAATACATATTTCAGCATCTCTTTTGCTTTCCATCTCCTTCAGTGGAAAAAAAAAAAAAAAATCTCAAAAATGCAAAAAACCCTTTGAAAAGTAGAATCTCATGTGAGTCAAATCATTTTGCTACATCATAACCTCTCTTAACAGGTAAAGAAAAAGTTCTCTGGCAGTTTCCCTAATGTTCTTCAATCATAACAACATGAATTCTTGAATATTGCACCATTAAGGGTTGCAAATTTCAAATCAGATTTGTAAGTGCTTCAGCCTTCATTCTAACATGACTTCATGTGCAGAATCTCCTTCAGGAGCTGTCCGGGCTCAGATCCTGTCTGGTCAACGATTGCAGTTGCACAAAGTGCTGCCAAATTTTGAAAATTCTTTGACACCTTTCAGCAGTCCAAGCCAGGGGGGTGGTTCTCAGCTCTCACATGGGCTGCCTGGGTGGAATATTAAACTAACTTGAGCATTTGTTTCTGGTCTGCCCTTGTCAAAATTGATTTGTGTGTGAAACTCCCCAGTTCTTAGCCTGTATGTGTAACACATTTCTCCAGGCAAGTTCTTAAGTGCTTTGAATGATCTGCTTCACAAACAGCCATAGGGATTTCTTCAGATTCAGGTAGAGCAGCATGAAGCCTTACCTTCTGGAGAAACTGAGCAAAATCCTGGTGATCATTACCAGGGTTTGTGAGTACCCAGAGGATGCAGGGATTTTACTTTTGGTGATAACTTTTCACAGAGGCCAGGACAGGATATTCTACGCAATAGTAGATAGTATAGGGCATGGTATAACAGCCCAGTCTTTTAATTACTTTTCTGGAAATTAGCTCATGGCAATGCTGGATTCTGAGTATATGACACTCAAATATTTCAAAGTAACTTGAAGGCAAAATTATCCCACTAGTTCCTCTTTGAATTTGGAGAGCTTTCCCTAGGAAGTCAGGAATTACATTTTGAGTGTAAATCCATGTGTTTGTCATGACAGAAATACAATTTTATTAATGTTTATTAAGGAAAAATAAAGATATGGAATGCAATTGAGTTTCATTTTGAAGCTTCAGATGGAATTAATACAGATAGATATTGGATCCCTTCCTTCCTGGAGGAGTTCTACGTAACTCTGAAAAAGCCTGATAATTTTTGCAACTTGCATTTCTGACACTGGACAAAATTTTCATTAAATGCATGTAAACCTTCTAAGCACTCTCTCCAAACTGGTGCACCAGGGACTCATTTCAGCCTTCCACTCATTCCATACACTTAGACCACTGTTCTGTCCCCAATGAAGAGTTAATAAAGGATTAAGTCAGTCCAGATACAATAATATTTATGAGCAATTGAGCCTGATGAAGAAAAGTTTTCTTCACTGTCTTCCTTATATTCTTAGAGCCATCCCTGGATAAATGACAGGAAATTAGAAATATCTGGTGTCCATGACTCTACAAGACATAAATGCCATATGTACAGGGTAAGTCTTGGCAGGCCCAGTTATTGTTTTCCATTTAATAGATTCGTACAAAGAGGGATAATTTTCTGCTTTAACACAACCCTTTGTGTTACTGTGGACCTAAAGGAGCCCACAGGCCACTGTTCTACATAGTGCAAATGCAGTAAAACTTATTGCATTTTCTGAGAACATTGTAATGCAGGAGCAAGGTTAATACTAAGTGGAAGAATTATCACTATCATGTTTACACAGCTTGGATTCTGAGCCTACACAATTCTCCAGAGGCCACATAAGAAATGTGTGGCAAAACCACAAACTAAAACAGGTTTTCTGAACCCTCTACAAAAGCCTTACTCACAAGGCAATTCTTTCAGGTTTTCTGTTTTTTATCAACAATTGATGGCTTGTAAGAACTGAAGAAGTGTGCAGTTTACAAGTCAGGATTTTCCTGACTAACACTTAATAATGAAAGGTGATGCTTACAAAAGGTCAGCCAAAAAATAAATAAGTAAAGCATGTGATGACAGAAATAATCACTAGAGATAGAGAACTCTGGCACTAGATAGAAAATCCTGCCAGTGAATCATCCCATTAATACAAATACACATGCTGTACTTTGATAAAGTCTCTGTGTGTAGGGATTACCTTATTCCAAAACATATATCATTCAAACAAATTATTTATTTAGATATAACAAGAAAGGCAACTGAATGTGAAATTAAATGTGAGAGATTCGGAGTTTTTTTTAATTTTTAGACTGCCAGGTAAAGTAGATTGTCTCCAACAGCCAGCAGATTATTTTATTTGAAAAAAAGGTGAAGTTTTTGAAAAAATATAATTTTATGAATTTCCTCTACACATTAAATAAACAATACTGGAAAAATATTCTGCAATAGCTTCTACTTTTATTCTGAGATCTCCATCTTCCTACCACTTTGAAGCTTCTTTCACTTCATAACCTCTGGGACAGATGTGAAAAAGTAGGCTGGAAGAGACAGTGCCTGTGAAGTGAAGCGTAACACGCTTCAGTAATTTTCTCCAGGAAAATGAGGGAGACCTGAAGAACTGAAAGAAACTTGAAAGGCTCAGGCAGCAACAATAGGCCTCTTCTGGTTTGTTGATTATGGGAGATATTGCTAAATAAACAGCACCTTTCCAGAAATTCAAGAAGGTGTAAGGCATTGTTTTGCACAAATAAGTCAGTAACAGCCTAAGGCAGAGAGCTCTGCTGTCTCTTTTACCCACACTCAGCCTCTTGAGGTGTTTCTGGGCCTTTGCTGTCTTTCATCCATGTTTTTGCTACGTATGTTTTTCTCCTTGTGCTCCATTTGTGCCCTTCTAACACTTCTGAAGGAATTCAGCTAACATTCTAGCACTTAGATGAGGCATGATCAAACAGACCTACCTGGTCTTCTTTACTGTCCTGAGGCCTGACTATGTGGTATCAATTCCCTCAAAACCAAGCTCATAATGACTGGCATGAAACCAGACAGCTGAGAAGACACGAACAGTGTACTGTGAGAGGAACTGAATTAAAGATGTTGGCATGTCACAGCTCAGCTGCAGTTTCCAAGAACTGATTCTATGGTGACTTGGCTGGGAGTCTCAGATAGGATCCCTTCTTTCCTTCCAGCTTCCTTGGTACCCTGTATCCAGGAGTGGTACTTGCACAAATGAAGGTGGAAGCACAATTGCATTCACCAACTGCTCCCCACTATTCCCATTAAACAACAACAATTTTTGAATAGACTTTAGAGGGGGCACTCAACCAAGTCCACAGGCACCCATGGAGGGAGAGAAAACAAGTCTCAGAGATCATGAGGCTGTTTATTTCCAGAAATATAAAGGTCTCATCTATTTTTTTGTCTGCTTATCATGAAGAAGCGGCAGACTGCAAATCTGAGAACCACAGCAGGGTACTCAAACACATACCAGGTCAGGTTTTTCTAGCACATAATGAAGAGAACTTTGATGGCACTTTAATTTTTCTTCATTCTTTGTGTAAACACACAGCTGTAAAGGGACCAGTCAGCAGCAATTCATCACAAATGAACAAAACAGATTGTTTCTTTACAACGAGGTTCTTCACACAGTTTATAAAACATTTATGTTTGGACCTTTTAGTTCAAACATTTTCAGTAGGGTGTGATCCTAAGACAGTGAGTATTGCCAGAAGCAGGTCACTTAACTTAGAATTCACTTTATTTGTTGACCTGGGGTGAGACAGGGGAGGACAAGGAATCACTTTTGATAAGCTTGAGCTGTGCCTGTAGGATCCTGTCTTAAAACTGAGCTGCTTCTTTTTAGCTGCCACCTGAGGGAAAACTTAAAGCTTAATACTTGGCTTTCGGGCACAACAAACTTGGGGCTTATTTGCTTAGTGTGGAAAGTACTGTGTGTAGTGTCTGCTACACTTCTCATTTTCCTAACTCTACCCTGTCTTTCCCTGAAACGCTTTTCAACACAGATGTCCTAGGAAACCAGTATTTTTATATGATTTAAAATTATTCTTAGACTATATATCAAAAATATGAAATATTTACTCCCATTATCATTGTATTATGAGCTCAATCTTGATGTAGTAACACCTCATTCTAAAATCAAATCTGGTGTCATATGCTTTGGATTTAACAGATTATGTGGCAGTAGTTGTGGCAGTAGTTCTTAAGGTATGCCAACCCCTTCACTTTTCAAAACATTGAAGTATTTCATCATTTTTTGAATTAAAAAAAAAGGGGGGCATATCATGCATCTCAGCCAAAATAGTTCTCAAAAGAACAGAGGTTAAAACCCAAATCAGTTATTTCTACTTATACCTCTTGCTTTGGTTTGAGATGTTATTGTTTTACATAATAAAATTTATTTTGCAAGATAAATTAGAAAGTAAATAAATAGATCGAAACAAGTATTAAATAAAACTAGTTCATAAAAGCAAAAAAACCCAAACAAAATAAATTATATATAAATCCACTGGGTTTTTTGTTGTTACAATACATCCTCCATGACCATTTGCTGGACATGCTACAGTTCGTCCATGCCCTTCATGTACCTGAGACCACAACCAGGCACAGCAGACCTGATCTGTCTCACCTTCCTTGACCTGCTGGAAATGGGTCAGGAACAAAAGGTTACAGTGAGTTGGGTGACACCAGATTGGTGGCCTGTAACTAGTGGGGTTCCACAGGGCTCCATCTTCTGCTCTGTGCTCTTCAGTGTCTTCATTAACAACATGGATGCAGACTGGAAGGGATAGATGATATAAAACAGGGCAGAGCTTTCAACTCTCTTGAAGGCAGAGAAACCCTGCAGAGAGACCTCAACAAATTAGAGGTCTGAGCAATCACCAAACACATGAAGTGTAGAACAAAGAAAAGCCCCAGGTCAACCCTGGATGTAGGTACAGACTGGGAATGAGATGATGGAAAGCAGTGCTACAGGAAGGGACCTGGGAGTCCTGGTTGAAGGCAAGTTGACCATGAGCCAGCAGTGCCCTGGCAGCCAGGAGGGCCACATGTGTCCTGGGGGCATCAGGCACATCATGGCCAGCTAGGCAAGGGAAGAGATTGTCCTGCTCTGCTCTGCACTGGGGCAGCCTCACCTAGAGTGCTTGGGGAAGTTTTGGGTACTACAATAGAAAAAAGACATTTAACTTCTAGAGAGCATCCAAAGGAGGGTGACAAAGATGGTGAAGGGCCTTGAGGGGAAGCCATGTGAGGAGCAGCTGAGGTCACTTGGTCTGTCCAGCCTGGAGAAGAGGAGCCTGAGGGGAGTTCTCACTCCAGTTACAACTTCCTCATGAGGGAGACAGGCAGGCACTGATCTCTTGTCTCTGGTGATCAGTGACAGGACCCGAGGGAATGGCCTAAAGCTGAGTCAGGGGTTGTTTAGGTTGAATATTAGAATAAGATTCTTCTCCCAGAGGGTGGTTGAGCGCTGGAACAGGCTCCCCAGGGAAGAGGTCACAGCAGCAAGCCTGACAGAGTTCAAGAAGCTTCTGGACAATGCTCTCAGGCACATGATGTGACTCTTGGGGATGGTCTTGTGCAGGGCCAGGAATTGGACTGGATGATACTTGTGGGTCCGTTCTAACCCAATATTTGTGATTCTGTGAAACAGCTTTCCTAATGCAGCCTATGCAGCATGGGCACACTGATGCCTCATGTTCATCTTGTTCTCCATCAGGACTCCCAGGTCCTTGTCTGCAGAGCTGGTCACCAGCCATTCAGCCCTGAGCTTATGCTGGTACATGGGGTTGTTCTTCCTGGTATTCAAGACTTTGTATTTACTGTTGTTAATGTTTGTGAGACTATTCCTCCCAGTGTGCAGGACTCGGCATGCCCCATTGCTAAACTTCATGAGACTCCTTCTGGCATCATGCTCCAGCCTTAAAGCCTCCTGTGAAGGACATTCATGAAGGACATTCAGCTTGTTAGCTAATCACTGACCTCCCTGTTCTGGCCCTGCATTATCAATTGGTGTGGTGAGAGTGCACTGCCCCATCATCCAGGTGGTTCAGGATGTTAAGCATGATCAGACCCAGTATTGGCCCCTGGGGCACACCACTAATGCCTGATCTCCAGCTGGGCTTTGTGATGCTTTTGACAACAGTCTGAGCCCAGCGGTTCAGCTACTTTTCAATCACTGTCTACTCATCTACCCTATACTTCATCAGCTTGTCTAAGAGGGAGGTTATAGGAGGCAATGTTGAAAGCCTTTTTAAATTCAAAACTAACAGCTTTCAGTGCTCTGTTCTCACCTGCCAAGCCAGTCATCAATTTGTGTCAGACTGTTAGACCCCATTTCCCCTTCATAAATCTATTCTGACTACTCCCAAACACCTTTAGAGTGCTATCATAGTCCTTTTGATGTTGGTAAGAACTCATATCTCTGCCTGTAACTGCAGCCACAGAATCTCTGCTTCTTTCCCATGTGATGTTTCCCTGTAAACTTTTTCAGATAATAAGACATGAAAACTTGCAAAGAAAACTCTTGTGAAAGGGAGATCCGGGGATAAACTGGAATTTGTCATGAAGCTATCCAATGACTTAGATGAAACCTGCTTTTGGTTAAAATAGAAAAGTTACTTCTACATATAGAAACCAAGAGTAAATTCTTCTAAGAAAATCACATTGTCTTAATACTAGAAACAAGTCTGCAAGTTTTGAAATTCTAATAACAGGCTGTCACAAAATGTGTGGTCATGCATCTCTCTTGTTTTACTACCAAAATAAACATTTATCCTATCCATTTCAAAAACTTCACTTGTATCAGTTTAATATACTTACTATTTCCCTCTTTGCAGTGGAGTAAACGGGGCAATTTCTGAACCACCATGCATGGCCTCTGTTAATGTTTTCTAGTTCAGCAAGAGATGGCAACAGTTGATTATTTTCCAACAACTACGATTCTTTAAGTAGAGAAAATGTATGGTTATGCAGTAAAAACACCAGTACACAGTAAGAATGGTATACTACAAAATTTAAAGTAATATTTGCAGAAAGCAATGGAAATCAGGAGATACAATGGATACTAAGCAAAACTGCTCCCTAAGAATAAGCAATACTTTTAAGACTAGCTCTTCACATAAATCAAGACACTGCAGAGATGTTTAAATATTAAAACTATAGAGGTTCAATAACATATAATGAGATCTCCAGTCATGCAACTTTCTTCTCATTTTTAAGACAGGCAAGAAATCACACATAGAAATATTGAAATGACACACTGAAATATTACAGACTCTTATAAATTTGTTTATTTCTTGTTTGCCAACTAAATAACATGCCTAAAAGCACACTTTTTCTTTATGTTCAAAAATGTCTCCTGTTTCAGAGGCTTAGAATTATGCTCTAAAAAGTACCTATATCCTAACTGGTTTACTATACTCAAGTTTCATTCCACATGCCATCCTGGGCAATTTTTACAATGCTTATTCCATACCTGAGAACAGGCAGAACACCACAAACTACACGAAAGCAGCTCCTCTCCCCCTTTCTCTTGATTTCACAGATGCTGTAGAGTAGATCTGCCCACAGAAGCTCTGATCAAGGCCTGGTCTAGAAAGCAATTGCTGCTTGCCTGAGACAAATCTGAGACAAATCTGTCCAGCAGAGAGGAGGAAACATCAAGAGGCTAAAAAAATCTAATGGAAGGGAAACACTTGTACATGTCGGTTTGGTTCCAAAGGGAATCTGGAAGCCTTTCATTACAGCAGCCTGTGAGTGATCTGCTTAGGAGGAAAGAGGCTGCCAGCCAAACTGGCCCAAAAGAAGGAAGAAAGATATTTAGTATTCTTTGAAAGCTTTATTAGTGTTGACACATTTCCACAGGGTGTTTCACCTTCAGTGCATCAGCATTTCTGTGGTAGAAATGTACTTGCATAGAAAATTTCTGCTGATGCTAAAGCAGGTGGCTCTGACTGCATCTAAATCTGCTCTTTTCCCCTGCTTTCAAAAGGATTTAGAACAGATCCTGAACAATTTGTTAGAAGACCATCATCAAAACTGTGAAACTTTCTAAAATTAAACCAGAATTTATTAGATACCATCTTCATTCTGCTACAATAATTATCTCTGTATAACTGTAATACTTTCAGAATTTGAAATGGAAATATAAAATCTGATTTGAAATGGAAATCTAAACTTTGAAAAATTATAGTGATATATGTACAGATACATGTCCTTCTGTCCTTCCCTACCCTTAGCAGTTTTTAAGTCTGCAGGACAGCAGAACAGCATCACAATTAACCCAAGGTAGCTCTGACTGTAGTAGGAGTCCTCTGAGCAGGAGGTTGGACTACAGACTTCCAGAAAAGGAGGGCTTTTAACTAGGAATTCCAATGTTACCTTATTTTCACTGTGGAAAAAAAATAATGTTGGAAAGTGATCCACTAATTTAAAAACCTTTGAGTGGTTCTAGAAGAATATTTTGTGAAATAATATCTTCTGAACAGTAAAGCAAAAGCCTCGTTATAATCAAATATTTTATTGAACTTTAGCTATAAATATGAAAGAATTGCATTTAAATATAGTATAAAATTAAACTCATATTGTTTTCTTTATAATATAAAATCAAACTGATTTCACAGTTCCAGCTGAGTACAATTTAAAATGATTATGTGTATTTCCTTTTAAAGCCCATGGAATCTATCTTTCTCTAGTTAGCACATACTTCTAACAAAAATAAAATGAAAAATTTGCAATTATACATTTAAATCTAAGAATATTTTTTCAAAGCTGATTTTGCCACAGGTACAAAGAAATCAGACAGTGTTTCAATTTTATTATTTATCAGCATCAAAAACTCCCATGGCATGTAATTTGACTGAGAGAAAAGTGGGCTGTACAGGCTAGATAAAGTAACATGCTACAGGGAGAGAGATAGTTATCTCAATCATTTTAAATTGAATAATGCTAACACCTAGCATGCAAGCTGAAAAAACAAAGACCTGACTGCCAATATTTGTTAATCATTGGAATACACTAAATCCCTTATGCTTTGGGAGAAATACAGAATAAAATTAAAGCACACATTAAAATATACAAAGTTTTCAAGACCAGAGGGTGAGCTTCAAAAACATTCTAGTGTGCACCGCTCTGCAAAAAAAAGACTATGAACTATGCATTTCTATGTAACTCATGATGGAAATGGACTCCAGCTGTAAAAAGAAAAAACTGTAAAAGAAAAAAAAGACTTGATAAGAAAAGCAGCCCCTTTATTTGTTGGCAACAGCAGTGCTTTCTATTTCCTCACTTTAGGAGATAGACTGTTGAAAACCCTGACAGAGTTGTCTTAGTCGGCCTCAGCTTGCAGCAGTGATGACAGCTGATAAGAAATACTCTCAGTCGTATACTCAGTCATACATATTCTCTCTATGTCTACATTATCTCTTAGCCTCTTGATCAGGTTGTTTAAGATCTAGTTCAGGCACATTCAAAAAACCTCCAAAAGCAGAGATTCCACTAGTGTTCTGCAGCACTGGAAATGTTCCACTTGCAGCAGTTTTTTCCTTGCCCACACAGATTTACAGAAATGGGCAGTAGCAGATCTCTATCCCCTAGATTGCAAACTTCTCCCACACCAACATTTCATAGTTCTGATTGAATAAAATGTTCCATAAAAGCAGAAGAAACAGCAGCACCTGAGACAGAAAATGAAAATTTGGGAGATTATGCACAGGAACCATGAGCCCTCTCAGAGAGATAAGATGCAGATGATAGCCTATACACAAGGAGTATGTCCAACTGGAAATCATCAAGAATTCAAATCTTAGAATGTTTTGGGTTTGAAGGGATCTTAAAGATCATCTAATTCTAACCTCCCTGCCACGGTTAAGAAGACCTTCCACTAGACCTGGTTCCTCAAAGCTCCATCCAACCTGGCCTTTGACATTTCCAGGGCTGAAGCATCTCTGGGCAACGTGTTCCCATACCTCACCACCCTTACAGTGAAGAATTTCTTCCTAGTGTCTAATCTAAATCCCCACTCTTCCATTTCAAAACCATTCTCTCTTGTCCTATTACTAAATTCCCCTGTAAAAAATCCCTCTCCAGCTTTCTTGTAGGCCCCCATTAGGTACTGAAAGGCTGGAATAAGGTCTCCCTGGAGCCCTCTGTTCTTCAGGCCAAACAACCCCAACTCCCTCAGCCTGTGTTCATAGAACAGGTCCTCCATCCCTCTAATCATCTTTGAGGCCATCCTCTGGACTGAATCCTCCTCTAGACTCAGTCTTCCCTGTGCTGGGGACCCTGGAGCAGGGTGCAGCACTGCAGGTGGGGTCTCATCAGAGCAGAGCAGAGGGGCAGAATCCTCTCCCTCACCCTGCTGGCCACGCTGCTTTGGATGCAGCCCAGGCTACTTGAGCACTGGCCTGTCTTAGCACTGTCTCCCACCGTTCCTTTACTTGGCAGCACAGATCCTCAGTAAATCCCCATGCCCTGCCTGCTTTGAGACTGCCTCTCACTTCCCTGGCCTGGTGAGGGGCTCCAGGCATGCCCCGCAGCCTGAGACCTGCAGAGAGGCATCCTGCTTCCAGAGCAAAGTAAAACCACCAATGTGTATGAACTTTAGTGGTTATTCAAGAATTTTCTAATGAACTCTTCAATTTAGAGAGCAATTGTTTTGCCATCAGAGAAGCTTTTGTGGTCAGGAGGATCAGTGCAGGGATGGATTAAGATACTTTCCCAGGATGGAAAAGAAGCACCCAGATGGATGAAGTAAGGATCCTGTGTCAGTGTCTATCCCTGGCCTGAAGGAAATGGTCAATAATCTCCACTTAACAACAGCATTCAACTTAAATTTCCCTTTATTATCTTGTAAAGATTTTCAGTCACTTTGCAAGTGAAAAGGCTGTTTAATGCAGACTTTGCAAAATGACTGAAAGCAATAAACAGAGATTATGCTGCGATAAATTTGCAGCATGGCATTGAATTGGTCCGGTTTTTAACTGGGAATATATTATGCTGAGGTAAATATTGGCAAATTCTCCCTTTCCAGAGAAAACTGGTTGAACAGAGTGAAATGTTGTAATGGAATGATCTCCCCTTGAGTTATAGAGACTAGGTGGTTATCTATGGCTCCAGCAAGCACAGACACAACATCTGCCAGGTTTGTCAATTCAGTAGGCTGATAACACCGAATACTAAGCCTAAAAAAACTAAACAGCAGTAAAGGCAGCTGATAATCACTGACAGCAGCAAGTTAACACTTGAGATCAGTACAGAAGAGCAGGCTTATTGCAGAATTTTAATCCAGAAAAATGGCTTGTAAATGCTTTGTAAACAGATGAGAGGGAATTCCCACAATCCATTCCTGTGAATTTGTGTCTGCTATCAATATCATAAATATTCACATAATATTTTCAGTGTAATAATCACCTAAAAACCTTCTTTGGAGATGTCTTAAGATAACACCACCACAAGCTACAGCTGTAAAAGCTTTCATTCTTGGATATTTAATTATTTATTTTATTAAATTTTGGTGTTTCTCTGCAGTATGTAAAAATCAAAAAGATATCACAAATTGAAAGCACACAGTCTCCATGAATCCACTGTTGTGAGTCTGACAGTGCAAAATTGTGGGATATGTTTTTTGGATGAGCCATCATATGCATGGTTAGCATGGAAATGAAAGAAGCAGCAGGCTGCCAGCACTCAAGCAACCAGATTTATTACAGCTGTTTGTGTCCAAAGATTTCTCACTGAGTTATTTTGTGAAACCTGCCTGACTCAGGTAGCACATGGTTACCAATAGCTCTTACCAACCTCCAGGACCCAAGTTAGGTGATTGTGAAGTGATTATGACAGTGTTCAAACAGTAATTCTGAGCAGCAAAAAGCTCCTAGAAGAAATTACAAACTTAAGACTTACAAGCTGAAGCTTTGTAACTTTAACAGTTGCATTTGTTCACTGCTCCTCTGAGTGAAAGAAAAACTGCAGAAAATTCACTTTTCATTACATACTCAACATTTTTTCCCAAGAATAGTATGACTGAATGTCCAAGAGGCCTTTTTCCACACTAGAACTGCTAAAGGGAAGATAGTAATTTCAGTGCTGTCTGAAGCTTCTCAGCTTTTTGTGGAGTACCTGAGGAATATTTGAGGAGACTAGAGGTGTACTAAAGATTGAAGCTTTGGCTCAGTTAGCAAAACCTGACTGCTTTCAGAATCACACTGCAACATAATAAGTGCATGGGTTCATGGGTTCATCTGCCATTCAGTTGCAGCTTTTATATTTTAATGTGTAGGAAATGTTATTACTTAATTTTTCAGGCTTTGCACATAAGATTTTACACAGACTCAAGTTTTATGTTGCTAATACTGCAACAATGTGCAAAGTACTTTTCATTATTTCATTGAGAGATCAAAATACTTATTTAAACAATGCTGACTCAAAGTCTGGAAAGCATAATGAGAAAATAAGAAAGAGGAAAATGTCATTCACTAATACAATTGCTGTAAAAAATAGAAACAATAAAGAAATGCCAAATAAATACAAAGTTGATGGGTATATTCAGGTTATTATGTGCCAAGACTCAAATTTTGACTTTTAGCCGATTTTTGTTATATTTTAAAGAAGTGCAATTTCACTGTAACACACATAAAAATATTTAGCTCTTCCTACACTTGCAGAAACTCAAGATTTTTTTTCTAAATATTAAACATGTTTGTTTCCTATCCTAAATGTAAATGAAAACAGCTTAATAAGCTTTACCACAAGGACTATGCTTAACACCCCCAAAACTTATTTTTGTAAATGATTGAGAACACCTAACTTCCCAAGACATATTTAAATAAATCTGGATTATGTAAATTCTTTTGAGTTTTAAGGATAATTTTCCGTCATGGTCTCAGCCCAACCTCTTACATTTTGTTTACCAGGAAGCAAAAAGAAGGATACATGCAGGTAAAACTTCTTGCTGCTCAACATTGAAACCTACAAAATTATACGCAGTTGACTAAATATCTGTAGGCAGACGAGCCTCAACAATTATACTTGGCAATAAAATAGATTGATCTATTTAAAGATAGTAAAACAAGAACACATTTTAAATCTAGAATTTTCTTTTCCAGTACTCAAACTGTATGTACACCCTAAGAAGGTACTGGTCACTCTAAATTATCCATAGGTATTCTGGCATCACCTGTTTCTTCTTCTTGCATTATCCAAAACTAAATCTGAGAAGGTAACGGGATCCATTGTAACTGAGTATTTTAATTTGTGTTGCTTTTTCCTGTTGGGTTGTTATGTTGTTTGTTTGTTTATTTTTAATTTTATTCACAGGTAGAAAGCATATGATTTTCCCCATGCAAATAAATAGGATCCTAAACTATTTCTCTGATGCTATTCTGCAGGAACATCTCCCACAAGCTAGTCGTTGATTTTTACATCTTTGCTTGCTAAAGATTGCAGTCCTTTTAAGAGCTAAGATGGAGCTCTTAAAATGTTACTTAAGACAGACAAAATAGCCATGCCCAACAGTGAAGGAAGATTCAGTCTACAATCTCATGCAGACCACATTTCTTTATTACTCAAAATGTGGAAATAGACATTGCAGGTAAATTTGTTCTTTCTTGTGTGGAAACAGGAGAGGTGGCCATGGTTTACTTTTACTAAATGAAGGTCAATGACTGATGGCTGGCTTATTCCCCCTCTCTTTCTGAAGTAATCTCACTGAAAATGATGATCTTGCTGAGTGAAAAGGCTGCACCCTTGTATTCACCTTAGATAAGTCAAGGCAGACTAGTCCAGCACTGAAGGAACTCCAGGCAGGTTTATGCAGAACTTTATGCAGTAGCATGCCTGACTCTGATAGAGGTCTCTCGTACAGACTGAGAAGTCTGGAGAAAAATCTATGTACAGCTTCTGAAGCATCTCATGCTGAAGATGGAATAAGCAACATTTTTGCTCCCTGAAGACTTAATACCAACTCACTCAGCCTATACCACAGAGGTTTGATTTTTGCTTGTGTATTTCTATGTGGTTATACCTAATGGGCTCCTACTACCTAGGACCCAGAGAAAGCACTTCATGGAGTAATAATGTTAACAGGCAAGTACTGATGTGAAGTAAGAATTATGCCATCCTTAAACCCCAACCAAACAAAGAATTATGATTGTCAGAAAACCTGTTTAGTTCATTACTTTTTTTCTCTTAAGAAAAATAAACAGGCCAATTAAAATACAGAATATCTGGTATTTCACTGTTGATATTTTCCAGCTTACCTAGTAGAATGGTTTGAATTCCAGCCCTCAGGGGCAGTAATAAAATTAACAGCTTTCAGACTGTTGAAGGCAAAGGAGAAACTCCCCAGGGAAGAATCTGAGGACCCTTTATTTCAATAACAAAATGAATTCTTTTTATTTTTACCTTTGATCTGGAGAGCTGAACCTGGGTGCTGACCAGCCTTGCCTCAAGCAGTGCCCACTGCAAGGGCAGCACCCCAGAGCTGCTTGTCTTCATGCCAAGATAAACAGAAGCTCAAAAGTGAAACATGAGAAATTAGTTGTTTATTCAATTTCATAGCTTACATATTCTCCTCATATTGTTTTTTATTCCCAAAGATTAAGATAAAAGCATAGAAAAATCAGGCAAGTTGGCTTCCCCATTTAAAGAAAATTACATTACCGGTTTGTAAGGTAGGTTTTATCCACCCTGCTGTGCATCCTTACTGACAGGATTCAGAAAACCAAAGCAACACTTTTTATTGTCTCTCACAAAAGAAGTAATAGATGTAGAAAAATAGACTTAAGTTTGAAAATCCAAACGCTTTTGTGCAGCAGGTACGTGGTTTTTTGTACTCACAGCTGGTCTCACGCCTGGTTGTTTTGCCTCAGCGCAATCCTGCAAGCATATATCAAACACGATACAGTCTGTAGCTATCTAATGGCACTCAGGAGGCAATCTAAAGTGTATCAAAGTTGATTTGCCTTGGTAGTTTGGAATTCCCAACAGGTGATCTCTGGAGAAACAATGCTTGGCTTAGGCAGTAGCATATCCACCCTCTTCAGCAAACCATTTTCTTCATAATGAAAGAAAAAATGATGGCTAATTCCATGTATTAATATCCTGATAAGGATTTAAATTCACCTACATCCTGCAGGTTTCTTTGTTTGGTTGGGATTTTTTTCTGAATCTTGAGACAGTTCCTATTAGGTCCCTCCAATACAGTCATTCCTGAATTAAGGGGCCAAAACAGGACACTGTTCTAGATGTGGTCTTAAAAGTACTGAGTAAAGGGTTGCTTCCCTCAACCTACTGGCTGATAATACAATCCAGGAAACTCTTGGACCTTCTTTGCTACCAGGGCACATGGATATATTTAGCTGGGGTCTACCAAGACATCTATGTCTTCCTCTGCAGAGCTGCTCTCCACACACTGAGTTTTCTGAGACTGCTGTTGCTCAGAGGCCTGCAAGACACTGCTGAGCTGGGGGGATGTGGTCAGTTTGCACCACTGGGCTGGGGGTGGTTTACCCACTTCTTTCCTTCACTCGTTAAATTGTTGATCTTGACTAATGAATTTCTTCACTTTTGCTCTTGCTGTTCTCTCTCCAGTCCTGCTGGGGAAGAAGGATTGTGTGGTGCTTAGCAGCTGACATGGGTCAACTCATAACAATTAGATACAAAAATACTGTGGATGACAGTGCCAAAAACCTTGCTGAAGTTAAGGTAAAAACATCTACTATTGTCTCCTTATCTACAAATTCAGTTATGTTACTCTAAAAAGAACTCACATGCTATACCTTTATTAAATCCATGCTGACTTTCCCAATCTTCTGCCCAAAAATGCACTTCAAGGAGACTCGCTCCATGATTTTTGCAGAGAAAAAAAAGAGACTGATCAATCTGTCACTTCTCTCGCTGTCCTTTTAGTTTGAAATTAAGCTGGTGAACATTTGCTCTCCTTTCAGCCACTGGGGATTTTCTCCACCCTATTCAGTACTTCAAAGCAGCCTGTCCAGTCTTGTGGGTCTGAACGAACTGATCTCGGGTGATTCCTGATCCACTGTTGGCATTTCCTTCTCTTTAAAGTGAGAGGCCTGGAAGACATTGCTGCTGAAGATCCAGGCAAAACAGCAACCGAGTTTCAAATGGCTCAAGAGCACCCGCCCTACTCAGCAATCGGCCATGTTTTCTTTGATCAGCCTTTTCCTACTGATTTAGAGTTTTCTTGATTCCCTCACCATCACTTACAAATGTTAATTCCTGATGCTCTTTGACATCCTGTAGAGCATTCTTACATGAGTGGGCAAGGTCTCTAAAATCCTCCTTTTTTGTTTGTTTTGCAAAAAAAAAAAAAATCTAGCACATAGTTTAATAGAAAAAAGCAATGAGAAAGAGTAGGTGGGAAAGGAAAGAAAGAGAAAGATAGCCAAACAAACTCAAATGCTAAAATGCTAAGGACTGGGCCAATCTTCTACGTGCATCCAAGAAAATTAGAAGTGTAAATAATTAAGCTGTCTTGAAAAATCTTTTGAACTTCTGATATGTATTTATCTTCTGGAGAAAAGAAGGACCAATGTTCATAACAGTTTCCCAGAGAGGTCCAGAATTCCAGCTCCCAAACTCTTTTCCCTTTCTAGCTTCTGAGTTGTTGTCGCCAGTGATAAATGGCCATTGTTAAACACTACAATTAAGCCATATGAAGATGCATAAATCCAAGTTTGGACCAAAATGACCAAAAGTCTTGGAAAGTAAGTTTCTGCTCTAAAACATTTTAAAAATCATTGATGGTTTCATTTGGGGTCTTTTTGTTGTTGTTTTTTCATCTTATTAACAGCAGTATCACTACAAAAGATTATATCTCTTTTAAAAGAACAATAAACAAAGAATCAAGATTGACGAATCTTCTTTATAAGATGTGACTTAGTGGCTACATGAGGAATTTGCCTTACCTTCTGTTGATGATCAAACCTCCCATAGATCAATATATAAGATTTCTGCTACAAGGGTTTTAAGAAGCTATTTAAGGCCTCAGCTGAAATATATCATAAATCAAGAAGTCCATCTGTCATTGCTTCTGAAATGAAGCTAATTCTACCAGCCAAAAATGATAAATAGAAGTGCTTGAGGTTAAATTTGTTAAACAGTCTCTAGACTTGCAATCATTTTCAGCTCTTCTAAAATGGTTCTGAACTTAAATCAATGCATAGCCTCATTTTGCTTTTGCTCTTACTGTTTTATTTTAAAGCGATATTTACTTAGTTTTGAAGATTGTCATGATACTTTCAACTCTCCTTACAAAGGTTATCCCAATGGGTATCTCTTCATTTGCTCTCTCTCTGTATGATATAGATGCTATTGAGGCATGTCCACAGGAGCAGAAGAGCACAATCACAAAAATAAAAAGAGAAAAACTAGCTATAGTTCCTGTGTTCTTTCCCACTCAGGGAAAATAGAACTCAGAACAGAGTAGAAGAGTATAAAGTTAATGGCAGGTAATTAGAACAGATTGAATGTAAAAAATTGCAGAAATTAGATGTCAGGTATCAGGTAGACTAGAACACAAAAAAACAGAAAACAATGGATCCCAGCAATAATTATTCATCATGACACAATGAGGATGGCACACTGCAAATAATGTATTTAGTCATCTGTAATAAAGACACAATGGATTTATTTTATGCTTCACCCTTAACCTTATAATTTTTTCACCAGTGATTTCACAAAAAGACTTGAGTTACGGAGAGGTTGTGCCGCACACTCGTGATCTAATTTAAGACATAAGAGCTGCATACTGGTGTCCAGGTAAAAATTTCTGCTCATTGACAGTATTATTTGTTCAGAAATTCCATCCCTGTTCATTTCTGATATTCATATTTTGCCTTATTTTTATTAGAGCAACAATTTCCTCTAAAGCAATTAGAATTTTTCCCCCTAGCCAATCTGTGCTATCCTTAGCTTTTTTCTTTCTACAAGATAACGTCAGACAACTTCTTTAAACATCATACAGGCTGCTATTTCCAGAAGCATTTTGCCCTTTTCATCATTCCTCACCTTAAAGGTGGCAGGCATTATAAACACCATCAAAATGTTTTTCCGGTGCCGCAACTTCCCATGGCCCAGGCAAAGAGTGATCAACATTGTTGTATTTGTGTAACATGTTAAGAGCGTTTGAGGAGTGCAGGAAGCTGTTGATATCCTCAGCAGCGTGTGACACAGGGACACACTCTCTCAGAGAGATCACAGAAATCACTGAAGGCAGATGCCCACAGCACTCTCCAAAACAGCATCTCACCAGGAACATAAGCTGGCCGGAAAGCACTCATCCTTCAAAGCAGGTGACTGACCGTGTTTATTCAGCACATTTCCCACATTGCTGACTTTGGTGGAATTTTCATCTAACTTCAGCCACAAATTAAAGCTGACTGCAAGACAGCAGAGTCCACAGCACCTGACAGCAGTGAAAGCATCCTCTGCATCCTCAGAAAGAAAGTCCACGTGTGGCAGGACTGCCTTCATTGTATTCCTCTGCTACAGTTTGCCAGAAGAGATAAACTGGGCTGTCTGTCTCAGGAAAGCCACTGTGTTTACTCTGAACAATCCTGGCAATGAATCACAGGCACCCTGTCAAGGAATCTTCTCAACCCTAGCATGCTGCAAGGAGACAAAAATCTGAGAATTGAAAACCATGTATACTGAAAACCAATACTCATTATACCTGCTTTAATGGTCCTTCTCCTCCTTTCTTAAAAAAAGGCTGATGAATATGCCAAGGGCAGATTCACAGAAAAAAAAAAAAAATCTGTGTATGCTACATTGATCATTGATTGCTTATTTGCTGGCTTGCCTGGGTAATAATTTACACACACACCCCTCCATGGGTGGTGATAAGAAAGAAGATGCACACACATTCTCCTGTCATCTTCCTCACAACCGGTGCTGGAGGTGTGTATATCATGCATGTGTATTTTTTGTTTCCCTTGACAGGGCATTATTTGAACCTGGAACTAAACAAAGCCAAAGGATGACATGGCTATCTCCATCACATTCACTAGGAGTTTACCAGTATCAGTGCTAAAGAAAACAATAATATTCCATCTTGTTATACTGAATGCTCTGTTGGAGAAAAAGGGCATATCCTCTCCAGAGGACAACCCAGATTCTGCAGAAATTGCCCAGTATGAGTTCAGAGACAAAAAAATCTATTCCTTAGGAGACAAAGAAAATATTCTATTAAAAATGGGGACTTTATAGTAATTTTCTGAAATATACAGGAAAAGGTTTTTCCATTGCTGACTCCTGGCTGCTTTACACTTTATTGCAATGGAAGTGCCAGAAAAGAAAGACAGAATTCCAACCTCAATGCTGCCATTGGAATCATTGCCATAAAACAGAAAATCATGTTGTTTACCTTGCACATCAATGTTACAAGCAAGTATCAACCATTCTCTTCAGATGCCTTAGAAATACAAGTGATCATCTGAAACTCACAATTACCTGGATCTCTTTTCAGATCAAAGCTGACCAGTGCTGCAGAGTCTCAATAAATGACTCAAAAAAATAGCAGTGTAATCATTCCTTGCACAAGCCCAGCGGTAAAAGTATAAAAGAAAATGTGGTTTCTTAGGCCAGCTGGCATGTGTACTTTATCTTTCTGAAGCCTGCATGCACCCGTTTTTTTGCAGCCTGACTCACAGTCAAACAGTTTATTTTTAATTTAGCTCTGCTGGGGACAAACTTCCCCAGATGTACTGAATTGCAGAAGTTCATACCATGCCTTTAATATTTTTTTTTAGGAGATTAATCTGGCTTTGGACTGAAGCAAAGCAGGGGCACAAATCACACACAGTCACATACCAGTGCTTAAGATGCTGTGCTGAAAATCTTATAATGGAAAAATACTGTTGAACTTCAACATAGAAGTTTTATTAGGAAACAAATGTGGAAATTTTTTTTAAAACAAACATCAGGGAAAAGTTCTACTGCATAGATGGCAGCAGTGGTCCATTAAATCCCCTCCCCCAACCCATCCCTTCCAAATATGTGCAATATTGAACATTTGAGAAAGCACAAAGTGTCAGAAAAGCAAAAGACCACAGACATCACATAATGCTGTAGATACCAGAGGCATCAACAAACAGCTCAGACTGCCCAGTGTGCAAGCTTTGGGTAACCTCTACAGGACGCCCTCCTCATTTGCAGGTTTCCTGGGGGAATATCTTTTCAATGTCTGAAGCCCATGTATGAAGCTATCTGGGTGAAACTACACTCCATGTAAGAGAGGTGCTAGCAGACGTAAACTGGAGACAACCACATGCAAAAGTCACTTGCAAGAGAGATTCCTGTTGGCCCTGTGCTCCACACTGTCAGAGCCCCCCACTAAAAGGCAGCACACTCATCTTGTCTATCAAACACCACTGCACTCCCAGTTCTCCATCATCTTTCAACTTGCTGAACATGCACTTGCCCCATTGTCCAGGGCATTGAAGGAGGTGCTAAACAGGACTGGACCCAATATTGCCCCCTGGGACACTTTAGTGACAGGCATCCAGCTGAGCTAATTCTGGAGACCAGCAGTTCAGCCAGTTTTCAAGCCACATCACCGATATTTCTTTAGACACAATCTCTTCAGTAGGACAGTGGTAAAATCCATATTATAACTGAGCTTCAATGATTTCCACTGCTCTGCCCTGATTCAGCAAGCCAGTCTTCCTATTTTGGAAGGCTATTACATCTGTCAGTTCCTATTTCCTCACCATCCATGGCGACTAATCCAGATACCAATTTCCCTTTAGAAATGGTTTCCAGGAGGATTTTCTCTGTCACCTTCCCAGGGAACAAGGCAAAGCTGACCTTATTCAGATCTTCCTTGTGGTTCATCTTGAAGTGTAATTTTCCTTCCTGTAGCCCTCAGGAATCTCTCCTGGTTGTCATGACCTTTCAGATATAATCTAGACTGGACTCTCAATCGACATGTTTTATATATAAATGGAAACACTGGATAATAAGGTACTCACAGAATACAGATTTTCTCATTCCCCTAAATTTTGACAGCAATGTCAGTTGATTAAATGAAACTCTACAAGAGCCTTTATAGTTAGTGAGGTTAATATGAACAACATCAGTTGTGTTTCTTCATGTGCTTGAAAGCCCCTAGCATGCTACAGGCACTGTAAGAAACGATGAATGAGAGAAATAAATATTTCTACCACATCTGTAGAGCAGTTTACAGATTTATGCCCTCATTTTTATTTACCATTTGTGCATTCATAACTTTTTCTCTGGAAAACAAAAATCCTATATTCTTTTGATACCAATAAATGGAGGAAACTACCTGGAAGCTATTTTTTCTTGGAAGCATTCATTTGACCTTTTCTGAATTGTCTGCATGTATTTTATTAGTATATATAGCTCTGCAAACTGAAGGACAGAGTTATCCAGACAGGCACTTCAAAATATGTCTTACTTTATGTCTTACCATATATGTTGCTTATGTAAATCAAAGACAAAAACTGTATGCTCATATTTATATATGCAATGCATATATAAATATATATATTTATATCTTAAGATATATATATATTTATATTTAATTTTTATGCTTGGATAGACACATATATGTCTATAAAGACAAAAAAGATGTTTTAAACAACCCATTAAAAAAAGAAAAAGCAAAACAACTACAAACTACTGAGAGAATTATTATTCCCATTGCTTATGGGTAATGAAATTTCTGAATGGACTGTGGTAGGAAGTTTTACAAGCACGAAAAATGTTAGCATTTACCTTAAAATGCAATATTCTCTGTGTGCAAAGTTGTAAGAGCCTTAACAAACTTGCCCATGGGTAGATAAATATAGCCATTTCTACTTAGGAATTAGCTGTTTGGGAATTTTTCAAAAATAGCTTAAAGAAATATCAGCGTGTTCTGCTTCTTATAGGAACAGATATTTTAAAAACTAATGTGTGTGAAATTCTTGGGCATCCAATAATTTATTTAAAAAACATCACAGTGTTCATTCCTCCCCCTCCTATTTGTGTTTGCTCTAGCTGTCTTAGGCAAGGAAAATATTAAAAAATTACTACCATTAAGCTTTGCCTGGTGTGTCCATTGGCACGAATACCACCCCTTCCCAACACGCTTAGGAACTGTAACATGAAAAAAGGGAAAGAGATTCCGCTTTTAAAACAGTGTCTTGCAAATGCCACAAACTGATATTTGTAGTTTTGGTAGCTCATACACTATTCCTTTCTCATCCTTGCAGAACACAAAAAGGTGACATAAAGAGTGGTTTATCTACTGTTCCCACCGTAAGAGAGAGTGCAGTATTATCTTAGTCTCAAAATAGTGATTTCACACTGTAAGAATCACAAGCAGGGAGCTGGGATTTATCTGGAAAACAGAGGAGTTTTTACAGACACAGGATGCACAGATGCACACAGAAGTGCCTATTTCAACATCTGCCTCCACCCCAAAACACTGAGTGGTCACAGCCCCATAATTCTGCTTCGGTTTGGTTTGATGTTCATAAATCAAGGGCATGTGACACCATTTTCTCACAACACCCGAAACCTGAAAACATTGAGGAGAAAGTACTGGAAGCGGCCCTCCTGATCTTCCAGCAAGTTACCATAAAATGCATTAAAAAAAATAAGGAAACCAAATCAATCATCCATGCAATTGAGTTAAAAGCATATTAGAAATGAATATTCCTGACTGATGTAGGTCTACAAAGCTGCTGTTTTCAAACCAACAGTATAACCTTTTCTTTTTTAATAAGCACAATTGGCTTGGAGTGCTTTGTCAATGTGACAAACCTTTTCCACCACTAGTGAAGCATTTATTCAAATGCTAATGAAAGTGAATGTAATTTGTAGTGGTGCGGAATCAACTTTTCAAGACTGTAATTTGCATTTCTATAAAACTCTGATTCTTTCAATATAAAATATATTTGAATAGGGTTTTGAGACTAAACAAATTGATACACTGTTTTTTCCATCAATTTAAAAGCATTTTGATTTCTTTATGTGAGGCAACTCTAATACTGAGCAGCTTTTTATATTTATACACTTTCTTCAATTAGAGAACATACTCTCAAAATTAATTTAAATTATCTATAGCTCTTATATTAAACCATTGTTATCAAATAGCACAATTTTAAGATCCAAATCAATTGTTCATAATACTCTGCTAATGTAGATTCATGTCTTATTTACCATAACTGACCCGAGCTTCTGGATCGTAAGTTTCAGTGATGTAATATTCTTTCTATAATCACCAGCAGGCATGCAGTGATTCTCCCATTTTCACTCCTCCATGACACTCCAAACCCCATAAAAGAATATGAAATTATATTGAAATTATTGTTGCTATTTATTATATAATTATGTGTGAAACTGGAGTACTGGATTCAGTGCTGGTCTTCTCAACTCAGATAACGCATAACTGCAGTGAATGAAATGGATCCATGTGAAGAGCAGGGATAAATCTGAAGCTGTCAGGTTAAGATGCAGAATGACAGAGCTACTTAGGGAAGAAAAAAAAAAGTCCCATTTATACAAAGGGCATCCAGTGAAACTGAGACACTAATAAATTGGTTGTGCAAAGCCATTCAACATACCAAACTGCTAAATACATAAATATGCAATGAGAACATCAATTTTTACATTATAGAAAAAAAAAGTTGCAAGCATATGACTTTGCAGGAGCCATAAAACTCAAAGTTGAGTTACAGGCAGGTCATTTCATATCTGCTGCTGTAAGTGTTCTTTTATTCTTCTTTTAAAAAACTCAGCTACAGAATAATGGACTGAATAGGTCTATTTAGTACAATTCATCACTACCTAGACCTGCAGCTGAGTATCTCCATTCAAACAGGGTATTTGTGAGACAGATACATTTAAAATCTTCTCTGGCAAGGTGTTGACCAAGGTTTTAAAAAACACAAAGTCTTCAGATATAGGCATCTGATATGCTATGGACACTACTTTAGGCAAGCTTGGGGCCTGACAAAATATTTCTGTCCTCAACAGCACAGAAATATTTTCATCTGGGAAGCAGCATTAGCAAGGATACAGCACAACATTCAGATAAAACATGCAGTGTGTATTTTCCATATGGTTGATGTGACAACACATCTTTGTATAGTACGAGTAATTGCTATTAGGCCACATAAAATATTACTGCTGGAAAAGAATTTGCATTACATTCAGGGCAGGTTTCAAAAAATATGGCATTTTCAGAGTATGAAATACAATACAGTAACTAAGAGCAATGAGAAACTGGTTAATGGAAAGTCTACATCAAGCCTGCCCCAGTGCTACTTACTGCAGCACTCTGTGTTATCTCCTGCCCTGTGCAGCAATATGAATGAGGGCAAAGAACAAGCAGGAAACTCAAGAACACCTAACAAGCAGAAATAAGGTCATTTTTTTCATTGAGTACATTGGAACAGTAACACCTTCACTGTTATGATCAACCAGTTGAATAAAAACTGAACAACATAACCTGCCCAGTAAATGCTCTTAAAAGTTTTAATGAAAATCAATTACTGCTGGGCACTATTAAAAAACCCCAACAATCTGAAAGCACAAGATAACTATATTAAAATAATTACAGAAGAATGAAGGGATGAGGAAGACACTTCCATCAGAAGAAATTGCCACATGAACATTTTTGTTCAGCAAGGAAGACAGAAATCATTTTGTCCCATGAATCTCCCTAAAAGCAGGACATATCTGAAGCTAACACCTACCAGTGGATGCAGTTGATGGAAACAACAAAAAATACACCCATCAAAAACCCAAGAAAACAAACAAAACCCCATGAGATGATTTCATCACATTCCTGAGTATAAGCAGCAGCTGATGTGTTAACTATCAGCTGTACAGCTACACTGAGAGTAACTGGAGAGTAAAAAGGTTGTCACAGGAGTAAGGAATAGCCCATGATTTTGCAAAACTTCTGTTTATATATATTTATACAAATATATACACGAGAAGTCATTTGTAAAATCAGGCCTGGGGGGAGCAGACATAAGGCCTCTGCTATAAAATCTGCGTTGTGGGTCCACATATATTAAAATGTGCACATTCCCAAATATGGTCTCATCTTCAGATAAACTAGATGCAAACAAAGCACTAATTTTTGGCAAATACAGGCTTGGGGGGTGGATTATTTTAAAATACATTTAAAAGTCCATTATTTCTGGGGTGAAACTGGGGACAAGAACATTCTCTGGCATACACATATATGCCAGTCTGTACCAGGCAGTGATCTGAGCTGGGAGGCTTTGTTCATTTCCTACTTCACTTTAGGCTCTCAGACAGAATAACGTAAGTACTAAAGACAGAAAGGAAGAAACTTAGGAGTGCAATTCTTAATTATAGTGCTGGCAAAACCTACTTTCTCTTTAACTAATACTCTTATTCCCTGTTTCCAGTTTCAAAAGTAAAATTGGAACACAGTTAAGCCAAAAACTGTGGCTTTGGGGGCTTAATTTCCAAAGGAAACAAGCAGACAGCAATACAATACACATTCCCCAGGACTGATAAAAAATAGGACAAAGCATCTATGTGAAACAGTTTCAACAAGTTGATATTGCTCTCCTCATAAAGCTGGGCTGAACAAGTATTGACAGAGGACAAGCCAATTTTACTAAATAAACCAGTGTTTGCAAAACTACTCAAAAAGATTCATCTCAGTGATCTAAATCTCCTTAGAACAAAACACTTCATTTTGTGTTAAACACTGTGTGATTCATCACAAATCATGGTTGCTGATAACTGGAAATGGTGAAAGGAACAAGTTACTTTCCTATTTTGAAATTGCCTACAAACTGTTCTTTGCAATACAGCCCCCACCTTACTCCATGAGCTTATCTTGCTTTGAGACTTAATCAACTTGTACTTTTACTCCCAATAACCTCTCTCCAACCTCTCACCCCTGTGCCATTCAATACCTAAGGTGCCATTCAGTAAGTTCAACCCTTAAAATAGACACACAAGTGATGTTCTGTGATTCTGCCATTTCTTTCATCTGACCTTGTAATATTTCAAAATAAACTTCTCAAGATGCTCAGTATCTTCAGAAACTGCTAAAAAAGCCTATTCATCCTATTTCTGCCAATATTCTAGATTTCCTGAAATGTTGGGAGAGAAGGGGGAAGGAAAAGGAAAGGAAAAAGGTGCAAGAAACACGCCAATATTATTTCTGCTTCCAGGTGAAGGAAAATCAGCTTTAATTTAGAAGCAGCAAACTGAAAAAAATTTGTCATGACTTCAATAATTTGGTAAGTTAATCCTCTTTAAAAAAAACCCATGTAGCTTAAAAGAGAAATTTCAACATCGACCCTGTTTCACAAATTCAGAACAGCATTTAAAAACTACTGAGAAAATAGGTTGTAAGGAATGCTCTGGGACAGCAGCTTTAGCACAACCACCAGTTCTTGTTAGCAACATAAAAACTGAAAACCTCCTTAATTTAACAGCCCACAATATTCACTATTTCTTTTAAATAATAAAGGTATTCTGTAACAAATTCTGTAATTTTGAGGAAATTTAAAAGAAAATTTAAAAACATTAAAAAGAAATACCCTGCTTAAGTTTAGAAAATTTAGTAAAACCCACCCTGTATGCTTTTCTAAGAAAAACACTGAGTCATAAATCAGCATTATCAGAGAAACACAATAATTAGGAAAAACATAGCTTTTACTGCAAGCCTTTTCCACCTCCATGATTCCTGTATCTCAGAAGTCCTCCTTGTTCAATATCACCTTCTTCCTCAGGTAACACACAGTGGTGTTTGCTGAGGTTATCTGGTTTTGGACTTTGCACCATGCAGTTATAAATTTAATAATAACCTGCAACCATTTTTTGTGGTTCTAATAAAGCTCACATGCTTAACTAAGGATTTACTACTAAATCATCCAAATGTTTTGATTTTGTAGAGCATTGATAAAGGAGAGGAGAAATGCATGGATATCAGCTGTATATTGACCCTGTCAGATGCAACACACAGAGTCAGAAAAGGACACTCAGCTGGTCAATATCCCAAGGGGTGCCATGCAGTGACCTGCAGTATTACCAAAACAGTCACTGTAACTCCTGGATTGTGGGACCTGACACAAAAATGGATATCTGTAAGAGATATAGAGAAAGCTGAAGATAACAGTCAGAAAGTCATTGCTTTTCCTGTAATCACCAAGCATTTTTGAGTGGAACAGAAAACCCTAAGTCCTAGCTGAGAATGCACATGATATGTGCTTTTTCCAAACAAACCCCAGCCAACAGAAGGTAGTTAAATATTTCTCTTTAATATTCCAATACTAGTAGATTTTTCTTTCATTAATAGTTTTCAAAAATATGTAAGGCTGACTCACTGATGCAAAATGTTGACATTTGCATTACGTTCATTTCCATGAAAGTTTAAAATTGGAGTACTTTTGAAAAAGCACTTCTGTTCTCCTTTATGTGCTAGAGATTAAAAAATGCAGTTTGCAATTACTGTAAGCCACCTCTCTATATGGAGTTTTTTCTGTAGAGATTACTTGACAGAGATTGATATAACCACTCTGCTGAAGAACTCCTGCACAAAATTTTAGTTGATCTCTTCCAAGGTTACTTAAATAATCATTGTACGGGTTATATCATAACCTTACTTCCAGGCACTTCACTGAAATGTTTCTTCTTTAAATATATGATTTTATTTTAACTGATAATCCTAATTTTTCCATTTTTTAAAAATTTATCTGCCAGTTAAGTAATAATCATTAGAAAACAACAACAGTTGCAGTAAGTGATGTGGTTCTGTAAGTCAAAACAAAACACAATTCCCCACAGGAAATAAATAACGATTTGTCTACAATATTCACTCATACTTGGTGTTTATCTTTAAAGGTCTAAACATGACTTGGAATCAAGGAGGACAACATGAATGTTTAGAAGTTAGAAAAAGCAGAGAGAAGAGAGCAGGGCTCTGAAGAGAAGCATGAATGACTTTCTTTTGCTTTTCTACCTATTTGTACTCCAAATGTCCCTTGTCAGAAAGACAACCAGACACTTCAACGATTTGCTTTCAGCCACTTTATTTTGCAGTGGGTGGTCATATGTAAGGGCAACTAATTTCAAACCACCATATTTTCTGTCTTCAACTTAAGAAAATTAATTTAGTAATCTGAGAAAGTATTTACCAAGCAATATTGTTCCATCAACTAAATTCAACGTAGCTGGTGAGTTTGCTCATAAATTAAAACACAAACATTTCAGAGATGGGAATGAAAACAATTTCCAAAATATTATGCAGGAAGATCTGATCAACATTAGAATGGTGTGTTGCAAATTTTGAGACATAACGTAATGATGTAATAAAAAAGCTAATTATTTAAAGAGATCTTTGGAGTTGAAATATTTCAGTAACCAGGAATATCCTGGACATTCACTCCTTTTGGAAGTTACTGTCACTGTGCAAGAAGAAAAAAATATAAGCAATCTCAGGAAGTATCTAGGAAATGTTCAAGTAGATTGTGGCAAGTCAGCAATGTATTTCATGATGCACAGATCAGTGTGTACTGTATTTACACTGTAGCTTCTTTATGTATATATTATAGGAAAAGATACATGATGAAATGTCAACATACAATTATGCTTGTATAAGTGCAGAAGTTTTTAGTTTATACAGCAACCCAATCTTAAGATGAGAAAATCAAAGCACTGAGACAGTCCATTATGAAACACTGCTAGAAAACCATACACTTCAAAGGCCAGCCTGGTTCGTTGTCATTTAAAAGGTTTCATGCTCCTGTTGGAAAAGTCAATAAAGAAAATTAACCTTTGTGTGACTACTGACAGAACTTTTGGCAGTAACTTTTAGTCAAAAACATATGTGTAAAAGGAAGTATTTTGCATTACAAAGATATAGGAAAAGCCAAACATTTAGCTCCAAACATCCTGCAAATATCGTTTTGCTTCTCGAAGCATGGCCAGGATTTTCATTGCTTCCAATTTGTCAGCTTCCATTTCCATGCTTAAAATGTCTACTACGGCATCACTTACATCATCAGCCATGTGCTTCTTATCTCTGAAAAGTGAAAAATAGAGGAGGAAAAGCGTAGTAGTGTATTTTTCAATAGCTTCAGAGGCAGGATAATGTAGGAAAGAATCATTAAAAAATCCCAAACAAAAATATAGCTTTTATATTCTACAGCATAATTCTCAAGAGTTTTCCTGTAGCTAAGCATTGACATTAACTAGGGTTTCTCTCAATCAAACAGTACATAGTTTTCAGCATTCTGTAATTCATAAATAAAAAATCTTGCAACCCTATTTGAGCTGTCAGAGAATAACTGGTTTCTTTAAGGAAGAACTGCATCTGCTGAACGAGTTTTGATTCCTAAATCACTACACGGTTCCAATATTAAAGAAAAGAACCAGCAAAGTTGCTACCAAAGCCCTCACTTATTAATAATGCTATTTCTAATACAAAGAACTGACATTTATACCTGCAGGAGAACACATTAACATTGGGCCATATATTTGAACAGTTTGGCCATTTATCAACAAACTTTCTATAAATCTTGAATCTCAAGGTTCCACAAACAAAACCTCCCACTGTAAAATTTATTACTATGACAGAATAGCATTTTGGAACACCCAAACCTGGAACACAATGGAAGACTGCTATTGTCTCACAGACAAGCAGTTTCTTATCACATCTATTCATATATCTTATTTTCTTATTTTCTAAAGAGAAATCTATTGGCTTGAAACCTGCTATAATTTAACTGAATACTGAACAAAAAAAAGGAAAAGAAATAATAAGCAACTAAATCAGTGGAACTGTGTGGTTACAAGCTGTATTTCAAGATTCTACTGGAAAACAGTGAACACAGGGATGACAGTCTAGCTCTCCAGGAAGGCTCTTCAGCATCATATTGGTCCTTTCTTTCAGACAGCTCTAAGTCTTTCTAAAGCCTCAAATTTCTGCTGCTCTCTTTCTGAACAGTCCATTTCCAGTCTACTCACCCACATATATAGAAGTGACCTCTCTCTTTCAGCAGGACTCTGGCAACTTCCTTAGCACAAAGCCTAAGGACGTCTTGCACATATTTAGGCGGGGCCACTTCCGCAGTTGAAGAGTCTCTTGAGAAACAAACCTTAAGATGAGTTAAGGCTCCATTTTCAAGAAAACATTGGAGCTCATCTCTGAAAGGTAATAAAAACCTGTTAGCAATGGCTCAGAGATGAGCATTCCCTCATGAATACAAAGTGGATGTTAAATAGTGAACTTGCTTGAACAAATAGTCTCGGTCCTGATGCCGACAACCAAAAAACAGCCATGTTTCTCCAAATTCCCAGTCTGTATGTTGTTCTCTGAGCTTTTGCCTGAAAAAAATCAAATCCTGTTTTATCAAGTGCAGAATCTGAAACATCTATAACCCAATTTTCATTTAAAGTAGTATTTTAAAAAACCTCTGGATTGGCACAAACGTGAAATGATTTAGGTAAATCAAAGTCAAACCCTCATTTGATTTTCTTGACTACTCACTTTCAGACCAGCTCAAGATCAATCAACTTCAAATTTTTTTTCTCCTGGCCACAGTTTCATATTGGAATAGTCAAGACTGACACAACCAAACATCTCAAAAAATAATCCTGACTGCTGAATAAGGAGATCACTACCTTTTATCCTTCATGGGAAGCTATGTAAAACCACCTGGGAAAACTAAGCAGTTTTAGAAAGCTTTCCATTTAGCTGCTAGATTTTATGGATAACAATGTATTAACTACCACATCATCAGAAAAATTAGTTAATTTTCTTGAAATAATGTTGGAAGTATTATTTTAAAGGAGTTTTAGCTGCCATTTTCTAGTTACATTTTGAGAGAGAGATTTCCTTTATACTTTAAAATAAAATGCAAAATACTTTTCAGAGGTAAAGGTATATTTGGGAATCAAAATTAAGGAGTACATAATGATTTGGTTAAAGCAAAGCACGGCGTTAAAAACATCATGTCAAAATTTCACTTTTCTCTCAAATAAAATGTTTTAAAAATTGTTATAGGACCCAAGAAACTTCATTATCTTGCTGGAACTAATGAATCACATGTGTTGGTTACCTTTAAAACTTAGAGCCATTCCCACCCAAATACTTCACTCCTCCTGTTTTTCTTTTCCTCAGAATGATCAGGTTTCTACATACTCTTGGTGATGTGCTGTCACTTTTCAGACAAACATCTCTCTGCCTTGCAAAATTACGCTGCTGGAGTTGGAAAGCGAAAATAAAAGATCCACGTTCCCTCACACACAAACTCCCAAACAGCTCCAAACTACTGCTGAGTTGATGATTCTGGTGCCAAGCTCCTTATCTTAAAACATCAAAATGTAAACCACACAGAAATAAGAGAATATGGTAGAAAACTTGACATTCATCATGCCTTTTAATATAGATGTGACTTCTCAAGGAATTGAATTTTGAATAACAAGCCAATCAACACTTTATAAAAACTATCATCCTCTTACAGGACTTCCACCAGCAACACAAACAGATAAAGGATTAAAATTCTTATTACTATTTCTGCAATTTTCATGTACTTACTATTATACCATACTATAATTCCAATTTCTCATGTATCTACTATTAATAGTAAGTACAGTCAAATGAAAATGTAAGTTTTACTACTTTGGAAAACAAATAAATATACAATGCTTGTTTAAAATTATTAATACTGCTTATAATCACCATAACACCATTACCAAAAGGAAAAAAAATTGACTGCATTTATACTCAAACCCTCAGGCTGTATTTCTCCTCAACATAAGAAAGGCTGCTCTCCAGGTAACAACTTGGTACATACCTATGTTGTAGGAAACCAATAAACGGTGAAATTCCTGTTCCAGGACCAACCATAATGAATGGCACAGAAGGGTCTGCAGGTAAGTGGAAAGCATTGTTTGGACGAGGAAAAATAGAGATCTAAAATTAAATTAGATAAAATACAATTGAAGGGTATCCTTAAGCAGTGAAAACACCATGACATTTTTAGAACCTTCAGGATATTTACACAGCATATGTACCCACACACCCTTCCAAATCCGGAGCTTCAGAGTTCATCTTTAATGTCACACAGACATTTAGAATAAAATCTCACAGAAGTCTCTGGAGAAAAAAAAACCAAAACAACAACAAACCCACACCATATTTACAAACCTATTAATCCATCTGGAGGAAAACTGAGATAAACCACACAGGCATGAGTTTCTGAATATGAAAATTGATCACATCACAAATTCTGTTACATGCACAGAATGCACAGAAACTTTGGTGTTGGCATTTGAAGGGAAGTAAAGCTAGTTTATTGCTATTAAAGGCAAGTCAACCTTTCTTTACATTGTGGAATGTCAGGATTTGTTTATAATGAATTGAAGTCTACTGGTAAAGAGCCTGCTTTCTTAATTTTCATAAAAGTTTGACGTGATTTCCAAAAGTGCATATGGGTGAGGGGAGGCACATAACAGCTCAAAGATCTTGAAAATGTTTCATATAATCCCACTGATAAACAGTAATTCTAATTTTCATATCTGTGTCAGAAAGGAAGTCCTATTTTCATAGGAGCTCTATACCCATCATCTGAGACATAGCCAACATAATCTATAGAAAACAGAGATTACTATTTTTAATTCTAAAGATTATTCAATACTCAACAGCAGCCATAGCAGAGCTTCATCCTTTAAAGTAATAAGCAAATACTCAATTTATTTTGCACATTAATTATGAAAGAATTTGAGTTTACTTTCAAGTTAAGGAAGGAGAAAGGCACTAGGCCAAGTTATTTAAACTTTATTGTGTAAATCTGAATGGTTTAGCACTACTCATTTTTTCATAGTTTAATTCACTACAGACATAATGTTAAAGAGCATTATTTTCCTAGTTTCATGATGATAAAAAAATAGAATAATTCTTGCTGGTGGGGAACAATACTTTATACACTTCACATCACACTTGAGTTAGGAGGCTATTTACCCTATTAATGATTCCAAACTGGTCATTCTTTCAAAACAGACTGCAAATGGTAAACACATTTAAACTGTAAAGTGTATTCAATTAATCTAATATATTTTTGCATAAGATCACACTCATCTATTTTGTATTGTTATTCCATATATTTCTGCAATCTATGTGGATTGCTGCACATTCATCTATGCTGAATTCTAGCTTGTGCAGTAGACAGAAACAGCTCTAAACTTTATCCAGACTCATTTTGTAATGATCTTTTTTTTTTTCTTTTTAGCCACCTCTTTTTCTTGTTTGATCTTAAATTAATTTCAAATCAATTACATTTTAAATAAAGAGCAGATGTGAACACTGGAGTAAGATATATGATGCACATATTAATCTTTGCATTAGTTTTAAAAAATTAAGATAACTTGTATGGTGTTTCTTCCCTTTTTTTCTGAGCAACACCTTGAATTACTGGCACAGTTTTCTTTCAACTGAATTCTATTCCTGTTTCCATTTTTCATAATCAAATATAGATTAGGCTGCCAGTAGTTCTTTTTGAGAAAAGATATATATATCACACATATCAATTATACAGCAGAATTCCGATTTTTTAATAATTAGCTTAGACCTAGTGACTTTGAGATCGATTAATTACACAGAATCACTGCCACAAAATGAAATAAGGGGAAAAAAATAAAAAAGTACCTACTCTCAGCAGTATCAACTGTGCCAAACAATCACTGGTACACACCAGAAAAAACCACAGATGACTGTCCCCTGTGTCATATTCAATAACTTGGCCCTTGCAAACTCTGGAAGACCTGTCAAGAAGTGTGAGTTTTACAGTGTTTCCCGTATTACCAGCCACTGTTTCCTAGAAATGACCAAGTGCCTCTCTTGTGATGGAAACAGTCATAACCACTTAATTACACAGTGGTCGTTTAGTCCATGAAAACATCCTTCAAGATACACTTAGAACTACAGAGAGGTGGAAAACAACTCTGGCCTTTCAGTAATGGGAAATTTCACAATTTAGGTATGCATAGAAAAGTAAAATTTAACTTTAGTGTTTAGGAATGAAGTTCTGGACATGTTATATGAAAGTAGAGTAGAACTGCAAAACTAAGGTGTATGCTGACAAAACACCTGCACTATATCACAACAGGGAGCAAAGAAACCTGCAGCTGTTTCAGACATGCATAAATTTAACAGTTAATGACATTAGATCTAATATTCATACCTTCTCAGTTGAAGAGCTCTTTCCTTTTGTATCCAGAGAGTTTTTACTGGGGTGCAGTAGAGGCGCAACTAACTCAGCAAGCCACCCTGTACATACTCCTCTCCGTGAGACTGGTCTAGAGGGACTGGCAGGGAACTCCACAACATTAAATACAAAGCGCAGCCTTCCTGGCTGATATAAGTTTGAACTGCAAAGACAAAAATATTGAAAAAACAACTCAAAACCTGAGAGACAGCTGTACAATCTAACAGCAGGTCCGTTTGCAGCCCAAACAATTTCAATTGAATCAAGATTCTCAATGTTCAGCTAACTGCATAATATTTCCATTTAGTTAGAAATTGTCTTAAGGCTGGACTCAGAGGCCAGAAGGGAATCCAAATTCCTACCAGATTCATGTGTGTGTGAGCTTGTTCTTGAGAGCTTTACCAAAGCCTTGCCACACACTCAATATTCTTTGAAATAGTCAATGTTTTTTGCAGTAGGGTCACAACTACGTTTTCTCCTTCACTCCTCTTTCTTCCTCACATTATAACATACACAAACACACAGGAAAAAAACCCCATACCTAAGTAAATAAGAAGATATAATTTAAATATTTCATTACCTTGACACTGAGTAGGATCTGGCTTGTAATTTAGGAAGATGTTCTGAAGAATAGAAAAAAAAATCACTTATTTGATTCACCCCAATGAAGATACTGTATAATGTGCGTTTACACTACAACAGATTACAAGGCATTTTAATTTAACTGTAATTTTATTCTAGTAACATTCAGTGTTTGTGGTTCAGAAACAAACAATTAAGACCTGAACTCTATTTTGAATGGGTTTTGGACTTCGTGGAAAATTAATTAGAGATCCTATACAATGAGACCATAACAGTTAATTGGGGTTCTTGGTCAAACAAAAGTGACTGTAAGGTGTACAGAAGAGATGCCAGCAGATGTGGTAAAGCTTGAAATTTAATTTTCCCCAGCTTTCCTCTATGAGCTCAAAAGCTCTCACAACAGAGATTGCTTGATTGAAAGTTTCCTATATATAATGTCCTAGAAGCAGATGTGTCAGCTCAGTTTCAAACTACTGATTACCTAGGTGAAGTTTTGAAATCTCAGCTGAAAAAACAAGACACAAGAGTTCATGGGGCATTTTTTGAACAAGCAACCCCCTATATAAATCACACATACACATTTATATCTATATATGTATGTACATAAGCAGAACTACCCTTTTTGCCAATACATGCACACCCTGACATATTTTAAAGGTGCTCTGCTATATAAGATAGTTGCTAGGCAGAGCTAAGAGAAGGTAGTGCAGTGAAATCACTTAAACAAGATACTAAACCCATTCAGCAATTTTGGGTAAGGGTGGACAAGATGACTGCAAGAACACAGAAAGCAATTTCTTTGACTCATATTATGAAACACATTAAGAAACTCTGGATTTTAATTTGAAAAATAACTGCCAGCAATTTCAGGTGTATTTGACATGGTTAGAGTTGTAGTCTCATCCTTTCAGTATTTTGTATCAGGAACCCCCGTGAGTGTGTTAGACATAACATAAATACAAATATACTGGGAAAACCATTCTGTTTTAACAGGTAAAAGTGCAAGAAAAGACCAGGTAGGCACAGAAATTAGGAGTTGTAAAAATATGTCTTTTTTAATTATAAGCAATTGATGAACTGATTCATAAAGACTCTTATCCTGCAAGCACCTTACGCTTACTTTTTATGTACAGGAGTAATCCAGAGTCAAAGCATTGGTATGAACCTAAATGTTTGCAGAAAGAAAGCCAAACTCACACAAACTGTAAAGGAGAGCTTTGCTCCCCAACAAGAGTTTCAGCTTGATCACTATAGAAACTGTAATACTCCTAAAGCAGTTAACTGAACAGTTACTCCCCTTTCTTGGGAAATTGAACATTTAGTCTGACACATTTTCAGAAACCAAATCTAACTAAATCTAAATCAGTCTTTTACCAATTAACAGGCTAAGTGAAGGCTTGCAGCTTGGAAAAGCATGAAGTAAATCCAGGAGGCAAACATTAGAATCTCTAATAAAGCGAGTGTAATCAGAGGCTCCCTGTCTGCTGCAAAGCTCTTGAAGCCTCCGTTTTTCTCCCGCATCACTGGTACACTCTACAAGAGCTCGCAAAAATGCCTGTAGGGAAGAAAGGAAAGAGTGAAGGGTAAAAACACTTGTCCATTTGGGAAAATGGTCACAAAACTGGGAAAACTTGGGTTGCCTGGGGACAGGAATTAGATTGATGGACAATACACTATATTTCTCAATTTTCTTTTTGATTGCTCTTCTGATGTCTGCAACAAGCTAGCACATCAGAAAATCCTACTTAGCCTGAGCGAGAAAGAGACAAAAAAATCAGGCATAAGCCATTCCCCACCAAATTCCAGATGTTTGAAAGGTGTACTTATTGCTCCTATTTACACTTTAGTTAGGCAGCTCCATAACACAATTCAAGACAAAACACCATTTGCTAGGTTACAGAAGCTAGGAAACAAATAACAAAAATCTTGGAAGTGGATAACTATAAATAAAGTATGGTATTAAATGAGTCATGTTAATGTTGTTGTGGTGTTCTATTCTATACTTTATGCCTACATACTGGTAGTGTAAACTTTTCTTAAAGGAAAGTTAAATTGAGCATTTTAAGATAAAGTGAAGATCAGATGTAAATAGCTGTAAGTTTTTTCAAAAAAGTAAGATAGAAATAGACACAGTGCATAAAAGAGAAGTGATAAAAAACACCAAATGCAATCAGATGACATGTTCTACACAAAGGAATACTTGGAAAATAATGTGTGCTCAACCACAGAGCTTCCAGACAAGTTTTGAGTATGGAGTTACAAAAAGCACATTTTAGGCTGAAGACTTAATACAGCAGACAGGTTATAAAAACTGGCTTCAGTGATACTCCCCAGCCAGTACTCTCTGCCTACTCTTATTATTGAGACAAAATTTCAAAACCATTAAATGTGGTTTTGAAAAGGTTGAAACAACAGGAAGATTCTTTTCTGCTGTAAAATCCACTAAATTGAGTAAAAAGGCCCTCCCAAAAACTGATTTCCCTCAGAGACTCGACCACAAAATCATTTAACTTCATCTTTCATATAAAGTTATCTTTAAAATAAGTTTTTACAATACCACACAGGTTTGCTAACACCATGCTCTGACCAACCAAGCCAAAGTAAAGGACACTGTGGTATATTTGCATATAGCAACATGTGTCTCTTGAGCAACAGAACTTGACAGATGTGGCTCCCTCTGATTAAAAAGGCTCTTTACTTTAAAATGACTACAGGGCGAGGTTCAGTCAGCCTTCCCAGTTATCTGGCACCAAGTTATCTGATACTTTTCTACTTACTTCCAGACTAGTCATGAATCAAGATACCACAGAGGAGGAATGTCTGCCAGATAAACTACCAGAAGTGACACTTCTCAGAGTAAAGTACAAACAGTAGCATACAAACTGACAATCCTTATTCACCAAGAGATACCATAAATACACACAAAGCAAGGACAGATATGTAAGAGACCACATAGAATTACTAACTCCTCTTTAGAAGAAAAAACACAGAAACACCTTTTTGGGAATTGCTCTTATTTCCAGACACCAGGTTAGAATGAATTTGAGAGTGCTTCTTTCAGGGATGTGTTGTGGACGAGATGCTCCTAGTTCAGTGGGAGAAAAAAAAAAAAACAAAAACCAAGTAAAATGTGCATCTATTAATATACAAAACTGGCATCACACATCTCACACTTAATGGACAACTTGTGCAGCCCTCAAAGATGCAGGGAATCTCGCAGTGAGATCTGATTTAGCTCTAACCAGAACAACAAGGAGCCCTAAACCATCCTGTGGAAATAAAGGCACAACTCAATAGCACCATTAAGACACCAGCTGCAATGCAAGAACAGAGTAATTCACACAGGTCCAGCTGGCAGTACAAAAGCACACTCTGAACCTGCAGCTACTCCTCCTGAAGCATGGCATCATAAGACTTGGCAGAACACATCTACAGACCTACAGGTCCCTTAGAAGGCACCTTGCAACAGCACTAAGGCTTGTCCTTGAGGAGTGCAGCCCTCTTTGGCTGTAAAACAGATTGACATGCAATGTTGTGCAAGGAGATTTTACTTTCAAGTGGGGGATTGTAAGGTTATGTGATTAAAGCCTTATCTCCATAAACATGAAGTAGCACAGACTAAGAACAAGATGGATGAATGCCAATGCCTGGCTGTAGTTCCCAGTCAAGAGCTCATCTACTCTCATCTACAGTAAAACCAGCAGCAGCATTCTTATGCATCCTCTTTTTTGACAGATTGCTGTGACTTTCAACATGCCTGCATGGAAAGACAACAGTGTTCCCATACTAAAGGTAAAAATGTTCAAAACTATGCATACCAACTCCTACCCACACAGAAAGGAGCACTGGTCCATGACATTGCATCACAACATACCTTTCTTTTTAGTGTCCTGCTTAACTTTAACACAAACAAAGTCATCTCCTTTTTCAGAAAGTCCCAAAATGCAAAGAAGCTCTTCCACTTCACCGACATTGTTGGGACATATTACACAGAAAGCATCTCCAGGCTGGTACTCAAAGGTTGTATCCTGTTTTAAAACATGAAACATTTCTATTAAATCTTACTACAAACCAAGGCATTCCCATTCCTGACAACAACCTTCCTAATATTGTGCTCACATTAAGTCAAATATTCTTTTACTCTGTACTAACACTTTACTGTTTTGAGCACATCAGAAATGAAGTAGTCATGTTTTCTTTCCAGGCTTAACCTTACCAATTAGAAAAAGTCTTTCCTTATCTGGTTTAAATATTTGGACACTCTTTAATGAGAACTGCTGAGCATCCCAAACAGAAGGAAAATAAATACGTATTAAGAGGTTGTGTTATATAATCAGCCCAGATCATTAATTACTGATGTTCTACATTTTCTGGTTTGAGAAGAGCAGAGAAATTAAGTCCTCATAATTAATGAAACTTTTTTATAGAGATACATCATCACTAAAAGAAAATTTGCTGGTTAAACTACCTGATGAATTGTGACAGAAATGACCAGAATTGCTTTCATTTTTTGGAGAAAAAAAAAAGAAAACCAGACAAGAGCACAGTAAAAATTCACATCTTAAGACCTAGATTCTGCTTAGCTGCCTGAGATTCTTGTGTGCAACTGCTGAATCTTTTGTGTCTAACTCAAGCTGATGTGGGTGCTGATGACAGAATGCATATATACACACAAATACATGCAAAAACCATGTTCCTCTAAGAATCAGATGCTCGAAACTTAACAATCTATTTATAACCGAGATTTAAAGATGTCTCATGTATATCGAGACAGATTAGGCTAAGAAAGTCCAACAGAAGGTCCTGCCAAAAATCATAGTATCTCAGAAGTAATATTCTATCAATCTGAGAAACCACTCAAAAGCAACACCCTTTTCAAGATTTCTCATAAAATAATATTGAGCACTCTCTGCCTGCCTTTCATCTTCAAACCAGTATACAAAATATGATCTTCACTGAATAAACTAAACCATTTTTTTAACTGAGAGTAACTGAGGTTGACAGTTTGAGTAGCACGTTAACAAGGTGCAGCAAATGAATGTCAAAGGCAGACACCGTGCTCAAGAGCTAACAATTCCTATCGCTTGATACTACTAGTGAAATTATTACTTGTGTAGATTACCCACCATAATGAACAGTCACAATTTACTATACAGTTTCTGAATATTCTTCAAGTTGCATACTTATAAACTGAAAGATTATTTATTTTCAGTATTTCCTGACTGTCTTTCTCCACTGCAAATTCCCTTCATAAAGGTATTTCACTCAGTATGATATCTATGGAACAACAAAGAAATTAACTCAACACTTTGTTCCTGTTTTGACTTCCACAGAGACCTACTTTTCTGCAAATAAATCAAACTTTACATTTACAAAATGGATCGGTGTAAGATGACATCCTATTGTATAGAGAATGACTTTTTATACAGTCAAATAAATGATTTCCCCCCTCAGTTATTATACATAACACACATGCTTTTCACCCTTTATTTTAACCCACTAAAAAAAGGCATCACCAACTTACTGCAATATCAAGCTCTAAGAGCAATGCAGTCTTTATTGCATCTTCCCTAGTGAGCTGCACTGCTTTTGTAACTGGCACTTCAAAAGTTGTTCCCTCTGAGATAAGTGAAGACAGATGTGGATTCTGAAAAAGACGACACAAAAACTTACACTAAAAATGCAAATCAGCTTTATGACATCTTACTATGACATACAGGAATTGGTGTTGGTACAGGTTGTTTTTGAAACAATCTCACAAAACAACTCAAAACAATAAGGAAAAACATGAATCTTCCACATACATAGAGTGTTTTGCTCTTTTTAAAAAATCACATCTAAGCAATAGCTAGTATATATTCAATTACAAAAAGTCAGCAGGCTTCAACAGTCTAATGGGTCTACATTATTATCAGATGCAGCGAGCTGTTTCATTTTTCAAAAACTGCCTTGAAAATAGCCAATTAGAGAATGGCATTTATGTTAAACCCCAGAAAACTCCTGCCTAATTAAAGGATTATTATGTATATAGAATGAACATAGGAAGTAAGAACAAAAGTTACATCATTGCAGGTTTACAGCTTAAGGTTTTGGCGTCCATTTGGGGTCTACTATTACAGGCAACTTATAAAAGGAGTTTTAAATTAGAGCTAATGAGCAAAACCCACTCTACAAGACAGCATCATGTTATAACACAACATTTCTACACAGGTAAAAATGAAAAGTACAACAGATGGGCACAAAGAACAACTCCGGATCACTTATGTCAAAGGCTGTCACTTGAAGATCAGACTACAGCCCTCACTTCTCCACCACTATAGTCAGCAAGTTTCATTTGCGGTCAATGCAGACAAAAGTAAAAAGAGGCAGGAGGGATACCAAATGCCTATAACAGTACTCTGTCAAATGTAAAAGAATCATCCTACCAATAGGAGAATATTTGTTAATCTGGAGATCTCCTATTTTAAAAAGGAGACAAGAGAATCACTTAAGACCAACAGTTGGAAGTTTCTTTGTTCTCTTAAGGTTTTGACATGGTGATTAATGGCTTGGGCCATATCAAGTCATTGTGCATCAGCTGGACTGTTGTAATTGTCTACATTTGTATTCTCTCCAAGAGAAATTCAAGGCATAATGAAATCAAGATTTAAGCTAAATTGTATTATCTTACACTTCCCACAAATGCTTTAGACCTTTCCTGTTCTGCTATTAGTATGCAGCAGCTTGTTAATTCAACCCTGAGACTCAACAGCCCATGACAAGATCATTTAAGGAACTGGTGAGATCATGTACCAGGCCTTCTTTAAATGGCAGGGAGTCTCTGTTTGGAAATATCCAAACCTCAACTTGATGCATTTCAAAACACACCAACTTCAGCTTTTGCTTGGCAGAAAATACCCATAGCTGCTGTTGCAATGTGAGATACCAAAAAAGGAGATGAATTATGTGATACCTGCAAAACCAAACATGACCCTACATAGAACCTACTTGTTGACAAGATCTAGCCAACTATGTCAAAAATAGTTCCAAAGGAAAAATCCACAAATACGCATCATACTTTCCAGGGTTCAAGACAACCACCCTGTTTTATGCCTGAAATCTGGACTATAATCTTTAATCTGTCACTGAGTTCCAGATTAGCAGATTCATCTTTTTCCATTTGCTGTTCAAAAGCAAAATTAACTTTTTTTTCTTCTTACAGAAAAGTTAAGGCATCAGTATTAGAACCTGATGAACTATTTCAGTCTGAAATATACGCTGATTTTAAGAAAATGGGCTCTTTAAAGGACTGTAGCAACACATTCAACACAACCATTAGTCTTTAACAGAAGAGTATATCTAAATCATAAACTTCCAAGAATTTGGATTATTAAATTCAACAATCCCAGCAAAACCAACAATACGAGGTTTAAAAGAAAAGCAAAATTATCCAGTGTTTAAACCCATACACCCTTCTGTAAGTATATTAACTAGAGTAAGTGATTCTCTCAGTATTTCCAATAACAGTCTCAACAGAGTGCCAGAGTCCAGAGGACACAAAAGGGCCTTCATGACCATGAGCAGCTGCACCAGAGGACTGGGCCCGGAAACCCCACCTCAGCTCAGTACTGGTTCTTCAGTCCTGGCCTCAGCTACATTACAGCAGTACTGGTTAGCAGCTCAACCACAACCATGCCTAAAGATCAACAGGATCTGGACCCACATCCTGTTGATCCAGGCCTGGATCTTGAGACCAGTTTCTTGGCCTGGGCCAAGATTCCCACAAACTTGCCTGATGATCTGCACTTCTGGCTGATCCTGGCTGCCACCTCCTGGTTTGCATTGCTTGGGTAGTGAGTAGTAATTCTCGATGTGTTACCACACTCAGATCTTGGCTCCCTGTCATTTAAAGAGCAGCCAGACTTCACTGCTTCCTTGCATGGATAACTGAAACATCTGCCCTCTTCAGGCAACAGGAAAAGTTTGAGTCCCTCTTGCCAACTGGAGATGATTTCCAGCTTATGCTAACTCTTCTCTTCGAATAGCAGGGCTTTGTTCAACGTGGCTTCAACATGAAAAGCATACTGGCTTTTGATCTACAGTTCATCTTCCATTTCCCACAGTAAAATAATGATCATGTTTGCACAATGACAAGTTTCTCCATTACTAAGTACGCAGCAAGATTTTCAGCAATTTTACACCCTCTTAGCGCATTCTGAAAGTACTAAAAATTTCAACAAAAACTTTACTGTACTTCTCACTACAGCAAGATGTTTTCACTGCTATAAGCCACAGAGGACTTGAATTCTTTCCTTCCTGACAGTGCAATACAACTTACTATTTACCTGAATTGTATCATGACATAAGTGTCCATAACTCATATGGTGGCACCTACATTCAATATAAATGGACCTTTTACTTAAAATTCAAAAGCATCCTGCACTTGGGGACATATCTCTGTTATGTAAGCATTCACTTGCTCTTTTGAGCCTTAGGTAGGAGTATACATTTATACTCCTACAAGAGCTAGAGGCTTCCATCACGCAAAGGGAAGTCCTTACCTCACCCTGGGTGTCCTGAAACTCCACCTCTATATATTCTGGTGGCAGGGCAGGAATATTAAGAGCAGACTGAGCGACAGGAGGGACAGAATGAATGAGTGAAGGTTCGGTGTCTCTAGCTGAAGTCACAAGATTGATGTCATCCAGTTTCTGTGACAGAGTATCAGAAGCCCTTGCTCCCTCATCTTCTAGCTTCAAGTTCTGTACTTCAGAATTCAGCTTTAGTTCATGCACAGCATTTGGAGCTGTAGAGATAGAGCTAGAAACAGCATTGACAGCACTGTTCATGCCTTCTCTCTCTTTCTGCGATTGTAATACTTCCTTGAGGGCAAGCCAAAGTCCATCAATCCAAGGATCAACCACTAATTCCAAACTGGGAATGGAAGGGAAAAAAAAGAAATGCATGGATGAACTATTGTGACTTTCTGGACTGTAAATTTACAAATAATGAAAGACCACAAAAGCAAAAAACACTATTCACTTTCCATTTTTAATATATATCTGCAGCTGTTACTAAGATTACTTCTTTGTCAGAAGAAATTATTAGTTGTTATCACTATGTAAATTTACAAAGTTTAAAATGTATAACAGCCTTGCTCTTCTTTCAGTTTCTCATTTTTATTTTCATGTGCTGAACTTTATGACAGAAATTTGAACGAATGGCAGCAGAATATGCAACTTTTCATTGTGCAACAGCAACATCAATAGCTTACACTAATGGCCCATTTTTATTATTTCAGAACACAAGAGATAAGTTTTATGGTTATGACAATGTTTGTGTTCAACTGCCTTGCATCATCATACACAGAACCAATATAATCAGCAGTTCAAAATATCTAAGCCAAGACTGCAGCCTACCGGCCAGAAAGAACAGCAGAACAGGGAGTTTTCTTACATAATTCCTCTATAGCAAAGAGAGAAATCTTCTTACATAATTACTCTAAAGTGATCCTCTGCCCATCCCCAGAAGATAAAAAAGGAAAAAGAAAAAAGAAACTACATTTTCAAACCCCTCTACTTACTCTGACTTATTTAATTTCTAAAACTGCTAAATACTATTTTTCCAGGCACTACAGATGTTTCCTCACACTTTAAAAATGGGAGTTTTACTTAGTGGCAATTGAGACTGAAAAGGTGTACTATGCTCAGGCAGAACTCATTTCTAGGAGGTGCTGAGTATCCAGCTTCAATGGACTTCAAATGGTTCAGAACATTTAGCCAAATGCCTACACAAATACTGCATCATGAAGAAATAAAATCCAAACCCATTCTGCTCTTACCCTACACAGTCATCTGCTAATCCTGTGTCATAGAAGTGCTGGGCACCAAGTTCTTGAAGTCGTCGGTCTACTGTCCTTCCACCATTACAAAAGAACATGTACTCTGAATCTCCCAGACCTAGCAAATTCAAGAGAGAGGAATCGTGTCAATCAGGCAGCCTCCCAGGCTACACAAAGTCAGGATAGACTGTTCTTGCAGGCAAACAGAAGAATCAGATATGTTGGAGCAAGTCCACATAGGCACCAAGATGATTAGAGGGATGTCGCACCTCTCCTAGGAGTAAAGGCTGAGATAACTGGGTTTGTTCAGCCTTGAAAAGAGCAGGCTTTGGAGTGACCTTATTGTGGTTTTTCAGTACCTGAAGGGAGCCTGCATGAAAGACATGGGGGATTTTTACAAGGACATGTGGTGACAGGACAAGGAAGAATGGCTTCAGACTGACAGTAAGTTTAGACCGGATGTTAGCAAGAAATTCTTCACTGTGATTGTGGTGAGGCACTGGCATAGGTTGCCAAAAGAACCTGTGGATGCCCCATCCCTGGAAGTGTTCAAGGTCATGTTGAATGGGACTTAGAGCAACCTGGTCTAGTGGAAAGTGTCCCTATCCATAGCAGGGGGTTGGAACTGGATGATCTTAAAGGCCCTTTCCAACAAAGGCCTTATGTGATTCTATGATAAATACATTTATATATCAATATATGCTTAAACACTTTCATATGTAAGTGTATTATTCAGATACTACATTGAAATATACATACATGTGTATGAATTTCAAACAAAAAATTGTGTTTGTCCCAAAATAGGGCTGAAAAAGTGGCTCCTCCTTCTCAAATGTAAGACAGAGAAATACTTGAAAACACTTGATTTCAGTATTTCATATTTCAGAAGAATACTGCTTTAGTTTGAGGCTTTTAAAAAATACAAAATTTCTCTAACAGGAAAAATGTAAGGAACTAAAATAATTTAAAAAGTACAACTGATAAACTATGTGTGAATTACCAAAAGAAATTATCTTTCAGAATTAAGTTGGTAATAATGTCAGAGAGAAATATGAGAGAATATTAAAAAAAAATTAAAAATATTAGAAACTTGTGGGGAAAAATAGTATGAAACATAGCAGTGATTTTAAACAAGAAGAAAGCTGAAAAATCTGCATGAAGGAATATAGTCCAGCAACTTCCTCTGCAGGAAAGATTTCTTTGTAGATCTTGTTTCACCTGCACTGGGTTTTCTGCTCCAGTCGAACAGCCAATGCACTCAAGAGGTATGTCCATGGAAGATCCAAATTTTAAGAAGTCAACAAATCACTGACCCACCCGACAAAAATGATCTACTATCCTTTAGAGATCCTTGTCCAACAATCCTAACCACTGGTTTTAGGTCCATCTTCACAAATTCTCTAAGTAATCCACACCGCTGGTTCACTATTGCCATCAGAATTTTTCACAGCCTGACCCTTTCTTGTATGCAACTTCAAACCACTAGATCTTTATTATTTCCACTTGTGCTGGTTTTGGCTGGAATAGTGTTAGTTTTTCTCATCATAGCTAGTATGGGGCTGTATTTTGGAATTGTGCTGGAAACAGCATTGATAACGCAGGGATGTTCTAGTTATTGCTGAGGAGAACTTACACAGAACCAAGGTCTCTCCTGCACGGAGGGTGGGGGTGCACAAAGTGGGCACAGCTGGGACAGATGACCCCAACAGAATGACCAAAGGGACATCCCATGCCACATGGCATTATGCTCAGCACATAAAGCTGGGGAAAGAATATGGAAGGGAGGGACATATGTAGTGATGCATTTATTTTCTCAAATCACTGCTATGTATGATGGAGCTCTGCTTTGCTGGAGGTGGCTGAAACACCTGCCTGCCCATGGGGAAGGGTGTGTGAATTCCTTGATTTGCTTTAATTGTGTTGATGGCTTTTGCCTTCCCAATTAAACTGTCATTATCTCAACCCACAAGTGTAATCACTTTTACTCTTCCTATTCTCTCCTCCATCCCACCAGGGAGGAGCTGGGAGAGTGAAAGAGCAGCTGGGTAGGGCTTGGTTTCTGGCTGCAGTTAAACCATGACGCCACTTAATAATGGAGCATTTCTCTCTCCTTAAAACAGCTTATTCTTTTTTTTTTCCCTTTTAAGAGGACTTCTGCTTTCTCTCAAGTACAGTACTTGGAGCAAACATTTCATTGGACCAGTTTAGATTGATACCATGAATGTATTTTAAGACTGATAACTTGTTAAACTTGAATCACATTGTAATTTAGACACCATAATAATTTCTGCCACAATAAAATTCAGGGCTAATACAATACTTATCTTTACACATACCCATACACAGCTATGAAAAACCTGACCATTTCACAAACTATAATGTGTAACTAGGCAATAGCATAACAGCTTCTCAAAATGCTACGTGATTAGAATGCATATAGTTTGGACTTCAACATTATATACCCAGTAGAAATTTCCTTCTAATGGGTCCCTTCCTTATTAAAAACTTAGAAGTTTTCTCACTCCCACCTATCAACTTAAACTTGTAGGGTAAAAATAAACTAGGTTCAAATAGACATTTCTGGAGTTTGTTATAAATGAAATTTGAAAACTCAACAAACTAACCTTACCATCAGCTCAGGATATATCATGCATTCTGCCAAATCTGTATTTTGCTGATCCATCTTTAAAGCTGAAGATACATTCATTCTCTTGATGAGTACAACATTCAAAACTAAAGTATTATTGCAAATTTAAAGGGATGGGAAGATTAAAGGTTTTTACTTTTAAGAACACTTTATACTGCCTTTCCCTCTGCAGAGAAAAATGTCCAATGACTCACACAGTCAAGTAAACCAATCTAGTTTACTAATCTCTGTAGAGACTTTACATGAAATTTAAATTTCAGTTATAGATAGCTTATATCATATGGCTTTTATGCAAAGAAAATTAAGCTATAAAAATTACATTGGTAGCTTACATTCAGATAATTTTTGTGATGGTTTTTCTTTACTGCTCATAGAGGACATTATATAAAGCAGCTGTTTATAAAAATATATGTTTTATAAGCACTTTAAAAAGCCTAAACCACCTATTCAGAAATAAAAAAAATATAAAAATTATTCACTGACACACAAGTTCTGCAATAATTTAGAAAATACTAAGTCACCTAGCAATCCATACTGGAGATGTGCAAAATGGTCAGGAGGCAAGGTCTTGTCTTGAATTTTCTTTACAAACTTGCGAGCAGTGTCTGGTGGGTCTCCTGTTCCAGTAGTGGAAATAACAATAACTACAGGATCCTTTTCTGTTTCCAGGTTATACTACAAGGAATAGAACAAGTTAAGTTACAATGTGCCATTTGATACATAATTGTGGCCTTAGATACTCTATCTCCCACCTTTCTTCTCCCCAAGGGTACAGAGAAAACCATTTAATCTCATTGTACCTATATTAAGTCACAGAAAGTCTTTCAAGTAATTTTGGAGATGCAAGTTATGATCATAATTGTAGTTTTCAAGACCAGATTCAATAAACCCTTGAAGAACCTGGTCTGACCTCAGCTGACCTTGCTGCAAGGTGACCTCATAAAGCCTCTTCCAACCTGAAATATTCTATCATCCCACACACAGATGTCCAAGGGCAACATTTTGAGCAGGCTAGTACATACACGAAGTATATTTCACAACTGCACTTAGCTGAAATACACAGTTCTTACAGTATTTTGTCAAGTAGAAAAGTATTTTTGTATATATGATCACAATCACACAGCCATAATCCTCATTTTACACAGATAAGTGAGGTGTGGCCATACAAACCGTAGGGATCATTTCTAAGTTCCATTAAGTATTTGGTCCTGTCCGATAACTTCCATGTTACAGAATCACAGTGTCACAAAATTAAGTTGATTGGAAAAGATCTTTGAGATCATCAGACCCAAAAAAACCCACAGTGCTTTTAGGGGAACTCAGGTGGCTCTGAAGAGTGATAATCAGACACTCTGCTCTACAGTCTGATTAATTTTGGCCCATTCACCCTTCCTCCAATTCACTTGTCTCTCCTTTGCTAATATTGGTCTCCCACATTTCCCAGAGTTTCATGGGGGCTACTCCCATTACACCAGGTTGACCGTAACTGCCTGTAGAAGGGACTGTGTGTCAGTCCCATAAATTCCGATCTCATGCAACGATTTATTACTTCTCAAGTAAAAAGCAGTCAGAATCTTTGACTCTCCCATCTTTAGCAGGCTGCAGCACTGTGTCAATGTGCAGTGGGTCAGGTGCACAAATCACTCTTGCAGCACCCCTATGGCCTGTGGGTGGTGACCTCTGTGAAACACAGCTCCAGTCCAGAGTTTGGCAGTGACCTCTGGAGAACACCTCGTCCCACCCCATGCCCCAAGTGTAACTAACAGTCAGCGCTGCACTTGGTCAGCTGTAACTGGCTGAATATTGAAAACTTCTAAGGGTAAAGACTGCCCTTTTCTGGGCAGCTTCTTCCATGCAGAACTTCTCCACTAGTGTCAAATCTGAGTTTACCAGGCAGCACCCAATGGATTTGGCCTCCCGTTGTCCAGTTTGGCTCACATAGGCTGCTATTAGGTCAATAATAAGCAACCTAAGCTCCTTCTACTGCTCCCTGTGGGTCGTGGTTTAAATTATCTCCCAGCATTCCAAGTTTAACAAAAATAATAGGACTATGAGAAAATAAAAAGAAAGATTGCAAGAGGAGCTGTGTTTCACTCAGAGCAATTTCAAGACTGCAATTCAAAACTCCAGATTTTGAGGAGTTATGTTCTGAACACCTCCCTCAATAAACCACTCAAACTTCATCTCCTTGTCAAGCCATGTAAAAAATTACCTGACACCTACAACCCAAAAAAGCTAGGAATACATAGAAACAGACTAAAGTGGTTTTGCTGTTGGCAATGTTTCCAAGTCTTTCCTGAAGAAGCTAAAAGCAGTTGCACGGTAAACTTAAATTACTACATGTCTTGCCTCTTACAGTGGCCTACAGCAGAGGCCTAGAGAAGCACAAGCAAAGAGAGTAAATATGCAAGGATATTCGCCGGGCACTTTGCCAGACTTCAATGAGTTGTGGTCCAAGAACCTTCCAAACAAACCTTTTGTCCTTTACAAGTTCAGGCAAACTCCAAGTACTCACAAAATCCTAAGACTTTCAAAACTGAACTCTAAGTTGTACAAAAAAAAGCCTTAAGGGTCCTGCTGCAATAAGGACTCAGATTTTCAAAACTTCCACAGCTGATTTGATAAGTAGAAACCTATAGCTTCTGCATTGCCACAGGTGACTACTGCATTTACAAAGAAAAGTAAATCCCATGAGAATATACACTAAAACGAGCTCCATTAAAAAACCTAAAGATACAAGCTCAGGAAGTATGAAGCGGTGTATCAGAACAGAGGCATGATTAGCTCACTAAATTCTTGCTTACTCCACTGCAGATTCTTGTCTGCAAACTCAGACACCTTCTGGAAACCAAACATTTGGTGACACAGGTTCTGCAATAATTTGTGTCAATTACTGCAAGGTCTGCTACATCACCAGACCAGTAAGAACCTAACACAACTACACAGTTTTTTACTCTACCTTCCACTTCTTCCTATATCCTTTGTTTTTCCAGGTTTGTCTCATTCTTTCTCTTTCATTCCATTGTTCTCCTCAGCTGAGGACACAAGAGCAGGGAGCAATCTGCTCAAGCTGTGCATGGTTGCCAAAAGAAGAGGATGGGATCAGCCAGCCAGGTTTGTCTCATCCAAAATAATACATATCGTGACAAATGTACTTATTCAGATAACTCATACAAGGCTGACTGCACACACTGTGACCCAATATGATCTCCATTTAGCCTCTCATTTTTTACTGTTCCTACCTCATTTCCACTTCATTTCAGTCTTCATAAAATGTAATCACCATAACCAATCAGAGATTTATGACCTTATCTCACCCCTGGGACTGTAGGTGAGAGACACGACATGGAAACAGCCAGTGTTCCTGAGACTTGAGCAGTATTTGACCATTCACTTTTGAATGGCAAGATCACATTACTGTTACTACCTCTGTAACCACCTATTCCATCCACAGACCTTCACAAGGTCTGAAAATACCCAAAAGCTACATAAAGACAGACTTTCTAACTGTAGTGAAAAAACCAAAAGCTTATATGTGACAAAATTTACAAAGCTGCAGAAATTACTTTTTCCCTCAATATCCAACTCTCAGATTCTCAATTTATAATTAATTTGCAGCTCTGAATTGTCTTACTAAATTTGGCAAAATACATTTATTTAAGTGGTAGGCCAATAACAGGGCTAGAAATGTTCTGACTATCACCTTCCTGAAACTAATCTCCAAACCTGTCAAACGCTGAAGAAATTAAAAGCAAGAGTATAGCGAGAATCTTCACATTCCCTGCTGGCTGCACAAAAATCTCTTTCTAATGTTCAGCTACATTCTTACTGCACATTCATTCAAAATGTCTCACATTTTCAAGTGCATTAAAAAAACACCCTCTTTTAGATGTTATTTTCTCCTCATCTCATATGAAATACGAGGCTATCAAGTTTTGATTGTTTGTTTCTTATATGTTTTTGTTGGAGGCCATACAATTGAGAGTACTCTGTGAAGGAAATTACAGTCCATAATGCTTTTAGTTACAGAACTAAGTTTTCCCATTCTTACTCTTGGATAACAGCAAATAATAAAAAGCTACTTCCTTGCTCCAGCCAAGCTTTTTATTTTGTTCGAGGAGTTAACCTGAAGTGACTTCTGTGGGAACTGAAATGAGTGCATATGCTAAGCAACACAAGAAGACCCACAAAAGCTCTGGGCCATGCTGGAGCCCACAGTTAACAGAACACAGAACATCAATGCAACAAAAGAAATAGAACAACAACAACAACAACAACACCCCACAAAAAACCACACACACAAAAAAACCCCCCAAAACCAAATGAAACTGTGAGAACGGGGTCGGACGGGATGGTGATGGGACGAACGGAGACGAGAGATCTCTGGAGTCCAGCCCAGTTTTGGAGCATGCAGTTTATTGCACAGGGCGTGGGTGAAGGGGCCCTGCTACGAGCTGCCAGCCACAGCTCTGAGCAGGTCTGAGAGGGTGAAGAGGAAGAGGAGAAAGTAGAGAGTGAAGAAGAAGAGAGAGAAGCAGAGGAGAGAGAGAAAAAAAGAGAGCGAAGTTCCCGTTACAATACATTAAATCTTCTTCTATACTGAATATTCCAATTTACAGTAACCAATCTAGTACAAGATACAAATCCTATAGCATTTACATACAGCCTGTAAGAACCATTACATTACCATACTGTGTTATATTTTATATAAAAAATATAACACAGTATAAAACTACTCTTTGGACCCCTCCTGCCAAACTAGTAGGGTCTGCTCTGACTCTTGGACTCTTGGTAAGGAGAAGGGCAGTTTCTCCAAAAGGGGTTACCTTCAACTGGCCATACTATTGTTTTCCAGTTGTTCAGTAACTAAAGCTTGGCATCTTAGACATCGAAACTTGCCTTCAACTCTATTTCTCTTATAGGTTTCATATTCTCAAAATCTAAGCAGTCGTATTTATAAGGCTTCCCTGTTTCATCTTCCCCAACACAAACCAAAACCAACCAACCAAACAAGAAAAACCAGCGTAATTTCTAGTAACAACAGACCTGACCTGTAAATACAGAATTCATTCACTACTGCATACGTAAAAAGTTCTCAAGAAGCCACTGAATCATTGTTAGAAGAGAGATAAAGACATAAATTTACAGTCTAGTAAGAAAAATCACAAGATGTATCTTTGGCAGAAGGCTATTAAGCAACTCTGAATATTAGTCGAAGTTACTGATTCACAAAGAACAAAAATTTGACACTAGATGGTGTTTTTTTGATGGGTGCATCTGCTAGCCTTCATGATTATCAAAAGCCACCACTCTAGCATGTGAAGAAAAATTCAGCTCTTCAATACATATTTTTCAAAACAGCACAGAGTATCTCACCTTATCCATTTCACTTATACAGTGCATATCAGCTTCAAGTCCATGGGCACCTGCTTGCTGCCATATTTCCTCAGCTATGGCTTTTGCCTGCCCCTTTTGTGTTGCATAGAGGAGCAAAAACCTCCTTTTTGACTCACAGCACATTTTATATTTTTTAGAGACACTGCAGGGGAAAAAAGAATTTAAAAGTGAATTTCTGGTAAGCAGAACAGCAAGATTTTAGTTTGTTTATAAGATCAAAAAGAGATAAAGATAGCAGCATTGGTGTTTAACTTGGAAATGCAGCATCTTCTCTGAAGTGAAGCCATTTCTCCCAAGCAAGCTTTGTAGATCAGGTTGCAAAGGAAGTGTGGTGTTGGTCCTATGTGCTGTACTGCCTTGATGATGCAGTGATGTTACAATAACTCTGATATCAAGAATCTAGTTTGTAAACAATACAACATGAAAGCTTTTTAAATGAAAATATATACTATTTTCATTATATTATTATATATATTTCCATTTCAAGTTAGTGACTGCTTTGTTTACTTTTTTGAGCTGTCTTTGAAAACAGAACAAAACATAGACCTGGTGAAGTCAAACTACAGAGCCTGAGTAAAAAAATTAGAATGCTCAGTTTCTTCTTTTTTTGAAATCAGTATTTTTTGCTGCAATGACTTTACACTTTATTGTCCACTATGTATTTTGGAGTACAAACACTGACTCATTTCAAATTTCAAAAAAGAGCTCCTTACACAAGTGCAACCTGACCCTGAGGTTAGCTCAGTTGGTCAGAACATGATGCTAATAACACCAAGGTGCTGGTTTTGATCCCCACATTGGCCATTTACTCTGGAGGAGTTGGACTTGATGATACTTCTGGGTCCCTTCCAACGCAGACTATTCTGTGAATGACAGAATTGGCTCTTTAGGGGTTTTTTCTCTTAAAAGTAAGAAACAATCTTAGAGAAATATGCCGTGGTGTCACCAAGTTCCTCGCAAACAGCAGGATGAATGAGATGCATGTCCTTATCCATTTACCTGTCCCATGAAAATTTGAATGCAAGAAATTTTCTTCCATTATTATGACACAGAGAACACCACAGATGTAACTTCAGGCAGCAGTAAATAGGAGAGAGAAGCAGAATGTCTTTGGAGTGGATATTGCAAATTCATTTTCTGTCAATATTTTGTCATTGCTAAGGAGGTGCAGCAGAACTCAAATACCTAGAATTAGTACTGAGAAATTTTCAGTTCCCAACAGGAGGTACCTCTCCCATGCCTGGGCCCAGTTTGCTGTATTCACCTATTGCTTCCACAAAGTTTCAACTCCAGAAAGTATTCAGTGTGCTAGCCAAACACACTGAGTTATGGAAACCTGTGAGTACATAATTCGAGGTATCTCTTCTTTCTCTTTCTCTCAAGGGAAAACATAATGCAATTGTATAAGAATACTGTACTCCATTGATAGGGCAGGATATTTTTTCCCATAGTACTGCAGAAAGTTTTTTCTACAGGAGTTCTTTTTAGAAGCATAATTATACATCAAAAGTAGCAAAACTAGGTGATAGGTTCTGAAGAGTGCCTGTATCATACATTAATTTCATGAAAAATGTAATTACTAGAAAATTTTGAGGTTTTCATTGTATTTTCTTCTATTATGTTTTCCATTTTAGTTTCCATTTTAAATTAATTACATATATTATCTAAAATCACTAGTAATTACCTTAACAGTCACCTTTAAGTAAATTAATTTACATAACTGGTTTCATGCGTGTGTGTGCACATAAGGTGCCTACAACAATCCTCAAATTTATTTTTCACCTTCCTTTTCCAAAAGAAAGAAATGCGCTAATTATGATGTTTCATATAAAATAGCATAAAACCAGTTTAAATACTCTCAGATCCTTGTAGTAATACAGATTCATCCTGGTCATGTGCTGTGTTTTCACCTAACTCTCTTGTCAGCAGGTGGCATCACCGGACCACAAATGGATAAAACCAATAAAGACAAAGCGGTGCTTCATTACTACACTCTTTCTCATCCCTCAGAAAGGGAGAAAGATAATCAGTTTCCCACTGAGACCAAACCATAGCACAGAAACCTTCTACACAAGAAAAGCTGAGGAGTAAGCTGCCAACATTATAGCCCAGGCATTACCAACAAGAGTCTGTTAGAACAAGAGTCAGCTTGGGAAGCTGTTAATGTTTGAGAAGCACAATAATTTGCAACAGTAGGAGGAATGGGGTAGGCAACAGAAGGAACAGCAGCCAGGATGTGGTCTGACACGGTCAGATGTTGCCTAACAGTGTTATGACCTTTGCCTGCATCATGCAGAGCAGCCAGGATTCCTGTAAGACATTGTGAGCTTTCTACTTCAGCTAGTATAGCAACAATAAAGGGTGCAAAAAGCAGCCACACACATTTTCGGTGCATATGTGTGAACTTGGAGAGAGGTTTTTTTCACTGGTGAATGGACCAGTAGATTGCACAGAGACACAAAAACCTGGAGCAACCACACCTCCCACAGATGGCACATGGAAACAAGAGAAGCCACGCAGCCTGAAGAGGCGACGATGCTGGAGATGCACATGCAGACCTCCTGAGACAGGGTACTACTGTGTGTGTATGAACAGTGTGAATGAACCCTTGTGGCAATGGGAGAGAACACTATTAGACAATTCCTTGGAATTAGATACAGAAAGCTGTTTAAATATTTGTGGCATTTGTTAACATTTTCCAGGCGCCTAGTATTGTATCTGCTGCATTGTTGCTATCGATCTTAAATCTACAATTCAATTAACTGACTAGTTTATTTAATTCCCTAAAAGTTAATTGTGTCAACAATAGACCAATAAATTCTTTTGATCATGATTTGATCTAAACTGAAGAGTTTCACCCTGAAAACACGTCTTCTCTCTGTCATTAACCATAAGATCTTTGTGCACAGACTGCTAAGCTCAAAGAGGGGAAAACCAGTCATGCCTACCTGCAGATGAACAACCATAAACCAGGAACACACTTGCTCTCAGACGAGCATGCTGCCCACACTGCTCTCGCTTTGCTGCTCTATACACTCTTCAAAGACGCTATGCCGCTTCCACTTACGTGATACAAGTTCAGCTGGAATAAAAAGGAGGAAAAAAGGTAATTCTTGAGCTATCAAGCTTTCTGAAGAATCTCTGGAACTTTAATAGCACTATCACACTAACAGCCCTTAATATGTTGTCGTGCTTGTAGACACACATCAAAAAACAACGTTTAAGCTGGGAAAACAACCTGTGATTTGCTGGATAATACCAGGGCTTAACATGAAACTAACTATGAAATTCCAAATTACAGCTCATCTGATCCAATACTTGGAAAAGTCAGAAAGCTAACAGTCCACAGAAGATGAGCTGGGCGTCCAGCAGCTCCCTAAGGCAACAGAGTGTCGGAGCAGCCCAGGCATCCAGGAATGCCGCCGAAGCACACGTGCTGCCCCAGCAGTGCCGCCGCTGCAAGGCAAGGCCAGACCGCGCACGTCATGGACCTGCTCTGTCAAATACAAACTGCGCGGCCGCGGACCGGGTAAAAAAAAGCAAGAAATTTCAGTGCACAGACTATTAATTATGTCATCAGTAGACGGATAAGCTCGTTAGATCCACATTCAACCTGAAGTGCACAAAAGGAGGAGCTTCACCCTCGTGAAACTTAGAAGAACGTCTTCTTTCTGTCATCAACCAGAACGGCTTCACGCACTCCTCTGTGGCTTTAACCCAGGTCGTGGGACCGTGCCTTGAGCCATGAAGCCATTCCCAAGCCACTTTTTCAACAGCCTGCGAGTTGCTCAGAAGCATTCTGGGGCCAAGACAAATACAAAAGCGAAATACAAACCCACTGCCCCGCGCACCTACTCCGGCCGCGGTGTCCCCCAGAGCGGGGAGCGGGGGTACTTGCGCTGGAGGACGCGGTGCACACAGACACGGCCACGGGCACGAATCCCACTTCCGAAGCGAAGCCCCAGCGCCAGCCCCCGCTCCGCGGCTGCCCGGGCACCGCCGGGCCGGGCCGGACGCAGCGGCAGCGCGGGGAGGAGGCAGGGCCGGGGCGGAGCGGGGCGAGCCGGGCGGGCCGAGGGAGGCGCCGGAAGGTCCCGGCAGGCGCCGCGCTGCCCGTGATGGCTGCCGAGGTGAGGCTGCCGCCGCTACCCCGGCACGGCCGGGTGTCCCCCGGGGCGGAGCAGCGCGGCCCCGGCCCACGGCAGTAGCAGCAGTAGGTGCCGGGGCGGAGGGGGATGGAGGGGCCCCGCCGGTGCCGCCCTGGCCGCGGGGGTGGCGAGCAGGGTGGCGGCCCGCCGCTTTCGCCCGGGGGAACGTTCGTGTCCGTCTCCTGTTCGTCTGCCGGAGTGTCCTTGCGGGAACGCGGGGCTGCCTGTCACACGGGGATCGCCGCTCCCGGCTGTTCTGCTCTCTGCATCGCCTCGTGGTCGTGGGAGAGGGATCGTACCCATCTTTTCAGCCACCAAAAGGGTTGGGGTTGTTTTTTTCCTGCATTTTAGTGACCCTGGTGCTGTTTCCCAGACGACGTATCTTTTTTCTTCCCCTAGGTATCATTTCAGAACTCACTCGATTCAATATGGCTCTGATTAGCCGAAAAAGTTTCCAGTTGTATTCATCCAGCACACCAGCAGGCTGGTCTGCTTTGATGACCCTAAGCAAAAGGTTGAGCTTCATCAGGGGGCAGCAAAGCCCCCAAAACTGTAGCTCCGCAGCCATGAGGATGCTGTGTGTCAAAGATACATCTCAGTATCCGCTTAGTCGGAAAAAACATGTACAACTGCAGATGCAGCCACTTTCTGTTAATGAAGCTGTGCATCTTTGTGGCGATGTCAGGAACTGTACTGAATCAAATAATACGTGGATGGATGAACAATTATTTTTCAAGAAGTTGAACAACCTTTGTACATCAAAAGACATTTTTTACTTTCTTAGCTCTCTAGAGGTCATGTCTGATACTATGGCTGCAGGAGCCCTGCAGAGGATTTCTGAAGTTGAAGTGGATGACAACGGTCTTAAAAACCCTGCACTGTTAGAGAATGAAGTTTTCAGGGCATTATGCTTCCAGTTTGAATTTGAATCCTCAAAACTGTCAGACACGGGGCTGCTGAATGCATTGCAGGCCTTGATAAAGCTACGTATAGATCCGCAGAGCACGCTGATGACAAGCCTGCTTTCGGAGAGCGAGGAGCGGCTCGGCAGGGGACAGCTGACTGCTGAAAATCTGTGCTCTCTTGGAGAGAGTTTGCTCGAGTTAGAAGGCCCAAGTTGTGTGACGCTGGAACAAATTGTAAACCGCATGCAAGAAAGAGACATTGAGAGGTGGAGTCCCAGGGAAATAGCGGTGGTTTATAAAATACTGCAAGTGACTGCCAGGGAAGGGAAACAATGCCAAAACTTGCTAAACAGACTGAACAGTGTCACTTTACGCACATTCTCTCAGCTAAGCCCAAAATTTGCAAGCGTAATACTGAATTCACTGGTGGTTCTTCATCAGACTCGGGCAGTTCTCTTAGTCACTGCACTGTGTAAACATTCAGTGAAGCATGTTCCTTATTTCACAGATCATGAACTGGTAAATGTACTGGAAGCTTTCCTGTACTTTGGGCAAAATTTGCAAATTTTTACAGAGGCACTGGAAAGACATGTCCCCACGTCCATCCTCACCATGCATCCTCAAACAGTCAGCAAGGTCATGCATTATTGCTGCAAAAAGATGATCCTTTCAAAGCCCATCTTTGATGCAGTGGCAGAAGATTTCATTTCCAATGCTGACAGACTTACCACTGACCAGATTGCTGCGTATATTATCCCATTTGGGACTCTTAACTACCTGCCTCCAAGTGCTTCTTCCTTGTTTAGGAAGCTTGAAGCTGTGCTGCATACCCGCCTGAGGCACTTCCAGCCTCACACCTTGCTGAACCTGCTACACTCGTGTGTCCTTATTCAACGTTATCCAATAAATTTCCTACCAAAAATATTTAGTCCCTATTTTCTGCAAAAGCTTCAAGGTAAGGAGCATAATTTCTCCTGGGATGTTCCACATTTCTTTCAATTATGTAGTTTGTCTGTTGTCAAGCACCTATTTTTTATCACTTCCAATTTGTCAAATCAACAGTGACCTGATCTAAGTGACTGGAAAATAGTGATCGGGAGGCCAAAGACTGTTGCTTCCTTGTCACAGTTGCCACTGTCTTTCATGTTATGTCATTTAGTTGAGTTTGAAAATTACACTGTACAGTTTTAAAACATAGACTTGAATTCCCTTAAAAGAATTATTTCAGTTAATCTTGGTTTTCTAAAAACCAGTGACCTGCTGTTCCCCATGTTTGTCCTTTGTCTAATACAATATGCTAGTACTTCCCCCATGTGATAGCCTGTTCTTGGCTCTAATTATTGCATATTTCAATGCGTTTGGACACAAATCTATTACGAACAACACATCATTTTGAGTTATTCTCGATTTGATACAAAAGCATTTTTAGGGTCATTGTAGAGTCATGTAAGCTATGCCAGAAAGATGACTGACTTAATAAGATTTCAGCTAAGATTGCTTTACTAATAAAACTAAGCTAAAGTTTTCAAAGTGATTAGAAATTTTGGTCACTTAATTTTTCAACAGCATGAAATACCTGAAGGAGTTGATTTTTACGAAGCAGACAAATCTCCAGAAATTATTTGGTATTATCCACAACTTGCAGATTTACAAAAAGAAAAAAAAAAAAGAGTGAAACAATGAGATCCTGGGATTATAACTTGGGGAAAAGTGGTTATAGGGAGATACTTATATAAGACCTCAACTCAAATTTATTCTTCTATGTAGAATGTCCTGCATCTTTTGGATCCTCATGTTTTTGTGAAAGAATAGGACAATTTTAACTAAGATCTTGCTAGTTTTGTGTTTTTGTGTTGATATTTCTGTAAATAATTTTCTCATTTTTCTACCTATGTAATTTCATACTGATCTTTCTGTTCATTTAAATGGTCACTGAGAATTTTAATGATTAAATAGCTTTTCTGCACATTATACTGAATAGCTTTTCCTGACGTCTGCATATGGTTTGTGTAAAGATATTTTGTTGAAGGTTCACCTGAAAACCTGAATGTTGTTGTTTCAGCTCAGCCACCTGGTTTGAACAGAGTTGCTATGTCCCAGATAACCCAGCTTTTTCTGACTGTCACCCTGGAGTGCCCATTTTATGAGGTACAGTACATGTGAAACCAGAATTGATGTTAACAAGAGGTTATAAGGGCACTAGGGCCCTGTTTGTACTTAGTTGCATGTATTTCCCATTAAAAAGCATTGGAATTGGATAAACAAACTTTCCATAATGAAAATATGGAGCATTTCTACCTGATCGAATGACTTGCTTTGTATTTCTCATGAACATGACAGCATTGAAGCTTCCTGAGGATGTTGTGGTGGTTGTTTGGGTGATTTTAAGTTTCCAGCAGATCATACCTCAGACTGTAGGTCTCTCAACAGACTTGGCTTTGCAATCCACAGAATACATTTTGCTATTTTAATATGAAGTAATTACAAAAATTTTACCTCCTATTTTTGATTTGGTTTTCTGTCCTTACCCAGGGTCCAAAACTTCTTTCAAAGTACCAAGTAAAAGCCTGTCCCACGCTTCACAGTTCTCCTGATGTTCACCTCTTTAAAAGGGTGAAGACAGGATTACTTTATTTACTGAAAAAAAGAATTTATTTTGCATCAGAGGTATCAACACCATACTTCTATGTAGTTGGTAAGTATAATTTCTTTTTATTAATAATTAAATATGTGTGTGTGTAGTGCCAAAGCTTTCATTTCCTTTGTGGGCATTCTAAATTCTGCAAATACAGAAAAAGTAAACTGGGATGCAAATTTCTGTAAAAGATCTGAAATTTGGGAACTTGAAGTAAATAATTTTTAGAGTCAGAGAAAGGAAAATGGAGGGAAAAGCATTGCAGTATTAATTGGTATTTACGCAGCCAGTCTGCATTGAAAACAGCTGCTTGTATTCTGTGTTTTTATTACCAGCTCCTTATGCCTTAAACAATTTGTATAATGTAAAGCAAAGAGGCATTTCCACTTGCCTGATCTCCCTGCTTTAGTGGTGAGTAGAGAAGGGAAGGTGGTCACTCCTCTCCCCTCAGTGAGAACTGCTGATGACACAGTTTGTGGGGGTTTGTGGGTTGTAAGACAGGAGTGGGCAAAACAAAGTGTTGTGTGCAGCAGGAAACACAGAAGGCAATGATGAGCAAAGGCACATGCCCAAGAGGGGTGGATGATAATAAGATGTTGAGGGAAGGGAGTCTTGGACACCATAGATGTCAGATGGATTTAAAAAAAAATAAAAAACGGGGATTATTCCAGAATTATTCTGCTGGTCAGCTTTCACGAGAATGTTGAAGTTAGCAGAAGGAGAGAGAGCATCTCTCTCCAAAGCCCTCAAAATTCCAGAGACCCTAGCTAGCACAGCAAAGTGCCATTTAACTGCATTACAGTTTTTAGTGGACTTGGAATATTACTTGTGAGAGTTCTGAAAGGCTGGACTGTTACTAATTATCACTCATTCATGTTAAGTCTATACAACTTTTGCCAGCCTCTGTGATTAAAAAAGAAAAATTGTGATAGTATTATAGTTATTTAATGAAATAACTGTTAGAGGATGAGAATTAAAGTAGAAAATTTGTTATAAGTATTGACTTTTAATGTCACCTCTTTTTTCACATTCACAAGATATTGAGATTAAATTAGATGAAGATGGTTTTGTATTGCCTGCAGCCCAACTTGAAGAGGTACACAGACGGTAAGAAAACAAAAGAGACCACTGGTAAACTGTGAATTTACACTAAGAAAGAGCATATAGGGTGAAAACCTGGCAAAAATTAAGCTATTTATAATTTTGCCATTGACTTCAACAAAGTTCAGATCTCATACTGAAACCACTGGCAAAAGGACAAAATTAACGATCTGTTTTTTTGCTAATTGTTTTGCCACCTGACTACACAGTGTCAGACGGTTGGTCTGTTTACCCAGGGACAGCCAAAATCAAGTGATCCTTATTTGGATTAGAGCAATCTATTCTGATATTCTGTAATTAATTTTCAAATTAAAACTAAATTCTGAGTATATTTGCATAGATTTAACAGAATTTAAGGCAGTTCACAAATCTACTTCTGCAAAGAATCCTGCATAAAAAGGATTTTTGCTGCAGATGCTGGTTATTTTTCATTGAGAAATGCTTAGGTGTTTAAATGTATATTAAACAAGGGTTACTTTGGGAAGCCTTGAATACAAAGTTGAGCAACCTGCCTATGTGGTATTTGCAACTGCACTGCTGTGAATAAAGCAAAAGTCTTTGAAGAGGTTAGGCTTTCTCCTGTGTAACCTTCTGCTGTGGTTTAAGCTGAAACCAGGACACCTTCACAAGACTCAGAGACTAATACAGGTTCTTTCCAAGACCCCATGCTTAAATGCTTAAGAATGAGCTTTAATGTTTCTTTTTGAGTAATAGCTTTCATAAAGTAAATAAAGTCACAATATACTTAACATACTGAAAATTTAAGCAACTTTTAAACAGTAGATATATAAACCTTGGTTTAAATTGATGGGATTTTGATCACCCAGAAGAAAAAATATAATTATAATCCATGCTGCCAACCATATGTACAGGTTTAACTTAAAACAGATGTAGCTTAAATTCAGCTCGAACTCTAATGGATTTAACAGGTAAATTAGTAAGTTAAATACATTTAGCTGCTGAAATTTTTTCTAGCTGAGGCAAGGTTTATGCTTTCCTTTCTAGAAGAATTCAAAACAGCTTACTAATCATAGCATTAAAAATACCAAATTCACATTAACTTGCATAGTAATTTTTCTTCAGAACAAATAAAAAAGCTTTTCAGATCAGTTTCACTAAGTTTCAGGGTTTCACCTCCCCCCTTAAATTGAGTGATTTAAATTATCCTGAACTAGGTAACTCCCATCCTACATCTGAATCAACAAGGTGTAAGAGGGAGGTATTGTCTCATGCTTCTTAAGAGCTGCAGTAGTTGTGGTGATTAAAATAACTGATTGTTGTGGGTTTTTTGGGGTTTTTTTTGATACTACACTTATGCTTAATTTTAGAATTGCCCTGTGTGTTGATGATCAGAATAGATTTTGTGCTCATAGCCACAATCTGCTGGGAGAAGAAGCTATTAAACAGAGACATCTTCAGTTACTTGGTTATGAAGTTGTACAGGTAAAGTCCAAAGACAGTGATTTACTTTTGCTCTGGCTAAGAAAAAAAGTAAAAAAAAGTTTTACAATACTTAAAACTGTAGTTTCAATTAATTCCCAAAGCAGATGTAGTCTTGCTTGTTCTGTATTAGGTTCTGTCTGCCTAGTTTTTGCCTTTTGGAGGGTGTGCAGAAATAACCTTTTTCTTCCTTGGATCAGTTAGTTTATTCTGTCTGTGTTTTTTGCCACATAGTTGCTGTTTGGAAGAGTACTTCTCTTCAGTGATTAAGATTCAAGTCTTGAATTAAAGGAAAATGTTATGTACGAGTTCATTAGAATTGGAATTTTTAGTTAAATAAATTTTTAAAGGGTTTGGAGTTTAAAAAGAGGAGTTAAAAAAAGAAGCTGATTTGTACTGTAATATTTTCACAACAGAGTATAACCTTTATTTTGCCTTTTGAATTAATAGAGATATATTTTTCTTTAAATATACTTTAAATGAAAACTGTTACTTTTAGTTTCTTGAGATTTTATTTTCCACTTCTCATCACTTATTACATAAGCCTAACTCCATAATATTTAGCTTAGTTTAAACTAAGTAATAGATATCACTTTTTTTTACAGTAATCTCTGTTCAGGTCACTTACAGATCAATAGTACATTTAGGATTAAATCTTTAATTTTAAAACAAAAAAAAGTATTTGATGTGTAATTCTGCATCTGCTTCATGAACATCAGTCTTATCCAGTTGTTTATTAAAAGGTATTTCCAGCAGTCATTTTTGTTTTGTTTCAGATTCCATTTTTTGAGATAGAAAATCTACAAAATACCAGAAAAATGGCAGATTATCTACACAAAAAAATCTTTCCTTGTACATATGGACTCAGCAACTGACACTGGAGAATACTACTGGATCACAGGCTGGCCTTCTATACCATGAAGTGTAAATTCTGTGGATGGAAGAAAAATATTTTTTCTAAGTAACTCCACCTCAGAAAATTTGAGCTTCTGAGTATGCAACCTTCCAATATTTGGAACAATTGACATGTAAAGAGTAATAAAGAGCATCATATTTTCTTAAGATTTGTGTCAATACTTATTACCAGTTTACCATATAAGTGCCAGACAGTCAGTGCTGCTTTTCCCTTGTATTTTTAACTGGTTCTAATTCACAGCTGCAAACAGCCACATGTGACTATTGAAGGACACCACTCTAGTCTGAATGTACAGAATATGCCTATAGAATACCTACTAATCAGGGCTTTTCTTGACAGTAGAAGAAATTGTGCAATTTACTTAGAGTTGCTCCTCTAATTTCCCAAGTGTTTCATAGAACTAAAATTTGAAGTAGTTGCAGTAGCAGTATTGGCTTATTGGTTTTACTTAAGAGATGCAGAGTGCTGTTCAATAAATAGCAATGCCTTACAGAAAATGAGAGCATTTTTAATAAAAAGGATTTGCTTTACTTTGTGAAGTAACAGCTGCCACAGAACAATGGACTTGTACAACCAACTCTGTGGGACCACCCAGTGTTCCAGATTTAGTCTATTTGTAGTTTTGTCTTTGGTGTCTCTAGCTAAACTGTCTAAATGGGGTCATGTATGCACTCCAGAGTTCCTCCAGGTTGCAGAAACTCTACACTCCAAAGCTCAGAAGAACCATGTCCCATGGCAGCCGTTTTTTATGTGTGAACAGAAATTCTGGAACTGAGAACAGAACCAGTACCCACTTCAGTCAGAACAAGTGTGCCCTAACTTGGGTCAGTGCATTGCTTTTGGAAGATGATGAAGGGAAAACAGGAGAGCTTTGGTTCTGATCACATCATGAATACTTGATGAACTGCCATGTATTCCAAAACCAAAACACATATTCTGGTTAGCTTGTGTTTCCTCCCGGTGTGGAATTACTATTTAGGAGTAGGAAAGCAGAATTCCCAGCATCAGCTAGTTTGATTTTCACTGTTGTTTTGATACAAAAAAAAGTGAAACTTTCACATCATTGACATTCTGTGTATTTTACCAGTAGATACACAATACGGCCATTTTTTTCCTTCCAAGGCTACTGTCAGTAATTTGTGAATTGCAAGTGTCTGTCAATTGGCCCAACAATCTGGAGATTACTGTATGCAAAATCCACATCCAGAATATGATTTACATTACATATGATTTACGGTATTATGCTGTCCACTCTGTTCGTGTTATTTGTTGCATATATAAAACCCTTCCTCACAGGAGTATGCCAACACTAACAGCTGAGGGAACAACAAAAGCTAACAAGATGCTTTCCAACAATGTAATAGTAAGCTCAGAATATCAGTAACCTAAGAATTTGTCATTCCAGCAAGAGAAATTGATGGAGAGCAGCTGAAATGGCTTTGCAAACTAAATTTATAAGGAACTTATCACTAATACTGAAGAAATTGTCAGGGTGTTCTTTTGATACTGAGCACTGAATAAACAAGTGAACCATTCAGAACTGAATGAGGAACAAGTAGCAGGAGGAACAACCTTTAAAAGTGAGTAGGGATGAGAAGGGTGCGACATAAGCAAAGAAATGACATAGGAAAGCTCAAACTGGAGTTTTGATGTTTGACTTTCTCCATGGTAGAAATGAACTGGTGAAGCCTATTTCTCACACAGGCCAGAAGGTGGTGGTATTCTCAAACAAATTTGATTTCCAATTGCTTTTCAAACACAGATGGTTTGTAAATATAGTAAGGCTACTTAAAAAAAGCAATTTGTACTGACTGTCCCAAAGTAAAAATAACCTGCTAAGAATATGGCCATATTCCATCTCATTCTTTACTGGTATAACTTTGATCCTGATTTTTGAAAAAGCATTGCGGTATTAGAAAACATTTCCTTCTCCCTTTGTTCTTACTATGATTCCTTTTGTTTAATGCTGCTGAATTTGTTTAGTGAAGTGTTTATTTTTGAAAAGGAATGTAGCCGTTAATGTCCTTTTGTCCATAGCCCATTGAAGAACTGCAGGTCATGGATAATGAAATTAACAAACACCTCTCAGACTGGGCTGCTATGTGCTCTGCTTCTCACATCATGCCAAACAAGTGCTATTGATTGCCTAATTTACTACTTTTTCAGGTCTCAGATTAAGAAGTTCTTTGTTTCTTTTTATTTTTTTCACTAGGTGTCTCACTATATTTACAAATGACAGATTTCCTGTGTCTAAATACCTGACAAAACCAGTGTCAGTCATAGCTGTGGACTTCCAGTCTTTTTTCTGGTACGATCACTCTGGCTGTTCCTTTCTGAACAATACTGCCTCAGCTTTATACAACAACAGGATCAATGGCTCTTGAAAACCAAACTGATGGATATTCTGCAGGAGAAGTACCTCCGGAAATTACCTTAAAATTTTAGTACTGGATTCTGTGAAAATACAAGGCATTAAGTATTTCATCAGATTTAGATATTTGTGCTAAACATGCTTTTTAAATGACTACTGCTCAAATCCTTGTGTTTTTTCCATCCTTTCTACCAAATTATTTACTGCTTGTTCTGCTAGTATTACTTAGTCTTTTTTCCTTTTTTTTTTTTTTTTTCAGATTGGATACAGAACCAATGATGATTTTTCTTGTTAAATTAGTTAGACACCATTCCTGTAGTGGAAGTCAGTGAAATGAATGTCTAAATTCAGCTAAACCCAGATTTTGTCTCTTCGAATGCTAAGTGCTCTGAAGTTCCTTTTAACTCAAGTTCCACTTGAGTTCCACTTACTGAAACTGCTAAGCTCATAAGCCCATACATTTTTTTGAAAATTCTGAGCTGAATATCTATTTCAGCTGTTGTGCACATAAAACAATGTCTCACAATCCTCTAGCAACTCTGTAAGGATTGAAAAATCTGTGACCACTGATACTTTGAGGGTTAAGCTTGCTTAAATGTTAGGTCTGTGAATGGTAACATAGAAGCAGTGCTCAGAATTGCAGAGACAGCTTTTGATTCAACAGGTCTAATTCCCCGTGTTGCTGCCCAAAATGTTCTAAAAAGCTCTTGATGGTGCTGCTCTTCATGCGATTTTTATGAGAATGTAAGGAGAAGACATGCATTTTAATTAGCATGAGAAAAAGTGCAGATGCTATTTCACCCTACTTTTAATCCAGATGATTCTCATTAACTAAACAGTAGAAGAAAAGGCAAAGGCACCATATTGATTTTCAAAGTGGTTTTTTTTTCCTCCAGATAAATGTTGCTGGCGATGACAGATAGACTTCCCACGGATCCAGGCCTGGAGAAGGTTTTTTTCAATGAGCTGGGTGGCTGCCTTTGCCATAGATTGCTTCGTGCAGGCTATGAACCCTTGCGTGCTCTCCGGTTGCCGGGTCTAAGGGCTTATGTACGCGCTTCCCATACTCTGAAGAGGTCAACACAGGAACAGGTCTTGCCATTTCCTGTGAAAACACCAAAGTCGCCTTAGAAGAAAATCACAGAGAGAATACTAAACATGGCAGTTCTCTATTGCTAGATGTGCTGTGGCCAGGGGTAAAATAGCTGACAGAACTGTACAGCATCTGCTATATGGATGTGTATTTCTTTAGTGCCCTTACTCTTCTATCCCTGCCCTAGTTTTTACATTATTTTTATCTTAATAAACCATGAATGTGTCACTAGATGACAGGATGATAAGATATGGAGCTGTGGAGTGATAACTTTTTACACAAATACATACACACACATACACGTGATTACCATATGATTACTGGCAAACTAAATGCTAGAAAAGCACAGAATTTATTTTTATTTTTCTTGTCACTGAGTTGCATGATTCTTTTGAAAAATAGGAGAGGTTTGTGCCCCCTGTTACAGGAACACCTACCCTGCTTGCACAATTCAGTGAAAGCACAGCATGAAAAAAATCAAAGCCTAAGAAAAACCCTGAGCAACCACTAGCCCATGCAAGCTTTCCCTGAAGGAAATAAAGCATATACTACTTTATTTCTGCACAATGAAAGGTTTTACTAAAAATACTTGTAGCTGTAAGATTACAGAAATAACTGCTTTGCAATGATGGAAAGTGGACTTGATGAGAAACAACCTGACCAAGAAAAGATTTTAAGCTTGTTCTTAGTAAGCTGTGCTTTAAGTGCCTGTGCAATCACTATCTGCAATCAGCAGTTCCTTCCTGTGTTACAGCAACAGGGAGCTATGGAGTCAGAAGGGAAAGACAGGATTTGTTTGTTTTTCTTTCCCTAGCCAAAGGTCTCAGATCTATGAGGCTGCTTGTGTGTTTGCACACTGACTAAAACAGTAAGCCTTGGTCTGCAATGTGTTTTTCTAGTTTTATAATATAATTAGTATCTAAAAGGCATATCAAAATGCAGATACCACACCATAGTTCAAGTGAGAGCACAAAAAAATTTGCCTGAGCAAATCAGAACTTATGTCCTGCAAGGATGCAGGTGGGAGCGCAGATTGGAGGGATCTCATAGCAGGGGCAGTCAGCTAAGAGACATTTCCAGCCTCATGGAAAGAACCTGAAGTTCTTGGAAAGATGCTGTGAACTACTTAAAACTAACTAACTAACTAACTAACTAACTAACTAACTAACTAACTAACTAACTAACTAACCCACCCAATAGAAAAGCTCATTTCAAAACAACCATTTACCCCCAGTTCTCCTGCCCACCTTACTCCATCCTATTAAAAGCTATTCAGTACAGCAACTTTTTAACTCCAGCAGAACGAAAATCAAGCCAAGAAGACTTGCAGGCAAAAGTAAGAGCATTTCCTCCTCTGCCCTAGTTGCAGATAAATGTTGAAAAATGAGAAACTAAAAAATCGCTGTACCATCAAGACTTTGCTAGAAATTCAGGGTTTACAGTGCTAATGACAAGCAGCAGTAATTCCAATAGTTTCTGTTCCTTTTAAATAAATAAGATTCAGTTTTTAGCATCCTTGGTATCACAGCGCTGACTGTGCATACTGGCATTTCATCTTTGTGGGTTTGGCATTCAGCGGGTTTCAGATTTTCCAACAGTTGGCTGGAAGCGTCCTGCTACCCGCCCTCGCAGTGTGTAATTCTAGCACTGTTAGTACTTGCAGTCAGCAATGGCAGCCCTGTGCACGCTCTCCACTGCAGTTACTCAGCTGCAAGCAGCTAAACTGAGTACCTGTCACTGTATTCTTGAATTCTGTGAATGCACCCAGGCTATCTGCAGGGAATGAGGGGCTTACTTGCAGTGCTTTGCTTTTTTCCACTTCAAGTAAAGTAGTGTCCTGTGGTGGGTTCAGTCTGTCTGCTTTCATTGTCGTACTAAAAACATGTCAATTGTGGTATTTTTATTTATTATATTTTATAATTTAGTTATTAGTATATAAAGCCTGAGAGGCCCACTGTGATGATTAAAGAGAAAGTGAGTAAGTGACCTGCACTGGTTGCATCCAGTGTTGGGTGTCATCACATGCAGGAGGATTACGTTGTAGTATTAAACAACTGTGGGTCTGATGTGTCTCCATGCTAATTAAAGGGCTGGATTAAGGGACACCTGTTTGCACAGTCCCTTGTGTGCACTGCCCAGCAGAGCTGGTATGAATTCTGGCCCATACAAGTTTGCTCTAGGAAGAAAACTAATAGGAAAGTGAGTTTTGTTGATATAAGAATTCAGTAAAAAGCCATAACTTTATATTGATGAACTTTCTACATAGATTTCCCAGTTGAAGGTTGGGCTTAGTACTAGGGGAGGGAGGTTGTCTTTTTTTTAATTAAAATAAAAAGTTTAATTTCTACTTGGAGTAGTCCGTTACATACACGCACAGATTTGCAGTTGAGTTATTAGGCATGAGCAGGTGATGCTAATGGGCACTCCTGGGCTTCCTTTGGGAGCATCTAATACATCCTGCACTGTCTGATAGAGTTGAAAGAAGGGCATTATGGCTACACACTTGCACTGAAATGTCTGGCATATATATGCCATGGCATATGTATGCCCATGAGACGAATCACAAGCAGTAGGCTTTGTCAGAAAAAAATAATTTTATTGCACAGAATAATTAGAGTAATTTGAACTCTTCCTTCTTCCTTCTCTATAATATATAACCATCAAAGTGGGCAGTCATCCCTAGCTTACCATCACTTATACATCCCATGAACTCATTGGGATTTTGGGGTCTTTAGTACACAGACGTTACCCTTCATTTGGTTTTTGGCAGCCTCTGCCTCTATGTGCAGTTATGTGTTTGTATGTATAAATATAATTATAAACACAGACACTTATATATATGTGTGTGTGTGCGTGTGTATTATTCAGATGCTGCATGCAAAAATACATACACATACATTTATGGATATATATTACAGTATTTCTGTTTCCAAGGGAGTATTTACCTATCAGGCTGCACATCAAACCCAGATTCTGCTGGCTTCAAATACTTGCCATCCTTTCCCAGGTGTGTTCTGACTGACCACACCTTTGCACTAGCTCCCTATGAATTTCCTTCCTGCAGGGCAATCTGGTGTAGGTTTTCCTAACAAACTCAACACCTTCAGAGACTTGGGCTTTCAGAGCAAATGCTGGCGTAGAGGGTGGGTGTCAGAGGACAGCAGTGAAGTCAATGGCTTCTGAATCCAGTCCTCTCAGGGAGAAGAGTTTTTAAGCATCACAGAAATAACTGCAGAACCACCTGAAGTACAACTCTTGAGGGGCACAGATGGTTCAGAGTACACCCTGCACTCAGCAAGAGAGGATTTGCCTCTTCCCCCTAGCTTTAACTTCCGTATGTCTTGTCACCTGGAAATCTTCAGGATATAAAAGTGCAAGAGCTAATTAGGGTGTCCTCATGAGATAAAACTTCCACCAAAACCTGCAGGCTGAGCACAATGATGTTCTCCTTCTAATTCCTTTCTTACCATATGGGCTACATTTAATGGGTAAAACCATGCCTGTAGCCTCCAGTCATGTCAAAAAGTATAAAACACCTTAAACAAATATAATTATGAATTTATCAAAGGGTTACCTCCTCATGAATTTTAAGGCCACGACCCTTTGCGTGTTTTCTGTCACATCGTGAAAGATATTGGTCGTAACCGTCTGGTGCTCCAAAAATGGCATCATGGGTGAAAAAATCTCCTGTCTTGAGAAAATGGGGAAAAAATAGCTAATTCACAAAATTGCTCTACTTTACAGATTACTGAATACCTGTAGTCAAATAATACCTAAATAGTGAATATATTGCATTAGATGATGAGAACAGTAATATTACTGACCTCATTAGGAAGTTTGGGCCAGTCCTTTTGAATAGTTAGTAAAATTACCTAATGACACATGGTATCATTTATTAAGTTTGTTCAGCTCTAAAATTTCCCTTGTAGCAATTGACTTCATTTTTCCTCTCTTGTAATCTGTTGTAATTTTGGAAATTTAACTGATCTGTTTTAATTTTCTGCACTTAGTATTCTCTTTCCTAAATTTGTGTACCTGTCAAATGATCTGGCACAATGATCTAAAAGCAAAACAGGAACTTCAAAAAGACAAAGGTACCCTGCACTGTAAACATAATTTAATTTCTGATTAGAGCAGAATTGAGAAACACGCCACAGTGTTAATTCTGTGATCCAGTGGTATGCATGACACACATACGTCAGGCATGAAAATAAGGCACACCCCAAGCCATAATATTGTTGTTCAACTGTTGATTTAGTTTGCATCCAAATAAGCAACATAAAAGATCTGCTCTTCTAATAGAGGCGTTTGTGAAATCTAATCAAGAAGCTCTCATAAATGGAATCAAAGCAATTTCAAAACTAAAAAAACTTTTCAAAGAAAAAAAACAAAAGCAAAATCCCCTACTGAAATATGCTGCCAGTTGTTACTGAACTTCATTAAAAGGTCCATATTGTGTTAAACATGTCAATCATTGTTGGCTTTGTGCATGGCTGACTAAAAAAATGGTGCGTTTTGTTGGCTTTTTTTCTCCTCTAATTTTACAGTGTGTCCAATTTAACCTTTGAAAATCTGATGTACTTTGAGTCTTTCAAATTACAGTGGCATTCTCTAAATGGAGTCAAGTCATGACAGGTTGGGAAAATTATAATGATTCCATTAAAAGGAAACCATAGTTAAGAGCAGTAGTGAAGACACTGCTGTAATTTCAGGCTTTATTTGTAAAGGTATCTCCAACACTTGGTTCTGCCAAGAGGAGAGATTATTTTGTGTTTAACCTACTTATCCCTTCACTTCTCAGAAACCATCAAGCTTCAGATGGTTTCAGGCACGTTCAAGAGCACCCCGCACGATTTGTCATCTCCATGGTTATGTCTGTGCTTCCTTGCTTCTCCTTTCCTCCCCACACTACCAGTTTCATTCAGTGGGCATTTAATTTGTATTCATGACCAGAAATGTTATTTGCTTTTTGCTGGTATTCCTGTGGCATTATTTGTTACTCGTTTCAGAGTAAGAGTATCATTTGTTGCTCATGTCAGAGCAGATAATTCATCCTTTCTGGAACTCACAGATAGTCAGCCAGCCAGCCTGTTATGTCAAGAACTAGCTTGTCCCAGATATCTGTTTAAGATTTTCTGCCAGATTTGTAGAGACACCACTTCTTTGCTCAATACACTGATAACTTTCTGCTGCTGTTTCTCTTTGTTGTAAATGATAACTGGATTGGCCTGAGTGGTGGTGGTGGTGGTGAGCTGTTTCTTAAACCATCAGAGCAAGTGAGTTACACAGAGCTGATGATAAACGTGCACTCAGGGTAGGCATCCTCTATGTACAGCTGCTAACGCTAAATGCTTTGCAAGCATTCATTAGTATTCCAGACAGACATAAAATAGGTAATAGCTTTCTCCACATCGCAGAAGAGGAAACACCAGGCACACTGGCTACGGTAATTTATGTAAAGCAATCCAGGGAGCAACTGTCAGCCAAGGGATTAAAAGGCAGGAATTTCTGGCTTCTGGCCATGCAAAGAGCCTATCTTCTCCCTACTTCTCTCTGCTTCAGTCTCTGATACACGGTTGGTTTTAGGTATTTAGGCTGCAAAAAGCAATGAGACTCCTTTTGCTCTATAAATAAAAATATTCAAATTATCTAATTCCTAAATTGTGCAGAAGAGTGGGTTGAATCTGCTTCCTCCCCTGTGGCCAAGGCCTGGGCTGAGAGGAAACCTATTAAACAGCTGTTATCACTTTTTGTTTCCATGCCACTGGAGCAGCACTTTTCACAAAACACAGGCTGATATGAGTGTGAAAGCAGACTATATTGTAAGGAAAAGCTCTACCATATGGCTGCTACTTCTGTGCACACTGATGAGCTCCACCAGCCCCAAGAGCACCATGCCAGCCCTCTGACCTGCCCTTACTCTTGTTGTGCTCTCCCCACTGTTCTGTGAAGCATGGCACCAACTCTGCCTGCTCACATTTGGGTCAGATCACCTTGCCAACGTAATGCTGGAATCAACACCAAAGAGTCTGATATTAGAAATCTACTCGTCTTTTTAGCAGGGCCACCTGGTCAATGCAGGAAATTTGCTGTTTGTTTCATGCCCAGCACAGTGCTCTGGTCTGTATCCTGCCCACATCCCAGGGACACAGGACCTGCAAACTCTCACAAACCACCAGTCAGTGTTGCCTGGTGCTTGTCACTTGGGTGAGGAGAAGATTCATGGGTTGTATTAATTGTTATAAATTGCCATAGCATTGCTATGTTACACTGACGTAATAGGCATTTCAGAACTTTTTCATACTTTTTTTTTTTTGAGAAAAAAGCCTGTTAACTTCATTGTCTTATATGACAATGTCTCATTCATAGAAAAGTTCACCACTCAGGAACTGTAGCTCAGCTGAGGCAGAAAGTGTAAGGTTGTTTTCATTTCTGATTTTAAATATGAGGAGAGAATGAGAAAAATAGTGTCATAATGCAGCAGAGTGAGGAGTGAGGCTCTCTGCCAGCACACTTGAATTACTACATGTTGAGTGGCAGTGCAGCACCTTCAGAAGCATTCGGTTATGGAGGCAAATGATGTTATTGTTCTGAGTAGCTCTATTGGTTTTATTGCAAAATTTATGCAATGCACATGGAAAATCTTTCTCTCATATGAAAATGGAGAAGTTTCTCATTAAAGGGTTCCCAAGAGTGTGTGTTACAACAAAATCCACTGGTGCTGCATCAAACCCTATTGACAGATGATGCCTTTCCTAGTGTTCCATGTAAAAATGCCTCACATTTCATTGATACCAAGTGGCCTGTTCATCCTCAATCCTTGGCAAACAATGTCTCTGCCTTCTATTGTTATCCAGTGAAAGACCTTACCCTCATTTGCCATCCACAAGTAGCAAACACACTTTGCACAGGCCTCTAATGTTGAAACCTGTTCTTTTGGCATTAGGTAGCCTAGTGATAAGAGATTTATGTGCTCCATTTCTGTATCAGAAAAAAATTCTTCCCAGTGAGTGTGGTGAGGCACTAGAACAGGTTGCCCAGAGAAGCTGGGGATGCCCCATCCCTGGAAGTGCTAAAGGCCAGGCTGGATGGGACTTTGATCAGCCTGGTCTAGTGGAAGGTATCTCTGCCCATGACAGGGGATGGAACTCTATGACCTTTAAGGTCCCTTCTAACCCAAACCATTCTATGATGCTACGACGATTTTTGGCACAGTCTGACTAGGTCCTTCATGAGGGCCGAGCCTTTACACCGACTCGGAGCAGAGGGTATACACCGCAAAGAGACCCACTGGGAAAGCTTATGCCTTCGCCCTGCCCTGCTCCTGGCCTGCCCCCGGCTCGCTCCCTTCACTCCCTCACCTTGTGCGGCCGGCTGAAATAGCTCAGCTCCGGAGGCCCTTCCCGTTTGGACGGGACGAAGCTGAAGGCGGAGAAGGAAGCGAGGGCAGGCCTTCTCCTCCCCGGCGCGTCGCCGAGCGCCTCCTGTACGGAGCGCGTCCCGGTGGTTCCCGGCGTGCGCGGCCCGGGGGCGGCCATGCTGCCCGGCCGCCGTTACCTGGCGGCGCACCCGGGGCCGGAACCGGCAGGTACCGGCAGGAACCGGCTGGAACCGGCCCCAGGCGCGGGCACGCGGGGCGTGCCGCAGAGCTCCGGCTAGCCTGAAGTGTGAATTCCAGGACACCCGATAGTGCAGTTTTAGTCTCAGTCTTGTGCAGCGGCTGCAGCTCCCTGGTCCTTTGTGTCCTCGGAAGCTGGGGAAGAAGGTTAGAGCAAAGCCTAGCCACTTTTTTGCTGTGGCAGCTTGCACTAGGCCCCAAATCTCCCTCTGAGTGGGAAAGTTGAATAAAACCACACCACAGCATGGAATTTCCACCAGAATAAGGAGCCAGTGTCTTGAGGAACTTGGGCTTCTCTGTTTGGACAGTAGCTCACATACTGGGGCACAGTCTTTCACACTCACCTTGAACTCTGTCAGGCTGGATGCTGTGACCACTTCCCTGGGGAGCCTGTTCCAGTGCCCAACCACCCTCTGGGTGAAGAACCTTTATATAATATCCAGCCTTAACCTCCCCTGACTCAGCTTCAGGCCATTCCCTCAGGTCCTGTCACCAGTTACCACAGATCAGTGCCTGCCCCTCCTCTTCCCCTCATGAGGAAGCTGTAACTGCAGTGAGGTCTGTCCTCAGTCTCCTCCAGGCTGGAAGGACCAAGTGACCTCAGTTGCTCCTCATATGACTTCTTCAGACCCTTCACCATATTTGTTGCCGTCCTCTGGATGCTCTCTAACAGTTTAATGTCCTCCTGCAATTGTGGCACCCAAACCTGCCCCCAGGACTCAAGATGAGGCTGCACCAGTGGAGACCAAAGCAGGACAATCCCCTCCCTTGCCTAGCTGCCGATACTGTTTCTGATGCTCCCCAGGACAGCCTTGGCTCTCCTGGCTGCCAGGGCACTGCTGGCTCATGTTCAACTTGCAGTCGACCAGGACCCCCAAGTCCCTTTCCACTGCACTGCTTTCCAGCATCTCATTCCCTGGGTTTTACGTACATCTAGGGTTGACCCATCCCAGGTGCAGAATCCAGCATAGGATGCATAGCCATTTCAGGCACTGCAGTTGGAAAATTCTCTCACATACTTTCTTGTGTTAGGAACACTGAAAATAAGTGTCTTCTGGGTATAAATCTCAGACTGACTAAAACAGCTCTGCCCTGACTCCTAGTTTTGATAGTCACCCTATGGTTATCCTGGTTTGATGCATGTATCTGGCTATGCCCATGCTGCTTCTTACTGTGGTCCTTGGGGATCTGTGAGTGGCTTGGTTTAGTTTACCTTTGTTTTCTGTAACCACAGTTGTAGAGCTTCTGTCCTGTAGGCACAGCATTACTATTATTATTGCTACCAGTATCTTTTGGTAAGCACTTTCACAATAGCAGTCTCCAAGGCATCTTGAATCTTACCAAACATTCAAAATTTATTTTAAATCCCCCAATTTTCAGAGTACTAGAAATCTTTGTAACAGATTTTTTCAGGCATCTTGGAGCCAGGCAATAATTCAGGCCTACAAAAGTCTCATCCCTGTTACGTAGCTGCCACTCTCCCTTCACAAATCCACTGAATAAAACAGAATCCTGCTTCTTTGCGAGTGTAGCATGGAGGCTTTATAATCTGCAGACTGGTGTGGGTGGTTTTTAAAATCATTTATGACAATTTCCATCTGCTTATCTAATAATGTCCCTCTGCCAATTAATAGCCTCTTCTTTCTGTAGCAGGGGCCAAATTAGCACAGTGTAAGCGAGCAGTGGAATTGAAAATCCCAACAGCTGCCTTTACATCAGCTTCCTAAGCAGAGACCTGCTTGTCACTGTGCAAGTGCTTTTCTGTAGTTTAGTCCGAGCACAGAAAGATAGCAAGCCCATATATAAAAAGCAGCTCAGCTGAAACTGCAGCTATAAATAGAGCCACAAGAAACTGTTCGCCAGAGATACCAACTAAGCTAGGCAAGAGCTCTGAAGTCAGATCTGAAGGATTTCTCACCAGTTTTCTTTCTACTTTTCTCATGTACCTCGTTTTTATTAACATTAAATTGAGGGAATTGAATTGAATTACAGTATCTATATGCAATACAATTGTCACAAATATTGCTGAGTGCTTGTTACAGATTTGCCATACCACCACCCCCCCCATTTGAAACAATTAAAAACGATGCTTTTCACTTAATTTTTCCTTCCCAATGAAGATATTACTCCTTTTAGAATTATTTGAAAGTTACAAAGGCTTTTCTTCCTGGTCACCTTGTGCAGACTCCCCAGAAAGAGGATATGAATGCCCGGGGGCAATGTTCCAGTTGCAACCAGACTTTATTAATATGCTCCTGTTAAGTACATGTTGATGTTATAAAATAGCATGGAAGGTCAGTCTGTTTCCTTAGTAACTTCAATATGAACATGTGAACAATGGAGCAATTCTAGTTTATATGGTGAAAACGATGAATTCAAATACAGCTGAGCTGAGACCAAAGTGTTAAAAGTTTCTTTGAAATTGGTGTTTTAAGGATGAGAAGTTCAATTGCCTGCCCTTTTGGAGAGTAGCAATACACCCTCAGGTTCCACTGCGAAGGTGTCCAAGTTTTGAACATGTTGGTATGTACTTTTATAGCCATAATGTGTCTCAAAGGCAGGGTCACTGTTCTGAAATGTCAAACTGGTTTGCAGAATAACTCTGAAATAACTTCCTAAAAGGAATATGAAGCAAATAAGAGAGGCAGGGAGAGGGGACACAAAAGAGACAATGATAACAGGGGAAGAGAGACAGAATAGACACAAGAGAATAGGTGACATATAACTGGAAAGGGCATCAATGCACAGAAAAAAACAGTAGCTGTTTTCTTACTACAAGCTGAGGTACTTGTTTTAACCTTATGTCACTTAGAGCTGAGATGACAGCCTGCTGTCAAATTAAGGCTTTGCAAGCCCTGTCCTGTCCTAGCTCTTTGACTTCAACGTGTATCAGTTTGTCACATGGTCCTGACCTTCAGCTGAGCTATGAAGGAGAGACAGTGTTTGCCAAATATGTTCCATTCAATGGCCCTTGAAAAAGGCTGAAAAAAAATGTCAAAACCTGTCCCCTTTCTACCACCATAGCTTTGGTTCAAGCCAGTTGTTTCACAGAAGTGCTTGTTTCTTCTAGATCCTAATTACTGACTGAATGCCCACCTCAAACAGGAAGGCTCTTCAGGAGCATTGCATCCCTCCCACAGGAGACAGTTTTCCAAGAACTTCTCCCCTGTGAATCCTTCTCACAGGCTGCAGTTCTTCATGAATGCTTCAGCATGGGTCCCTTCCATGGGATGCAGTCCTTCTGGAACTGGCTGCACCAGTGCCGCTTCCCCATGGGGTCACAAATCCTGTCTGCAAACCTGCTACAGCACTGGCTCCTCTCTCCATGTGCCCACAGGTCCTGTCAGGAGCCTTCTCCAGCACAGGCTTTCCACGGGGTCACAGCCTTTTTGGGGCATCCACCTGGTCAACTGTGGGGTTGTCTGTGGGCAGCAGGTGAATCTCTGCTCCACCATGGACGTCCAAGGGCTGTGGGGACACAGCTGCCTGACGATGGTCTGCACCACAGGCTGCAGGGGAATCTCTGCTCCGCTGCCTGGAACATCTCCTCCTTGTCCTTCCTTGTATTTCCGGAGATGTTTCCTCTCTTCAGCTGCTGTTTCTGCTGCATATTTTATCTCATCTTAAATGTTATTCCAGAGCTGTTGTTGATGGGCTTAATTTGGCCAGTGTTGGGTTGATCTTGGAGTTGTCTGGCACTGGCTCTGTTGGACATGGGGGAAGTTTCTGGCAGCTTCTCACAGAGACCATCCCTGTAGCTCTGTCCCCCTCTCCTTGCTACCAAAACCTTGCCACACAACCCAGTATAGCTGACTGATACCTGCTCCAATTCAGATCAACATTCTGTTCAATAACTCTCTTAGTAAGTAAAGTAATACACATTTTTATACATGAGGTGACATGACTTTCATAAAAATTGCTATTTGTATTGCTTTTTTGGAATCAAACATGAAAAATTCTAGTCCAGGAATGTCAACCTTTTGAAATACTTCACATGCATTTTTTCCTGTCAAAACTGAGATTTTCATGAAGAGCATCTCAATGGCTACAAATAGATTTGAAAAATCCAAAATACTCCATCCAAAAAATGTCAAAGAATTCTTGACAGAATCTCTGTTTTAAACAGGGCATCCTATAACATAAAGGGGTTCATATCTTCATAGTTGCAAACATTAATAAAATGCCCTTATCTTGCATTTTGACATATCAAAAATTGCATTGACCTGAATAATTCCTGCCTCTAAATTTGAAAATGCTTAAAATTAATATGTAGCAAACTTTAGGGTAAACTAGTTTAGTTGATTTATATAGCACTTTTGATAAATCCACACAAATCTGAATTACTTCAAAGAACAAAAAATGATCTCTTAGTTACATATTTTATTTAAGGCACATATATCTCATTCTGCATTTTCTCCTCAGAATCACTCTGCTAATTTAGACAAAAAATGAAGAATAAAACAAAAAATCCCTAGACTTAAAATTGTTTGGGGCTCACCTGTAAAGTCTTGAAGGGTACTATATACACCTAGAATCTGCTATCTGAAAATTAAAAATTAGTCTATGTTCATATATAACCACAAGAAGGAAAATTATGTATTGAAGTACAAGATAATAACATCTTTTAACAATAATCTGCTATATAAAGCACTTTGACAACATAGCTTATTATTTGTCCTGATATGAGGTTCTAAAAACAAAGCAGGAAAGACTTGCAACAGCTCTTCCTTCACATTGCTTTAGAGACAAGCAGACTGAACTACCTGTGTCTCAGTGGAAAAAGGGAGGATTTGTAGATATTTTACAAAATGGAGGAAGCATATATGAATATAAGAAAATGAAAAATGCTTTTCACATGTCATAAAGAAGACACTAATGTTTCTCTTTAGAAACAGCAGCTAAAAGCATTAATTTACAGGTACACCAAACTATTTCCATAGTTTATAAAAACATCTGCAAGTCTAATCTCTCTTCATGTTCTTTGGTAGCCCTCCATAAATTGGAGCAAAGCACTGACTTGGAAAAAGAATTCCAGCAGGCTTACCAGGTGTTCCCCTTTGATTCTTTTTCCCAGACCACAGTGAATTACTCTTACATTGATCGTTTGGCTGCTGCCCTCAGTGTGAAATGCATTTGCATTGTACTTTTGAAGTCCCACTCTGCGGTTCCCCAACGAGCTGTGAACTATGTCACCAACATGGAAGTTGTAGAACTTGATGAGTCTTACTGTGATGTGGAATATATGGAGTGTCAAATACTGATTTACATCAATACCATAAAGTTTTTCAAGTTATGTGCTGATACATGAGTAGTGTTATATTCCACTTACTCAGGCCGAAATTGCTGCAGGAGGAGGAAATAAAGTTCTTTTCATAAATGCATCTAGACAGAGGAAAAATAAGCCAGTATAAACAGTAGATGTAAAATGCGTTGGAAGACAAGAGGTATTTATTAAACTCAAACAGCGTCTTAGCACTAGAAAGATGTAATACTCAGCAACTGAAGGCTAGAGAGGATGGTATACACCTTTCTTTGGGCAAAGATATGTGTGTATTTTGCCCATTTTCTTGTTCTTCAGCAGGATTTGGCTGCAAGAATCCAAATGCAATTACAAAATGAAAGAAGAATGCCAGTAAAATATGAGTGCTTTGACAATGGGCATTTTCAATGTGTCCTTGAAGGGCACATATATACCTTCCTTTATATTTCATTGGACTGGGCAGCTCCCCACCATTCAGATGTTTTAACATTTCATAGCTTACAGAAATAATATTGTTTAACTTTTATAAAAATCACAGAAACAAGGCTATGGAGTTAGGTACAAGGTTTGTTAATGATGTGCAAGAATACAAATGAAAGCAAAATCCTGAATGCACAGGTTATACTTGAAAGCTGCACATATATACAACAGTATAATAGAATCAACTTTACATAAGGGTTTTCATCCACAGTAAGAAATTATTGCATTGAGCTGTGGTAATACCACAGTGACTTTAAAGGCCCAGAGTACATTTAAAGTCTAAGAAGGAGATCAATAACTTATTTCAGTGTTCCTAGGACAAATTTATAGTAAGCGGTGAGGAGGGATTTAGGAGAAGTCTTAAGTGACAGAGCTAACTGACAGCTAGCCAATGACTGGGACATTGGTTTTGTGGCCATGTGAGCTATTTGGAAATTCTTCTATTCTACTGGAAAATATTTATCTTAAATTACTAATTAAAAGGAAGAAATCATAAAGACAACAAAAATATTTTTCATGAGATTTTATTAGACTGAGCACCTGTCTTGAAAATTACCATTTTAAAGTCTCCAGGACTGGATAAAAAATTACGTGTGTTATGTCGAACATAAGTGAAGTAACTTACATTTTGCTTTTAGACTTACTTAAGGGGATCAAAATTCAGATTGTCTGTTTTACAGCAAATTAGGCACTTTGAAATCTACTGTCATTCCAATTCAGTAGTGGGCAGATGGCTGCTGCGAGAAAACTGTGCCACATTCAGTGAGATTGGACTGATGCCATGTATTTGTGACCCACAGTATTTGTGAGAACTTCAAAAAGGATACCAGTGCTATACAAATGTATATGTATGTTTCATGAATGAGCAGTCTGAATATTTTTTACATTTCAATAACATGCCAGAGGTAACAGTGCATAAGTTGACTTCCATATTCATATAGTATCACTCAGAAAAAATCTTGCAATTGTATGCTATTTTGTAAATAGTATTTTCTTGTTAGGACGCTTTATGTAATAAAAGAATTGATTACAACAACGCAAAATTTAATTGTTACTCTCTGTGCTTCAAAGGAGCATAGATAGTAAAATTACCTACTTTTACTGTCTTTCACCTGGCTCATCTATGAAACTCTGCAAGTACGATACTTTTTAATTTGAAGAGATTTAAATTAATCTCAAATATCCACAAAATAGCATTTTACTCATACTCATAATGAGTATAAATGAGATTATTACTTTAAGTGATAAATGAGATTATTACTTTAAATATCCCACAAAATCCAGCATTGTGAAGGTTAAGTGAAAGGCATGCAAGGGCAAAAGAGGTTGTCAAAGTGCGAAACAAAACTTTTTCTTCTCTTGTACAGCTTCTCCTTGTTACTCTTTAAGCACTTCGGGCCAGTTGTTAAGTAGCAGCACTGCTACTGTTTTCAGTATTGTCCACTTTGTGTTTATGGATTTGAGGTCAGTCTTCTGTATCACCTAGGTAGTAAGTGACTGCAAAGTGTCTAGGATGCCACCCATGACTGAAGACAGTAGAGGTGCTTTAGTTTCTGAAAGGCAATAGCAAGTCTAGCAGATATTATTGACCAAGGCTGTTCAGATAGCTGGCCATAGCCTGCCTCAACATCTAGCTACTGAATAAAAAGCAATGGCCGCAGCAGAAAACACGCAGGTTTAGAGCGACAGAAGCCAAGGAAGGAAGCAAAACTAAGAGACAGCAACAGTAAGACAAAGTACATATAAACTTTTAATGAATTAACCTTACAAAAGACAATAGCTTCAAAACATTTGACACGCTTGTACAAAACTATTCCAGCATTGTTAGTTCTCTCTTCGGAAAGAATGCCAGCAAGCCACCCAACGTGTCCCTGGCTATGAGATGTAACTGGTGATCACATCCAAATCATGTGTGGACAGAGTAAACTTATTTACAATACTGTATACTTTAATACCAGATTAGTGGATGCTATCGGGGAGCGACTGTATTTTCCAGAAAACACCATGCATCAGAAAATAGTATGCACCCCTAGCTTTATTGCCTTTTTCCCCGCATTTGTCACTAACACTTCTCTTTAGTCCTTCCAGGATGCGTTACCTCCTTTTGATTCCTATTCCTTCTTTTCTTGTCTTTGAATAACAGTGCAAGTAGCAGTACAATCTTCCAGTCCTATCGCGTACATCACAACTGTCCTTGCACATAGAAATATCAAGGTGCAAAATGATGGCTCATGGGACTATTCTGCAGCCATATTAAAATAAGTGCCACATACCAGAAAATAGCACGCATGTTAAGGGCCAAAATGTAGTTAAAAAGTGCGTGATACTTTCCTGAAAATATGGTACTGATGACACGTACAAGCATCTTCAAGATGCCATGTTCCCTTGTGACAGGGATCTTGTCATTTCTGTATGTACAAAGTATGTCTTTAATTCTCCTTTTCCTTTAACATTTATTATTCCTCTGCAGGTGCTCATGTACCCCAGTGTTTGCAGGACGTTGTTTGTCTCCTCTGTAACCTGCAACAAACAATACAGTAATACAGCCAGTGTTGATACAAAGCAGAGCAGAATCTTCTTCCATTGTATGAAGATAATATAATGTTCTTTTCAGTTATAAGGGGTTTGCTGTAATGCTTATAAGGCCTTTGAGGGTCTCAAGTGAGGTTTGAACACCTGAGCTTTCAAGCAGTCTGTTGCTGGATGCCCATTCTAATCACTTACATCAAGTATCAAATCTGGTGTAACCATTTCTGTACCCAGGGTTGCCAGCAGAGAGCTCGTAGATAGCTAAATGGAACTAGGAACAATACCCTTTCTCAAATAGCAGTTTCCTCAATTTCAGGAGCTTATTTTCACTTGAGGTGTGAAGCTTCCCCATCTTTCTATAACTACGAAGGCTGTGTAAATGAAGTGATGGTAAGGTGATGGTTAGCATCACCTTTCAGAGCTGCTGTTGCCAGTTTCTCACATAACTGTTGGTGAACCAAACTCTAGGCCATTCTGCCATTTTAGGTGAAAGCCCACTAGCACAAAATCAAGACTTACCTGTATTTTGTCTAAGACACCAGTGCTGTCCATCCTGCTGGCCACATTTACTGTATTGCCCCATATATCATATTGTGGTTTTTGAGCTCCAATTACTCCAGCTATTACAGGTCCATGGTTTATACCTGGAAAACGTCAGAACTTAGCATTACCAATGAAGAGAAAGGCAAAGCTGGTGAAGCCCCTGGAGCATAAGTCCTATGAGGAGCCTCTGAGGGAGCTGGGGTTGCTTAGCCTTGAGAAAATGAGGCTCAGGGGAAACCTTATCACTCCCTACAGCTATTTAAAAGGAGGTTGTAGCCAGGTGGGAGTTGCTCTCTTCTCTCAGGCAAGCAGTGACAGGATGACAGTCTCAAGCAGTGGCAGGGGAGATTTGGATGATTATTAGGAGGAATTGCTTCACCTGAAGGGTGACTAGACATTGGAATGGGCTGCCCAGGGTGGAGTCACTGTCCCTGGAGGTATTTAAGAAAAGACTGGACGTGGCATTTGGTGCTGTAGTCTAGTTGACATGGAGGTGTTCAGTCACAGGTCAGACTTGACAATCTCAGAGGTCTTTTCCAACTTAACTGATTCAGTGATTCTGTGAAGATCCAGCAAACAAGGATACATCTGCATACAGCAAGTCAATGAACGCAGAATTTGGCCCTCGTTGAATAGTGAGTATGGCAGCAAACCATCATTCATCATGGTTTTATCAACCATTTACGGCAGGAGAATGTTAGTTATAAAAATGCCAAGTCAGTTTATCTAATCTTAGTTTTACAGCTCCCTCCCATCCTGAGTAATTTGCTATTTTCAGCCACTGGCATCCTAATAACCTGCTGCTGCCTTTATTATGTAGCATGAGAACCACACTGTGGGTTGAGCAGCAACTTCTGGGAAAACAGATATACAAGAATTTCTTTTAATTTCTACTTGTAGTGAAAACAGCCTCTCCTCTGTGCAATAGTTGATGGCCCAATCAAGTTACTTTTATAGCTTCTTTGCTTCTTAAATATAGAACAAAGTGATGCAAATGAGCTGAAAGGATTTGAAGCCTTCTTCTGAAGGCTGGATTGACCATAGAATAGTACTAAAGATCTGCAATATAAATATATGTATTTCAATAATTTGATTAAGCATGGAGTAGAACAGTATGGTAGAACAAGATAGTCCCTCATTAGACTCTGGGCATTTTTTATCTTGCAGTCAGTTTGTAACCTATGTTATGTCTTTAAAGGGAGTGAGTTGTACTCTACCAGTAGGGAAAGAAACTAAGAGGCAAAATCCAAAGTCCTATTGTTAACCAGTATCAAATGTACTATAATTGTAGCTGTACATATTGATGAGCAGGAAAGCCAAGTTATGCCTAGTGAGAAATAAACCCTGAACAAGTGAGTTATTTGTATTTCTAAATTTATCTCAATAAATCATAACTAATTCCTGTTAATTCCTTGACAGAAACCATCATTAGGGATATATCCATGCAGCAAAATGACAGTGTGATTGTAGGATGGAGAGGGATCTCAGAGCTGGCTCATTTGGTATGTAACATGGCAGCACAGGCTAGTAACCACAGTATCAGCCCACTTGGAAACCCTGAAAAATGTAACTGTAGAAGTTAAATTGGGAAAACATGCAAACACTACAAGACAACAAATGGAACCTGATACATATTTCTCTAAGTGCTTGGTGTTAAATGCACAAAGGGACTTGGGCCTTGCAACACTTAGTATTAACAAATGAGCCATGGATGGGTTTTTCTACTTCATGACATACAACTTGTAGAAAGCACTGGCAAACTGAGAGTGGAATCCACAAAACCCATCTGCTGGGTAGCCCAATCTGGCTAGCAGGGAATATTGAAGAGATGTGTGTTGCCATGGTCCAGAAACTGGGGCAGTGCAGTGGAACTTTCCTACAAAATACAGTCCCTACAGAAGGGACTTTTAATTTTTACCTCCTTCCTGAACCACGAAATGGGAAATGCCTCAGGGGCTCAGGAGTCACCTTCAGATCCCTCCTCCTTCGAGGAAACTTCTACCTATATACCTTAGGAATGTGTTCTGGCCACCCAGGCATTGTGGGATATGCTGCCCTGTGTCATTCCTGCTGGTGCGAGTCTTTTCTGCATGACACACATGAATGTTTGTTGGGGCAAGGCTGGAAGAGTAGTACTCTCACTACAGATAAATGCTCTATCAGAGAGTGATGTCATCTCTTTCTCTCATATCCAAAGCAATATTTAATTATTCCATGAAATGCAACATTGCTCAGCAGGAATAACAGAGAATATCTCATTCTGAAGTATCCTACAGCCTGGGCTCGTGGCCTAGCCTCACCCAAAACTAGGAACCAAATTAAGTTGCCTATAATACAGACAAATGTTCCAACTATGAAGTTATATGGAAAACAACATACCAGCCTCTCTTCTGAAAGAAAGCAATACCTGTGCAAAACCTGCTGCAAAAGCATATCTGAACTTGTCTCATAAATCAAGCACCTCAACTTGCAGAAAGGGAGGAATGCCTAAAATGTCATCTAGATGCTCACCTCCCTTACCTGACAAGATCAGAGCAGTGTATACCTTCTAAGTCACACTAGCATTTTGGGCACTCACAGAAAATTATGAAAGCTGTGACCTCTAATGAGTTGCAAAAATTTCAGAGTTAGATGCTGGCCAAGGGAGGCTTTTACAAAGGGCAGTTTGGGTGCAAGTCTTTACAGCGGTGACTAGGTCAGAAGTAGTTGTTAAAATGTTTCAGTGGCTATAATTAGTATGGGTATCAGAGGCTTTCATCATCCAGTGGTGGGAAGTGGAGAAGAAGTGCAGTGAAAATGAAGAGCTCAATGGTGCCTGTATTGGATTATGGTGGCACAAATACAACTTTGGGGCCTGTGTTTCTTTTAGAGTTAAAACATTCTTTCATTTCATGAAGCAAAGGAGTCTGAGTTCTCTGTAATCTTTAGCAAGAACTGTAAAAATCCAGAGTGAGTGTTTTGTTTTGCTTCATGGTCCCCACTTAAAAGGACTCAGCACTGCTTTAAGCAATTTGCAAATGTAGCCCTGGCATCCAGCAGCTCTCTGTTTGTACTGAAGCTGCTGATATAAATGTGTTTGCAAGTATGCGCCATGTCAGCTAAGGCAAGAACCATCAAGTTCTGTATCACTCTGAGAAGGAAGCATGCTTCTGATTTGCTTTGTCATTTTTAGCTCTAGCAAGGAATACAAAACATACTGGCAAAGGAGTGCGGTAAGAAGCCCCTGTTTCGAAGTCAGAAGACAGCAAGTTTTGCCAGTGGGTGGCACTGTGAAATAGACTTGAGAGGAGTAGCCGAAAGGAAAAAACAAGCGGCACAGCAAGAAAAAGACAAGACAGGAGAATAACTGTTGGAAATCAAATACTTCTGACACGTTTACAGAATTTATGGGTTTTCAATATTTGTTTACTGTTTTCATTTCACACTTTCCACGTTACATATTGCATTGTGAAACTGCTGTGTACTGCTATCAGGAAATAAACATTTTGGAACATATGGTTCTTGACCGGCTTTGAATTCATTTATTTCATCATTCTTTCTACTGCTTACTGCAACTGTCTATTTCTTTTTAAAAATACCAGGATGCACAAGAAGAAGCAATTAGAAACTGAAACATAAGGGATACCTCTTTCCAAGATAAATAACTAGTCATCTTTGCTCTTATCTGAATAACAAAACAAATACTTTCCCTTGTCTAACACTGCAAAAGAAAGAGTGCATTTTTGTGTGCTTGCTTGAATTTAAAATAAATTCAAATAAAATATTTCAAACTCCAGCCTCACTGTCCCCTTATAGCTCTTGTCCTCTGAAAAACCATTAGAATAGTTTTGCAAAGCCCAGTCTAGAGTATTCTTGTGTATTCTTTTGGTATTTGTAAACTTCCAAAAATGTATGTCTTATAACCTCTACAATAATTTTTACAGAGTTATCATAAAACCATTCAGAGCCACATGAACACATTTTTTTCAACCATTCTTTAAATAGGAATACTACCCCCTTTTCCAAGTCTAGCCTAGAAACACTCTAGGGGCTGATGGGCCATACCATGTAGGCTGCTTTTAAACAAGTTGAGGATGGTGCTGCTTACTATCACTCCCTTTTGGTCAGTTCTACTGCTACTTTAATCAGCTGGTACTTCACACCAAATTCTCCCCCTTGCCCATGATACTCTCCTAAGAATCCTGTGATACTCACCTACTCGTAACTTGAAGTCATTGAATGAATGCTTGTTTATGACATCCAGTTTTGCCACCAAGGCAAATGCAAACTCCACCATGGTTCCTATGTGCATATACTGTCGTTCAGGTTCCTGAATTCAAAAGACAAACAGTGTGAAATTGTTCTTGTGAGCCTTGGCTGCTGTGAAAATACAATCAAAATACACTGAACACTTGAAGACGCTTAAGCCCTTAGGGATGTCCTAGTGTCAGCAGGCAGATGTGGAGAAGTAATGTAGAAGGTGGTACCCTGTCCAGCATCAGTTAGATCAAACAATGGCCGAGAGACAGGATGCATTTCACTTGTGTACGACCAGGCAGTCCAGAGGTGATAGATCCAAACCATCCCTAATCTAACATTTTCTTTGTCTGGTGACTGATTAGCTGCTGTCTAATCCCAGAGGCACTCAATATCTATATGTGCCTAGAATTAGTTAATTTATTTTGTATAAGTGTCTGCCTCTATTGTATTCCCTTTCATAATAAATAATGCTTATGGGCAGCCCCACAGAGATTCTTCTCTCTCATTGTTGCAAAACTCAGCATCCTTATAAAATGCTTAAGATCCAGTGAAATTCACAATTTTAAGAATTCTTCCACTGATATCAACTTGCAAGATAAGCAAGTACCTCTGAGAACATTTAAGAGACCTGAAAATGACTAAAACACAAGAAGAGGGCAACCCCACTCTGCCCTTTGATTTACGGAGCTTACACCACTTATCAAGGCTGTAGACTTAATCTCTCCTCATACATAACAAAGTAACCTGATTTTAAGTACTGTTTTGAGTCCTTTCAGGCTGAGGAGAAAATTGATTTTTGTGTCCCACAGCCCAAGGTAGGATCCTGACAAGTGAATGATTTCATAAGACATGGATTTTTGATCTCTATGAGAAATTACTGAATCTTCCCTACTCCTTGAGATAAAGAGACAGAAGAGATGGACAGATGACAACTTCAGAGATGATTCATGGAGTGCGTGCATCAGCCTAGGGTGGGACAGTAGTGGTGCTTGTTGGAGCAGCTGTTTAGATAAATGAAGCCTGTTTCCTTTGGAGTTCACTCCTAGCTAAAACAGATGGTCCTGTTCAGACCCCATTCTTAGGCACTTCGTCTTCCTTGGATGCTTGTTTTAAGCTGGGGGTGGTTCCCAGCAGTATGTCTAGCAGTCAGTCACTGCCATACTAGGTACTGCAGGATCTATGCATCTTTGGGAATATGGAATGAAGGCTGCTGAGTTTGGGTGGATTTCTTTTGTGAATGTGAACTAAATCACCAAAGGAATGCTAAACTGTGGACCTCCTGATTGTGTAAATAAATCAAATGATAAATTTCTTCCTCTGCATACACTAGTTTTAGTTGTGATTGAGAGCTCTCTATGTCTTCACATCTTCAGTCTGCAGTTCTGCATTTTCTTCATCCCCTTCACCTCTCTGTATTAAATGTCAGAGCGAATTTAAAATAATTCTTTGTCCTCAGGATCCTTAGGGCCTATAGTTCATGTGGTAATTGCTTGTGTTTAGAAGGAACATGAGTTTGGCAAGAACACATTAATCCTTAGCAGAGACTGTGTTGATTCTTAGTTGCTGTGTCTCTGTCGCTAACCTAAAGTACTCTAAATATCATGGCAAAAGCAGTGTTTTTGAATAAGTTATGAATTGCTTCTCTGAACTGGATTTCTACTGATTGCAGTTCCTAATCCTACCACGTTAAGTAAACTAGAAACAAAAGAACATACTCTCAATGCTGAGTCTGAGGGTTCATATAGCTAGTAAGGCAAATCATCCCTCCCAGCTCAGAATGGAAAACATTAATTCTTCCAATCTTTTGTATGCTCTGTAAATTTAGTCCTGATGCAGCACATAGGAATAAAATGCTGTACTGTATTTAGAGTGGAAGGCCTGTTTTATCAAATACAGAGGTGGAATTTTCAAACAGCAATATGAAGAAAAATTCAGAGACTACTGAAGTATATACTTGTCCAGTACAATGCAATCTATGCTAATAAGATAAAAACTAGGCCACATTATTATACATAACCTGCAGCTTAATGAACAAAATTTTAGCCTTCATTTCAATATGCATTTTATTAAACAGAAACATTTTCCTGTACCTGACACTGTTCTTGGTTGGGTGTAGCACTCAGTCCTGTTGCTGCCATGTAAGTGCTTCCAATGGTCTTTATCTTTTCAACTCCACTGAACTTTGGCTTTGACAGTAACTGTAAAACAAGGACAGTCTTTCATTATTCAGATCAGCAGCCCTGTTACTCTAATCAGAGAATCAAGTCTTAGAACAGTTTCTGTATGGACCTCAAATGGCTTCACATATTCAGGATGAAAGACTTAAGGATGGATAAAACAATGGTTACAGAACTCCAAGAAAAGGGAATTTCTGTCTTCTAAAATACCTTTTTACTATAAAAGGGATGAAATTTATAGTAGTGAGAATAAATTCCATATTATTTTACATACAGCTTTTAAAAGTCAGTAGACTTTGCACTCATGTGATATTGGAACTAGATCACCATGCCAGCCAACAGTTAAGCTTTAGGCAGCTTTCTGAAAGTAAGTATCTATTCCGTGCCAGTGGAATAGTCCATGTCAATGGGACTAAATCCAAAGATTTTAGTTCATATATCCCAATTTGTTTTGAACATTGGACACCCAATGCTTTCCAAATGGGTTTGCTGCTATAATACCCTCTATAGCTGCAGATCCACAAATCCAGACTGTACTCTCTGGGCCCTGACACAATTGTAATACCTTTTTCTGGTATCTTCATCACTAATAACTTCCCTATAGAGAAGTACTGTTCTCAGTGAGGTGTCTGTAGATGCCTTTTTCCAATCCATCTCTAGTCATACTCTCTACTTGCTTCTGACTTCAGAGAATGGAACATTAAAACTTTTACAATCCTTTTATTTGCTTGTGTATCAAATGATCAGTGCAGATCAGGCATAACACAAAGTTATACCTGACTTTAGACATTTGTATTTAGAACTTGTGGTTAATACGTGGCATGTAATATAACTGCCCCAAGAGCTGCAGCTAAAGGGCAAAACAAACAAACAAAAAAAATACACATAGGATTCTCATTATAGCAAATCAAAAACAATTGAATATGATGTCAGATCAATATCCCATATAAATCTCTTTTTCCTTTAACAGTCCCTGTAAGTATTTTCTGACAGCTCTTCCACTCTCCCCTTCAAGTATGTTTTCTGACTGTTGTATATCATGACTTAGAAAGATTGAAACCATATGTCAATCACTGCTGTAGGTACATACATCATCAAAGTCCGCAATGATCTCATTTAGCAGCCTGAGACATTCCAACCCTTCCTTATTTACATCAGATTCTGTGTAAAATTCCTTGAAATCCGGAACAGAGGCAAACATGACACAGACACAGTCATATGATTGGTGATATAGATCCTGTCCAAAAGAAAACATAAAAAAGAAAAAAATTGATCATACCCAGCTGTAAATAAGTTTCCTTATTAACATGCAGTGTCCAGGATCTAAAAACAGAAGTGATGCAGTAGTTGGAATACCTTAAGATGGAGGTTGGATGTTTTTTGCACTTAGTTGCATTTATTAATTTTAAAAAATGTTCATAAAAAAGACTTAACATATAAAGCTGAAAATATTGTAATGATTTTTTTTTTTCTGCCTGAACATTGACTCCGTGAAAAAAAAATGTTCACTAATTTATTAGATAGGGACCATCTCTGAGATTTCTTATGAAGAGAATTTAGTCTGGCTTGCATGGCCATACTAAATGTATTTTGTAAAACACTGTCCAATTTATTCTTAGCTGTTTGTTATTGTACTAACTAAAAAACTGAACCAAAATCACAAACTCAATGTACTACACATGCATAATGCAATATGAGCCTGATTGATAATTTCCAACCTAAAATGACAATATGCCTAAGAGGACAAAATAATTATCCTTTTTTTTTGCATAACAAGGAGCTGAGGCAAAAAGAAAGAAGTCACCTGAACTGAAACTTACTTATGGCAGAGTCTGCACTGCCTTCTGTGACCACTGAAATGAGAGCATCTCTACTCCCCAGAAAGATTCTGATGCTAAAAGTGACCACCTCTCACTATCCCCTTTAGATTTCTCTCCACTGTCCTTGAATGATAGACTCTCTTCTTTCAGGCAAATTCACATCCCCCCAAAAAAGACAGACAGAAAGAAAATTTATTAAACTAATATTTACTTAAAAAAGAAATAATATCTATACACAAAGGTAGACACAGCCATAAAAGAGGCTATTATCTACTTTAATGTAAAACTACCTTCAAGTTGTTATTTGAGTAAAAAGGGATTTCAGTACCCACATGAAAAGGATTTATTCTGTGAGTTCAAGAGGCATAAGATATTATTTCCCTTTTAACTTAGCAAAGCTTGGGTTTTGCAATTTGACAGTCAGTGTGTCCTTTTGGAAGAATGTGGTGTGCCTGTACACAGATGTGCACAGACGTAGTGGATCTTTACTGCTGATGTATAACTAAAAAATAACAGAACTATGGGAAAACTGCTGACTGTTTCATCCCATCACAAGTGTGAGGGAAGTTTCTGAGCAAATATGAAGATAATGATGGACAGGGAGGAACACGAGCAGCTGGAGGAGATAAATTATTTATTACTAGATTTTTGTTCCTCCTGTATTTCCTAAGGATTCTATGCCCATAGCATCGCAGAAGCTCCACCACGACTGTGTGCTATAGGGATGGAATATATTATTGCGATTCACCGCTCAAGCTGTTGTTCTCTTGTTGCACCCTGATTAAAACCAGATTTATGAGACTCTGCTGTGGGAAACCCAAGCGTCAAGCCAGTAAGGAAATCTGGTCTGATTGTGAGTGTGTGGGGAGTCAAGCAGGGCACCCTGTTGGCTCACTAGAGCTTCCCACTGTGAAGGGGATTCGGTCCCAGTTCAGATGGTGCAGGTGTGACTGCCAGAGTGGCTTCTGGATGGTCAGATGGGAGTATTTCCTAAACAAGGTACAGAGGCTACATTCTGTGGTTAACCCAGCTTTACTTCTATTTCCTCAGGTCACCTTCCTTGTAACTTCATTTCAATTATAGCAACCCATTTGTCCTTCTTCCTATCTAATACTGGGGCAATATCCATCCCCACTAATGCTCAATAATATAGCACCATCATGGAAACAACAACAAGAGGCACTATTTATAACCAAATGAGTAGTAATTGTGACTATCACAATTAATTTCAGAGAATTTTAAGGAGTTCTCCCCAGCTAGTTTATTTTGATCATAATAATAAAGGATGTTACAATTGAATGCCTTAATTTTCCTGAGAGTTCTTCTCTTGAAACAGTACTCTCCAAAATGTGTAGTCAGAAAATGAAATGCAATATTATTCTAGGAAGGAATAGATTTTCTTATTTTAACAAAAATAAAATCATCCTGTCCTTTGCATTCAATCCTTTTCTTTTTCATCTTTAATAACATCTGAAACTCTGCAAGTATGTTCCTTTTACTGTCTCCTCATCTCCAGTGTCTGAAGGTCTTCCTGGGATAGAGAAGGCATACCAGTCCAATTCTATCCCTTGGATGGGTATGATGGTCAGCTTCTCTGGGGCAGAATTTCTGCTCTAAGTAAGGTCCTAGCCCCATCCTGTAGCTAATAAAGCACGATTCCTCTTGCTCAGTTAGATGGGCTTACCAGTTAGCTTGCAGCACAAAAGCTCCCAAGCACTTTTAACTAATAGGGAATCTGAAGGATAAAAGCATTAAGGAGAAAGCTGCAAAAGCCAAGTGCAGATATATTTCATCCTGGCCCTGTCTCCTGCTTTTCATTTTAGATTTGAGCCTTTCTCTCAATTGGAAAATAACCTGTCTTGTATCCAGCACGCAGACTATAAGCAGAAACCCAGCTCTGGAGGTTCAGGTAAAGCAAACAAATCTTTATTATTTGCTCTGAAGGAACTTAGTTTTTGCTGTGTTAGCATTAGTCAGTGTATATCCTGTTATAAAAAGACCTTTGTTGGTCATTTGGAACTGCAGTCCCACTGCTCCCAGTTAGCATTCATCCACTCACTTTTTCCCTTTTCATTTCTTCTGCCTGCTTTTCAGCAGCACACTTTGTTTTCCCTTTTCTCCATACAGCTGCATGCATAAAATACTAAGGGAAGCAGTATTTTGAAATAGAATATTCATCCATTTTCTTAATCTCAGAATCTGTTTTAAACAGAAGAGAACACATGTAAAACTATACTAACTTGACACTGTTTGCAGCTAAGGAAAATGTGGACAAATTTCAATGTCATATCTGTTGACTTAGGTATCCACACAGAGAAAACAAAGGTCTAATCTTCCCTAACGTCTTTAGGTGTATCTATATAAACAACCTTGCTGACATTGAAACAAATCTATAGACGTGACAGATGCTTTTATTCCTGAATACTTTCAGAGATTTGAAAGGGCCTTCCTTTGAAAACTGTTGAAAGAGACAAAACAAGGAACAACTTGAGTTTGGGTTTGGTTTTTTTTAATGGATGTAATTAAAATCATGTCAAATTATTTTTACTTCACCTGACATGATGAGTTGGGGAGCTCAGCACATTACAATTTCTGTGCTTCATTAAATTAAATAAACTCATTCAAACCTAAGAATTTTGAGGGGTGACAAGACAAATCCAGTAGCCAATACAGAGGTAAGCAGATGGTGCTGCTCTGCTGGAGAGCTGAGGTGGAGTAACACATATTCAAGAAAACAATCTCCTGATGGTTTGCTGTGTTTAATGCCTTAACTGAGAACTGGAGCTGAGTCAACTTGGCTTCCAGCCAAAATCTTCACTGCATTCAAAGGAACCCCTCAGCAATTTTTGTTTGACATTAGCTACCAAATGAATATTTGCAGGGAATACTAAAGTATTGAAATGCAGTCTTGATTAGTACTGCTTAATGAAAATCACCATGAAAGGGGAAGACATCCTTTTCGGCTCAGGAGATCAAAAATGAATCCCTGAATCTGCCCTCTGCCCTCTTCTGTCAGTTTTGAAACAATTATTTGGCATGCACAAGTAATTCAGTTTTTTTCATTTAAGATCTCTATAGCTGCTACTCTCTCTAAATGGATTTATATATTTTTTTCTTTGTTATTACTGTAAAGAAATACTAGGAGCAGGTCTAATTTCCAGCAAAGTAAAGATGGATCTTTTGGGTGAATTTTCTGGTGCTTGGATTAGGTCCATTAAGCAGTGAGTAAACAGGTAATTCAGTGTTCAGAACATCTTTCCAGAATTAAAATAGCTACTCTTTCAGGGAAAAGGTTAATTTTCACTCCAATAAACAAGCTCTCCAGTGAACAGAAGAAAATTCAGAACCCGGCTGCAGCTCCACTCTGATCATGGAGGAAAAAGTATCTGAATCCATATAATTTAAAATTAAACTCATGTAGATTCAACCATTCTGTTCTTCCTCCTCCTCACCTATTTTTACCATCCTTCAATAGGCAAAGTGTATTGCCACTTAGGAAAATTTCAGCTTTTTATTTCAGGGTGTTATGATGCATTCAGTGCTGTAAAGCAAACCTTACAGGAAGGATAGGGGAAATGAAAGTGACTGTAAATTTATATTTTCACTGTAAGGACCTACTGTTCAAAACAGCATTAAATGGTATTTCCAGGGTACACTGCTTTCTTACAGAGTAGAGGATATACAGAGACAGCTGACCTCATTCTTCAGGTTTCTTGCCAAGAAGTGTTCAGCTACGTGGGCTGGCAGCACATTCTCCAGAAGCACCCGATTTAGGTTCTCCATGGTTTCAATCTCCTCCCGCTCTTTTTTGAACTTGTTCTTCCACAGGAAGTCTAACCTACAGTAATATTCATTCTGTTACAAGAGGACACAGAAGTAAAGAAACAATAGGCATCTTGTCCCGCTGGAGTACAGGTTTAAGAGACAAAATAAGCACAGCACACAACCCCTACAATGCTATTATTTGGCTACTCAAATATAATTCCAGGTCCCACAGAAGTCACACCCCAAGCATACACTTTGTGGCATACATTTTAACAAATCCAACAAAAAGGCCCCGGAGAGAATAAAAAAAGTTGCAAGGTGCCTTAAACAATGGAAGGATTATTTATCTGCTCTCAGACTTGAGTAGAAATTCATTCCAGAAATCAAACACTGTAATGGAAACAATGCATAGTTTTGCAACTTAATATTATTTTGTAAGTGCAGAATTTCACTTACAATAATGGGCATTTCAGGAAGACCCTGACTTTTACTGACTTGAACTTAAGCCATAAAACCAGCCTGGCAAAAAGAAAACAGCCTATTGATATAATATACATTCAGTATATCAAATCATGATCAGACTATCAAAAATGACCCACTCAGATGGGCCAACTCAGCTGAGTTTTGGTTTTGTTAGTTGCCCTTTTTTTTTTTTTTTAGTTGGTTGGTTGCATTTACAATTCTTTCTCTAATATTTTATCCCACTTTTCTATTTGTCCCAGAGTTTTCATAGTAGCTTTCTAGTAACTACAACAACAATACCTGGAACTATATGAAAATATGTAACATCCTTGGAGTATCAGTATGTTTTGAGATCCAATTTCACTAGAAAGGTGGTGAAAAATTAATAAAACTGCACTTTTGAGGAGCTCTCTCCACTTCATTTCAATATTGTCAGTGTATTGTCATAAATTCTATGGCATTATTTCCATGGTAGAGCCTCCTACGGCCTATCTCATTTAACCCAATAAAAGTCAAGAGCTATTTCAATGTAGTCTTCATGGTTTAACACTATCAGGCAATCTCAGTGAAGACTATGTTATTAACCAGGAGAATATGATTGCAATCTTATGATAGAAAAACTTAAAAGTGCTGGCTACTGTTATTAGCAGTCAGAAAGCATTGACATAAAAAATGAGAGTAGTCCTTCTGACTGGACAGTAGCTGTCACAGCTCAAAATAATTCATAGGTATTCTACTGAGATCACAGCCAAAGATAAGAGCAGAAAGTTGAAATTAGATGGTATTAAAATGATTTGGCAAGCTTTTAAAAGGCAATGAAAGAAAAAACTGATGAAGCAAATACTGTATCTGCCAAATTCTTGCAGGATGAAAAAATAGTAAGGGGAAAATGATTCCTCCACTTAAAATGCATAGAGAGAAATATACTCAGGTTTCCTTTGAATTGGTTGATAGGGGCCAGGCTCTATTTAAATATTTAATTACAAAACTGAAAGAGAACATCCATAACATGAAATCATTGTTAACATACTCTCTTTGTGCTGATACCTATACTACTAAGGACAGAATGCAGACCTCAAATGTACTGCAAAAGATATATTCTGGCTATTCTGACTCAAAAATGATATTCTTCTGAAAGCAAAAGGATTCTTGACACCTTAGAATGGGTCATGCTGCATCTCAGAAATCTGGACTTTGAATGTCAAATAAATAAACAAGCTGGATATTTTAAATAATTATATGTTACTAAAGGATATTTGCAAACTATAGGATATAAGCAAAAGAAGTGTGGGCAGAGACTTAAATACAGATGTACAGACAATCATAAAGGTACAGAGAATCTGAGAACAGATTCTGCAGGAATTTGGAAATAGGATTTTATTGTTGCCCTGTCAATGTGCCTGTATTAAATGGCAATTATTAGTCCTATAAAGCTTGAGGTCATGAATAGGGAATTTTTTCGGAACTGTGCACATGATGTAAAATATATGCAGTCACTTTTAAAAAATGTCTTCTTAATATATATGTTAGATTTATACATCCAAGAAATTAGATTAGTATAAATATAAATACACATAGATGGTAAATTCAAATGCCATCAACTGTATTCACGCAGAAAAAAATCCAGTAAAACCCTGATATGTCAAAATTCTTGGCATAAATTGACAAAAATAACATGGATGCCTACTGAAATTAGATATCCATGCATTGTACTAACTTTGTATCGAAAAGAAAAGGTGGTAGCTAAGTGAAGTTTTCAAAAAGATGTTTCTTCTTTAAAAGCTAGTATCAAACAGATAATTTATTTACTACCATACTATTTACTGAATTAAATTTACACTGCTCCAAAAAAGCGGACAGAGAACTCAGAGACCAGAAAAGAAAAGTCAGAACATATTCCACAATTTGCTTTGAAATTAGAAAAGTCAGCATATCGTATTTCAAAAAGAGAAAAGCAGTAGCTTACTAACTTACTTTGAATTGTGGTGGTGTTTTTTTGTTTGGTGTTTTGTTTGTTTGTTTGTTTGCATGATATGAAACTTTGGGTGGATATCCTGATCAGTCAAAACAGACAGAGTGTTAGAGAACTGACAAATGGTATGGATATGAGGCAAGTCTTTGGAAAAGAAACAGGAACAATAAAGCAAGGTACTTCATAAAAAAAAGTGAATGCTAAGGAAAAGAGCTATTTGGACATACTGGCTAAAGCTGATACAATTGGAAGAGTTGACATACTTTCTGTAAACATGCATCCATCTACTTTTTCTTTACAAAGAAGTAGATTGTCATGTGACTAGAAATGAAATTTGAAATTTACTTTCTGTAAACATGCATCCATCTTGTTCTTTACAAAGAAGTAGATTGTCATGTGACTAGAAATGAAATTTGAAATAAGTTTTCACTGAATTTTTTCATAGAGGCTCTTGAAGAGACTACTTTGTTCAAAAAGAGAAGGATTCCCTCACAAAATAAAACCTCACTGAAAAACAAAACAGAGACAACAAAGAAACAGTTTTTACAGCTCAGGGAAGCTGCCACAAGCACCTCAGCAGTAAAACTACCAACGAAATTCAGTATGGATAACTACAATATAATCAATCATGGAAAAGATATAGAGCCAGCCTACAGAGTAACGGGACACATTATTTTAGGTATTGTTGAGAAAGGAATTCACAGGCTATGTCAATACTGGGTTCAAAGCAGATCATAAGAATGATTTGGTGCTCAACAGTGTTTAAATGTGAGCACACTCTTTACACAGTCAAGCCCACACCAATCTGGATTCTCCTGGGAAGCATGGAAGAGTCGCCATTCTCAAGACATTGTCTGCCTGTCGCCAGCCCATTATCAAGTAACTCTGGGGATCTGCAGGCAGGGTGATATGAGTCACTTCGTCTCCGTGTCAGGAAATGGTTGCCGCCTGTGCTGGCAGGGCCATCAAGAAAAAACAGTTTTGCTTTTTCCACCTTGCTTTTGTCGGTTCACTCCCATTCTTCTGGCACAAGCATTGCTGTGGCCATGCCATAAATCTTGAAAATAGATCTGGCTCAAAACCAACCATTTCTGCAGAGTTAGTGTTTAATCCTGACCATTTCCCTATTTTGATCCACTATACATCTTCACAGTGAGCTGTGCCAGTATATGAGGAGACAAAAGGATAAGAATAAGCAGCTGAGGGAAGGTCTGCTTCCTCCAGCGGTGATGGTAGCTGTGCAGCTAAAAGAATTAAGTAGGCTCATAAACCATGTAATGATATACTAACTCTCCCTGTCTTCCCCACTGAGCCAGAGGCACTTATCGCCTGTCTCCCCCACTGAGCCAGAGGCACTTATCCCCTGTCTCTGCTTTTGATTCAAGAGAGGCATCTCTATGACCAGTGGTGAACATGTTCACAGAGCTAGGCTTGCAGGAAAGCATCCACCTTTTGTTTGGATTAACGTTTTGGTTACTCATCCTGGGGACAGAGGAGCACCAATGGCAGCAGAAGGGAAGTAGAAAGGCCACCATTTTCATTAGTAGCTATTATCTTTAGCATTTTTAAAATAGTCAGATATCAAAAGAAGAAAAAAAAAAGTATTATCTGCAAAAAATGCAATAACTAACAGAGAAATTACTTGTATATTACCCTCTGTGGAAGAAGGATGAGGAAGAATTTGACTGTTGACACTGCCAAGATGGCTCAACAGTATCCTGCAAGTGCCACTCAATGAAAGTAGAAAAGAGGAAGTTTAAAAACAGAAAGATGGACACTGTCACATGAATTTTTATCAAACTGTGAAATTCATTATCAGTTTTGGGAACTTCAGGAAGATAAAATGGGTAAAAAAGTGATTAGACAACAAAACAGAAAGTAAACCAGCCAATAGCTATTAAACACAGCCTCAGAAATACCAACTGGCAGAAAGTGGGAAGTATATGTCCCTGGAAACGTCACTCTGTGCAGGCTGATTTCCTCCCCTATTCTTTTACCAAGCATTTGCTACCCATCAATATCACCAACAGTAACTTAAAATGGCAGGTCTTATGCTGGGTATGTATTAAAACTAGTTCGTAAGGTTTTCCAGTAATATTTAGACTTTGCTTGAGAGTGTTTGAAAATGCAGGCGTTTTTCTCCTTCTTTAAGGGAGAATAAGTTAGCAGGAAAATTAAAGGCAAAAGACTGAAGACGTACAAATAAGTGCTATCACAAGGATCCTGGACCTAGAGCTCTGAAAATGAAGACTTTTTCCATTACACAATAATTTCTTAGTTGGTGTGTCAGAGAACACCTGTAACTGTGTGCAAAACAAACTTTCTTGTTGATGTGACTGAATGCACAAAGAAATATTTCCCTGTGAATAAGATATTCCTTCTCTCCTTTATTCTTGGTATTGCACCCTCTGCCTCCATTTAAAACTTGGGTTGACAGGGACTAAGGATTCTCCACTGATGCGATGAAGAACTTAGCCCTCTTTCTGAGGGAAAGTAGCTGTGCTCTAGACCCACTCTGTCACCACCATCAAATGAACAAGTTCTAATGTGCTGCTGGTGACAAGGCAGATGAAGGATGTTACTTCTAAATCAAGAAGGATGTTCCCCACTACAATAAATACTGCAGAAACTGCCAGATAATTTTTCGTGTAGTAAGCTGCAGGGCCTGCATGGCAATTTAAATGACAGTCATTACCTTTTGAGGAATTGTAATGTAAATGAATGATTTAAGGACAGTCTGGAATACTCCTTTCCAAGGCTGCAGTCTGTTGAAGGCTCAGGCTGTTCATGAGATCTCACATGGATTGTCTCTTCCATTTCAGAGCCCTGTCTTGTGCACTGCATTCTGGCACAATGGGCAGGAATTGCAGCTTTTACCCATGAATCCTGTACAGGCTTGAGGATTTAGAGAAAGAACTGCCCTGGCATCTTCCCTCAACTTGGTACAGGGTAAGACCACTGACATCACATTATTCTGGAAAAGCACAACTGGGTAATAAAAAGAGTAGTTTCCTGTTGGGTCACAGTTTTAGTGCAACCGTGGCCTCAGCGTGCGGTACGCGTCAGTGTGCATGCTACATTGTTTCTGTGTCTGCACCAAATTGTAATAACTGTGAAGAAAATAGCTTGCAATTAAGCAACCAGGGTGACAGCAGATGGATGCAGACAGATGGGAGCAAACTGGGAAGCTACGAGCCAGTATCGGTCAGAATGACAAGCAATAGTCGCAGTACTCTATCAGCATAACCTCAGTGATAGTTATTGGTGAGGTTTAAGGGCGTATTGGAAGGCAAGAAAGAAAATAGTTTTAGATGCTCCTGACACTCCTTTGCAAGGGTATGGAGAAGAGCAGGACGAAGGTGTTTCTTTGAGAAGGTGACAGGCTGCACGTGGCAGCTTCACTGGTGCAAGTGAAGAGAAGTGTGTGTCTTACCTGTCTACCCAGAACCAGTAATGTGATGAAGAATATGAACAAGGAAATTGAGCCCATTGTCTTCAGGTCCTTCAGTATTCCTGGCCTATGAAATAAAAACATAAGTAAAGCAGGCTGCTCAAAAGTTAAACCAATATTAGTTCAAGCACAAAAGTAAGACCACAATTTATATGTACTACTTTCTGGTATATAAACTAAAAACATTTCAATATGATATGCTATATTATTTGATGAAACATCATTATTTATATTATGTGGCTTTTAACACCTCTACTACATTCTCTGCAAATGCGCCTACATTTTGAAATCCAATAATACAATGAAGATTTAGGAAAAATAATATCCTTTTTTACTTGCAAATGGAGAGCATTTGTAGCTTATTCTATACAAGTAGAATAAAAATAGATCTTTAATGCAATAACACTATTTCAGTTGTGGAGAGCTTTACCATATCCAATGAATATGAAGAAACGGAAACTAAAGCACCTAACTCCCAAGATACCTTTTCACCTGAGAACTACAGGAGGCACAAACTAGATCTTGTACAGAGTGTATTAAAAACTCTGCTTTGGCAAAAGTCACTAACAGGGAAACAGTTCACGCTAGAACTCGCCTACTCATGCCACTGAAACAAGAACCTTGGTGAGAGATTTAGGAAGGAAAATACCAACAGACAGAGCTTGACGGACAAAATCAAAGCTGCCAGAAGCACAAGCTCAAACTGTCCTCTGGTTCTCCATACCATCACACACATACCCTTTCCATTAATAAAATGGAAACAAAGACTTGGGTATGTTCATTTAATCTTTAGATTTAAGTGCAAAGAAAACCTACACTTTTTTTCTTTTTCCAATTTTTCAATTAAGATCCCTTTCCATGATTGTTACAGCATAGCAAAAATGATATTGAAACTACACTAAATATCTGGAATTTCTGGTATGGCATATGCCATACACTTGGCCTACACAGAAAAGAATCACCTCTTTGTTTTGAAAATTACAAAGAAATTATACCTGTCCAAAAATTGTTTTACACAGCAATAACAGGAAATGGAGTCATAATTTTGGTCTTACATATTATCACCTGTAATAAAGATTTCAGTAATCTCACTAAGAACTTAAGATACAAATGCACAGGAACAGCAAAATAAAACAAATAAGATCCATACTGTTGGTCTACTATTTTTTTCAATTACTAAGACTTCATTTGCAAACATTTCAGACTATGTACTAGTTCTGGGGAAGTTTCTTTGTCTTGCAGAAAATATGCTCTAAAAGCCTCAATGATGTGCAGCCTGAGGCCTTAACAAACTTGATGATGACTTCTTTGTAATGTCCTTTATGACAAAAATGCAAATTAAACCATATCCTATTTCCTACAGTATGTGATTTAAATGCCTTGGTCAGACTTATTTTATTCTAATGCTCTGAGGTGTGACATTAAATCAAATATTAACTGCAGCAGGACAAAGATTTTACATTGTGACTCAGATTACATAGCCAAACACATATGTTCCATGACATAAGAACTACCATGGGTAGTATTTATCTTCAGAAAGACTGGAGTTAGCCACCTACCTTCTAAGAGGTGCCATTGCATACATAAATTTGCTGTAGTCATCCAGCATGGGCCCATGAGTGTGCAGAAGGATAACATTGTAGCCCACCAATGCAATCAACATTATTACCATTTTCAACTCATAATTTATCCTCAGGAAAACAGAACAGGAAATGAGCCCTAATATGCAGCTGTATATAAAATACTGGCAAAGAGAAATCAAATGGAAAAATATTTAGAATTTGGCTCTTGAGTAGGAAATCATGCATAATAAAATGCTCAGGCTACTTTAAAAACCAAATTATTGACTGACCACTGAAGTGTGCAATCTATCACAATCTGGGACACTATGCTTTATAGACAGCCAATAAAAATAAATTTATGCTCCCTAATTTTCACCCTTTGACACATTTGATTTACTCATCTGCATTTGTGGGATATCACTGCTGGTGTTGAAATCTAATGTAGGAGTCTGCTGCCAGCAGACTGACATAAGATTTATTCCTGTTCCACTGTAAAATTTTCATTCATGCTTGAATACCAGGGATTACCCTGTATGTCTTGCTAGCATTTGGGTCAAGGTCAAATGTCTAAAGGCCTGAAAATAATAATTTCATTGCCTAAATTTGCAGTTATAAAACTGATGCAATACACAGTTGTTATGAATATCATAGATAGGCAATTTTAAAAACTCTAGAAATGCCGGATAGGAAAAATACAAAGCTATTAACAGGGCTTATGCATAATATAAATATTAAAAAAATCCTTTTCGCAAATCCTGTGAAGCAATAGCCATATAAGAACACATAGAATTGCTAAAAAAAAAATATATATATATATATACAAAAAAGCCTTTTCTTTCCTATTTTATATATATCAACAAAAATACATATAGTTGAAGTTAAATTCCTGGAAAAAATATTTTCTCATGATAATTTCTGGAAATTGATTACAGCATCAAAATTAATGCTAAAACAGGAATTATCTCTAGAATCATTATCTTAGTCTTTAATATGCAACCACTTTGCCAGAAATGCTTCCTTAAAATTACAGTCCTGCACCTTGCAAGGAAGTTTCTTTTCTGAAACTACAAAGCATTCTATTTCTAGTCCTGCTATTTTCAGACTACTGTTGACTTGTTGATGGCAGCACTTTTGACAGAACCTGAATCACTGTATACTAATTTTGGAGGATCACTAAGAAGGATAATTTCCACAGCACCCATCAGACAGAATTTATCTGCCATCTCAGTCTTTGCTGCTACTGTAATTTGCTCAAAGATCTGGTTGAAATAGGAAATAGATAGAACTATCACCAAAAAAATAAAACTTCTCTGATAGCTGCATTTCAGAGGAGGTCACAATCCAAATTCAGTATTACATAAAAATAGCAGCATCCTTTTTTGAGTCAATAAGGCATCCTACTGTTGAAATCAGTTTTCCAAAAAGGAACAAGCAGAGGCAGTCTTGAATCCACAACTGGATACCGTTTGACAAAGACCCAGGAATTTTCAAGTGGAACAGTGTCTGACAGTGTTCCATAAGAATACAGAGAATAAATTGAAAATTTCAGACAAGGATGGATGAGTTAGAGAAGAGTGGCACAGCCTCACATTTAAGAATGCAGACCTTGCAGTGAAATGCAATATTTCAATAAGCAACAAGCAGATCTGGAGAGTCTGGCAATCCACAGAGCAGTGAAGCTGGGCAGGTGCAGGCCCTTGCTCTGCTTAGTGCATCCTCTGGCCACAGGATAACCTCAGCCAGCTCAGCCAACTGGTCACAACCCAGGAGCCTGCAGGCAGCTCCCACTTGGTACCAGTGTGATGCCACCTCTGTGGCCTTGGCTTTATCCAACAGCACAACAGCAAGTTCTAATGGATGTTCCTTTTGTCTGACAGCTGAAGCAGTGAATAGAAATGTCTCCTTTTAAGGAAATCCTCTAACAGCTCAAAAGAGGAAAATGCTGGGTAACCTCCCCACAGACAGAATCTGCACCTCAGCATTTGAGGAGGTGCAACTCTATCTATTCTCTTTTTTTTTTTTTTTTTCTTGTCCTAGCTAATAAAGGTACTTTAACCAATACCTTACAGAGTGTGAGTGTCTTTCTTACTGAGATCACAGGTCTGGTGCCTTGCACCAGGGCACTACACACATAAGATCCAGCCCAATGCATTTGGTCTCTTCTCTTAAAATTTGAGACATACAGTTCTGTGGGTATAAAGATCTTTACTGAAGTAAGAAGGAATCCTACTCCCGTATGTCTATAGAGAAAAGCTTGAGGACAAAGTAATTTTGTAAAAGAGTTTCCTAGTCAAATAAAATACATTCCAAAACTGCATCTTCTGGATGTCAGTATTATAACTTTTATTTATTTAACATGTGGAGGTGGCAGCACTGATACCAGATGGTATTTTGTCCCAGGAGCAGATATGCACATCAACTTCTATTACACAGAAACTACAGAAGCATCATAGCAAAACTAAACAAAACTAGACACAAGAATGTCACTATAATTTACTGAGAAATCTTTGCTAAGTCTTTTTAAAAAGTAAGTTATACTAATCAAAAAAGTTATTTTGGGGGATAGAGAATGAGGCAAATCAATTGCTTTGCTTCACAATGAACTTAATTCAACTGGGGCTAAAGTAATTCCCAAAGCTCTATGTACTCATTTTAGATGACATAGTCAATAGATGTCAGAATTACTGTCATAAATCATATAAAGTTTATCAACATGAATAAAGCTTAAAACTAACACACAGATTCAAAATAACAAATTTTTAATTTAAGGAAACAAACATTTGTCATCCTAAGTATTCACTATCTTAGAGAATGAAGAGAGACAAATTTTAATCCCAGAATAAAGAAAAAAATTAAAAGTGGCAACTCAAAAGGAATTTATAGCTTTTTCAAGCTAAAAGATATGCAGTGCCTGGGGATGAAAACAATGTGCATTTGAGAGATGTTTAAATTTTTAAAAATCTTTAACTAACTGTATTTTATTTATTTGTAATTGTATTTATTAATGTCAGAAGTAAAACTTTAACATAATTTTTTATGCCAATCTACCAAAGACAAATTTTCTTAGATGAAATAATTTGTTTTAATACTTTAAAAGCTATAAATCCTAAAACCAGGACAAACCATTTTGGTAATGGTCTCATTATTTCACCATACAGATGAAATAAACTCCCTTCTCCTCTCACTGCCACCAGCTTATTCACCCAAACCCAGCAGACCTATTTTGACACAATATATGGCTTGTTATTTTCAACTGCAGGTCTTCTATAATCCTTTTAAGAATCATTGCTTTCTAGGACACAGTTCCCACTTTTTTGCAGCAATGTCCTTCCGCCTCCTGCATGTGCCATTGTGCTTTTGTTCACACTGAGGCATCTCCTTCAGATCAGTTCAGGTCTCTTAAGCAGTTTATATAGTGGTACATGAGAATTTTATTTCCACCCCTCTCACACCATCTCTTTCCAAATATGTAATGACAGGAGTGTGACAATTTAACACTTGATGAAAATGGTGAATGTTTTCAGGTCGGCCACCTGAAAATATTCCTGCCATGGGAAACCTGCCTGCACACTAGCCTGGCTTTCAGTGCAAAGTCTGCTTTGCAGATGCTGTGCAATAACTTGGTATCCTGTAACGTGTTAGCACGGGCGACTTAAGCTTCCTTGTTATTATGCTGTTTCCTGCTTTTTTATCTGACATTCATTAAAATCTCTATTTTCAGAAGTACTAAGCTCATTTAACTTCCCACTTACTTCAAATGCAGCTGCAGCTGACTAAAAAAAAAAAAATTCAAGCTTTTACTGCAGTCTCAAAAATGGGTGGGTGTTTAACTTCAAGCAGATTTGGTAACAGTCAATTTAGTGTAATTGTAGTAAACAAACAAAGAAATGTGAAATGAACTTACCGGTAGGAAAAAACAGTTATTTTGTATACACCACCGTGTCTGATTACTTGAATTAGGAAAACTTGTGTTTGATGAATTAAGAACTGAGGGAAAAGTTATCACAGCATTATCCAGGAAAAACTGGGAAAAAAAATCAACATATAATCCATTAGCATGTCAGCTGTTTAAGGTCAAAACAGAAAATAGGAATGGAGAAGCAGAGAAAGCCTTGCATGTAACCATTTGACTTTGGTATTTCACTATTTTTTTTAATTTTAATTTGAAATAGGAAAAGGAAGATGACATACCCTGATTACTTGTACCTGCATTCTCAAACAAAAACAACTTTGCTAACCTTCATCTGACACTTTCCACTTGAATAACAGAAAAAAGGCTCTTTGTTATATTACTTTCATATATCAGAAGCTCACACACCCACAAGACAATGAAGAAATAAACTTACTATGAATAATTCCTAGATTTACCTCAACTGAATGTCCTATTTAAGCACAAGAAGAATTAAAGAAATAATAAGAAGTCTTTAGTGAAGTTGGTTTACACAGATGCAATAACATAACAATGCTGACATTAATATTGGGACTAATGTAATTGAAACTGAAAAGTGGATCCAGTTATCTCTTGAGTCATTAAATTCAGCCAGTAATCACACAGGAAACCATCATCATACAGATCCCTTGGTGCAGTGATCTAGTGCTTTCTTAACAATTTATATTTTGGTGACTACATTTATTCCAGTAATTTGAACCACAACATTTAAGCTGTTTGTGTATTTAATCACTATTCATGGTTAGTTCTCTTGTTTTTCTTCTTGTCATAATCTCATCCTTTAGCTTTCACATAGCTTCTTCCTCTCCCTATTAAAGTCTTAATTTTTAATGTAATCTCAGACTTCATTGTGCTCATCAATCTTTGTTTTTTCTTGTTCCTTCCCTGAAAACAAGCGCTCCATTCCCCTAATTAGTCTAGAAGTCACCCTCTGTACATATTTTTTGCAATTCAACCTTCTGGGTCACCAAAACTGCCAACACACTTCCCAGATTATCAGGGAGTCATGCAATAGCACTAATAGTAATTCTGCAGAAAATGTATTACCATATAGCCTAGAGTCACAGAACTTTTAGAGTTGGAAGGGACCTCTAGAGACCATCCAGTTCAACCCCCCTGCCGTGGCACAGTCACCTAGATCAGGTTACACGTAAACGTGTCCAGGTGGGTTTTGAATGGCTCCAGACAGGAAGAGTCTACAACCTCCCTGAGCAGCCTTTTCCACCCTCAATGTAAAGAAGTTCTTCTTCATTACTTGTGTTTTAGTTTATGGCCATTGCTCCTCATCCTGTCCCTGGGCACCACTGAAAAGAGCCTGGCACCATCCTCTTGACACCTGCCTTTGAGGTATTTATATGTATTGAATAAACTTAATATAAAAACTGAATTTATATATCTAGAACAATGCTCCTTTACTCACAGCTACAAAACCTTAATAGCTCACTGTACCTCATGCAGCTGGGGCTCAGATAGATCTTGATGTTACAGGAGTTTAACACATTCTGCATATGGACATCACCCCAGCTATTAACATCATGGTCAACAAATGTGAGGTAGCTTTCCTTCATTGGGACTCACGGAGGTAAATGCAGTTTATACTTAACATGGGTTAAAAGCAGTCACATGGATGGTTATTATGATTCAGCTGAATTGACATTAAACCCACATAATTAATTAAAATCTTGAACTCATCATTAATCCATCTGATGAGCTACCAACATGTATCAGAATTTCTTGTCACTAATCTGTCAGACCAACTACAATCTTGAGCTTTTTACTACTAAATTTCACCCTAGTTCTTTTACTCAAATCCACACCTGAATTCTTTTCTAAAATCCTAAGCCCTACCTCGCAGACACTGACTGTCACCTTAATTAGCAAATTTCATAGTCCCTGTTATACCCTAAATATGAAAGTCCACAAGTGGTTGACCAGATTAGAGCTCTACAGATCACCTCCCTCTTACATGCTGTTCTCTGCAGGTAGTCACTGTGTAAACCACCTCCAAATTCTTTCTCCATTTCTGTCTTTTAACTGCTGTTACAGAGAAAACCTGAACTGCTTTACTCAGAGCAACTAAGTGTGGGTCAAAATGGTTTATTGATTAACTAATGTTAGATCTGGTCAGTCGTAGTTCTGTATGGCCAGGTCTTGGAAACTTCCAAGGACAGAGACCCACAATCCCCCTTGGCAGCAGTCAGTGCTGTACATGCACAGTGACTTCTTTTATCTTTCTAAAGACTAACCAACCTCCCATGTCACCATGAGTGCCCTTTGATATGCTTTATAGCTCTGCTGAGGAGCGTCTGAAGCCATTCTCTCTCTAACTCCCCTGCAATAGAAGTCCAAGGTTGTGGATTTGCAAAGGTTATCAATATGCCATCTACTACCAAAACCAAGCTGGCACTCACCTGTGTTTATGCAGTTGCACTTTTGGCTTCTCTTGCTTTGCTAACATAACTGTGCATGTGAAACTACATATAATTAACCTGCCATCAGTGAACTACAAAGTCAAGATCAGGATCAGTATTAGAAATATAACAGATAAACCAGGAAAAAAACAGACCCTACAAAATGTTAATAAACACCTACAGATTTTGAAACATCCTTCTATAACTGATCCCAAAGAGCTCTAATGACGTGCACATGCAGAGTTACATACACATCTGCCTCTTCCCACAGGATGTGTGGGTGAAATGCACACACTTCCTCTTCTGGGAATGCAGGTTCCCCTAATGGCACAGGCTGTTGAAAGGAGATGCAGGTACTCTAGTTTTGTGTGCACCTGTGCAGCTCCCTGCAAGCTGTCAATGCACATGCTGGAGAGAGAGCCCTGTGAGTTCATGTGCAGGGACAAACCTGAGCAGTGGGTTTTCCCTGCTTGTCCCAGCCCGTGCTGCTGCCTGGCCATTTGCACGGCAGGCAACTCACAATATCTGACAGGCAGGCTGCTCTTGCTGGCTGAGGCAGAGGTGTGATGCCAGAGAGGTGACTTATGACAGTGTCATAATAGTGTTTTGACAGTCATCTGTTTGCACTCATAGCTCTCTGTCTCCTCTTACACATTTCCACATTGCCCAGAGAGGGTGTGGAGTCTCCCTCACTGGAGATACTCAAGAACCATCTGGACACAATCCTGTGCTCTGTGCTCTAGGATGACCCTGCTTGAGGAAGGAGGTTGGACTAGATGAACCACTGTGGTCCTTTCCAACCTGATCCATTTTGTCATTCTCTGTCTTTTATACTTCTTTTCACTCTATTTCCTTCTTCACTTAAGGATTTTCTGAAGTTGCTTGGTTACTTTTTAAGCCAGCTGATGCTCAACTGTCTCTTTTAACAGGAACAATTTTGGGCAAAAGCCCTTCAGACAGCTTTGAGGATTTACTCTCCCTCCCTGCCTCCAGCTATTTAATGGCTTTTGTTAGCAAGGGCATTTGCCAAGGGAATCCACATCCCACTAACAGTGCATATACTTTTTCTGTAAACATGAAATATTTAGTTTCAGAATCCCACCTTATGCATGTCCCCAGAGCAAAGATTATATAACATGAACTCAAACACAATTATATTATAGAAACATATATGGCATGCATATTTATATATGTTAATTTTTATGAAAGCATTTTAATTTGGGTTTTGAACTTCACACAAAGCATTTCTGACCCATAAATGTTACCTGTATATGCAGAACACTATCTGAAATATGGTATATCTATGCATATATTAATAAATATAAGGGGAAAAAGAAGACATGGAAATGTTGTCACCTGCCATGAGCCAAACAACACTTATTTCTGAATGATGTGTTTGCACTTGTCTTTCTTGTCTCTCATCAGTCATCTACATCTGCTATCATGCTTTGAAGATACATATTGTTCTTCAACATAGTATTTTTTGTAAGAGTAGGTTCAGTCCTACTAAGCAGTCACACCTACTCAAATGACTCAAATGAAAGCAGTATTTTTTATGAATAACAATGTTTGCCAGGGAACGTCTGAGCATGCTACCATTAAATTCTTCTTTTAACTTCATATATTCTAACAGTTTTTTTCTTTTCTTGTGCTCACATGATCTGAAATCCTCAGTTGTGAGTTTTCTGCCTCACATAATGAAAATACCTGCTTTAAATGGGAGCCATGTGGTGACAGACCCTCCTCCCAAAAGATGGGATAAGAAAATTAGTGCATCTCTCTTGTTGTCTGAAAACAATAACATAATACACTAGCTTAGATCTCTTTAGGAAAGAAGCCATCTTTCTCACTGAGGCATGAAAGTACCTGGATGTAGAATGCATACCACAGCTTCCTTTGATAAATGGCACTTGGTCTGGCAGTTGAGTCAGGACTTTTATTCCCAGACCTTCACAAGAACACCTCAAGAATAGTGTGAATAATCACAAATTCTGGTATCATTCCCCCTCTTCCCAAGCTCAAAAGGAGAAGTTTAAAGACAGCCTGGAATGCTAAGTTCCTACCAAGACTATTATGCATTTTTTTACGAAATAAAGGTGATGCTGAGATATTGGTAAGTTGTAAAAGGACAATGAAAATCCAGAGAGTACTGAAATGCATTTAGCAGAAATTTTAGAGCATTTTGCCTCTGGGTTTGTACAAGGCTTCTTAACATCACGGTGCTCACGCATATGTGTTATTTGGTGGTTTTGGCAGGTCTCTTGTTAACAGTCAAATGGACCAAATTAAAGTTGCTCAATACTTTATTTTTTATGAAAGTTTGGGCGCCAAATGAAAATGCATACTATCTTCATGCCACCGTGTATTCAATTCCTAGCTCCCTGTAGAAGCAATATGTAGTGGCAAGTCACTGCCTTGTTCAAAGCTCCCACCAACAGGAAAGATGAGGAGCCTGCTGGCTCTTTACAAACTCAGACAGCATGATTTTTGTATTTGACAGATATGGAGAGATGCTCATTTATAAAGACAGTGACAGCATGACTCTAGCTCTTCCCACACCCCTGAAAGAAACCAGAACTGTTGTAAACATTATTTCAGAGCAGTGTCTCACCTGCTAGTGCATCTTTGCTAAACTAGTGTACCTGGACTAATACTGATTTTTCAAAGTTCCTTAAATCCTGGAACAGATTTGTGACTGGGCCCTGCAAGTACCACTTAAATGACATTACTTCAGCTATGCTTTCTCCTTCCAACTCCCTGGCCAGGTCAACCTCTAAACAGTGTCTGTATATTCTTCTTGAAAGACAAGCATTAGGCACCCTCCAAAAGAGGTCTTCAATGTGCCAGGCATTGTGGGGATGTGTAATTAGAGTGTATCTGCCAAAGAGCTTAACAATTAAAAACACAAGTTCAGCAACAGAGTCAGCTACACTAAAAGGAAGGTATATTAAAGAAATCAACTTTCCGCTATGAGAATGAAAGCAGGTTTGATTAATTATTTGTCCTTATTTGAACACAGGATATCATTCATGACTTAGAGGGGGCCAATACTTGCGTCATTTAAGGCTGCTCGTGCTCACAGATGTACATTAACCAATGGAGCAAAAATACTCAAACCTCTCTCAGTCTTCACATTCCTAAACAGGTATTCTTTAGGAGGAAACAGTCCAGTTGCTAAAATCCACTGGATGAAAAGACAGGAAAGAAAAGGAAGTAATATCTAGAGAAGGGCAACAAAGATTACCAGAGGGCTGGAGCACCTCTCCTATGAAGACAGGCTGAGAGAGCCGAGATTGTTCAGCCTGGAGAAGAGAAGGCTCCAGGGAGACCTTAGAGCACCTTCCAGTACCTGAAGGGCCAAAGAAAGATTGGGACAAACTTCGTAGCAGGGTCTATTGCAATAGGACAAGGGGCAATGGTTTTAAACTAAAACAGGGCAGATTCAGACTAGATGTAAGGAAACATATGATGAGGGTGGCGAGGCACTAGAACAGGTTTCCCAGGGAGGTGGTGGATGTCCTGTTCCTGGAAACACTCAAAGTCAGGTTAGACAGGGCGCTGAGCAGTCTGATTCAGTTGAAGATGTCCCTGCCCATGGTGGGGGTGAACTACATGACTTTTTAAGATTCTTTTCAACCCAAACTGTTCTATGATTCTATGATCCTGAATCTTAAAGCTGGTAGTTAAGAGTAATTAAGAGTTAGTGGGACAGTACAACCCTGAGATCCTGTTGCTTGTGCCAAGAACCATTCATGCATTTGATGCAGAAGTTACTGAAACCAAGAGCTGTTGCAAGACTCTTTTATCATGCCCTATTCCTTGAGATCAAATAAATCCCAGAGAATGGTGAGGCATAGTCATTTGATGTACTGCATGCAGTCATTCATTCAGTTTTCAAGTATTAACCCTTCACAATCACTCAGTCCTACTGTCTCTTTGGGCCGCCTGGATTGCTCCATGCAGGATACTTTCTCCTGATCAGTTTAAAGCAGGTCAGCTTGTCAAAAACAGCTTTCCTCAGCCATTGATAGATGTCCCACTCTCTGTATAGCACCAGATCTAATGCTTACCCTCTCCCTTCAGCTCAGAACTATTTAATACTTATGTGACACTAGCTGATTTGAAACTTCCTTTGCTGATCAGCATTTCATATGTCTCAAACCTGAACAAGAGATTTAGATGTCTGCTGAAACAGCTAATTTCAAATAAAATTGCACCCCTACTCTTCTCCAGTCTCCCTTGACCATGAAGACTGAGTTTTATTTGACATTTTGGTCTTAATGATGATTTATTAGATGTGGCATGGTTAGACACTTTTTATCTCCATTAAATCTTAATGGCTACATTTTGCCTTTTTCTACTGAAATGGTTCATGGAAGTAAATGCAGTTAACAGACCCTGCTATTAAGTACATGTTGCTTGGAGATATAATAATGATACTTCAGAGTCTCTCCCACAATTTGCTAATGCAAATTTCACAATCACATTTTAAGTCATTTTTGCTAGTCAAACTATTAAGGTTTAGTTTCAAGGTGGGACTAGTACTTAAAATTATCATCTCATGAATATCATGGAACCCGATTATTTGTAACACTGTAGCATTGCTTGATAAGGCACTAAGACTTTAAAATACAGCCTATTAGGTTTTACTATAACATTCAGGCCACATAAGATTGGACATGAGCCAATATAATGAAAACCTTTTTCTAAAAATTATGTACTGAACAACTCCTTTTTTTTTCTAAAATGTCTTTTAGTACTTGAAGGCCAAATTTGAAGTGGGCTGTACACACTAGAACATTAGTATAAGGAAAAAGCAGTTGCTGACCATATCTCCTTTTACAATTTTTAACTTCATAAATAACCACATGCATGAAGTCTAACTCAAACTATACTTTAAACCCAGGTAGGTTCTTTCTTTTCTTCTGATATACTTGCAGAGTTGAAAGTAAGAGAAAATCTAGTCTGATCTTCATTATATAAGTTACTAAATCTCTGACATTTATGCTGTTGTATAACTTTTGCGTGGCTAAAGGTTACAATTCAAAAAGGCATAGAGTCTTCAGCTAAGGGAGAATCAACAGTTTTTTAGAATTATTGTTTCCATTGCTAACTGCTTTCATTGACGAAAAGTCAGTTTATATTTTCATTTTCAGCCACTGCTTTTTTGAATTACTCCTCTCCCAGCCATACACACTAAATTCACTTAGGTGAATTTTAGATTTTGGAAATGGAATTGGTTTTGTGGTTCTCTCCTCTCCTTAAAAAAAAAAACAAGGAAAAGAAAGTACAGAAAACCAACAGTAACAAGACTAGAAAAATTTAACAGTAAAAATTGAGAGAACACTCTACCAGAAATTTCAAGTGTTCACATTAAAAGCCCACATTACATCATTTGGACAAGTTCAGTACTTAGTGCAACAAATGATTGACTAAGGGTCCCCTGAAATGTGGGAAAACAAAATAAAACAGTGTCGGTATTATCAATCTCTACGTCCTTTATGAATCCAAAGTAACAAAAGTATCAGCCAGCAACTCAAGGAAGCATTAGAGTTGCAATTTCAAACGCACTGAAATGTGAATCTTCCTCACTTGAAACATGAATAATACCTATGCATTGATGTTGTGATGAAAACCTTGCCTAAATAAATGTTATCCCACTTTGCAGATACAGAACTGAACTGGAACACTTTCACAGGTTTATGAACAGAATTCTCCTTATGAAGAATCAACACGACCAAACAAAACAAGACTTTTGATCCCATGTACTGCTCATCCCATTAGACAACAGACCCTTCAGACTAAATGAGATCGTTAAGATTAATGCTTTAGGCAAACTAATGACATATTTACACTATAATTGCTATAGTTGCAAAAGAATAATAAAATTACATGGATTTTGATTGCTAGGAGAGAAAAGCATAGGTTCAAATCACTTAAGTAGACGTAAGCCCTAACGAATTTGTAGGTCAGTACTTTTGAAGTTTTGACATAACTTTGAAATTTTTTTTCTTATTTTAAAAAAAGACAAGCATGTGAAATCAAAAATGTATATATTATGATCATTTTGAGGTCAGCAGAAGAGCATCACAAAACTGAATAAAGCTTAGGTTGTTTCACACAAAGCCTTCCACAAACCCCATGAGGAGATACTTCATTCTTTCAGCAATGTTGTTTTTCCAAGCGATGCATAGATGACTAAGGGACTTGTGCAATTCAAAGCTGGGATTTAATTGTTTTCTGTTCATTGTAAATAATATTTTTCTTTAACAAATTTGGCCAGGGTCTGAGCTCTTGTTGAGCATCCTGTTTGCAGAAGTCTCGATTACACAGTATGTTTTCTTTTGCTCAACTTTACATTTCTGTCTCTGGCAATTGTTATCACATAGGTTCCTGGCAAAGCCACAGGCCATAAATTTAACATCTAAACAAATACTGAATGACAACAACAACAAATCTTAAATGGACAAAAAACAAGAAAAATTACTCCTTTTTCCCTTACCATGTTGAATACAGCCATGGTTAATATTATAGCAGTGGTTGTCAATGTAAGAGTGATCCTTGGCCAAGGACGGTTTGCAATTATTCCAGATGATTTCAGGATCCACAACAATGAAGCTGATGCTTTCTTGCTACATTGCTAAGTGCAAACAGTTTGGAAAAAAGAGAAAAAAATTATCCTTAGTATATTTAATTAGTATAAACAAGGGTAGAATTAAGATATCTCAAAACTGAGGGCAGCATTAATCTTATAACATTGTACAGAACTATTTAACTATTATAGTCTCATGAGAATTACAGATAATGATTAAACATGAAAATAAAGTAAAATGTATTTAAAATATCTTCCATAATATCACTTCCATTAAATAATTATAATTTGCAACTATCTTACTAAACATTCAATATATATTACTAATAACAGCAAAATACAGAGTTGACAGCTGCTTCGTTACTTTTAACATCAGCAAGACCCTTGAAAATGAACTGACCTGCCTTGACTGAATTGAAAGAGTCATGTTTAGTAGCCTCTGGAAACTTCAAAACGTAAATAATGACTCTGCAAAGTCTTTGACACAGAATAAAGGCTAGATGTATCCCTTGCAGCCCACAAAACAGGAGAATTTCCAGGCTTTTCTTTCTTTTTTTTTGGCGTCTTGCTTGATAATTAATTTTAAATGGAAAATAACTCAGCAAAGCAAATCAACCTTCCCTAAAACTATCTGGAAGGCAAATAAACATTTCATAGAAAACTGGAAAAAAAATTTAGCACAAAAAGTATTTAGTGAATAGAAAAAAATTCTTACATAGTGGCAAAAATTGCCAATAAAAAACTCTGACTCATATAATCTGCTTCTAAGAAGACATTGCAAAGTCTCCATTCATACATGCGTAGTGCCTAGAGGCACAAGAGGCTCACAGAGAATAAACAAGAATTTGTGACACATCCAATAAACATTAATTTTCCCAAAACTTTAGCAATGTGGAGATAAGGTTGCCTAGAAGCATCTTGTGCCCTTTCCAAATGTCAAATTCAGTTATATGGAAACCTCTGTAAAAGAGGCAAAGAAAATTTAAGGAACATGACAATCCCACAAAAACAATCGGTTTTTTCAACATCTTTTCTCTATTTATTTAATATTATCCAAGATGGTTTTGCATATTGTTTTCACCCTTGCCCCAGCGGTCAGCAGAGATACAAGCTCAGGAAGTCTCAAAAATGAGAACTCAAGCACGAAAAACTACCAAATATAGGACTTAATTTACAGGATGTAAAATGTATTTTTTCAGGTTCAATAGCTGTGGCACATCATGCTAAATTACACCACTACCCTACACAGGGGATGCATTTTGCATGAAGGTCTTTATCATACTGCACATAAGTGTTTTGCTCCTAATTGTACATTATTTGGACAAATCCACCGTATATGTAGAGCTTTTTCTACATATTTTTTCTTTTATGACAGGGAGTTTTGCATACTGAACTGGACAGATTCTGAATTCAGTTCCAGGAAGGTCAAAACAATCACTGGAATCTTAAGGATGGACAAAGAAAAGGGAAAAACCACGCAGCTTTTGTATACACATTACTCCTCTCCCTTGTTAAAAACCCACCCAAAAACATGAACTCAAAGGACGTGCATTTTTGAACAAAAAATTCCTGCTCAAAACCCTTTTTTGAACTCTCCAACCTTGTTCTTCCTCCCTAAGCACACAGCAAATTTCAAGATAATTTGACTCCACACTTAGATTTAACAAAAGTTTTGTCATCCCTCCCACTTCAATATAGTAAAACGCACAAACATTGATTGCTGCTGTTGCTACAGAAGGGAAGTCTTCCGATGGATGCAGGGAATGGATCTGTGTGAAAATGAATCATTCAGTTATCTGTCTAGTCTGCCTAAAACCCAATGAGTCAGGGAGCATAGATCTATGGCAAATTAAAACAGTCATGAAATCGTGCCCTAATTATTCTTTACCTTTATTATAATTCACCTGGAGCTTAACCTACATTGTTCTGTGATTTCCTTGGAAATTTAAAAGCAGCTGGATAACTTTAAGTTGCATTAGACACAAAAAACTAGACAAGTACACTGAGAAAGTACTAGGAATATAAAATACCTAAGAAGTTTATATATATATATATATATAATATATATATATATGTAAAGCTGTACACTGTGTTCTTTCTGAATTACATTACAGGGAACTATACTGTTCAAAGAAAGCCTTGAGGATACGAAATTCCAAGAAAATAAGCTAATGATGGAAATAAATTATCTGGTCTAAACAAGATATAATTTATTATGAATTTTACAGGGTTTATGTTATCTGGTGAGAAACTAATCACATCAAACACAAAGATCTGGTGATGATCAAAAGGGCAATGACAGGTGATGAGTAACATCATCAACAGAAGCCACTGAATTTGCTGCATCTAAGATGACTGAAAGAGGTTGCTGCAGTAATGATTTCTGATGGGAAACCTACAAAAAAGCTTCATTGAAAAATCTTCCTTTCCAGGATGCTCTGCAGACAAAGGGTGATTCCTGCCTAAAAGGGTAGCAGGCTGGCACAGGACAGTTACTTTTGCTAGTGGACAGAAAGAAACTTGGAATTGTGTAAAACAGTATGGTATATTTTAAGGGCATTGTGGGTATGTGGAAAACTTACATGGCATTTAGGGAACAGCACACAGGAGAGGAAAGGAAGGCATAAATGTGGATCAGAGATGTACAAATATAGGTAGATGGTGACGAGAAGGGATGAAAGGAAATGGATGCAGGTGAACACTTTTCTAAATGAATCTATTGCATATTGTTATTAAATTCTATCTCTAACCATCTTCTGTGTAAATGCAGTCCTTGTTTGGAGCCTGTATGCATGTGAATGGTAGCAAACTTCACGCTGGACTAGATGGCAAGGGGCACAGGATGGGTGCCAGGCACTGGAGAGAGATCACACAGGTGAGGCAACTGAGGGCTGGGTGTCAGTAGCTGAACTCTCAGGCCAATCCCTGAGGAGACCCACAGGGTGTATGGGGGACTGTGTGTGCAACCATAAAGAAAATTCAAACAGAACTGGTTGGCAAGTAGGAAATCTACATTTGGAAAGACCCAAGGTTTGAGCTAGTCACTTGGTAAAGGGGGCAGAGCCTGGGTATGGATATTGTATTGACTAAAATTCCATGTGCCAGACCCATGAGTGAAAGTGTGCCTGTGGATGATGACAGTCAGGAAGTGTATAGTCCATCAGTCCTGATCCTCCAGAAAGAAGGAACTAGACCATCAGTATTGATCATGTTTATGTGAGTGCTGCTTATTGTAATGTGGGTGCTGTGTTCTGTCCATGGATCTATGTGATTGGTCCTCTGTGTGTGTATTGTACATGCCCATTTTCCTACTGGGAATACATATCCAACCTCATGACAGGTTGCACCTCGGAATTCAAAGGGATGGGAAAGGAACATACCCTCCCTGGGTTTTAAGTTCCATCAAATTTTATTTCAGTGGGTCAGGAAGGAGCACTTCACAGCTCCAGAACTCCACTGGACGTAACAAGCTCTAGCAGCCCTTACTTTCAGTTTCAAAACTTTAATAACCACAGCTCAGTAAAAAATGCAAAACAATGTTGCAAAAAAGGTGCTTTCATGTTTTAGTAGTGCTACACAATGTAAACCGAGTTTTCTCTACTCATATGAACAATTTGCATATCTTAATTCTGAGGATAAAATTAACTCATACGGAAAAATCTCTGCTGAATCCCAGTATCAAAATACAAGAATGTGGGCATCAAATGATAATGGCTTTTCAAACTTTTCTACTTAAGCATCAATGCTTCCAATTGTTAAATTTGAACTTTCTTCACATTTCAAAGTAATAATTGGAAAAAAGTACAGTATAGAATTGCTGAGACTACTTAGCAATGTCCATGCCTAGAACAGCATCTATTGCTGAGAACTCCCTTTGTTTTCAAAGTACCTAGAAAACAGGTACAGACTTATGTAACTTCTGTACTAAAATTCCTTGTAATAATTCCAATTTTTCTCTGCTTACAAGATTTTTGAACAATATCACCTGACCCTGCTAATATATTTTAGCAAGGAGGAAGTTATTGGACTGATTTTCTACATTTCTTTTAGAAAGTGTTTTCCTGCTACCATTAAGGAAAAAAAAAAAGCAACTTTATCACTTAGAAAAGGTCTGGAGAACAACATAAATTTCAGGAAACAATATATCATTCAGCCCATGTGTTTGATCAATAGAGAGATCCTATTATTTCCATTGCTCTTGCTAAAATTACAAGATGCTGCTGGCTCTAACCGAAGAATAATGTGAGTGATGTTAAGAGTACAAATTTTAAAATTAAGTTCTAGATAGTTATTTTCATTTGTCAGACAGATGCAGAACAGACTGATGTATTCCTTACCAGGCTGTTTAATTCACAGCTCTGAGTTCTGGAGCGGAAAGACCCCTGTTAATTTGGTACATCTGCCCTACCCACCTTATTTGTTAAGCCAGTGAGGGTCCTGAAAGGACCCTAAAAATCTTGAAGCCATTAAGTAGATATTCCTTGGAAAACATGAAAGAATACACTGTTGAATAATAATTCTCTGTGTAAATAACAGATTTGCTGAACTTCATTTCACTTTTGAGCAGTCCAGATTCAGTCCATATGTAGTAAAACTGCAGCAGTTCAGTACAGCTGAAAATCTGGAGAATCCCTGGAAGCAGAACTGGAGGAGTGGGGGTAGTTATTGAAATCACTCTTAAAAGCAGACTTATGCAGGTTTGTTTTGCTGATTCCATCATACATTTTTTGTTGTAAATGTCATGCCTTCTTTGCAATTTTCTGAATAAAATGGAGATTGAGACTAAAGAAAGAATCAGTTCTTGAAAGCACGCGAGTAGGATAAGACATCAGATCTCAACAGCATTAGAAAGTATCACAGAGTTTATTCTAAGTGGAGCTTGCAGAATATGCTTCAGTGTTTATCATTTACTGACTAGAAATAATAGGTATTTGTAGTACGAGAGGTGACTAACGTATTACCTTTTCATCTGAACATGTTAAATCTGATATGACAGCACAGCATGATAATGAGCAATAACTTATTTTGAATATTCAGAACATTAAAATATATCCTGTGTTGTCTTTCCACACACAAAAACCTATGTCAGCATTTATTAAGTTGAATGCTGTCTTTCTGAGTGGGATCAAGGAACTGGGGCGCGAATTAATTGTGACAGCTTTGTTGTAGATGAAAGACAGTGTTTCAAGAGCTGTCACACTTCTCCTTCACATGCTAGTTGAGGTTGGAACATCTTCACTGAAAACTTGTTATTTACAGAAAACCAGTGAATCACATTTTCTATAGTTCTATTGTTATCTTTTTCATTTCACATTCAAATACAAATCGATATTTTACTGATACTGATGCTTCAAAGAAAGCAATCAAGAGAAACAAAATTCAGATTTTTTTACATGTTCATTTTCACTCTGAGTTGAAGAAGACAACAAAGTTCAAACCAAAAGAACTTGCTGATAGCAATTACACTGTCCTAAGCTTGGAGAAGGGGTGTTTTGCTACATTGACACAAGCTTTTACTTTACATACTTATTAATGCTCCTAATGTTGACAAAAAGGACCAAATTACTTCTAAAATGAGTACTGTAACATCAAGCTTTTGAATTCCACGGTGGCTCCTATAAATCTAAGCCAGGAATTTTGAATCATACAAAATGTATCCAGGTGAAAAGTCTACTCAGTTTCTCCTTCATGCAACTGACTGGAAAAAAATCTAGAATCCTGAATAAAGAAATAACAGCAAAAACTAAAGTCAGCATAACATTTTTAATTTCACCACAATACTTTGCAGTGTTAATTATCCTTTACAACAGGTCATTCACTTCAGCTGTGTCATTCAAAGGAAAGAACATGTCAGTGACCTGCACAAATATGCCTTTAGGCAGCCAGAGTTCAGTCCTGGCACTTCCTGTGCTGCTCTCCTCACTCAAGAAAACGTACCATCACTGTATTATATGCTATTTTAAGGTAAGATGTTCTCAGTCCCTCCCATCAAGGTTTTTCTTTTTCTCAGAAAATATTTAAAGAGCCACTAGTTTTGAGAAGAATCAAGCCTGAATGACATTTTAAGGACAATGCTCAGGGCACTGAACTAGAGGAAGGAATTTCTAAATGTTACGTTCTACATTGGGCAAGTCTTGATCTCCAAGTGAGAATTTACTGTCTCACACAACAGGAGCTCTGATCTGTGCCTATATTCCAGTACTAGCACATTATGGGTATCAGCTCTCAGGTAATACATGTGCAGACCATTGAAAACAATCTGGATGCTCTCTGCTTTCCTGCCTTTTTAAGCAGGAAAGCTTTTTTCCCTGCCTAAACAGCTCTGTTTTAATCATCATTTATAGGCAAAGCCTTACTATGGAAGAAACTAAGGGGTCTAGACCTTTCATCTGTATCTGTTTAAAAGACACTCATTTCAAAGTTAAAATCCCAGATTGGAAATAATTTCCAAGTAGTGCTGGTGCTGATATTCCTTTCCTTATAGAGCTTTAAAATGTCTTATAGATTCATAGTCATTTGGACTGTACCTAAGTATCAATGCAAATTGCTTTAGAGTAAAATACAAACCCCTGCAAAAAAAGGTAAAGACTGAGTATCACTCTATACAGTGGTGTGGTGTAAATACTGTGCTCTCTTCTAGCAGGGATAGGGCTCATGTACTGGCTGCCCTTTGTCAGAGACTTCAGTAACCTCAAATCAGAACATCTTTCTCAAGGATGAAGCCAGGTATTTCTGCAGTTTGTTTTGCTGGCATGGTGTTCTGCTAATTCCATGATTCAATTGGTTATTTAAGAGAGACTACAAACATGTTCAGATTGAGATGACATTGCTTTTAACTTCTCTGTTAGCTTAAGTAATCAAACAGGTTTGCAAGGCATAAACATATGCAACAAAAAAACCCATTTCATATTAATGGAAAGTTACTGGCACAAAGAGAATTTCACATCAATTAAGTGCATATATGTCCCAGGTAATGCAAATAGGTATTGAGACAGTATTTGCATCAATGCATACAGAGCACCTGCTTGAGATTAATACTTATTTGGCCAGCTACCTCAAAGATCTTTCCTTTACATGCTTAGTGTGGTTTTTTTCCTACTGAATGCATTACATTTTCCAATGTATCATTTAGGTACCAGATGTCTGCTTCCTTGCATTCACAGCAGGAGGTAAAATACATCTAATACTTACTAGGTCTGAGGCATTTCACATGCATTCTATGAACTCATCTGTACTTCAAGAAGATAAAAAGAGACAGAAAATACACAAGCTAAAGGACAATCACTGTCCTCTATCCCTCTATCTGGGAAAGAAACTCCTCAAGGAAAATTCAAAGAAAATATTCAAAATTAATTAAAAAGAAGGGCCTACATTTAAAATATGAAAAATATAAGAGAAAAAGAATCTTTATGACCAAAAATACTCATAATCTTTAAGACTATGAGTATCTTTGAATGCTATGACAACCCAAAAAACCAAAAAACATATAAAAATTGATTAGGCACAAAAAAGTAATTAGAACATAGAAGATATAAATTCCTTTCAAGTTTCAGGGTATATGTATGCCATTTTAGCTAGGACTGAGCAAGGTTTAATGCCTATGAGCAAACGACTGTTTTGGTGAGAACTGTCAGCTCTCCCCGCCCTCAGCCTGTTTGCCCAAGACCAGCAGGCGATGCCACAAAGACAGGATCTGGAAGTCTGAAACCTCCTTATTTGTGCTACCACAGTGCAGCATCTCTGATGGAAAAATTCCTATTCTTCTCTAATGGCTGAATTATCACTTCACCCCAGACTGAGCTAGGCCACGCTGCAGTGCTGCTGAACAGCAGAATCAATTAATAAACTCAGAATGAAACAGTGAGCATAAATCTCTTCTTACAATATTGCAATTAAATTCCATAAGAGCTAGTAATTTTAGCATTACAGTCTGGATCGGGGTTTTTTTTTTGTTTTGCCAGTGAAATGAAAATCATGCAGAGAAATTTGTTCAGTGTTGGTTTTTGTGGGACTTACTCCGTGGTGGTTACAGCCGTTTGTGAAGACTGAGAGCGCAAAGTGCCAAATATACTAGGACAAGCCCATGTAACACAGTGATAGCCAGGTGTCCTAAGCTGAACTTAGATTTTGCTGTCTTTACTGGCATTTCAGGTCCCACTCTGTAAATCTTGTCACAGTCCTGTAAATATTTGACTGCTACTGCAAGTTTATGTACCAGCTTCTGGTGCACAGGTTGGTGGTGACCCTGGCTGGGCACCGTGGGAACACCAGGGCAAGAAAGAGCCCAAAATGTTGGGCAGAGAGGGGAGGAGGGAACACAAAGAGAGAAACAGAAGAGGGAACCCCAAGACTGGAGGAGCAGGCACTCTGCTGGAGCAGATGACTGCACTGCAGCCCATGGAAGACCCGTGCTGGAGTAGGTGATGTTCCTGAAGGAACTGCAGCCTGTGGAGTCCTTAAAATTGAGCAGCGTGGAACAGTGAAAGGAAGGAGCAGCAGAGAGAAATGTCTATGCACCAACCACTCTCCACCCCTACTTGTGCTACTTGATGGGAGGTAGAGGACTCTGGAGCAGAGGAGTGAAGGTAAATTTGGGATAGGGAGGAGTAATGGTGTGGCTTTAATGTTTGTTTTTGTTTCTTACTAAACAAATCTATTCTAACTGCAATTAAATCAATTATCCCCAAGTTCAGTCTGGATTTTCTATGAAAGTAATTGGTCAGTGATCTCCCTGCCCTATCTTAAGCCTTCTCTTAAGTTTTCTCATCCTATTTTCCTACCCCATCCTTCTGAGTGAGGCAGAGTGAGTGAGCAGCTGGGTGAGTGCCTGGCCCGTAGCTAACTCACCACATTTCATCTGTCAGGGTCAGACAGGCACAAAAAATTCTTGGGTTTTTTGGTGCATTTTTAGAAGAGAGATATTTGGTGATTTTAAACTCTGTAATTGTGTGCAAGTGCATGTACACACAAGCAAATCCACATTTACTGCCTGCCTTTTATAAGAGAATCCAAGATGTACCTCTTTAGAAAAAGGTGTGAAAAAACCCCAAACAAACCCAAACCAATTGAGCCTTAGGATGATAAAGCCTGATTTCTGTTAACAGTGTCACTGTTGTGTGAAAGCTCAGATATTGATATTAGTTTCTTTGAAATTTTAGACTTTTTCTTCTAAAAAGAAAACATTTACAGTGATGGGTCAGATAGTGCAATAAGTATGCTACCAAAATATAACATAGGGTGTCACTGTGGTTAAAACTGCAAAACAATACTTGGATTTTGACACAAAGGAAGAAATCTTAGGGAGATAACAAGGGAAAGGAAAACGTACTGCTTCTTTAGTTAGCTGCTTCTCGCCTGTCACCTTAAGAACTACATCCATGCACATGAAGGAAAGGCAACACTGCATCAACTATGGTCATAGCTTTTTGAAATCTTAGCAGCACAGTTTCTGTATTGGAGCAGCTGAACTCACAAAGATATGGGCATAAATAACTCTTCTTCAAGTTATTTAGGTTGGAACACGACAACAGGTAACTCGCCAGAAATGCAATGATAGGTCTCCATTTCTATTTATAGTATTTACAGTACTTATGTGACATGGGCAAAAAGGCATTGAAAATAGGTGTTAGATATTATTCAAGAGGCACAACTCTACAACTCTGACTTGGGCTGTTGCTTAGCCATCCTTTTAAATGCAGAAAAATGTATTTGTATTCTTCATAAGTAACACTATAAATAAGAGCCCCAGGAGAATGTATGTGCCAGCACTTCTTGATACCATTTCATTAGCATCTCTTTTTCCTACAGGAAAAGGCTGGCTTTTCTTTGAAGGATTTTTTTTTTAAATTTGCTTATTCGAGAGTAGTACTCTGACTCCATCATTTTACTCTCAATTTACTATCAATAACAAATAGAAATCAAGTATAACATTACATGAGAACTAAGCTTTGCTATTAAGTAATAGCAATACCTCTAAGACCTCACTCTAATGATTAAAAATATTTAGGAATATCGTTGCATTATATTTCAGATTAATTCCTGGGCAGTGGCAGCATCCCTAACTTGTTGGAAAGGTAACTGAAATGTATATTAATTATATTTTTTAAAAAATATGTCTTGGTTAATTACAAGCCTCACAAGAGAAGAGAGAGAAATTATAAAAACCTACTTCCTCTGTTTCTTTAAATACCTTGTCATACTGTTTTACTGAATACTGAAGTAATCGTCTTTCCCGTGTGCTTTTTTTATAAAAGATCTTTCAGTTTTCTCTATGTGAGCTTATGCAAAGACAGAGGAGAAGTGGGGATGCCACATTCAGATTGCATTCACTTTTATACAAATCCAGAAACTCCTTATCCTTATTATAGATGGAGTCCTATGTTGGATCTATTTGAGAACAGAAAAGGGGACATGCTGAAAGGCTGAAAGGTTTGCTCAAATATTGAATTAAATTCTCAAATTCAGCATAATATTACATACACTAATAGGTATTATAATAATACCTAGACCACTCAGTGACAATACTGGACATTTAATAAAAAATTTTTATATTTCAAATGAAATTGCTATGGTGAAACCTTCTATAAATTCAGAAAATGGTCTTATACAATATTTAAACAAATACACAGTCCTGCAAATTAAAGCACTCATAAGATGAGTCACCTCCTGTCAGCACAATAGCAAAAAATTTTGAAAAGGCAATGTATCAAACAATAATGAAAACCTCTCAGATCATCCAGCTTCATATGAGAAACAGAATATTAATGTCAATACAACAACTGCATTGGATTTTCTGCTTTTCAGATAAATCAGGACATTTTACAAAAAAACAACACAGACAAAACAATGTCCACAGAAGCCTGAGCCTGCAAATCCTTTTTCCTTTAACTGGTACTCTGCAAAGGCAGAGTGACTTGGCGAAATGAGAAGATGTTATTTCAAAACCATCAACTAATAGATTAGATTTCCTTAAATACCTACCAAAAGCTGTCCAGCGAAACAGATAAATAAAATGAAGGAAAGCAAGAGAAATGCAGCCCCAAATGAAATTCCAAGAATAGACGTTCTAGAAGAAAAGGAAAACAGGTATTAATTTCTTTATTGCACATTTGTAACATGACACTTCTTTGCCATTAATACTAATGATATGAAAAATTACTTCGTGCAAGATGCAACTTCCAAAACTCAATGCCATGGAAAACCAATTCCAACCCCCACCCAAATGACAGGCATTTCCCTTGCCGTTTTCTCAGTTCAGGAATGCTTGAATTAAATTACCTCTGACTTGCAAAGTTATTACCATGAGAAGCTAATAATTTCCACACATATAAAGACAAAGTACATTAAGAGAAGCAATGCTTTGTTTTGTTTTAACTTGAGGAAGCCTGTATTAAAGAAGATCCTTATTGCTTTACTATTTTGTTGTTGATTTTATAATAATATAAGAGCCTAAGAGACATACAAAATAAACTTGCTGTTGTTGCACATTCACCCTTAAAAGCCAGAAAACCACACAGGTCAGTGATGTCCATTTTCAGTGTCTTGCAGCAGAAGCTGGGATATCCGTGATGCTGATTACCCTTACTCAGTGTTACCATTCACCCTTTTCTTGTGTGTTATGAATAGGAAGGTCTAGCCAAAGTAGCATCCCTGGATACTCAGCAAACAGGGATTCAATAACAATCTGTACATTCCTTCCTTCATTCCTTTATTCATTCATTCTTCAAACGTGGAAATCTCTCTATAGGAATACCACAGTAGAGCATAATTGCTCCATCAGGCACTATTTGAAAGTTTCTCAGCACAGCTGCCTAGGGAAAGATGCAGTGGAACATAATTACATTTAATGAATGCCAAGAGAAGACCAGAAACTCTGGGTCAACTGAGTTGTTTAAGCATGGCAGCTGGATGCAGTGATTAGGTCCCTTACCTGAGTACCTGCTTTCAGGTTTAACCCCAGATTTGACGCTTTTACAGAATTAAAAAATATTTCTCAACTCCTTTGAGCCTCAACAAACATCTTACGTTATCAGACATTATATGCCAGAAATATTTAGAAACACTTTGACCTGTTTTAACAGGCGTGTTCTATAAAATATTTTCAGGAAAGAACAAAAAGCATTAACATCACCAACCAATCTGATACCATTAAAAGCATTTTGGAGAGTAATTGATAAGCTTCCCTGCCAATTATTCAGAGAACGTGTTATATATTAAGTATTAATAATCAGATTTTTGGCTAATGTGCACAGTTGATTAAAAACAAACAACTGGCAATTCATAACATATATTCATCATGAAATAATATTTCTTTAAAAAGTCATTTGAAGATCATTATTGCTTATAAATACATGTTCTCCAAGATTTTCTTATTGAGACTGAGACATTATTAGTACATCAGAGTATTAAAATAGTCTCTACTCTTAGGAATTGAAAATCTCATAAGCAACAGAAGAGACAGAATAAAAGAAAAAGAAAAAAAATTAGGAAACTAAAATCAGGTTTATTTTTTACATATGCATAAACACTTCCAATCATTTATGTCCTTCATTAACATTCAAGGAACCTTTCCTACATTTCAAAATATAACTATTCTTTTTCTTATATGAAGAATACAAAAAAGGGGCCTGCACACCTTACAAAATGACTCAACACAAGAATAGTCTTATCAGTCAAGTTTGGAGTGCATCCTTTTAGAAGAAGAAATTAAGATGTTTGTGAGAGAAACTGGAGAGCAAGAGAAATAAAATTAACACGGCATAAAGAGAGCTTATGCAAAGAGTACTTAATCTCCCGGGCAACAGGCAAGAACAAAAAGTCTTTGTAGCTGTTTCACATAATCAATGATGTTATTGAGGGAGCACAAGAATTACACAGCAAGGGGAACAGGACAAAGGGTAGTAAAAAGTGGTGTCTTAGAATCCAATTTTGAGCAGTGAAAACAGAGAAGAAAACCTGTAGTATATTTTTGCTCCCCACACTCCAGTCTTTCCTGGGAACAGCAAGACTTCTGTTTCACTTAAGCTAAGACAAAATAGTTTCATGCTGCTCCTAGAAGGAAAGAAGCAGGCTGAAAATGCTACGAAGGGAAGCAAAATGCTAAAAATTAAGTGCCACTATAAACAAGTCTCATTTGAGGTAATGACCATAGGAAAGCCATAATATGATTTATTTTTTGTCACTGGAAAAATACAAAACCAGTACAGGTCTTTACAGTAAACTAACCTTGCTTTTGTTGAGTAGAGTTATCAAATGCATTGCATTGACAGATTTGGGCAAACTATTTAGTCAGGGGAGCACTGGAATTGCATAAGCCAGGTAAGTTTTTACCTGCCTCTTCTATGCTTCAGGGAATGACCTCATTCTGCTCTCTGCTACAGTCCCCCACAAGAAACTCAAACTGGACAACCCTTGACCGTAACCTACAGAGGGACAGCTTAAAAATGAGGAAAAAATACGGGAATTTCTCAAGCTTCGGGTAGTTCCATGTCTAAATAACTTATGATCTTAGCTAAACTTGCATTTTTCTGGTTTCATCAGGAAATATCTGCTTTGAACAATTCATTTTTATCAGTGGTATGAGATTGGAAAAAGATGATATTTATGTATATCTCATTGGTAACTATTTAACTGAAAAATAGAAATTTATTGATGAAGATAAAGATACTGAAAAATGCAGAAAAGAATGTGAGGTTTTTTCTACAATTTTGTAACTTATAGGGAAATATGTGACTTTAATGCGGAGAATTTCCTTAGCTTGTAGATAATTGTTATCCATGTTCTGAATGATAGGACTTCCAATTCTCTTGAGGTGATAAAATCACAGTGAAGCCACTACAACTGACAATTATACAAGTCAATACCAAATTCAGACTTTTTTTGGTATCCAACAGAAGCTATTTGTTTCTTAAAGGAATTGATACTTTTACTAAGCCATCAAAAGATTCAATAGCTATGGAAACTGTATGGCAGTTTCAATGTTAAAACAATATCAGTTTGGTTTTATAATTCCACTTGCATGGTTGCTGTTTGTTTGTTTTAATACAGCAGAAAAATAGTTAGTAACGATGGTTTCCTTTCATTTATACCATCTTATATCTTACGTGCCAGCTTTCAGACAAACTTTTTAATTAGTACCTTTCCTATGAAGAAATTCAAGTGTGTCTGATCAAAAATATTATGTGACGGCCTCCTAACCATTACTGTTAGTTTGGCAGGACTCAGGACAAAAGGACACAGGTTCTTGAACACAACAATCTCAGAGAGTGAAGATTTGGGAAGAATCTTAAATTTAGCCTAAATACAGTCTCTTACTTGAATACTACAAGAAGTATCTCACGTTCAATAGAAATATACTTTCATCAATTCACCAGTCTACATTTCAAAAAACCAGTACTACAATTCCATGTTAGTACCAATTCTGTTCACTTAAATAAAGAGTGTTGGGTTGCTGTGAATTAATAGAGATACTTCTCTCACTTGGTAAACCAAGAATTCTAGAGAGCCACAGCAGGACTGTTCCAAGGAAATGTAATGATAAAGATTTGCTTTCATTTTAATGCCAATGAAGACCTACTCCACATTATACATTTCACCTCAAGATGTTGTCTTCTTGATTAAATTTATAATTACCACTTTGTATAAAGCTTATTATTAAAACACCACATCACTTTACTGACCCCCCAAAAATAAAAACACTAATATAAACTATTTCAGCCTTGAAAAAAAATCTTGTGATCTTGAAGATATTTCTTAGCACTTGCAACTTGCTGGATGTTATCCATCATCAAATATCTCCAAATATACTTTTAAGTAGCAGGCTGTGTGCCTGCACAGAAATCAATGATATTACACTACTGCAAAACCAGATTAATGGAATAGTGAATCAATAAAACCCAGGGACAGATTTAGTTCATCTCCCTGTCTTCATTAGACCACTATTTAAAAATCCTGGAGAACTTTTGGAAGAAAACAAAAGGGTAGATAGAATTTTAGTAGAAAATAGCATTTGTAGCATGGGAGTATGTTTGATATAAGTTGCATTTATGACAACTACATACACTGGTGATTTTTCAGCTTTTGTTGTTGTTGTTGTTGTTTTAACTTGCAATGCTCCAAATCTTCCAGGAAAGATGCAGGTGTCTATATAATACCTTGCCTTTTTGTCTTCCATTTTTTCATCTATTAAAATAATCCATAGACTACCTGAAGCTGAATACCATTCATGTTGGTAACACCTGATTTTACACTTTTGCTTTTACAATTTAATATGAAGCCCTATAAAGGGATCACAAGACACTTAACATTTTGGTAATGAAAATGACAAAGCATTTGTCAGTGTCTTTTTCTCTGATTTTAAAAATACCAGAAATACCAGCAAGTTGGAGGACATTTTCCTCAGCTGAATACAGCTCCCTAGAGTTCACTGATATCCTGATATATTTTAATGAGCTAAACAATTGGCTTAAGCAACACAGTAAGGATGGAGGAAAATGAATATCTGACTACATGTAAGATAGATGATAAATCTAGATTAATTTTCATGACTGAAATCAAAACCAAAAAACAGATTCAAAAATTGTACTGCTGGCCAGGAGGAGTTCGATCCACCTTTGGCTTTTGGGATGTGGCAAAACATGAATTTCCCTGAATTAATTCCTTTACTATAAAAATACAGTATGAGCTTGTAAAATAAAATTTGCCACGTCTTAATTTCCTATTTTTAATAATGCCCAAAGTCACAATCAACCATGTGCAGGATACTGCTGAATTCTTGGAAGAATGTCCCTTGGTTTATGCCTCCATTTTAGAAATTTGCTGGGAAACTGCTGCTGCAACATCTGAATAGAAGTCCATAAAACTTTATACATGTTGTAAGTCTGCAGTATGGAAAGTCCATACACAACGTCCTAACAGTTCCTTCTGGTTTTGAATCAAAATGTGAGTAAATACTACAGAAAAAGATCAATCACTCAACTATGGTTATAAATAATAATCCTGAAAGTACTCTACAGGACAAAGGACTATGAGTTAAGAATTATTGTATGACAGGGAATATGAAGTGTTTGATTTAGAAACAATTGCTATAAAACAAACACCAACTTTCCACTATGTAAACAATCAACCACAAAATTTAATTTTAACAAGCTTAATAAAACATCCTATATTGAATAGTGTTCCAGTTTTCAGCCTTTCTAGAATAAGCACAAATATAAATCATCTCCTAATATACAAATTCTGATATAAAGATTTATTCCAGAAATGGATTTTAATATTCTAAAATTAATTTTATAAATATACACTTTATGATTATTAATGGTCTGGTTTCATGCTTAGTATAGCAGTATTATCATAGTGATATGTTAAATACATTTATTTATCACAGTTCCAACTCTGCAATTCATTTTGTCTCACTCCAATGTCCAACCGTCACACTTACTTTTGAATGCAAAGAGAAAAACTAAAAGGAATGAAGAATTTTAATAATGTTTGGCATAACACTATTGGCAGTGTTTAAAATTAGAAACAAGCCTAACTCTGAAAATCGGCTGAAATCCCCAGTTTTTTCTGTTCAATTTAATTTCCATGAATTGACATCTGTAAACCAACAGTTCCAAATTTTTTTACTTATATATCTTTTTTTTTACACTAATGAGCATAGGAATGAGCACACATTAAATATCACTTACTTTGGCAATACCAGAATCTGTACAACAAAAATGCAGAAGAATATGAGACAGGCACAAGTTACATAATACTTGAATGCAGGCAGAGTAGTTGCTCGATACTAGAAGAAAATAAAAGCAGATGTTAAAAAAAAACAATTACCAAAGAGGATGAAATAGCACCCAATTGAATTTTCAGCTTTAAGATATACATATATTTAGGCAGTTTTTAGCAACAGTAAATTTCCTGTTCTTCAGCGACTTCACATCCACTCACATAGGGCTAGGGAATATCAGACATAGTATTAATGCTTTTGCTTTTGAAGAACAGCCACGTCAAATGGTTTTGCCTTGTTTCTCCACTGAACAGACTCATCATAAAAAGTTTAATTAACAAAAATAAAATCCCCTCCCTCCCCAAAAAAGGCATATGTTAAAAGATTTCCAGGAATGGCCAAGCATTCTTCACAGATTCCAAAATTCTTTGTGATTAATTCCTCAAACTGATTTTCAGTTATTGATAAATACTGAATGGGCTAAAACAGTTATAAGAAATGTAATATTAATTTAGATAGGAAACTTCTGAGCACAAAAAGTGGCAAAGTATAAACTGTGCTACAGAGCATAGCTAGCAATCACACTGATATTTACTGAACCTATATTATTTCTTCAATTAAAATATTTTGTGCCTTTGTTAAAAGGCCTCATATGTCCACTGTTAGTACTAAACACTTGATATTCTTAGGAGAGAGTCAATTTGATCTGTTTTGTCATGAGAAAAATCTATTTATCTCTAATTAGTCTGTCTAGAGACATGAGAATTAAGCAGTGAAATATTTATCAGAGTTGCTCTGCTATTTGAGATAGATATATCTAGGTTGAAACCAATTAAGTACTCAAAGGGAAATGATCTAAGTAGCAATTAAAGTTTCTTACCCTATCCTAGGTTTTTGGGTTTTTCTTTTCCCGAAGGATAAAAGTTCAAGATTTAATTACTAAAAAAAAACCCCAAAGATTATTTTCACAAAGTGCTGGAGATGCAAACTTCAGAAAATAGAAAGTACATGAGCTGTGCCTTCCAACTGCAAGCACACAGCTGTGTCTCTGTGCCTAATGCCAAGTTCTGCCTATGAAACCAGTGCACCGCACTTTACATGAATATGTAGAAACTCACTTTGGCAACACAACAGCTTTTTTTTCACTTTTAAATTGTATGACAAATTAAAAGCAGTTCCTATCACTTATCTTAATGAATTGCAAGGCACAAATATGTATTTGCTTGATGGGTACCTTTGCAGCAATTTCTGCTCTTCCACCTGTCGAATATGTTTGTAGTGGTCCTGTTCAACAATTTTGAACCTTGAGCTGCTATTAAAATTTTACAGAATATGAATCTACTTTAAATTTGTTTCACTGTTTCACACTTCTCCAGGCATTTCCTAATGAGGGCAGGAAACTCACTCCTTAGGTTAAACAATTATTTTGCTTTATTATCTTTCTGTATTTCCAGGTCCCACAGGGCCAGAAAAGCTTCTGTTTAAATCAAAAGTACACTTCTTACTAAGTTCTTTAATGCCAAGACTGGACTGGTGAGTCATTAAAAGGCAGAAAAAAAAAAAGAAATTAAAAAAGCTGGATCCAAAAATAACAATTAGCTCTTTGCTGTTCCACAACATTCTACATCAAGATATTAGACTTCTACTGGGAGCATTGACTCAGCCAAATAACTTAGCTCCCAAATTTTCTCCCAAGTCATTGCCCAAAGTACACATATGACATTTTTCTCTCAAGTTCTCTTTCAGAATTCATCAGTTAGTAACACCCACATTAAAATCTCATGTGCTGCCAGGCACAGCTTTGATCCAGTCAGTGGACCCCCAAACACTTAGGATGAGACCACACCAGGTCTTGCTTCTTCTCTCTTAGGAAGGCTTCAAAACAGGCTCAAAGAGCCTTGAAACCTTTTCCACCCTAATCCATTGCCCAGCAACCTATGCCTTTAAAGGTCAGCTGGCCCTAACAACTATTCTGCTGAGCTGTGAAACAATCTGAAAATCATTTTAAATGCTTTAAACTGAAAGATATCAAAAAATAATTAAGTATGTATTCAACCACCACATGGGACACAGAGGATACTGGCTGAACAGTGTGAGCACAACATGGTATTACTTCCTCTAGCCCCTTCTCATCAAATTCACCAGTTTATACAGCCAGTTGTGGTCCAACCTACCTCTTACTTCCCCCAAAGACAGCATAGCTATTCAGCCATCAGCTGCCCTATGCTCATGAGAAAGCAGAAAAAGCCAACTCCCCCAGTCTTCCTGCTGAAGCTGTGTCAGTGTGTAGAAATACCCTCAAGGTCCACAGGGCCATAAAACAATGAAAAGGCCTGACTTTTTGAAAATAACTTACCTCTTTTTCCAGAGTCTTATTATAGAAAAGAAGTGATATCCTTTGAATATCTTCAGATTTAAGCCACTGCCTAGAACAGAGAAGGAAAATTATCACTGACATATTAAGAAAGTAGTCCTGTCCTTTTCTATTACTGAAATGCAGCAAAATAAGAAAAATAAGATAATAAGTTGGAATTAAGCAAGTTCATGTGTATTGCAGTGTATATGGTGAATTTCACTGACAGTAAAAGTGGAGAATGAAAATCCCCTCTCCTTTTTGGCTTCTATTGCTAAAGAACACATGAAAACAAAAGCTCAGATGAACAATTGTTTTTCTGTTGATCATGCCTAAGGAGAATCAATGGAGAGATTTATATGACGTAATTCTAACGGTGATACTCCACTCATGTCCAAAATACTGTAGTATATCCTGTGGACAGAAGAGGACCTGCGACAAAAACAGGTCTTGACAAGTTACCTTTAGGAAGGGCACTGTTACAATATGCAGGAGTGGTGGGTAAGTAAGTTACACTTCACAAACTCCTATTGCAAACAAAAATGTAACAAACATTATTAAGAGAGGTGGAGGGATTTTGTCTTTGAACAATTTCAGTCTCTTGACCACAGCCCTGTACTATAGAGGTATATTTCGATCTTTTTGCTGATTATAAAACCATCCCTGCTTTAACACAAGAAATAGCAGAAATACTTGCATTGAAATGACAAATCTATTTTAAACTAAGTGAATCTTGACAAAAACTTGACATAACTTTTACAAAATGAGATGTTCTAATATGAAAGTCTACATTTATTTTAATAAACACTCGAAAAGATATAGAATATTTAAATGTCAAGAGGGTTTGGCTGCTTGTACCTCAAGAGCACAATGCAAATTCGAAAACAAAAAGTTAATTAAACAGATTAGTTCTGTGGATATGCAGTACTTGAGCTTGAACAATAGTAGCAGGGACTGAGATTTTTTTTCCAGCATCTCCAGCAATAACTTTAAATTAGGCTCTAAACTAGTAGTGTAGCTAATGCCTTCTAAATAAAAGGGAATGTCTCAACTGACAGTCTGTAACACAAATAAGTAGCAGCAGTGAACCACAGTGGAACATCTCCTAAATTAAAGTCCTGGAGAACAAGAGTGGACAGAGTAGAGTGTAAGCTATTAGCTTTAATTTGTGAAATGGAAAATATTTGTTTGCTTGCCTGGGAGACTGTCCCTGTTCCTGTGCAATCAGTTGCATTAAGAAAAGGGTCTGTAAACATATTCAGTTCTCGGAATGCTTAATTCAAAAATATATTTCCCTTTTTGCTCTGCAGTGGTTCCCATCTATGTGTGATCATAGGATTCTGAGAAGAAAGGGAACTGGAGGGCTGGTGTACATAAAGCACTATTTTGTTCATGTTCCGCTGTAATCTACTGCAGAAAACATTCAGTTTGCAGAATATTTTGATAAACTGAAAATGAAACATTTTCTCCATTTAGTTACAGAAGTTGAACAAGAAGTAACTCTCTTCCCCAAATAGTTAAATAATTTCCTGTTTTTTCTTATGGTGTGTGACAGGTGGATTGATTTAATTACCATCAGCACACTGCTAAAAAGTTCTCTCTTGCAGATCTACTCCCAAGGGCCCAATTTGGTTACACACCTGATCGCATGTGAAGTCAGGAGTGCCATTTAGAGCACGTGCTGCCTCATACTACACATTACAAGCTCACGTTTTCAGAAGCTTTTAGTTCTTCTTAAAAGTTCAGAAAAAAACTCTACTGGTTTTACACAGCAAACACTGAGAGGCCTGAGATGAAGGAAACAGTACAACACAAGTGGAAGTGGAGACTGAGTAAGGAGAGGGAGCACAGAGTCACACACCTTTGGCACAGACCTAAGGACTAACAAATTCTGCCTTAAGCCTGACTCCCTGATGAGTCTAAAAACTGCCCAAGTATTTGCAAGTACCTGAGGACATGTCTCTTGGGAAACTAGGCACCAAAGTTTGGCTTAAATTCTTTCACAGTTCCAGGAACAACACAGACAGACACCTGAATTCTGCCTGTATCCACAGAAGTGTGTGGTTTCATTGGGCTTGTACTGCTTGACAATCTACAGCAAGGAATTATGCACAGAACATAGCAGCCACCATGACTTAAAGGAAAAAGAGCAAAGTGTGTGTCCCTTTAACACAGCAACCTAGTTTCCAAAGATCAATTGGCTTTACTTTAGCCCCCTCTGTAGGGTCAGTATTTAGCTAGCAGCTGGCCATCCCTCCATCTCATGTCCTACAGGAGTTCCAAGGCTTGGGATGGCTTAGCTAGAGCTTCTCATGCCCAGCCTGTGCAGGACAGGCACTTTGAGCCAAGAGTGCTTTGTTCAAGATACAGGGAAAAGAAACCCATGGAGAAAGTGTGATGTTACACCCTAATGGCTAAGGCAGAGAAGTTCTTTGTTCTTCACTCACTCTTGCAATAATGTTTTTTAAATTTTCTTCATTCAGTCATAGACCTATTTGCCATACAACCCAAACATTACACTAAAAAAAGCATTTAGAAATGCCAGTTTCCTCATAGACTTTCTTAAAAGTTTTCTCCTTGATTCACAAAACCTTTTGTTTAGTTTCACAACCACTCGTTCACTCTAACTGATAATAATATTTTAATTTTACAAATTAAAAATTGAGGCACAAAAATATGCACAATAATAAAGAAAACAAATATGTGATTGGTTTTTTGTCCTAAATGTAGGAAATATTTTATTTACATTTTTGTGTGTGCTTAGCCTTCACAGAATTAAAATATTATTGAATTACCTTGACGTTTGAGGAATCAGCACTTTTTATAACTTATTCCTGAGTATCTATCAATTGAATCATTGCTTTTAAGAGATTCATTCAGCAAATCAATACAGAGCAAGGTAGAGAATCTAGTTTTGGAAGGTGACATTCAGACTTTCTGACATATAATTTCTTGTCTTTCTGCAATTTCCCACATAATTCACAAAAAACAATGAAACTTTTTTAGAGACCTTTTCTACACCCAGGTTTCTCTGAATTTTATGTACTAATTAGACAAGGATTGTCTAAGATAAAACAACATACACTAGGGTCACACCAATAGTTTAATGCATTTATACAAATGCTTTAATTTTGACATCAAAACATTATTTTTGAAATCCTTTTATCAGAGCAAGTGTACCTAAAGACACAAAAAATCTTCCAAAATTTATATAGCTGTTCTAGGCAAGTCTTGTATAATCAAAAGGCTTTGCCTATCACGTGACCCACCCTATTTCACTGTGTTCTCTCTATGACCTATAAATATCAACACTCTTCTAAAATTACTGAAAAACATTTTCCTACATCCATGTACTATTTAATAGGACTAAAAGATGAAAAAAACCCCCAAAATCTGACATAGGAACATTTAATAATTAGGTGTAATACTCAGCTGATTAAGATTCTGAGTAACAGAAGTAGTGGGGGAAACATGTAATTCATCACAATTATTGCCCACATTTTTGAATGCCAATTCCCTTATTTCATCAAAAAAATATAAGGAGCTTTACCACTTATTTTGGACTGCAATTGATTTCTTTCTAGCTTTATCTATTCACCAGGAAACAGGAAACATAATACTGCCTCCAGCTCTTCCTAGGACACAGAAAAAAATGGCAAGTTGTCTTGCCCAGCAATTTCAACATGCCATCAAGATTAGCCTTTTCCAAGAAACCAACCAAGTAACTGAGAGACATTAAATTATGGTTTTAGGGAAAGTTTCTAATCCTGAGGAATTGTTTCTGTGACAATTAGGAAGCATCAATTTTCACATCATTCTGATTCCTGAGACAGTAATTTCTTGTGTCTTACATCTCTTCCCCCAGGTAAGATAAATCTGTAGTGTTACAGCCATGAGTCTACAGACACAGCTATAGAGCAAACTCCCTTTGCCAGCAAGATCAAAACAAGTCAATACCTCCATCACACCATGATTCACAGGCACTGTCTCATCTCACATAGTAGAAAATGTTACTTTACCTTCAAAATGTGCAGGGCTTCCTACACCAGTATTGGTGACACCTTTACTGTTTTCAATAATTGGTGTGCATGTGGGAGCAAAAAATATTAAACATTGCCCTCTGTTGCACATTTATGTCAAAGTCGGAATGGACAAAGACAACAAAGGATAGAGGATAAAGCCATACTTTTGGGCATTGATTCCATCAATGGCTTGGATCATCCTCTCATTCAGCTCTTCCTCAAATCTTCTTTTCTGTGATTTTGTTCTGAAATGAAAAATGTGGGAAGATACTTCAAAAACAACAGCTATCATAAGCTTTTGAGTTTATCATAATTTTTTAACATTTATACTGCAATAGCAACTATAGGCATCAGGCAATATGAGCCTCATAATAAGCTCTTAAAAAACCATCATTAGCCACAGTCTCATGCACAAACACACACACACACTCACAAATCTAGAGCTTAGCTATTAGGGAGCACTTAAATACAAACACAAGAAAATATTTCATAAAAAACTGAGAGAGCTCAAGAAATTGTGGTCTAAGGAAAGTCTTCTACAGTGTTATGAATTAATGAAAAAGAATGGGAATATGCTCAAATTCATAAAGCATTCCTGTTTCTTGCAGGTTTGGGGTTTTTTTAAATCTTGTCAGAATTCTATGATGAGCACAATGTATTGGTGCACTGAGGCATAATAGGTATCCCCTACCAAAATCCTGCTAACTTTTCTTTTCTTGGAAATACTTTTAATATTTTTAATAAGAAAACTGAGCAGTATCTGAAATTAGTTTCAAGTCCACACCATGTTTCTCTATTTATGAGCCTTGTAACTCATCTGCACTCAAAAAAGCTTCTTTTCTTTTGGCTGAATTCAGCATGAACTCAACAGAGGATCATCACAATGGGTTTACCTTTGCTAGCATAAATTGCTGAAAAATCATCAATCCTTTCAGTAGTTGTGCTTGCCTTGAAAATGACATATCTCCAATATTGACAGGTGATGTATTTGAAAACTTAAATCCACTGCTAACTGAAAATCAGTGTTTACTAAGAAGCAATTAGTCAGATCTGAAATTTTACTCTTTCCTCACCAAAATATTCTTAACCTACAAACTGAACCCAGTCAAAGGTAACATGGATTTTTCTCAACATGAAGGTTTTGCGTTATTTCCCTAAAACTGATAACCTGCTGCAGGTTTCAAATTAATACAGCAATTGTATTAGTTTACCTGCAGGAATTTTTAAAAAAACCAAGTGCTTTCATGCCTAGTCAAAGCTAGTGAATTTAAGAAGTGCTTAAAGAAGAAAGTAAGAAAGTGCTTGAAACTCATTTTTCACAGAAATCAAACAAAGAAACAATTTAGGAGAAATACACAGACAGATAAGGAGACATTGTCCAACCACAATTAATTCTATTGGCAGATCCTTAACAATGTAAGACTATTGTGCGATGCATAAGAGCTAAGACTTTCACAAACAAAAGCCTACAGCCAGGCTTCAAACCCTACATTTTCATATTCTAATAAAATACTGGTTTTCAAAGTGCTTATGATAACTGCAGCTCTATCGTGTGAGAACGATTAACTAGCTTATCTAGAATCCTAGTTCCATGTCTGTCTCACTATGGACATTAGACACCAGTAATGGAAGGAGTTCCTTCCATAATACGGTATCAAGACACACTCTTTGTGTTTTCTGAATCTATTCTGGAGTAGTGTTTAGAAATACAAAAGCAAGAACACTTTAGAATCTTCAAGAACTGCATTATTTCTAAATGCCACAGTCCAATTGTTTTCATTGACCGATAGAAATTCTTTGGACCTACTGTCCAAATATAAACATGCAGTTTAAGAATTAGACTCTTTTTATTAATATCATCCATGTTCAGCCAAAACTTGTTCATCTTCTGTAACTCAGCAATATTTTAGGTAATTGCACAGTAATCAGAGACAATAACAATTCAAATTTTTAGAAGGTTCATTTAAATGACTTATGGTATTTATAATATCATCATCTTGCCCTAGTCATCAAGGTATCAAGAAGCAGCATGGAAACTTAAAGCTATTGTCATCTTGCAAACATTTTGTGAAGCAGGAGAACGATAAAAGACCACAAAATACCTTTTGAATAACTACTACTACAAACATATGAAAGACTTTTAAATAATAAACCACAATACAAATACAAAGCAATTAAACAAATATACAAGATGTCTCTTTTAGTATATATTACTAGCTATTGTAACAAAAAACATTAACAGCCCTTTCCATCTTCCCTTTTCTTACCCCTCTCTGGGCTTCCTCTCAATTTTCCTGTATATAATTTTCTTCCCACTCATAGCGTACCTGGTTTGTAGCAGGTCACCAATGTACCAATTCAGAATAAAGCTATTTGTTATCAGGAAGTGAATTTGCAATTCATAAGAAACGTGTCTGCCAAATCTGCTTCCATAGCCCTTCTTTATGTAAGAGGTATCAGCACTTACATTAAAAAAGCAGTCTGTGTGAGCAATGGCCCTCAATATTTGAAAGCATACCAATGTACATTTATTTATAGGGACTTTCTATGAATAAGTAATTTTTTAAGATTGATTTACCTCTCTCTGCAACGTTGAAAATGATATTGCCCCATGGGAACATCCTAAAATCAAACAAACAAACAAAAAGATCCCTATGAATTACAGTAGGCCTTAATAATATTTAATTGCTTTTATAATAGTCTTGAAAACAGGGTCAAGTAAGGAGAAAATTTTCCAGTGTAAATACTTTTAGCATTTGATTAAAACTAAGAGAAAAATACAGCTAGAAGTGAAGATGGCATGACCTGGAATAAAACTCATCTATCAGTATAAACACAGGATAAATTAACAGTCTGAATTACAACAGTCTGAATGCAAGGGTGTTTTGCTTCACCACAAGGACTTCAATGCCACCACTGCTTGGATGTAGCCCAAACTCTTGCCAGCTTCAGCAAAACCCAATCTTAAGTGGTTTTGAAAAAAACAGACCTGAGTGGCCAAATAAAGACAATGGTCATTATTTTTTAATTAATAGCAATGGCAATGGCAATCACAGCCACATTTATTTTGTGATTAATAGTGATGGCTGGGTACTTCCTGTAATGAACCTATCACAATCCACATTCTGATGCACTATATTTGCACTATATTTATTGAACAAGAATATGTCTCATCTGTACAGGAATAAAACTGAATGCCAATGTTGAAAATTATTAGAATTTACCTTGGTGCATTCTCTTTTAAGAAGTAGAAGATAATGCAATGTACAAGCTGTAGATTGACAGTATCTTACTGACAGTAGTTTAACAGTGTTAGCAAAATTAGAAAGAAATCTGTTCAGTGTAAAAGATACGACATTGAACTATATTATGTTAAAACCCAGGCCTTCAACCACAGCTAATGAATTGTAGGTGCACCTTCAAAAAGTAGATGTTACAGTGAGTATGGATTTGGTTTCTGGGGTACTCTGAATAAAATTCACTCAAAGTATCACAGGGATTATTCTAACTTCACAGCCTTTGCTCCATTTCGCCATGTTCCAAATGGAGAATGTAGCTAAACAGTCAATAAATATCTAGGAATTTATCTGTATTAAAGGATTTCTTTCCTAAAGGTGTTGCATTCTGGCGTTATGTTAAAAATATCTTTCTGCAAGACGAAGAGCAGCCACTGTACATGCTGTGACTTGGGGCGGGGTCTGAGCTCAGAGGGCCAAATTTTGTCCTTTAGCAAGTGTGCCGGACTCCTTATAATTCAGAGATGTGCTGACAGGAAGACATGGCTTCTTAGAACCTAACTCAAAACTCCCATTCCAACAGAAAAGCTTCCAGCAACTTCACTTGGTTTATGCCATGGACAACTGCGTGCATCTTCCTCTACCAGAAATAACCAGGCATTTATCGGCGAGCAGCTTTTTCCTTTCAGACATTGCTATATTGTACGAAATGACATAAGTAGGCCCCTACTGTTGTGCTTATCTTGCCGTTTTCAGTGGTCATGCTGTCCCTGTGGTGCAGGTGTGCAAATGGCTTGGCTGCTCCCCAGGATTCCAGGTACCGGGTCATGCGGACAGAAGCTCTCATTTTGGCTCCATCAAGAGTGTGCCGGGGCCGAATGTGGTGCTGGGGGCTCCGCTTCTCCCCCTGGTTGACAGAGGACAAAAGGTGATTATCAGCCTTTGTGTTCATGACCTTTTGAAGCAGCAGTGCGTCATCTGGCACCACAGATCTCCATGATTAGGGACTTATAAATGGAGAGATGCTGAGAACCTGCAATTCTTTATTATGTTGCTGGGAAATAGCAGAGACTTATTTCTGAAGAGCGGGAAACATTCGCACTGCAAACATTCATATATTTGTAGGCATCAGTAACAGCTCTGATCAATATCTTATTGTAGTGAATTATTCAATAAAGAGATTAGTGGTCCTGCTCAAAACCAAGTATGACTGGCCACAAAATAAAAGTACTACTAACCTTAGGATTGATTACAAAGTAAGTTTTAACATTATGCTCTTTCAGATATGGGTCCCTTACATCTCCATCCCCATCTTCCACTTTGTAAGCTCCATTCAAATGTGCCAAGGTGACTGACGTGATGTGAACACGGCTGAAATTATATTTTAAAAAGGGACAAAGTCACAAATACTGATCAAAAGCATAATTTAAACCTTTTTTACTTGCTTTTGGATACACCTTTTATTTTCTGCTCACTTCTTTTGCAGTCCCTCTAATCTAAATTTTAGAAGTTCTAAAGGCCATAAATTTAAAGGTTTCCATCCAGAAAAAAAAAAAAAGTTCCTTAAATCACAGGAAATACTGAGTGCCCCAGTTTTGGGTTTTGGGTTTTTTTTTTTTTTTTCTTCTCAAGACAGGACCTAAACATTAGTTCAGGCATCTCCATGAAGGCTGATGGCTTAAGACATGGTGCCTGTGCATTTCTGTGTGGCTGAAAAATCCACGTGTCCAAAGGTTAACAGAGAAGATTCTTACCCTGGGACTCCCCCAGCCTCCATGTGGTTGGCCAGGGTAACGTCATGGGACCACACATCGTACTGCCACTTCTGCAGCCCAATGACGCCGCAGAGCACGTTCCCGGAGTGCACTCCCACACGCATGTTAATATCCACTCCAGTCGCGTCTCTCACCTTCCTGCGGGTGGGAATAAAGCCTCTGTTATCATACATCATAGGCCCTTTGTTTTCTTTTCATTTACCAGTCAAATTATGTGGATGGCACACCCCTGGAAGTGCTCAAGACCAGGTTGGTTGAGGCTTAGTGCAACCTGCTGTAGTGGGAGGTGTCCCTGCTCATGGCAGGGGAGTCGGAACTAGATGGCCTTTAAAGCCCATTCCAATCCAAAACATTCTGTCATTCTATGATTTTTTGAAAGTAGCAGTAACAACAGTAATAAAATTTACCTCTTCTTAGCTTTGCCTCCATTCTTTTAATGCTATGATTATATATTACCTTTCCTATTATCTGTATTTGCAACAATTTGTAGAAATATTAATTCTCAAGTCTGTGTCTGAAGTTCCTTCTTTTATATTCATCTGAAATTATCTGGGAGGGCTGCGAAGAATAGTGGAAATGTTTAGTCTCATGGTAGAACTTAAGGACTGTTTTTGTTCTACAAGCTGCTTTTGGAGGTCTGGAACTACTGTGATGCAGCCTTCTATCTAAAGACCCTAATGTTTACATCAGAGACCCTCTCATATCTGCCATATCTGAGAGGAAGGACAAAAACCACAGCACCTCAGGATATTCCACAGGCTGGGACTTGTACACTCTTTGGGCTCAGTGCCATTCAGGCTGTGGAGAACATAGGCTCGACAACCTTCCACATACTTAGTGAATGCTGCACCCACTGGAACATTATACAGCGAATGAAAGGCTACCCTCACTGTCTAGATCACATCTAAGCCTTTGACCTTTCCAGTGACTGAGTTAAGTATCTGTTCACTCCATCCCAAATCTCAGAAGAACCCTACACATAAGATAGGCATTTATCTTTGCAGAAACAGTTCTTCTGAATTACTGGTGGGATACTGAGGTCAAACAACATTTCCAGACATCTCTTATATGGGTACCTAACCACATATGTAAATAGTAATAAAACTAACTCAGACATCTACAAGATTATAGAGCTCTAATTCCAAGAAATTGGAAGATCATAAATAAACTGGATTTACGTATTTGAACCTGAACTGATGTTGACCCAAACCTAGCCAGTAATAAGGAACATGCACATACACTTGAAGAAATTCTGGGTGTTAATGGAAGAAACAACTACAGAATAAGGAACCCAAATGGCTCCTGTATATGAGTTGAGTGAATAGTTCTATCAACATCTTCGATCTCAGTGATGAGCATCATCAGCTCTGTACCTTCTGAATTATTTAATTAATGTGACCGTTTTTTCTTTTTTTTTTTTTTTTTTAAAGAAAACACAGAACACAACAGGTCTAATTTGATGTGGTAAATCCTGCATTTAAGCAGTTATTCTCAAGTGGTGTTTTTCTGGGAAATGAGAGTAACAGGAGCATGACTGAAAGTATTTTAATTCCATCTGTCTCTCTCAAGGGTTTATTGGTATTTCTTTTTTTTATTATTTTCTTATTGCCATTTTACACTGCTCTTGTGTAGCTGACACACTTGAAAATGAATTGCCTGTAAATGATCTTTGGAAGCAGTTTGCAAATCACAAACAACACTTTGCTGTGCTCAAGGTATATGACACTCAAGGTATATGCCTAGCACTTTGGAAAAAAGTGTTTAAAAAACTGGGCAAAATGGAAGCGGAGCATTTATCCTCAATGAGTGATTGTCAAAAGACTGCCCTTCCACATTCTGCAGAGCAAGCTGAATAAAGTCTGCTTTACAATAAGCTCTCAGGAGTTTTAAGCAGGAGAGCAAGCAGAACTGCGCCAGAACTAAATCTCTTCTTCTGTCTCACAAATTAAAGAAACCACAGAAGACATTAAATAAGCAGTGTAACTCTAGACCGAATTAGGGTTTACCATTTCTTCTCTCCTGAACACCTTGAACAATTGCTATGACAATGCAGGCACTGAATGCATTCAAGAATGTAGGCTATCACATCCCCAGAGGACGTCTGCATTACCTACAGAAGCATATCTGAAACTTCCCCCCTTTATTTCATTTTCTGTTCCCCCTGTCTTTCCAGTTTCCTTCAGCAAGCATAGTGTGTGTGTCCAGACTGGTTGGACAGCCAAAATGCTCTTCAAGACTGAATTTTTCTTATGGCAATGTGAAATTTGAGTTTGTAAGCATTCTGCATTTTTTCAGAGGCATGGTTCGCTTGCAGGTATTTGTAGCAACTTTACTCCATACAAGCAAGAGTTCAGGTCATTAGGAAAGCATTTATGTGCTTTATCTGAGCTTTAATCATCTCTAGTTCTGGACCAAGGTATCTAAGACTCACCTAGCCCTTTCTTACACACTTGAATGCATTGAGTGAGTCTTAGACACTTAATTCCCTGCAAATTGCCAGCTTTAACAGCTTCCTTTTGTATCAGACCTGCAGGAATGAAATCATACCTAAAAGAATTATTTTATTTTGTATCTAGCATTCAAAATGATATAACCATCTTATATCCAAGAGTTTCTTTCACCTTCCTCTGAAATGGAATTTGTTTCATGCTACCAAATCAAAGGAAATCTTTGAGAACGTGTGACTGAGAAACATGCAAATAAGGAAGTCACCAGACAGACAAGGGGGTAGAGTTTGAGCTGAATGGAAACAACACTCATATTCACACACAAACATGTTTTGCCTTAACAGATAAGCTCTGTCCTTAAAGCACCCAGGTAAGGTGGCCAGCTCTCAGCATCACAGGCAGCACTGGCATTTATGGCTTGATAAAGTGAGCATCCCACTCCTGGGCAAGCAGGCTGCAGACTATAAGAAACGTTGGATTTGTTCCAACATAGAGCAGAGAAGCAAAGCAATTAATCAGTGGGACTACAATCCTTGTTTAAATGGGAACAATTCATAGCAGAGGGAAGCTGAATTGCTCAAAATGGCCACACAACATTAGGTAAGGAGACTAAATAAGACTTTGTAGTACAGATCACTTGGCAATTTGGCAGAATTCCTCCTTTTTTGCTTCAAAGAAAACTGGAACTGAAATCACATTCAGATGGTAAAATCTATATAGAACTACTAATATAAACAGCAAACTACTTTATTTCAGTAGCTTACACACCGAGAGGGCAGTTTGCACCTCGGTGACTGAATATAACAATAATTTCTATCTGACAAAAAAGACATTTCAGATAGAGAAAGTCAAACATATTGAGTGACACACTGCCAATAGCAAGAGCATTACTACTTCTCATTTTACAGGGCACAGAAGTATGTCAGGAGATGCTTCCATACAAAGATGCAGCAATCACAGGACAAAATATGGAGTTGATTAATAAACAGCAATTTTCATTCACCTGCAGGCTGTGACACTTGAAAGGATTTGAAAACACAGGGTACAGATTCCTCACTCCTTCGGTAAACAGACTGTGGTAATCAGGCATCTGTCTATGGGAGCATTGTGGTTTCTGACTACAGTAATAAAGTCAGATCAGAATATGCTTTAAAACTAACATATAATATTCTAGTCTATAAGGCTGCTCTAACCAAGAACCTGATCATACAGTATTAACAATGAACATACTTGATGGCAGCCTGAGCAGAAAGTTATTTCAGAGGAAATTGGAAGTTCTGAAGTGTGAGGAACTGACAGATTGCTCTCTGAGCTCAAGTAAAACATTGCATTATGATGTGTGATATATTTCAGTTCTTTGTGAAGGGCACTTTATGGCTCAAGTTTAGTGTTGTTTTTCCACCACCCTGTAACCTCCTATACTTTTCTCTTAAGTAACAAAGCAACAGGTTGATCAGAAATCCTATGCAAGTACTTGTAACTCACATTTCTCACACAGCACACAGATATTTTGAAATGCAAACCACAAAGCTCATTTTCACTCAAAGGCTGGCAAAAAATGCCAACATTTTTAAGCCAACCAACAAGGAGGGCCAGAACTTTGGGACTGACACCCTTTTACCAACTGCTCTACAGAAGGCATGGTAACTTTACTTCCTAGTATGCTAAAAAAGCAAATGACTTAATTGTGATACTGTTCTAGTATATCTAAGGGAAAAAGAGAAAGCATCCAGTGAAAGCAACTGAAATGCAACCAAATCTGCAGACTCTAATCTTGCCTGGCAAGGAGAAATACTCCCAAGTACCATTTAAAAATAGATTTCTTTGGCCACTATGTAAGGTATAACCGTTTTTGGATGAAGAAACAACATTTTAGAGAATGCAGCAACCTGATTCCTGTTAGTTTTACAAAAGATTGCTAAAGCAAGGAGATCAAAATACTAGTTTCAAAAATACTACACCTTTTCCATGGACACATAAGAGGGAAAAGAACCAAATTTGCTTTAGTCAACTTAGTTGTCCAGTAATTATCCTGGATTGAACTAAAAAACCAGAAAACTAAAAGCCTAGAAAACTAAAAGCCAAGACCCTCTTGTGACTACAATTACACACATATGAGGATAGCATTTAAGGATTGGAGGAATAATTTTGTATGGTTACTTCATTAATCATTAGGATCAACACAGTTCAACATAATAATCCATTTCATGATGAGGTGCACAACATACATATACTTCACAAGGATAAGTCCATTTCCTACTTTTCTACATGGACAGTGATATGTGATCTAGACAAAAACATAGATCTAGATCTATATGTGATCTAGACAAAAACATAAAAATTGAAACTTAAAGAAGAGCATACCAAGGTTTAAAATCAAAGTCCAGCTTATTAGAAAAAATAAATCACACACAGGACTCCCAAAAATCCAGATCTCCATATGATACACATTTTTGCCAAGTGTAGCTCACCTAGATATACTTTAATTTGAGTGAAAGAAAACTAGTTGTAAAGCTTTTTTTAAAGTTTGGTACTTACTTAATGGCTTCACACATGTCCAGTCCCATTTTCACACAATTCTTGGCATGATTTTGAAGAGATATAGGTAGCCCAGAAACACAGTAATAGCAGTCACCTAAGATCTTAATTCTCATACATTCATTTTCCTGGAGAAAAAAAAAAGCAAGGTGAGACAGTCACTTTCAATTTGAAATACATAAATGAAGAGTTACTATTAGAAAGACTGACTTAAATGACATTAGCAAAGTCATTCTACTAAAGCTTGTTTCAGTGGAGAAGGGCTTGCTACAACAGAAATGCTGAGACTTTTGTATGGTTGTTTCCTCCACCAGTTATGGTCCTTAATGGGCAAAACAAGGAATTAATTTCACTGCAAAACATGTTCACACCTGAGAATAAAGAACTGAGCTAAACTATCATGTCCTCAATCTAAATAAAGCCTTTTTGTTTGAAATAGATGTCGTCTTCCACATTTACATCTATGAAGATGTACTATAGAATACTTCCAGAAGCTAGCAATCATAATAGTATTTCTATATTTTATACTCTAAGGCCATGTAAAGATTTTTATTTTTAAAAAACTGAAATTTAATTTTAATTTAATTTTTAAAATACTGGACTATAGTTTTTCTGTGTTTTTAAAAACACAGAAAAATTTTATCTGTTCAAAGGTTTCTGATTTTCCCTTCACACGTGAAGTTTGATTTAATTTTTATAAAAATGACACCTAAATAAGCAGAAGAAAAATTTCTGATTGTATTTGATTCTTTTCTTGAGTAATAAAGAGACTGTGGTTAGTAATTAAAATTGATTCGATCAATATTGTCTCTCTTCTCCTTCAGTCTCATAAATGCTTTTTCTGAGATCAGAAAATGGACTAACACTTTTCTATCTCGCGTTTCTTAATCCTTGTTATTGCAAAAAATCTATTTAAAGAACTGTTCATCTGCTATTAAGCGTTATTGGGCTCCATGAGCTGTCTCTATTGGTCCTATTAGAGAGCTGTCTTGGGTTTCACAGACTGTCACTCTGGCAGAAATGCACTGTTGCACTCAGACCAGAGCCAGATCGTTTTCTTCACACATTTCAAATCCAATCTTCCTGCCAAAGTCTCAGAAATGCTGCACGAAGACCCCAAGAGGGAAAAAAAAAAAATTAAAGATGACTTTCTTATTCAAACTAACAGCAGCAGCCCATAGCAACCCACCTTAGCAATCTGATCAAACTTGCCAAACAGCTCGTTTAGCATGTGCACCAGCTCCCCTGGTGAGCAGTCACTGGCCAGGCGAGTGAATCCCACGATATCAGCGTACAAGATGCTGCAACAGAAATGAACAGAATCTTGGTCACACCTTCCTTCCTTCTGCAGGGCTCGGATCCATCAAACAACAGCAAAGCCTGAAAGCAAGCACCCTGGACTTCACAGGGATATGCCCATACCCCAAAAAGCCACTGCTAAATGTAGAGCAATAAAAATAACTGAATTTTTAGGTAAACGTATATTTACCTTTATGGGTGTTGTGTTTACAGGTAATATATAATATATATAATATACTTTACAAGTATTACCTTCTTGGTATAACCTTTGTAGGCATACCTATATTTATAGGTATTTATAAACATTATATACCTCTATCTGTTACCGTATTGAAAAGAAAGAAATATTTTTCCAAGTCACAAATCAGCAATATAATAATAGCAGTATAATAGTTTCAAAGAGTATTTTGCTCACAAGAGAACATGAGCTTCCTCAAAAGTCCTGCAATATTTTTAATAAATCAGTTTCTAAGAATATCATTCAAACTAACTTGTCCAATCAAAAAACCCCACAAAACTAAACAAACAAACAAACAAACAAACAAAAAGAAATAAAACTGTGTAAAGAAGAAAGAGTGTTTGAAATGAAAGTGATTTATTTTTCCAGCTACTAAAAATTTTCAATTAATAAATAATTAGATCAGTAGTATATTTTATCTCAAGTACTTGGTTAAATAAATATGTGATACAGATATCTGTTTACATGATACAAATCCTGAGAAATTGTTCCAGTTAAGAAAATCACAAAATCAGAATCATACCACTGACACAAATTACAATTTTGACTGGTATACATTGAAGCAGGATTTGTTACTTCAGACTGAAAAATAAAGACATTATAAGAAAAAGCCTCTTTTTGTGTGGCTTTTTCTCAACAACTCCTTTGTATTAACATCTTTATGGCTCTTCTGGAACATAGCATTGTCAGTATTTGATCAAATTAAGTGATTCTACATATTAAATTGCTGAAAAGCATATTTAAAAAAATATTTTCTTAATTTCTCCCTAGATCCTTTCTTTCAATTTTTTTTTCTGAATGTTGTTGATACATTTTATTGCAGTACAATACCTTACATTGGTGTGCCTTTTGACATACAAATTGTGGAAGTTGTTGGTGTTTTCCAGCTGGCCTGCCTTCGGACCTTGTAACCTCTGAATGATCTCTGCTTTCATTTCCATGGCAATGTGAGCAGGCAGTAAAGAAAGTAGAAGGCGCTCCTAAAATTTAAAATGGAATGTCCACAGTTTCTTTAAGGAGAATAAAGTTAGTATGGCATCAGTGCTGCACAAGGCACACCCCATTGTAAATACCAGAGAACATTTTGCTGAGGCTTGCACTCAGGTCTGGTATGAGCTCCAGAGTTAATCAGTTCCTTGAGGAGTGTGACAGAGATATACACACATTTCCAAGTAATATCTGTCTTCTTCAAGGTTTTTTTGTATATTAGAAAAAGCCTAAGCTAAGCTTTACATTTGATGAAGTTATGTAGAGGAATCTATTCAATATCTGAGCAGGATGCAGCAAATGAAACAAGAGTTGCAAGGCCAGACCAGAGGACTTTCAGGAAAATGCAGTCTGATTCAAACAGGGATAAGCTATGTCTCTTTTTTATTCTTTCACGTATTTTAAATGCTCTGCCATAATTTTAGCAGTTAAACTGAACATAAAATACAAACACAGAACACACTGAAAATGTTGACCTTTTGCAGAGCATTTTGATAAGATTTGCTATCCTTTAATATGGCATTTGACAATTTAATTTTTTAATTAACCTAAAAGCATATTGAATATTAAAAAAATCCAAACTCTACATATTTTTCCTCATCATTTGGTATTAGGGTCTTCCTCTTCATTTGATATTATGGTCTTCCTCTTTTAAAGCTCTCTGACACTTTCATTTTGCCCATTTTATGGGCAAAAAATTCACATTCCTCGTGACAGCTTTAGACTGATTTCCTACTTCTCTGCAAAACAGATCAACAAGAACTCTGCAAAAAAAAAAAATCCTTCCTGCTTTATCATATTTCATCTTGAAACTGAGCAAGCATTTCCCATTTTCTTATAGGCAGACAGGAGAGACTCCTTCTGGCTAAGGATAAAAACTAGAAGCCTGAACCAGTGAAGAGGGGGAAGGCATCTGAAAAAGCCCCTGACAGAGCCAGAGACAGAAACAGCTACACCAGAAAAGATAATGACCTCAAAATGTGCATAATTCTCAGGTGTTACTCAGAATGATGGATTCTCTTTGGCTCATAAGATTTTTTTTGCAGACTTTGCAATTCTGTTCATGAAGGTACCAGAAGAAGTACAGCCATTAATCCAATCCTCTGCCTGGGATAATTACTCCTGTTCAGGTCTGATGACCTTGAGTAGAGCATGGCAATAACGGGGCTATAGACTCTTGTAATATTTGCAGCAACCTTGGCTATCCGTCTCTGTCAAGTAAAATGAAAAATTCACATTCCTCATAGTATTTGTGCATTTGTAAGCATAGCATTCAATTACATGAGGCCCTGTGAAACTGATCCTGTGCATATTTGGCAAAAAACTTCTATTTCAGTGAATCAAGACAGAATCTTGCTTTGCTGCTAATTAATATTGAACTGATAATTTATTTTTTAAATGCAAGATGAATTTAGTATCTTTAGTCATTTTAGCAAGTTCACATCCAAGAGACCAGTGTATTTTTATTGCTTATGTTCATTGGCAATGTTTCACTTCCACTGCTCTTTGGTGGAGGTATTTTGCTAACTTGTAAGTAATATCTGTACCACCAATCAATTTTTTTCCATAATGAAACCTTACTCTTCCAGGTTGCTCTTTATCTAATAGTACAGAATTGTTCAGACTCGTTAACAACTATAATTACACAGTTAACGAAGAGGTGAGTGCTCTTAGCTATAATTTTACATCACTATACTCCTTTTGTACCATGGATAGTAAATGCAAGCTGGTTCACCATCTTCCTATGATCGTTATGATTCCAGACACACAGCGATGCAGACACTCAGTGTCCAGGTTACTGCTTACAACTTTGAAACTCAGAAAGGCTGGTAAAAGGTCATAAAGCAACACATGTTTTCAAGGAAGCAAGCAAAAAAAAAAAAAAAAGAGAAAAAGTTTTCATAGGAAGCAGCACAAAATCAACTACAATCTAAAGAATCATATGAGGAAAAGGAAAACAGAATGTTCCCTCATTTTGTAGGGGACATCAGGAGAGACGGAATATTTCCCCTTCTTTTTCTCTTCAGGCCAGGCCACTATTCCATTCTGCTTGAACATCCTAATAAAGCTGTTCACCACACCAGAATTCTCTCCAAAGAATGTTTTCCTTCCTCCATTTCCACTGTACAGAAGAGAAGGTTGCAGCCAGAGGTTGCTTTAGAGAACTGCAGTTGGTGAAGCACACTGTAGCACAACTTGCCATATCCAGCTGCACTTACAGCCTTCTGCCACTCTCTCCATCCTGCAGGCTGCAAGACTTCAGTCCTGATGTTATCACTTGTGTGGTAATGTGGATTGGTAATTTTCATTTCTTTCACTAAAAGATAGCTGTGAAAGAAGGTGAATCTCAGCTACTTCTGAACACTGTGGCTGGGCCGGTCAGCTAAAGAGCTGAAGAAATGCAAAGCACATAAGAACACCTCCTCCTTCCTGTTTTATCATTGCTGTTGGCTCAAAAGAGCATAGCGGAAGGATCAAAACTACTTACTGATCAGATTGTAGTGCATAATGTTTTGCACTGAAATTCCTGCAGACTAGAACAATACAAGGAACACCGCAAATAAAGACTCCTGCTTATGCTGGCTTTATATATGGTAATACATTCTACTCTGTACTATTCTCTCAAAAGAAAATCTACACATCAAAAACTAGTTGAACTGAGATAAAAGACACTGACTTTTAGACAAAAATCTTCCTTATTTGTCATAGACAGAGAAGTCACTCTCTTACAGCTACAGTCTGTAAGAAAAAAGCTGAAATAATTCTGAATGCAGGTCAAGAGGTACCATTTTAAAGTCTTCAGACTGAAAATAACAATACTTGCTTCTGGTGAAAGAGAAACTGCTGTGCTATAACAATAATGAAAATCTCCTCACAAACGTCCTTCCCTAGAATATTAACAACATGACCTTAACAGCATATACAGTGGATTTATGCACACAGGACTGTTTCCTGACTGTTCATGTTCCCTGGGACTATGCTTTCCTCTCAACCATTCAAGGCACTTCCAGCTGAAACCTTTTAAGTCCTAAGGCTATAAGATGGAGCCCACTATCTATACTGAATACAACATTAAAGTGCCTTTCAATACTATAGGGTTAAGTGCTTCTCTCTTCTTCACCTGGACCCTACTAGAAGGATAGCAAGTAGGCATCCTCCCTGGGTTCTCCAGCTGAAGATTTTCTGTGGTATATGTCAAACTGTGATTTGAGTTGCTGTTCTCTCAATCTCTCACATCCAAGTTGATCTCTTTATCAGAATTTTCCCTGAATCATACAGATGACTTTAGCAGTGATTCTTAGTAACACATCACTCCTCTAAAGCTTGATAAACTCTGGTTGCTTTCTTAGCTAGAACAAGCTGGCATAGCTCAGCTAAAGAACACAGCACTGTGTTATTTCCTACAGGTGGCAGTTGCACTTGAGTTTCTCACAAAATATCATGCTGTTGTTCTGCAGCAAACAAGCAAAATATCCTCAAATACTAGGTACAGGTTATTTTTAAGACTGCATGTTTCACAAATAAACCTCTTCTTGGCCTGAGGCTCATTTGCTCATTCCTGTTTTGTTGTGCAAACTATTAATACTGATTCGCTCATTTATACAAGATTACACCACTATCTACTCTTTACTGAGAATAAATGTAAGAATTTATAGATTTAAAGGCCAAATATTCTTCCATCTAGTCTGATCTCTTGAATAATATAGGTAACAGAATGTCACTAAGGAGAAACAAAGGTAGTCTGATAGGACTCACCGTATTAAAAACAACTTTGTGCCTTGCTGTCAGTTGAGAGAAACTGTCCTTCAAGGCAATTCACAGAACCTAATACTGAAAATTTCAGAGGTAGCAATGCTCTCTCTCTCTCTCTCGCTCTCCCTCTCTCTCTCTCTCTCTATTGTCTAGGGAGGGAACTTCAGGTCCAAATTTTGGTCTTACTGGAAGAAATGTCCATCTTTGTTGTTAAGCTTTTTCTGATATTTAAAAAGTCTGAAGAAAAACTATATATTTATAGATCAGTTAAGGAATATAGGAATATTTTTGTTCCTATAATCCCATATAGGGATTTGTTTTGTCCCTTTCAATGTCATTTAGGGCACTGAATATTGACTTCTGCTTTTCTGTGGGTTGGATTTTGTTTTCAGATTCCTGTGGCATATATCCAATCATCTATTTAGCGAGTTGGACAAACCAGGTCAGTAAGTCATCAGTAAGAGCTCGAGAAGCAATTAACCTATGAATGCATCCTGCTTCACTACAAAGTTTAGAAATAAACACAAATAACATCAAATTGTCAACTGCCCTTGAAATGTGTAAAGAAATAACCTACAAGAAATTAATTTTCTGATTGCTGATCACAAAATGATGGAATAGTCAAAAAGCTGATAGAGATGGTGATCCAGAGGGTATTTGTCAAATTACCATACTGTTAACCCAGACCTCATGATCATTCTCTAAAATACTCCTACAAGAATAAAGAGTTGTAAATTGTTTTTTCTTAAAGCTATCTTGCACTCCTAACTGAAAGGTGAGAAGATTCCTAAAAATTATGTGCTATTATCTACTTAAATTTAGCCTGTGTTAATAACCTCCATCAACCTCATTCCTTGTGCTGAAGCCAATAAATTCATTTTACTTTACTTATACACAACACAAAAGGTATTCAATCTTGACTATGGAGACATCAAGAGATAGAGAATTCACCAATTTCTAGTGGTTAATCAGCTGAACTGTTAAAAACTGTTAAAAATGTGTTCTGTATTCCTAACTTAGAAGCCTTGGCCCTGTTATATCTTTCTCAGCTCAAGATTAATATCCCTACTCTTATTCCTGTAAACACAGATAACTGTCTTTTTCATCAGGTAAACAGACTTAGATGTAAAAATTTCCTTCTCCTAAGTATTTTCTACGGTCTTCTCAAAATCCTCAACAATCTTCAAGCATTTTGAAGCGTTTTTGACACAAATCCTAACATTTTGCTCCGGTAAAAAAAGACATATATGCATTTATTTCCCTCAGTATGTCCATGACTTACTCCATACAACCTTCTGTTGTAACATCCCAGGAGTTCTCTGTCTGCTGTTCCATGTCTCCTATTTTCTCCAAAATATTGTACAAAGTTGCAGCCTTACAATATCCTAGCTACGGCCCATACTCTTTTAGAATTATGTCTCTTCAATAAGTTATTTAAAACTCTCTTGATTAAAATTGTTTATAAAATATTCAATATTATGCTATTTATTATCAGACCAGTATTTACATTTTCTGCAAAAATTATTGTCTTTGAATGTCTTCACATACCTCCTAGATCATTAATAAAAAAATACATAATAGCATAAACAATGAGATGTGATTCTTGAAGAATATGACATGCATGCCAGTTCATTGAACATCTCCACTGATAACTTCCAGTTATCCCACTCAAAATCCATTAGACTGTGCTCTTTTGATGGGAAGTGTCAGTACTTTTATGCTGACCATCACTGCGTCATTTATCTTACTGAAATCTTTTGATTATGGAAAGTTACTTAACCCAAACCTGTACCCATTAAATACTAAAAAACGTTTTCATATTACTTGACATCTTACCAAATTGTTGAGTACATCACTCTACTTCTTTTCAAATACAATCCCATCACAGCAGCATCTTTTCTTTCATACTGATTGTTTATACTTTTTCTGTCTAGTGGCAGCCCTTTCCCTTGGTTATGATGGCTTTTTTTTCCTGGAATACTTCCAAAACACTTATTGGCCTTGACAAAACCAGACAAGGATCAAGGATTGTTTGTCACATCTAGAAATCTCCTACATATCACATCTTTTATCATTTTAAACGTTTTTTTCTGTATCTAATTGCTGTTTTGCTTTTACTTGTGGCTAGGCTTTGTGACACAGATAAAATCTTTCCTGATGGCAGAACCATGAACTCTCATCTGTTTTCATCTGTTCTCCTAAATGCCCCCCTCCACTGCTAACAACATTAATTTCTGATTTTTTTTCCCCTTGGGAAATGAGTTTTTCCCCATGCATAGCACCATAAGGATTTTTGGTTTTGTGACCCTTTTGGTGAAATTTTAACTGTGGCAATGCCAGGAGCTACAATATCAATACCAAAAAATCAAAACACACACAAGGGGAATGGAAGCACCATCTGAGAGGTGAGAATTCCTCACAAGTTCCCCAGGCATGAAATATAAAATGCCCTCATGAAATTATTCTGCAGAAGACAAGCTGAAGTTGTCTGAGAGCTGCTCCCATGAGAATGAGTGCTCTGAGTGGGGCAGTTCTCAGGCCCAAGGTGGCTGCTGAGCTCACATGGCCACAAGCTGTGTCCACCCAGGTGCTGGGACTGGACCAGGGCCAGGGTGAGGCCCAGGCGGTGCCAGACAAGGATCTGCCCCCACAGTACTGCCTGGGAGCCCCTGCCTGGGGAAGAGGCTCTGCCCTCCCCACTCTGTCCCTGAACTCCAGCCACGCCTCCAGAAAGGGGACAGTTGTCTTCGAATGATTTTGCAATTGCCAAACATCGGTGGCGTGACTTGCTCACTTCACAGGAGCAGTGAAAAAGCAGGCTGCCAGTTCAAGTCAAGGGTTTGCAGCCTAAATACGCAGCGCTGTGCACCCTCAGTGTGCCCAGCTTGTTTGCTGCAGAGTAGCTCTGGGAATGTAGAGCTGACATCTCACCAGTCACCTCCACATCCAAAAAATACTAGAGCTACACAAAAGCACCACCGCTGTTTCAGCGTAGGGGACTGAAAGCTCATTTAAATTCACAGGCTCACCACGTAAAGACAAATTCCTTCACGGAACCTAGGGAATGTTTAATGTTTATGCATAGATTACAGTTTGCATATGCAGCCTGTTTATGACTAATTTTGCAAACGATGTTCACTACACCTCCAGAAAGCGTGCCTATCCTGCGGCTGTTCAAGTGTCGAGTCACCAAGCAGCACAACAATAGAGTAAAAGAGAACACACCAACAAACAGCCAGAGCTGCTTAATTAACTGACAGATTTTCAAGGTTTGTTTCCGTCTGATCTTGTTAATTCTTGCTTTAAGTTTTATATATTTCAAGAACTGATGAACAGACAGAAGCAGCATTTTGCAAAGAATCGGTTTGAGGAGTGTAACGTGTTTATTACTATATCAGTCTTTAATAATGGGGAAGTGTTATACTGCTGGCAATTGCTAAGTCCATTCTTTTAAACAATAAACACTTTAACTCCGGTACAACTTACTTCACATTTTGATGAGAAGAATTTTGTTGGTTTTTTCAATAGAAATGAAGAAAACCAAACTCTTCTCTCTTTTTACATATTTTCCTTCTTGCAAACCATTTATGAGATATGTCACAAAGATATTCAAGAGTACTTCTTGAAAGGTATCTATGCAGCCCTTCTTCAAAGACCAAAGTTTCCTGTTCATCTGCCCAGTTTAGAGCCAAACCTTGTGGTTGAAAGCATCAAATTCACAGTGAAACCAAAAGCATTTCTAAGGCACAGCATTGCATTTAAAATAGAAAATCACGTCTGAAGCACATTGACAGCACCACTCCTCCATGGCCTTCTAGATAGCAGGAAGCTGATCGTTTTTACTTTTGACATTGCCTTTGGTGTTTTAGCCATCTGCTACCAGATTGCCAAGTAAGCATGCAAGAATGGATGTCTTTCTGTATTTCACTGGTGATTTGCTAATATTTTATTGGATAATCTGCAGATAGCATATATTTGAGTGATCAAATGTTACTCACCACACAGAATAAAGATCAAAATCAACTATCAGGCACCTAGCTGCACTTATCAAGTGCTCATAAACACTTAAAAGTGGGTCAGACAGAGCAATGAGAAGCAGGATTAATTTCTGAGCAACAGAAACTAATCAAAACTGTCAATCTCTGTATTAGATCAGTCAAGAGTAGAAGTTTTGGCCCATACAACAGCCAGTTTAAATAGAGATAAAAATTTATTCAAACAGAAGTAAGAGTTTATTTCACCCACAAATTAATGAAAAGTGAACCTACAGTAAGGAGCTGTCCTACTTCTTGTGAAACAGAGATGATAAATTTTAATGTTGCAAGCTGTATATTTTAACACCTCTTTCCTGAGCACCACTATTTATTCAACAGTTCACTTCCTAGCCTTGAAGACAGAGGAGGCTGACTCACACTAGGTGGAAATCAAAGAACAGGCAGATGTCTGGAGGGTATATGCTGTTACTGCATTCATACTTTTGTTTCCTTACAATGGTCTAAATAAAAGGGAACAAAAATGGTTTGCATTATATTTCCGTCTCAGGAATGGCAGTTTCTTGTCGAAATCTCCCAATTGCTCTTTAATGATAACATTCACCAGCTACTAAAGATAGAAAGTTTTCAATGAAAAACTTTGCTCCCCCTGAAAAAAAACCCCAATATAAACAGAGTTCTGAAAACCAATTTTCTTTTTTTGAGGAATCTGATCTGGGAAAAAAAGCAAGAACTTACTGTATGGTAGATATATACTAAACTAGTAATTAACACTCATTACTAGGCCTAACCACAACCCAAAATTTAGTATAGATAATAACAAAGGTTAAAGCTTTCAGAATTAGGCAGGTTTCATTTTCTAAACATTTTCTGAATTTTAATCTATACACTTTATTTTCTGAACATTTTCCATGTTTCTGAGTGTACAGTTTTGGAGGTGTTTCCTATGGTATGTCCCAGAGATACTTACACATGTAAGTTTGCAGACAGGAACTCAGACTTAATCACAGAATGACAGGAATGGTAACCACCAGACCTCCAAGTGCCTTGTCACCTAGGAAAAGCCTATCCTCCTGGAACACCAAGTCTGTGTGTGCAATGCATTGAGAAAATTGAAATACTAAAAATACAGCTGAGAACAGTTAGATCTGCAGGAGGAAGCCACATGAGTAGAAAATGCCCAGAAGAGGGTGCTGGTTATGATTTTTCAAACAGCCACCAGGTTGTTAGCACGAGGCTGGAAGGAGGCACCTCTATGTGCTTGGAACTCTGTTGTGGGCAAAACAGTCTACAGTCAGGTAATTTTAATAGAATTAATTTACTGTAAACAAAAACAAACTACTCACTGCTGATTGCAGTTTTGAGGAGAAAAAAAAATAGCAAAATAAACACTGAGACAGACACTTACACAATCTATCCTCCACACTTCCTGGTCTCAGTTTTCCCTATTTTCGCCGTGTATTATGCTCTGTCCATCAAAATTCCTGCCTGCTCAGGTGAAAGGCAGGGTAGGAAGTTGCTGAGATAGCATGTATGATAGTTTCTTTCTGTCAGTGTTTGCTTAACCATTTCTGCTGTTCCACGATTAAAGGTTTCTGCTGCCCTTTTGTTGTGGTGTGTTTGTAATGGTTTGTTCTGTTATTCCCCCTTTGGTGTTAATGATTTACTCCAAAGTTGTACCCTCCTATTCTACTGTCAATTTTATCCCAGACCTACCCCTTGTTCCAGATCATTCCCTGTCAGTCACCATACCCAGTTGTCAATCCTCCCAAATGCCAACCCCCTGCCTTGGAAATCCTCTTTAGAAATCCCCTAATATTTGAAGCCCCATTGGTTTGTTTGATCTGTTTCCCTCCCCCTGTGTTACCCCATTGGTTTGAGCACTGTGAACCCCACCTATTAATCCTCCCCCATGTTTTCCCTATTGGTTAAAAATTGCACCCTCCCCCTGAGACCTCCCCCATATATAAGCTCCTGCACACTTGCATTCTCAGCCTTTGGTCCCTGACCCTTCCTTGGAATAAATCCTTCTGGAAACCACATGGGAGACCCTCATTCTTGCTCCTGGCCTTGATGCTTGACAACCTGTGCTGTAGAACATTAGCCCTACAGCTGTATCCCAGACTGTGCTGCTTTCTGGGAACAGCTCACTCTTGGCCCAGTGCCAGGAGCTGGCTGGGAAAAATCTGGCACATCATCCTTTTCCACCATGTCTCTGATCCGGCCTCTAACATTGATGGCCTGCAGTGCCCTCTGGTGTGTCCTTGCTCCAGCATGAATTGTCCCTGTGCCGCAACCCCTCAGGGGTGAGGGTACTTTATTTGGGTGGAGAGAGTCCTCTACCCAGATCAGCTTGTCCCCAGCCTCCAGAAGCTGCCTGTTTCCTTCTGAACTGTGTTTGGGCAGGGGCACCTTTGGTCCCTGGTTAGATAACTTTTTAATGCCCAGTGGCTAAGATTTTGTACACAAAGTAGGCTTTTTCCCATGACTGTTCCATGTGCCCTACGGTAGGCTGGAGGCAGCTTTGGCAGACATGAAGTGATTCACAATGACTGCTCCTCCAGCTCACCACCTCAGCCCCCTGCCACCTGTGGCCACCAACACAGGCTCTATACAAAGCCACAGTGGCCAGTGGTGCAGAAACAGGGTGCCAGCTCCATGGGTTTTCAAGCTTTAACAGGAGATCCACAGGTTAAAGAGTGTTCTCCGTGTGCAACCCTTCATCAAAACAGCCCTCTGCCCCTTCATCAAAACAGCCCTCTGCCAAAACAAGACCTCAGCTCTCTTCCCATCCCAGAGAGAAATGCTTATCAGTGAGCATGAGGTTATTTTGGAGGTAGAGCCCTAGCAGCTGAAATTGATTTGCTCCAAAATGAAACCATTTAAAAATCACTGAAGCAAGTACTAGATTTCCTGTTTCTGCAGTGCTCCAGGTGAATTCCCCAGGCTCCTGCACTAAGGCTGCTCTGCTTCCTCTTTCTCTCTCATGGGATGTGCAATTCAGTGGAGACATTTGGCAAATGTCCTTCAGCACAGAAAAAGAAGGGGCCCAATCTGTCTCCTTGAGGGATTAGGTTTGAATTCTTGGTCTCACATGTTGAAGGGTTTAAAATAAACTGCACTGGCACTGCCACATCCAGCACAGCTTAGCAGCATTCAAATACTGAGTCCTGCCAAGAAACCACAGAACATGTGTTCAATACACGGATGTGGTCTGATGAATCAGGGCCATCCTACATATTCGGTTTGGGTCATTGCTTGTTTGTTTGAAGAACAAGAACTTGCTTGTTTGCAGTTTGCAATATCAGTATTAAAAAAATATCTTTTTTTTTCCCTTTTTTTTTGTCAAGGGGTGTGACCGGAAGGGAATGATTCACTCTAAGTCAGATGGATCCATCTAAATGAGCGTCACTTAGAGCTGCAGCAGAAAGAAGCTTTGGATGGCACAATCATGGAAAAAGCACGAAGAAGTGAGATATTACTCAGGTGCTGCAGTGCACCTGACTTCAGCATTTCCCACTTTCTTGACAGAAATATTTCCTAGAGACCCTGATGAGACTTGCTGAGGTTGTTTCAATGATGGAAGCCACTGCAAGCTGAAGGGCTTTCTAGAAGAAGGCCGTAGGAAACTCTGCCCTGCAAGTACTCAATATGAGATTTATTTTTGAGTTTGGTATTTTCTCTGTTTCCAGCAATTCTGAGCTTCCCTTGGCTGAAGCGTAAAGTTATTCTAACTTATTCTAAGTAACTTTCCTGTAAATAAAACTTCTCCTTTTTTTGAGACAGGCAGCTACTCCATCCAAGGACCTATGAGTCATGCTCTGTCATACCAAGTGTGGTTTAAAGTTTGAATAATCTTTCTCAGTGATGCAGGAGATGAAGCCTTTGCAGCTGTGCCTACCCCTGTATGGACTGCAGCCCATGTAGTGAACAAATTTTATTAATTTTTGGGGAGCAAAATGTTGTCATGTATTTGGGCAATTGGAGAGGAATTTCCATTGCAGAAGCTCATCCCTTAACTTGTAACTGCTATTCAAAGAGGGACACCACACATACAGAGGGAAATTAATATTTATTATTTGACAGATAAAGATCTGCCTTTTATGTATCTGGTGAGATATGAGTTCCTCTGCTGCTCTCCCATATTGTTTTCCTTCTGCAGTCTCCAAGGAAGCCCAGTGCTATGGCCTGAGACTGTATGCTGAAATATTGACAGCTTTTTCAGAGCAAGAGCTCAATCTTTCTTGCACAAACCTACAGCTGTCCCAGCAGGGCAAAATTCACTGGATTCAGGGCAGTAATACCTACCTAGACCAGTCACCTTGCATCTTCCAGCACAAATTCTTCAATGTTTGTTTTTCTCTCAACTCTTAGGGGAAGGTGACATTTTGATAACAAGTTCTGCTGGTTTCAGCTAACTTTCCTCATCTATAGGTTTGCATTTGCATTATTCAGGTACTTGTTTCTAGTATCTAGCAGAAGCACATTGAAAGGACAACTCCCCAGATACACAGTGTGGTATGTGGTACAGAAATCCAACAGTATATGCAATACAGCATTTTTATGTCTCTGCTCCCAGTGCAGAAGAAGGGAGTAAACAAAAAGGAACAAAATATGGCCCAGGAAGAACTGAAAGACCAGCAATAAATCATATTTCTTCAGTGTTGACAAAGGAGACAGAAAAATAGCTGTGTCAGATACCCAGATTTAAAATATCTTAAATTACCTAAATCTGATGGGTTTGCTTTTTTTTGAAAATCATCAAGAAGAATATGTTGGGCTACACCAAAAGCTGGAGCCCAGGCTACACTGCGAGATGGAATAGTAAAAATAGTGTCTTCTTGCAAACACTAGACCAAAACAGTTTTATGAAGAAACAAGGAAGATGCCTGCTATTTATTTCATACTAAAAATTGGCTCTACCCTCAATATCCATGTTATTTCATAAACAAATCTACCTGGTTATATTAAAGTGAGGAAAGAAAGCCCTGTAAATCTGCCCCGTATGAATTCCAGTAAAATTACTCCTTGAGTATTCTTTTCATCTTCTGGAATTGTACATAAACTACCGTCTGTATACCTGCATACTCAGGCTTTATTTTATACATGAACAGAGATCTAAAAATAACTTCTAAAACAAAGCAAATTTATTTACAGATTTCCTTTGGGTAGCATAAAGCTCACTATAAAAGCTGACAGATCTTCACATTGTGCTCTACTGTGTGACACAACAGCACTTCTGTGAATAACAGTCTGCAGACTGGTAGCACATGCTCCAACAACAAATTATTGATTCTGGGACTTGTAGATATTTTATGGTTGATAAGCAATTTTTTCTGAAATATTTAGGTTTCGGAGCAATGCAGAAAGCTACTTAAAAATAACCTGATCATGAAACAAAACCGAAGGGACATGAGTGATTTTAAAAAACCACTAACATTTAAAAAAAAATTCTCAATAAGAATAAGTAATTAAATTTTAAATCTTTGATGATGTAAAGACATTTGTCCTATCCTATGGCTGCTTTGTTTCTTCAAGACCCTTTTGTGAGGGATCTTGTCTTCCAGAAATCCAGGCAGCCTGTTAAAATGGATTATTCTCACCCACAAGATTTGAAACCTTCAGAGAATTCTTATTTTTGTCCTCTACAAAAGCAGTCCTGACTTTCATTTCATCTATCACCCTCACCCAAATCTTGCATTCTACTTCCACTAATATGCCCCAACAGACACTGGGTTTTTAAGTCAGTAGTCCTGTGGTCTCCCTTGGAGCTCTGCAAAAATTGGTATCACAGGTGCGTCCCTCTTGCCCTGAGCTATTAGCACAGCTCTGGGTGACAGACTCCACGTGAGAGGTGGCAGCAGCATTTCAGTCGTTTCACCCCTGAGCTCCTTCAGGCCTCTCTGCTGAATACATAGACATGAGGATTTGTTACCACTTATTTTATTTCATCTAGCTATTCCATGACCTCTCTTCCTCCTACTTCACCTTGAGATAACTGTTGCAATTAGTCTTCTGTAAGTGTAGAAAATCCCTTTCCTCCACAATGAGAACAGAAGCATTTAAAAAAGTATTCAGTAGATTTACTATGGGGAATCACATGGCATAATTCTGAATATGAACTTACTCTGAAAAAGATAAATCAGCTAATTTCTGCATTTTAAAAAATACCTTTTTAGTGTTTCTTTCTAGTAATTGTTAAGCTTACAGTAACATTTGTCTTCTCAATTTGATTTTCCAAAAAGATAATTTTAAAAAAATTTTTCTTTTTTAGTATCCCCTTTCATCTAAGCAAAATTTCAGGTGCTTTTGTACTTATTTAAAATTACTCTATTACCAATTTTCACATATGTTAACAAAGTATTAAGTATTAGGAATGCATTAAATTGAATTAATGCCTTTCTAATCCTTTTTAGTTGTTGGGGTTTTTTAAGCTGGTCTAGAATTAACTAAATGAATACTTCAATTTCAGTGGTGGAGGGAGAGTAGCTTTTTTATGATTGATTTTTAACATTTTAATGAATTTCCAAGGAAGCAAAGCAGGCAAGCTACCCAACACAGTCATCCTTTAAAACATTTACTATTTCTTTTTATACGTGTTCCTTATCAACAGGTACTTGAATGCACCCAAGATGACTTACAAAAGTTACTTACAAGAGTAGGTAACTTTAGTGTGTTTAAGGCATGACTAGAGATAGCTTTCTGAGTGAGTGCCTAACTCTTTCTCCTATTTCTCCTACTTTTTTTGTGTTGGTGTAAGTACAAGTTCAAAGGGCACAGGTATGACAGAATGTCTCAAATTTGTATTTTTCCAAATTCTTTAAGCTGTGACTCACATAATAAAATGAAAATTAAGTCAAAACACAAAATAACAAAATCCTGCCATGTCATCTTTCCATTCTGATGTAATTCATTATAAAAATACTCTCTTTTTATATCTATGTATCTAGATATGAAAAAACCCTGTTCATTTCAATAATGCAGTATATTTCAACAGTGGATGTTACACATTCAAAATGTAAGTTGTTCTCTGTCATTCAAGGCCAGATTGGATGGGGCTCTGAGCAACCTTGTCCAATGGAAGGCATCCCTGCCTGTGTCAGGGGCTTGGAAATGTAAGATCTTTAAAGTCCCTCCAACTCAAACCATTCTATGGTTTTAAGTCTACTCCCTTTGAAAAACGGAATTAACACCATGGCTCTACAGCTGAAAGGCTAAAATCTTCCTGTTGTTAATAAAGAAAATTTGCGAGCAAATTCTCCTGCACAGATATTGCCCTGCACAGGGATATCAGACACAAGACAAGATAGCAACATGTGGCAGTGGGGATACAATGGCAACACTGCACCAGTTATAATCACCACAAAGTGATGGCTACAGTGGGGTTACAGCAGTCCCTGCAGGGCTGTTTGTTAATCTGCTCAAGAGCATGTCTTCCACTGAAGGGTAAACAACCCTCCATTGCTGTTAACACAGTGGCTAACAAGAAGCTCTCACTGCACCTACCAGGCAGCTGACGCCAGAATGTTCCCAATACCAAACCTATCTCATAAAATAAAACCCTCTTTAGAGTGTACTTTATATTTTTTTTCAATATGTGGTTTTCTAGGCTAAGAAACCAATTCATTCAGTACAGTTGGGCTAATCAATCACATGACCAACTCAAGCACACATTTCCATGGAATGAAAAACTTTCATCCTATCCTATCCTATCATTTCATATTTTATATATATATATATATCTTATAATATCAGTTTTATTTCCTTCCCTGCTTCTTAAAAAATGCATCTTATTACCTACCCATGTAAACAGGTTGAAATCTCAGCATCACTTAAGAAAAGCCACCATACTGCAGTACTGCAAGTGAGTTTGTACATTTCTTGACAACTAAAGACAAACTTTTTACATTACCCTCTGTTTTTTCCTCTCAGTGAAAATGTGTTTCATTGCAGATACTTGCCTAATTGTTGTGATATTTTTAGGGTGAAGAGTTTTGGGGTTTTAATTTATGAAAGTAAGTTTCAGATATTATACCTGGAAAGGGTATAATATCTGAAAGTGTGTCACTTAAATGGCAACAATGGTGTGTAAAGTCTTTGCTTATGATCAAGAAAAGACAGAGGAGTTTTGCAATGGTTCTGTCTTTGAATCCAGCATCAGTGCAGCTCTTCTCTAAAAAATGTAATATACTATAGAAAATCCATATGCTGATCTTGTACAGAATTTTTCATGAGTATTAAAAACCAAAAATTGCTTGAAAACTCCACAGTAAATCTCTTTCCCAGAAAAGGAGGTGCTAGAATGCCCTTTGAAGCAGGCACATGAGGACAAAGATGCTGCAAAAATGAGTACAAGTGGGTAATTGGGGGAACTCTGGTCACATCCTTTCATGGACTACATGTTTGGCCCATCCTATATAGAGCAAAGGTGCTCAGCAATAGCCTTTCCAGATCTGAAACCACAGACTAAAGTGGTTTTGAAGTCTGCTGTGCACACATATTATGTTCTTTCCCCTCTTTGCTCCTGAGCCACAGCTTTTAGTTAGGATTTAAATAGGGTTTTCTGAATATCTCAGTCATTTTTCAATGTGGATTGCATATCTTCATGTTTTTAAATCTGAGAAGTATCACTGAACTGGATCAATTCATGATCAACCTGAAGCTTTCTGGAACAAGGTTTGAGGGATCTACTATAATTCCCTGTCAGGATCAGTCATCTTCAGGAGCTTTGGGGACACTGTGGAGGATAAAATCCTTTGATGCATGCTGAATGCTGTTAGGGCTTTTAACAGCATTAGTTAATGAAACACTATTAATTTTAACAGTGATTTCAGTGAGCAGGACCACATTTTAATGTGATTTTGGAGGTTAAAAGAACATTGAATCTCCTCTGAAAACTTGCACTGTACTTTCAGTAGTGGTGTACATTGTGGCCAGTCCTTCAGCTCCCTCCATCCCAAGCTGAAGACAGGTTCACCATATTTCTCATGGCTCTCCACAGTTCACAGTTCAATTGTCCTGCCTCACAGACTATGTAAGATCCCAAGAGGACTGAAGTCCTTATCTATTTCCATAGCATGGACTTTTTTTACCTTTTCACTGCAATTCTGAGTACTTAGTTTACTCCTACGGGCATAGAAAATAATAGGATGCTTTTTCTGGAAATTACCATAAATTCTCACTATGACTAGCAGACATTTATCATGTGGCTTCTACATTTTCATCATAATGTAGAAAAGTCTGTCTCTTTCTCAAAATGGATTGTTGTTTTCCTACACATATACGTACAACATACAATTTTTTACCAAAGTCCCGACAGGCATCAAGCTGACTTAATTTTTTTTTATAGTATATCCCAGACAGCATAGCAGAAATTTTGCAGATTTTACAACTGCCTGCAATTTACAGCTTTCCAAACATGCGTGGTTCTATTTCACTGTCATCAGAGTTTCCTGAGAATCACCTGCTGCATCCACATTTGCGTTACAGGCATATTATACTACAGTTCTGCCACTTCCTTTTCAATGCATCATCATTCATATTCCTCATACTTGTCAACCAATTCCCCTTCAGTCAGTCATATCTTTAAAATACTAATGCATTCTATGCTATGCAGCAATGTGCTTCTGTCTTTTAGAAGCTAGATGAAAATTTTAACTGAATGGAAAAAATTAGGAAGAAACTGTGGTGCAGTGATTTATGTGAGTAAGTTATAGTACATCTATTTATAGCATTACACAGTGTTTTAATGATAGTCTGTTGGCATAATTAAGACTCTCTGCACAGAGTTTGAACAAAAACATAACAACAACAATAATATTTAATTGCATTTTATATGCAAAAATCAATGAGGCTTCAGCTAAGAGCAATATGTTATTCATATGCTACTGATTCTAAATTGGGTTGTGACATACTGTTTGTTCCTCAAACTCATTGAAGATGCACGCATTAATTTACAAGAACTCCAGAAAATGCATATGGGAAAGAAAAATGAGGCCTACAGTTTGCACAAAATGAGGAAAACGGAGAGAAACTTTACCACAGGACACACGCAAGATAAGCAATCAACTCTCATTAGGAAGGCATATATTAATAGAGTAACAAATGATTACATATAAAGGAAAGGTTTAACCTAAAAAGCTGGCATAAAAAGAAAACCAAAAGCTTGTCATTTTGATTATATCTTGTTAGAACAATGAAAACCTCAGAAATCCTTGGATATATTTGCGAAGTATTTGCATGTCACAATAATAGCACCAGGCACACTAACTCTTGCCTTCTATTTTTATAACTCCTCTAACAAGCTGAACATATTTCTTCCCCTATGGTATCAGAAAACAAATGTTCCTTCTTACTGTGTGGTGTCTGTGGAAGGATGCATTTTAAAATAACCTGGAAGAATAACTTCAAAATGCAGAAAGACTACTGGTGCAATTTTTTTTTTTTAATATGGAGAGGAAAATGAAGTTATTATCAATTTAAAATTCCATTTTCACAGATGTATTTTGCCCAACAATCCCTACACTACAAAATCAGTGATGAGGAGTTACTCCCCTGGAGTAAACCTCTTTCCTGTAACTGTGCTTTTAAAGAGTGTTGTCAGTGTGGAGAGTGTTACAGTAGCACATAATCCCTGTGAGCACTAGGCCTTTTTTTTTGGCCTTTTTTTTTTTTTTTTTTTTTTTTTTTAATTACGTAAAAAAAAGACGTGCAGCCACAGTTGTTGCAGCATTATCAGTCCTGGGCTGCCTGGGGGCTCCCTTCAATGCTGTAAAGGGCATTATTAAAGGTATCTGTGACAGACTGACTCACAAACAAAACCAGATGTGACCTATAAAGCAAAGAGAATTTAACAAGATCTATTTATAACATTATTTTCCCTCAGTCCTCTCACATTTAAAAGATCACAGTAACCAATAAAGCTTAGAAATAGGAAGGAAGGCAGGTGTCAGGATCTACTCTGGCTAGAGCATTTCTAAAGGATCAAATATATGTAACTGGAGAAAGGCACCTTTCCAAACCTGACATTCATTTCTAACATTGGGAACAGAGAGGAGCATGAAATCATTAAAAAACATGAAAAACAAAGTTTCTGGAGAAACAACTTTCTCTGAGCAATAGAAACAAAGGATTTTTGTTCTCAAGGAGTTTAACACAGAGTTGGCAGGGCCAAAGTAAGAGTGAAATACAAGATTGAAATAATCTTGCAGAAAAACTCAGAAAAAATGATGTAACTTAACATTCCTACCAAAAAGAGGCAATTGGGAAGATGCAAAACTATTAATTCTGGGGTACAAATCAAAGAAGTGGATACAAGTTAATGTTGGAGTGGAATTAGAGCAAAGTGACAAAATGAACAGGAAAAACTATCAGGGCCATTTTATTTTCTGATGATACAAAGTTATTTGAAATAACCAGGAGAAAGGTGGTACTGTGAATAGCTGAAGAAAGGTCTCAGAGGACCGAGGCCATGTTTTCCCAAGACACATAATGTCGTGTACAAACAGCTGTCACCAATAGCTCCCTTCCAGCCAGCCCCACCTGCAGCTATTAAGGTCCCCACATCTCTTCTGTGAGACCTCTCTTTCCATCGGGGATGGGTGGCAAGCTGAGCACCTGCAGAGGTGGCCTCTGGGGAAAGAGGTCAGTAGTCCTGGCACAGATCCATGATCCACTGCAGAACACAACTGAGTCCATCAGCAAAGCTGGTGGCATCTCCATGAAAGTACGTGTGAAGAAGGGCAGGAAAAGCCAGACAGAGAGAGGAGGAAACAAAAGGAATGAGATACAGTAGAGGGAACACCAAGATCAGCAGAGGAGGAAAAGCTCTATTCTGGAGCAGGCATCTACACTGCAGTCCATGGAGAACAATGCCAGACCAGATGGATATGCCTGATGAAACTGCAGCCGGTGGAGAGCCATCACTGGAGCAGAGGAAAACCACAAAGAGGAAACAGCAGCAGCAGAATCCTGTGTACTGGCCACCCTTTATTCCCCTCCATGGTGCTTGAACAGGGATGGGGAGCTGGGAGAGAAGGAGTGAAGTTGAGCCTGGGAAAGGTGGGAGGAAAGATGTGGCTTTATTATCCGTCTCTTTTGCTTCAGCTAGCCAAAACTATGTTATTGTCAGGAGACTAAATCTGTTTTTCCCACAGCAGAAATTGGTAAATGATTTCCCTGTCTGGATCTATAGTCTTTCCCATTCCTGGTTTTTTTTCCCTTTTTTCTCCCCCTTTCCTGCTGGGGCTGGGGGGCAGTGAGTGAGTAGCTCAGTAGTTTGGCTGTGGGTCATGGCTAAACCACATCAATATTACACTTTTCTCTAATTACTACAGGAAATTTTCTATTCAATGTTGAAAAAAACGTTGGGATTGTTAGGCGCCATTAGAGCATGAAAATTTATTTTCCTGTGTAAAGTCATCAATACAGTAATTTTCCATTATCTGCTAAAAGTAGAAAATTAAAAAAGGCTACACAAATTTAGTACTGTCTTACTGCTTGAGCAGTCACATTTGATGACCTATAATGAGAAATCTGGTAACTACTGAACTTGAAAAATCCAGTGAAAGTAGCAAGGAAGAAGAAACTTTAAAACAGGCACACAGTAATCTGAGCTTCACACAATCTGAGACTGACTAAGCAGTCATGAAATAAAACTATGCAGTCAATAACTAAAACAACCAAAAGGAAATTATTTTTCACACCTTATGCAGTTGAGTTGAAAAAGTGTGCCATGAGATTTGAGGATATTAAAATTGGTTAAATGCAACATCAATTCTGGTTCATTAAGTAACTGGGTCACACATTTTCTTGCACTTAGATAACTGGGGAAGCATATGCCTAAGATTATCTATTCCACTTCTTCATAGGCATATACTTTTGTTCTGGTTTTCTTTCCCCTGTTTTAAACATGCAGGGATGCTCACAGACAACATTCAGCAATAAATGGAACAGGACTTCTACTATTAGTTTAAAGAACTGAAAAGGAACTTAGCTTAAAAATTTTCCCCTATTAAGCTTATGCCTGCTGTAATACTACAGCTGTAATACTAGACTGACAACATACCATGGCCCATAACATTTACCCAGCCCATACCTATGTGACCGGAACCTCCTGCTGTTGTTAAATTTGCTATAGATGAAGATACTCCCATGTTTCCTCTCTCTCATATTTCATGAGCAGTTCCTCATACTCAAGGAGAGGCTGAGAATATTCAGTAGCTGGGACCTTATCTTTTGCATTTAATGTTTTCAAAATAGGTTATCCTTCTTTATGCAGACTATCTAGGCAGGAGTAGCAGGCAGGTCGTTGTACACTTTTGAGGTCCTTATTGAACAACCATCTAAAAAAATGGCACATGGGGATAAGGATGCTGAATACAGCTTGAACAGTACCTGAATGTCAGACATTCAGAAATACTTAAAAACACTAGTCTGATTAACCAAACAAAATAAATACAGTACGTAGGAGTCAAACTTCTATTTTTTCAAAGAGTAAACCAGTCAAAGTTTTCCTAGGGCAAAAGGTCTCTGTGAAAGATTGTACAGGAAATAAAATGTACTTTGAAAGAACAGATAACCATGAGGAATGTAAGATCTGTCCCAAGAGATGAAAGGAAGCATGGAGGAAGACACCTATTTACTGGCAGAGAGAGACATGAAAGAAGGAAATGGAATGAAATTTAAGAGTATAAAATTCCTTTTGTGATCATTTTAACAAGAACATCTGAGAAATACTAAGGATGCAGAAATGCAAATGACAGGAAAAGGAATGCTCCTTGATGAAGTTATTTACAGGATAGTTTGGGGTACTCCAAGTGATAGATTTGGAAAAAGTCAGCTGCAATTCTTTTCTCCATCAGATTTCATTACTTAGTGTAAAATAGAAAATCCAATGCACTGGATATAAATAACAGTGCAGGAGAAAGGCAACAGTCACTTTATTAAAATATAGAGCAGCCACAAATTCACAATAGCTGGAAGCGGAAGACTTTCATAGTCAAGAGAATAAGACTGTGAAAGAGCCTTCAAACACAACCAGTTGCAAAAAGAAAACACTACATGGTGTTAAGGAGGAATCTAAAGTTACAAAAAGGCTGGGAGAACCTATTTTCTTGCAATTCCAGGGTACAAGATTTGAGGGGTCTTACAGACTTCCCAGTAATTGACAAAAGGGCATCGGTGCTGCAGCTACTTTGTTTTTTTCTTAGATCAGTTTAATATCGTACACAGAAGCTGAATTAATAATATTTAAAATATGAAACTATTTTAAATTGCAGTTGTTCAGTGTGCCAGGGGAAATTTTCTTTTTTCTCACTTTAGAAGGAAAAGAAGAATACTACATATTTATATTGGATTTTGGTTACAGCAAATAAAAAATCACTTCTCTATTTCAATTAAGTGCATGGTGGCTTATGGAACCACACTCTAAAGCAGAAAAACTGCTAGAATGGAGTGGTCAAAGAGAAAAGAAACTGTGGAGACAGTTCCAGTCCAGCACTGGCAGACAATGGAACTGATTTAATTAGGGATTCTATCTGACCTCCAGTAATTTGATTTTTAAACAAACTTTTGGAAATGCAAAAGTGAAAGGACAAAAGCACATTATATTCCAAGGTCCTCTGAAATGTCAAATTGTACTTAAAAAGAAACATAATGCTGCCAAAGTATTTAGCATTACAGAAAATCACCTGGACCAGCTGGAGAACGTTGGACAATACAGAAATATCAGAGGCCAAGAAAACATGTCCTACAAGCCACAGTGGAGAAAATTGGGCTTGTCTTGCTTTAGCACTTACTTTATTACTTTAGCAATAACTGAGAGGGGGCAGTAGCCGTCAGGTGCACATCAGATTCAAATAAAGAGAAAAGGAATAAGCTTTATTTATAGCCAATGCAATTCACAGGCCTAGACTGAATTGTGGCTTATTAAGTTGAGCAAAAGGGAAAATATTCCCCAAAGACAGAAACAGAATGGAACATGTCATCTAGAAAAGATATAGAAGCTCCAGATTTTGTAGAGACAGTTAAGACAGACACCTGCTGTGGACGTTTCAAGTACTCTGGGTCCCACCCAGTATTGCTGTGTCTCCAAGCAAGGAGAAAGGTGAAGTCACCTCTTCATATTTGAGATTTATTATTCTACATTGTACAAAAAAACCCATTCTGAAGTAGGAATAAAGCCTTCTATAAATTGTATTTTGAAAACAGATCTAGTAGGGTCTACTCTACACTTCCAATTCTGCTCATGATAATTCTTTGAACATTTCAGTTAGAGACGAATTTTTAAAGGAACAAATTAAGTTCACAAAATAGGTTTCAGTAGATACAAAATAGGTGAACGTAAAAGTTTTAAATAGTTAAGCCTGTGGACTTTTGCATTCTCTCTCTCACTTCTCTTTTTCCTTTTTATTTCTTTTTGAATCTCTGCCATCTGAAAACACATTAAAACCAGAGGAGGAGGCCGGAAAGAATTCATTAGTGGTTCTGGTAAGGATTCAGTGAAATAAGGAAATACAGGGAGAGGAAGTTCAGAGAAGGTGTTTACTGTCACCACTACTGCATTTTAAAAAGCTTCATTTTCATCAAGATGTCATGTTTTATTTTCACCTATAATAATGCACAAAGCTTCATTTCAACCTGAACTACCTCAAGAACCAATGCAGCTGTAATTCTTGGGTTTGTTTCCCTTAATGCAGCAATCAGACTTTTTTTTTTTTTTAAACAAGAGGACATTTGTCAACAATAATGACTGTTCATGAGATAATTTAGATTTATACAAACATATGATTTAGTGTTATACAACATTCTGGTTTAAGAATTAGAGCAGTAGCACAGACTGAATGGTTTGCAATCAAACTTCCTGGCAGATTTCTAAATGCAATTTACCAAGAAACATATTTTTATGTCAAGTATTTTGTGTAGCAAGCCTGAGACATCACAAGTTTCCAAAAAGCTACTTGATAATCTGGAAGAACAAATAAATGTAATGCTTTTAACAAAAAACCTATTTGCCTCAAGGTCCCTACAAGCTGAGAGCTGTTGTACACAACCATGCTGTAGGTGTGTATATGCCCAGGCATCTGAGGTCGGACATGCACCTTTTAGCTCAAAGACTAACAGTATCACCATGCTCATATAACCTCCCCTTCCATCCCATATAAATTCACATTCCTCTCAATCTGAGAGACCTTTTATTTAAAAGAAAGCTAAAATATAATCAACTGTGAATCGTGGCGCTAAGAGTCATCAAGGTACACAGGCTGTGAGTGCCTTTGAGGGCAGCACAGTTCAAGAACCTCTGCTTATTATTAAGCAGCTTTCCTTTCTCATTTTATTAAGCATCCACATGTACAATTCTTACCAAAACCTCAAAGAGAAGTGGAATTGCCTGAAGAGAAGCCTGGTGACCTACGGGAAAAGATTAATTTTCCTCACACCACCTTGGAGCGCTAACAGGTGAATCCAACGACCACTCCAAATGGAAGGAATGGGGTTTTATTCAAAAAGTCAATCAAATCTGTGGGTTGAGGTCCATACTGACAAGTTAGAAGGCACTTACATGACTGTAGTGCAGCTGCAATGCATCTCAGGGCAGGGAACAAGGGTGGCAGCCCCAGCAAAAACCAACTCCTAAGGGAAGGTGTGAGAAGACTGCACTCTAAGTTCTTGCAGCTTTCATAGCAGGTCTTAGAAAGAAGTTAGTCTTCAACACAACCAGCTATGCTCCTAGAAGGTAGCTGAGGGGTCTCCTATACTTGACATCTACCACTTACTTGGTAAGTGCTTTTGGTTGAAAGCAGCTGGGAATAGTATATTTTGCAGAATTGTATTTTCTCCTAATGGTTTTTCCTACAGTATGAAGCCTTTAAGATCCAGGAAATAGCTAAAGGGAGGTAAGGGTTTAGAGTGTAGAAAAAAGAAAGAGAATATTACAAAAAGAGAAAGGAAATTGATTTACAATCTGAAAAGAGTTGGAAGTAATATCTAACTAGGCCATGGACAAGGACATGAACTTCTAGAAAAGTTCCAATTTAGCCAGATTCCCAAGAAGATCTTAAAGGCAGCTACCACATCTTTCCATTATAACCTGAGCAACAGTAAAGCAAGGGGGAAGAACACAGTGACACACAGGATTCAAATGTCCCCAACTTAGGTTGTTTAGTGCATATGCACAGCCAGTGTGAATGTCCATGTGAACAATCATTTAAGGAACAAAATGTATTAGGAGTGACATAAAGAAGATATTTACAAGTGATATGATTGTTAACAAAATTAGAAAAATACGTAAGTTTTTGTGAGCAGTGCCACACAAGGTATTTAAAATACCCAAAGAAAATGAATTCAGAATTAAAACATCTATTTACAATACAGAAGCATTTATGTTGGAAAGCAGAAATTATGGAAAGAATAGAGAGTTCATGGTACTTAACCCAATGACTAGGATCTCCCAGCATGATGCTGCTGCTAACAAGGCCAATGTGTCCCAGAGACTTATAAGAAGACTTTTTAATGGATTTTTATCTCCTTAGGTGAACATAATTGACAACAGTGTGTTCAGATATACTTGCTATAAGAATGATACAAGAAATCATTAATGATTAAAAGGTCACACAAGTGAACAAATGCCTGGAAAATCCTCGTTACAGAGAACCCTTTAAGATATTTAAGTTATTTACAATATTATAAAAATAATTATGACATGACTAAACAATTCTGTATGTAAAAGAAAACAAAACAGGCCTCTGGATTATCAAAATCTGTGTGATCTATGTGTAGTTTCTGTAGGCACAATATCCTGTAATCATTATCTGTAGAGAATAATGTTTAATATGGAGATCTGAAAAAGACATGGCAAGCTTAATAAGGACAAAGGGATCTTGTTGGACTTAAATAACTTTTATCTGGAAATAAAATGGCAATTTAAAAATGAGGCAATTAATTATGAGAATAATGAACACTTGAAAACTTTGGACTCGCTGTCAAAAGACATTCTCTTTCTAAAAAGAATGACTTTTCAGCTATTAATTTTACCTTTTGTAATGTGGCTGACAAAATTGCAGATGCCATGACAAAAATTAACATTTGCCTGCCAGCTATGTATTTAATCCAAATTATCAGGATATCTATATATCTTCTTAAACTACACATTTTCCTCATAAAACAAAGCAGTGTGACTCATCAGTTTATCTCAGTATGTTAGATGTAATAAATTACTGCAGATCAACACACAGAGAAGCAGCTGAAATCTCATCTTGTTCACGCGAAATGGTAAATGACCTTTTCTCACAATGAAGTCCTGGGGTAGGAAAAAAGATTACATGCAAGAACTAGAGTTTCTCTATTGATCTGTGAAGTAGATATTTGCACAAGGCATTTGCTAAGTCATTAATTTCAGAACTGTGGACAATATGAGTGTCTTCATATAGGTAACTAGACTTCCAATATTGGCATCTATTGCCCTTACTGTGAAATACATATTCCCTGGGGTGAAAGGCACATTTTATAACATTTCAAAATGTGACAAAGCCTTATTTCTACTTAAGGAGTTTCTCATAGCTCCTACAAACAATTTAGCAGAGAAAAACTGGGAAAATAATGATTAGGAAAAGTGGTCATCTGTCAATAGTGTTTTGCTAGAAATTTCAAGGTCATTTCCCAGATACCTGAAAAAACACTGAAAGGGAAGTATCCCCTGCTTGTTGGACCTCTGTAGTTTTCCACAGTAGCAAACTGCAAAGCTGCCAACCACCCTCCTCATCTCATGCTCCATCTCTAGAGGGTAGAAGCTCCTAAGCAACTTTTTAAAGTAGTGAAGTATTATGAAAGAATAACTTCAGAGACATAAACAAGATGCAGGTTGTTACTGTAGTACATGATTCATTTGCAGGCAAGGAACTGAGTATGTTTTCTACCTTACAAAAGCTCTGGTCAGCCAGACATATGTGAAGCCTCTGTACCTTTCAATCCTACCTTTGTTATGGCTTTTTGGTTGTGACATAAAAGTTGAAATCAAAGTTTCAGATTCATACTAAATATTAAGCCTTGGGGGAAAATTAATTGCAGACTCTTGTTATTGTAGTATCATCATGACCATTTAGTCTGTTTCAAATTCTTCAGTGACTGGACAACCTTAACATAATAAAGTAAAAACGGGTATCTATTTGATTTTCAAATCACTCAATTTCTCTTAGCAAACACATATTCCTCTTGCAAAATTACTATTATTCTCATCAATAATTAGGAGCAAAAATCACTACATTATTCCTGGCATTACTTTTCTGCAAGCAGAGTCAGTATGAGAAACTTGGAAAAAATTTCAGTAGCACCTGATAGGATTTTTTGTTGACTCAAAAAACATTCATTTGCAATTATAGGATATGATTCAAAGTGACATTTACCTTTTCATTTCTTTCTATCTGAAATCATAGTATTCCTAAATCATACATTCCATAGTATGTCATAGCACTCTGTTATAGGAAAGACATTAAAGAAGACCAGAGACTCACTGAAAAATTCAGGTTGGAAGTGACCTCTTGAGATCCGAAGTCCTGTATCTTGTTCCAAACACGGCTAATTTCGAAATTAGTTGAAGTTGTTCAGGGCTTCTGTAGCCCAGAAAATACAATTCTACAACATCACAAGCTCTGTATTCAACACTGGGTCTCCAGATTTCTCTGAGCTGGCCTTCCTTGATTTTTAGCTGTGGCAGCAGCTGTCTGGTGGCCACGTGCCTGTTGCCTCTCTGGGAGTACCTAAGGCCTGACACTGTGGGACCAGCAATCCCTCTGGGGTAATAGGACTGGGGGACAGCAGTGTACAGCCTTAACTGGAACAATATTGAAGAGCAAGGGGATTCAAACCACCAGTATTTACATCTTCCTTATGAACTTGAGACATCTTGCTGTGAAACACCTGCTTTCTGCTTTAGTACCAGTAGTATCATTCATTTCAGGATCCAGAGGGACACATGAAGTATAATACCCAAAATTTTGTTTATGGATAAAAGAAAAACCTGAGAATGTACACACACACATACATACATCTAAAGCTAGGAATTTATTGTTAGTTTACATTTCTTTTTAGCATAACTGAAATATTAACAGTCTAATTCAAGAATCAGTATTACTCCTGCTCTAATTATTAGAAAAAAATAAAAATGAATAAATAAAGAAATACTTCTATATTAACAAAGCAAAGTCTTAGTAGTAATAATACAGTCTAAATTGTTATGCATAAACTTCTTAGTTTACAACCCTTTTTATGGTAAAAAAGTCTCATGCTTTGACTGTTCCTGTGGGTCCTAATGTGGATGGGTATCAGCCTGGCAGTGGTGGTGAGACTTTCAGCAAGTCAGCAGCATCTGAAGCCCTGTATGAGGAGGAATATGATGCTGATGTTGATGATGATGGTTACTTCTTCCTCAATCTAGGATCTCTTTGCAGTACTTTTTCGATATCTGATAACACATTTATACCTTGCTCTTTCTTTGTTGGTTTGCAAGTCTCTGCTCTTGTTCTTTGTTCCTCCTAGAAACACTTTGTGTCCAGGTCCAGGTCTGTATTTCTTCAAATGACCAGTGGTGACTGGTCACTTATAAATCTTATGGATCTATATAGTTATGGATCTGGAGCCTCCAGTGCCAAGCCTGTGTACTGTCTCCAATCATGCATGTATTGCTCCCCACTGCATTCTGTGTGTTCATTTCTTAAGGTTTCCACTATCATGTCAGGTCTGCGATTTTCCACCTTATGTTACAGTTGTAAATATCCTTCACAGAGTAGTTGGTCATTACTATTACTTATATAATATCTATGTTTGTGCTGTGCCATAAGAAAAGTAAAACTAATTACTTATAGCCACCTTGTCACCTTAGAAATACTGTTGTTACAGTTAACTAAAGTAAAAATAAAGCTCCTGGAAGGTCAAAAAATTCAGAGCCTTAACCCTAAGCCTTGCAAACTCAGTACAAAGCCCATGGCAATAGCAGTACTGTATTGTGGGGCTATGTGGTTACAGAAGACTGAGGGTAATACCAGGGAAAAGGGGATATACTTGAATATTTTTTGCATAACATTTTTAGCTATATTTATGCTTTTTTGTGTTAATTAGTGTGTACTGTGATTGTTATTATTATTGTAACTGATTTTTTTTTTGTATTTTCATTAGATTATTAGGAGTTTAATTAGCCTAATGAGATTCTGAGCTCTATATTTATTGTGTTTTCTCATTTGCCCACAAAAAGAATTGAAGCATAAGATCTGATACATCTAGGACTTCAAAATCTCCCTGCTCACAGATTCCAGCATCTCTCCAGTTAGCCTTTCCCAGTGTTTAACCCTTCTCTTGGGGAACAATCTTTTATCTTCTTCCAGCCAGAATTTATCCTGTCACAGTTCAAGCCTATTGCCTCTCATTCTTTGACTGTGTGCCTCTCAGAAAAATCTGACCACACCTTTTGAGTAAGCTCCTCTGGTGGTAGGCAGATATTAGCTGTCTCCTCCAAGCCTTTTCTTCTCCAGGCTAAATGCCTTGAGTTCAGTCTCATCATCTGTCATGACCCACAGTCCACTAAGTGCCCCTGTAGCCCTTCAGTGAGCCCTGCCCAGTTTCTATTTACATATTCTACCCATCTTTCCCATGGCCCACCATGCAAAGTTCAACACTTGCTCAGAACAGGCTTTATTTCTAGTACTGACACACCGATTAACAGAAAGGACCGGCACCACACGTGTATGCGCACAAACACTGCTGAAGTAAAAAATGGAGTCTAAAATTTAAAAGACCAACACTAGTTTTTGTTTTTCCTGTTTACTAGTCTTGAAGCTACAAGGAAAAGGAAAATGAGGAAGCTCTTAGAAAAATTATTGTATATTCATGAAAATATTAGTAGCTTACCTTTTAAAATTAATTAATTAAACTTGCAGGAATCCACATTTCATATATTAGTTCCTAATAATGTATTTCAATGTTTCTCTTCTTTACTAACAGCCTTAAGCCTCACAAATGTATGAAGCTTCTCTATTTAGATTAATTTAAAAACAATTTTGAAATATTTCAGTTCCTTTAATGAATGGCAATGCTTCACCATGTTTCAGAGAAAAAATTAAAATCCCACTCAATGGTTTGAAACCTCATTCATTTTCATCTGCTACCTGAGCGTTGTTTCTAAAACCATCTGCCTCCTTCTCAAAGACAGCATTTCAGAGAACTCACTGAACAGCAACACCTTAGAAACACCTCCCTGCAGTGTTGTAAGAACCTCTCAGTGTATATTCCTGTGTCTCATGATGCAAAGCCCCAGAAGAGAGAGAGAAGAGCAATTATACTGCTGTCAGCATTAAGATCTTGCACTCGGCACTAGTGAGTCATTACCCCTACAAACTGTCAGCCAGACTTTTATCAGGGAGACAAATAACATTAGGAGAGGCTATTTTAAATATGTATCTTGGAATAAGGCTGCAAATTAAAAAGAGGTCAGAATAGTTCCACATTTCTCTTTTATAAACAATGAAAAGACATCAAAGGTGTGTGAGAAACACCAAAGTGGGCTTTGAAAATACTGCTTTTTACCACAGGAGTTCAAAAGTGGCCCCTGCCTTGATGGGAGGTGTCACCACCCGCAGCTTCCCATCCCTTTGGGAACAGCCAGCACTTGCTGTGCCCCAACAGCAGAAATACACAGTGGTGTGGGTACAGTATGTCCAACTTGTACCTCAGTATACACACACCCCCCCGATTCACCAGATTCTAATGTACATTGGTCTCACTTGAGAACAACGAATCAGGGGTTTCTCTTGAGTTCTTTGGCATAATTGTTGAGTGGTATTGTAATACACTTATCTACTGATCTAGCAAAATGGTGTTCTCAAAAAGGCCATTCAAAGACACACAGAAAAAACCCATAACTGAAAAACAATAGTTGTCTACATTTGTATAGGTCTACTTTCAAATAATATAAAAGGAAATTCACAGAATAATTCGAAAAATAAATCATACATCTTTCAAAAACAATTATAAAATACATGACGTTCATGATCTGGAAAAATGTGCAAATTTGACCTGGAGCCCTAATCATTTAGAAGCACATCCTACGCTCTGCACTTCTACAAAAGTAGCTTATGTAAAGTAAATTAAACTAAATTAAATTTTTTTCCTGTTACAGAGATGTAGAATCAAGGGTCATACTACAACCTTTTACAGGTGAATAAAGGCTTTGATCAAAACCAATGCTTTTTAAAATGCACAGTGCTCTTACTGTTTCATTGTATCCCAGTTCTCTAAAAATAGTCACCAATATGATTGACTTGCTTCCTGAATACTAACAATGTGGATGATCTTTTGTATCTTCTTGGCAAAACAAGCAGTGTAAAAAGACAGACTAAAGTACATCCACTTCTGATCTAATGTCTGCAAACAGAGACGTGTGTTAATCCTGGGGAAAAAAACCAGCCACCTTATAAAATGAATCCTCATTTTACCTTTTCACATTTAAATATCTAATGTTGCTAAGCGTGATAATATGGAGGTACAAGTCTTCATTTTTTGGTTGGAAAAACCTTGACAGGAGATAAGGGACATATATTAAGGAGTTGAGGGGATAAAGGCCAAAGAAATCTATAGAAGGTCTGAAGATCTAATGAGCTCTTTTTGAGCTCCCTGGAGGTCAAAAAGATCACTGACTTCCACAGAATACTTGACTTTTGTTCAATAAGACATTGACCCATCTGTTGCTAATCCAGCCCTGCAATACACTACTTAGGTCTGTGTAGATGTCTTAACTAATTTAATAAATATATTCCTATTAAAACACAAACATGACAACACACACTTAAATATATATACATAAATTATGTACAGGTTCCTTGATTATTCTATAAAAAAATTTATCAGTGGCTTTTGCTTCTTTCCATCTTGCTAGGCTACAGCATTTTTAAAACACAAGTACTACAAACCCCAAAGAGGAAGTATCTGTCACGGAATCCCTACTAGTTTTGCTTCTCTTCACTGTCAGGTTCTCAATCATTTCTGCAAGACCTTCAGAACTGACAGTACATGAAAGCTACTTATTTATGTCTTTCCATAGAAACTAGTAACATTTAACAAAATAATACACATTTGCAGAAAACATCACCTAGAACCATGTCTGCTGTAAGTACTGTCTTCTTACAAAAAGCATCCTTACTCCTTTGAATTCAGTGTCCAGTAACACAACCCGCCTGCTTCTTGCAGATAAACCAACTTGTTTCCTATGCTTGCAGGGAAAAGCAACCAATAGTAGAAGCCCAGGCCCTTACAACTGAGCTCAAAGTCCGCCCATTCCCTGCACACAGCTGTGGAGGCAGAGGTGCAAACATAAATGACTGCTCTTACAAACCTCTCCTGGAATAGCACCTTATGCAAATTTTGCACCTAATCATTAAAATTTGCTTTTACTGTAAACTGTTCTCCTTAAGATTACTTGAAATGTTTTGTAGCAACTTCAGCCAGTATGCAACCCAAATGGCCAGCCCAGAACAAGGACAGCCCTCTGAACACATGACCTGTTGAAGTCCTGGTGTGGACTCTCGATTTGTTATTTTCAAGAAAAAAGTATTGGTGATGGATCTTGAAAACCTTAATTTAAAATGGCTACAGGCATTTGTGAGACAGACATAACCATTAAGGTCAGCTGGGACATACAAGGCGCAAACCAGCACTCTTTGTGACCACAGACACCTGTCAGTGAATTCTCTGATCCTTAAGAGTTCATAGAAGTTCAAATTTTGGTGACCTTCAAAGCAAAATGCACCTATCTTCTTTACTATTTGATGAACTGATTTGTATTTCAAATTCTCTTAAATGAAGCATCCATCTGTCAGGATGATAGGCACTGTACAGAACTTGCAAAGAGAAAAAGAACTATATAAAGCAATCAGAGAATTCTTTTATTCAACTGCTGCAATAAATGACAGTATCATTATGCAATTTCCCTGGCTCCTCTTAACAAACCTGACCTCTAGAACTATATCACATGATTCATCAGTATTGCAGATTCAAATATTTTTCAAAAATAATGCAGTAATATCTTCCTGCAGTGATTTGCAGCACTGGTCTTGGGCATGAAGAACTGAAGATTCCCAAAAGCACACATGTACATCTCACAGCTCATTCCATGAGGACAACAAAAGAGACAGTGTGCAAACAGGATCTATACAGCGTTTTTAACTTTCTTTATCATAAAATATTTTCATAGAAAAAGTGAGGAAAAAACCATAATTTGACAACAGAAATAACTGTAACACTTTCCTACGGCCAGATGGAAATTGTGCACAACCGTGTTCGAAAGACTTTGCATATTTCATTAAGTTATTCAGTGTGTTTTCCCATTAACAGGCTGGATTACATAGCAACAAATTGGGGGACAGTGTGAAAACAGAAAAGCAGACCCAGACATGGGTGTTACTTTACCTGCTGCCTCTTCTCAAACTCTAGCTTGATACGGGATTTGATGCAGTTGCAGGTGTCCTGATACGTCTGCTGCAGCGCGAGTTCCATGAGGTGTTTGTGGTATGCTCCTGCCAAGTTCCCGCAGATAAAAATTATTACATTTGCCAATATCTAGGGGGATTTAAAAAAAAAAAAAAAAGTGTCAGGGATTTATATAAATATATTAACAGAAATTAATCCTAGCTTGCAATGAAAGATTGCTGCAGTTACGTATTTTGCTTTTGTTTGTTTCTAGCCAAGGTTAACCTTTCAAAAAGCCTTTAAAATTAGTGGTAACATCCCAAGCAATAACAGAATCACAGAATCAGTTAGGCTGGATACTGTTTTAATTTAGGATTAAACAGGAATGAAAATGAACAACATTTTTGCCTACTCAATGAGGTACACATTTTCTGAAAAAAGCATTTCAGCTCATGTTAGAGCTCACTGCTGAGTATTAATTAGGTGGGATCATCACCTACTCATGTAAAACAATAGCTATGGCTCCTAATAGCGATATTGGAAGCCATGTTATTGCTATGCTCTTTTAGCTATGTTTTCTTTTGCGGTGTCATATGATTAAGGAGTGAAAAGTTTCATCTACATACATGAAAAGCCTGACCTGCATTTTACCTCAGCCTGATCCACTGCTATCCATCAGTCAGCTATAAATGGTGATGATGAGAAGTTTTTAAGGAGCAAGATCTGACAGCTATCTACTAGAATATACTTTTTCTTACTACCAAAAAATTGCATTTGCCTAAAATACAGAATTTAGAGATTTAAGATTTAGGGCATCACACTTGCAGCATTAGATGCCCTCTGCAAGCAACAACCCACAGACATGAGAAATAAGTTTGCTTAAAAATCAAGGCCTTTTTTGCACTTGACCTGTGAAAAGGACACAATATTGTGTGGTGATGCTAATACCTTTAACTGTACCCAGCTTATTGCCGCAAATAAAAAACCGCATTTATCCATTCTAGCTCGCTCAGAGCAAAAGAAACACAGTAAAGTAATGAAGCCAATTCCTAATTCAATAATAAAAGTAATAATAGAGATAATATTAAATTGAAGTTGAGATACAGCTGCAGTCTGCTCAGAGCAGGTCTCTATTGTCTCTATTGGTAAGGCCCTAGTGTATCATACACCCTGGATTACCAGCACTACATGATGTTGTAGTACTTGTGGTCTGGAAGAAAAGGAGGAAGAGAGGAGGCAAAAATTTTGTTAGCTTTCCACAGCTAACCTAATAATGAAGTTTATGATAGATTTTCCTGGTGATCATTCATGGGTTGGTTTTGGTGTACCTATGTATCAGGCAATCTTTTGTGAATTGTTAGTAGTGAAAGAGACATATCAGAAAAAAAAGTCCAACAGTGTGCTAGGTGGTTCAGAGAAAAAATATATATTGTCCTACTAACAGAAATCCATCCCCTTGTGGAATACATTTTATTCACAAAAAAAAACCTCCCATGGAGTTTTAATGTTTCTTTAACAAATGGAAACTTTAAAATGCAAGATTTAAATATATGCTTTTATTTCCCTCACAAATTTTAACATCATTACATGCAATACTTGTTCCCCCATCTGTGACATTTCTGACATCTCACCTTTCATGGCTCCACAAAGCTAAAAGCAGGAGCTATTCACCTTTACTGCAAAAATGATCGATGTTTTCAATTTGGTAGAACTTTTCTTTCTTTCCCTAAAACTTTAAGATCATGGCATTATATTGTTTCTAAAAGCAACATCTGAGTTCCTAATTTTTTCTAAAATAGATAAATCTAAAAATAATGAGAAAAATCTACATATTTCACTTTCTCTGAAGAACTTCTGTTAGGAAGTAGAGGAATAAGAAATAATTTAAGCATTTCACAACAACCAATAATTTTTAAAAAACCTCACGAACATATGAGATTGCAGTGCACAGTAAAACATTTTACCTGAAAATATTTTATTTTTCTTTGTAAATCACAATTGCTCTGTTCTGCTTTGATATCAGCAGACATGGATTGGTGAACAAAGATCTTGTGTGACAGATCACAGTACAAAGGTAAAGGTCTTCCAACAGGCAATTGTTGCTGGGTTTTAAAATGAAATTATGAGGTAGGAAGAAATGCCTGAAAAGAAAGACTGTTTGGCATAGAAAATGCTGAGATACGTAGTAGGAAGGTTTAGTAATGAAATGATCACTAAACTGAACTGAAATCAACAGTGTGCTGTCATAATCTCTAGGTAGATGTTACTGTTCAAAGGCTGCACACACACTTACTAAATGCATAGTCCAGCTTCATGAAGTTATAGATCACTTAAAGCAAAACTTCAGGAATATAATCAATCAAAAATTTTAAAAAATATACTGTAATGGGTAGATGGAGGAGTAAATTATGAGTATCATCTTCACAGTCATAGAAAAACAAATTACAGTTTTATGACTGAACTAGTTGAAGTGAGAAAATAGATGGAAACAAGTGACTGACAGGCAAGGAAGCTAATTAACCAGGCTTTTCAGATACTCAGTGGGGTAATTCAGCCCACATGAAGCTCTGCAATGGCTTCCATACCTGAATTACTGTTTGAAGACAGCACAAGATATCTCAGCCACTGCCATACTTAGGGTAGATCTAACAAGTAAATGTGTAAGTGAATAAGAAGGTAGAAACTGTGTTTAAAACATCCTTAATTCTTTAAGCTAGCATGATGTTCATTCAGAAATCTGTCACTAAGGGAGAAAATTAAAAACAAAAATTCAAGAAATGGATGAACTGGTTTCTAAACATTTTTTTTCCCTATATTTATTCTGGCTTGACTGAATATTTCTGCTACTGAGCAAAATGCATCCTGCCAATCAAGTGTTCAATAGAAAGTGCAATTAACATTACTAAAAAAAACAAGCAACATTATATACTTCTTGCTGAATATCTCTCCCCTCCCAAGTCTGCATTTTCCTCTGAATTGTGGCCCAGCTTCAACATATGAGCTGGACATGAGCTCCATCCCAGGTTTGTTCTAAAGTCTCACAGGCATTCCCCCAGAAGAGACAGGTTCAAAGTTTTCCTCAGTCCAAAAAAATTAACTGAGCTTCCCACTTCTTAAGCAAGTACTCTAATCAATATGCAACTATAGAAAAGGTTTCTTCTGTTCAGGCACCCACTCTGAGAAGACACCATGCTGTGAATCCTGTCTGTACCAAAGCACTTGGAATGAAATCCTGAGTCAGACCAATCTTCAACCTTGTCATTTCTCTAGGGTAGAACTCTGCAGTGTCTTTTCCCCCATTTTTTTTTTTTCAGTCCTCATCCCTGCCTCCCCCCAACCCTAGATGTGTATTAGATAATACAAAAAGCCGTGGTGGATCTTCTGGTAAAAATTTCTCCATGTTTCTGTGATAACTCTGATAACTGTGCAGATAAAACTGTAGCTGAGAACCTCTGCAGAGAATTCAGGAATTAACAACACAACATGGTTAGGGATTTCTCCCAGGACAGGCCTGAACTGTGGAAAAGAGTGTAAATGATGAGGGTAACTCAACAGCAGAAAAAGGTGACCTCAGAGACAGTATTGCATGGACCTGGTTCACACCCTTTACAAACAGGCACTGTATGACCAAAACCCCCAAAACCCACAATATACATAAATTCTACTGAGCTCCCACTCAATTCACCATATGGAAACACTGAGCAACACTGCAGAAGTTCCCATCTCTCTGTACAGTCAGAGTGGAGAGAGAGGCAAATCTATCTCATGGGCCATCTGCATCCCTTCAGATATATCCATTAACTGTACGCTGTGCTGGAGTTTCTATTTTATCAATTAATAAATTCCATGCCTACAGAAAGTGATCTAAATGTGAGTCAAAAATTAACACAAGGAACACCAAGATACCACCAGGAAGTATCTCTAATCACTTAAGGAACATAATCATGGCCGATGTCTCCTCAGTCTCTTCTGACCTACAGAAAACTCTGCGTGCTTCCAGGCAATGGGGCAATTTTGCATTAAAGCAAAGGTATTTTTCAGTATCAGTGAATATCAAATAATCAGATGTCTAGTACTTCACTATCAAAATAGACTGTATTTAAAAGCAAATGAAGAAGACAAAGTTAAGTAGCTATGACTAATTTCTCAAGAGAGTACTACAGTTCACTGAGTTGCTCAAAAAAATATAGTGCATTATATAGAAGCTCAACTGATGAAAGGTCCCTGCAAAGGTATATGCATACAAAGAAGTACTATGCTATATAAAAGTAGAATTATAATACAGACTGCTGATTCACATTGAAGCATAAATAATTTGTTAAATATCTTAGAAACTGCTGTTCAAATACTGAATATAAAAATTAGAATTCTCCATAGATTTTCCCTGTGTTGAAAGCTTTCAGTTTATGAGTTGTTTTGCCACATTTCTTTCCTCTAAGATATTTTACATATCCTTCCTAAATAATTGCATGGAATTATTTTTATAATTTTTAACAACACAAACTATTAACAGTTTTTTCAATAGTTAAATTTCACTTCTCTTCTGGATAAGAAAACTGAGGACATGAAAGCTGAGGGGTGGGAAAAATTTGCTATCATTTATGATGTCTGCATGGAAATTAATGTGAGATAAAAGAATTCTTATGACATTGCCAAAGTTCAAGTTCTTTAGCTCTGCATAGATGAATCGTCTCTCCCTTCATTTGATCTTTCATGTGATGGTTTGTGGTGTGATTAGCCAAGTTATGGAACAAGTCTGTGCTGCTTTGGACCCTGTAGCGCTTTAGACTCATATAATTCAGCTAAAAACAATGGGGTGAATGCTGGGTAGAACTGAAAAGCAGCATTTTAGAAGGAAATGCTTAACCACCATGTAAATTAGTTATTCACTTGGTCACCATGCACTATGTCCAATATCATTATTTTAAGTAGATGTATTCAGAAGGTTCTTCCATGCAAATCTCTTCCACATGGAGCTCTGGCCAGTCATACCATGTTGCCATTTTCTTTTTTCAGATTTCCAGACCCATAGAAGTCCAACATTTCAATGCATTTCAGTGCCAACAACATTTACAGCTATGTCACAGCTCACAAATAGGATGGCAAATTTGAAAATGGAGACATTCTGCCATACGGCAACCTCTGTTTCAAAAACAAGGAGCTTTAGGGAGGAGCAAAATTACAGGGCAAAAAATTTTGTAGCTGGCCTAAAACTAATGATCATGTGGCACCCAATCTACCAGCAACTGCTACTGAAAGTAACACCCTTCCTTTTCCTATACTCAGTGAGACCACTAAGTTGAGGTCTTTATTATGAAAGTTCCTGTGATTCATGAAGAAATGTAGCAATCTCTATTTCTGTTTTAGTGATGATGGTAAAAGTTTATGAATTCAAGTAATTCAGGTACAGAACATGACTGGCTCAAGGACAGAGAGATTATGGGCAACTGCATACTTACTTCCTCACAAATTTGAAGTAAAAAATCAATTTCTTTAATGACTGCAAAATTATTTTAATAGTCTGAAAGGTCAAAGATATTTAAATCCTTAAATACTTATGAAGGCCACAGTAAAAACACACTACAGATGAAGAAAGCAGGAAGACCCAGTATCCTCAGACCCTTTGTCTATATCACAGAGAATGCCAAATGTTTTACAGCAAGGTAAGTATAAAAAAAGCTGCAATTTTGCAAGAAACAACTCAATTAAAAGAAAAACCACAAGCCAACCAAAAAACTAAGACTCCTCAAAATAACTGAGAAGCAACAAAAAATAAACATTTGAATTACTCGGTATCCCAGATGGTCCCAGAAGGTAGAGCAAAGAAAGTACTATATTTTCAGTGCTAAAATAATTTTGGTAAGGAGTCCCTTCGTGGAAGGGGAATTGATGTCATTTTACAAACCAGGAAGTTGTGATGTTGTCTTTGAATTGGTATGTGTAATTCTCTTTGTAGCTTTTGCAGTCAGAGCATTGAGGACAGCAGCAGGATATTCCTTTTTGTAATATCTATGTTATTTGATGTGATTTTTTTTTTTAAATCATTATTACAGCTTGAGCTTTCTCATAGCTCTGAGCTGTTCTGTAGAATGACTGGATTTATTTCCTTCAGCTCTGGGCATCCACAGTCCCTATCTATATGCCAATGTAGATAAAAAAAGACCATAAACTCTAAGCTCTTTAATCAAACCCAGGAAAAATAAACTAGAAACAAGAATCAGAGTTATGGTACCTTTAGATCACTTCTGTGTAATACATATAATCACTATCATAGACTCTAATTAATGACTCTTAATATTTTGAATCTTATTTTATTTTTTTAAAATTTTTTTTATCTTTTTTTTTTTTTTTTTGCCAGAGGGGAACTCATGCTGTCTTCAGTGAGAAGGAATCAGGCAGCCACTGCACTCTCCTGCTTGCCTGCAGAGAGGTCTTTTGTGTTTACATGTAGCTCTGGGATCATTTTATTTCTTTACTACTAAAATCAATCTTCAAACATTCTCTCAAAAAGACTGAGATTAATTTTTAGGTTCTGGATCCCATGTTAGGGTGAGTATTAGTATGCTATAAGGAAAAAAAAAAATACCATAAAATTAAAACAATTTAACCCCCCCCAAAATAAAATCTATGGAGTAATATATCAATGTTTGTCATGTTACAGAAATAATCCTGTGTCTGATCTTAAAATATCTTCAATTTTTTCCAATAAATTTTGTTTACTCTTAGAAAAAAACAAAATCCAAACCAAAATCTCTAATATAAGTACATTTGCAGGACCAGCAATATGCTGCCAAGTTTAATGTGTACCAGTAGATTTCTCCCTACTTGCCCTGATCAGAAATACTACTAGGCAATCGCTCCCGCACTGTCTAGCAGCCTTCATGAAGTTTATTTCTTATTATTATTTACCAGATTTACTGAAATTTCTTCATATATCTCTTAACATCTCCCCTTCTGGTGAGTTTTACAGAAATTACTCAATAGGTTCAAAAGCTACCAGGAGAAGGAAAGACAAACAAATGAACTGATAATCACGTGTGTGCTCATTGTTCATGCTCATTGCTCATTGTTCATGTACTGATATGCCTAACCCTCAAAAACTTAATGATGCTTTCAGATTTCTCCCCTAATTGCTATAGTTTATACAGTATGTAACCACACTGCATATTAATATACTACATACTCTCAGTTATCAATAGATATTGAAATTAAAATCAATGGACAGTTTGGAATTAAACAGATAAATTACAATAGGAATATATACTCAGTGTAATTTTTCCATTGCATTTCAAATAGTTGGCAATAAATATGTGCTTTAATCTATTTGATAAACATTTTGAAATTTTATTTTTTCTGATCTCTATATGAAATTCTGATTTATGTAAGCATGTTTTTCGCGGGTAATATTTTTGTCTATCAGCATTCACAATGATCTGATAAGCTTTTTTATTGTATATACTTAAGAATTTTTTCTGCTTCTCTGGTGACAATGACAAACTTTAATCAAGCTCCTTTTTCATAATTTGGCAGTCTGTGCTAGGAATTAGTGGTCTTTGGCTATATAGTTCACAGAGAATGGTGTGGAGCAGAAGGGAGGATAACAGTGGTGGTGTTTAAGTGAGGAAAGTGATGATCTACAGAGTTGGATTAAATGGGTTCCAGAATGTCCTCCAAGTTGGAGTGATTAATTATGACAATCTTACAAGTGTTTGTAGTGTTTCCTAAAGAACTTGGTTACCATTTTGAAATATGTTGAGATCTCTAATCAGTATTTGGGTTAATTCTTAATTGGAAGTCATCTAAATTTGCTCTCAGGAAACCTGAAAGTTCTATTTTCTTGCTTACTCCTGACAGGCAAATGCTGTCAGGAGTAAGCAAGGTGGAGCAAAGAAAGTACTAAATTTGGGCTACATTCACAAAGGAATGAAGAAAATATTAGAACTTCATGTTGTTGGTGCCAATTCATTCCGTCTGTACATAAACCACATCATTTTTCTCTCCTTCATGCCTCAAAACTGTCAAGATGTTATTTGTCAGGTCAGGCTTTCTATTCCAAAGCCCTAGTGTGAAGCATCTTTGATACCCTGAAACATTTTTTTCTAAATTACATGGTTTGTGGGAATATTTTCTGAGTAACACCTTAAAAGTTAGCACAGTACCTCCAATTCATAGAACAGAATCATAGAATCCTTATGGTTGGGAAAGACCTCTAGGATCAGCAAGTCCAAACATTCACCCAGCATCACCATGTTCACCACTAAACTCTGTCCCTAAGTGCCACACATTTTTTGAACACTTCCACGGATGATGATTCCACCGCTTCCCTGGGCAGCCTGTTCCAGTGCCTGACCACCCTTACAGGGAAGCTGTTTTTCCTAATATCCAGTTTAAATCATCCCCTGGCACAACTCGGTGCCATTCCCTCTTGTTTGTTACTTGGGAGAAGAGACCCACATTCATCTGTTTAAAACCTCCTTTTGGGTAATTGTATAAAGTGAGGAGGTCTCCCTTAAGCCTCCTTTTCTGCATCATTTTCTATTCATCCCAGCATTAGTGACAACCCCTACAGAGCAGCATATACACTACAGGCACCTAAAACATTACACAGCATTGTTAGGAATAGGCTCTTACTCTCAAACTAGCTGAGAGCAATGATTAAACAAATGGAGGTACTTTTCCAGGGAAGAGAAATTTTCATCCCTCCAGACTTGTCCTTTTACTTCTATCTTCTGTTCCTTGTCTTTTAAAGAACTACTTATCCATGCACAGATCTTCCCTCTCAGTTCACTGAAAAGGTTTGGACAGAGGACTCCTTCAAAGGCATAGAACTTTCAATGAAATCAGCCTCATCTACATGTTTGTTGATGGCTTCAGTCTATTTTGACAGGAGCAAAAGTCAGATGCCTTTTGCTCCTTTCAAAATAGAATATGCTAAGCTCATTCTCTATTCTTACAGCTTCATTTTTTGCCTCAAGAAGACATGGAGTTGACAGACCTAAAGTCTCACTGACTCTCTAGAACCTTTCTAAAGTTTATTTTCCCATTTTCTATCTTACAGTCAACAGGACCACGGGCCTATTTCAGACCAACCTATACATGCTCTCCTTCACCCATCCCTCCAAGAGGATTTTAATGTGAGATTTTCTTCAGTTTACTCTTCACTGAACAGGCATTCAGAAATTGTTTCTCTGTGATAGCCTTGTCCTCCCTGAGTATTTTTATAACCTGGATGTCAAATGTCCTTACAGACTCTCTGAAAGTCCTTTTGTTACTCAAGTGCTGAAACAAGCATGCAGGGAAGGGGAAATTGGTTTGGTTAACTGCCATAGCTCCAGTTGCTATCTAAAACAAATTACATACTTTTAGTGTAAGTTCTTCAAACTCCTATCTGACCAGTGTAACTGCATACAAAGGCATTTTGCAACACTTTTTAAAAAAAACTTGCACCGATGAAATGTTTTCACTTTGGCTAATTAACTTTAGTGGTGCAAATGGATTCCAAAATTGCTGATAAAGCATGCTAATTAGCAGAATGAATAGCAGGAAAAAATTGCAGCTACAACAGGCACAATCACAAGGTGAATTGAGATAGCTCCATAAGGTATTTTATAGCTGGACTATTGTGCATCTAAGGCAAATGTTATTTTAAATGAATTACAATTTAAAACTGCTTATGATTATGTAATATTCAAAGTAAAAATTTTATTTCCTCACTGTCATTTTCTTGCTCATATTTTAATTTACTCCTTGTGTCTCTAGAGGTTTTCGCTTTGTGAATGAACCTACAAATTTTGTGCACCACACAAGATGCAGCTTTTAGGTTATGGGTGCATGGAAGGAAGATTAAATACTGAGCGACAGTTTTCCCTTCCAAAGATTGTATTTCAAAAATCAGATGGGTTTAATACTGTGAACACGAAGACAAATAGAAGTCAGTAAGTGGGCACTAATGCCATTTATGTGATAACCTTACCTAATACCTACACCTCTGCCTTACTACCAGACTTTGCATTTAACACACTTCTTACAAATTCCTTTAAAGTTTGTATACTACATTTCTACATATTTTAGAAACAAAAAGCTGCGAATCTATTATTGAAATATATCATGATGCTTTGCAAAACCTGAAAGGCTTTCCTATGTACAAAGAGAAGTAACCAATAATATGAAGGAAAGAATAAAATTTCCAGATGATTGCAGTTATATTGTATTTATTGATTTCTGACTGCATTCCCAAAAGTGACTGGAATATTATTGGAACACCATGCATAAATTAGAAATAGTCGCATGAAAATACAATCTCTTTTTGCAAATTCTGATGCACATGTAGCAACAAAAATAAAAAACCAATTTCCCTTCTCTAATGTTTTTAGTCTGCTACCTGTCTTTAAAAAAAGATGCCTGTTTTGAACCTGGCATGTTCTAAGATAATAGAAAAATTACATCCTAAGTACTTCTAAGCAGCAATATGAAAAATGCAGAAAGTGCACATGACTTGAAGGATTCTTTTCTTCATAGTATGACAATTTTTTTATTCTCCACAAGAAAAATAATCCTGTACAAGAAGAAAATTCCTATTTAAACCCCATCAGTTTCAGTTGCTAATACAAGTTATCTTTTACAGCGAAGTAAGTTTCACCCTGCAACCAACCTACCCTTTAATAGTACAGCCTGCCACAAGAAAGATTTGAGAATACATCATGAAGATACGAAGTAATGCTACATGAAAGAAGACCCGGGAGCAGTATTTCTCACATACCAACCCTTCTCAATCAGAGAAGGCTGCTGGAGCATCAACATATTGCAAAGTAATGTGCTATCTAAGGGAAGCATGTCTCAGCACCACATTGAATTTACTTTGCTTTTCCATTATGTTTAAAACACTATTTCCAAATCTGTAAATCCACATACACACTAAGTTAATTTTTTTTCACTTAACATCTCAAATTCAATTAAGTGAATTTGAGAGTATGGACATTACCCATGTTGGCTAATCTGGGACTCTGTAACACCCCTTGCATTGTTTTACTAACCAGTCAAACATACTCATGTACATGTTTCTCAGCTCTCTGCAATAGGCATTCATTATCTCTGCTTTGAATATCCCAATCCAACCAACAATTGCTGCTACCTTGTTATTCACCACCTTCTGCAGAGAAAGGTTTTCAATATATTTTTCTCTTTGAGGAAAAGACAAAATCACAGCTAGGAACCCACAGTTACCCAATGGCTCCAAGCCCACAAACTGATTCCTTTCCTTCCCCACTCCCACTGCTCATTAGACATTTCTATGAGCCGTGGGATGCTGAAGAACAATGCTAGCAAACCTAAACCGTTCCAACTCTCCCAATTCATTTCAGCACAGGTTTATCACTTTGCACAGAACTCCCCTCCAAGCAGTTTTCTGAGACAGCCTGCAAACAAGAGGCTTCATGGAAAATAGCTGACTGTTACAGAAGACTTCAAAACTGACAGGCAGGTCAGTCGATGAATGGCCAGTTAGATGGACAACACCAGTCAGTCTGGCTTTTGCAAGAGCACAAAGATGGGTCTGGCCCCTGCCATCAGGGCCTCTTGAAGCAGAAGCATGAGAAAGAATATGATCAGAAGCTCACAGAAGAAGTCTTTAAGTGCTGGCCCCAAACCAAAATGATGGGAGTCGCATGCAATAGTCGCAGGACAGATAAAAAACGCCCCAACAGTTCATTGCTTAAAATGCCAAATAAGGGACAAAATGAGTAATCACTTCAAGAAAAGGATGCTTCCTCTAGCCAAGGATTAAAAATTCCTGTGTTGTATTTTCAGTTGCTTGCTCAGCAGATTCTTTGATTTGCTATCACATCTACACTCAAAATTGTGACTTTCTTTAATCTTCCTACAGATTTCTTTATCCTCCTCCACCTCCACTTCTTTGCACTGAATAGGTGGTGTAGATAGTGTCCGTGGAGGTAACACAGAAATGGACAGTGAATTGCTTCAAAGTGGTCTTTTTCAAGGCACTCTTCAGAAGAACAAATGAGCAACAATATTATGGCTAGTAGAGACAGCTAGCTGGGCAGCATTGCAAAGAAAGTACAGAGGTACAAGCAGTGCATGAGGCCACCATTTTATCAAGGCAAATGCAGACCCAGTTGCAGAATAAGCCAGCAATGAATAGAAAAGAAAGCCATGCTTTTTAGAAAATAAATATTTTTTACTTGAATTTTTTTACCCAAGTAAAAAATTTCAAGTAAAAAAATGTTTCTATTCCCACTCTAAAACAAGGTTCACCAAAAGTGCTTCAGACATTGACAAAGAAAACAGTTTTCTGACTTTTTACTAGTGTTTTGTGGAGCTGCCAACATTTTCCAGAATGGCTGAGGGCAGGTGTAACCCCACTGCAGTTCCCAGCATGTACAGACCTTTCTTAATTAGCACTGTGATGAACATGCTTATTGCCTGCCAAGTGACAAAAAACCATTTGTAGACAACACACTAAGACAATGCACTGCTACAGAGCCCCAGAGATTATTTCCTGGAAATGTATTTTTTCCCTCTTGCACAATCTTAACACTCCTCCTTTCATCTCATCCTGCATTGGGAAGTTTCTGAGTCCCAAATAATAGGAAACTGTCATTTAATGTCTGAATTCATCCTAAAGAGAGAGGGTAATTAATAAAAATGAAGTGTACTCTATGTTAGCAAAAGTTTATCACAAAAAGGAAGTTTTATTAGCTCTGAAACTGGAGAAGCATTCTGGGCCACTGTCTTACATTCAACACCACCAAAACCAGAAATTATCTATAAGAAATAAAGTGGCCCTCTCTTGTTAAGAAAAACTGGTGGGCTTTTTTCCAAAAGCTATTTGCCATTTTTACATCAAAAATTGTCTTTTGATTTGTATTCTCTCCATGTTTGCATATCACAGAATCCAGATCATCTTTTCTAAATCAGCATGCCTGGAGATGGCCTCAGATGCAAAAGATTCAGCACACTATTTTTCTCATTGGTTTGTTAGAGGCCTCAGCAGAGATCCAGTTGACAGTCCAATTCAAGGACATGATGGGATGCAACCACAAGAGCTGAGAGAGTCTGCTTACAAGGCCACTCTTGAGTGTCTTTAAAAGCTCATGGGGACCAGGGTAGGCTCTTGAGTTCTGCAAGAAAACAAATGTCATTCCTGTTTTCAAGGAAGGTAACATCACCTTGATCCCTGGAAAGGTGATAGTGCAAACCCTCCTAGAAGCCATTTCCAACCCTATAAAGGACAAGAAGGTGACTGGGATTAGCCAGCATAGAGTTATGAAGGAGAACTCATGCCTGGACAACCTTTATGTGATGAAATGACCAGCTTTGTGGCTGAGAAGGGGGCAGCTGATGTGACAGGGCTTTGAGCACACTCATAAACCCTAGCAGCTCTCACCTGGGGCTTCTACTAACATCCCCAGGGAGCTCCACCCAAGCACAGCCTGGGGCCTTGAGCTCCTGCCTGTGCTGTGCTGGAGGAATGCTGGTCTCCACTTAAGCTGTGCCTGAACACAGACACCCTTGAGCTGTGGACTGACTTGACCTCAGGCCTGCCTTGTCACTGTGAACGTGCCCATAAATTGCTGGATGTGATCCTGACCTATGCATGGGCTTTCTGGCTTGACCTTGCACCCATCTCCTTGCCATGATTTTGCCTTTTATAGGTCTTGTCCCTTGGCTGAACCTGGTTACGGTCTCTGGGTTTGCCTTGCTCAAGTGCTGTGGGGCCGAGATCAGAGCAATGACACCCTGGCTGTTGTTGCTCTGTCCCCTGCTTCCTTGCAAAGAGCTCTGAAAAGAAATGTCATTCAATTCAATCAATTTTCACTAAAATAATATGATTCACCCAAGAACTTCAGTTCACTGCCTTCAGTATTTTCAAGCAATTTCACTGGATTCAGGTACTGAGAACATAATAAGAGCTTTATAAACAAGCAATGGCAGGGAAGTTTGAATTCATGAGATATATTTCTATATGCTACACATTAAAATAGCACACTAAGGCAGGAAGAGGACATAATGTCAATGTATTCTAGCCTTTTTCCATAGTGGAGATCCATCAATAGGAACATTCTGGTCAATTAACACATCAAGTTTCATCCATGTTTCATCAAAGTATTTTTTATTTACAGAATAAAAGTGCACTGAAGCATTTATAGTTTTTAAAAACATAATTTCCAGGCACTGTAATTATACACAATTATAAAGCAACATTTCACATGGATTAATGCTGAAGAGTTGCATCTATATCATCATTTCTAGAACTCACCAATGTCTCCAAACTTGGGCTACAATCATTGCTTTCATACATACTTTTATGAATAATAAGTTATATCTGTGCATCAGCTTGCAGAATAAATTATTTTACTATACTAAAATATAATCATAACTATCAGCTTTAGCATATGTGTGCAAAACATTTTCATTGTATACCCATATATTAGTGAAAATCCAAAAGTTCATGAACTGTCACACGAAATACTAATAAGTTCATCTTTTAAACTGTACAGATGATATAATATTGGAAACCTAAGCAAAGTGCAGTTTTGACTAATACAAGTACTAACTCCTAGGAAAGTTGATTTTTGATTTTACTTTCAGACTTATTTCTCTAAGAAGGCAAAATTACAAAATATGTTGAAAGTTTTTTTTAAGTGACATAAAATGACTGATACAGTCATCAAATCTTTCACTAATTTCCATATAACTTATGGTATGTTTGCAAGCAATGGAAATAATGCTACTATATAAAAAAATATATTTAGACTTTAAAATGTTAAATTTAGTTTGGGAAAACAAATGACCCATTTAATATCAGAAAAGATAAAATTCTAAAAATACCAAAAATACCCATCTAATATATCTATACCTATCTAATCTTAAATATTTTTTAAGGACCAAACAGTTAATGCTGCTGTGAAAAAACCCTACAATACTAAGAAGCAACTCACATATAAAGCAATAATTGATGAATAATTGTTGTTTCATCTTAATCAAAACACAGGCTGCTTAAAAAGCATTATTTTATTAGTTTGGTAAAAGCTTAAACAAAACATCATTTTAGCAAATAACGAGCTGCACTGCCATATACTAAAAGGCAAATGCTACAAATCAGTTACACAGCCTGCAACTAATGAGCATGACGGAGAGACACTGGTGTATTATAAATTGTACTACACATCCTTTCAAGGTGGATCTGTGTGGCAGACAGCAACCACTAAACTGCAGACCAAAACCCCAAGTCTCAAAGTTTAAAGCCTCAGGGAATAAATTTCTCTCACCAAGGACACCAAACTCAACAGTAAAGCAGTGATAGTTTATCACTGCCAGCACACTACAGCATTAGGTGTCTCAGCAACCCTTCTCAAATTAAATCACATGCTCCAGTGCAGATAACTCTCAGTCCTCTTACCACTTGCCTACCCTTAATTCTGTCAGATGTTCTGTGTGATGTCACAAAAAACATGCTGTAATGCTGTCATCCTCTCTGGGACAGAGCTGTAGCTGCACACCATGGTCATACAATTCTGCTTTGAGGTAAACTACTGAGGTATACAAAACACTCTTAGAGAAGAATTACTTCAGGATCGTGAGTGAAGTTTAACCTGGGAAATCCCACTTCTGCCATACTGGAAACTATCCAGGCTAGGCACTGTTTGATGTAGCTCATAGCAGTGAACCAAAAATGTTGCTTTTACAAAGTGCAACATGACCACACCTCAAGTATTACACACAGTAGTGGTGTACTCCTTTCAAAGGGAGTGGAACAAGATAAAAAATGTGTGGAGAGAAGAGCCTGGACAAAGGATAGTGTTGTCCTTAACATTCTTCCAGCCAGTGTGGTTGGTGACCAGGCTGCCCTTCAGCTGGAGCAAGCTGCCCCAACAGTGCCAGTCTAATGAAAATGTACACATCTAACGGATCCACCAATTTCCACTGGAGTACAGCTGCACATCTGGCTTTCTATCAGATTTGTGCCACGTGCTGTCAAAACTGTGCCAAGCAATGAGGGAAATTCAAAATCAGCCTCTGTATTTTTATTCCTCTAACCCACCAAAAGTAGGTGGGTGATGCAGTGGTTCTGCATCATGTATGCTAGGAACATAACAAACTGAAGTAATACAAAGGAAAATGCTTTTCCTATGGGATTTCCTGTGTTTAATGCTCAAAAACATCTTTTATAGAGTAATGGAAAGTGCTACAAAATACTACAAAGTTGCTTTTGCCTTGGTTTTAATACCTCAAAGCTCATAGTCTTTGAAGTGTTTATACACAGAACCTTTTGTTTTCAGGCAGGAAGAGTAATTGTCTGTTTAATGGATATAGAACTGTGGCAGTAAAACCACACTTGAACTACACATAGACATCATGCAGTCACTTCCTCCACGCAGATGGCTTCAACTTTGTGTCACCTTCCCACCCTAAAAAAATAATTATTAGACTTTGGAAAGTAAGTCCGGAGTAAAATTCAGTTTGTTTACAACAGTATCAAAGGTGTACTGCTATTAAATGAAATATCTTTATGTTTTTCTTTCTTTACAGATAATCCAGGCAACCAATAGGTAAAAAAAAGGGATGTTAAACAGGTTTTACAGGGAAATATTGGACTAGGTGGGTTCCAAGAGCAGTTTTAACAGATTATAAGGCATGGAAATGTATTTTTTGATTGGCTGGGACCCACTAAATATCAGATGAGAGGGGGCCAAAATCTAACCAAATTTTAAAAATCAATATTCAAACTTAGCTGAAAAGGAAGTGCTTCCATGCTTTTTAATACTGCAGGTTTTACTAGGACTTTTCAACATTTCTTGCTTGTTGAACAATATATGTATTCAATAAATGATTAAATGAATGGCACTTAAGATTTTTTTTTTTAAACAAATACCACAGCGATCAAAGAGTAATCAAAGAGTTTGCAGGAATTAAACTAGTAAGACACAAAAACAGAATTAGAACACTTCATTAATATATTTAATGACTATGCATTAAAAGCAAATTAAAAGTTACTCTAAAAGCATCTCAAGAAAGATCTAGCTGGATTTAACGAACTTTTATTCAGCAGTCTATTCTTTCATAAATTCTTTAGAGGCTTGCCTGCTATTATATATTGTAGGCAATATTAATCTGATATTTAAATGATTTTCCACTAGTTTTTCAACACTAATTTAGTATTTAATACAGAACTCATCACAAGCAACATGCTTAGAGTCAGTTTGAAAATGCTCAAGGGATAAATCTAAACAATCACCAGTAACCAATTCCAACAAAATTAATAATAATCAACTACCTCACAACCCAAGAATTTATAATTTCATATGCTAAAAAAAAAATATATATATATATAGCACAATAGTTGGAAATATACTGAATTTTTTATTATGGATGAAGGACAAAATTAATCTCCTACCCCAAGTAGAGACTAGTGTCAGATTGATAATTAAGGACTGAAGTACAAAGGGAATACAAGGATTACTGCCAAGTAACAGAAGATAGTAAAGCAAAAAAATTGTTTGAATTATTGATAAATTATCTTTCAGTAGAAGAAAATGTATAAAATTTTAAAATACAGAAATTGGTATATTCACTCTATTAACTTCTATATTACTTATACTTGGGAGAAATATTCAAAGCAAATCAATTGCCTTAAAGACTCAGATTAAAACATGGTGCTGACCAAGGTGGTTATAAAAACACTGAGATTGTCATGGACTTGTCTAAGAAAATCCCTCACAGTTATAGAGGAGGATGCAAGATGAATCCTGGATTCTAAACATCTCCCAAAATGAATACTTTCTGGCACATAAATAATTTTTAGGATCCCCACATTTGGTATTTTCTGCTTGTTTTAATAGCTTGATATTTGAAATATCAAAAACATTATATCCCACCCTCCATTAAACAACCTCTCTTCTTCACAATCCTTGTTTTTCAAAGAAAATTAATGATGCATCCACAACAGGAAAGGTAGAACGAAATTAGCAGATTACAAAGCTGCCAGCCATCTTGCTTTGAAGCATGTGATGGGATGCAGTGGTGCCTGCTGGCAGGCACATCCTTCCCTGGGGAAGGAACCTGCCCCTGATCCCATGCCAGAGTGAGTCCCCGGGCCAGGAAGAAATTTACTGGCAGCACAGAAGAGCATGCAATACAGGAGCTGCAGGGAAAAAAAAAAAGAACAACACAAAAGGGAGAGTAGGGAGTAGGTGGAAAATGACTAAGTTTTATGTGCTGCATTTGGATGAGACATGCATGTTACTGCTGTTAAAAATAAACAAACAAATTAAATACTCCAGATTTGCCTCTCATCTAGCGTGTTTATGGTAGTTACAGGAACTTCTATCATATCATGGGAAATGTTTCCATAACTGAGGAAATTTAAATCACATTTGAATAAAGATGTTTTGGAAACAAGTTAACTGCATGTCTTTTAGTTGCCTGTGCTGTGCTGGGTTGCTAGCTTTCTGAGGAACTGCTGCAGCAAGGGACTATGAGAATAGAGTGTGACGTTAGCTGGGACGTGCTGGTTGGGCTTTAATTAAGGTCAGCACGACCTCGGTCGTGGCAAACGTCTCGGAGCCTTAATGATGACAGGAAAGTCCATTCACAAGTTAGACTCGAATTTCCTCTGCGTTAAAAACACAAATCAATCTGGATTTTAAAGAGCAGGGATAGCAGCGTCGGGGTGGGTACAGAAAGGGTCTTTAGAAGCTCTGTGATAGACAAGCAGAAAAGAGATTTGGGTTTTCTTCTTTCTGTGCTGCTTTCAAAGGTTGTCAGAGGCAATCACCATCAAAACTAACTGCATGGGGAGAGAGCCAAAAACCTTGATGAGAACTGTCAGGTGAGGAACATAATATTGATCTCAGAAACACAGTGGCACCAGATGATCCTTGCAGCTCCTTCTGCCTTTGTAATCTACACATTAGTCTTTACTTCTGCTTGAACAGCACAAGGTACCCTAAGGTACTTTCTGGCTCTGGACAAGGTTATAATGATTTCAGCTCAGGCTGAAGATACAACACTTGATGTTCCAGGTGCAAAGTAATTAAATTTCCCACAGTGCAGGTGGAGACAACAAACAAAATTACAATAAGGAAATCCATTAAGTTACATTGAATTTTTTAAAACTTTAAGAAAGCAAGATGATTTTTTATGTACCATATGAAAGATCCTAAAATACATAATGATATTTATCAAATCTGTTCGGAATAGACAAGAATATGGCCAAATACAAGATGTTATTTTCCACTCCAGATCTGAGGTTTTCCTTTGCATTAATTGTCCTCATGTTACAAATGTAACATAGGGTGTTTGAGGTCAAACCGTATGACCCCACACATTAAAATCAGCATTTAACCAACAAGGAAATGGAATTAATGGAGGCATACAGCATAAAGATGACACTTCAAAGGACTTCAAATAAATCAACAGGACTTAAGATGAAGCCAGAGAGACACAGGTCAGCTCTTCTGAATCTCAAAGCAATGTACCGTGGCACTTTGGCACTGATGAAATGTTATCACTGCTCTATCTCTGGAAAACATAGAATTTTAAAGTAGTTATGTAACTGAATATAGCTTTGTATTTATTTTCTTTTTTTATCCAGCTCAACAAACTTCATAGAAGTGGAAGAGAATTAACTTCTGTTAAATGTCGTCTTTGAATTTGATTCTCTACAACACTATAAGAAAAGGGGAAAACAAAACCACCTAAAACAGTATTAATCATATTTGCTGTTCTATTTCCAAGAGCTTGCTTATATAAGTGTGACAGTGTAGGAGACTTACCAACTTTTAAAAAATAAATTACTAGTTTTCCACATATGCTGTGGTTTAGCACTGCCCCTTAACACAGCTTTCTCCATCACCCTAAAAAACTGTAAATGGCAGCAAAAAAGCCCTGAACCTCAACAATCTCAGTCTATCTAGGAGGTATATACACGACTTTCTTGTCCAAGCCTATTCTGCCCCTCTCAGAAGCAGCACTATGTTCACAAGGTCTGTGATTTAAGCTATGAGTAGTCCAAACTGATGGCCCACTGCTGACATCATGGCAAAATACAAGAACTTGATGAAGAAACAGAATTTGTGGAAAGAAGGCTTCTATTCTTGGGTTCAGACTTATTAAAATGTCCTGTGATATTCGGATGTGTTTAATTCCAGCTGGAATCACTGAACTAAAATGGAAGGTACTTGGACACAAATGTAATCAAAAAATCTCACTAACCACAGCTGAAACACAACAGTATAATCCAGAGACTTTGATTTGCTATTAAAAAAATGTGTAGAAGAGGAGAAAAATATATTCATCTATATTATGTATATTAGACATATATAATTTTGCATATTATATATACCCACATACAGGCACTAATATTGTCAAGACATCATATAATGTAAAGCATTTTGTCACTGCTAAAATGCTGAATACCATGAACATACCATGAACTTTCCCTGAAAAATACTGGAATTAACTCATTTCCAAAATAGGAACAGATCTGCAATCCTGAGTTCAAGAAAATATGTATGAGTTTCAAGCCCATGCACACTGTAGTTCTACTTTGATCTATTTCTTGGATGCTTGTTATGGGAAGATTTTAATATCTGAAACATAACACTCCTTTGAGACAGTGCTTATTGCTCTTTTGTGAACTGACTTTGTCAAGAGGAGGCACAACATCCATAATGCATTCTGAAAATTTTCTTAGCAGCAGCTACACAATTATCACTGCCTTCTTTTGGCATCGAGTTAATGAGACAGTAACTGTATTATCATTCAGATACACTGCAATTTTAATTTTTTAAAAATTCATTTCTATTTATATGTCTTTTTGGTGAATACATGTTTTTTAAAACAGAATAGAGTTACTTAGAAAAAAAAAAGAAATATCAAATTTTTCCTCCTGGTCTAGGAAGGATTCTTTGCTTTTAAGTATAGATTTTCATTTCCCACATCCCTTGTAATATGGGTATACAAGCATATTTTTTTTCATATTCAGCTTCACAACTCTTAAATTGGAATTGTTAAAAAAAAAAAAATGATAATGATCCAATAAGCAACAGCCCTGCAGAAACAAACCTAGCTGCTCAGGTTTTAGCATAATAGAGCATAATCAGAACCACTATTTTCTCCTTTAGAATTATTTTTAGTACAAGCAGACCTCAACATTTTAGCTTCTGACATGAAAAGCGAATGTATTTATTTCTCTTACTTCACCCTAATTAATGCATAACAGTTCTTGTGAACCTCCTTCACAAACTACAGAATCATGTGCATTTTGTTAAGCAAAATGTTCTAAGTCTTCCCCTCAAGATTGCATGGATCAGGTCACAGATTTTTCATTTCCTTCACTAGTAACATTTCAGCTAATTTGTGCTTGCCTTGAGCATCAGGCTAGTCATTTTTTTCCTCTTTATTCAGGGTCATCAGAATTTACAATGACCTACTTCCTTACTAAACAAGCATGTTATGAAGTATTAATGGATTTTCTGTCTAATAGACTGTGCTTTCATACTGTGTAAGAAAAAACTTTCAGATCACAGAAAAGCAATAAGGAAGATCAAAGGTATGGAATGGCTTCTAAACAAGCAAAGATAAATAATTTTCAATTCTGCAGCCTGGGAAAGAAATTACAGAAGGAGGTGTGACAGAGATCATAAATGATCTGGAAAGGGTGAACAGAGCTCAACTGTTCAGTCTTTCCCAATGTAAGAATTTGGAAGATGCAAGCAGATGACAGGTTTGAAACACGCAAAAGATGGTTCTTCTTACAACACAGATAAACTGATGAACTGCCTGTCACAGGAAGCTATTAAGCAGGATGAACTATACTGAAGAATTAATAAACCCCCCACATAAAATAAATTTTTAAAAGGCCCATCTGGGTCAGAAAGAGAAGCAAAAAACAGGTTTTTAAGAAAGCATAAGTAAAAAAAAAAGCAAAAATGGATTTTAAACCAAGGTGTGAGGGAAGTAGAAAGAAGACATAAATCTTGGGAGAAAACTTCTAGGAATTTACAAGGAGAAATTTGAATTTGGAAAGTTAAAATAAAATGGCAGACTTCACAGAATCACTGAAGGGATTGGAAGGGACCACAATGGGTCATCTGGCCCAGACTCTCTGTTGAAGCAGGATCATCTTAGAGCACATGGCACAGGATTGTGTCCAGATGGTTCTTGAATATCTCCAGACTTCTGACTTCTGCTAATTTATAGTCAATTCTAACCAAAGGGTGCCACTTTCAGAGCTAACACGATGGCAAAAAGTCCCAGTTTAAGGAAGGTTTATTTTTTCTTTCCATAGTGCAAAAGAAGCCAATATAACTGCACACACCTCAACTGCAAAAGAGCATTGCAGAAACAGAGGAGTCTCACCTTGAAGTAATTAAGTCCAACTCTTGCCCTAAGTCTTAGCTCCTCAGTTCTCTGAGATACCTCATTACACTTCATATCAAATCATCCAAACTGAGGAAGAGAATCTCAGCACCACTACTTTTCTTGTGCTGTTTTCGCAAACTAAATAATAGTTAATATAAATTTCTTATAATAACATAAGGAACCATGTCAGATATTTCAGGGATGGAAAGAGCATTCATTACTGTAAATCCCTTTTCAAAAGCTATATTCAGTCTTTCTCAAAAAATTGTAACAACCTTTCTGGCTTGACTCTAACACTCTGAGCTCACCTCTGCTCTGTATCCTTATATTTCTTTCAGTGACATTGAAGAGGAAAAAAATGTGCTCCGCTACCTGAATGCTCAATGTCTCTCTAGGGAAAGCATTGTCTACTTAGGCAGTTTGCCTAAGTAGAAAAATCAGGAAATCTTTGCCTTCTCTCTGCACCCCCAGAGCAGCTGCCTGCATCAATCCTTCACTGCCAGGTATCTTATCAGTTCCATAACTATGGAGCAGCATTTCCACACTTATTCTTCTTTAACTGGTACTTTGTGGTTGCCTGGAACCCTGACACTGATCAGCAAATGTATAGTGAAAAATCAACTCTTCATGCAGTAATACACATGCCTGCATCTCCCAGAAGCAGATATGAAAGTTTAATGTTTTGTCATGATGACCATGGCTTATGGATTCAGGGTTTACCACATCCCAAGTGTAAATATGAAGGAAAGGGATGCCCAGAGGAGAAACTGTCCCTATGTTATTTGCTGCAAAGATATTAAAGTAAATCTTCATCAAGTTCACCAAGAAAACCACATCCTAGACAGCAGTCATAATGCTGTTTATGAACATATGGAATTCTATTTGAAAATATGTGGCTCTGGTTTATGTTGGAGGTTGCTGACTCTGGTAGCCTGACAGAGGCAAAGCTGCTGCAGCAACACATCCCCACATCCATCCAGTTGTGAGGCACATGTACATACAATTCATTTATATACATGCCAATAGCCAACCACACAGATCAACACAGACTGAAAAAACACAAGCTGCACCAACATCCTGGTCCTGCTCCCCTCTCTGGCTGACCAGGATGAAAGCAATTTAGTATAGAATACATACACAGATACATTATATATCCCTCCAGGAACTGGCCACAGATACCCAACCTGTTCAATATCCAGCCTCTGGATCATCATCCACCTGCACAAACAGGTCTATCTCTGGTCTGGCTTGGACTCCCTGCTTCCTTCAGTAGTCAAATCACACGGCCTCTAACCTTTCCAGTATCCAGACCAGGCTCATATCCTCATCTCCCACTCACCACTAGTGTGGTCTGACCAGTGATCACACCTGCTGAGATACACACCCTCAAAACACATGTGCAGCTGCCCCAGCTCTCCAGCCCCTCTGACTCACTGCCCCTAAGTACCAGACAGTGCTCAGACCTCTCCATTCTCTCCAACTGCTCCACTACAACAACTGGGACGCTGTGACAACACAAGGTTTCCATTCTATGGTCTCCCCACACACACAGGCACATGCACACAGAGTAGGTGTTAGGAATAGAGGTGGAGAAGAAGCCAGGACAACCAGCGTGGGTCAGGGACAGGGCATGGCCAGGTAACAGTACTGACCACAGCCTGTAAACACATGGTCATCTGCTTTTATTGCCTCATTCATCTATTCTCCCATATTTGTTCCTCCTCCAAACCACTATGATCCCTACTTTTCCCCACTTTGGCTCCTCCCCTAAACATGCCATCCTAAGTCAGTTGAGTGTCCAATTTGCTCTGATTAGGTTATTTGGGTTCCTCTGTCCCTGTTTCTCTGCTCCTTCGTATTTTTGAAGATTAGCTTTTAATTAACATTGACGTAACAGCTGATCCAATCTAAGTCAGTGGAGTTTAGAAAGCACAGACAATGGATATCAGCCAAAGGTTGAAACAAGGAAAATATCCAAAATATCCAAATCCTGTGTGTAGAGGCACATTTTTTCCAGACAAGACCAGCTGGCTGCAGCTCCAATAATTATCCCAGTAGTAATATGAGAAGGATTGGAGTCATGGCTGAGGCTGCTCCAGCACGACTAAAATGGCTCTCCAGCACACCTTCTGCTGCCTGTGGTCTCCTCCTCTCAGAGGAGGGAAAGGGGCAGAAATTTGCCACTCTAGACCCATCAGTATCAGTATCATTCAAAACCTGCACAAGGTGATTCAAATGCAGAGCTGGGTTTAACACTGATTCTGCTGACGAAAAGAGGGTTGCAAAGTGGGATCTTTATTTGTACTCTGCTCTAACCTTGCAGGAGCTTAAAGGTTACTGACAAAGCCCAGGACTGATGGCACAGGTAGATCCAGGGAGGATACAGAACATGTTTAAAAGGTTACTGCTTGATCCCCTACTGTCCCAGGCAGGCCAGCTCTGCTTGTGTGCAACCCTGGGATTTGACTCGAGAATATTTTTAGCAAATGCAGCTCAGTGGAAACTGAAATAATGTAGTTCAGAGAAAATAACTAGATAATGATTTCAAGGACTATGTGTGCACCGTGTGCAAGAGGCTCTGAAGTGACGCAGTCAATACCAATAAGAGTAGAATGGGAATCATCTCTGCCTTCAGAGATCATTGATGCAGTATCAATAAACTGAACTGAGGTGAGAAAGTCCCAAATACCCAAGGAAAACATTTACTGTCTAAATGACTGGATAGCAGAGAAAAAAAGGTGTCATTGCTGATGACTGAACAGCAAATAAAGCAAAATCTTAGAGCAAATAATAGAGAACATTATTAAAGGTGCCTCACTACCCACCTTTAAACTTGTCAGTTTTCTACTTCTATTTATTAGCATTTATGCTTTTGTCCCCATTTTTGCACAGATAATTTAATGTTTCTTCTTTGTCCTCTCCTTTTTGCTGTACTTTCTTTTTTATGCATTGTGGCCATTTCTCCACTTTTAAGACTTTCAAATTGTTATCTTATGCTTATTTTATTAAAAAAGAAGAGCAGGGAGAGGGAAGGGGGGGCAAGAGAAGCCCAAAGGATCTTAACCATCCTGACTGTATTTGATGTTATGAAATAAATTAAACATGATAAATGAACGGATCTAAATAGTCTGTTAGGGCAAAAGAACTGGGGTTGGAATGCCACCACTTCGCTGCCCTGCTGTACTCTGAGGACAGTCACTACAGCAACAGCCTCTCTGTGACACAGGGACAACACCATCTCCTCTCTCTGCTCCTGCCCACTGGCATGTGTGAGATGGCTGGAGCAAGCAAACCACCTAAGAGCATTGTTCCTTGTCACTATGGGCTGTTCTTTCCACAGGCCAAATTTAATGACCCCCACACTGGCCAAGCAGTGTGCGTGTCTGTGTGTACACGGAGGTCAACGCCAGTCAGCATTCACAGACCACCAGTAAAACCCCAGCTGACTTCCATCAGAAGCTAAAACTCCATCTCATCACCTGCATACTAGAGGGAACAGGATAATTGCACACCTCATATTTGCATTCAGAATGTGAAGCTCTCTCACACAAGCCATTGCAAATCTCCTTGAATACACCCAACAGTTTTACCGGCAGTATCCATGTGAGTAAACACTCATCAAGACACAGTGTTTTCCTGTCTGACAATAACATGAACAGGATCTCATCTCTGCATGTCTAGGGGCAAAGTGTAGCAAATAACACTAGTAAAGAGAACAGACATGTTCTATTTGTCATCTCAAATGCTGTGGTTAACATGAACAAATATTACTGTGACAGAGAGGCTACTAAACTAGAACCACACAGAGTGAGAGAATATTCAAGACAAGGAAGATTGTTTTAGTGGCCATTAGAAATCTTTTAAATGAACAAATTTCTTCACAGCAAAACTTGATTTATCACTTCGGAGCAAAACTCAGTTTTGGTTTCTAAAACACAAAAATGTGCCTGTGTTGAAGAACTCAGAATCTCATGCTTCAGATTCTGACCTACTCATTTGCATTCATTAATGTTGCAATAATTTCCCCCAGTTTAAAACCGACCCAATTGAACTTTCAAGTCCTTCTTTTCACCCTCTTCTGCAGCAGTGTACAGTGACAACAACTGTTGGAACAACAAGCACTGGGATCTTGAATAGCTGGTACTTTGCAGAATCGAGAACAAAACATCTGCTGGAATCCTTTAGGGTGATTTTGCTCAGGTGTTTGTTTCCTATCCTGCTGAGGCTTCAGTCAATGATAGCCCATCAGCCTTAGTTCTAAGCACCCATAGGCAGTTGAATCTTCTGCAGATCTCTGCTATTTCAACATTGGTAAATCTTAATTATTTGTTAAAAGACTAAAGGGCTTAGGATTAACCATGCTATTGTAAATCCAAAGACATAGAAGCTGGTCTAAGGTTAAGATGCAGACAGATCTCTGCACAGCTCTGTGTGTCCAGAGCAGCGTAAGTGCTTTCACACAGTTTGAACTCCCAAAGCCTGTGGACCTGAGCTAGCCTGGGGCAGAGACAGCTTGCTTACTTCAGACCTGTGTTCTTGTGGCTTCTGAGCTAATAGACTGCCACACATGTGGGAGTAAATATATCCTCAAAGGAACAAAGAAAATAAAACTGCAAATAGGTTCATGAACATAGCTTTATGTCTGATAAACCTCAGCCTTTGCTGTTTGCAGGCTGCTGCAATCAAAGTCGTAACTCATACTGCCCCACTCAGAAACAGGTAAGAGCTAGCAGAGTCCAGGCAGGTGACCTTTGCAGTAAATATGCAGCACACAGTCTTTAGTATACCCAGAACCAGTTCTAAACTGATGGCAGATAAACATAATTTATTACATGTAACTAGAGGGAGGCACAGGAGAGACATGATTTCTTCTCAGGCCCAGAAAACAAATAATGATGCCACTCACTGGGTATGTAGGAACACATATACCTTGAGAGGGGAAAGAATATGCAGTGCAATTTCCAAAGGTGCAATCCCTGTGAAGACTTAGGAATTCATGGATGCACAGAATCATAGATTCATGAGGGCTGGAAGAGACCTACAAGATCATCCAGTCCAACCCAGCACTACCACTGTAACCCCTAATCTACTAAACAATATCACCCAGCACCAGATCCAGGTTTACTTCAAGGTTTGCAGACAATGTCCTCCAGCTGTGTCTCTGCTGGTAAACCAGAGTGGAAGGCAGTTTTGAGTTCCATGATCATTGCAAGCTGTTACCATGCTCACTAGCACCATTTTGATCTGGGCAAACATTATTTTTCCACAGCCTTGACACGTCTTAGAGGACAGAATATGTCAGGAGTGTTTTCAAAGAAGCTGACGCCTGACCACTGTGTTTGGTGAAGGGAAAAGGGGTGGGAGTTTAGGCAGGTAAACAAAAGCTGTGCTGTGCTACTAGCTCCAGGGCTAGAGAACAGTTCCCCTTTTACCAGCAGCATAGCTGGAGCTGCTAAGAAAAAACCCCAAAACATGTGGCAGAAGTTCACCTCCTTGCTCCTGGCCTCCACATGTTTATTTGGGAGCATTAATTGATTCCATCACAGGACCTAGAAGATGGACACTTGGAGGATGCAGTTAAGGCAGTTCTGCAGCCAGCACTTTAATGAAACACTTGGCAGAAGTGTGTTCAGGGAAACAAGGGCTATCCAGGGACTTGCATGAGCACACACTGCCATGGGTGCACAGGAGTGCAAATTTTGGAAGATGATTGGAAGAGGAATGACTTGTACTTGACCAGCACCATAGCACTGATGGGTGACAGAGGCTGAGATGACAAATAGATCACATCATATTGCAGGCATCTACAAAGAGATAGGCTCTTGAACCACAGCAAGGTGGATTCCGACTCACCAAAGTCCTCTCTACACAACAGGTGTTTGTGCTCCTGATCCATATTTTATGCTGCACTAAAAGTGGCTGACAGGATGGGGAACAGAATTCACATATTGATAGTGAAAGACATTTTTCTTCTACAGAATTCTTACAAAGAACACATACAGCTAGATGGTAATTTTTTGAGTACAGGAAATGACAAAGCATCATGCCTAGAGTGAGTATCGTTCACAGAATTTAATGTTCCCACTGCAATAAGAAAAGAATTAATTCACAATAAATTTGACAAAAAATACCAATCTGTAAAGGTACTACGTAACTGAAAAGGCTGGCCAACATCTGTGAAATAGAAGGAAATCAGCAAAACTCTCAGATAAAATAACAGATTCTTTACCCAAGAAAAATTATCTGGATGGACAGTATTACAAAATTCTGAATTCATGGGTTTAACCTTTTACTGGTAAGTTATTTACATTAAAGTCATCTTTAGAAGATGGAATAGATTTAGATCTGGAATACAATTCCCTTGCAAAAGTTATGCTGTATAGGTGACAGTTTAGCTGCTGCTCCAGCCTAGAAGTACTGGAATTTCCAAACATCTGTTTTAATTTTTTTACAGTTTTGGAAGTATAATAGCCTCAAGACTGAGCATTCTGACATAGACATTTTATAATTTCAAGGACATACTGAAGGACTGGAAGCTTGTTCAACAAATAATTTATATTTTGAAAAATTAAAATTTGTTACAGAAATTGTCATCTTTAGAGTAGGAAATGTAAGATAAAGTAGTATGAAAGTGATAAACAAAGATTTACTGCTGATAAAAATATTAACTTAAATGAAGTGAACAAAAATGTCAATCTAATCCTTTCAGTAAAGTTGAAAGAATTTAGGAATCAATGCTAACTGGAGTTATTTGATAACTCATGGAGATATTTCCATGATTTTAAAAAAAGGAGGCATTTATTACTTATCTTCTGTACTTTGATGATTTCCTACACATCTCACCAGGACTATTTTCTATGCATTTCTTAGATGCTGATTTTGGGCTGCAGGCAAATGGTGCGTTTGAAAATGCACATGGCCACCTGCACACATGATTTCATTTCACAATACAATTCTAGGACTTTGCTGAATCTTCCATCACACTAAGTATTACAGGTCTTCCCTTTACAGCCTCAGGGACCTTTTGGAAGGCATTCATATTCTCCATGTTTATGTTTAAATATTCTGAAAAGCAATTATATGTTCTCCTACATATCTATACTCTTGTAAGCAAGTGGCCTCTTTGTAAGCACATCCAAACTGCACAGATTGTCTTAAAGAATGAGTGAAACACAAAGTATGTCTGTTGATTGTGAAAACTAGTTAAAAACCCACAGCAGATGGCATTTCAATATCTGCCTAGATAAAGCATATCAAGAGTAAAGAAAAGGTGCAATAATAAAAAAATTGCCTGCTGCATTGTGCAATGCAGGACAGAGCCTTCCTATCTCAAATTGGCTCCCAGCTGCTGCACAATGTGCTGAGGCAGACTGTTTCTGGGGTGGGGAGAGCAAAGGGAAAAGGCACAAGGTACAGGGCAGTGGCAGCTGCTGCTACAAGGAGTACAAGGAATAGAGCCCCCCTCCTTCCACAGCAGTCACTGCCCTCCACACCTGCAGCAGGAACAAGAGCGATTCGCCTCGTGAAACCGAGCAGCAGAAAGCAGGAGTTGTTTAAGCTGCATTACCTTCAATAACCCTTCCCCTTCTCCTTCAAAAAAACGGTATTCAAGGAAAAAGGATAAATTCAGCCCTCAGTAACAGCTTTTTGACATTCAGACTGAATGAAGTTCCTATGTGCTTTAAACTTTCACTGTGCAGCTTTACAGCCTAAGGGGTTGTACAGCACTGGATGTACTTAAAGACATAGGCTTTTTCCACAGACTTTTTTAATAAACATGATTTTTTCTTGCACTGTGTGATAACAGCATAAACTAATTTCTAGTCTATTTCTGAGCCCTAGAGCTGTAAATTTTCTTCTTTTAGAAGCCAATGAATACTGGTGCTTTTTTATTTTTATGTTTCTGCTGCGCCACTCTATTACATAAAACAGTTTTTGTAAATATCATCACCTCTTAAAGTTACTAAATTAACAGATGAGTTTAAATCAGTGTCCTAAACAAAAAGTATATGCCTTTTGCATGATCTGCTGCATGTGGATTAGAATGTCTAAATATATATTATAGATGAAAACCGAAGTTGTCCATCTTTGAAAATCCTGCTACCCTTCTGATTATGAGCTTTTGGTATAATTTGTTTCAAAATGTGTAGTGATGAAGAAGTTGGTAATTACTTTTTTTTAAATAAAGCCAATTCCCCTTGTAAATTCGCTGTTGTTTGGTTTCTTTTTTTTTTTCATGAATAAGCCATAGCCATTGATTTTTAATTTTATAAGAGGAGACTTCAGCTTAGCTGATGGCAAATGCACAAGATCTTGTGGATGAACCCTTGGAATTTCCCAATTCAAATGTTCCTGAAAATAATTTTTTAATTTAGCATTTGTTTTTCTCCCACCACAATAGAGTATTATTCTAAGACTTATCCAGGCTATGAGATCACACAAACAAAGACTTTCATAAAAGTTGTTACAAATTATTTCCTTTTGGTGTATGCATTCCTGAACAGAGTCCAAAGTCAATATAAAGTTGTATGTATGCACACATACATTCTGCCTAGCTATAATTTTGTGCCTTTAAAAGCGATCGCTTTTACAGAGCTGCAAGAAGCCACCAAAAAAACCCACTAAGGTAATGAACACTACTTAAAAGAAAAAGTTAAAAAGGGTGTTTGTAGTGATTTAGCCAAGGTTTAGAAAACACTTGGCCACAGATCATCAAAAATGATTGCAAGAGCAACAATATTGCTTGCTGAGAAGGTGAAACTAAAAGACTAAAATAAAAAAATCAGACTCCTCATATAAGTCACAGGGGAAAAGAAAAATGGAAGCTTATAGGATGTTTAATTATTTCTGTTACCTCTCTTTTTAACAGATTAAGAACAAAATTACCCTCTAATGATAGTATCAAGCTGTTATGAGATCAGACTGGTTAACTAGTTGATAATAGAGCAGGAAAAACACAAGTTTTTGATTAGAATCTGTTCTGGTTTGGGGAAAAACAGGCTATGTGTTTATAGCAAGAGATGGCGGTTAAATACTTTCCATTCCAGGAATAACTGAAAGGGATATTAAAGTCTTGAAAGTCTTCTGAGCCAAAAGCCTTTACATCAGAATTAGAGTCGTGTTCTCTTAGAGCAGTCCTGGAGCAGACAGAAGAACATCCTCTGCTTGGCAGTAGGATTCTCACCTGGAAAGAGGGGGCAGAGTCCCAGATTCCAGACCGTGCACCTTGTAAAGGTTAGGATTAAAATTTTCAACAGAAAAAAGCCCCAAAATATACATACACAGTTATCTTTTTTTCATAAACCGAAGCTGGAACACAGGACCCTTTCTCCCCTTCCCGTCAGCGATCCCACAGCTGTGCATTAAGCTCCCCACAGGAGTGTATGGGGAGGCTGGGGCGGGTGTTTCACTGTAGGGGCTGTGTCTCAGTGCTGGGCACGGCAGCACACTGACCCCTTTGTAGGCCTGGCCCCGTTAGCATTTGGCACGGCTGCAGCTGCTCCTGGCACGCTCCTCTAAGGCAAATGCCCACGCTGCCAGAAAGATGTTGATGAAGCACAAGGGAGGACTCAAAGAACAACTGTGAAAGTGATGAAAGGCTTAGCTAGTGCAAAAGCAGGCAACTCATTTGTTTTACTGACAAAAAGGTTATGAGGCAAATTCATGATAGTCGAGAAGCACTCCCATGGGAGGAACAGAAATTGGATCCTGTTGGGCCTGTCAGCCTACCGGCCAAAAAAATGAGATCCAGAAGCTGGATGACAAGGCTAGACAAATTCCTACTACAAAAGATGAACAGAATTCTAACACTGACACTCAACAGCCATGGAAAAAATATGAAGGCTTATGGAAACCCATTTCCATCATTCCTGATTTTTAAACCAAGGTGCATTCCCTCTCCCCAAAAGACACGTAGGTCAAACAGAGAGCACTTCATGTAACCAGCAGAGAGTCTGTTGAAGGATTCTTTATCCCAGCAGGAGGCTTTCATCTCAGTATCTCTAATTGCAACAGACCCTGGATCAAGAGCATCCTAAGCTTTGCGGCTTTAGGGAAGCCACTTCCTTGATGTAAAATCTTATAGAGAATAACAAAGGAATGACAAAACCAGTCAGGCTCTGCCAAATTTCAAAATGAGTGGATGCTTCAGAGCATCGATTTTTCTCTACTAATAAACTGAAGGTATGATTAACTTTTAAAATGTTATGGGATGCCAGTCAGTCACTAAAAGCTGCTGAAAAATTGAAGAGGGTACAGCAAAGGCCTATCAAACACATAACATGGGGAGAACCTGACATAGGAAGAAAGACTGAAAAAATGGTTTTTTGGCCAAGAAAAAGCTCAGAGAAGATACAATGGAATTGTATAGGAAGTGATTATAAGCTCAAAATATAGGAAGTGATTATAAAGGTGATGCAGGTATTCTCTACAGAAGGATCTTGCTACATATATATACTATAATATCCTATATCAACTTAAGGTATATCATTGACAAATATTATTTCTCTTTTTAGTGCAATCAGTACCTCTAGCCTTTCAAAAACAAAGAGCAAAAAGCAAACACTTTTTGTCTCCGAAGTATAAACAATAATAATCTAAAAATGTACAGAGGGCAAATGAAATGGAATCAGAGAGCATCATTTAGTCCTTCCCACAAATTCACAAGAGTGCAGTGCACTCAGTACTTCCAGTAACTGCCAAGCTATTTGTAAAACACTTGACACATTTTACAAAGACAGAATAGAAAACTAGTAACAACACAGAAACTAAACATTCCTAACAAATTTACAAACTGTGGAGAGACTGCCACTCTTTCTGAATGAAACAGGAAGTTACAAAAGATGTGAAAGACAATAATTTTGCCTCACAGACCGTGATTTATTTCTTTTGATTCTGTAGACGCCATGTGTCTAAAAATACATCTTCTGAAAGTATTGTTTTAGAAATACCAATGTTAATGGTCTAGAAAGATAGGCAAGAAAAATAAGTGATTTTTGCAAACAGCAACTTTAACTCAAAACAATTTTAGAGTGGCAAACATTAATACTGCTTTAGCAGTGTATCAATGCCCAGAATAAAAGCCATAGATTAACAAAAAACTGAAGAGTAATGTTCTCCCTGATTTTTTCCATTACAAATATCAATAACTGTATAACTGATTTAAATATTAACTGCAGGTGACCACAGTTTTTGCTTAACATACAGTACAACTTCGCAACCTCCACAAAAAAACACTCAACTAATCCAAATCAGCAAGAGAAAAGCAAAACTACCTTGCTCATCATTTAAAATTTCTACAGAGAATTACATCTTAGAACATATTTTGTTTACCAGACTTCAATTTAGATATTCTATAGGACACATTTCTGCAGCCATAACTGGATATAAAATGCATTTTCCTGAACAACAAGTTACAAGGCAGGACATTTGTAAAATCACTTTGAGGCACATTGTTTTTCAAAGTAGGCCATAAGTATCTTAAAAGGTAAGTAGAAACTATAGTTGCTTTGTTCTTAATGCTATTCACAAAAAATAGAATGATGTCTGTCTTTCTTGTTTTATTAGTATGTTTATAAAAATGTGTTTATTTTAAAGCTTCAGTATCATTTTTATACAAAAGTTAAAACAATTCTGTTTCCTTAACATGGCATAACTATACTAAAAAACCAAACCCATATTATCGTTTTTCAGAATGAAATCTTATGTTTTCCTTAAAAAATACAGATTTCTATCAATGTCAGCTGGGATCGTCACAGTACTACAACTAAAACCTTAAAAAATTCACCATTTAAAAGATCTTCTGTAAAAGAGTAAGGAAAAACAACTCCTAATATTTGGATCTTTACAAAATATTAATCAGCAGTATGTCATGTGGTAGATTATCAAAGTTGAGTTACAATTCAAGACACAATTGCAAACACAGATGGGTTCCCAAAATGTCATGGGGTCTGGAGCCAGCCAGTCTCATTCAACCATTGGGACCAGTCAGGGTGAGGCTGTAAAATCCCTATAAATAGCTGAGAATTACAGAAGGAGGACAAGACCTACAGCAGACTTGAAGAGGGCAGTGTCTTCACAGCAGAACTTTAATCCAGCTGACTTGAGTGTATTCAAAGGAACAATGTCAAAGACAACATTTCGCTACTTGCAAAAAATCCTTGGTCTTGTAAGCAAGGCCTCAATGAGGTGAGGAGATGAATAACGTGCTTCACAAACCAGAGGGGTAGTGCACCTACCACAGGAGAGCTGCACCACATGTTTTTTTCAAGCAATGTAAATTTTCACATAGGTAAGTGCTACATGGCTGCAAATTCCACCACTTTCATGTGTGATTCAGGAAGACACAACATTACTGACACCCCCAGTATTAGAAAGTGAATTACCTGTGAACTAGCAATTCAGAAATCAAGACAGAAATAAGTTTATGCTCCCAAGCACCCACTAAGTCACTCCTGGCTCACTTACCAGGCTAGTCAACGCACAGTTAATCATTAACTCCACAAAGCACCTACCTGCCAAACCAAGTGCTCCTTCACAACAGCTGTACCTGACAGACAGACGCTCAGCACAATCGTGTGCGATGCAGAGGTCAAGACGCTGGCAACGATAGCATCCCTCATGTTGAAGGGCAGCATGGTGTACACCACAAAAATGATGAACAAGAAAAATGATACCTGTGCAAGACACCAAGACATAAAAGAAGCACATCAAAATCACTTTGGAATAAGATTGAAAAATAGCATTTAATTTTGAACTGTCTTCAGAATAAAGATACACACCAGTTTTTCACAGGAAAGTCATTGCTAACCACTGAAGAAAATTGATTAAGGGAGAATTAATTTTTAAGAGTGTTGGAAAATTTTCATTATGTTAGACTTAAGAAGTGTGGTTTCAAGATACTAAATCATGGTTTCAGACCTACAGAACACTCCATACTTTTCAAATTTTACTTCAAACTTATACTTCCAAATTTTTATTTTTATTAGTATTCTATTTACAAGTAAAGAGTTATTCCAGGACTGGTCAATTTTGATTGTGACCTGCATTACAAAACAATCTGCCAAACTCCTCACAGAGCCTTAATTTCAATACAGAGAGATTTTGTAGATCTTAATGAACTAAAAATTCACGATATAATATACATGACATTATGCAAAAAAAAAAAAAAAAGCACTCAATTCAGCCAAGAAATTTGATTTAACAAGACTGTATTTCATGTGTATCTGCATGACCTATATCAAATTCCACATTTTAAGGACATACATTTATTTAGTCATGAAAAACAGCTTCAGAAAATCACAGCCCATATGCAGAATCTCCTGTCAGCTTCTTTTAAAGGGTTCTAGTGTCCAAACTAACTTTATGGAACAAATGCACATCCCAATCCATAACAGCAAAGGGATTCCTTTGCTATACATAGAAAATATATATTTGATGGTATGTTTATGTTCCAAATCCCACTACACATTTGAGAAAATGTAACCAGATTTGGGACACAAGTTTTGCGCACATAAGTAAGTAGGCGACTCTGAAACTGTGCCAGCTTGTATATAATTGTATCTCCATGTAAGGCTTTCCATCAGTTTGAGTTGACTTGCAAGCCTATTCGACATCCAGCAGTTGCATACACACAGTAGAGACAGAACACAGAAAGCTCCCAGAGCAAGAATAATTTGCTGCTCACTTCCCTTAGTGTCAGCCTGTATTCTTCACATCTGCATGTGACAACTACATAGTCAAAACTGAAGCCTAAGGTATGTGCACCTGTAGGACAGTGGAGGCATTCTTTTCCATCGTGGGGACAGAACTGAATGGAAAAGGATGTCCACTTCTGTTATCCATTCTTCTTTCCCCGATCCCTCCACTAAGATCAATCCAGCTCCTTCCTAATCTCTCATACCCTTTTCAACGCTGCCAGCTCTCCCATCTACTCAAGAGTCAAATAGTTCAAAGACATGAAATGAAAGAACTACAAAGGAAATGAGGGATAATAAGAAAAAGGCAAAAAGCTTTTGCTTTGCCTCTCTACTCTTCCAGTCTACCAACAGATATCACAAGGAAACAAAAGTGTTTGATACCTGGTTGGTTTCAGTCCTCTCTAAAAGTTTTCACAGTGATCAGAAGTTAGCAAAACCAACAGCAAAGAATTGGGTGTACAAACTTGGTCTAGTAATAGAAGGGTTATGCCAGTATGATGCTTTAAAACTGTCCAAGCTGAGGAAAAATCAACTTTGATACTAACAGAACCAACTGGGAGTCTTAAAACTTGGGAAAGAAGTAGAAAGCTCTGGCAGGCTAAAAAAGAGAAACATAGCATGTGCCTTTGAAAGGCTGGGAACAGAGATAAACCTCATCAGCTTCACATTAATTCCTACAGCAGTAACAGACAATAATAATATATATACAGCAGTTCATAACCAAGAGCCCCAATAGTTAAGAAAAACATCGATAACAGCCGATGTGATTTTGCTGAGAAAAAATCATGTTAAAGCAATTACGTCATCTGTCATGTAAACAGGCACCAATATAGGGGAAAACTCTATAAATAATGAGTTAGGCAGTAACAAGGGATGTGAAAGGTCCTCTAATATAGGCATAAGATGAACAGATGCCTAAGGCAAATATCCTTCTAGCATGTAAGGCCAGCTGGCTAAAATATGTTTCCAGCTAAAGGCCAGGCTGGATGGGGCCCTGAGCAACCTGGTCTGGTGGAAGGTTGCCCTTCCCATGGCAGAGGAGTTGGAAGTAGATGACCTTCAAGTTTCCTCCAACCAAAACCATTCTGTGATTTTACTATTAAAAGATAGTTTGAAGAAGAATCCCAGATCTAAGCCCTGGAAAAAGGATTTCAAACACTCCCATTCTCAGTGATTTTTCATGTAAACAAGGCTTTGTTGTTTCCAAGTTTAGCTTCCTCATTGCCTATGTGGTATTCACATATGTGTGAAAATTTTATTATTAGGAAATAAAAAAAAAAATCTTCTTTAACTGGTTTCCTCAAAAAAAAAAAAAAACAAAACAAAAACTTGCATATTTTTTGATATCTGACTTTATAGCCAAACTAAAGGATCCACTCCATTTGTGCAGTGCATGCTAAGTACTTTTCCAAACTTCTAAGTGGATGTAGGGCAGAATATGATGGTGTTACTTTTCAACTTTGACATAAAACAGGCTGTTAAGCATGTGAGCAAGTTTTTGACATTTTACAGTGCTTCTGGGGCGTCAGCTGTATCAGCTCCAAATTCCTTGTACATCCGTAAACAACTGTTTTATAAGTTACCTCACTGCTTCTTGGTCAAAATAAATGGATAATTTCAATATTCAACAACTACAAACACAGAACACTTTTAGGAGGTTAAACCCCTCTTGACTTCACATATTCAAATAGGCTTGGTTGCAGAGGAACTGTGTTAAAAAACACTTGATTTAAAAAAATTGACTTGTCAATTCTTATATTTGCATATATTTTCAGTCTTGAAATTTGGCATGAGAGTGCTGCTGCAAAGCAGGACATCTATCAGTCATGCTAAGACAGAAACTCTCCTCCAAAATACATGTAGGAAATGGCACCTGTCAACAGCTCTTTGATTCTTGGCCATACTGCTTTTCTCCTATTTCTAGTAGTAGTCTAAGGACCTAAGAGAGCTCATTTTATCACAGAGGTTGCTTTTTTATTTCACGATGGCTCAAGACTATTTCCCCCGTATAGCCTGAAATAAGACACTTCTACCTTTTGTCTTGATTGTAGACATACATAGTATGTAAGACTTGGGACCTTTCAACATATTTCAAAATGCCAGTACACACAAAGGCTTTTGAGCAGGTAGAAAGAGGAACAGGCTTCTTGGTCTGACTCACAGTCTGCAGAATGGACAATGGCCCTTGCCATTGATCTTCTTCATGAATGGTCCTTTCCATTCTCATTTTGTAAGAACTGGCAGGATATTGCTGATGCTGACATTAAAAAGCAGTGATTCCAAGCTCTGAAAGACCCCACTCTCATTGCAAGGCTTGTTAATACTAATGATCACAGCATGCCTGCAACTGGTGCGTGTTCTGGTCAGTAAACACATCATTAATTTATAGTGCACTATTTTTGACACTCTTAAAAGCAGCCTGTTCCACCAAACTGTGCCATAAGCACAAGGCCTGTTGCTGTTACATTGGAAGCAGTCTTTTGTGGGGGCCATCACTATGAGTGCCTAGTTGTCCTGATCTGAACTGACATTGCTTTAGGAATTTGATTCTCCGGTACTTTGTCGATGAGTTTATGTTACCCATACCTTGGAGATGTGAGTGCTTGGGCATTGATGGTGTGCATCACAGCATGTATGTAGCATTCCCTTTGGTTAACACTGGTGTAACATCTTACCCAGAGGTATGTGGCTTTCCAGCTTTGATTGAGGGGTATCTAGGACTCTGGCCCATCACTCTTGACTGTCAGAGCTTAGCAAACTCTGAGTGGGTTTGCTGCTCTCTTTATTTCTTCTCCCATACCTCAGCTGGGCCGTATTGTCATCTACTATGTAAGCAGTTCTTTTCCACAGCGATTTAAAGGATGGTGCACTGCTGTAATGTAGCTGCCTGGATGGGTATGTAACAGATGATTTTTCTGCAGCTGCTTTCAGAAGGGCAGCAAAAGTTCACATACAGATTGCTGCAGTGATGCCACTGGAGAGAGGTGGATGCCAAATGGTAAAATGGCACCATGGTGTGGGATATGATGATCATGAACCCTTAAAAAACTCATTCTTGTCACAGAACACAACATAAAACTATGAGTAAACATCTTCATCATGCAAAATGGAAAGATTCAGGCTGCACAAGATAGAAAAGTAGATCCTTCTTTAAATTAAACCCATTCCGAGCATTTTTCATATTGGCAGTTTCATCCCAGCACCCCAGATGTACATTGGTGTCTTGGGTTGCAATGCAAGATGTAACTAAAAGTATGTATTCCGTTATTACCATCTGTTGAAACGGACTGGGGAGATGTTTTCTTTATCTCTTCCATGACCCATTCCTCATGACTCCCAGGGGGAGGGGGCAGGTGTCTTCTGTTAATGGGCCAGCTGTTAAAACCAGGTGGGGCAGTGCTCTTATCTCTTCCACAACCTGTCCTCCCTCCAGGGGGATATCTTCTGTTAATGGGCCATTAAGGCTCACCAATGACTGATAAAATTACATTATCCCATTATGAGATGCTCCACCCAGCGGGAGGAGCCCAGCATTTTTACCTGGATAAAACCTGAGATTCAGAACATCCGGACAGCCTGTTTTCCACTGGATTCCCAGAGGAAGACTGGACCCATCTCACCACCACTGGACCTTCAGAAGAAAACTCACCCTTCTACAGGATCATCTCTGCTCCAAGAGAACCATATCTGTTCACTCCAGGAGGACTTAATTGGACTGCTACCAACACCCTGACCAACAGGGTGTCAGGTTATATTCTGGCTCTGTCAGTGCTTTCTTTTTTTGTTTGTTTGCCTTTTTTTTTGTACTACTACGTTTTTATTTTTAATATTCCTAGTAAAGAGCTGTTATTTCTACTCACATATTTTTGCCTGAAAGTGCCTTAATTTCAAAATTATAATGATTTGGAGGGAGGGATTTTACGTTCTTCATTCCAAGGGAGGCTCCAGCTTTTCCCTGGCAGACACTTGTCTTCTCAAACCAAGACAATTGTTTACTATAGCCTTTAACCTCTTCTGTTGATGGTGAGCTAGGAGAACTGGTATGAAGTTGACAATATTTGGTGCTTCACAGATGTTGCTATTGGAAATGTCACTAGTTTGGACTGTGATGGCACAACTACAGTGGAACCAAGCCATGAATCCATGCTGGCTTTTGCGGACACAACCTGGTCTGAAACACCTTGTCTCCCTTGTGTCACCAGTTTCTGCTCCTCAGTGGGGTTGCCTTAACTGTAAAGAGTACATGGAGTAGAAATTTTAACATATTTTACACATGAAAATTGTCTTTCCTAGCACACAGGCTATCACAGGGGATGTTGCTTTGGCACTGAGAACAACTGTAAAAAAATACTAATCATTCATTTTATACAAATTATGTTCCAACAATGACTCACAATTTCCCAACTAGACAGCCTTTTTAAACACTGTGTTAGGATGGTTAATCAAAACAGGTTTGGCATGTGTAAAATTCACTCAAGCTGATGTTACTCTGACCAGAATTTCCCCCTGAGGAGCACGATACCTTGGCACTGAAGCTGGCCTGAAAATCTAAATGTACCATTTCAGTATGAATTAGGGAAAAGCACTTCTTTGGACAGAGCCAACAGTAGTGAGGCTACAGCTAATAAAATATCTGTAGTTCTTTGGGACAACTGCAAAAGTGCTAGCTTTTCACTGCATAACCATAATTAAACTGTTAAGACTACAAAAACTCAAACTAAGTGGCCAGCTCACTACAGGATCACTTTCAGAGGTTTTTCAAGATCAGTTTCCCCATCACTGTGTAAAAGGAGCAAAAATCATCAGTTAATTCAAGAATTTTCCCTTGGAAAAGACACTTAGATTCCTGCCACTGACTTCAAATGTTGTCTGTACACCTAATTGCACAGAAGATGCTCCAGCTTTTCCAAAGAAATAGCTAGGTTTCATAACATCTGGTACAACCTACTAATCTTAAAAAATAGTTACAAATACTATGTTCATGGTTTAATACAATGTATGTTTTAAGGCATCAGGAGGGTATTTATACAAGCTATAACCTCTATATTAAAAACTTTGTGTTGGCAGCTTAAAGATTGCAAATATGTAAAGCTCTTTTGCATTGTAATTCTGAAGTCCAGCCCCTAAACTTCTACCTGGGCAATGTTCAAAGAATAAAACAATCTACCCACAGAAAACAAAAAAATCCAGAGTACAAAAACCAGCTTCAGTTCTGAGTCATCCAGAAAAAGGCTAAAATTATGAAAGCATTGGATAGGTGAAGATGGAAATGTTGTTCACCAAACCCTGAAACACCAGAAAAAAGGGCACTCAATGGAACTAGAAGGTTGGTTGAGAAAATGTGAAAAAGGAAGCCATTATCCTTTACCTAGTGGATGGTGACCTTCTTGAACTTACACTATCAAGATATAAAAGATATTAAACTAATTCATGGACACTTTATCCATAAAACCACAATAAAAAAACAGGACAGGGAAATGTACCCTGTGATGTCACTAACACACATGTGGAGGCTGGGCAAGGTATGAGGGAAACTGATGACACAAAGTGATCAATTTGGCATGCTGCCTTTCGGTAGCAGCTTCAATTTCAATTCTTGGAGACACATTACTGTGCTAGATGGACCATGGCCTTACCCTGCAGGATATTCCTGTGTTCTGGTGCTAAGAGTCAAAAGTGCTTCAGAGGAAAAGAAAAAGATAAAGCAGTTATGACACAGTACTCTCCCTGACTTTAAAATAAAGCAAGGCAATTCAGAAAAAGAACTGAAAGCCCAGTGAGACTATAAATAGAAAGGGTTGTAGAACCATTCCCTAGATAGAAGGGAACTGGGAGAGGAAAGTCGAACCCTGAGCAACAACAGGATAAAACACACAAGAAGTTAAATATTAATTTGTATAAAACCAATGTTTCCCAAGTGTCTAGTATGCCATAAACCTCAAGAATAAAGTCAAAAAGGAAGATTTGTTTGTGATATACTCCACAAAATCATGTCCACAATAAATTATTACTTCACTGTTTTTACCAAATATAAAGTTTTATTTTCCAATAATTGTCATAGAAGTAGTAAACAACTCTGTAAATCATGCCTTGTTCTTGATCATACAGAACTCTCAAAGCAAAAATCCCTTTCTTTTGTGCACAGGTCTTGGTTTAAATGTCATCAAGAAACGGTCATTACAGCCTCTGCCAAAAGATTAACAACAACCATTAGCAAAATGGGGCAGAATAAAAGCAAGTTGATTGCACTAAAATGGATATTTAAAAACAATTTTACAATAAGAGATTGTCAAATGTCACATGTTAATGTAACAGTAAGATGAAAGACTCCTGGAAAGGAAGGAAAATTCACATTTGAAATAATCAAGATATAAACTGATTGCATGCTGTCTACAGTGTGATTGCTTTCTATGTCAGAGAACCTCGTCTTTAACTGCATGGGATCAGTAGGAGAGACATGAGATTTTGAAGGAGTGACCCAAAGAACATCAGCAATGACCCACCAATTCATAACAATTTTTGGTCCTTCCTGCCACAGAAAGAGGAGACTGAGCTACCATCACTTCTAGTAGATTTGAGATTAATCCTGAACACACTCAGAAAAGAAAGACTTTCGTTTACCTCCTCACACATGTTTTTACCATCATCCCCTTCCTCATTTAATTCTCATCTTTCTGCTGTATCTTTCCACCCTTGTTTCAGCCCCATTATAGTCTAAGCAGTCAAGAAGACAGATTTGTTCTGCTGCACCACTGTGAGCAGAATGACAACTTCATAAAACACTATATAGCCTGACAACGGTGTCTGTTTGCAGTGATTTCACTCTTAACTGGACCAGATAACAATAAGCCATGTCTTTGGGGATTTTTTCAGTGATAAGATAAATAAAAACCGTCAGAGATAGTGAATTCATTCTTCATCCTTGCTATCTTTCCCTCCTGTGTTTTATTGTATTAAATATTAAGAACAGAAACCTTTTGCAGCAATAATTCCAGATCATCACAGCAAGCATTTTCTCTAAAAGGGACAGTTGATGCCCTCTTTCATGCTATGTTAATAATTTTTTTGTTGTTGTTTAATCTAAGGACAGTGAGAAAGATATTATAGCATGTTATTAAAACTAAAGCCTTGTCTTTCTATGCCATCATAAAAGTAAAAGCAAATGTATTTACTTCTGGCTAAGAACATGCTGCATCCTGTTCAGAAGTCTAAACTGCAATTAACTTAACACATTTTAAAAGTGGAAAGACCCAAATAATTATACAGTGTATGTAAACAGACTCAGGTCCAAAGAAATGAATTCCAATTTCACATAGACTGTTAAAGAAGTAATTTTACAACACCCAAGCACCATACCTCAAATTTGAAGGGAATAAGAACACACGTTGAAAACATTTTCAAAGTTTCTATGAAGAGACATACACAACTGTGAAAGTAACATAAGATACATAAAAACCTTATCTGGTTAGAAAGGATGTGAAAATCCATGTTAAGATACACATGCATGAACATACACATGTGCAAAATATGTGCAATTTAAATCTAAATTTTAAAAAATCAAATGAGCTAGTAGGACAGAAGAAGAAGATACCCCATTTCAGAAAATCCAAGGAGTTTTTCTACATGTTAGACATAAAAGAAGCCTAACAGTGAATTTTATTAACTATTATAAGAGACAGTTAAACTGTTGATTCCAACAAAAGGAAAGCAGAACAATCAAATTAAAATACCTGTTCTCTATCAAGGGAAAAACTAAAGGATAAGTTTATATCATGCTAAACAATAATTGTGGTACAGTTTTATGTTCCAAAATATTAGCTCACAAGTATAGAAAGTGGCAGATACTAATGCTGAGACCTTTTGGAACAACAGGTCCAATAAAACATGCTCCAGCATCTTATACGAGTTCATGATTATGTATATTTATTTTCCATACTTCCTATACACCAGGTCAGCTCCAAAGAACTGAGGTAAAACTAGATTGGTAAAAGGAAAAAGAAGGAAGTGAGAGCAGAAAATAAATGGTCAACTTTTACACTGAGAGGACTGATTCAGAGGACTCAAAGAATTTATTCAGTGTCTTCCTAAATGTTTAATAAAAAGGAGTGGAACAGTGATGCGACAATGATTGATGGGGTTTTAATATTGTTCAGGGTATTCAAAATCAGCAAAACTTGGGAAAAGTTGCAGAAATGATTCACATTACTGTGACTGGGCCGTAGCAGATGAAATCCAACATGAAAAATGTAAAATAGGAATGAAGAAAAGAATTTTAACCGAACACTTCCAGAAGTGGGTTTTACCTCACTTATTACATCCTCTGAAAAAGATACAAGACTCTTGTGAATAGCTCTTTAAAAAATGAATGATAGCAGGGGCTGAAAGGGCAAATAAAAGGACAGTAATTATTTGGAAAAGAATAGAGAATCAAGCATCATGATGACATGGTATGAATCCATGATGTGCACATTTCTTGAATAGTTCACGCACTTCTCTCCCCATTCTAAAAAAAATTCAAAGGAAAAGGAAACCATGTTGGTAACACTCCCCCCCAGCATTTTCTTCTCTAGGCTGAACAGCCCCAGCTCCCTCATCCTGTCTTCAAATGTCTCTCAGTCACCTTTGTGGCTCTTCACTGGACTCACTCCCTTAAAACTGTATTGTTTGTGCCCTAGAGAGTCCAGGACTGGACCTAGCACTTCAGATTTGATGTCATCTGTGCCAAGTAGTGAAAAAGGATCACCTCTCTCAACCATGAGCAAGTGCAGAGCTCTTCCTAGTGGAGCCCAGGGCATGAGCATACAACCACTCCAGTACCACCCAAAACCCTGAAGCAGTGTAAGTCCTGACAGACCTGTGCCTCTGACATACTGACCCACAGGAACATTGCGGCCATCAGAGTAGCCTTAACAACACATTGAGAAGCCCTGGAAATCTGAGTTCATTATTGTCAGAGAACCCACCAAGAGCCATGCCTGAAAATAAAGAAGGAGCATACAAATGGAAACACTGAGGAGCCATTTCCTTTATGGATCAGAAGCCCTCCTATCCTTGAGATATTTAAGTGTCAGCAAAGGGCAACACTCCCTGGTGAGCTGACATTTGCTGTGGCAGGTGTCAGAATGAAGGGAAAATAACCAGACAGCGGTAAAGGGTCATGGTTGGGGTATATCTGGTAGAAAAAATTAGAGTGAAGTGCCTGAACAAAGGAGACTTGGAGTTCCTTTGCACAAATCAATAGTCTCATTTAGCAGCTCAAGTCAGAAACCACTGCAAATGAAAAACATGGTAAATTTATATGACTCTGCTTACAGAAACCTGATAACCTGAATAGATGGGTTTTTTGCAAATTACGGTTTATTCTAAGCATGTATTTTTAGGAAAAACAGAAATGAAACACAAGACATTGCCAAGAAAAGGAGCCTCTTGATGACTGTCATGAAATACTGTGACTGTGTACAGAGTGGTAGTAGCATAATGTTAATGGGAAAGGAAGGAAATAAATTTCTTCTTTAGGAGAGCTGCTAAAGTAGGACATAACACCTCCTAGGAAAAATTCATGAATCATAGAAACAATATGCCTAGAAGTGTATGACATCAAAAAAGTGGACAAAACCATGTTCAAAGAAACTAAATTTTGAGGGGATAAAAAAAAAATCACAGCATTTAGTTGTCATGAGGCTAAAACAAGATTTGTAGCACTTACTTAAAAATCTGTGTTGTTTTCCTGTGACACCTGCCTTTCCCAAAGACTTTCAAATCATCTGCTAAAACTTTCCCAAAGACTTTAATACAGGATGAAATTACCACTCTGGTTCTTGCACAGTGCCTTTAGGACCTCAGCCTGTTGCTCAGAGCTTCCTACTCACAACTTCGGCTGTTATGTCCATGGGCCATACCATGGGCCATGCCCACCCAACCAGCGTTGCCGTGCTGGATTGCATGCAAAAGGATTGCCATTGGTGTGGGTATTGCCTCTTTTCCCTCCTGCCCTTCTCCCCCTCTTCAGTTGTAGGGTTTGATTTTTGTATATTAGGGGACTCCAACACAAGCATGCAGGGATCTCAGCAGCCGTTGACATCAGCATATTCCAGTCAGCTTTCCAGAGCATCCCATGCAGGAACCATCATCTGGGAACAGCTCCTGAAGAGAACCACAGAGCCACAACAGGGTTAAGTGTCACGGGGAGAGCCACATGCTGGACTAGAGGGGACACGCAGGAAAGGATGTTGATCTGGAGCGGCCCGATGCTTCTCCTCCCAGATGGCCACTGGGAAGAGTTTGTCTTTTCCCTTTTCTCACTCTTTCCTATTTTGTTTCTCTTTCTTCACCATTACAGTCAACACATGCCATCAGCTACAAACCCTGCCAGTAAATCTTTGTGCATGAGAAGTTCTCCCAACATCTTTTACTCAAGCTTGTATTCTCCCACAACCTTTGAAGTCTATAAAGTAATTTCTCATGTCAGAAATAACTTTTTTCTACATCACAAAGTAGTCAAATTTTGATGGCCACTAACATGCCAGCCTCTACGTGAACACTGGGGCCAACATCGCCAGCAGTCTGGATGCTGCTCCCTTAGGAAAGAAGTAGGGAAAGAGACAGTGCAGGATCTCTTCCACTCCAAACAAACCTTTCCATAGGGCAAAAGACACAGGGACCAGATGCAAAAGTTGAACACCAATGAGGGAATGGACATGTGTACAAATCTAGTAATGATAATGGCAATAAAAATCATCATCAACTCTTCTCCAGTTTTGACATGTAAAAATTCCATATATTTTACTCATAACACTCTCTCAAGCAAAACAGGATGAGGGAGAAGGTATTCATACATTTATTTTTCACTGCCACATTTTTCAAACTGTCTTTTTTCGGAACACTAATCCCTACTAGATTCATGGTAATGATCAAAGCTGTTAATTCTCTTACAGGGATTTAATTTCAATTGAAATTAAAGAAGAAAAAAAGTGGGTAAAATGATTTTATGGTAATTCATAGAAATTTGACCTGTTTTAACAACATAGATAAACCTTCACTTGAGATCTGTCAGAGGTTTACCCTGTTTTACATAAAGACTGAAAGGAGAAAAAGGATTAAACTGGAAAGGGGTCACACAGAAATTATATGGAGGCTTGAATTTAACCAAGCAGGTTCACCATTAACGGAGGTCATCTCAAACTTCTGTCATTGCCTGCCTCTGTCCTGTTCAAGGTCAAATGCTTTCCTCAGCCCAAGTTTTCCACAGTGATCTCCTTTTCCTTCTGAATCCAAAACTTATTGTCATACTGTAGCTGGGTCTTACTCTCCTGATATTTTTGTGGGGTTTTTTTGGATTGTGAACATAGGAATGTGGAGATAAATCAAAATGATAACATAGATAATGCCTTTATATGTACGAAATTCTCAGATGAATTTCAAACACACACATACTTTATTATGGAAATGAAAAACATAATACTAGTCATTTCAGTATATAAGTAAATAAATATAGATTGATATTACTTTAATGTAACATCTGTATTTTAAACAATGTTATGTAAAGTTTAAATTAATTTTGCAATAGAGAGCAACAGTGAAATATTTCCTTAAAATGGATAATCTTAATCTTTATAATCCTGATTTAAAATTGAGTCCTTCATATTGGAAATACTACGATTATTTTTATAAAGTGTTCATTGATTTAATGAGTAAGGTAGTCACAGCTACTCATGAACTAGTGATGTGATTCCATCTGTAACTCTTAAATGTTGCTGTCTTCTAATTACAAAGAAATTCATTATGTAGCCATAGGATTAGAGAAAAAGAAACAGAGAAAAAGTTATTCCAATCTGTTTTAACAAATATAGGATTTCATGTCTCACTGCGTTGCAAGTATTAAAATTAGTCAACAATTAATTTACATGTTATTTTGCAGAAAGTTCTGCCATTGCGTGCTAAAAAGGCTTCCTTGTTTCACACCTTCCACTTCACACCTTTCACAGTACAAAGCTTTTTCTCCTCAAAAGTTTTCAGTGGAATAATTTGTATGGAAGTCTGGATCCCCAAAGTAATACTCAAAATCCCAAAAAGCATTTCACAACTTCCAAAAGAATCAGAACAGCCCCTTTTTTCAGTAAAATCTCTCTAGGTAGTGTATACCACACACATTCAGAAAAATTATCTGAATTAAACAAGGAAATATTTGGTCTATTTCTTCACTTAATAGAATCAGAGCAATTTTAGGTTGGAAGGAGCCTCTGGAGGTCATCCTCTCCAACCTCCTGACTGGTTTCAAAGACAGATAATGGTCAAATTTCTTCATATAATGTGCACAAATTTCAATTCATTTATTTTTGTCTACCCAAAACTGTATGTGTTTTTATGGAGTGCAGAATTAATTAAAAGATACACTAAACAGAGAAATATGACATAAAACCCTAAACTGTTCTTTAATATTCCTTTTTACAATAGCAAATAGCATTCATGTTATCAATAATGACATTCAATTTTGCAAGTGAACAGAACAAGGCAATTCCCCTAAAATGAACAGAATACTTTTAATCTCTTTATTGAAATACCCAATCCCCGAGCACTATTGAAGTCAAACCCCCAAATCCAGTCAAGTTTCCAATCTCAGTGTACAAGAAGAACCTGCCAAGAAGAACATGACGAGACTAGATGCATCACAAAATGGCAAAAAATTCTCGGTCACATTCTGCCAAAATTATCATACAGTCTCACTTAATGGAACCACACAACTTTGCCCATGAGAAAAAGCTAGCAGGAAAATAAAGGCAAGAATTTGCAGATACTGCTGGGAGCACAATGACAGAGACACTGCAACAGAATTGTGAAATACAAATGCACTCCTTGCAGTTATTGCAACAATACAGTTGAAATTTTCTCTCCTATTTTGCTGTCTAATTGTTCACATCCACTTAAAGAGATGCAAACACAGAGGCAGCCACAGTAAGAGAAATGGCTAAATGCTACATTCTGGTCAATGCTTGTGGATCATAATATAGAAAACAGTGGAAACCATGCATGGCATATATAAGAATACAGTCATACAATGATATTCTTAAATATTTCTGAGAAGACTGGCCAACTCCAAGTAAGTGTGCTATATCAAATCCAAAGTCATTGCCTACCTGATTTAGTGCTAACAAAGTAAATTAAAACAACAACAACAACACCAAAAAAAAAAAAAAAACCCAAACCCCAAACAATAACCACAAAAAAATGCCATGCACCTGAGAAGCTGCTGGACTTGGCACCACTTTCTCGACACTTGAAGTAAACAGATCTATTCTTGCAGTCTGTTCAAAGCCCCGAGCATTTAAAGAAGCCAGAGAGATAAATCCAAATGTAAACTAAACATCAGTCCTGCATCCTGCATTTCTTTCCCAGGGAGCCTATCCCTAGGATTAACACATTACCATCACCAACAAACCTACCAACATCCATTCTTACTGAGCTCGCTTCTCTCTGAATGAATACACAGCTGTCTGCTCCGTGGTAGAGAGGAATCTGACCAGCACAAAGAAAGCTTCATAAAGGTCAGAGGGAAATGTTTCCTCTGCTTTGCTTTGTGCTTTTTTTGGATAGAAAAAAAGGGGGAGCTATTTGGAAGCAACAGGATATATTTTTTCTTCTATCCATTATCATGCCAGCTGTTGGGGTAGGTTAAAAGTCAGCAAAGAGACTGGCAATCACTCTGGCTAATCCACACCAGTGAGCCACAGATATTAATTCCACTTAAATGAGAGGATACAGAAGGATTGACAAGCTACAGCTGTAACATACAATGCAAGATTCAAAGACTGAAAAGACTGTACCTGGAGCATAAACACTGCCATGGCCACTGAAGAGAGTGTTGCACCTCACATTAGTCTGGCAATTTGTAGGTTAATAATTTAACACAGTGCTGTGTCTTTGCACAGTCCAGTGAGAGGGGACATAATAATTCTCTGCCCTCAGGTAGGAACAGCTTTGTCCAGGCAAGAAAGGACAAAAGGATGATGAATCTTAACAGAACTGTAGGCCTGATTGGATGTAAAGAAAACACAGACGTCCAGATCAAATTTCTGTTCCATGAATAAAAATGTAGAGCTTGCATAAGAACAGGTTTCCTCTGCATACGAACCTGATGCCCAGCCACACAATTAGATGGATGCTTCAGACAACCAGACAGAAGGAGAGAAGCTTCGGGGCTAATCTAAGGATAACTCAGTCTAGGTGGGATCTTCCTTCACTTGTTGCATCCCATCTCAAAAACATTTGCAACCATGTATAGCTTGCTGTATTCCTATTTTGTAAATAAATTGCTTATTTTATGATCATTTTAACCTGAATTGTGTTACAGGCAATAGGTAGGTTGCTGGCAAATACTATCCCTGCCAAAGCCGTAATCCTTAAAAATGAGATACTGAATCACACTCTCACAGTGCTCAGTACAACTCCAGAGACTGTAAAAGGAAGTGCCACGCTCAATAAAATGTTTGGAAACTAGGCCAGCTGGAGTTTGTGTGGCAGAGATATCTTCTGATGATAAGCACAGAAACACATGAGCAATGACCTTACCTCCAAGAGTCTTCCAGCAAGTTTGGAGTACCTATGAAGATAATTCAGTTTATTTCATCTATTCCCTTGCATCAAGAATCATAAATCACATCTGGTTTTATTCATGCTAAGGACGCCAATGAAAGCAACATAGGTGCACCAAAATGCCATGCAGGAAACAGAGAACAATTATTTTTAATACTCTGGATGTTCAAATCTGTTGATAGTTAAGTATTTCCCAATTTACAGATGCTACTATTTTAAGGTGCAGCATAACTGTGTTAGGAACATGACTTAGCAATCGTAAGCTCCAAGGAGTCACAGAAAGGTTAGATAAATATCATTATCCTTGAACTAAGACAGCCTATGCCAGTACACTCTAACAGCGAAAGGAAGAGCTATGACAGTCCTTAGCAAGAAAGGGAAACAGAGAACACCAGGTATCACAAGACTCCAGCATCCCCATACTCATACTTCTAAATCGTTCATAAAAGTACTTCTGAACTCCCATTATAACATCTAATTATACACATCTTACAGACACTAAAATTATTTTGCCAATATGACAGGAGAAACCTGAAGCAGAACTCCACAGCTCAGAGGTGCAATTTTCTACACTTTGAAGTACTAATGGACAAATTTCATTGTGCACCCAGTACATCTCTGCAAGAAGCCTTTTTGTAAAGGAATAGTTTACTGAAAGCTTTAGATAAAAATGGAAAGAAGCATGAATTAAAGATGACAGCAATAAAATGTAAAAACAGACCACTATAAAAAGCGGGGCTTTCAGTGGCCCCTTTCACAATCATTGCTTATCTGAAAAGAGAGACAGTCAACTACATTTACAAGACAGGCATATTTGTCATCACTGTACAGAACGTGAATAAAAAGATAATTCATGTACCCCCCTCCCCTATTTTTAGGTAAAATTATTTTTATGGAAATTATTATTTTCTTTTTTACCACAGATATTGTAATTTTTATTCCTAACACATTTTTAGTGTACACAAAAACCATGCAAAAATTTCTTTTCCAGATCAAGGCACTTTCATTTACATCTTCATATGAGACACTATATTCTCTCCTATATCCCAACACACAAATTCTTCAAGATGGAAGCCCCTCCAAATCCCTGGCATCAAAGCCCAGCAGTACAATGTCCAGTGATATTATTACAGATGTGAGCATGGAGTTTGTATCCTGGAGGTCATGGCCTAAAGAATTAAATTTTCTGGTTCTTTTCACTCCTGACAATGTTACTGGAATACACCAGTTCTCCATTGTTATCATGTAAAACTGTAACAATTTACTTCTTTCTCAGTAATTTCCTTCCTCTGCTTAAGTGTTATCAACTGTTATCAAGTGTTATCAAATGAGAGTTTGGGCTTGTTTGTCAAAAACTACATCCTCCAGAGTCAATTTATCTCTATCAAACTTTATAAAAGAGTACAGAAACTTGACTCTTCTCACAACACACATCCCACACATAGGAGAAAAAAAAGGCACCATTTCTCTGTTGCTTCCACACTCTGACAAATGTTATCATACTAGATAATGGGGGGGAAAAAAGGACAGAATTTAATCCAGATGGGTTTGACTATGACTAGGAAATATTGAGAATGCAAGAGTTCAAAGTCTCCTTCCATCCTCATGCATGAAGAGCCAAATCTATCATGCCCTTTGAAACTTTATGATCAAGCTCTTTTACAAGCTTGATTTATCTTAAAAAGATAGTCAGACATATTACATATTATACTTGCCACTCTTCATTAAATAATAAGGTTTTTTTTATTCCCTATTTTACTTTTATAAAAAATACAGAATAGTAAATCTTTTGGGGGAAGGAAGAAGTACAAGCTTATTTCTCACTTAACTGGTTATGCTAATTGATAGCAGGAGAGTTAATTTTGATATACAAGAGTATGAGAGCAGAATCAAGTTTGAAAAGTTAGAAACTGATTTGGATTCGGGAAGTAAAACAAATTTCTAAACTTTTACAAGTTTTTAATTTATTGACTTCGAATATTTCAGTAGTCTCATTTAGCTAATTTCTGGAGCCTGACAATAACTTAAAAAACTCAAAACTCAAAGAAATCATAAATACGGTGAAATTGCAGCTAGAAGAGCCACAACCACCAGATCTTCTCCATATCTGAATACAAATACACAGAGGAACAGATTCCAAAACTTTTAAGTAAAAATGTTATGAGTTGGGAGAAAATGAAGTTATGTGTATAAAATGAAAGAGAAATCACAGGATGCATTAGACTGAGTGTCATTTTATCAACAAAGCTTTTCTTTTGCAATATAGTGCAGTGGGTTTTTTTCCTTAAATGCGCTTATATTTCTCCTGTGCTTTTACCTTAGGCCCACTGATCTATTCACTTAGGCACTAGAATAAATGAACTTTGCATCAGTTTCTGGAGAACTGAACATTTTCATCATGCTTTATTTTCTATCTTCTCTCCTCACACTTCCCCATTTCAGTTTGGAAACCATTACTGAGCCAAACACGCAAGTTTTACTTAACCAAAAGAATAACTGATGATCTGCCAAAAGACTGAAGAGCATCAGTACCATTTCTAACATGAGGCCTGACAGGCAGCCTGCAGAGATGTAAATCTTCCAGTGATCCACCCCAAATCAAGGCAATGTCTACATTACTCTAGTAATCTATATTGTTAAATGGTTTCAAGTGTACTGTAGTATTTCACATGCTGTGCAGAAAAATATCTTTAAAATATTCAGCTTATTCTGCATATGCTACCAGGAATGGAAGTTTTACATAAACTCAAAGAACTGACAGGTTTATAGCTCTTACTGAGCTACCTAAGACGGTTTATCAGTATCTACAGTCACAGTTCAAAGGTTCAATACATTTAAACCTGCTATGGGCAGACAGAGGTTCTGATTGGTAGTAAGAAAACAGGACTCTCACTTTCCAAAGGGAATTAAATAACTATTTTAGTTTAGGTATCTTATTCTACATATGAAGAAAATGTCTCCGCATTTTTAGTGTAAGAGCATGAAGGACAACGATGTTCATTGTCAAAAAAATCCTGCTTTCTAATCCCAAATGCTCTATCCTCTATTCCCAAATGCCTGCTAATGGCATAAAAATAATTACAGAGCCAGACAAGATCCTAAGCCTCCAAAGCAGAGAGATATCCCTCTTCCCAAATGCTGTTCGTCCTTCATGACTACATCACGTCTTTGCCTTTTCCACTCACTGGTTGGTTTTGGGCTTGGGGGAAAAACTGGGGATTTTGATTGCCTGGCAGCAGCACAGATGGGCACTAGAAACAGTTAGTTCTGCTTTAAAAATGAAGGCAAACCCCACAGACCCAGGCAAAGAATGTGAAATAATTTCCAGAAAATGAAAGAAAGTAGGTAACTGGGAAATAGCTGTAATGTTAATGGACTATGACACAGTCAATGTAAAGAGAATGTACATGCTTTTAATGGCAGCATATTGGACCTGAGCTACCTAGTTCCTAAGCTCTTCTTTTCCAAATTCTGTTGTAGGCAAAATGTTCTCCACTTGTGAGCTTTTTACTTAATTCAGTGCCAGCTAATGCCAGCTTGTGATCGCTGCCTTGGTTATCAGAGAAACAAAAAACAAGACAGCCAAGTGCTAAGCCGGCACTGCCCTGGCACGGGCCACCCATGGCCACTGTTCCTCAGAGGTGTCTGTGCCCCAGCACAGGTCACTCATAGCCAGTCTCTTCTTAGACTGACAGAGTGTAGATTTAGAATAGATATTAGGAAGAAATTATTTACCATGAGGATGGTGAGACACTGGAACAGGATGTCCAATGAAGCTGTGGGTGTCCCATTCCTGAAAGTGTTCAAGGACAGGCTAGATGGAGCTCTGAACAACCTGGTCTAGTGGAAGATATCCCTGGCCAGTGGCAGAAGGCCTGGAATTAGATGTTCTTTAAGGTCCCTTCCAATCCAAACCATTCTGTCAGGATTCTATGCTTCAGAAGGATGCCCATGTTTGACGGAGTGTTTCCTTCCTGGAGGTGGACACCTCCAGCCATGCGTGTTGTCGGCAGCCTCTCCCTCCCCGCATCTCCACAAGATCATCTCTCTGCCTGCCTCTCCCCCAGCACCTGCAGCCACTTCAGTGTCTGGCACACACCAGGGTGCTCATCCTGGTTTCAGCACTATCTGGACCCCACTGTGACCAGGACAAAGAATTCCACAGCCTCTGCTATAAGTCCATGCCACGTATCCCCATATGCTCCCCCAAAATGCTCTCTTTGAAGTTGTGGTTATTGTTAGCTTGCTGCTTGTGGAAAAAAAGGAAAAATCTTCTGACATAATTTGTTTGTAACTCTTCTGATTTGTAAATCATTAAGTGTGCAGATAAATATTTACAGGAGTCTATACCTCTGCTAATGTTTGAACTTATTTCTAAGGAAGCTGATGAAAAGTTCTTGAGCGCTTCCCCGCACAAGCCTATTACAATTACACAGCTGTCAGTACTAAGCAGAACTGTTTATCACAAAAAATGCCTACTCTTCTAAATATGCTGCAACACAGATACCTCTGCATGCACTATCAGAGTGCAGTGAAATGAAATCTAAACAGGACACAAAGCCTTCCTTTAAGGCCAGAAATGGAAAACAAAGAGTGATAATAATTTAATTACAAGACTAAACAAAGCTATCAGATATTGCTACATATTCATAACACTACCTAATTAAAGAAAAATTGTTAAACTCCAGTATTGTGGAACAGTATCTTCCCCACTTTTAAAATGATTTGAATTGCAGAAAAGCTTAAAACTGAAAGGCTGGGAGGGCCAAAGTCTGAACCCCAGCTGTGTTCCACAGGGGCTCCTGGGCTCTGGTTGTATTTGTTTCTCAGTTATAACAAAAAGCTCCTCCTGCTGGATCATGCGAGCTAGTATCACTGCCAAATGAGCAATTCCATAGCAGAAAACCCATATCACAGATTTACAGAGAAGAATTAATACAACAGGAACATCAATGTTAAGAAAAGACTAAGCAAAGCTAAGCACAGCCAAGTGCAAAGCCACAGGTCTCGTTCATGTAGCTCAGTAATTATGACAAGTACCCACTAATGCTGTAGAAAGAAACTTTAAAAAATGTTTTAACTTTTCAAGGTGAAATAATCTATCAATGTGACCTTCTTTGTCTAGAAACTGAAATGAGACATTAAAACAAGCAAAAGTCAAACTGATTTTCAAATTTTCCTTTTGAACTTAGTAAATAAGGAAATGAAATTCCAAATAAAAATTCCACTGTTTACAAAACTAAGCCAGTTTGATTACATCAATAATAAACTAAGAAAATAATTTCAAACTTTTTTTTTTTTAATGGCACTGTTCTTTTAAATGCTTCCCTTGGAAAACCTAATATGTGCTGCTTAAACATTTCACTTAGACAAACAAGTAGGTCCACTGACCTTAGAAATAAAACACTTCACACCTCCTGATATGTCATTAATTCCACCCTCTGGGAGGTTACGGAAAAATAATAATTAATGTACTGCCAGAAAACTGTGTCAGATTTCAGCCCATTTCCTTAGCTACCAATTGATGTCTTAGTTACTTTCCTTTTATTAAATGTGTAAATCAATGGTTGCTATTTTTTAAAAGGGATAGTAAATAGCTTTTTGATTTAAAGTGTCCACTTTAAATCTGGACCCACATCCCCACTCAGTAAAAATACTCTCTTGAAATGGTAGCCCATATGTCAAACAAAGGCCTGAAAGAAATTCTGCTTTCCTTGAAAGGATTCTTCTTTTAATTTTCCACCATAAAACCTTACTTTTTTTACAAGAACTTTCAAATCACTTAAGATCTGCTCTTTGAGTCATTAATTTTCACTCTACAACCCTTAAATCTTAAAGAAAGTTGGTTTTGTCTCTGAAGAATTCAGAGACAATTCAGAAGCGATGCTAGGAATGTAGCTGAAATTCCCTAGGAACAGTACATTCAGCTCTGCAGCATTCTCTCTGTTACTCCTTTCTCAATACTTTTCTCATTTATTAATTTCTTTATTTTTGGGTTTGTGAAGCAAAGATAAACAAAGGCACTGTTCTCAGAACACCAAGTCATTTGAAACAATTAAAAATACTTCCAGAGAAAGCCACATTGTGGGATGATTAGTTACCAGCAGCACATAATGTGGTTTCTTTCCTGTTCTCATTTAAACTGTTTCAAAGTAACTTACTTCTTCAAAGGCTTGTTCAAGACAGGTGTTACAGTGTCCAAACCCAAACATCTTTTTCTATTTCTTGTCTTTCTCCACGACCCCATTTACAAGATAAACAGCCCAGAATGAGAACAGTGACAGGAACACTGCTATAGCATTTCTAGTCTATTTTGTCTGCTCTCTGACATACTTCACTGTTCAAAAAAGCCAGCAAGCCTAAATAATATAGAAGCTCTATTAAAACCTGGGGTTGAAGCTGTGCAGAAAAAAGACCACCTCCTACTAAATGCAAGACTGGAGACATAAAGAGCCTTAAGGAGTTAACAGAAAAGAAGCCAGAAGGAGGGGAGCTAAATTGACTTGAGGGTCATCACTCCACCTTCATGAATGTGACTATTTCCTTTCCTCAGGGTGAATAAGAGCAGCAGCATCGCAGTGCTGCCAGCTCAGTGGAGTATTTACATTTCAGCAGCAGTAAAACCCACCTCCCTGAGCCCTCAGGCCTTCGCTTCCATAGCATATAGCCAAGCTAACACATGCAAGGAAAACTAGTGGACAACCTCCCAAAATTGCCCTTTCAGGGAATTCATCTTGTGAGGGCTGCAAGAATATTTTAGTGCATCTGTATTGCTGAAAGAAGACACTACTCACTGGGGTGAAAAGGATCTCCTGGACAATCCAATTGCTCTCCTTATTTACACTGACTTTGTGGATGCTGGCATTACTGACACTAGCACAGCTGCCTACTACTACTGATATGCAAGAAGAATCCAGTTGTATAAGTCAGGTAAAATGCTTTCTTAAGAGAAGTATCAAAGTATTGCAGTAGTCCTATATGTTAATGAAATGTCACTGTAATTTTCCTCAAAAGAAGATTGCTAATGCAAAATTCTACTGCCCCTCCATTTTCAGATTGCTGCCTTCCATATATATCTTCAAGGTATAAGGAGGTAAGATGCAGTATTCAGAAATGCTTATTCTGCCAGCAAGTTCCCTATTCATCTCTGCCAATAAAAATTCATTCCAGTGCAAATATTCCTCTTATTCCACTCCTGAAACAAGGTCTTACCTAGAAGTTATGGAAAAAAAAAAAAAAAAAAAAGAAAAAAAAAAAGTGTGCAGATTTGTTTTTGAAGTAAAGACAAATCACTAACTACAATGGAGTTTGGTTTGACATGCTGCATGGAACCATCTTCTGGTTTTGATGCAATTTTCTATGTTTTGTACTGTTTTGTGAAAGGTGGGAAATAGATGAACAGTGCTATGGCATAGTAGGGTTGCTCTTTTGCAGGATATGGAATTCAACAGGGCCTTTCATCCATCCAACTAACAGTTTCCCTTGTGTGTGGGAGTACAGCTGCACTAGTATGCTTAGTAAAGGCTGTCCTCTGAAAAAAAGACTTCTTGAAGAGGATGAAACTTGATTTAGAAGGGAAAATGGTACCTGCTGGGTTTTGGAAGGTGTTTTTTCTCATGAAAAGACCTTTTTGCACATCCTGATTATTTCTCAAACTTTTCGTTCCCAAGGACATTATTGATGTCCTTGCATCTTGAGGCACAAGATGTGCCTCTGTTCACACAAATCTTTCTGCTGCCAAACCAAAGATACATTTTATCTCTTATTGCTGTATTGTTTGCCTAGCAGTCACTATAAAACCAAACAAAACAAAAAATGACGAAACAAAAAACAAAAACAGAAAACCAAGACCAACCAACCAATCAAAATTTTCAGGCTGGCTTTGCTTCAGAAAGAAAGAGACTACCTTCCCCCAATTTCTCCTTTACCACTCACATGAAGATGATACCTCATATTGTAGCTCTTCTGTCTGCACTCATTATGGCCAGAAATTTATTTCTATTAGGTGATAGCTAGGATTGTCTGATGCTACAGTCTACGGGTCTTTTACGGAGAATCAATCCTAAGACACAAAAATTAAAACATTCTCTCTCCTTTACTTCACTGATTTACCTGTGAAGAAACCTGCATCTCCTTTGCATTTGTCTTTCATCTCTCTTCCCAACATTGTGAATGTTCCAAATCATGATGGTTTTTTTCCTTTTCTGGTGCTATCTTCTACTGAAGGAAAGCAGTATCTCCCTACAGTTTACAGTGTGAACTGTGAAGACACAGCTCAAGCAGCCCATCTGGAAAAACAGCTAGTGGGCATGCACAACATACATCTGTGTGAAAATTGCTGTGCTGGGTGGAAAAGATGAGTCCCTGAAGCCATCACACCTTACCTGGGAAGATAAACCCATTCCTCCTGTCAGAACACACTGCAATTCCCCCCTTCCCCACATATCTGGGTTTCCTTCCATAGGAAATGGCAATGTGGAAAGGACAATATTCACTCACATCTCATCAAAACATGCCATTTGGCCAGGGTTCAGTCGTGGGTATCAGACCTACAAGACATACCACAGAGTAAATAAGATACAGTCTCTCAGACCTAAACAATATAAAGGCTGATTTGCTTTCTCTGTTTCTGCCTCTCTCTCTGTCTCTTGCTCTCTTTCTCTGAGGCTTTCTTCTAGCTCAAACACAGAATCAGCAAAAAACATTTAAGAAGTTGTCATAGTGGCCAGTCCTTTCTCAGAAACAGGGAAAATCGCCTCTAAAGAGCCTTTAACAGTCTGAACTAACACTGCTAACCTACTGATAGACTCAACCTGTTATCAAAATGAAACTCTGACTTCTCAAAGCCAAAACTAACGAGTTTATGAAACGTTTTGAAAATGAGAGGCCCCAGGAGGCCACATAGGAGGAGAAAGGTTTGAGGAAACATAGAGGGAGAAAGTTGTTAGCTCATCTCTGAGGCAGATGATCCAACAGCTAACACACCTGCAGTCAGCCATACCAACTAGCCAGGAGCATCCATGTGGAGTAGTGTTACTTTCAAGTACCCTCCAAACCAAAGAAAAGATATTATTTCAACTCTTTCAACAGGCTTAATCATATGAAACTTCCTACTTAATGGCTCATCAGCAGTAAAAGCACCAGTTACAAACCAGTCCTGCCCTTACCTATGAAAGACAGCTGCCCATCAAGACTACCAATTTATTCCATTAAAAACTGGAAAAAAAATTACCTCCAAATCCACTGAAAATATTAAAATTTATATTTTCAACACAGTTCAAGAAATTACATCCTTAAGATCAATATGTTACTGACACCTGCTACACTTCTGCTTCCCTTCCATTACTGATGTTAGTTGGATCATATTTCTCAGGAGGACTGATGTAGCACATGTAGCACTTATTTTTCAGCGTTGAAAAAAGGTAAGTAACGCATAAATCAGTCTTCTTCTAAGTAAAAGACAAGCAAAGCTCAGTTCTTTGTCTGATTCACATTTATGCAATCAGGTATAAAGGACTGTTTTCTGTCAAGTAGTCCATCTTAAAATGATTCTATGAAGAGCAGGGAACACCAGCTTTTCCCCTATTCCTGATGCTAGCCTTCAAATGAATGAAAAAACTATAAATTTATACATAAAATTTCATGGGAATATGCTCTTTAGAAGCCATATTTTGAAAGATAATTGTTTTGAAATGAGAAACCTCTTTTATAGGTTTTCCTAGAAGAACAGGAAGATCTAGTGCTTTGCTGAAAGCTCCCAGACATCTCTAGTCTACAGGCAACATATTTATAGGGATGGTTTATCTCACAAAGCCATTACTCACCTATTGGCAATTGCAGAGACTAAATTCATTCCCAACTGTGTAACATGCCCTAGCAACTTCAGGACTGGATTACATATGGGAAAATAACATTGAGATCATATTTTAAAATTTAAAACTTTGCTCAGCCCATTTTTTTTGAGTTTTGGAAAGACATCTACAACCCTTTTCTATACTTTATACAGGGATTAAAAGGCATGCTGATTATACATAAACTTCAACAAGATGAGGCATGGCAGTACTTGTCCAGAAGAAAACCATATGCATAACACTTCTGCATACTGACAATATGAGAATTTTGGGGAAATATTAACAATTATCAATCACTCAGATGGAAATAAGTTATGTTACTGAATTATTCATAAAGAGCTCTAAAATAGTGTCCTCATCCATCCTGGTTGTTTTTTCTTCCCTCAGTGTCCTCTAGATTTAAATCAATATATACTAGCAACAGTGTCAGTCTTATCCAGGCAAATACCGAACACTAACACAGTTCTCTCTGTTTATTTTACTGTCTGGATTGCTGCTGCCTTTCATGGTGAATGAAAAGATGCCTGTCTCCCATAAATGTTTGCTGTTGGCACAACTCCTTTCACTGACCCTGTTTTCAAGACTAATGACTTTCATTTCTAGTTCGGCACTTTCCTGTATGGTATTCTCTTAACAAAAGCTACAGCAGTATATCAGTCTAAATACTCTTGGTGTCTGGCCTTCAGTGCTCATGCAAAATTAATTTAAATACAAGGTAAAGTATTTACTCCTAAGTCAGTCACATTTTACACTGGTCTTTTGTTACAGAGGAATTCAGTCCTCAGTGGGTTGGGGTTTGCAAGACACGGTAGGCTACCATCTTAGGAGAGATTTAGTCTCTCAGTTTTATGAAAGAACATACATAAATTCAGGTAAACCAATGACCCATATGATTTCTCTAAACAATTCAAGTCTCTGCACAAAAACCTCACAGAAGTGCCTAGGAACAACTCTATTTTAAGTCTGACATTATAAATTCAGCTTCAAGTGGTATCTGCAGTCCTGTTTTCCTCTAAAAGCTGATATTTAAAATCAGTCAGAAATGTCAGACAGAATAATTGTTTAACCTTCAGACTTATTGGCAGGTTTTGGTTGCTTTCTCTCACATTTTTTAAGATAAAATTCAGATATTGAATAAATCATCCCTTGGCAGTCCTGATTTTCACTACTGACCAAGTTATCAGCAAGAAAATGTCACCTGTCCTGTGAAAATAGGAAACATAATACAAATACTGTTCTTTGAATGGTTTGGTTTAGTACTTCTTATCATGTGGATGTACAGATAAAAGTTATACCCATAAAATATGTTCTATTACGGTAAAGTGTATGTGCTGCGCACACAGACATAATTGGGCTGCGAAAGTGTCCTAGGTTACAATGTAAGTTGTGCCCAAAGTATGTATTCTATCCCCATCTCCATGAGCTGTTGAAACCAGGTGGGGCAGTGTTTCCCTTATCTTCTGTTAATGGGCCCATCAATGCCTTGCTGCATGACTCACAGATAACTCCCTCTAGGAATTATCTCTGTTTAATGGGCCATCAAGGACCCCCTGCATGACTCATAGAATGAGATCATCCCATTGGGAGATGCTCCGCCCAGGGGGAGGAGCCAAGCATTCCCACTTGGATATAATCTGGCACAGCACAGGGGGCTCTTACCCACTGGACTCCCAGAGGACAAAAGCTACCAGACATTTCTACAGAATCACTGCTTCAACAAGACCATTTCATCTGGACTGCTACCACCACCCTAACTAACAGGGTGTCAGGTTGTATTCTGACTCTGTCAGTTGTCTTCTTGTACTATTGCATTTATTTTATTTTACCTTTTTAGGTTTTATTTTGGTTTTTTTCTTTTTCTTCCATTAAATTGTATTTCTGACTTAGAGTCTCTCACTGGTTTTGCCTTCAAACCAACACAGCAAGGGAACAGCTACAGAAGACAAACTCAGAAAGAGCAAAAGAAGAAACCAACTTGGTTCTCATTCAGTGTCATAATTTCTAGCTTGTTTGAGGGTTGGTGTTCGTTTTTCCTAAAATAAACACTATTGACTCATTTGTGATGAACTTTAGAACCTATGTATAATTTAGTTTTGATGAATTCTGTGATGCAGCTTTTGCTTTAAAACTGTAAAACAGAAAGCTCTCTCTGGCACAAGGCTTCCAATAGCATCAAGTAGCTAAAGGGCAACTGCAAATCCTCAACTTTTGATACCACCTCAAGCAATGGTTATTATGATAAGGGGAACCAGGAATTCTTCCAGCCTCCTAAGATAAAAATACAGAATGGAATATCCCTAGGCAAAGGAAATAGGCTGGGAATATTAAAGATGCCTGGCATTAGACAGAGAATATCTTTGACTCCTTTGATAACTTTCTAGATATCTAGAAACTGTCTAGACATTATAGATCTATATAGATAGTTAGACATTTTGAATTTGACAACATGCAGCTGCACCCAAAAGAGGGTGTAAGGAATTGGGACAAAACAATGGAAAGATGTGATGCTAATCTATCATGCTTGTAGTGACAAAGGGAGCAGCAAACACAACTGGGAAATACAGGAAAAGCAATATCCTTCACCATACGAGACACAGCTTATGAACAGAAGAAAATTCTGTGTCACACAGAGTGTGTTTCACTCCCTGTGTTTCAGGCTGATAGCTATTTTAGAATTCCTGAAAGCTCTGATATATTTCTTTTTCTTATACTATTTTTATTTTTTTTAATGGACACTATATACTTTGAAGTTGCACAGAACAAGGCCGAGTGTATGCACCCCAATAAGAATATAGCTATGAAACCAAAACGTGAGTGTTCACTCTTAATTTTTCATCAACTGAGCTCCTGAGAAATCCAGAACAAGAGTTTCCAAACAGCAAATGGCACATAAATATTCCAAGATCCTAGAGCTGCCACTGCTGTTACCAGAAAAAGCATTCAAGCAGGAATGCTTTATAAACCCTGATCCAGAGTTTTTTAAACTCTTTTCTATAAGCTACAAATAGACACTCAGATTGGCATCTGAAACATCAACTGCTTTCCTCCTGCACCTTCTGACCCTCTCACTTCTGCAGCAATTCAGCCAATGTTACATAAGGCAGCACAACAGAAAGATCCTCTCCTAAGCATTAATTCTTTCACATGGGTAAATCAACTAACCAGACATAACTGAAAAACACGTGAAATTAATTATTCCAGTCCATATTACATTGATTTCACAGCAGAATAACTATTAGGATGTTTCCAGATTGATTTCTGATGTGCTATCTTGATAGTAGTTCCTGGATTGGATTTAGATTGGCTCAGTGATGAAAATGAGAAGTCAGAAGTAGTCAAATGAACATTTAGAAACAGTAAAGCGGGGGACAGTGGGTGGAGGAAGATCTGAATATGTGCCTGCTTCATCCCATTTATCCTGCAGTGCTGGTGTAGTTCTTTGAAGTGTCAGTATGGGGGAAGGAACTGCACTACCCAAATACCATTTACATAATCATTTTCTTCACATCTAAAGAAGACATTTCTCTCTGTTGTTACTTTAACTTGTTCCTTGTAATCATACACCTCTGACAATAAATGTAAAATATATGCTAATTTCCTCCACCCTTCCTACTTCAAAAAAAGAGATCACCTCTAGCTTAGCAAGTATTATCTTTATATGACACTGACAGGAAAACTGTACATTAACTGGCATTTTATTATTTTGCTTCCATCTGAATCCTTTCTCTGCCCCTGGGAAGAGAGAAATCTCTAACTAGTATTTACAGTTCTGAAGCTTCAGAGAGAGAGAGATGCTCGGAGGCATCTGACAGGAGCAGTGGGTTCACCTTCTGCTCCAAACCTGTATTATTCCACACAAATGGTTACTTCTGTGGGTTTTTTTATCCTCTCTATCCACTGTCACATGATGGCAGATAAACAAATTGAGCTACAAACACTTCCATACTGAGCAGGGATTTGATATTATCCTTACATTCAACAACACTATAATGGAGGTTTTATGCCTTTTTTTAGGTGTCAATGTCATAGCCTGAATTCTTTGAGAGAAACCTTCAACATAACCTCAGCTAGGTAGAATTACCATCTGGGGGTTGCTACATAGGTCAGTGTCGACATTCTGAGCATTTCACCAACTCTTCACGAGTAGTGGGAACTGATCAGTGTTAGTGAGAGAAGCAGAAAAAACAGTCCCAGAAATGTGTGGTCTTTTCCCACTGTAGTATCTTTAGATTGAACAGCTGCTGCTATTTTAAGATTTCCTGCTAGGAAGTACAAACACCCAGGATCCCATCTCTGCTCTCTGCTATACCCTGCAGGCTCTCCCCCAAAAAGCCCCCAGGTCACTATGCAGAGCAGCTGGCAGCCCTCAGCACTCCCATGAGCCAGCACCGAGTAAACCAAACACTCCACAGACACTCAGGGCTGGTGCAGCCTAGACAACGGGCCAAAGCAGAGAACAGGTCTGTCTGCACTGATTGCAGCCAAACTCCACCTCCACATATCCTCATTCAACAAAGGCCCCATTTCTTAGACCTGAAAATCTGAATATTGCTGGTCTTCCTTTTCTCATTGCACTGATGGCACAGAAGCTCCTTATCACAGAGTTGTTTAGGTTGGAAAAGACCTCAGAGATCATAAAGTCAAGCCATTAGCCCAGCATGCTAAAGTCCACCTCTAAACCATGTCCCTAAGTGCCACATAAACATGTCTTTTAAATGCATCCAGGGATGGTGATTCCATCACATCCCTCAAAAGCCTGTGCTTGATAACCCTATTGCTGAACAGATTTTTCCTAATATCCAATCTAACTCCCCCTTAAAATGGCAACTTGAGGCCATTTCCTCTCTTGTCCCATCACTTGTTACTTGGAAGAAGAGACTGAGCCCCACCTTGTTTCAACCTCCTTTGACCTAAAACCCACTGTGTCCCTCCCATCCACTTTGTGTCACACACCTATGGATCACAGCTCCAGCCAACCACCTGCACAGGCGTGCACCACACAAGCCACTGTGCTACCCAGTGTGTTGACTGCCACGTCCTGCTACTGGCATAAATATGCTGAAGGTGAGCAATCACACCTGTGACAGCCTGATTCAAGTTCCAATTTGGAGCACTCCAATTTCTTTCTTGCCTCTTCTCCTAGACTACTTAATTACTTCAGACAATACTAGGAACTCATCTCTGAGGCAGCTGCAAAGGCTTGTCCAGCTGGAGGAGCTGCCTGAGCTGGCTCTTGACCAGCAGACTGGCATGCAAGCAGTGGCAATATCATTTGTACGACAGCACTGCCAGCTTGTCAGCACTGCCCAAACGCCCCCAGCACCACAGGGTCCTTCCTCAGCCTTTTTCACACCACTTCTGCATGATCTTTGCCACTTTATCCTTTCTCTAGGCTTGCCACCTTGCATACCCTCCCAGGAAATCAACACCTGGCAGGAACACTCTCTCCACAGCATTACCTTGACCCTTTTTGAAGCAGTCCTTGGAGGTTTGATATTGCTTTTGAACTGCAATAAAGCAGGATGTTGCCAAAGTGCCACTGTGACAAGCAATCGATTCTGCTTCGCAAAGGCTCCCTGAAAAATCTTGAGATTAAATGCTTCTGATGGCCACTAATCCACAAATATGATCCATCAAGGAATTTTCAGTTCCACTAAAATATAGCTGTTGCTATAAGTATCTGAATTTGTTAAACCTTCATTTTTGACTATCAATATAGACAAAGCAATACTTTTTAGCTGTAAAACTCCTTCTTTTACACAAACATACAAAGGATGCCAGATAATGTAATTCCCTATTCCATGTTACCTGGAAAAGGGCACTATTCCAGAGAAGAAAGAAAATACTTTCTTCAGCTTCATAATGTGCAAGTGGTAAACTGATTCTCATATCAACACCCCACAAGTGGGAAGCTGAAATACTAAGCACGGAATTCGAGAGTTCTTGGCTTCTGAGACCAAGGGGGTTTTGTGTTTCTTTACTGTTTTTAAAGGGTAAAAAATAAAAATATGAATAAATATAACATTTTTTGTTAAAGTTTCAATAGAGCATGCAGTTTTCCAACATACATTATCTCTTGGAAATCCAGTGTAATCAAAGGTGAACAAGCATTACTGTTGATATATTTAATACCCAGTCATTTTTTTATTCATGCAAAAGCAATCTGTTGAAGGCTTCATCAGAAATCTGAATGAAGCTGGTAACAGACGGTATCTGTATCTCATTTGAAATGTAAATGAGTCATTCCTGTCTTTTGGGGAACTAGGATAGAAGAGACTCCTCTTCAGTCTTGTGGTTAAAATAACTTTGCACTTGTCCCACACAATATCCCCTTTAATGATCCCTGCTTAGCATTACTTTCATGATGACCTATTAAATAAATGGGTAGGTAATGCAGCCTCCAAAATTCAACCAAAGTCACATATCTGAAATAAAAATAAGCACATGGAACACAAAACCTGATACTGCATTACATAAAAAAATTACATACTAAGATTCAAAAAATCAAAAGAGGACAAAAAAGGAGTGTGAGATACTGCACAGCAGGGCTTTGAACTCTTGCCAGTCTTGAATGTTCAGAAGAGGGACTAATGCTCCAGGGAAATTTTCCTATTTGACTTCAGGCCCTGACAAACACTGGAATTGTTCCAGCTGATACCTCAGCTGCTCTCCCTTCCCTTAGAGCAAGCTGAAAAGCCATTACCCAAGGGTGAAGAGGCTGTGTAACCTCTGCCTATATTCGTGCAAATGCCTTCCCATAACCACAACAGAACTCTTGCCCAAGCACAATGGATCAATGACTACAAAATACTCCCAACCGAGCTCTTCTGTGGTAGTTTGTCAATATTAAAACTACTAAATGTCAACGTGGTCAACAGCAATACATTGTCAGGGAATTTCTAGCTATAGTAGTCTAATTACAACCTCACAACATTGTTTTCTCACTGCAAGAGGCTTAAACTGCAACAAAGACCTCAAGAACAGTCTTACAGGAGGCTTCTTTGTAGGTTTTAGGGCCATTTTTGGGACTGCGGATAGGACAAAGCCTTTTCCTAGGAGACTGGATAGACAAATCAGATCAGAGATACTGTTCTAGAAGAGATTCTACTCTGGATACATTGATGGAGAGAATCACAGTTCCACATCACGCTTGGCCCATTTTGGGGGGTCCTGCACACTGCGATGCACATTGAAACAGTCAGATGCTTCAGCTGCATCCAAATTTCCTCAAGTATCAAAGGGTGTGTCAATGTAGTAACTACAACATTATAACCAGGCTCATGTACTGTGTCAGTCAACAAGGTCCACTGTCAGTGATTCCCAAACCTCCAGAACCAGATAGAACTTCCCACCACAATATCACTAGGCAACAGGTCAGGAAGAAGCTCTCACAAATCAGTGGTGATTATGTCTTAATATTGCATAATTGGGGTACAGGAGTTGGGGTGTGTTGGAGGAGTGAGAGATTTGTGCTTCCAAGGAAATGAGATGGGAGTTCAGGAGCAGAGACATTTCTGGATAACAAGGACCTGGGTTTCTATGGGATTGCTCAGATACCAGTGTTATTGTGGTTTCTCACCCCACCAGCTGCCATGCGCAGCCTCCTCCCTAACTCAGGACTTCAGTTGTAAAAAAAATATAGCCCTAAACATTAAAGTTTTGTAAAATTAATCCAATCTTAAAAATTCTCCAATACCTCCAGTCAAAAACCAATGATATAAGCAAAATATTACTAGTCTGAGAACTGAGAAATAGTGTTTGAAAGTAGTAATTTATTTAGTTGTAGGAAGAAACCTGACTAGAGTAATATTTTAATTGCATAGACACAGCTATGAGTATTTTACTATGCAGTTACAGTTCAGGTCATGGCTTCATTTAGAGAATTTCAAAGATAAAATTGCTCAGGATGAAGAAAGGTTTAGAGTGCTGTAGTTTTAAACAACAAATGCTGGGAGTTCATTTTGCTACCCTGTAGTTCAAAAATCACATTGTTATAATTGTTGATTATTATACTCTGCCATCTAAGGGAATACTGAAAAAGTCACTAAATCCAATTATGTCAGATTTGTAAACTTTTTTCCTCCCTTTTTTTGTTTTTCTGAAATCTGGGTATTACAAAATGCAGAAAAGTAAACTGGGAGAAAAGCAAAAAACTTCACTTTTATTACCAGTAAGAAACTGAAGCCGTAACATTTTGAGCTACACATCTCATAAGAACATTTTTAGACAAATTCTTTTTGCCCAGAAATCTCTTTGCTTTAAAATATATTCCAAAATTTTGACAAGTTTAATGTATTACCTCATATTGCATGACTTCAACAACAGACCATGCCTAAAAAGAATGACATCCTTATGTATATTCTGCATTAAAATGATTCTATTCGAAACACATCCCCTCTTGCTAGTGTTATTTTCTTCAAACACTTGGGGAGCTATATTAATATTAGCATATCAAATGTTAAATTTTATTTAAATATATTTAAGATAAATTTTCCTCTTGTTGGTGTGGTGTATTCAAGAAGCCATTTCCATAACAGCGAGAAAGCTTACTAGAGTTGCATGGTTTAGTAAGATACAGCAGCCTGAAATACACAATCCTGTTGACCTTCAATACTTCAAAATCATTCCAGTTTTTATAGCTTTTGTTGTTTGCCATCCCATTTCTATCCACTGCCACTGAGTATACAAATGACAAGAGTTGAAAGTCTATTTTCTGTACAAACAAAATGTGCACTGCTCCATGCCTACTCAGACGGGGATTTTATTTACCATCTGCTTACTAACCTACCCCGACCTAAGGACTCTATTTCCTTCAGTTTTAACACAACCCTTCTTCACCTTTCCCTTCAGCCATTCTCCATCCATGCTGCTGGCCAGGAACTATCTGTTGTCCAGGGCTGCATGACAAACTTTCACAGCTCCCAGAAAGAAGGAAAACACCAGAGTATGGTGAAAAAACAGCTGTTAAAAAAACTAATAGGCACCACTTTCACACAAGCCATTCCTTTGTCTGCATGCCCAGCTCTCCACACTGCACGAGCAGAGGTGCTCAGCTTTCATCACATTTCTAGGTGGCTTTGTCCCAGCATTTCTGCTGCACCTGATACTCAGCCCGTGCACACTGAAGGGCCCATGGGCACAGGTCTCCTCCTGCAGAAAGAGCAGGAGGTCGAGGTCAGACACAGTGGTGGTGGGATCTGTCCTGACTTCAGTCCTCTCCCAGTCTCCCTGAGACTGCAGCCATCTGAACAAAGTGGTACATCTGGCCCAACCATCTCACTTTCGATAAAGCAGGTGAAAAAAAGGCCAAACATCACCCAAGAAAGCCCTTATGTAAGATTTGCAACAAAACAGCAAAAGTACTGAAAACTGAAACCTGGCATTTTACAAAGTAAATCTCATTTTATTCACGAATTCGTAAGATATGTGGTTGCTCAGCATGGTAAAGAAAAAAGAATATAAACTCTGCAAGAGCACAGGAGGCAAAGTTTTGTTCTGCATTTCTACATCATGTGAAATCACTACTATGCGATCAAAACCATCAGCTAAATAATGCATCACAGAAACTATTCTATGCAAATTCTATGGATCCAGAAAGGTTTTCCTTTTGTAGCTTCAGTGGCCGCATGTCCCTGAAATGTTATAAAACGTCATTCCTGGAATGTTCACATGGCCTGAGAAAAGCAGCACTTACTGAAATGTGATTAAAACTAAACAAGGAGGGATGAGAAGAAAAGAAATTTAGGGGTTCTAAAGCAGAGATTCTCTTGCTAGCCCCTCTGGAGAAATCTGTCCTGTCTGCTCACATCATCAATGAGCATGAAACTCTTGGGCTAATCTAGAGGAAATCATAGTATAGAAATAAGTATGACTGACACATTTATACTGCACTTTTCTGCATTTGGTGCTTTGCCATCAATCAAGATTTCCTTCCAGTCTTCATCTGACCAAGGAAACATGACCTTTCTCAATTTTTTTTTTGCACACATAGCCAACATTTTAATGGAATTTAATATACAAATTAATGCCATTCAGATCACATATTTTCTTTCTCTAGTCAATACCGTGGGTCATCCAGTAGACCAAGCAGTTTATCTACATCAGACCTAACAAAGACCCAAAATTGTAACTGATATTCTTAAATAAGCTTCTAACTGGTGATAAAATTCAGGTTAGTGCAAAGAAAATAAAAGCCATCCATGTCTACCTAACAAAGACCATAGTCTCCTCTATGTGAAAGCCATTTAAGGCACCAATTTATTCTTGTTTGTACAGGTGTGTAAGTAATATGTGCACATTGTTAGGAACTGGCATTAGATAACATATGCAGTCATAATGGATAATCAGAGTGTGACATGGGGAAAAAAAAAAGACTTACTCAAATCTCTGCCTCATTTAATAGCAATAAAATACTTTTTGCTTTAGTTCTTTTAGAAAAGTAGAAGTTTTCAGACATATGTGTGTTTAATATGTTTTATTTAGATGTTCACCTTCTTTACATGACAGGCTTTTGAATCCATTTCCTTCATAACTGTATTTTATTTGAAAAAAATATTGGATGATTAAGACTATCAACAGCATAATAAAGAAAAACACATACAGTAGTTACTATCACATTTACTTAGTATCAGTTCATTCCAAAATTACAAAAAATATTTTAAAAATTACAGAATCTAGAAGATAAAGCTATAATATTTTGCTTGCTTATATTACCAAAAAAAGAAAAAAAAAGAAAACAACTTGCCACAAAGGAGTTTTTTCTTCCCTTTTTTTGGGGTGTGGGAGGGAGGTGGAACAGCAAATGTGGTCAAGAGGAATATAACTGATCTCAAATTGAGCCCTCAGATATCTGAACTTGCAACATTATCACTGTCAGAATGATGCCAAAAAATTGTTATCTATGAAAACTCATCCATATTGAATGAGGCAAGAACTATTTTTATGAAGACGACAGCTGGTTGTAAGGCAAAAAAATACAGAGTGGTAACAAATAATAGACTTAGGAAAGGCTGTCTTCATTAGTAAGTGGGAGAGGAAGCAACTATAGTGGTAAATATGAAAAGGTGCTGCAAACTTGGGAGGAAATGTATGAAAGGAAGAACTGGAAAAGGAACACAAAGGAACCGTGAAGTAACCAAAACAAGCAGAAAATAGTTAAGGACATTAAGTTAATAGTTAAGGAGATTCATACTAAAAATGTGCAAACTGATAAATTACAGAGGCCATCTCAAGTTGAGATACTACAACAAAGAAGAAATCTAGAAAGCACTAACGTGTAAAGAGACTGTGCAGAGTACAAAATGCAAATTACTGTGCAATGCCACATGAAGATAGGAGACAGGGTCACTGCAGTTACTGAGTCATCACTTCACCTGCCATTTTGGTTCTTGGGAAATGAAGATATTCACAAATATAAGTAAAGTGTTACAGAAATTAGAATATTTAAGAAGATATTCAGGGTTGCCAATTTAAGCAAAGATAATGCCCTGAAAAGTAACAAACAGAATTTATATACATATATAACTTAGCTAAAATGCTATGTATAAGAATAAGAAAATGCAATCTAGAATTCAACATAATTAATATATAATCAGGTTCTAAACTGTTCAAAGTAAATCTGCCAGAACAATATAATCCAAGAACTTCAGATATTAAATAAAATTGACGCTACTGATAAATATGTTATTTTACAGCAAGATTATTTTAAGCTATAAAATCAATATGATGCTTTGGAGTAGTAACAGAAAAGTACTTTTTCCCAAATTTGCACAACAGCAGATGCTGCACTGCATGAAAACACAATTTATTTTTGAAGCTTTGTGAATGCATTTATGTGGAGAGACAAAGGGTGGGAGTTTTTTCCCCCTGATAGACTGAAAAGGTTTTTTTTCCTGTGACAATGGCCCAGAAGGCTTAGCTTTTCTGCAGCACTGAAGCTGGGAGATGTTGTGTCCTTCTCCCTGATATGGATCTCCCAAGAAATTAGTGGTTCCCTTTTGAAAAGCTGCCCCTTTTGAAACCTGCCTTTTGAAAGTCTTCTTGCCCTTCCTGTTCTCAGCCCTTCTCCAAATCAATCTCATGTTAGCTAAAGAGGAGGCAGAATCATACAAGATAAATACCTCTGGGATCATCTTTCATTAACATTTAAATGCTATCTGAGAACTGACCATTATGTCAGTCCATTTTTTTCCTCTTTCCAGTTTTTTAAGGCCATCTATTGCTGAATCAAACAAACAAACATCAAAGCTATCTCCCAATAAACAAGCAAGCTACATTGCTTCTGTACAAAAAAAAAATCACATAGTAAAATAAACCAAAAAAGTCACTAAATGAACATGAACAATCTCTTGAAAGCACATCTATCTGCTAGTTTTCAAAGAACTTATAATTTATGATATATAATTATTTGTATAACTTACATTCAGTTATACATTTTTCCTAAAAATCTGAGCTTCACCACATCTGAAGTCATGCAATAACAGCATCCTGTGACCTAATTACGTTTGTATGTTTAAGATATCTTTAAAAATTAATTTGCAAAGATTTTACTAATTTTATTTTCTATGAATATATAAAACTTAAACGTACATCCCCTACAAGTTGTATTGAATGGGCCTTACTACATCAAATGTATTTTTTTACTTCTTAATCTTTTACTTTTGAAAAACTCTATAAACATAACACCTTGCTTGTCAAGAAACTAGTGTATCTTCTTCTTTCAAATATGAGTTAATTCAAGGCAAGCAATGTTTCCTACTACCTGCATAACTGTAGATTTACATCCTAACAAGCGAAACAAAAAGGATTTCACAGCCAGCATACTACAAACTGCAGGGTTATGCCGAAAAGTCCTGTTACCTGCTTCCTAGACTAAAAGAGAAGTGATCCTCTCACTATCCATATACTCAGATTCATTTATTTAGCACCACAGTGGTGCCTAACACTTAATAAAATGTACAGACACAGTGAACACCCCCAAACAACTAAATTGAGGTCTTCTTATGCAGCTTGTAGGAAACATTTTCACCATCTATTTTATTATTTCTTTGTTCAATAGCCCACTAGCTAAATTTTTACAGCACTAGAAACCTGCAAACTGAATCAGATTTGAGACAAAAGACAACAAAATGACCAAAGGTCAGTCTCTATGATGATACGCCCTTTCAGCACCCAATTCACAAAAATAAAAACATACAATATTATGTGCAATGGCCATGTAAAGGTACAAGCTTTTCCATGGCAGGCAGGTATGCAGGTCTAACAGCTTAAATCAAGAGACTAATGCAGTATTATGCCAAAACCTTTTCTCCTGGAAGTCAGGCAAACTGTTACATTTCTGGGTAAAAGACAATTCCAATTGAATGATATTTGCATATCTCCCCTAAATTAAACCTGCTAGCAAGAACTACTGGATAGCTGCTTTAATGGTTCTCTGGTAGCTCCATCATATAAGTAACTATTAACTATATGTGTACTATGAAATTATTAAATGTTTACTTCCTGCTGTCAAATCAATTATTAAGCACATAAGAAGCAATATGAAGGGCTTAAATTATTCACTTCCATTTATCACTTGGTCTCTCAACATCAGCAACATCAGAAGAGCACGATGATATTTAAAATGCACATTGCTTATTGTCAGTACTCTCTGAAACATCAATATTCTTATTGATAAATGTTATTTCCCATCAGGAGAAAAATCTTGCCACATTCAGCTTGTGCACATTTATCTGAGTCTTACATTTCTATTGTACATCAAAAAGTACATTTGCCTGGGCAAAGTTCATTCACTTCACTTGCACTGCAATTATCACACTGCATATAAGCTATGCAATAATTTTGATGAAAACTACAATCAGTTCAGCCTTTGTACTTTATTGTCCCCTCCAAGATGAAAAACACACTTCAAGAAATGGAGTCAAGGAAAATAAACTAGCAGGGAAAAAAGAATTTCATAAGGTTCTTTTGGTAAGTTCCAGGACACATTCAGTCTCTTCTACTTTATATTACATCAAACCTCTCATAAATGTTATAATGAATGCCTAAAGAGATCAGAAATAGATCAAAATTATTATCCCCAGATGTTTTAAATTTTTAGACTACTTCTCCAGACCATCAGAAGGATAAAAGATATTTAGATAGCAAAAAGCCATAAACTTTTAAAATTCAGAAAACGCAGCTCTTCAGCTTTTAAATGAACTTCAGGCACAGGTCAAAGCAAATTGTCATTTAAAACATCTCAGTATTTTTCAGATGCTCAGTGGTCCATAAAAATAAAGAACTAAAAGGATGCTCCTGAACCACTGTAGTCCACTCTCTTTGAATGAAGACACTGACTGACTCGGCTAAGGACAGCATCCCACTGTAAAACCAATTCATTATTTTAATCTTTATTATCCCAAGGATATTAACCTCCACAAACCAAGTGCTCAAATGGCTATGGGATAAATTCTAATTTTCAGTTTTATCTTCATTAGTGGCCAGATGATTTTTATTTTTGTGTGGATGTAGATGTATGTGTCACTGATTCTTTGTCTTCCATAGCTTCTCTCCAAATCTGATGTTTGCAACCATGGACTATCTGTAGATGGCAGTCACACCACTCTCAGCATTCTCCTCCTCTGCAGATGTATATCCAAGTCAAGCTCTTCTCACCTCCTCTCACATAATTCTCCTTTTTCCAGGTGATCTTTTGAATAAAGGTGACTAGAAGTTTACAAGTAATCCAGGCAAAGATTCATCTTTAGCTGGATACTCTGCCATCATAAACGAGTCTTTTCTGGACACATGTCCAAATGACCCAGTGATCAACTAATGCTTCCTCTCTTCATTCTGTTTGTCCTTGCTTCTTTTTCTAGTGATGAACTCAGCCCACAGCTGTAACTTTGCTGTTAGTCCCCAAATGCAGGCACCTTATATTTCCTACTATTAAATTTCATCTAGCTGCTATTACTGCAGTCCTCAAGGTCAAGCTTTTCTTCCCCATAACATTGTGATCTTTTGCTGTATTAGAAATCCTTGAACTGGGTCATCAACAAATTTCATTACAGCAGTGACATTCAGTCACCCCTTCACTAGCAAAAAGCACCAATAAAGGGAAACATTCTCCAGAGAACTCTCTGAGAAATCCAGCCAGAAATCTTCCTCCTGCCTGACACCCTCTAAATTCACACTACCTACCACCTTCCCTCACCTACATGTGCAGTTACCTTAATAATGGTCCTCTCCTTTAGCAGGGCTTCTATAGTCTCTCATTTGGCACGAAAACGATCTTTTCTCATTCAAAAACACGTTCCCTATTTAAAACAGCAATCAGTTCCTTTTTCACCAGCTGCTCTCATAATGCACTGCCATGGCATAGCCAAGGTTAACAACGGCACATTGGTTATGCCAGCCAGTATTTCAGGGATTCTCACATTATTGTATTATATTAATCTACTGTATTAGTGACTTTAATAACTGGCAGGTGTGTCTAATAGTTCATCTTTTTTCCTGTTTTCTATATAGATATAACCATATGAGACTTGATAAAAACACTTAAATGTCTTGCTGTTAAGCCTGTGACTTTATATATCTATAAAAAAAGTATTAAGATAAAAATCATCTGTTCTCTTTCCAAGATTATCACTGAAAATATGGCATATACTGGTAGATTGGGGGATCTTGTTTTTCTATCAGACCTATTCCTAAAGCAGAGTATCATCTGCTTGGCAGTATCTTTCCCTTTTATACAACCCTCCTGGTGTTCTTCATGTCCTTTTTCAGGTGAATATTCACCTACAAGGTACTGAACCATGCTCCTACAAAATTTGGTTCCTTGTTGAGGATACTCATTCCTGAGAGTCTGATTAATCTTGAACTTTAAAAAAAGTCAAGTCTCCCCCAGACTCCAGATCCTGGACAAGTGGTATAGCAGCAATTCATCCTCACTTTTCTGTGCTGCAGGACTTCACTGACACCTACCTTACTGTCCTCAAATATCTAGTTTATATATATATATATATATATATATATATATATATATGTATGTATACGTATATATATGTGTGTGTATATATATACTGTTTAAACACAAAACATGTTATTGATAGTTTAGGGCAGGGCTGACTTTAGATAAGGCTAGGTGTGGAAATCAGACCCAATATAATTCAGGCAAAGACAAGTATCCCATTTCTGTAGACCCATTGTTTCACCAAACTGCCTAATACAGGAGCTGATTACCACAGAAACTTTGTGCAGGCCCTCACCCCTCAGCACACAACAGATATCCCCAGGTGCTAAGACAGTATCAAAAAGAAGAGAATTATAAATACTAGGGCACAAAATTTTGCCCACACTTCTTAAGCCAGGACTACTGCAAGGCCCAAATTGAACCATTCTATATCAGCAGATTAAAACAAAACAAAGAAGTACTTTAAATTCAGCTCAAAAAGTAGAATTTCGGCTAAAATAATCAAATATATATTCTAAGCACATCACTCTAGATACTTTCTTAAAAACCATAAGTGTCAAATTCCGCTTGAAGTAATTTCTGTGCTGTTACTGAATATAGAGAAGGAGGAACACATCTGGTGCCTGCACTATGCAAACGTATTTATGATTAAATAGAATTGAATACCAAAATCCTGCAATGATAGAATTCATTAGACTAGTATAATGCTGCATAATTACTCTTCTTTTATATCATCCACTGCATGCTTTAAGGGCTCTTTTTACCCACTGCTATCAAAGTGCTATGTCATATTTACATGCACCCCATACAAAAGGCTGAGGAAGTATTAGACACGTCAGAGAGTGACACAGAAAGGCAACTGTTGTACAATAACTACACAGCCAGTGAAACAAGAAAAAACTGATTTAAATTCATTCCCTAGCATGAAACTCTACAGACAGGTACTGGATTTACATTTTGAAAGGAAAGGTACTTCGTACTATAGTAAGGAAGGGTTCTAACACAACAAAATCAATCCATCGCTCCTTTCTACCAGCACTCCTTACTCAGCTTGCCTGCCTTGCATTACTGGCCCCTTACCAACACACCATCCACAGATTTCCTCATGGACCTTGCTAAGTAAGCATCGCCCTTGGCTCTTTCATCACTGAAAACCTCTTCAAACATTGCTGCTCAGACCTTAGACTCGAAAGAAAGTTGCCAGCAGGCAGTGGCTCTCTCTGAGTTTTGGCATGACTACATTTGCTCTACTTCCCTCCTACCAACCCAGGTGTCTCATGACTCCTAGCAGGCAGCCCAGTCTCCCTCCTGGCTCATGCAAACTGTAGCACATGAAAGTCCTAACAAAGGATCCAAGCTCCTCAAGCCACCAAGAAAACCAGGGGCTCCAATGCCAAAAATCTTGGGCTGACACCAATAAAGGATGGTTGCCATGCTTCTTTAAAAAAAATTGTCAGGTACCAAAGACTTTTGCCATCACTGTTTAAATTTTTTCATGTTAAGCCTCCCACTGTCTCCCTAAGGCACGCTCCATCTCCCTCCCTCTCAGTGTATTCACTGTTCTTCATTGTTGACACAGAGGAGTTAAAGAGTTGGGACTAACTAAAGGAGCTAAGTTAGCTACTAAGGCTGATGGTGCAAATATGCTGGCTACTCTCCTAGATGGGTTAGGGATGATGCCCAGGCAGTCCAGTGACAATAACAGCCTTTGGATCAGGCTCAGCAGGCAATTATGGAACCAGCATGGAGCTGGCAGATTGGCACAAGGGACAAAGTAACCGTCCACAGCCACACTGTCCTCCCCCTTCAAACAGCGGTCAGACATCCACCTGATAAGAGCTTTTCTCCAAAGCTGTACCTGCAACCAAAAAAGAGTCAAGGAAATGGAGACTGATAAAACCAGTCTGGAGGGACAGCAAAAAGATAGCTGAAACCAATTACTATTTGTACTTATTTCACATAAGTTTTCTTAATACACATTAGTTTTCTAATAAAAAACCAAAACAATGGCCCTGACCAACCACTTCATTTCCAGCCCTCTCCTAATAGTGGGTTATTTGAATTACGTGCCTGCAGGCTAAGGAAGAACTGCTTTGCATTAAATATATATTGAGTTCCTAACCAGAATAATATCTCCCAAATGGTATTTTTATTGAAAACAAAAGCCACAAAAGTTCATACCTCAGGTTCCTTAAGACAACAGAGAAAAACTACATTGAGCTGTTGCAAACAGCCAAAAGGCACAAGAAAATAATTAAGCCAAAATTCAGAAGATGCAGGGTTGCCACTCAAAGGGCTGTCCACAAATGGCACAATAACATGCTCTTTCTAGTAACTGTGGTATGCAGAAAATCTATCTTTCAATAGTTACTAGTACAATTAAGAAATGCAATATTCTTAACAAGCTTAAGATTCAGGGGACATTGAAGTTATGACATTTTTAAACTCTCCTGGACCAGAACAAAAGTTAGGCTGTAATTTGAAGTAAATTAAAAGGAAATGAAAGTAAATATATATAAACATGAAATAAATTAAAATAAAGCACTTGTTTAGTAAGTAACTATGCATGAATTCTTTCATTCTCATCGTTTTCTAATTAGTTAATATTGACAGAGATATATTTGAAATCTAACTAATTTAAATTTTACATCATGTCTCCTTTCTTTCATAAAAAGCATAAAGGAATCACAAAACCACTTTATTGTGCCAAATAAAATGGTATAAAGATTCACAAAATGTAAAATTTCAACAATGAACTTGTCAATGATCACCGAGGAAGAATTTTTCCAATTTGGTTTCACATATAAGAGATAACACCAATTATTGACCTACATACTCTTGATGCAGAGCAAACAAAACACCAGCACCACAGGAATACAAGACAGTATATTACTGCTCACAGCTCTTTTTCAAATGTTTGAAAACATCAAACCTTCAATTAGTCTTTTGTTTAAGGTGTCAAATTCCCAGAAAGATTCCCATATTTCCCTAGTTTACTCTTAACTGACACTAGGCAAAAGTACTCCTACAAAAGCAGTCCACAAAACGGCGCTGCTATTCAAAGGAGAAAAAAAAATGAGATTTGGGGAAGTGAAGGGTCCTGCTACAAGGAGCCACATGACCTTGGACTCACAGCAGTGGCCAGGGGCTACTCTGGCACAGCCCCTCTCCCGCCAGATGCCAAAGACATCTGCAGCCAGGCCCAGGCATTCTGGAAAAGCCCTGCCCGCTCTCAGCTGGAGCCGGCTGCTGCTGGCAGAGCAGGAGAGGCAGCTCCATCCCAAATATCCTTTTCTCCAAGCAGTTCTTGCACGCAAAGCAAAGAGAAGACTGAATATCAGAGGAATTGTGTCCTGGCAACCTACAGGAAGACAATGCCATTTCCCATAGCTCTACGGTCCTTCCTCTGTCGCGGGGCCAGACACATCCCTTGCATGCCGTGGGAATGCCTACATTTTTCCTAAGAGGAAAGCATGGCAGGACAAATCATCACAGGCTAAACACAATTCCAAGACTGAGACATCAGTATCCCTCTTAGATCTTGTTCTGTCCATGTGCTTTTGAAAATCATTATCCTAGCATATCCTTTCAAATACCAGAACTAAATTTAGTATCATTTACAATGAATAAATAATATGTCTAACTAAATATTTGCATCTAAGCTTGCAAGTCGGAAATATTCTAGCATGACATGACACAAATGCCAGTGAAAACAAATGAAAAAAGACCTTGTGAATTACCTAGATGTGATATCACAAAGACACAAGCACTCCCAGGGTGAAATCCATATCTAAAGAAAAATATTTCATGTTCTGATTGTTTTTTATTAAACATAAGTGTGACCTGGCTTGGTAGTTTAAACTATTGAAAAGATATAAAACCTAAAAAAAATTTAAACCAGGTAAAAGGTTTCTTAGATAATTAATCCCAGAACCTTCCAAGAAAATTAAAATATAAAGTCACTCACAAAGATAAGGGACCAAACAGGCACCAGTAATTCAAATAATTTACATTGAGTTTAAAGGAACTACTTAAAGTTTAGTATTTGCCCAAGTCTTTGCAAGATCTGAATAAAAAGTCAGAGAATTTATTTCAAGCCTGTCTCAAGGACCTAGAAGGCAGTCTGAAGAAAGTAATACAATTTAAAGGTTAAACGCATAGAATCAGCACGAAATCTTCAGAAGATATATTTATATGTTTAAAAGATTTTTTCCATCCTTTGAAGAGTTATAAAAATATTATAAGCCATATTTCTATGTAGAGCAGTTTGGAGAAAAGAAAATAATGTGACAGAACTCAGCAGAATCGATCAGACACAGCGTTGGATATTGCACATCATTTATTGATGTTTCAAAAGTGCTGCTATTAGGCTGCAATTATATTTTACTTTTTCTTCATTACAAAATTTAGAAAATGTGAAGGGTACTTCAATTCTCTACTCATCCATTTTTCCAGACAAGTAAGGAGACTCCCAGTCCTTTTTCTAATGTGTTGCTACAGAACACCTTGTAGACCACAGAAAGTCTACACTGAGAGCTCAAACATTTTAAACTGAAAAAGATAGCATAAGCAGTGTTGAAAAAACTAGCATTTCTGCCATGTTAACTGGTCACTAGAATCAAATATTCACTTTACAAAGAAACTGGTGATTGGAATCAAGTATTCATGATTAAAATACCTTAAAAATATAAAAGCAAAATCTTTCTAATATTTCCTAATGTATTTTAAGTATGCACTTCTCTGGTATTTATAAAACAGATGGGGGGAGTCTCAGCATGCAACCACTTAGTCACAAAAACATTTTGTGAGGTGTCCCACAAAGATGAATGTGCATGCTTTTGTATAGAATGGTTCTAGGAAATGTACCCAATGGAAGTAAAATTAGTAATAATGACAGTCTTACCTGGTCCCAGGGACAGATGATTCCTCCAAAACACATAAAGAGATATCCCATGGCAACAAGACATACCCAGACCACCAGAGAAAATATACGAAGCAGCTTCTTGAATACAGGTTCTACGCAGACAAGGATAAATATAGCAAAAAAAATTGCTAGGGCTGTTGGAACAGTTATTAAAAATGCCACGTGGTCTTCAACTTCCTGAAAACAGAGGAAAATGAAAAGGAAGTTAAAAAAGAAATGTACTTAAAGGTCAGACATCAATAACATACTCTAAACTTATTGTATGTGGAGATGGCAGAAAGTCACGACTGGATATCTAAAGTGAGTTAAATCAAAATAGGATTTCTTTCATGGTAAGAAGCTGTTATGTGGAGCCTTGTAACTATTAACCACAATAGCACAACACTTCTTTACTACTCTGAGTTGCAGCAGGCTGTGAGAAATGTGTGCAACATGAGGGGGGCTGGGTTGGAAAGCTGGTTCCAAGCTCAGCCTGCAGTGGGCCCACAGCCCATGGCCAACCATCCAACAACTCCACTGCCGGCACACACAGAACAGAGGGCAAAATGCACAAGAACGGAAGCTTGCAAGAGCATGAATCTGCAGGAGAAATAAATTCCCCAGAAGCCTGCTCTGCCTCTGCAGAACCTCTTCTCTGCTCTGCAGACTGAAAAGACCCATGGCAGCAGGAGAGGTGCTGGAGCTGAGCCAGGCAGCCCCATCTGCTCTGTAACAGCCAACGCAACCACGAGAACGTGATGGGTGACAGCAGCAGGGACTGTCTCGTGAGAGGTACAGAGGGGTGTCTCTGACACACTCCTGAGAGCTGTGCTGCTTACTGGGGGCTCACTGCAGGGATGTCACCAAGAGACCCCCAAGCTCATGGAGCCCACTAGTGCCTACTGCTGTAATTTCACAAGACACCACTGGCACAGACAGGAGTAGTCTGAGCTATACCAAGATGGATTACAGAGGATGATGGTAAGGCACTCTGGAATTCAAGTAGTTTTTTCACCAATCCTCAGGAAATTAAAATTCCCAGGGGAACAGAACCTCAATCCATTCCACTCCCACAAGTTTGATGCCAATACCAGAAAGAGACGCTCTGAGTCTGAAAGGGGACTGCAAGTCATCAGAAAAAGGAATTCCAGCCACTCATGCCATGGCTTCGAGAGCATGGGCAGTAAACAAGAGATGTGCACTTAGGATCTTGTCACACAGATGTGGTGGGATGGCTCCTGTGATGGGAGTGTTGGAATGGAAGGATACTGGCTCCTCAGGAAGGAGAGGGGACACGAGGAGGGTGTGTTTCCCTCTGTGTCAATGACCAGTAAGAATGCAAGGAGCATTCCCTGCTGGGTGATGGATGAGGAGATGGGGGCTTATAGGTTAGTTCAAAGGGAGAGCAGAGACAGGCAACATTACAGTGGGGGTCTGCTACAGGTCATCCAACCAGGAAGATTGAGAAGATGAGGCCCTCTATAGACAGACAGGAACAGCCTCATGTTCACAAGTCCTGGTCCTCATGAGGAACTTCAGGCACCCCAATACCTGTTGAAGGGCAACACAGCAGGGCATGAGCAATCCAGGCAGTTCCTGGAATGCACTGATGATAATTCCCTTCTCCAAGTGATACAGGACAAGTGGGGGGGGGGCTTTGAGCAGCCTTCTTTAGCAGAAGGTGTGCCTGCCCTTCCACTAAATAAGGTGGTCTTTACTAGGTGATCTTTAAGGTCCCTTCTAACCCAAAGCACTCTATGATTTAATATTATTCGAAGTAGAAACGGTAAATCACCCTGAACAATGCAGCTGTCAAAATGCCTCACAAATCAACTATGTCCATAGCTCTATAAAAGCCTTTTTGACAGTGATAGTTGAAAGGTACTACATGCTTTGATTCTGCCTAAAGTATTTATCTGGAAGTACAGACTCTAGATTACATATATACATTTTCTCCTAGCAACTGCTTACTTTGAAATGTACAAACAACGCCCAGAGCAAGGACTAGAATATAACATGAAGTAAGATTCAGAATATTCAGTATTTAAATTTATATACAGAACTTACTTGTAAGCTACTACACTAACATCTTTAAATCATCTAATGATGGATGCATTAAAAAAAAATACATATTTGATTTTCTATAGCTGTACATGCTCAAAAGTATGCCTGGTTGAAATACAGCACTATATCAAAGTACAGTCACAGGATCTTTAGTCATTCCCCAGCTGTTATGAATTCTAACAACCTCATTTGAAGCAACAAGGATTCCCAAAAGCAGGCCCCAAATGCTACTGCTGCAACAGTAACCACAGACTTCATGCAGAAAAGCCTCAGATTCATTTTTCATGGTTAAATCTTCAAAAGAATCCGAAAGTACTTATTAGATGACTTGTAAGACATCTAAGCACAAAGAAACATTTATTTTTTCCCTTACTTGTAGTTGCTTCCTTAGTGCCCTGTTAAGTCTTGTTTATTGATGTTTCTTGTTTTCTTGTTTTCAACTTAAATATGTAACATTTTACTTACAAGTATCTTAATATGACTTTTTTCCTTTCTTATGTATAAAAGATTTGCTTCAATTAAATCAAAACCAAAAATTTACAAATGAATTTCTAAATTTACAAATATTTACAAATGCAATCAGCAGGGTTTTTTGTTTGTTTGTTTTATTTGGCCTTTTTCCCTGATCTAGCAAGTTTTACAACTTGATATCTAGAGACATTTGCTGTAAAAATCTGGCCCCCTTTGCTGTTCCCATTTCTTCATTTCCTTGCAGCCCTGCCTGCCTGTGTACCATGACAGCCAGCTGCTCCCAGCTCCAGCCCAGGAGTAGCCACCACCCTGGCAGGCTCAAACCAAGGGAAACACCACCATACACCCTGCCCTGCCTGGCAAAAATCAGCTCATCTTTCAACTCCTCTTATTTTTAATTCCTTTTTAAGTTTATGAAGTCACACATTTAAGCAATTGTTATTGCAACACTGACAATCACAGTATAAGCAAATAAGCAATAAGCAAAAGGAAATTTTAAGTGGTGATGTTAACCCTGAAATGCAAACACTAAGCTTCCAAATAACAAATACACATATGAAGACTTTCAAACACTTGGGTAGTCACACTGAAAACTAATTTATGGCCTTAAATTTAGGCAAAGGGGTGTCTGCAAGAATACAGAGCTGCATAGAGTAAGATATGTGCCATCTTAAAACCTACCTACTAGTAGGAATAACTGCTGATTTATATATCTAAATGTTGTGATTTTTGGTCAATCCCATCTCTGAAACTTGTTTCAGTTCATTGATTTAGTACATGGTACAACCAATGCCAGCTCAGTTAACACCAAAAGCATTTAACTTCAGCCTTTGACTTCTGCACTTCTAGGTGGGATTGCCAAACTCTTATTGCAAGAGACAGGTGTCACAGGCAACAGGACAACATCAATTTCCTTGCACCATCTGTCCTGCAGCCCAAGTCACAGCACCAGTGGAAACCAAAAACTCCTGGAGTAAGCCAAGACTGTGGAAAACCACATATTTAAATGATGGGAAATTGGCATTTCAGTGATAGGATCATGCTACAAACATACTAGCATTAAAATCCAGATGCACTTCAACTTCGTGCTTCTCTACATCAATAAAAAAGTAATAAAACTGCTGTACTTTCTGGGAGGATTTGGCTTCCTAACAGATCAACAATATTTAGATGTCTGTTTAGAGCACATGTATGCTCATGCAGCTACATATATTTATATGTATTCTATAATTAGATCAACCCATCAAAATGTTCCAAATTAACAGCTACTCAATTTCCTTCTTTTATGTGTATGCTGATCTCACCACTTAGCTGAACTATTTTGATCACTAAATCTAAAATTTTATTTTTGCTTTCTCTCTTTCTGCAGTTGCCTACTACACACTTTTACATTTTGATTTAAATGTATGCAAAGAAAAAAAAAAAAACCAACAAAAAACAAACAGACCACACAGTATCAACTCCTGAGCACAGGTGACCCCCCCCGATCTGACACAGGGCAATATCCTTTTGCTGTCACAAGCTGCTTGCATCCCACCATACGCTGTACAAACTCTGAAGTAAAATTGAATTTTAAAGACAGAATAGTGTACATGTTAGGAAATTTATAAAATATATGATATATTTATAAAATAATTTATAAAATAAGATTATAATTTGTATCCTTTACAGAAAGCCTTAGTGCATACAGGAGTATTTTCACAATCTTCCCCTTAAAATATATGCTACTGTCAGCTCAAAAAAAGCACGCCCTGTAAGGCAGAGGTTTATTTTGGAAACTAATTTAAACAATATTTTCCTATTATTTCTAAGGAACTAAATCTTTATAGAATTGTAACTTTAAGAGCAGGTCATTTAGAACTTGCAGCTTCCTGATCAATATTTACAGTTATCAGTGTGTTTAGCAAGTTGGGTGTTGCAAAATCCTGAAGGTTAACTGTTCAGTTACTTCGCAAAAAGGTGGGGAAAAGAAAAAAAAACAAACCCAAACACTTGGCATTTTTTTTCTGCTAGTTTCAGAAATTAAAATACACCAGAGGTAAGAAATTAAAATATCAGCGTGACACTTTTGAACATAATGGCTAAGCCTGCAATAGATGGATCTTACCTGACAGCTGTGTCTCCCCGAGTGTTTTCTGTCTTGCTGTCTTTTAATTACTGAAGAAATTAAAGTCTACTGTTAGAAATTTTTCCAACCCCCACAAATTCTTCCAAGGTGTGATAATCTTGTTATCACCAGTAAAATCTGAAGAGTCACTTTCAATCATCTTTCCAAAATCCACAATCTGGTCTCAATCCACATCCTGTTCTTTCCTAGATAATATCATGCCCTCAGTTTAATTTTAAACAGCAAAGCTGCTGTAGAACACTTCATTGTTATATATAAAAACACAGTCAGTAAGCAGTTAAAATGCCAGTTTTAACATAAAATCTTTTAGCACAGTCCCTCATTCTTTTGATACTTTATTCTTTTTGCTTAATGGAATTCTACAGTAGTCTATATACAGAGGACTCCTGCTGGGATCTGAAATATCACACGCTTTGAATTAACTCAAACCATTTACTACATTATACTCCTACTAAAATCCCTTTTTGCTGAGATCAATGAAACATGTTCTAAATGTAAATATAAAACCAAGTGATTAAAGTTCCTCAGACACTGATTTACTTTTTTTTTTCATACATCTACTCAAATTTCAGTATCTTCAATTTCATGCAGCTATTTTCAAAAACGTTGAGTGTTAAAAGAAATGTTAGTGGGCTAGAGGATTACTAGTTTGTTGACCTCTCAGTCAAACATCTTCCTTTACACGACTGACTGAAAGAATCTGTTGAGCTGTCTCTGCAGCAAAAACTGCCCATTTTTCCTGTCAAACCTTTGCCAGGACTTGAGACAATGATTTTCAGAAGATGTAATCACCCTTCTCTTTGCAAAACTGGACAGCATTTAAATTCTCTAATAGCTCAATAAATATTTCTCTACAAAATCTGCAAAAGTCTCCTGGCTACTTGTGACCCCTCTCCTATGGTTTTATATTATGGTGAATTTGCTTAAGGCTGATTGCACTGTGTGCCATCTGCTAGACAGCTGGAAAAATCTCCATTCTATTAAGAGGTGCGATGCCCTGCTCCTGGCCAAGTAGCTGTACAGTTTCATCCAGGATTTCATCATTTAGGACAACAACTGAAAAGTTCTTGCCAGCAGTCTCAGGTTTCTTTTCCATCAATTCCATTAGTATTAGTCCATCTCCACTTCAGAAATTGTGCAGTATCTTTAAGGCCAGATGCTATTTCCAATACCACATGATGTAACAGGTTTTCTGGATCCACAACTCAGAAAGACTCCTCTGCCTTTTGTGCCCACCATTTATCTTTCATAACATAAAACTTTGCTTGTTATTCTTGCTTAGCTGCCTGGTTAGAAGCTTTCATATGTGGGGGTTTTTTTTTCCTTTTTTTTTAATCTATTGGGTTTTGTGCAGCGTATTCAAGGACATTAGCAGAAAATTAACTGACCTGTATCTTTTAATCAAACTGTGCTGAAGTTTGTGTCAATGAAGCTTTTCATTTTCACTAACAGCCTATGTAAGTTCATGCCTCAATCTTTTTCTCTTTGATTCGGCATTCCCTGTCTAGCTTCGCAGATCAATGATAACTGCATCAGGCTCAAATCCTGTTGTTTCATGATGTCTGTTGTCTTGAGAAATTCAGTTCTGTCAATTAATGAGTCTGATGTGCAGTCTACACTTGCTGTTAGTGCACAGAGATCTGACTCCACACTAGATGCATGTCAGTCCAGCCATTTGCACATCACATGGGTCATGTGGCATTACAGCTGCCCAGCTGCTGTGTGATGTTGTATGTAACCACGAGAAGCAGTTCTGCATCCATGACCACACTCTACACCATTCTGCATTCATTAGTACATGGGAACATAATTGGAGCAGCAAGGTTTCATCCAAACCCTTCAGATGACATTCTGGCCACCTGAAGTCTTTCCCCAGGCTTGAAAGCCATGAACCATGAGTGCTGTAAATGTGTCCCCCATATGAGAAGCGTGCAGTTTTGGAACAGTGCCGCACTTCTGCTGCAATCCAAACAAGAACTCTTCTTTGGTGTTACAGGCAACGTCCTTGTGAGCACACAGGACCAACAGTGACAGTACAGGGACCAACCCTGAAGGTCTTGTGATCACCCATCTGACCACACATGCCTAACTACCAAGCCAAGCACTTTTGGCCAGTGGTTTTTTTGTTTGTTTATTTTTTTAGTAAGTCCAGTTATACAGAGATATTATTTATCTTCTCAATTAGTCAGTAGAGAAAGATTGTATCCAGATTTTTCCAAGTTTGCCTGATAGCTGTAAGTGAACTTCTCCTACTTCAGTGTTGTAGCAATGATTATCAGGAACACAAAGTCTTGACATACCAGAGATCAAAGACTTCTCTGTTTAATGCAAGAAACATCAGACCTAACAGAGCCTTTGGAAAGGCTCTTTGGAGGTGCCAGGGCTGCTATGCAAATAACAGTAACATACCAAGTTGGAAGAAAACTTCTGGAGGTAAAACATTTGTTGCTAGTGAAGAAAGCAGAGAACTATTGTAGCATTCCCAGAAATGCTCCCAAAATAAACCAACTGGTTGGCAAACAAAAGTTCAATAAGCAGCTAAGAAAATGTGTTCAAAAGGGAAATCAAAGAAACCAGGATATTTGGGGAATAGGGATTTTGTCTGTAGAAGGCAACTGAGCTTAAAAGGATAAGAATGAGTTTGCTAGCACTTCCAACAGCATAGGAAAACATTCAAATTGAATAGATATAAATGTTACAGATTGATTGATTCTTATAGAAACAGAGTACATGGTTTAAGAGAAGCAGTATTGTCAAGGAGACCATTGAGTCTTAACTAAATGAAAGGACAGAAGTTGATTAAACTCAGCTAAGAAGGTTTCAGCAAAGGAAAGGTAGAACAGACTCCTTAAAATCTGGCAGGGAAATAAGACACCATATGAAAGGATATATTCTTCTCTACAAGCCTAGGAAGCAAGATGGAAGAACTGAAATGCCTGTTGTTGAAGCATTATTTACACAACAGTCTTAATGAAAACTTGGTGTAAAAAAGACCATCAGCAGAATAATGAAAAAGCAGAAAAAGTCTGAAAGCCATACTCTTCTCCAGAGACTGAAGAAAGGCCTGTATTAACAGTCTAAGAGAATTAGCAAATAGTATAAAGTGGCTATGAGCCAAAAAAAAGAGACTGAACAGCAAAGCCTCATAAAAATAAATTACTTAGAGGCCTGGTTATCATGCAGATATAAAGAAGGCTGTCAAAGAAGAAAACATAGCAGGTCAAGGGATACTTTAGTGACTCCCAGATGGACTTGCTAAGCATCACAACAGCAGATGGAAGCTGAGACCACAGTCTGTGTCTCATGCACTGCTGAAAAACAAAGCAAGTACACAGACAAAAAAAGCCACCTATATAAAGAAAGAGAAAACAATCTTGAGATCAGTCTGATCTCAAGAAATGGAAAGAACCTGGTCCACAAAATATTGCTATTGAAGAGCTTCTTTATAACAATGACAAACCTTGTTAAGCAAACAAATGAAAAACAAAACCTAAACACTGAAATTGAAAGGGGGAGCTATAAGCTTACAGATTAAAATCTTTGTAGGTAGCCTGAAGACACCATAAAACCCAGAGGCAAAAGGCAAAAGCTAATCAATTCCCCTAGGCAACTTGAGAAAGACCAAAAAACAGCCAGAATGCCTAAATATCCAAGTAAGGAAGCTTCTAAAAATTATCTTCCATAGAGGGGGAAAAAAAAACCAAAAACAAACAAACAAAAAAAAAACCAACACAACCCTGAAAGGGGATAATACAAAAGGATTTAATATAAAGACTCAATTAATATAAAGACTTAATAATGCAGGCCAAGAAAAGAAATTGCTGGAGAAATTATTTTTAAGAGTATACAAATAAGTAGTGAATTCTTTTTGAAACATAATCACGAGTTGGCAGCCTGCTAAAGGACTTCCAAACAGATGCAGGTATTAAAAAGAACTACTAGAGAAGAACAGACTGTAGCAGAAAAGGTTGGGGTTGTTCAGTTTTGGGTTTTTTTGGGTTTTTCTAATCTGTGTTCAATGTGGGATAATTCTCACTCCAAAAAAATCTATGCATGGGGAATAAATCAGAAAGTCTGTCTCAAACTGGACTATTAGTGTAAGACATTACAGATAAAAGCAGAAATAGGAAATATAAAAAAAAAAAAAAAATCACCACAAGCAGTCAGGATTCACCAGAAAGGGCCAGTAAGACTCAAAGAAGAAGAAAGTACAGTTTACTACAGAAATCTGTAGTAGCATGTAACCTGCACCCAAAAGTTCCACAGTATCCAAAGACAGGCATGTGATGTAATGCCAGTCTCTCCTGGGATCCCTCTCAAAGACTAAGGGAAGTACCAGCACGTCTGGCATCTACCATAGGAAAAATTGTTAAAAACAAAGCTACCAAAGTCCTCAGGAATCCTAGGGTATATGTTCAAAATATGCATAAACAGTTTGGAAAAGGGCTGAACAGCAATCCAGCAAAGATGAGGGTCAGCTATGAAGAAACACAGAAGGATCTCATAAGAGTCACTACACAGCAAGAACATCACAGATGAATTTCATCAGAGATGTGTGTGCAGAGATGCACCTCGGACAGAGCAATCCTAACTTTATACACAAGACAACAAGCTCTTGGCTGGCTACTAACACTTAGAGAGATTTGGTGTTTACCATAGCTAGACCCATGAAAACATCAATTAGGTCCTCATCAGCAGTCAAAAAACAACCCAAAATGCAGAACATGGGAAAATAGAATAAAGAAGAGAGAATATCACAATGCCTCCACCTCAATGCATGATGAAAACCCTAATTCTGGTTCAATCACCACTTCCAAATTAATGCAAAGGAAGAAAAGATTGTTGTCAAGGATAGTCAAAGCTGTAACACAGTAACAAGATCCTGAAGGACTAACACCTGGTTTTAAGGTTTCTCTTCTCTGCATGGAGTGAGCAGAACTGTCCTTTAATCCAGATCTTTTGCTGTTTAAAGGTAGGGTCCATCTCAGGCCAACAGGAACAACCTCCACTGGTGCTATCTGCGTGCAAAAGTGTAGCCAGAACCCCATGAGCTTGTGACCATTCCTACTGTATCATATGCCATGGAATAGAGAACAGACACCTATTCCTGCCAAAAACATAATTAGTACAACCAGGATGTGTGGGCCTGTATATTTTATATTCAAAATATGCCCTGTGCAAACACCATGTACTCAACCTGAACAGTGAGTGGTTTTTTATACATCCCCATTTGCCATATCAGCAGTTTTCTCTCTCTTGGTTTATTTTCCATTGATTTGTGTCTTCCCTCTTGTTAACCACATGTCAGATAAAATCTGTCAGTGCATACAACTATGTATTTAATAAGCTGGGGTTCAGAGTGCCCAGGAACAGGGTCTGGGAATATGAACAGCATTTCCATGGCTTTTGGTCATCCAGCAGCATCTCAACCTTCTCTTAGGCTGCCAATTATCAAAAGCTTTACTTTAAAACTTGTAACAGCATAAGAAAAACAGGATGGTCAAACCCAATTAGTAGTGGCTACAACACTCAGCTGGGTGCACTTCTAAAATTGTCCCACTCAATGGCAGTAGCTGGCAGCCACAGAAGATAAACCATCTCCCAGAGAGCAAGGACAGTTAATTACATTCTGCTCCCTGAAGTGTCCCCTTCAGAAGGGGGGGGATACAACAAGCAGAAAAGTGAGCAAAAGTCTGTACTTTGATTAAATTAATTATTTCAGGCTCCAGTGGTAATTAGAAGCTACTCACATCATTTATTGATTTTTAATATACATATAGTGATCAAAATACTTTTCTTGCATACTTTATTCTACATGCATTGGTTCTGACTTCCTCTCAAAAAAAAAGGTGGGTTAATAACTCAGTTTACCTTGTTTTTCAGGTATTCTCAAAATCCTTCCTCATATTATGGAAACATTTTTAAAGAAAGTCTCCAATAAATGCAACTGCTATTTATACAAACCAAAATACATGGACGATAAACTGAGTAAAACACTTAGGAAGACCCTATATTTTGTAGTTAAATATATTCAAAACATGTTGTTGAAAAAGCTCCATCAGCTAAACACTATGGATAATACAATACTTCACAAGACTCAAGGACATGTTTTTCAGATATAACTGCACTGTAACATGTATTAAAAGTGAAATTATGGCCTTTCTTGTACCCATATATGTTTGTGGATGTCTGAAGTACTCATTTAGATTTGTAGAAGTCAGAAGTACTCAATTTGACTCTTTGAGTTATTTAATACTGACAGTTACATATTTTGGCTGTCACTTTTAAATCGAAGCTAAAAGGTGGCTTTCCCTCACCATTTTCCTCCTGACATAATAACTTGAGAATCTGGCTGTAATCAAGAAAAAGTGTCAAGATGCAACTCATTTAAAAGTAAGAATGACAAAATTTGAACCAGAGAGCACATGACCTTTAGCACATAAGAAAACTGCTCATTTTAAGAGTCTGTTTAATGAAGAAAAAGGTACACATAAGCTCCTCTCTCTAATGGATCTTTTAAAAATACATTTTGCAATAATATTCCTAAGATTTAACGAATTGGCATAATAGAGTAGCGTGAAAAATAGATTTAATATTGAAAGGCACTAGTGTAATTTTGTAATTACTTTTGAAGGGTTTCCTAAGGTTGTGCAATTACATACTAAACACCGTTATTACTATTGCAACAATGTTTTTAAAGTTTAAAGTTTACTCCCCTAAGGATACTTTCCACACTCTCATATGTCTCTCAGTTCAACTGACTTGAGTCCTAAGAGATTTCTTATTTCATTTCTGACTCCATAATCAGGACCACATTCTGCAGTGGCTATTATTTCTATTATGATAAAATTTCAAATAAAGGTAACAAACATGTTAACCTACATTTAAAATATAACTGCCAAATAACATCTCAGGAGTAAAACTTCAGACTTAATCATGGGAAACAGAGCAAAACAAATTCTGCAAATACAAGCATTTTTGTGTTAGTTGAGGGCTTTTTCGTAAGTACTGTTACCCTAATCTATTAAAGCACAGGGAAAAAGATAATAAAAATCAAAGAAAGCAAAACGAATCTGGTAACTGGTTTTATTGTTAAACAGATGTCACATCACTTAAAGCAACTTTATAAAATCCCACCATCTATCAGTCAGGTTTAAAAATCCCCAGAGCTCACTGGTGCAGAAAACAAGCCCCAGTGGGAGTCTATGGCCATTTTCTGGCATGAGTTAGCAGTGTGGGGATCCCCAGTGGGGTCTACAGGACAAGCTACTGGTCTGGACAACCTCCCCTACCACGCCCCAGGTCTTGACCAGACTAGACAGTTCTCAGACCACTGTGCTGCTACAAAGGACCATCACAGGACCTGCATCAAGAGAATCCACCCACCTGCCAAGGTACATGAAGCAACTGAAGTGACTTATGAGGAGCAGCTGAGAGAACTAGGGTTGTCTAGCCTGGAGAAAAAGTTGTTCAGCAGAGACCTTAACACTTTCTACAATTACCTGAAAGGCATAGCAAGGTGGGTCTTGGTCTCTTTCACCCAATAGCAAACAACAGGAAAAGGGAAAATGGCCTCAAATTGCACCAGGGGAGGTTTAGATTGCATATTAGGAAAAATCTCTTCTCACCAAAAGGGTGAACAGGCTGCCCAGGGAAGTCACCATTCCTTGAGGTATTTAAAGCACATGTAGATGTGTCACTTAGGGACACAACTTAATGGTGGACCTGGCAGTGCTGGATTAACGACTGGATTTGATGACCTTAAGGGTCCTTTCCAACCCAAACAATTCTATAGGAACAGGAGCACTAGCAAGCAGGTGTTGAGCCAAGTTCAAGGAGCATCTGTTTTCCTAACACTTCTCTCAGAGGAAATAATGTGTCCAAATCCTCAGCTAGAAATCAGTCTTGCTGGAAAAGGAGCTGGGGGGAATCCAGTCTTCCTACCACCATTTTCCTGCCAGACTGACCAAAGTACTAGCAAATTGGAGAAAGGGATATGGACATTTTACCTGGAATCGAAGGACAACAATCCCATTTATCCAGTCAGTGATCAGATGCACTATGCCAGCCATAGCATTTAGGGTCTTTAAAAGGTCCCACAGCACACAATTCAGCTGAGGAGGCAGGTGGAAAAAAGTAAGTTCTAACTACTTTTGCAAACCTTACTGAGCAGCTCTGAGAAGTTATTTGGGAAACAGGTAGGCCCAGAGAACCTCTCAGTCCAGCTGCTGTCTGGTGTATGCAAGCAGAAGCCATTGCTCCTGCACTCTGGAGCACCCCTTCCAGATAAGAAAACCTTCAAAACTAGAACCATGGATGCTGGAAGAAGAAACTGCTCAGATGAACACATCATCGTCTGTGGTCATTTCCTCTGCCGCTCCCAGACACAGCCTGGAACAGAGTCACACCAGAAACAGCAAGGGGCTTTTATACCATATATGCACCACTAAGAAAATGAGTTCTGTTTAGAGAAGAGATAAAGAAAATGTTTCTATACAGGTTGGTGAAACAGACAACTGGGAGACTAAGTGTAGACACAGCCTCACATTCCTCCATACAGATGGTGCAATAGTCCCTTCAATTTTCAGCATCACCTGAATAAGGTTCAGTGTCTGAAGGTTGCTTATTGAAGATATAAAAAGAAAAGGTATGGAGAAGAAAATGCATGGAGCTGTTTTGTGTTTTAGGTTTTTTCATCAGGCTTGATGCTCAAAGAAAAAAAAGTCAGGGAAAAAAGGTCAGAACTGTGCCAATTCACTTATTTTTGGATCCAGATCCCCCCAAAACAGAAGTTTAATCTGTTGGTATCTTCTCATCATCACAGATCAATATGGCTTGAGCTGATTCAATTCTTTTTGAAATATGCAGAAGCTTCTATGGCAGCACATAATGATTTGGGATCACAACTCGGCTGTGACTGGGGAGGTAAGCACAGAAACAAACACTACAGGTGTTCAGCTGCACTTTGTTCCCACAATGCCAGCACACCCAGCTGCTCAAGAGACTTACAGAACACATCTATCTGTGTGAAGGGTCCATCAGTTTGGAGTCATGCATGGAGCAGCCTGGAAGACTCTAGTGACCACTACCGTTATAACAAGAAGTTTTCTTAATGATGGTGTAAACGCAGGGACTGTGATATCTGGTTAAGATCTTTAATCTAGAAGATCTCTTGAAGGCTCAAAGAAACATATTCACCATTTTGTAGGTGTTTTAAGATCCTCACAACTGGGTTGGGTATAACTGTCCACAACAAGGAACATGAAACCAATTTATAAAAATTTAAGAAAGATAAGTAGGCAGGTATTCACAGTTCCATGGCAGATTCACTATGAAGTTGTCAGTACAAGATTTGTAAATATACATACCTAGCTTGAGGCTGATAAAGACAGCAGACAATCAGAGCCCAATCCATCATCTGTCTTATTCCCATTGCACATCAGTAAACAACATCTCTAGTCAGTATGTTATTTATTATTTCTGTCAGCTGCAGTAATAATTATCAGTTGTGGATCCACCATGTTGAGTCACAATTTGTGGCCTTAAGTAAGTTTTCTATTGCTAAGGTATTCATAAAACTTTAATTTATCAAGATTACAATTAAAGGTTAAGCATTTTTCTAATATTGCCATACCCATAGTTTTATCCAATCCTTATTCAGAATTTAGGTTGTTCAATATGAAAGATGAAACAGAGGCATGGAAAGTGAGGTTGCCACCAGCACCTCATTAACTTGATGGCTCTGTTTCCAGGCTTGTTAGGGACTGGCAAATGAGACAAGCTCTTAGCAGCACTAAAAGTAACCACAGATGTACTGCGGGTGTCATTAGTGAACGAAAGAAGTAGCAGCCCAGACTGATGTAGCACTGAGGACTGAAACCAGACAGAGAGCCAGGCAATTCCTGCTTCAGACAGGAAGATACAGCAACCTTTCCTGCCTGACTAAAGAGGTAATACTGCCTTAAAAACTTAACTCTCAGAGAACATCAGAAGGAACGTCTGGCAGGGACAGCAATATCCTAAGACTGTATCAAGTAACCAGCAAGTATTGCTAGGAGAATATATTGCTATATGGTGTCCAGAGACAAGAAAAAAAGAATTAGAAACATGGGATTTCCTCATGGAACATTTTAATAGGGAACTTGAAAGCAGAACTGTACAGTCATTTATAACTGGAACTGTGGAAAGAAAAGGCATTCTAAATACACTGATGTTTATTTTGAATTCCTTCTCATGTTGGTAGTAGCAATAGTGTGGCAGAAATAGTTTAAGGAGCGGTAGGATACCTCCTGAGCACAACAGCCATAGCATCAAGCATGCAAAAAACCCCTCTGCTTGTCCTTCAATTAGTGAGGATTTTCTTACTTCATTACCTTTGCTGTGATTTAGCTTTCTTCTTGGGGGAACGAATATATCAGAGTTTGAAAACACTATAACAGATGCTTTGGCTTACTTTCAGCCTGCAAGGATTCCAAGGAACGTTTTCAGACCTTGGGTATTCTTGGACTTTGGGAAAACAGTTGGCGCTCTTAAACTAAAAAAAGCTGTAAGTTACATAGGGTTGATCTCAAAAGATATCCTAAAACTGAGAGTACAAATCATCTTATAGTATGGCTGTATTATTCCATGCAATTAGGTTATAACAGAGCATCTCAAGAATACAGATACAAAATCACATTGTTGGTGTGGTGACCTTTTGGTGTGGATGGATGAATTTTTCAGAGGCAGACTGATGAGATGAGAACATTACCAGAGGTACACATCAGACACTTTTAGAGAATGATGAAACAAGCTGAAACTACTTCTTGACTTGGAAGACTTTTCCCCCTTCATTTCAGGATGAGATTCTGATCATCTGGAAATCTGGAAGGGCTTGGCTGATGTCCAGCTTTTACCAGAAACACCAAGAATTTATTTCAGGAATAACACCAATTAGAGGGAAGGAGGATTTGCTGTCCTTCTGACCAAGGGCCCAAAGAAATGGCACACCTCAGCTCAAGCCCCAAGAGGCTTACAGGACTCTCCTGACCTTCTTCTTGCACAGAAACAGTTTTCTGCCAACCAGATTGGCAGCTAGGAAGTTTTCACGTACTCCTTCAGAATGAGGTGGCTATTTCTTCCATGCAGGATCAGCTGACAGTAAGTTCAGTCAGTCTGATGCCAGAAAACCAATGCCTGCAGAACGTACATCTATCTGCCATGCTGCAGGTACATCTACCTAGGTAATTGTACTCCCTCTTTAAGAACCCTTGACTACTCCCTTTTTTTTGCTACAGAAAGTATTTGGGTATGTCAGTAAAAGAGATGTGTGGCCAACCTTTATTTTCTTGAATTTATAAATCCATAAAAAGGTTCAGGAATGTAAACTGAGCCTACCAGCACAATCTTGAGCTTTTCAGGAACTTCAAAGAGGTGGTTGAGGGGCCAGCTAATACCTCTGCTCCACAGACAGACCTTAGGTGTGTCCTCAGCACAATCTCAGACTGCTTTGGAAGGGGGAAGGCAACACCACACTGCGTTGCAGAAGCACTTTTTGCTCAATACATGCTCCAGTTGGCCAAGGACACTCTCAAGAAACACACACCACCACACCAGAGCCTTCACACCAGCAACCACATCTTAAGAGCTTGTGGCAGCAAGAATTCGGGAGGGAGATAAGGGCTGCAACTAATGTTAACACCACACAGCAGGCTTACAGGTCCTGAGCAAGGGGAACAGGCCAGCCTAAAAGAAAACACGTGTATCTGGTAGCAGACTGGTGAACCGCAAGTTTTCAGAAAAGGAACAGAAAGAAGATCCCAACGGGTTTAGATCTTCTCTCACTTACAACACAAGTGCTAAAAGATTTTGATATCCCTGAAGTGTGGAAGCCTGTATCTATGGATTAGGCACTCTGTAAGTCTAGAAAAATGCATGGATAAAGGAAAGTTATATGGCCTTCCAATAAATTGTACAATTTGGGCATCACCTCTGTCTTCAGAGTTTTTGTTTAATCATGTAAGAAATTAATCACTACTTCAGATATTTCAGGTGCACTCATATTTTACACTATGAATTTAAAAATGGCGCTTTTTTTTAGTCTCCTGCAAATTGTAGTTATGAGAGATATGCTCTGCCTGAGACAAAACTGTTCTACATACCACTAAATATGGCCATAAACTTTTAGTACTAAAAAGGGAGAGATGGGTGAATAATGAGTTTTTCATATATATTGCATTGAAAGAACACGATAGTCAGAGAGAAAATGAAGTTGACCTCTGGCATTTTTAGGTCCTGAAAGGCTTTTGCAGGTCTGGGAAAATAATTTACTCTCTATCGATTAAAGCAGCAGCCAAACATGGATGACTGATCTCATTTTGCCAGTTTGCAGTTCATGCCAGGTAGAGAAATACAGAGGATACTCTGACACAGGAAATTCAAAGGTTGATAGTATCACTACATTATTTAGAACTGTAAGCTGTGAATGGTCATCGTTCAAGCTGACTCTATAAGTTTTATATCTAGTGTTTGAGGAGATAGAGTGCTTAATTCCAAAGGTCAAAATCACAATAGTTCTCTGAAACAAGAGCAAAATCTCCCAAGAAACCTCTCTCAGTAATAATAGCAGTACATTGTCTGAAAGAAAAGTAATCAGATTTCCAGGCACACTTTGTAAGTAATCTTGTTTACTGTAATTTTGCAACAGCTTTCATAAATTTTTCATCTGAAATCAGGAAGGCCATAGCTTGTATTCTGACAGGTTGAAAGAGCTGAGTAAGTAAAATATACTCTGTGTGGCTGGCTGTGTTTGGGAACACTTAAGAATACTTTGTCGCATTAAAAAAACACACAATAAAAGGCAACTCAGACATCACAGTGAAATATTTTAACAACCAAATAAAACATTAAAATAAAAGGAAAGCCTCCTCTCACTTCCACTGATTTCCAAATTTTTTAAGACAGCCTAGAACATAAAAATGGTTCATGCTTCATGAATATTGATCCTAACAATGTCCAATCCCACATTCCACGTTCTAAGCTGTTCTATGAAGCACAAGCAAGAAATCCGAATTGAGTATTATTGCGAGTCATTTTGGAGTTTTGTCTCCACAACAGGCTTAAGTAATTTTCAGTGAAATCTTAACTGCTTTGTACAAAATCTAAAGGAAACAACTGTTAAGAAATATTTCCCCTAACTTCAGATGCATGGCACAGATCTGTGCAGATCTATCCCACTTCACTTCCATTGGGCCTTCTCTACAAAATAAGGTCTTCTGTCAAAACAATCACAAGTACAAGTTGAGCAAAATGAAATATAAGGATATTAATACCAGCTTTTATGGCTCAGATACTCTTAACTACATGTCTCTTTTATATCACAGGTACAAAAAAATTACTAAAATTCCACAGCTCTATAAAACGTATATCCCATGTATCTCTTATTCAGATGCGGGAGAAACAGATCTAAACCTTCAGGAATATTTTAACCACAAATGCAACCAGAAACTAGACTATAATAAAGCACTTTTAGGTGAAATTCTGGGCAGTGTTCCAAAGGATTTTGTCCACCATCCTGTGGCTGGAAGTCCGTATAGGCAAGCTTTCTCTCTGCCTGAAGTTACTTTTATCTGTCGACTGGAAACTTCGATGAACCTCACCTCTTTCTCCACTCACCCATCCAGTTGTTAGCTACAGGAAGATAAAGGCTCAGGAAAAAGGTTTTTAAAGCATTTTTTCTCTCTTCCGGTATGTCTGGAATTCCAAATGCAGACTGAACTATAAAATTCACTCTTTCTGAAGAAGTAACGCCTGGCTTACAAGATTCAGCCAGCTCACAGTTTTGTTTCTGTAACTTTCAGCAGTCCTTCCATCTGGGTCCAGTTCTATGCCAATTTCATCACAGTAAAGGATTCACCTCAAGAAATGAAATTACCAAAATAACCACATGCAACTTGTAAACAAGCTGTAGATCATATCACAACTCAAAAGTAGAAAATTTAGTGCTAAACACTGTCAAGCCCAAATTATGCCACCTTGACTGTGGGCAAGTAGAGTGCACATCTCCACAGTTAACTCTGCCCGACAGACTTCCAGTTCCAACCTTCCAACAGTCCCTTCAGCCCAGATGGGCAAGCACCCACATTAACATACTAGAATGAGATAAGTGGTCAAACCTGTATTGGGCACACAGAGCTCCAAAATTTAAACTCTTGGACATTAAATAACTGAAATATGAAGCATCACCCTTACTGGCCTCACTTTTACAACTGTTCTCTATTAAGTAGGAATGGTTGAGCAAAAAGCTTAAAATACAACTAATACAAACACCAAAAGGAAATAAACCACCAATTGACTCAAAGCTTAGCTAATCCTGCAGGCAGTTCCTGCAGGTTTTAAGACAAAAGTTTGGTCAAGCAAGAAAGCAGGATTCTCTGTATAAACAAACACTAGCTGCAGTGCCTCTAGGAGAATCCATTAGATTATACCGAGCTGCTCATCCTTGCCTTTAGAGATAACTAGCTCTATTCAATAGACATTCAGCTTTCCAGAAAACCATAAAAAGATTTCTTAAAAAAAAAAATGGAGGGGAGAGGGGGGAAGAGTCTGAGACCACTCAATACCCATTTACTTCAGAAGTATACAGTAATGCCAACAGCCTGTCTCTAATCATTAACAGCAGGAAAACTCTGTAAAGGACCAAGAATTTTACTGCCCTCTGCAGCTTTTCCTTTGCAAGGGCAAAACGCCACCCATTTCAGGGGAGATAAACTGATACCGACTGTCACCTGCTGCTGTGACACATTTTTCTTCCCAAAGCCTGGAAACCCCACACTGAGCACGCAGAAAAGACATCCGACCAAACAAACTTCACCTTCCTTAAAAACGAAGGCTGTGCTGTCCCAAAAGCTTTCCTGAGAAAATGGGTCAAATGCTAGAAAATGATATCATGGGGGAGGGAGGGGGCCAGCACAAGGAGGGCCACGGCCCCTGCTTACTTGCACTAAAAATATTACTTCAGATACAGGTACCGACCGCATTTTTGTGCGGCGATTCAAACCCTGCCACTACAAAGGCCACCACGGCCAAGCCGCCAGTTGGAAGAGAGCGGAGCCAAGAAATTAAGTGAATTAAACTCGATGCGCTTGTTGACTCAGTTTTCGCTCCGTCACCCGCGCGGCCGCTGCTCCAGCGTCGCCTCCAAATATCGGGCAGCAAAGTTCGGGCGGGGGCTCCCCGGCCCCCGCCGCCACCTCGGCGCCTCCCGCCACCAACTTTCCGCCGCAGGAGCTGCAGCACCGGCTCTCGGCCGCCCCGTCCCGGACCGCCCCGTCCGGACCGGCTCGGCTGGCTGCGAGCGCCGGGCGCGGCGATGCCGGCGGGGCGGCGGGAGAGGGGATGCCGGGCGGCGGCGGGGATGCCCGGGAACCCGGGGATGGCGCGGGTCCCGGATCGGGAGGGCGTCTCTTACCAGCCCGGAGGCGAAGAAGACGGCGAGCAGAGCTAGGCAGGCGCCCATCACGATGAGGAGCAGGAAGACGATGAGCGGGTGCTGCTGGCTCATGCAGTAGTAGGACTCGTAGAGCCAGTCCCGGGAGCGGGACTGCTCGCCGCTCGCCCCGCAGCCGCCGCCCGCCTGCTCTGCCCGCTCCAGCAGGTAGCGGCGTCTCCTCCTCATCATCATCGCTTCTTGCCACATCGGGCAGAGCCCGCGCAACTCCCTCAGAGGCGCCGCTGCTGCAGGAGGCGGCCGGGGAGTGGAGCGGGGCGCGCTCCCGCGCGGGAGGCGGAGAGGAGGAGCCGCGGCGGCGGCATGGGCACGGTGCGCCGGGATGCCGCGGCCGCCGCGCAGCCCGCCCGGGGCTCGGTGCGCCTCCGGAAGGCGCCACCCCGCACGCACATGCCTTGCCCGGCTCCCCCGGAGGCGGGGGCGGCAGGCGCGCTCCTCCTCGCCGGGGGGGGCAGCGGGCCCCCGCCCGCCCGGAGTAAGCGCCCCAGGGCGGCGGCGGCGGGAGGCGCCTTCGCGGGCGACCGGGAAAGCAGCCCCTGCCTCGCACCCCTACGCACCAGCGCCGGGAGATGCTCCCGGGGTCGGGCCACCGGCCTGGCCTCCGCCTGCGTGGGGCCGGGAGCCGTGCCGGAGGGGCCCCGGAGGGGCGCGGTGCCGCCGCAGGTGCCGCTCCCGACGGCGGCCGTGAGGCGGGGAGCGCGGCGTGTGCCGCTCCCGGACCGCCCCCGGCCGCCCCGGCCCTGCCCGACTCCCGCGGGGACGCCGCTGCCTTCCCCAGGGCGTGTGGCAGCACCTCCCGGCGCCGGAGGGAGAGACCTTTGGAGATTGTTCGGAAATTACTCCCACGGGCGGAGGGCTCTTGCAGGACTGTTTTCACTGGGTATCTTTTCTGGAGGAGGAATCCCCTTTTTAGAAATCATACCTCGATTTTTGTCAAAACGAGCATTCAAATTAGAAAGAAGCTTAACATACATTTTTGCCCAGCCTACCATGTTCCGAAAGATTTGGTTAGTTCCTATCAAAACAGGGACTGGAAAGATGTTGGACATCTAACACAATAAAGTTATATATCTGCCTTGCACAGCATCCCCAGCCCATTGCTTCCCTGCATGTCCCTCCCCACAGGCTGAGTCTGTCTCTGCCCTCTCTGATCTACCCTCTAGCCTCTGCTGTTGCTTTGTCACATCCTTAAACTCATAAAGGCTGCCAAAACGCTCCCAGGAGAGGAAGAGACCAGAGCAACACAGATGCTAATGGGCCTGAATGTCCCAAGGGTGTCTCCTGGTGATTGGAATAATGTTAGAAGCAAGAGGGACTTGGGAGAACTATGCTACTACAAAAGGTGAAAAACTGAAGCTAACGTAAGTGATCATAAATTGTCATAAATGAGAGACATAGAATAGAGGGCTGGCCATTAATCAGGTGAAAGAGAAAGCAAGTAACTAGGATGATATAGACCAAAACTGTATGAACTGTGAATTAATTTATGTTTATCACCTAAATTCTCTGCCACTGATTTTTCTATCCAGAAAAAGAAGAGCTGGGTCCTCCAGGAGTATAACGATGCAGAGAAACCAATAGCACAAACAGCTCCAAAGCCGTGTTCCGTATATTTGCACCTCTTAGATTCCTCAGGTTTTTAAAAAGGATGACACTTGAGCTTTCCTGCCCCCTGTTCCTCTCAGCTTGCTGGATGGAAGAAAAGCTGCTTGTTTTTTACTCTTCCTTCCCCTGAAGCGCTTTCTGGGGCAGGAGGAACATATAAGGAAGAAGTGGAAAGTTACAACCACACCCGCTGTTTTGGGAGAGAGAGTGAAAAACTCTCAAAAGCAGCAGTGATGAGATTGAAGGATGAACACAAATCTATGTGGGGAGAACATTCTGGCAGAATTAATTGCTGGGAAGGAGTTAGTAGAGGTGGGTGTGAGAATTTTTGCAACATGAAAAGGCTTTACTTGCAGTCACTTCAAAAATTATGGAGTTGGCCACCCTCACTGTCACACACATATATAGTGAGATAAGCACAGGGAGTTTAAAAAAAATCAAGAGCCAAACCAGAATTACAACATAAAACCTCTTTGAAACACAGATCTCAGAATTTGTTATTTGAAAGCATCCGTGGTTTGATCTCTCAAAGGTGGAAAGACCAGTGTCACATACACACTTCCTTTAAAATTCAAGAATAATTCCATGATCCTGTAAGTACTCACAAATGCAAAAGATCTGAACAGGCAAAATGAAGAATGTTCTCTGTTCCATGTGTACAACAACTATCCTCACAAAAACATTTGAAACTTCGACAGTATATTAATACAGATGGTAGAAGCAGTTGTCTTCTTCCCCCAGCTGATTCTGCTTTAATAGCTTTCCACTGCTTTCCACCTCCCTGAACCTGAATAGGAAAAGCCATTCCCAAAGAGTTTACCATGACGATCATGTCATTTGTTTGTTATTTCAGTAAGATTTTATGCCTGTAACAGCTAATTCCTCATTATATTACTCACATGCAATTTCTCAGGAAATAAAATTATAATTGCACAGCAAAAACTTAATTAACCCAAAGGTTGCCCAGTGGTATCTCGTGGCTTTCCAAAACAATGGGATAAGCAACTTTCTTCTGAAACACCAGACATAAGGTGTTTCAGCAGCAGAGCAAGAGAAAGTATCATGGTAACAAGAGGAAGCAAAATGATCTTTTATAAACATCACCTCCAAAGGGCACAGAAGCAGACAATTCCTAGAAGCTGCAAGTCAAACGGGTGAGGCAGAAGGCCAGCTTGGCTGAACAGCGATCTTTTTTCAGAAGTAAGATGAAAAAGGAAGGTGTATGGCCAGTGGAAGCAAGGTCAGGTGACGTCGGAAGAATACTGAGATGCTGCTTGCCACTGTAGGGAGAAAATTGGTGTGGCTAAAGCTCAACTGGAGTACAAATTGGCCAAAACTGTACAGGAAAATAAACAAAGGGTTTTTTTTAATATATTAATGGCAATAGGAAGAGAAGAAATAACATTGGCTCTTTAGAGGACGAGGATGGTCACCTCCCAAACAGGGACATGGAGAAGCCAGAAGTGTTTAATGCATTCTTTGCCTCAGTCTTCAGCATGGATGATGAAACAAGGGGATCTCAGTGCCCTGAGCTGGAGGACCACAACTGAGAGAATTATCAACTCCCAGTCAGCCCTGAAATTGTGTGGAATCTGCTGCTCCAGCTGGATCCCTGAAAATCTACAGGGCCTGATGGGATTCATCCAAGAATCCTCAAGGAGCTAGCTGATGTCATCCCAAAACCTCTCTTGATTTTTGAGCAGTCTTGGGAATCCAGAGAGGTCCCATCTGACTGGAAGCTGGTGAATGTTGTCCTGATTTTCAAGAAGGGCAAGAAGGAGGACTCCAGAAACTACAGGCCTGTCAGTCTCACTTCAGTGCCTGGTAAAACCATTAAATATATTATTCTAGAAAGTATTGAAAAGCACCTACAGGACAATGCAGTAATCTGTCACAGCCAGCACAGCTTAAATCCTGCTTGTGAAACCTGATTTCCTTTTACGACAAGGTAACCCACCTTGTTGATCTAGAAATGACATTATATGCAATCTTTTTGAACTTCAGCAAAGTTTTTGATATCTCATGAAGGAGATGAGTAAATATCAAAGCAAAGCTGTGATGTATCTTGTCTCACAGTATTATTCTGGACAAAATATCCAGCATACAGTTGGGTCACCATGTTATGTGATGGGTGAGCAACTGGCTCACAGAGTTACACTGAATGGGGTCACATCAGGCTGATGTCCATCTCAACATATTCTACAATTCTATGATATGTTTCCATTGGACTCTTGTGTTTTCTTGTCCAGCTGATGGACTCCCCTGCTCTCCAAACTAGAAACCTGCATCTTTCAATTCATCCTTCAAACTTCAGCTAGAAACATCCCACACCTTAATATCTAAAACCCTCATCAGTTCTTAGAGCAGATCTTTAGATAGAGGCAGTGGTCCAGTGAAAAAAACCCCTCACTGTCATGTAAATGACTGCAACATTCTATATATGGACAAGGTAATTGAAACTGTGCAGTACCCAAATCTGAATTTGAACTTCTAATTTAGATGCTCTACTTTTTATTTAACATATTAACACTTTTTTTTTCTCCCCACAGGATAGATTTAATTAAATGAACATTATTGCAGTTGAATGACAATTATGTCATTGCCAAAGTTGAAATGCCATATGTTTTTAGAGACCAATTACCCTAGGTAGCTGAAAATAAACAGCCTTACTTGGCTCAACCTGAAAGTTTGCTATGCCTCAGGGAAAAGGAAAGTACAGTGAATTCTGTAATTTGTAGTTGAAAAGCAAAGGACTTTCAGAAAAAAAAAACCTCTTCATGGATCCTACCTTATTTCTCTAAAAGAGGAACAAAAGCAAAGCTAGCACTTAAGATTGTCAGAAACTATCTCCTGTGTACCCTTGGGACTCCAACATGAAAGAATTTGTTCCTTAGCCAGCTGGTGTCTAAGCATCTGTTGTACCCCTCTGGAGAAGCAAAACAACACAGAACAAAAGGTTGAGGTCCACAGCTGCTTGTCAAAGCAACTGTGAGCCAGAGGCATTACACATTGCAGTAGCAGATTAACTTGGAGAACTTGGTCCCTTCCAGCCTCAGCTATTCTGTGATTCTGTGTTATCACAGCTGATTTCCAGTGTCAAGGGATCCGTGATAAGTCTTAAGGAGAGATAAATAGCAACAGGACATACAGGAGAACCTCTTGTTCCCTATGCTGCTCTCTTTACCACTCTGGCTCAATCTCCATCACCTCTTTCCTTCACTTTCCCTTCTCTGTTGTCTTCTACATGAGTGTTCTGGTCAGGGACACAGACTACCTCTCAGCAGAGACAGATCCTTTGCCCTCAGCTACTCTATTCAGCTGTAGGACAGCCTGAGCCATGGGAAATAAATTGCAGAGAAAGATGCTGAATCCCAGTCCTTGCAAGATAGCAAGCATGCAAAACAGCAATTGGCCTGAGCAAAACACTGCCCACAGGTCCACTGGTGGTCAGGTTTCCCCCCTTAGCAGCTGGCCACCAAAGCTGCCCATCGCTGCAGCACTGACTGTCACTGACACTGCATTGTCACAGCCCAACTCCACCAGGGCACCTCACACTGAGCTGAGATTGCAGGTCAAGTTGTCATACCAGCAAGATTTCGTGTAGCCAGTGCCTCAATGGCACTTCCAGAGCTTGGATGTGGCAGCATGGCCAAACGCACGTCAGCCAGACCTGCTTAGGGCTGCTCTGGAGAGCCATCCCTGCCATAAGATCAATCTGTGAATACATCTGATGTGACCAGATGTGTATCTTGTCCACTAAGGATTCATAACTTTTGTTGTAGTTTAAGACTCAAGACTGATATTTTTTGCTGAATTTTTCTGGATTCATTTTACTGAGTTCAGTTAACAGGACTTGCTCTTTCAAACCTTATAACTGCAGCTATATGTTACTGTTGCTCTTCAAAATTTGAGGACACAATTTCCTGCAGAAATATATTGGATTTCACACACCTGGAAACAGGTGAAATTCACTTTTGTTTTAGATATAGTCTTCCCTGAGGTGTTTAACGTTGTTATTTAAGGTGCTTAAATTACAGTCTGACTGTTCTATGATTCCTTATGTAATTTTTCTCCCTCCCCCTTTTTGAAGACAGTATCTAACTTTGGGTCTCTCTCAGCCTCCATAAACTTTTAAGTGTTTACTAAAGAGTTCTGAGGTTATTGAAGGAACTACTTGAGATTCAGATGATCTGAAGGTACCTCAGTAACCTCTCTTCTTGCGCTATTTCCCCACAGATGGTGACTTCTTTGGTCATCTAATCACGGATAACCTTTTTATTAAAGACTGAAGCAAAATGTAGATCAGATTTTTAAAGGTTTTGGACCATCTGTTATTAGCTGAATGGTGGCCCAACGATTTCCAAAGTCTCCTTCTTTCAAAAAGTATGTGACAAAAAACTATCCAGAAGTGAATCAGTTTTCTTTCTGCTTATACCTTGGCCTTTCTTATTTTGATCATGCTATTCTTTACACTCACTGTTTTAATATGACTTAGTTTCCAAATTCTCTATAATATTATATTTTTTTCTGTTTCAAGGCATTAGGCTTCAATTATACACTTCCTCATCTTTCATATTGGGTCAGTTTGCACTTAGTTGTATTACTTAGGAAACCACCTACTCTTCCAGACAACCTGCTTTCAGGTGAGAGATCTAGAGAAGGTGGGAGGAAAGCAACAGGAGTTTGGAAATTTGGAACTGCTCAGGTGGTTTTATAAAATTGCAAATTTAGGACAAACTAGAGACAAGTACCATAGGCAGCTCAGGAAAGACCTGTTCAATATATAACTACAGAACACTTTTACAGTTTTCGAATGCATAAAGAATAAGATACTAAATAATTTAGAACATACAATAACACCTCTATACTGATCAACTATATAGCTTCATCTTGAGTTGTATTACCCTACTTACCCCCCCTCATAAAAAACATTGCAAAATTAGAGACAGATTCTTCAGAGAACAGTTAATTAAAAACAAGGAAGAGTTTCTTCTATTTAGCAAATGTATTGGACTGTTATTTACACAAAAAACCATAGGAGGAACCGCTAACGCATGTAACATTACTTTAGAAAAGACTGGTTGGAATATTTTGTTTTTGTAAGAAAAAGGTTATACTAAAATATAAAGGAATGAAGTGCAAAATTAGTAAGTAGCATATGTTATTTCACTGTAATAGTCAATGTGTCAGAACAAAACTCTGTCACAAGAGGCTTCTAAAACAAGAATTTCAGGGTAACAAAACTGATTTGGTTTTATATGCTTGTCAAAATAAGTTTGATAATTGTCAATAATAACATAAATTACGAGGTATATTGATGCTGCTTTTTCATGATTAGCATCAGTGCAAGGCAGTAGATGCAGAGATTAAAAAAATACAAAAGGCAGATTATGTCATAATGGGTTTCTTGCACCTTCTACTGAATAATGATGCAACTATTTTTTTTCCTTTCTCAAAGATTGGTTATTCGCATGGATTATCTTTGTTGTCATTCAGTTGGGGTCAGTGGTGTTCCATTGAATTTAATTTATTAAAACAAATTTTGATTTCCTGAATAAAGGGCGAGACCACTGACTAAAAGCCCACTGAATCACACAACACAGTGTACATATTCTTCCTTCAGTAAGGGAGGCATATATATAGCAAAATTATTTTGGTTCTAGACATTTTATTATGATCTTTAGTCCATCTGCACAATCCATTGAAAGTAAAAAAAAAATGCACCTAAAGCAAACTTATAAGTGTGCAATGCTTCAAAATTATTCCAATGATTAAATCAGATACAAGACACTTACTGACCCATTCAGGTTAATCAGGTTAACTCATACTATAGAATAGAAGCACATAAATCTAAATATAAAATGAGCAGCTGAAATAGAGAAATGCATGAAGGTAAATTCATGTCCAAGAAAACCACATTCATGTGTATCTAAAAAAACATTTTTGCAAAATCTCTGTATTGCTTCCATTTTCCCCTCAGTAGCTGTCATAGTTATGTTAAAGGGAGCTTCCTCCCAATGGAAGCTGCAAATGGCAGTGCAAATAAATGGCACAGTCCTGCAAAATTCAAAATATGAACCAAGTTCTGTAAATACTTTAAAGCAAACAAAAGTCTATACATGTTAATTCTGGGATTTCTGTGAGACATTTTGAAAGCTTGGAATTAATTAGCAAAATAGGTTTTGCAAGATGGAATGACTAGTATTTTTCCTAGATGAAAAATTTCCTGCTTTTAATTTTATAGTCTTCTTGGCTCCAAGAAAGACAATATCAAGTCATGTTTTTATAATTATTGTGGTATTATTTAGTTAATAGCCAAAGTTTTGCTTAGACTAAGAAAAGAACTCTAGGAAATGTTATCAACAAGTTAATATTTAAATTGGACTGGACTTAAGCACAAAACTACAGGGGAGTTGAACATTCCAGATTTGGACCTCAGGTAAGTTTTATCCATAATTTTTCCACTTGCCAGGGCTGTACCCTCTCTCACTCCTGCAGAGGTCCTGCATTTCTTCCTCTCCTTCTTCACAGCTTCAGCATGTTCTGATAGATAAATGCTGAAGATGGAGATGGAGCTGGCACTGCTTGGTTTCAGACCTCTGCTCTGCCCCTTAGTGACCTTAGTAAAAACATGTTAACCACAGATGGCTTCGGGAATTGTGTGAAGCTGTGTGAGGTAATGGTTTCAGCTGCATATTTGATAAGAGCACCCAGCTGACAACAGAAAGTTGTAAGAATTGGTAACGTTCCAGGACCCAAGTATACAGAGTTCTGCCAAGAGTAATTGATCCCAGGATTTTGGAGAAAGTGTTATTTCCAGAGTGAGGAAGGAGAGACTGAGCTGCTGCTGAGGATAAGAGTCACTCTGGCCATGAAATCTCCTGGTACTGAATGAGTGATAGACCAGGCTCCTGGAGTCCAGGACATTGGAGAGATTTTCTGAAGGGAGGCTTTGGGTGTGTGGGCTGAGTCAGGTCCTGGCATAGCATCACACCTTAAATAGAGATTGTGGGTTGGCAGCACAGCCTAACCTTACTTAGCAGTAAGGAGTGGGGAGCTGTAGAGTAAATGTCATTGGCAAACCCAGTCCAGCCCTTTGCCTTGCTGGTGAAACCTACATTATGTTGGGAATGCTTCTCTTGTAGCTTTGGAGAAAAAGTATTCATATTAATCAACAAAATATTCCAGCTTTAGAATTTTTCTTCAAACCAGCTGATGGATACGCAACTGCACATCCACAATCTGTATTTGGAGGGGAAGCTTATAAATAGCTGCTCAAGATCTCAAAAAATAAAGTACCAGAGACCTATCCATTTCACAGGAGCTTTCTCACTCCTTAGAGCTGAAAGAAAATATACAATTGAGGCAACAAGGGACCTCCAAAGATTGTCCAATCTGACCCCCCCTGCTCTAAAGAGGGTCATCTAGAGCAGGTTTCTCAGGAGTGTGTCCAATTGAGTTTTGGGTACCTCCAAGAATGCAGACTAATCTACACCCTTGAGCAACCTGTTCCAATGCTTGATCACCCTTACACTAAAAAAGCTTTTCCTAAGTAGTATTTGGTTTTTTGCATGTTTTGCCCATTGCCTCTTGTCCTTTCACTGAGCAGCACTAAGAGTCTGTCTCCATCTTTTCTGTTATCTGCCCCCTGTCAGGTATTTTACATTCTTATATCCCCCTGAACCTTCTCTTCTCAAAACTAAACAGTCTTGAGCTTTCCTCTGAAGACAAATCCTTCAATTGCTTAATTGACTTTGTGACCTAAGGTTGGACAGATGGCTTGGAACATTTGTCCAAAGTCCAGCATCAGTCTCCTGCGGAGTGGGAAATTCAAAAGAGGGCAATAAACTGATGAGGAAATACAAGAGAATGCTTAAACAACTCAGTAGAAAACAATCAAAGGCAACAGTGACAGTGGTGTAGGAGTATTATGGGAAGTTATCAACATATAAAGAAAAGGATATGAATTAGAAGGCAATCTAATAATGGATAAAATTAGGGTAAAATAATATAGTTATAGAAACTATCCAGTTATAAAATAGGCCCTTCATAGTAAAGCAAGTTTATTTAAAAAAACAATAACAACAACAACAAACTCTGAAACAAAAGTCGACCATTACCTATGCAGCTGAGACATTTAGAAAAGAGTGGAATTTGTAAGAGTAAGTTTAAGTGCAAGTAGAAATCACAAAAGACAATCATAATTCCCAGGAGCAAAGCATGAAATGTCATAATTGTTATGCTGATATACTTAGAGCAAGAAGAAAAAAATTCATGCAGTCTTATCTAATTCATGAACTGCATTGGTCTGAAAATTTGAAAATATCCAAAGGAACAGAGAATGATAATTTGCTCAATTTAAAAAAAAAGAGAAAAGGAAAAAGGAAAAAAAAGGGAAAAGGGAAAAGGGAAAAGGGAAAAAGGGGGGGAAGGGGGAAGGGGGAAGGGAAGGGGAAGGGGGAAGGGAAGGGAAGGGAAAAGGGGGAAGGGGAAGGGGGGGAAGGGGGAAGGGAAAAGGGGGAAGGGAAGGGAAAAGGGAAGGGAAGGGAAGGAAGGGAAGGGAAGGGAAGGGAAGGGAAGGGAAGGGAAGGAAGGGAAGGGAAAAGAAAAAAGAATCCTTTGGTATGATTACTATCTCCTAGGTTAAGAAATCCTGGGTTTGCTATTACACTGTAGTTTTATGTTTTAAAAAAAAGAGAAATACAGAAGTTTTCTGGATTTGTGAAAAGCTCATCTTTTAAAATATAATATGTTCTAGTCATTGACTGTTCGGGAAAAAATTAAAATTATAGAAGCTGAACAAATATTTTGGTTGCAAAAAGTCATAGTAACGCATTATGAGGTTTAGGAAGGTCAGCACTAGTTTTGTCTGCTATCGATGCTTAATTAAGCTTAGGAGCTGCTTCCCTACCATTCTCCCTGAGCAGTCATGCATGTGTCCCTTTTATTACAAAATTCACAGCTCTGGTTGGAAAAAATGACTTGCACCTGATTTTTTCCAATAAGGCTAATGATCTCAGTTATAAAAAAAGATGGGATACAGTATAACAGAAATCAAGACCTAAACATATTATTCTTCCACAGACCCTATTTGATCTTAAACTCAATTTATTTTAGACTAATGGGGTTTATGGAGAGAATGGGGTAGGGAGAAGAGAAAGACCATTCAGGGCCATGTGTTTTATCTGCATCGGTTTTCATGTCTGAATCAACAACTATAAAATTGATATTAAATATAGATTGGAGGAATTGTGCTAATTTAAATGAGATATTTCCTTATATCATGCATAAGCAAAGTGTAGAACTCTTTGTTGCAGGATGCTGTGAATGCTAAATATTTGCAAGTGTTCAAGTTGCAACTTGAGAAAGATGTGTGCTGATGGAGGAAATCTGATGCTGGCCATTAGGCTCAGAAACAGCTTCCACTTCATAAAGTACCTGAGCAATTAGTCTTTCACAGCCACAAGTTACCAAAGTCTGGAAGGGGAGTCAAAGGAAACTTTTTTACCACACATTTTGTCGAATTTTTATACACCTTCCTGCTGCTGTCTTACAGTCCACCTAATTTGGTGCTTTAAGTTGGTTCCAAGCATAGCTACAAAAAAAAAATGCAAAAAGTTTCTTTTGCTCTCTGATCAGATGACTGTCATCCAGATTTCTGTAGCTGCAGCAGCCAAACCAGCCAGCTTCCAGGTGTCTGCTGCATGTCCTGTAGCTTAAATCCTGTTTTATGTATGGTGTTGTCCAGCTTGTTTTAGCTTAATTATTGCATAGCTTTGTTCAGCTATGTAGTTCTTCTGCTTCTAAAGGTATCATGACAATATAATGCACCAAACCTAAGTGACCATGGTGTAACTAACCCCAGCAAAATTGGGAAACATGAAAAAATAACTGAGCAAACCCAAGGAATGAACCTTCAACACTGTTTTCCTCTTAGCAAAAACTCAGGTCACTGACAACTTCCTACAACAATCCATGGGAAGGGTGAGTGCCTAAAGGGCAAATACTTTGATTTTATTATATTACTATTGATCTTTAGTAGAATTATGAAATATGGAATATAAGTGCTCATAACTGGATTAAGTGGTTGCTATATTTCATTAGACTGTTACAGCATTTGACCAGCAGTAAAGTCCAGTCATGGATCTCCATATAAGTTGTGATCTCTTATTACTCACATGAACTTCAGTGTATAGCACTAAGCATGTACCACTGGCCACCGTTGCAGACAGGTTCCTGGGATGGATGGACCTTGGATCTCACTCCAAGGACTAGGACTTTTACTGAGGCTTTGCAAAAAATTACCTCAATGAAGTACTCAAACTATTCTCCTAGAACCATTCTGAAGTTTTCTCATCGGGGAGAGCAGCACTCTGCATGCATTATAATGCTTCTGCTATTATAATTGGAGTTTCTGGAGTGTTTCAGAAATCGTAGAGCATAGTCATTAAGACTAGTAATAGAAAACAGATATCTTTTCAACAAACAGATCAAGGGATGCAATTTAAGTTCTCACCCACGCTCTACTCTCATCCAAGGCTCCAGCTGTACAAAAACAAAAGTTAAATTCAGTAATACATAAACATCACACAAAAGTGAGCCGCAAAGCTATATCCTTTCCCTCTTTTACTTTTCTTAAAGAAGTACCTGTTAATTAACTGATGAACCAAAACAACACAGTCCTTATTTAGGGAAGCAAAATGCATCCAGAAGCTAAAAAAATACCTGCCTTTGCAGATGACTTCTGGCCAGTGAAGACAGGACTATGTTGTCAAAGAAAATTTGAGGTCAGATATTCCTTTCCTCCTTCTCCCCCCAGATTCCTGTATAGAAATAGCACAAGCACAGTTATATCACAACAGGAACAGTCTTTCTTCTCTAAAAAAGACGGACGTCCATAACAATGATAAAAAAGCACAAAAAATATTAGTCTTAGCATTGTGCCAACAGCTTTTAAATATGAAGAACTAGTTAGAAGTGAAACCATTTAAATTACACAATTACTGCAAGAAACAAGAATTTAAAGATAACTTCATTCTTCTATTATTGTTGGGCCAATTCCTGAGTCTGTGTAAATACTGATAAATCTCATTGAAATAAGTCTCAGTCCTCAAAGGCATCAAACACCTTGATACAAATAATTTCTGGGATATAAATTTTTTCAAGGATGTTCAGCATTCCTAGGAATGTGATTTATAGAACTCCTCTGATCAAAAGAAAAGTCACATCCCTGTGGCTCTATGTTTTCTTTCAGCCATACTAATTTCCAATAAACAAAGTATCTTCCAATAAAAAGATGAGTAGAAAAATCCTTCTTCAGGAACACTACAAATGGACTTATGTCACTTCTATATTAAGTAACACTCAATTTGTAAACTCCTAGAGTGTTCCTTGGCAAACAACTTTGTACATTTGAATTACTGCAAAATATTGAATATCTGAGAATATGCTATTGGTGATCACAGCCATTCGTTAGAGAGTGAAAAGCTGAATTTCCAATGTCAAGTACATAGTTTGAGATTTTTTTAACAGGTGAGATAACAGATAGAAAAAGAATTTCAGAAAAAAGTACATTTGTGAGATGCAAATGCTATATAAAGTAGAGAATATCAGAAATTAAAGTGGAAGAGGTAATTAAATATTTTCTTCTGTTTATGTCAAAAGTCATTAAAGAGATTAAATTAAAATGCATGAAATTTCTGGGAGAAAAGACATCACCATTTTATAAGCCAGAAACACAGTGAGTAGTATAAACAGCCCTTTGATAACACTCTAACACTCCTCACTCTTCCTCTCTGATAAGGACATATTTTGAGATAAAGATATGTTTTAAGAAAAGCATCTGTGATTTAAAAAAATTAGCTATGACAGATCATAGAGGATTTGCACCAACTCGCCACCCCCTCCCCAGAACATACTGATGATATTAATTACACTTTAGCTATCATTGTAACAGAAAACGTGCTAAATACCTATTAGCTTAAGGAGCAGCTAAGTGAGCCTGGAAACGTGTTTTCATTAACACTGCATGCTTTCTGATGTTGCAAACTAGGGTGAAGCATCGGTGGCAGAGAAGCTGTGAGAAAGACTAAATGGATGATATATCTGGTACAGTGCCTATGGATAAGAACTAAGTGTTTTCCTGTAACACAGCAGGCCTCCTCACTGTCAGAGGAAATTAGACATGGGAAGGGAGTGTCTTGTATGATTGAGTCTGAAGGTCTTCAGACCCTTTGAATTTTTACACCAAATCCTGGCTTTGCATGGACACAAATTAAAAACTAAGTATATTAAGTCTTCAACACAAGAATAAAACTTATTTTGATTTTTCAGAAGATGTGAGGATTGAAATCAGAAAGTTTAACTCAGAACAAATATTTATCTTGACTGAAATGTCATTTGGATAAATATATTCTCCTGGTAAGACTGGCATTCCTAATATAATGTATTTCATGCTATATTTGCCAGAGGTAGCTTTTTCTTCATCCCTCATCTATAAATAACTGCTTAGCTTTTTTTTATTACTTAAAATATTGTTTCACTTTGCTTAAACAGGGGGATATGATTATCATAACATTATTACTGTTATTATAAGCAAGACAATAGCATTAATGCAATCACAAAGATGAAAAATCAAGCACAGAAAATACCAGAGCAAACTCTGAAAGGTTTTACCACCCTCCAGGTATTTATTTGTATCCTCAGGAAACCATAACATACTATAAAACAATGTGGAATCTTATGTAGTATGACACACATATATATGGAACATATATTCTTCCTTAGTATGTTTGCTTTATAGATTTACCTGATGTAGAAAACATGCCATGTGTAAGAAAAATTGTAGATTAGCATAATACGGGACAAATAGTTTAAATTTTAGAAGATAAACATCTTATGCTTGAGGCTTCTATTCTGGGGAAAAAAAAAATTGAGCAAAGTTTATTATGTGAACGGGTTTCTAACTTGGAATGGCAAAAATGAAGTTGTAGGCTAGTGCTGAATAGCTGCATAAGAAGGAGACATGCAATGAAATTGTACAAAATATGAAGAAAAAATATAGTTGATATGAAAATCCACAGCAGTGTGAATTATAGATCAAGTGCTATGCAGTCTACTGGGCTGTGGAAGAGTAAACCCTGCAACTTCAATGCTTTGTTGTAAAATTGTTGGCAGAAAGCATAAATTCATTGTGTAACAAAGGTAGACCCAGAAGTGTTGAGAAATGCATATTACATGTAGGTAATGTAAATATTCATCTTCCCAGTGTCTGGGAAAGCACTTATAGGAAAAGGAAGCAAATTTAATTATTCCTGGGATCAATACAGTTTATGTCACTGGAAAAAAAACCCAACAACAAAAGGCACGTATCATTTTTTGTAAGGATCAACTGGGATGAGTTCATAGAAAATGAACTGGATAAAATCCCTCTGGATAAAAATAAAACCACAGAAGAAAAATCTGGAACAGTTTAAAAAGATGAGTAGAAAAATGAAGAGTAAAAAAATGTGGCATGCAATTATGTATAGGAAGTGTAACAGTAAACCCGTAGTGAAAAATTATTCTTTTAATTATTTGAGTTGTAAAATCAAAGCCAAAGACCTACTGAACATGAGGGGATGCTATGACAGGATGCTATGCCTCTCCCTGTGGAGAGGCCTGATGATTAGGCATAATTTTTTCAGTCAGTTGCAATCAGATAGCTATCAAAGTAAAGATAATTGAGGAAAAATTAGAAGTCCATTTTGTAATAGAGAGGGAATATCTCGGTAGAAAAGATGCTTTCAATTCACCTAGACCTGATGTAATTTCATCCTAGGCACTGGTTGATGTTATCTGATTTCTGTCCATGACCATGTAACAGACTTCAGAGAAAAAAAGTAGTTGATTCAGGTTTTTAAATCCATCTCAGATGGTATTCTCATATGCAATCCAGGAGAAAAAATCCACATATTAAATTACTATAGAGTGGTTACAGAACTGCTAATGTTCAGAAAGTCTCCACTGAGGGAGCAGCTATTTCTAGCTCAGTATCTGAATGATTGGAGCAATCTAGAAAGATCCTGTGCAAGTCTGGTTCATATTTTCATATGTAGCCTGGGGATGAGAGAAAAGAATGGTTTATTAAATCTGCAACTGAGATCAGGCAGGAAGAGGACTCAGGTTATATCTGAAGCAAAAATGAAACTTAAGCTGCTGGGGATACGATACAAAAAGGTAAAATTCTGCTGTGCAGAGTGAAACACAATGCTGCCTATAGGTGGGAGAAATCCACTTAACACAGAAAACAAAAAACATCTGGTCTGGTGCAGACATGCAAAAAGGAATCTAAAGGTTGTTGGTGCCCCTTTCAACACTGGGAAGGCAAGAGCTAGAGCACTCTCTTCAGAGCCTGGGATTGCTGTTACAGGAGGAGCTAGACCAGAGAAAAGATAATCTGTAGCAGAAAGCAGATTGAGTAAAAGACTGCGAAATGCTGAGGGCAGCTGGGAGAATGAGGGAATAGTTGGTTCATGTGATGAACAGGGAGAGAAGTAATGGATTGTAGGTTTAATGGGGAAGCTTTTAGCAAATCTGTAGGATTTTTTTTTTCCTAGAAAGATCCTTACATCACTGGAACAAGTTAGACAACAGCTGATAGGATGTGAACAATGGTAAATGATCTTGTTCTGGACCATGGGATGGGCTAAATGACCTCCTGAGTCCTCTCTTCCAGTCCTATGATGACTGCTGCAATGGTGAGACCATGAAATTCAGGTAATTGCAAGTTCTGTACTACATGGTTGGTTCTAATACCTGGAATCTTTAAAGCAACTCTGAGATATATGATAAATGGAAACACTGTTTTGGAAAAAGCTTGGTTCAACACAGTCTTGATTTGCACAGACTATTGGCCTGTCTATTCTGTGTTAAAAATATTTCACCAGGTGGTGCTGTTACACATAACCTTGCAAGCCTTACCCTACCCCCGGGCACACGGCAGGCTTGGGGAAGCATCTCCGGGCTGTGCAAAGGTGTCCCTAGAGGCACAATTACGTTTAGGCTTTGATATAGCTGAAGGAGTTCTGGAAAGGGGGGTTGTCTAAAAGGCTGCTTGGCAGGCTTAATTTTGGATTGTGTAAAGGGCATGGTGAATTCTGTGTGTATGCATATTTTATAGATATATTTCCTTTACTGATCTCTCCATCCTTCAAAGTCCTGGATATGACAACAGAAGGATCCTCTAAGCAGAGTGCTGCCATCCATGAGTGGTGCATATACAGCTGTTATATCTAAACACATACTCTGCGAATGTACTATGAAAAGCACAATTAAGATTAATTCATTTAGGGACTATTTTTATTATACAGCACAAGTATTCTCTGTTACATGGACAACAAAGATAAGCCTTATATTTATTTAAATGAAACCAAACAAGCTTTGAGAGACTGTATAATTCTGCTTTCTAAATACAGAAAATGTTCATATTGCCATCTTAATGTTCTTTTTTATAAAATGAGGACATTATGATATATTAATAAAAACATAGTATACTTACAGATTTTCACTAAAACTATGAAAAAAATAAATCATAGAATCTATAAATCTAATCTAGAAGCAACTTCAATGGTCATCTAATCCAAAGAGGTTCCTAGTCAAAGGAACCACACCCAACTAGACCAGGTTGCCCGGGGCCTGGTGCAGGTGAATGGATGGAGATTCCACTATCTCTCTGGGCGATTTCTTCAAAGGCTTAACAGATTTCACATGAAATTGCTTTCCTTGAATCTAATCAGACTCTTTTGTGTGGAACTTAGATCCATTACCCCAATGCAATTCATTCTGCATTTTTGAGAGAAGACTGGCTCCATTTTCTCTATGCCGTTCTATTAAGAACTTTAAAAAAGAAGTAGGAAACTCTCTTGACTCCTCATCCTAAGGCTAAGAAAATCCTGTTGTCTCATTCTATCCTGCATGCATTCCAGCCCTAATCAGCTCCACTGGACTCACTCTGGTATGCCAACATTTTTAAGATGCAATTTTTGCTGCTGTGGCTGCTTCTTGTCCCATCCTCATCTATCTCTGAAAATAATCTGCCACGGCTTTTTTTACATGTGCTTATTGGGTAGTTCAAAAAAATAAAATGCCTCCTCACCCTTCTCTTCCCTTGAGAGTCAAAGAAATCAGTTTTCCTCAGCACCCTCTCCCATGCCATGTGCTGCTGTCCCATAAGCATTTTGATGACTCTCCACTGGACTGTCGCCAGGGTAGCAATGTCCTTCCTGTACTGGGAAGCCCACAAGCAGTCCAGCTGTGAATAGCCCACACAGGAAGTATCACCACCCCTGACCTGCTGGCTACACTCCTGCTATGTTGATGCCCATCCTTGCTGTAGGGATGCCTAAAAGAAACATTGCTGCCTCATGTCTATTTTACATCCTTCTTGTATGCCAGGATTTCTCACCCCTTTCCTGCAAAGCTGCTTTCTAGCCAGTTTGTGTCCAGCCTGAATTGCTGTACAGAGTTACTACACATAAAATTTTAGGACCATAAATCTGTATGTATTGAACTTCATGAGCTTCCTCTCAACTTACCTGTCCAGCTCTTTGCTCACCCTCATAATAGCAGTCCCGTCCAGGGTATTGATCCCCATCTTTTCTAGTCCTCATCCCATCAAATGGACTACAAGAATACTGTGTGATACTATATCAAAAGTTAAGGTAAATGTCTTGTACTTGCTATTCCCTTCTTACACCGTCTGGTGTTATTACAGGTGGGCAGGATTTCCTCTTGCTAAATCTATGCTGGCTTTTCCCTGTCACCTCCTGTCACACATTTGCCTGGCTAGCGCTTCCAGGAGGGTTTGTTTGCAGTTCTGTGGATTGATGTTAGACTAAAGGACTGTTACTATTTGGGTTTGCCTTTCTGATCTTCCTGAAGATGGGTGTAATATTTGGTTTGTTCTGTTCACAAGGAACCTCCTTTATTTGCCATGACCTTCTAAGGATGATAAAGCATGGCCTTACAATGACTGTTCAGCTCTCTTAGCAGCCTCAAGTGAAGTCCGTCTAATGCTGAGGATTTGCATGTGCAAAAACTGATTTGATGACTTTCTTATTACTTCTTGATCAATGGATAATGCTAAATTCCCAGAGACTCTGCCAGACCTGGCTCAGTGACCCAGGAAGCCTGATAGCAGACATTGTTGGTGAAAACTGAGACAGCTAAAAGGCATTGGGTACCTTGGCCCTTTGTGTTCCCTTGCATGTTGATGAACATACAAAACTTATCATTCCTGTCCTTTCCATCTGTTTTTAATTTCAATTACAACTGAGCTTTGGCTTTCCTAACTCCAACACTGTTTGTTTAGGTAACGTCTTTATATTCCTGCTGAGTAGTCCGTGCACTCTCTGCCTGTCATGGAGTTCCTTCTGATGACTGAGCTCGATCAGGGGGTTCTTGTTCCTGTTGACCTTCTGCAAGTGCAAAGAATGACCTGTTGTTTTTTGAAGAGGACATTTTTGAAGAACTACCAGCAGTACACCAATTGTCTATGGAATTTTTGATAAACAGATCTCTGAACAAACTGCATTCTAACACCTGGAAGTCCATGTTCTGATCTTTCTATTATTTTTCTCAGTTTTCTGAGGATATTAAAATCCAAGATCTCATGATTAGTAATTCAGACAAAGCTTAAACTCAGCCTTCCTACTATCTGGCAAATTCGTTTGCAAGTAAAGAGCTATACAGAGCATTTCTCAGTGTTGTATGTACATTATAACCTCTATGTAGGATGAAAACTGGTGTTCTTTTCCTTTCCTTAACTGCTTGTTAAAAATATATTAACCTTTAAATTACAGACAGCAAATAGACAGATCAATAAATATTCAATCTTTTTCTCTGTACAAGCTTGAAATAAAAATGATCATAGGATAATTCAGGTTGGAAAAGACCTCAGGAGGTCATCTCCTGCAGGGCCAAAGCTGCTGACCATAGAATAGGGTGAGCTGTGAGGTCAGACCATGTTACTGAGGGCTTTGCCCTGTCTGGTCCTGAAAGTTTCCAAGGCTGGAAACAGCACACAACTTTTTTATGTAATCAGATCCACTGCTCAATTGTCCTCAGAGTGGACATGTGGTCTGAATATGTCTTGATTCAACTTATTTCTGCTGTTTGTCATCGTCTCATCCCTATGAGCAGCTTGGCTCCATCTTCGTAATAACTTCCTCAAGGAATCCATCAGACTGCTGTTAGGTTCCCCCAAATCTCTCTCTTCTCCAGGCTGAATGAGCCCCATTCCCTCCACCTGTTCTCATTTTATGCCAACAAGTTTACCATTTCCAGGTCAGTTTGCAGCATTCTGTGACAACAGCACCAAGCTCTCAAATGTCATTCAGGAAACTTTTAGAACTTATTTCGAGGTTGGAAATCCCACTTTGGCAACAGATACCCTGGGACTCTGGCATTGCACAGACGGATATGGCAATGGCTAAACCCCCTGAGGGTACCCAAACTGATATCTTTAATCTCTTAAATGAGGGGAAAAAAGTAAAGAAAGGGAAAAAAAAAAAAAGGCAAAGAAGCACAGTACTCCCCCAAAATTTTCAGAGATTAAAACCTAAAAATATTAGGGAAGACATAATTATAAAATAGTAAATACAGTAAAATTTTTAAAGGCTTTGTGTCTTTTGTCAAGTTAAATAGTGTAGACAAGCTTCTTCATTTCTTAAAGGTAAAAGGTATGCCATTAAACGTATTGATAATATCAGAGATATCATTTTACTGCAAAGAAAACTCCAACTGAGAGATAACTATGTCCTTCTATCACCTAATGTAATTTGTTAATTTCTGAATTGCTCTAGTAAGTCCAGCTGTTTACAATTTGACCATAGGACAAAATTAATATTTTCTTCATATAAATTAATGTGTGCTTGTTGATTAACTCCTCCTCACCCATGGTAATTTTTTCTCCTACTTATGTCTAACTATGTTCAAAGTAATATATATGATGGCATTATATCTTCCTGGTGGTGAATTTTACCACAATAAGCAAATGTTATCTTCTTCCTTTGGATATAGAGAAAATAAAATAAAATTTATTGTATTTAAATGGTCATGACTGGTTCATGACTGTAGTGATTGAAGGCTATCCAATGGCTTAAAACTAATTTCTCATACTACTGCTTAAGTCAGATATAAGTAATACAGATTTTTGAGTAATCTTTAGCTGAGGGATGAGTTTCACAGATTTTTTAACTTATATGAGCTCTATGACTAAGGGCTTCTAAATGGGTGAGCTCTTTACCTGCAAGGGTTAAGATTTTTTTTTTTAAAATTGGTAACTTCTATGGATTATTTGACTCTTTTGACTGAACATGATTCATGTACTACAATCTCCCTTTTGCTTGAACTCTTGTGTGTTTGCTTCTAGAAGATATAGATACATATATATGTAGAAAAATAAGTATTTGGATATATGCAACTGGCCAAGATTGTTCTTGCATACAAAGCAGACTAGAAAAACAACTGGATCAGGTACTGCAAGCTGTCAGAAAGGTTTCAAGAATTAAACACTGGGTCAGTTAAGGATCAACTGATGGACAGAAGAGAGAGAGAGAGTATGTCATCATAGAAAAAAAAGAACTTAAATTTCAAGGTTGAAATTAAATGGCTGGTAAATGATTTTATGTAGTTTGAAAGAGGTAAGAAATTTGTACATCAAGAAAATCCTGAAAATCCCAACCCAAATGTACCCAAAAATGCTGTTTCTGAGCAGTCTCCTGTTATTCTAAATAGGAAGTAGTTTCTTTGTGTGATGGTTAATGTCACTGTAAGAACTTAGAATTTTTGGAGGTTTAGGAGTGTTAATTGGTTTACTTTGACTGATTATTTGTCATACGTTTTTCTCAAATGTTAAGGCAACGTAGAGTGCTGCAAATCAAGTGCCACAGTCTTTGTACAAATTGACACAGGATTTACCAGACCCCCTAAGAAAGTGTCACGAAAAAATTTACTGCAGTTAGTAGATTTTCTTTTGTAGATTATTGTTGACCAGAATAAGAGAAGAATTAACAATCTTGCCCTGATATTAAACATGCTATAGAATAGAAATAGTACATATGAATATCTATTCTATTTCAAGCATTTGAGTAAGGCAATTGTCTTCCTGACAACTGAAAGCATTTTAATATATATATATATATATATATACATAGCTTTTTACATACACTTGTGTTAATGATAGCTCAAATGTAGAGCTATTAAATGAAAGAATAACATCAAAGCAATCCATAATGGCAATTCTCAATTCTCACTTGGTTTGGAACTGACTTTGCCATAAGAGCTAGATCCAGCAATAAACAGGAGAATAATTATCCAGCTGAGCAATTGGGAAGGTTTTGAAAATTTCCAGGCAGATAAATCTTACCCTAAAAACAATTTTGCTATTAATTTGTTTGAACTCATCATTGTCTTAATGCTTGTTATTTAAATGCACAAAACCACTATTTGAAAGAGTTTGGGTTTTTTTTTTTTTTCATTTTCTGTTATTATTTTTACTGAATAATATGCAGAACTTGTTGCTTTTAAATGGTTGCCCAGTTCAGAGTTCCTTAAATAAACAACTTAACCTACTTAAGAAAAATTAAAAATTGCAGCTTAGTAATTAAAAATGTGTTCTCAGACTTATAGATATATGTCATTTTATTTATTCAGGTACACTCCTTCACTTAATTTCTCAGAATTACTCACAGCAATGATATTAAACATGCATATGGGGATGAATAGTATGAGCTCTCTGGACCCCTTCCAGTTCTATTATCTAAGGTTTCTTTCAAATCTCTGGCCCTTTTAGTATCCTCATTCAGCAGCTTGCTCATCTGGGACGTATATAAAGGAATCAAATTTTACTTGTTGAGAATTATATTATTGCTTTAAAATGAAGGAAGACCAACATGGATATTTTGTTACTACAATATTTATCTTCAATTAGCAAGCCATCATTAGTTATGGTAATAGTTAGCTATCATTAGTTATGGTAATAGCATGAAAATTAATTGCTGAAATTAATCCCTAATTCCTCCTTACGACATTTCTTCTATCAAATTAATTTTTTTTTTTGTTTTTCAGTGGTGGGTGCTCTAGACACAGTGAAATAATATAAAGAACAAGCTAAGTATAAGATTACATTTCTTACTGTCATAAAGGGCATTTTTCTCCTATAACATGAGTCCTGGTTCCAGCCAGGGCAGGGTTAATTTTTGCAGTAGCTGGGAGGGGCATGGCTGGGACCCAGAGGTTCCACATTAACTCAGGCCTTTCCTAAACCACGACAGGGTATCCACACACAAAGAGTGAAGGACATCTTATCCAGGGTCCTTCGTAGAAACCGTTTTCATGAGAGAACGTAATGCAGGCGATATAAATCCCATGACAATTTGATGTTGTAGAAAGTCTCAAAGAATTTATCAATATTAATTTCAAACAAATTTATTTTAATTTATCTTTCTATAATTTATTAGTACTTCTAGAGTTGCACTCATCAGCAGGTATGCTGGACACTGATTTTCATAGCAATGCAGTGGGAATGCACATGACATTCGGTTGTTCGTGTGGACGCTGAGGAAGTTTTGCCCCAGTCTCTGTTTAGTCTGAAGTGTTATTAGAAGCTGTTCATCCTAGTGAGGCCAAGGTCACAGATTTGGAGAGAAAGAAACCACGCACACAACAAGTCAACAGATAGTGGAATCATTCCTGTTGCTATGACCCAGTCAACAACTCAATGCCGCTGACAACAATCCACTTAAGGATTCTGGTTTCAGAATTCAGAGCAGACCACAGGAAATGCCTGAGGGCACAAGGAGGCCAAACTTGGGTGTGTCCTAGGGGAGATGGACCTAGGGAAGTGAAGATGGACTCACCCAAGTCTTGACACCTCTGAAGACACCCTCAAAGCAGGTCAATATACATGTCCAGGATAGCGAGTCAACCTTAAACTCTGTCCTGACACACCTGACGTGTGACCAACTCCCAGAAAACACTTTTATCATTGCAGCCTGATGCAAAATATGTTAGAAAAAGATAAGAGAACAACTGCAACCCCTTCAAATGATCATATATTTTTCTGCTTCTGTTTCACCCATTTAGATGAAGGCTGTCATATTCCTCTTAAGCTTTTTCTTCTTTAAGCTAGGAAGTCCCAGCTTGCTTAATCTTTTCAGATCATATATACAACACTTTATCTGCTTTCCATTTTTATCATCAAAGTTCCATTAATTGCTTTACATCTTTCTGGAAAATAAAGCTTTCCTAGTAGAATAAGGTAGTCTAGGCTTTATATTTATACTTCCCTGTTTATAGCTTGTTTATACTTTCCACAGTGATGTTTATGTCTTTTCACACTATCCTGACACTGTTATGTCACAGTCTTCTCATCATCCTCCATATAGTCTCTTGTATGTTTTTCTGCATAATTGCTAGGGACACACTTCAACTCATCCCATTCAATCTTCAGGGTGTTTATCATTCCTGCATAGGATTACTTATCACCACCTTCTGCTGAATTTATTTCATAACTTTCTTTCAGTAATCGTGTAATTGTTTTTGTTTTCAGAAGCTTCACTGGACTCAGAGCAAAAGCAAAATTTGTAGCTTCTCTTTTGTCCAAATAGAGCAAGAAGTAGTGGACCTTTGCAGAGGATATTCTGATTAGATATTCAGGAAAGAATTTGACTGCCAAGAACAGCAGAAGTGTGGGATAGAGTGGGTGTAAAATCTTCATTGCTAAAGTCCTTTCAGATCAGGATCGACAGGCATCTGTCAGGAGTGACATAAGTACAAGTATAAAAGTACTTTATGCCAGTAATGGAATAGATGAGGCAGCTTCCAATGATTGTCTGCACCGAGGAAACCAATAATTGTTTGCAGTTGCGTGAGGCTGCACAGTAGATTAACCATAGGCCAGTGAAAGAAGTCTGAATACAAGAACAGAAGCTCCATTTTAATCACATTTGTCAACATGTGGTCTTCAAACTTAACTCATAAGGATTTTCAAAGAATACGAGGCATGTGGTGCTTGGAAATATAGCATGTATGTAGACAGAATCTATTGTTTGAAATTATTTTTAGCATATTTATACAAAGACAAGATATCAAAAAATTATCTTTCATTAAAGGTGATTTTTTTCCACAAGTAATGCTGTTGAATATTTTTAATTTGTTATTTAAAATCTTCTACATGATGCTCAAAATTTAGCTTCCACTTCTGCAGAAAGACATTGCACACCTCTTTGTGGTTTTTTTTTTCTTTCAGATTTAGACTCTCAGTTTGCAGTTGAGCAGAAGTGGCAGAAAGTTTCAAGACCTGGTGATACAATAATAAGTTTTCATAGTGATATTCTCTGGGGAACAAGAACAAAATAAACTTCATGCTTCACATGGTAAGTACCATGCAGCATCTGTCAGCAGGTTGGGTGGAAGGGGAGAGCTGCCTGTCTTCTACAGTTGGTAATGTTTCAAGTGCAGTGTTTCATTATAATACTCATCTGGTTTCTGAAAAACAACTTTGTGCTTCTGAAAAGCACAGGAATTCAGAACCTGAAAGCCTACTGCAAGCAACATTGCCCCAAGAGATCAAGAAGTTAACCTGAATTTCACAATAACTCATTTCTTATTAAGTCGGGGGGGGGGGGGGGGGGGCGGTGTGTGGTTTTTTTGGTTTGTTTGTTTTTTGGGGTTTTTTTAAAATTCTAGTAAAAAGGATCCTTTTACAGGGTTGGTTCTTGCAATAATATGAAATGTACAATGGCAAGAAAGAAATATCATAAGAGTAACTGTAAGTAAAGAAATACTGGTTTAACTAGTTTGGTCATGATAGAATAACTACTAAGAATATACTGAAAGTATTGTAAATACCTATGCAGAAATTAACTGCACTCTGCTTCATTTTGTGCAGAGATTCTTCCCTCAAAGCTCTGCAGCAGAGAAAGTATACCATTGGCCAAAGGAATACTGGCTGCAAATTCATAAAGCTTTATGGAAAAATGTCTATTTTAAAATTGTAGATTTCTCTAGCAACTGCTGTAAGTTAAGTCAAATACAATATTGAAACCTAAAACACTAGGTGCAAAATGGGACCTTTACATCTTAAAATTTCTCTTTAAAGATAGCTTCATTTTCCTTTAAAATAATAATTCCCAAGCATATGGTTGAGATCAGCTAGAAGAATTTCATGCAGTGTTGCTGTAGAAGGGCCAAACTGCAAAAAACTGTAAAACTGTACTGGGAATACACTAACACACAGGAGGATACATGCCTCTAAAGTGAACCTAATAGTATTGTAATTACTTTCTCTTCAGACTATGGGAGTTCTCCATGCAACTACTCTGACTGTATTTAAACCCTTAGGCCATTTTCCTAATAGTGGGATAATGTTGTTGCATAACATACATTTCAAATACATGTATGTTTATATGAGCAATTCAGTGTAAAAACCAAGAACACTTATTTTAGTAAACTCTGAATGGGTTTGAATGCTGCTTTTTCCAATGGCTGATACTGTTTGTAAATGGTGCCCTGAAAGCCACTCTTCCCAATCAAACAGAGTGCTTCCATGCATGTGATCTGATGTGGCAAGTGCTGGGGACTGTTGGTAATAAACTGTTGAACTGAACAAATGGTTTTATGTACTGGCAACAACAACAAAAAGTTATGCTCCTCTTTGCCTTCTCCCACCCCACTGACATTCTGCTTATGAAGCAGCATCAGAATAACCTCAAAGAAGTTGTCACAGTTCAGCTTTTATCTTGCATGTGAGTGGTTAACCTAAACCCGAGAAGACAGGACCATCACAAGGAGCTCTAACAGGACAGCAGTGGTGTAAAATAAATGACATTTTAAACACTGTCAAGAAATGTAAATAAGCAAAATTACTTTGCAGCATAGGGGTGTCTGTGCAGCAAAAGATACACAAGAAATGCAATAAAGCAGACATAAGAAATACCTTGAAATTGTGACTTGAGTAAGTAGAAAATATTAAAAATTTGTCTCAAAGCTTTAACTTCTAAATCCTCCAAATAACTGTGCCACTACACAACATCAAGGAATCAACAGCTGGCATGTGACAACTTTTAGTCAAAGTACCATACAGGAGCATGAATAAGAATAAAAGCTCAGTTATCTTGAAATAATCAAGCATCTGTTTTTATAAGACAGCATTAATCCAGAAATAGAAAGAATTAAAACTTCAGCAAATAAATAGTTTTGGCTTAAAAAACAGTAACAACATACCGCCATTAAATTCTTCTTGTAATTCATGCCCACTGTAGAAATTTCATAAGGTAAAAGAACATGAGTAATGATTAGAAAAATCTGTGTAATTTGATTTATTTTGACTAAATAACCAAATTTATGAGTACATAGTTATAACTCAACACTATTAAGGACAAATGAGAAGTAGGAGCTGTGTTTCAGAGGAGTTTTACCATCTATGGTCCTTCAATGCATATTCCCTATGTTGGATCTATCAAGATACCTTATGTTTCCCTTTTAATTAATAGTACTTTGCATCTGGCTCAGTCATGTAGAGTGAGATCTCTAACTTTTACTGAACTTCCAGAAGTGTGGTGTGTGTATAACATTTTGCTTGTCCTTATGAGCCTCTTTTTCATTCCAGCATGTCCACAGGCTTCTTGCTGCATGTTTCTTATTTTGATTAGCTGCAAAAATAGGGGCCATATGCTCCTCCTCCCCCCACCTTTTTTTTAAGTAATCAGAGAAAAGCACATATGAAAAACCACAATTTAGTGTTATGAACTGAAAGGTGGAAAAAGCTTGAATAACTTATTAGCTTGCTCTTACTGCCAGTTTGAAAAAACATCACCATTGGAATTCTGAGTGCAAGTCTAGGTTCACCAGATCATCAACTGCTAAAAATGTGTCATGGAGTGCTGAGAAAAGTGATGTTGAGCCAGCCACCACCATAAAAGTCAACATGGGTTCACAACAGGAAAATAATATTTAACTAATTTTATATCCTTCTATGATAAGACAGGGGGTGAAGGGAAGGCAGCGGATGTAGTTTTTCTGATTTTAATAAGTTTTTTGGCCCTCTCAGCATCCTTCTGGGCAAGTTATCCAGCTGTGGAGTCCCTCACAGCATCCTTCTGGGCAAGTTATCCAGCTGTGGGATAAGCAGGATCACAGTGCATGGATGAAGAGCTGGTTGAAGGGCAAGGTTGAAGAGCTGTAGTGGAGCTGTGTGGCACTCCGCCAGCAGCAGTGTTCTTCTGCATTCCACTCTTGGGCCAGTTCTGTCCAGTATGCTTATGAGCAATCTAGGAGCAGGAGCTGAATTCACCATCAGCCAGCTTGCTCATGAGAGCCAACAGGGAAGTGCCCATGGCTGTCTTAAGCCAGGGACAAGATCCCTTGCAGAGCTATCTAAGTAGATTGACACACTGGGCTATCTTTGATAAATGGGATGAAATTTAATGAGTCAAAATGCTGGATCCTGCACCTAGGACAGAGTAACACCAGACAAGTATAAACTGGGAGAGGAGAGGCTGAAGAGCCCTGTAGGAAGGGAGATCTCAGGGTGCTGGTTCAGCAGCAGCAGCTCAATGTGAGTCAGCAGTGCATTCTGTGACAGCCCAGAGCCCAACCCCCCTCCCAGGGAGGATCACACACAGCCTCACCAGCTGGCCAGGAGATGTGATTATCCTGATGTATTCAGTGCTGGTGCAGCCTCAGCCCAAGCACTGGGTGCAGTGCTGGGCCCCACCATTTAAGAAGGACCAGCTGAGGACTTTGGGCTTGTGTAGTTTGGAGCAAAGGAGTGGTGATTTCATTGCTCTCTTCAGCTCCCTGCAGAGGGAAGGGGAGAGGGTGGTGCTGAGCTCTTCTGCCTGGGATTCAGTGATAGGACCCCTGGCAATGGTTCAGAGCTGCACAAGGAGAGGTTCAGGTGGCATTAGGAAGCATTTCTTTACTGAGAGGGTGGTCAAACACTGGAACAGGCTTCCTACTGAGGGGGTCAAAAATCCAAAGCCTGTCAGTGTTTAAGAGGCATTTGGACTGTGCCCTTAATAACCTGCTTTAAAACTTTGGTCAGCCCTGATGTGGTCAGCAGTTGGACTGGATGATTGTTGTAGGTCCCTCCAATTGAAACAAACTGTTCTATTCTATTTTAATCATACATTAATTTTAAGATAGATAATTGATGATGATTTTAACTGCAGCTAGCCACAGATAGTGAAAAACAAAATTACCTTGGTTAGATGTTTCCACCAAGACCATATTTTTACCCAGAAAGATATTTAATGATCTGCAGTATGGCAGCATAGGCATATGTCTTGCTCCAGATTCCTCCTTCCTCTTTTGATTGTCCTCCTGCCCCACAGCACTTGTATAAAACATAGAAGTCATATCAGAAAAATATTGACTTAACAGGGCATAGCCATGTCATGGACAAGGAAGAACAACTAGTTTCATAAGGAAAGATTACATGTTTGGATGCTATAGCAGAGCTGGCATTGGCTATAAAAAGCTAATACAGTTTTCTCTATCAGACAGAATTTCTTCCTAATGTATCAGAGGGCAGACTGGAAATCCCTGAGGTGTAGAAAGGTAGAAACAACAGAATGAAAAAACGTCTCATATACAATCTCACTTTAAGTAACTTCCTTTTATTTTTGTCTCCCTTTACTTTGCCAATTACATGAGATGTTTCCAGTTACAATGTTTACTTTGATGGATACATAAATTAGAGCACACTGGAGATGACAACTTTTCTTTGTTTGTCTTACTGTAATTTGTCTGAATAATAATTTTAGGTGTTTGATAGTGGGACATTCCTTAGAGAACGGCCTAGTGATTGTATAGATATGAACACTGTCACGTCCTTCTTTCTGAAATTCAGCGTTTCCCTGCGGGAGCTGTGCTTGCCCAGTGGGGAGCTTGTGTCACAGATGTCCTTGAGGTAGAACACCCATCCTTGGAAGCACCAAGATCTCCATCCCTGTTCAAAAAACCTATTTCCCAAAAGGCTGTTTGCATAACCCATACTTCAGTAAATTGAGTTTTAAAACGAGCTGTGCTGTATTGCTGGAAAAAAATAGGGCAGTCATCAATGCTCAGTTAAAAAACACTCAACGTTGAATAATGGATATGGAATTTCAAAATTTTGTTAGAAGAAAACCTAAGTGAGACTGTCACATGCAGATTGAGCAGCATATATTGGAAACAAATATTAGTTTACTATTTAGAGTTTCCTCTAGTCTGTAGCCTTCTCCTTTTGTTTCAGATTTTGCTGACTGATACATTTTGCTATAAAATAGTTTCTTTTTTATATTGGCTCTGAACATGGGCTCGCTCCCAAACTAATTTTCAAATTCCAATGAAGACTTAGCAGCAAGTGTTGGTGAAATCATTTTTATTATATTCATTTTACTGATTTTTAGAGAAAAACTATGTCTATACTGGTGGCATGAATGTTCATTAACTAGCTGGAATGAATTAAACTACTGTGAAATACTGCTAAATTAAATGCATTCAAGTAAAAGGAAGCATTACTCACAGGCTCCAAGCATTTGCCTCAGATGAAATAGGCGTCAAACACTGGAAGCAGCAGAGCCTTGTTTCACTGTGAAAAGAAACTATCTGAAGCCTTTCCACTCAAGTGAAATCAATGTACTGGACTGGCTACAGTTAAAAATAGTTGACAGCCTATAGGACTCTAGTGGTTTGAGTGCCCACTAGCATTATTTACACTTTTTCTGCTGTGAGATTGGATTTGGAGAAGAAGCAAAGCACACTCAAAGGGTATAAAGAAAATTTATTAACAAAACTACAAGAGAGAAAAAATTATACAAATCAGAATAAAACCTTTAAAACACCTCTCCTCTGCTCATAGCTTTTCTTTCCCTTCTCATTGACCACGTATAGAGGCAAAACTTAACTCGGGTCAGTTTACCACCTTTAAAATAGTCTTTTATCAGGACAAACAAATGAGGTAATGCTGAACAAATAAGGACAGCCTAATAAATTACTGAAATGTATACAGCAGTGTGAAGGGGTTATTTTCGTGGATTTAGAAAGGGCAGATTTGTTTAGGGCAGTGAATGACAAAGCTCTATGAGAACAGTGGAGGAACAACAAAATGTAGTGCATGTATTTTCCTAATTTTTAGAAAAAAATATTGTTTTATCCTATTAGGAATAAAGAAGAAAATACTTGCCTCTTTAAAAAATGTACTGAATTGTAACATGCATATAAACAAAAATAAAGTAAAAATTGCAGAAAAGCTACAAATGTTAAATACCAAAATACTGCACAGAGCAATTCCACATGTTTTCTCAAATATACAAAGAAAGGGAGTAAGGAAAATACAGAGAAAAATCTTTAATGAAGAGGACCTTTTTACTGGCAAACTAAAGGCCTGTCTTCTTTCTGGGCATAGAGCTGTCACTGCAGCACAGTCTGGGGAGTGGTGTATCACAGACTCTTAATCAAAAACCCTTGTTCTTCACCTAGATTTTTCTTAGTGCACTAGATTTGTGATACAGTGTAATAAGTAGAATAAATAAATTCGTGTGGGATTAAGCTATTAATAAAAAGATACCCGAGAATGCCTCCAGGATTCCGAAGTTCCCAAACACACCTACTACTGTAACAACAAGACAAAGCCAGAAGATGGCCCGGCCATTAAGGGTGGACCCTCGCTTCACAGCTCCTCAAACACCAGATACCAATCTTGGTGGAGATCCTGGACGATCAAGATCACCCCTCCCAAGATGAATTCCGGAAAAACTATCAAGCAACCTTTTCATGCAGACAGGACTCTTTTGGAAACACAGCATACCTGGACTTTCAATAGACTTAGCCTTAGGGTAAAAAAACTGTATAAAACCCACGGGCTGAAACATAGCAGTGTGGCAGAGTTCGGAGGGTACTTTTGTACCGCCTCTCTGTCCACCCGGCATTCGATCGATGTTGTTTCTTTTTATTGTGGCTTTATTTCGGTGTTGAAATTGTGTTAAATAAATTTTGTTATTTTATTTTGAATTGGCCTCTGACCATTTATAACAGATTTGGTGCCGTGACTCGGATACAATTTGGCTGCGGAGGACTCCCTTTGCACGGGGGGCGCCCTGCCGGTTTTTTCGGCGGCCCGGCAAAGCAGGAAACCCCTTCGCACCTATTGTATTATGAACCCAAAAATTAGATAAAAGTGCCACAATAAAAAGGGAGAAGGCCTGGATCCAGCAGAAAACCCGGGAAAAGACATAGGAGTCTTTTCGGAGCCGCGGCTACTTTTCACTCGTAAAATTTTTTTCTCCGTGCACGAAGATCTCCAAGCAAGAAAATAGCTGTAAGTAATGCTTGGTTGAGTGGGTGATTGAGTGGGTGAGCGAGACGTGGCCTTGCCACGATACAAGGGTAGATCTGTAAGCTCTTGTACCAGGTTTCCCGCAAAAGTTTTTTTCAGCTAGTGGGGAAGAGAATTAAGGAAAACTCGTTTGCTCATCAAAGCCCAGACTTGGGGAGTCTGGGGGAATTGATCACAAGGAAGCAAAAGGGGAAGGATACGTCCCTCTGGGTTTGGGGAACCGGTAAACCCTTTTGCTACGGGCTAGTAAAAGCCCAGGACGCAAACCGAAGACTTTTTCATCGGACGAACAGACCCCCGGTTCAGCTCACCGGACAGGGTAAGTAAGCCGAACGATTCGGGACCCGGTTTGCAATTTGTAACAGTCGGGGAGAAGATCCCTGCTCTTAGCCAGAGCTAAGGCTAAGAAAAGATTTAGTATTGCGATCCATTACCAAAAGGTAAAGTTTTTTGTTTTTTTAAAAAAAAAAAAATGGGGCAAAGAAAGAGTAAACATCAGAAAGAATCAGAGAAAAAGCATGCTCTCAGAAAAAGAAAAGGTACCTTCGAAATCCCACCAGAAAGTCCACTGAGATAAATCTTAGAGCACTAGAGAGAGTGTCCCATTTTGAAAAGTAAGTCCAAGAAAAACTAATTTATTATTGTACCGAAGTTAGAGAGAGTGAAGAGCCCGCTGCCAGCCGCTGCCAGCCGCTGCCAGCCGCTGCTGCGTGCCGAGAGCCAACCCGCGGGGTGCGGGGCCGCCGTCCAGGGCACGCTAGCAGAGAGGGGGCCGCCCTCTGCGCCCGTGCTGCGCCTCCCCCACCCGTGCGCCCCGTCTAGCGCCGCATCCATCCCACTGCTTCCCGCGGCCGGCACCGCCACCTCCATAGCATCCTTGTGTCCAGCAGAGGATTGTCCTCCTGCTTGCCTTCTCTGTCTCTCTCTGACCCCTTTTCCCAATCCTGCTTCTAGCCCCCCTTCCCCCAAAGAGCCATCCTCTTCCCATTCTCAGTTCCCCCGAGGTGAGAACAGAAACCGAGGAGAAGAAGAGGGGGGGGGAGAGATTCATATGCAAATGCAGTAGTTCCAGCTTCTCAACCACACCCTGCTAAACCATTTCCACCAGATACTACCGTAGCAACTGCAGAGTCACTCCATCCCGAAGTGTCTAACAGTTTTAGCTACCCTGTTAACTTTTAAAGTTATAAACATAAACAAGTTGTGAATTCTATTCCATGATTCTCTCTCCTATTGTTCAGAGAGCAAGATAAAGAGTAGAACTTGCCGAATGAGCACAGATAAGCTTGAAGCTGCTGTTGCCTTTCTGCTACCCCATATCCCTGTTCGTCGTCCCTGCCCCCGTTCCTATTTCAAAAGTAGGTCGTTAGCAGCAAACCACACAGCGCAGAGTAGCCCAGGATGTCTGCAGTCTCTCTAGCTCCCTGCGACCCCCCCCCAGTTCCCAGTTCCTATCCACTAGTCCTGACCAGAAAGAGCTCGCTGGCTAGGACGCCTAACCCAAAATCCTCTATCCTTTATACCTTTTTATGCAATACCTTATCTTCTTTCCACTTCCCTCCAATCCCCATAGAATAGTCTTTACAATTAAATGTTTTATGTTGTTTCCTCTAATTGCAGATTGTCCCGTTTTCAGTTTTAAGAGTTTTGCCTGTCACGAGGATAAATCCTACAAGAGGCAATTTTCAAACTGTCTCTTAAGAGCGTGTGTTCCAGTAGCATTAGGCTACTAAAACAAAAAAACGCTGTTGAGTTTATGCTGTCCTTGGTTAAGCTTACCAAGGGTGACTGACAACCCTGTTAAGATAGTGCCTAAGAAAGTATGAACAGTTTTTAGTTTTTTTAGTTGTAGCCGATGTTCCCTAACAAGGTAGTAGCAGAAGCTACAAGTTTTATTTTATTTTACAGCGAGGGCTAAAACCTAAACTAAGGGTGAAAGCCATAGCTGAGAAAAAGCCAGTTGGGGGGAAAAAGAAGATGCTGCCACTGAGCTCAGATCCAAGAAGATGAAGATCTGAAGCCGCAGGGCACAAGAAAAGCCAGCGCTGCAGCCTAAACCAGAGGCTGTAGTAGTCTAGAAAGCCAGTTAGAGTATGTTAAGTGCTTTGAGCCAGTCACGTCGACAAGGCTAACCCCAAAACTTCTATGTGAGCTTAGTGCCAAGAGCCGAGAGCTTAAAAGCCACTAAGTTGGCTGCAGAAATGCACTCAAAGTGCCCCTAAATACCCATTAGCTTACAAAGCAAAGAATCTAAATAGCTTAGCTGTGAGAAGACCTCAGAGTCCTTAAAGCACTAGCCCATGTTTAGTTTCATAAACAGCTTCATTTTAAGTACCTATTATGCGTTTCATTATTCATTTTAAAATCTGCAATATTGACCCTCTTACCCCATTTGTTATAATTGTTTGTTTTGTTAAGTCACAATTACATATGTCAGTTGTTTGAATCAATTCCTGTTACATTTTGCTTCTTGTCAACCCTATTTGTTGTTTTCTTAGTCCTGCCCTGTGTCATGTAGACATCTCCCTCAGCAAGATAATTCTCTTTTGTTGACATGAGTATAAAAGCACTAACAATGCCCTAGTAGTTAGAAGGGTTCAGATATGCCTTAGCCTTAAACTGCTCTGAGAGATGTTTCAAATTTTTAAACAGTTTTTAAGTAATTATTTTCAGCAGTAGATTGATGCTTCCTATTTTTTCACTAATTACTAATATTGTTCTTACTTTGTGTTATGCAAGAATTGATGCTAAAGATCCCCCCTTTAAAATACATGATTTGTCTAATTGTGCTAAGCTTTAACTAGTTGCCTATCACCCATTCAAAAGAATCCCAGTAGATTTCACTAATTTACCTAAGATACAGCAATTAGGACAGCAGAAAAAGAGTAGACCCACGCTTCGAGAGTGAAGAAGGTGGACTCACAATACACTACTCAGAAATGGAGAGTGACCTCATCACCTGGAGAGCTGAAAGTCAGGTTGCAACAACACCGATGAATGAAGGGGATCAGATAAGGTGTGAAAGACCAGATTGTGAATGTTTTCCCTTTGTTCACTTCAAGTGTGTATATTGTAAATTGATTTGGGTTGTTCACTGTAGAGGGGGGCGTAGGCCAAAAGGATTATGTACCAACTGTTTAGAAAAAGAACAAGAAGAGACTAGCTATTTCTTAGTAATTGCCACTAACTTGGGTCTGCTGGAGTTGGATTCTCCAGAATGGTATTATATATATGAAAAGGGGACAAAAGGGCAATTGGACGCTAAAGTTGAAGTGCTCAAAGTCGAGTGCAGAAAGACAATCAAAGTACCTTGCTGGTCCGATACAATCAGGTTGTCCAGATGGAGTGCCTTTAAAAGAAGGTTTGCAGTTCGGACTGACAAGACTCCAGAAGCATATGCCTGCTGCCGAGAAGATGGATTACCCCGCCACGGGCTGCAACCCCGTGGGCGAAGGGAAAGGCAGAGGCATGTTGTGATGGAAAGTCCTCGTAGTCCTGAGCCGAGAGACAGGGGGACCCCCCCCAAGAGCCCACAGAGGCTGACCCTCAGGAAGAAATGTGAACTATAGTTAAACATGGCACCAGAGGGAACCTGAAGTATCAAGAGCATTATGATTGTCCCAAAGATAAGGGAAAAGGGTATTATTTCTTTTATGACACTCAATTTTGTGGATCAGAAAAAGGGGTAGAATGCCACGACTCAAAGGCAATTACTAAGGAAGGGCAATCCAACACACACGAATTTATTTGGGTAAATAAAAAGGTGGGGGACTGTAATAAGTAGAATAAATAAATTCGTGTGGGATTAAGCTATTAATAAAAAGATACCCGAGAATGCCTCCAGGATTCCGAAGTTCCCAAACACACCTACTACTGTAACAACAAGACAAAGCCAGAAGATGGCCCGGCCATTAAGGGTGGACCCTCGCTTCACAGCTCCTCAAACACCAGATACCAATCTTGGTGGAGATCCTGGACGATCAAGATCACCCCTCCCAAGATGAATTCCGGAAAAACTATCAAGCAACCTTTTCATGCAGACAGGACTCTTTTGGAAACACAGCATACCTGGACTTTCAATAGACTTAGCCTTAGGGTAAAAAAACTGTATAAAACCCACAGGCTGAAACATAGCAGTGTGGCAGAGTTCGGAGGGTACTTTTGTACCGCCTCTCTGTCCACCCGGCATTCGATCGATGTTGTTTCTTTTTATTGTGGCTTTATTTCGGTGTTGAAATTGTGTTAAATAAATTTTGTTATTTTATTTTGAATTGGCCTCTGACCATTTATAACATACAGCATCACTTTTGCACTTATTTTTCTTTAGATATGGTCTGAAAATAGAAAAAAATTACACATATTAGACACCATCAGTTTTTGTTTCAGCCACCTGAATAATAATCTGTGAATACTAATAGAGGTTTGGGTAAGTGATATGTATAAGTCTCTGTCTAAAATCAACTTCCTTTTCTCTTAGAAGTTTCTAAAAGGACATATTGTTTACCACAACTTCATCATGTGTAGTTCCATATTTTCAGACATGATAAATTTTTTTTGTAGAGTTGTGTGCTTAAGAAGACAAAAAAGTTCAAAGCTAGAAGTCATGATTTCAGAAGGACTTGGAGGAGAGAGGAAAAACCCCACAGTTTTTGTCTTTTCCTCTTATTCAAGCAGAATTTTAAATTCAGACAAAAGAAGTTCTGTATTTTGGTCCCTTCCTCCCCTCCCGTTTTTTTCTTCTCTGCAACTCACATATAAAAAATAAAGATGCTGATTATGCACTGCATTTGTCTATTTAATCTTTGAAGCGTGAAGATGTATGGGGAGGAAAGTCATATTTATCTTTCTGTATAAATTTCAGAAGTTTAGTTCTTTGATCCATTATCTATTACATAGAGGTTAAATTAACACAGGAATACTTTCAAGGAGAAAATAAGGACTTTTGCCAACTATTTGTGAGTAGAATAACGATTTTTATGTATAGTCTTTGAGTTTTGTATTTCATTGGTGGGACTGTTTCAAAGGAAGAGCATGTATTTATTTTCTGAAAAGATTAATAAACTTCTCCTAAAACCTTTCAAAGATGACTAGGATGGCTGACAAATCTGGCAATTTTTTATTTTTCTGTTGCTTATTCTGGGGCGTGGTGGGAAGCATTTTTCCTATGTCACATGCTAAAATAACTGTCAAATTCACTGCTTCTGGTAATTTAGAGAACATCATATAATATTTAGATCAGAATATTAAATCATCCAGAAAGGCATTTTATACTTTTTCCTTTTTACTTGTAAATGAATGCATTTGGTGAAATATCTTAATGCAAGTTAAGCATTCAGTCATATGTTAAAGCTGGTAGAGCTTGCAGTCTGTGTACAGGGCATAGTGACTAAGAGTTCTGCTTCTGTTACTCAGCATTTGGGGAGGTAGATTTATGGCTGAGTTATCAAAGACTGTTCAAACATCATATTGTTTTAAAATTTCTGCTATTTCTAGCTGAAAACATTTAGCATCACATAAATCATAGTATAAAGACTTTTGCATATAGATAATATTGTTGGATTCTTAACACACCTTGTTATGCAGTTAGCAAACAATATGAGGCAGTGGAGGAAATAATATAAGAAGTGCCATTTCTTCTTTCCCAAAGCTTCAGTTCTTGTATTATCTTTTGTCTCATCTAGAACCGATTTGTAATGAGCAGAACTCAAGTAACATAAGGAACAGCAAACAGGTTTCCTTTCCTACAACAACACTCTGAAAGGGAGAAGTGTTATAATTATTGGTGAACAGAACAGCAAAAGCATGTTGTCTGCAAATCATGAGGAAGGAGATGTCTGCTCTGGGACTTCCTTGGGATTTCACTTCCACAGTTATTTGCATTCATTTCCTTCTGCTTTTTTGTCCAGAGTCCTCCCCTAAGCTTTCCACAGTTATACCCAAGGCGCATCGGAGACTAAGAAGGAATCAATAATCAAATGGGCTCAGATGCTCTCATGCAATAGAACTATTAAGACAAGAAAACAAACTCCCTTTGTTTTCACAAAAAGCTCTGGAAACCTGTGCTGTCCATTTTCCAACTATTGCTAACATTTTGCAGAAAAATGGTAAAACCATAGGAAACTCTTGCAGATGGCACTGACTCCCACAGACACACTTCTTGTACTATATGCCCAGCTGCAAAAGTGACAAGTGTTTAGGCTGACTACCTACCCCAAAGGAGAGTGATGAAGTGAGGGTGAATAGAAGTGGAAAGCAGTGCAGGCTGATGGAAAGTGTGCAGCCTTCAGCTTTGAATAAACCTGCCACACACCTGTAAGGCTCTACCAATGTGCAGCTTGTGTGGGTTACAAACTCCCATCTGCTTGCCTCTATCCCAGACCTGGCAGCTCTGGGATCCCTGGGAAGCACACCAAGGCACTCCCAGCTCTGGACAACCTCCAGGAGTCTCCTCAGCCTCTTCTTAAAGATGCCCAGATCAAGTGCCAGCAAATGAAATGATGCTGTTGTCATAACCAAAACTTACACGTCCCATAGGAGATGAATTTTCTTTGTGAAATGTGCAACAGCAGCTGATAAAGTGTGATCATTACTGACTTCATTTTTCTATTATATGTTTCTAATGCTGAAACAACTGCTCTGAAAGAAATATATCTTGCTTTTGTTCTTCTTATTCGAAGACATAGTAAAATATTTTCATATTTTTAATTGCCTTTCCTTATGTTTTGCTGTCTTTCCAACGGTGGTGTCCCTTCATTCATGCAAAAGCAGCCAGGATTTTACATTAGTCTTTTCACAGTCTGGCTTTCATTCTGAAATGTTCAGATCTCTGTGGAAAATGTACAAAAAAAGTTTGCAGTAAGTTGTCAATGTCTCCCTCCAACTTTTATTTTTCCAGAGGACTTTTTAACTGCTTTGCTATCTAATCATTCACTAATTTTGTGTCAGTGGCCTCTTTGCTGTGACTGTTTAGAATAACTGTAGGCAGCTAAATTTTGTGCTTTACAATATGACTCTGGATCATTTAAAAATGCTCTGAATGTTTATCATACCACTGTGGCTTAGACTGCTTCGAGTCATGTTCTGCCAGCAGTGGTTCAGTCTTCGTCCTAGCCATCTCTGTCTCCCAGTCTGGCATCTCAGACCATCAATAAAAAACATTTCAAAGCATAACTATGTATGAAGTATTATTGGCATAGATACAAGTAAACCAGTAGTAGTAATATTATCACTTTTAAATACATGAACACTGGAGTTGCAATATAACAATAATAATTAGTCATAGCAATTATATTACAGTTTAAAAAAAAAGTAGAGATCACTTTCATTCACTGTGCAAGCAATTAAACCATGATATATTGAGCTAATGCTTATGACAACAATATTGTTTATGTTTGCTGGGTTTTCTGCAGCAATACTCCAATATTGCTTATTCTTTGGTTCCAAGTTTTATGTCTTATTAAGCATGCTGTTAAAGCTCCTGCAACAATGAAGCACAAGTATTTTGACTCCTCCCGTCTGTATATGCCATCCTATTTTGAAATATTCCACTCAATGTCACTGCAATCTTTTTGTCCAAGGCTGTGGCAGACAGCAATTGCCCAGACAGTATGGCAGACAGTAATTACCTGTGAAATAGGTTTATACAAATCATCTCTTCCACCCAAGGTGGTGTGATATGTAACTCCAGAACATTCAGAATGCCAAGCATTGTATCTTTGCTTTTTTTGTACTTTCTTCCTGTGAATTACAAGCATCAAGACAATCTTTTTCTTCCTCTAGAAAATGTATGACTTCAGGTCACTCCTATGTACTTGTTACAGTATTTAAATACTGCAGTGAGCTAATCTGGAATTCTGTGATCCCCTCAGCAGCCTATCTCAATGTTTTAAATGCAGGTTGCCCATACAATAGTGTACTCAAACCCTCATTTTGGTGTTTTCTTTTTTTGTTTTTTTGTGGTTCTTTTTGTTTACCTCTATCTCCACATATTTAAAGGCACAGAAGTTCTGGATTCTAGATATTTTCATGAGCAGGTCTTATTCAAAACCTCTCACAGAAACACAGAATCACAGAATGGGTAAGGTTGAAAGGGACCACCAGTGGACTCATCTGGTCCAACCTTCCTGCTCAGCGGGGGCATCCGAGAGCACATGGCACAGGATTGAATCCAGACAGTTCTTAAATAGCTCCAAAGCCAAGTTTGCTTAAAATCTGTGCTTATGCTGATATTTGAGGTTTGAGGGAAATAACGGCAAAAACTCCAGAATTTGGATAAACTATCTTAGGTGCCATGAAATAAAGCTTTTCTAACCATGATAAAGATGAATGGATCTCCTTTGAAAATTCTGCTTTCCATCATGGGCCGTTATTATGATTTTAATACAGTGCTCTTCCCACTTCATTACCCTAAACTGTTGCATTGTTTCTCCTCATACACGGTGCGCTGCAGTGCTCTGAGTTTCCTGATAACCCTCCACTGGACTTGCACCAGGACAGTGATGTGTTTCTTACACTGGGAAGCTCAAGGCAAGTGCACCAGTCCATCTGTGAAACCCTGGTGCTAAACAGAGGGGAGTTCTAAACCTCCTTTGGCTTGCTGCCACCACAGCAGTTGGGCGTTCCCTGCAGAGGCAGACAGCTGGCCCGTGTTTACCTTAAGTCTCTGTTGTACACCAGGATTCCCTCACCCCCTTTCAGCAAACATCCAGCTGGTGCCCAGCCGGTATTGCTGCAGAGTGATTCTGTCCCATGTGTGAGATTTCTGGAGCAGCACATCGCTATACAAAAATCCTAGGAAAACAGTTGGAAGGCTTCACCATTTATTTGATCAAACATTACAAGCAGCTGACAGATACTCATCACAGAAGAGAACAGAAGCAGCCCAATACCTTTAAAGGTGGTTGTTGGGCAGGTGAGTCAACAGGGAGAAAGATGTCAGTTATCTGAAGCCTAACATATCCATCTGAACTGAAAACAAATTTCGAAGCCACTTGTAGTGCTAACTTACGTTCCTTGTTGTGCTGTGTTTCATTTTTAATTGTCGAAATGACTGGCTAATTTACATGAAAAAGGACTCTACACAACAATACCAGTTGTTTTGCCTTTGGCTGGTGAAACAACTCCAGAAACTTTTTAATTGTTGTTGATAGTGGACTAGCATGAAGCCTTATGTGGAATTAGAGATTAGTTTACTACAACAGAATAGATAAGAAAGAAATGTCACCTACATAAGGGTTTTTCATCTTCCAAATCATTCCCTTTCTTCTTCCACTCTTTTAAAGAAACTTGTGATGAATTATTAGTTTTATCAAGAAAACTTTGATAGTTTAATCAAACATACAGAGATATAACTCCAGCTATAGTAACTCAAACAGACTGATATCACCCAGTTACAGATGAATTGAATTCAAAATATATGGGCTGGGATCTACAACAGGTGAATGGCTAAAACATAAAACATTACAAAATTTAAATTAAATTTCCATAGAAAAAGCCAAACTACAATTACCATAACAGTCAGTACAAAAACAACAAAAGAACATGGATTAAACTTCTAATTATTAGGAGAAAAAACAGTATCATCACAAAGATCTACCTGTCTCTGTTTCAGGCTCTGGCTTCCACTGGAGTTTTATTGATTAAATATTCATAATCTACTCTTTTTGCCAATTAAATAATAATCATGTCTGTCATAAGTTGAAAGGTCATTTATCTAAAAAACCTCACTCCTGATTCACTTCTTTCATCTCAAGTCTTTTATTTGAAACAGCTCTTCTTTCCCTGACAGCAAGTATTGAAAGCCAAAATTGACTAAAATGTCATCTTTTCAATCTATTCAAGAGAATACAGAAAATATATTATAAAAGAGAGTGTGTTTTATGACTTAAAGAAGCTTGGGGAAATGTGTTTCCACATCTAACATGCATTTAAACTTTACAACAATCCTGTTGCTGAAGGAAACAAAATTATGTCTTTTTTAATTATTTGTAGAGATTTTCTACAACTTTTACAATTTTCATGTATTTGATGGCAAAATCCTACAGTATTGCCTTACAGAAATATAAGCTCCATTTCCCTTCCTTCCCTTTCCTTTCTTGCCCTCCTTTCCATCCTTTCCCTTTCCCTTCTCTTTCACTTCTCTTTTCCTTCTTTCCCTCTCCCTTTCCCTTTCCCTTTCCTTTTCCCTTTCCCTTTCTGTTTTTTTTTTTTTCCCTCTGAATTTCAAAAGAGGTGCATTTTTCCACATCCCTCAGACAGATACTTGAGGATAGTCTTTATGAGAAGGCCATAAAACACCTCTTAAAGCAGTTCAGGTGTGGAACAGCTCATGTCTGGATGACACACAGTCCTACACAGGATTGCCTGTGCCTGATTTAATACCCTAGCCTAGAGCTATAGCAACACTTTTTGATAGCCCACAGGGCAAGCTCAGGGCTGCTTGCAGTGATTCTTGCTAAGACACTTCCTTGCTTGCCAATGGGACCTCAGCAGGATGCTGCTGATGCTTTTGCCAGGAAGACATGGGTTCCTGGTCAGGAGCAGAAATCAGTGCTGAAACCAGAAGCTGATACCCATATAAGTATTGGGTTTGATAATTCTTTTAATTATTTTTATTATTTTATTATTTATTAATTATTAATTTTTAAAATTTTAATTAATTGTTTTAAAATGCCTGAAAAATAAAATAAACCAGCTCCAGATGCAGAAATATTCCCCTGTAAAGCAAGTAAATGGCATTCCTGCAAGAGACCACTTGCCAGAAATTTACCATTGCTATCAATTTCATTGAGGGAAGTAGAAGTGCTGTGTTTAAAAGCCTCAGGCCTTTCCTCATTATCTGATTGTTTCCTAAGCAGAAATAATTTCTCTGTCATCTCTGGCAAATTAAGCTTTAAAAAAATCCAAGTAAGCTACTCCCTGAGATTTATTTCCTCTGTATCAGCTATCAGCCTATTTTCTTGCTTGTCAAATCAGTGCCCATGAGCAATCTGATCTCATTCAGTATAGACAAGACAGATTTTGAAGTGACTTGAGAAAAAGGAACAGGCAACGTATCATTCCCTTTGCAAATGTATGAGATGTGGAAGAGGAAATGCCAAAGCATTTTGACATTAACTCTTGATTCTAACTGGCTTTCATGACTCATTCAGTTGGTGAGTGAGCAACGAAATTCTACCAGAAAAGGAAACTATGAACAGCTTATTTAAATTAACATATGTTTCCTCAGTAAACTGTTTCCTGTTCTGATTGCAGGTAGAGCTGTGCTAACTTTGCCTTGCCACGAACAAGCTTAGAAGCAAAGGAAGTGAAAACGTGGCTGAAACATTATGAGTATCACAACACTTCTGCCTGGTACTACACAGAGTTCTGCCAGGGAATGCCACATCTGTGTGCCACATGACACTATGTTATGCACCCTACTAAGGTTAAACCCTGTATTCTGTGAGCAAAGCAGCTTCCACTAACCCCATGAAACTCTTAGCAAACAATCTTCTAAATGTTATTCTATTACTTCTTTGGTGACAGCACAACAATGAGAAAGAGTCCAATGAAAAATGAGCTTCCTTGTGCTTCCCTTCAACAAATTCTGAGTCATGCTCAGAATCTGAGATAGATGTGATAAACCCAGACATGCTAAATGTGGATTAAATGTACTGTTACTGGGGGTGAGTTGACCTTGGCTGGCTGCCAGACCCCACCCAGTCACTCTTTCACCTCTTGAACAGCACACAGGAGAAAATAAGATGGAAAAGCTCATGGGGTGAGATAAAGACCAATCTTTGTCACTGGCAAGACTGACTAGACTTGGGACAAAATTAAATGTACTGTATTGCCAATTAAAAATAGATCAGGATGATGAGAAGCAAAGACAAAACCACCTTCCCCCTATCCTTTGCCTTTTTCCCAGGGTCAACTTCACAACTCCTCTACTTTCTCCTCTCCAAGTGATACAGGGGATGGGGAATGAGGGGCTGTGGTCAGCCCATAACAGCTCCTCCCTGCTGCTCCTTTCTTCTCACATATTTCCCTGCTCCAGCATGAACTCTCCACTGGGTGCAAGGAAATCCAAAGTCTTTCAATGAATTGCCTTCTACATTTGAGTTTGAACTTGCGATATTGTATCAGCTGACACTTGCTCTCAAGGCAAACTCCTGATAAACGGAGTAATTCAGTTGCCAGGGTAAACCAAAGATGCCTAATGAGGCTCAGATCCTTACAGAAGGTGACTCCCTGTCCCAGCACAGGTGGAGCATGTTGACAGTGTGGCTGCTGGCATCTACGCATGCCGCAGTGCCACTGACGCGCATCGCCTGGCCTGGAATCGGGGCTGAGCTGGGTTGAGCTGCTCCCACACTGGGATTCAGGCTCTAAACCAACACATAAGCCTGGTGTTGGTTGGTGTCTGAATCCTGCTTTCCTTCCCACGTGTCTGTTTAGTGTCTTCTAAAATAAACAATTTCCTGCCTAGTCTTTCTCTGAGGACTGAGATGCAGAATTTGGATGAGGCAGCTGTACTGAACTGACTCATGCTCAGTTTATACTTAATTTTCAGGTATTAAACTGATGCTCTCAAACATGGTAGAATTGCCATGCTGTGCCCCACTGGGTTTCAAGATTGATGCTCTCACACATGTTTTCTCAGGATTTGGCTGTTCAGGGGTTCTTTTTTCTCTGCCTCATATTTTTCATCATCACAGTTCTTTTACTTACATTTTTTTTTGCTTAGAGTTTTTCCTACTGTTGTTTACTCAATGGGGATTCATGCAGCTTTTTTCAAAACGTCTCCTTGCCACAGTATCTAGTAAGGTTTTTTATACTTTTCTGCTTGTCAGGTGCTTTTATTGTCCATTTCTTTTTAACCAGAAAGACTAATGTGACATCACTACATACATGGAGATGGCAGACACTCCAGCTGATGAAATTTCCAACTGCAAATACATCCAGTGGAACTGGACTACAGAATTTATTATCAGATTGAGGTTTTTTAATTAAACAGTGTGTGTAGTGTGTGTGTATATACTACCTAAGGATAAGTGTTATCTTTCTTTTTGTCTTTATAGAAATGAGTACAAGTCTCTGAGCTACAACCACAAGTTCAGGTTATCTGTTGCTTACAAGTTCAGGTAGGCAATCTCCACTTGTCAATGGGAAGTACAGATTATCAAGCCCTTACACTTGAATACACATAAACCAATGTATTTAAACCGTTCTAACCTGGACAGTCTGCTAGTCTAAAGCAGTACAGTTGTGTTTTTTATCAATAAAATTTTTATCCTCTCCTAAGCATGTCCTAATGTCATGATAAGGACCTTTCCTTTGGGTTCTCCTCAGTTTTCTGGAGGAGTGGTATATTTTCATATAACTTATCACTGCAACCTAAAATTCTCCTTTTAGAGATAGTTTGTGCTCTTTATCAGCAATGGTGTAAAGGCAAAGGGCAGAATATAGAAGCCTCAGGTTGGTTATAAAACTTTGTAATGAGAAAACCTGACCTCGTAGGGCCACAGAATGCAAATAGAGAAAATTTACAGGAAAGTTGTATGTTAAATATGGAAATGTTATTCTGGATCTGAACCATTGTAGGTACCATCTTTTTGATGTCATGTTGCAAGAACTGGTCTAAATGTTCTAAAAAGCCCATTTAAATTAATGCACGCAGCTGTTTTGCCTTCTTCCTCTTCTCTGCCTCTTTCTGTACATTATATTTGTCACAGTGGCCTGGATAGCTTGCTCTATTTTTATAACTCCCCCCTCCCTCCCCCTCTGAAATACTTTTCTGGCATCTGGTCTCTAATAATCTCTTCAAATGAGCTTTGCCCAACCTTATAAATGCTCGTGTCATCTCCCACAGGGCTGGATGGCTCAGTTGAAAAAGAAGGAAGCTGGGAGTTAGCATTCCACTCCACTCAAAGAACAGAAAATGGAGTGGTGATGACACAGCTGGTGGCTCTCATTCTCACCTCTCTACAGGCACTCTCTCTTCTGTTTCCTGTGTGGGCAGGGACACACTGAAAGAATCAAGTGACAAATATACTGGACCAGCTCAGCCCTCATCCTGTGTCCAATCTGCCCAGTGAAGTACTGGAACTCAAGGCAAAGGACCAAGAGCAAGTGCTACCTTCAGTACAGAATCTATGCTCCTTTCCCAGACCTCAGATATTCCAACAGTATCAGAACCCTGGATAGATTTGAGGTCATTGATGGGAAACTTTGTAAATGTCTTCAGATATATACAAATGACTCTAAAATATGAATAATTTTCCAAAATTAAAGTGCTGAAAATATCCATCCTAAAACTTATATTCACCCCCCCAAGTTGATAGGTAAGAGTTTTTAAAAAAGCCCTCTTTGTTCAGCCCAAAGGTACTGCAGAAGTGAAAGAAGCTGGGCAGAATTCTTTATGGGAAATGGCACTTCCTATTTTCCCCCCAGAGATTCAAAAGAGTGAGTCCTTTTTTTCACAGGCAGATCCTGATGGCACAGATGACTCCTGAGTGTCAGCCGGGGGTGCTAAGAACATTGGAACAATTGTATCGGGTCAGAGCAGACATCCGTCTGGCCCAGCATCCTGTCTGGCGCTGCCTCAGCGGATGCCTAGGCAAGGGTATGAGAACAGAAGCTTATAATGATGCTTCAAACATCTGGTGATTTGTAGCACAGAGATTTTTATCATTGAAAAAAGTGTCTTGGAAGTAAGTAAGTAAGTGAGTGTTGGCAGAGTTTTTTCCAGCTCTTTTTTTCATACTTTGTTTTCTTTTGAGTAAGCTTTCAGACTCCATAACCTATTGTCAAGTATTTCCACAACCCAGTGACATGATGTGTCATGAACCATGTCTTTCTATGTCTTTTAAATCCATCAGCACTACATTTATTTGAAGGTCTCTAGGTCATTCACTACTTGAAGTTTTATATCAGTCATTTCCTTTCCAGGATAAAGAATCCTTTCCAGGATTTTCAATTGTTCCTTGTATAGAAACTACTCCACACCTTTGATCTCCTGTATAACTTCTAACTGTTTCTACTTTATTATATTGAGATGCGGAGCAGAATTGATTTCACAGAATCACAGAATTGTGGAATAAGCTGAGTTGGAAGCGATCTACAAGGATCATCGAGTCTAACTCCCAGCCCTGCACAGCACCCTCCCAAGAGTCACACCATGCACCCAAGAGTATTTTCCAAATGATTATTGAACTCTGTCAGGCTGGTGCTATGACCAGTTCCCTGGGGAGCCTGTTCCAGTGCCTTACCACCTCTGGGTGAAGAGCCTTTTTCTATTGTCCAACCCAAACCTCCCTGACACAAATTCAGGGCATTCCTTTGGGTCCTGTCACTGGTCACCAGAGAGAAGAGATCCGTTCCTGCCCCTCCTCCTCCCCTCATGAAGAAGTGGTAGACTGCATTGGAAGACTTTTGGAAGACTTTTATCTTCCAACACCAAGAAACATAGGCTAATGCACAAATGTTTTAATCCCAATGTAAACAGACAAACCTCATTCTGAGAAGCAGCAAGAGTGGGGCTGTTCCACAGAGGAAGGCAAGCTGTGAGCTGAGGGTGACAGGCAGCAAGGCAGACAGATGTAGTCCCCTCACTCACAGGAGTATGTCCCACACCAAACAACACTGAAAAGCACGTGCAAAAGAAATGACAAGGTTCAGCTGGCAGACCTGTGACTGCAGTACAAGGCTGTAGCAATCAGACAGGGCCAAGTCAAGCCAGGAAGTCATGCCACCAAGGCAGGGATAGTAAGGTACACAGCTGCAGCTGCAACATAGCTTAGGGCCTGAGCCTAACTGCAGCTCCCAAACGAATGGATGGAGACCCCAGAAAATCTTATAGCTCCTTCTTGTGTGCCCCTTGCACAGCTCTGAGATCTGGCGTGTCACAGAAGCTCTTTGCCAGAGCCAGTCATCAGCTCCTGCAGCTGAAATCCAACCAGGGCAGAAGAGGTGGCAGAATTTCTGTGTCTGCTGCAGGATATGGACAGTCACTACATAGAAATGATAAGCTGGAAGTGAAAAATAACTTGTTTCAGGTGCGGAAGTGGAGAAAGCATCATGTTGCTGTTGTCAGAATGATAAACTTCTTTTAAATTCTAGATACAGTTTTATAATTTTATTTCAACAAATGTAGTAATTGCTGTTTGTCAGTTTTGTTTTCTTTTTTGAAATGTTTGAGATGTTCCCCTAAATGAAGTGAAAAAAATTGACTACATTTATTTCATGGTTTTCCTTGTTGATCTGTTTTGAATTTTCTTTCTTCTTTGTGGTTCCCCAAATCAAAATATACATCTCCTCCAGGCTGTGATTCACATTACTCTGGTTTAAACATGCACAGGAAAACATATTATAATACCTGGAACAGCAGAATGTAACTGACCATCTCACAGCTTCAAAATTGATAAAACCTGTTAGAACTAGACCACGAGGAAAGCATGTAAGATTTCTTAAAAATAAACAAGTGAAGAAATGTGAATAACCTTTTCTGATATTTAGAGCATTTTTTTCCCTTAAAGTGAGTAATAAAATCCTATTAGCTTCATGAAGAGTTAGAATTTAACCCAGAAGAATACCAGTTAGACCAACACAGTCAAGCACAACAGCAGTTCTGAAGCCCCTTGTTAGCTTCTGTGTGTTGTTTGAGGTGACCAAGACATTGGATGCCTCTACTTCTGTGTGGATGTATAAATACCCACAGACTTTGTGAACTCAGTTTAGTTCTTTTGCTTTGATCTGTCAGACCATCTTAAAAAGGAAACTAGGCTTGCCTTCAAATCATCTAATATACAATAGAGCTGCTGCAGGTCAGATCCCACAATTACCTGCACTGCTTTGTGGCTCTTCAGTTGAGTCTGTGAGTCACAGCTAATGTCACTTAGCACATTAGTTGCCAAAACAAGAACTGTGAAAAGTTATCCTCAGGTCATGAAAGAGGCTTTGTCATAGAAATAGCTACAGAGAGCAATTTTTCCATTTACAACACTTGTGAGGTAACAGTAGCTGGAAGAAATGAAAGAGGTTGCCAAACGATCCTGGACTGAAGGAAGGTACAATGTGACCTATCAGCCACACATAGGTTTTCAGGAAATGACTCACCTCTGGGAGCAACAAAAATTCCAAGGAATGGCCAGGGTCAGGGTACACAGCTAGATATATTTTGTTCTCTTTATATAACTTCTTCCTTCATAAGAATTGAATGCATCAAAAGTAAAATCAGCTGAAGGATTGTGCCATCCCTGTGGTACACAAATAAACCTTTAAGTTGATTGAATATGACTGTTACAATCAATTTTCATAGAACACCTTTCACAGAATGATAAAATGTTTCTGAGCTGGTGTTGCAAAGTCACCACTTCTATTTATCTTATGGACAGAAGATAAAAAAATCTGAACAGTCAAGTTTTCCATTTTCTCTTAGTCACCTTTGAACAAATCTTGCTCTGGGAGTGACCTGGAGAAAGCTTGGCTCAAAATAATCCTACCCGTATTTCCAGAAATGTAAGAATTTTAGTTTTTTGGGGTTTTTCCCTAAAATACAATTGAAACTATACCTTTGCAACAACAACAATAAAATCTTTTTTGTTTACTTGATAATATTTTTTTTCAAAGATTTAATATACAAGCTCATCCTCCAAAACCTGTAGAATTCCAACTTAAAGATTCACCCCCACCTGCAAAAGCTGATATTCTCAGGCAACCATATAACCCAGGCATTAAGACAAATACTAGATGTTATAATGTTGGCAATTAACACATGAAAAAGTTTAAAGATCTTCATCTCAGTGATAAAGCAAGGAGGTGTCAAAACATTTTTTTATGAAAAATTAATTACGATATTTTTATTTTTCAAGCTAACACCACATGGAGCAGAATACTCAAGGGCCAACAATCCTTCTGTATTATTTGCTTTGAAATGTCTCCTTTTTTCCAGAAAGAGGAACATTCCGTCTGAAAACTACCTTGGCTGTTCTGCTTATAAGGTGTAATTTTTCATATGTTAGTAAAACTACATCTGAAGTGTAAACCAATATTTACAGACGAGGTGTTACCTGGACATTAATATAAATGAAATTTTTGTTTTATTATGAAATATACATTGTTGATAGTGGAAAAAGAATGAAACACACAACAAATGAAATATTAATATATATTTGTTTTGGAGGCATAAATACACATATACTGTAATAAAGAAGCTTATGACTGCCAGTGTGCTTACCAGTCTTGCTAGTCCATGATGCATTCACTGTGTCAACAGTGTGTATTTGCTCAGGAAACATTAGTTCCTGTCAGCATCTGAGTATTTTACTGGCAGCACAAGTGATGCAGTAAACAGACATGTCTTGGAAAACTCTGGGCTGCTGAAATGCCAGTGTCTCCTCTTTCCTAGCCAGTATTCTAACATTCAAAAAGGCTGCAACTGAAGCCCTCATTCCTGCTCAGTAAAAGCTCAGCTTATTCTCTCTTCTGCTTTTTATTTCTATTTCTGTCATTGCAAGGCCCTGTTTTAGAAGTTACTGCATTGTGATTTTACAGTGCAGGAGATGAGAGGTGCTTCTGCACAGCTCTCCTTCCCTCTCTCCCATCATATCCCTCCCAGATCACTGCTCCTTTGGCTTGAGAAGAACTGCATACTACTTTTGCTAAATTAAACTCTCCATAGCCTTTAATTAAACTTTCAGTGCTTTTGTTAATAGCCGTTCCTATTTGGGTGAAACTTAATGATAATAGCTACCCTGTAAAAATCTGCTGCTTTCAAGGATGAAATGTCACCATCTAATCTTTTCTCCTTCATTTATTTTTGTCTTTCCTTTACTGGAATGTTTCTTATCAGCTTGCCTTGTCAGAAGTAACAAACTCTTTCTAAAGACTAATTCTCTTCTTGTGAATATTAATGACCTGGCCCTGGAGAGAGACTGCACAGAACTGCATCTGTGCTTTGCTTCTCTTAGAGCTGAAAAAAAAATACAGTTCAATTCTGATGTATTTTTTACTTGAAAAAGAGCAGACATGATAAATATAGGCTCAGTGAGACATGAAAGGAGGCCTATGAGAGTCTTAAATTTTACATCTGATACATTTAGTTATTATTTCTGAAGCTGTTTTATCTCAGTCTGCCTTAATTGAAGTAAATTGGATACCATTTCTTTTGTTATATTGAGAACACTTCTCTTAAAAAACCCTTACAAAATGTGGCAAATTTACAAACTGTTTCTTTTTCTCTAATATTCATACAAATAGCTGTAGCTATGCTAGCTGGGAATCCAAACAGTCTACTATGACACTTGAACTTCTGGACAATACAAATATTTGAGTTTCTGAAATGATGATAATTCTACAATTTAGCACATCTCTTGGTAACATACAGGTAATTCTCAAGCAGTTATGTTAGACCACCAACACTATCAAATGTTAACTGTGCTAAAAAAAAATCTATTTTTTTCATTAAAATGACACAGATTTTAAAAGTCAGCAATTTAGTAAAAATACGTTTAATTTCTATTCTATTTTCAGGAAGAGTTGTGACAATGAAGCAAGTGGTACTTATATTGGGTTAAATGAATTTTATATTGTGTTATGACTAATTATTTTATCAATTATGTAAATGTAATTTCATTGGGAATGGATTGTAATTGACGATTGTCCACAGTGGTTAGAAATACAAAGTGTTTCTTTCTGACCTACCAAAAAAAATATTTATAAACAATATTTTAATGAAACCCATGCCTCGGGCCTTAGTAAAAGCAACTTAATGTTCATCCAGCATATATGGGAAATTTTATTCTGCACAAACATGCCTAAATACAGACCAAACAAAAACCTAAACATACACTAAAGGGCTCAATGTTTAATCTCCATTTTTTAGACAATTTTAGCCATTACTAATGCAGAAATGTCTTCCAGTTGTCCTTCAAAATTCCTATACATACTTAGCAGCCCACCTTATAAACAGTTTAATTTGTGTTTAGGAAAGCAAAGAAAATATATGTAGCAGATGTGATCAGAGCCAGCTCAGATTTTCTGATGAAATGTTCTACTGATACAACAAGCTATTTGTACCCAATATGGGTAAATATTTGAAGTCCTCATTTTCCATCAGAAAGCTATCAGCAAAATGCTTCATTTCAGCTTGATTTGATTCTAACCATAATGGTTTCTGTGTTGCCTTGTGAGTCCTGTACTTCTACCTTCTGGTCTTTTCTTGGGGTAAGGCTCCAACATTTTTAGAGCATCACAGGACTTGGGATTCTTGGTGCATAGTGAGCACTGTTGTCTGGCCGGGATATCTGACACATTGGGAATCTCTTTTTTCATCAAGTAATCATCTTCCTTCTCAAGGGTAACATTCCACCAGGGAAGATACAGATGAATATTAAATTTAAATTAACACTAACATTAAAATAGCTTGAAATTAAGCACTTCAGGTAATTTTACCACATCAGGAGTACCAAGTAGTTTAATTTGAAGGATTTTTTGAAAAGCTTTGAAGAGAATTTGCTGACATTTCTTGCCTTATAAATTTTCAGAAATTTCCATCAAGTTCTTCAGATTCCCCCACTGAAATTTGTTGTATTTATAGAAGGAGAATCTGACCTGAAACCTTGTCTTCCAAACATTTTTTTCTTCCTGCAGCAGTTTGCTGTAGAGAGCAATACATGCCATCCTTTCAAGAATACAAGCAGTATTCAATAGGATTAAATTTTTTTCTTACTTGAGGAACTTAGTTAGACCTTCCAAATGAAAAGCATTTCCTCACCATAAAAAAGATTACAAATCCATAAGGCATTTGATTTTTGTTGGGTTTTTTTCCTACTTTCAAGCAAATCTTACCATTTCTGAAGAAGTGGTTGAGGATTTTTTTTTGTTTGTTTTTTGACTTATGTTTTTACATTTTACACCTGATCTGTAGGGCTGAGCATCCCATCTGGACATAACGCCCACAGATAAATCATGTCTAAATTGGCACAACAGAAAACGTAATGGAAAATTATGCAATATAGCCACTTATTCTGCTGGGAAAGCAGATTTAAACAGGCATTTCCTAAAGTCACTAGAGTAATATATTGATCTAGAATCAGAATATACCAAGCCAATTGAGACCTGAAAAATAATATGAGACCTTAACTCACATGCTAACTTTTACACTGTGGGACACAAGAGCCAAGAAAAAAAACCCTATTGCCACACAATCATTCGTAATGAGCAACAATGTCTACATTAAGCATTTAAAGTTCTAGGAAATAATTTTCTATAAGAACATTTCTACCCAGTATGAGAGATAAATCAGAAATCAAGACTGTATTATTATAGTAAGTGCCTACTTGCAGCGGTACTGACTATAGTCTCATTTTATTCAAATATCAGTGACTGGTTTAAACTGCAAGTCTGAAAATTTGCCTGATCATTAAAAGTGTCTCAAGTATATAAATTAAAAATAATCTTTTTTTCCCCTGTTTAATAAAGTCATTGCTGCTGGGGGAAGGGAAGATAAAAGAAGAGGTTTATTGAAGTTAATTTCTTTATCTTTCCAAAATGCACAGACACTTCCATATTAGCCTATCCAAAAGACAAATACATATAAACAAAACTTCATTGTTACCTTAAAGATAGTATATCTGTAGATTCACCAGTGCCATTATGGGTCATAATTCAGGGCTCTGGAATAATTTTCTAAGTCCTTCCAGCACTGCATAGGGATCTTGGTGCAGGAAAGCTTCTGGTTGGAAAGCCCTTGCAGCACTGGAGGGACTCTGGAGAGATTTGCACTGGTTCGAGCTCATGCTATGCCAGAGATCTAGTTTAGGGCTAAAGACACACAGTGTCCGTGCCATTCAATTCTACTTGCCACCTTATTCCAGTCAAAAATTCAAAGGCTAAAGGTAAAACTTGCAAACTGCACAAGTTAGGAAGACTCTTGATGGAGCTAAGTGGGTGCAAAGAATTGTCTATCAAGTTTTTGACTCTGGCTTGGAGCCCTCAAGGATGGAAAAAAGAAAAAAAGAAAATAATGTGTAATATATCAAACTACGATCCTGATTTATCCAGAAACAAAAACTGGCACAAAATAAGGAAGTTGCATACTGGTTTCAAAATGAGAAATGACTACAATTTTCTGAAGCAAAATAAAACCTAACATTCAGATATGTTTTATAAATATTCAGGAAAAGGGCCAAAAATTTTGATCTGGCACTGCATGCATTTGTCTCTGTGCAGCAAGAGAAGCAACCTCTCATGACTGTAGAGAGGAACTGGCGCCAACAAGACTCTCAATCTCTTTGCTTTTTGCAGCTCAGGAACTGGCAGCAATGCTCTGTTCCTGCTGTGATGTTCAAGTGACAGACACGGCCTGCCATACATCTTAACTCATATGTTGGGCTGCAGAATTGCTTTCTAACTTCTGCTTTTTTCAAAAGGGATGTTTTTCTTGTGGTTCCCAGCTGCAAAGGGGCAGCATGAAGCAGCAGCAGTCTTTATGGTAGTGGTTGCTGTGTTACCTGAGCTGCAAAACTCACACTTCCTCTCACCACCTCCAAGATCTCCAGAAGCCAAAAAAATGCAGCATCCAGCCTCTCCAGGAGATTTTTCCCATTCCCAGATCATTCAGTTACTCCAAGTTCTCCTTCTTTCATCCTACAGCTACCAAGCAAGCCTAGCGAAGATTGCCTCCCACAGCCAGATACATCCCACACCTGTAGCAACTCATGCTACCAACCACCTACTGGTCTACTCCCCATATGTCCGCCCATTTCTCCAGGGAAGGCAGCTACAGCTTTCCTGTTGCACACATATGGGCGTGCTCTGAATCCTACCCTAACCCTGCACTTGCAGGTTGAGTTAATTAAAGGCTAACACTTGGCACATATCAATCTGCAACATGCCTCAATGAGTTTGAGAAACTGTCCCATGTGGAGCCACACAGAACTTGGTAGGTCTGTTAACAACAGAAAACAGATGGTAATAGTGCATTCCAAAGGATCTTAAAGAAAAGCTCCCAACACAGAAACAGGATTTCAATTGCTACAAATGCTGTTGGTTAGGATTTTGAACAAATTGTTGAAAAGCATCCTCAAGTCTTCAGCCTTAAAAAAATCCTTGCCAGATCAGATATCTGAAGTTCTGCTCACAGCTCTTCCTGGGGCTATCAGGGAGCATTTCTCCTCTCTGTTTTCCTTGGCCAAGTTGTTCCGCTGAGAGAACCTTATATTTTTGCTTCTCCTTGTCCTTTGGCTTTTCTTCAACTTCCATTAACAGCTTGGAAAGAAAGAAGCTGAATACTTTCTTACATTGTGTCTGCTTCCAGCTCTGATGTTTAGAGACACTTTGGGACCTTACAAACTGGAGAGTGGGCTTAGAGGATGCCCTGTCCAAGTGTTATCTGGAGGTGACTAGACTTCAAATGGGCCACCTCTTGGTGCTGTTTCTTCTGCTTCTGAAGTTACCCCACTACTCTGGCTTGCATATGAATTGGTGCAAGAAAGGAGAAAGGGAATAAGCTATTGACTGAGAAAGGAGATGGATTATTCATGGCTCTGACCGATTTTGGAGCAGGCTCAAAGTGCTGTCAATCGCTGGTGGTAAACAGCCAAAAAATGAAAAATGAGCCTTTTTTAGGCTGTGTCAGCAGTATCAATCACAGCAGCATCCAAAAATCGTGAAATAGATACAGCACGTTTCTGACTGCTGATGTTCAAGCAGAATATATTTTAAATGGGCATAAAAATCAGGACATATCACATTAAGCTCATTTGTCTACTCACACTTGTTTCACACACTACAAAAATGGAGCATTTTTTAACATGTATCTGGTTTTTTCTCAATTGTTTCTTTTCCTACTTACAAATGCTTAGGTATGTTTTAGTGTGATGCTTTTGTGCATGCTTAGGTTTAATTTTCAGAAAGAACAAAGATTTATTATGATATGAAACTTAGATCTATTATGCTGGAGGGTACTATGGAGAGGCCTGGCTGGAGGTATTAACTGGTTTTGACTTTGCTACAGAGCAATGCCAAATGCAGACCTTTTGCCTTCAGTATTTCAGTTCAAAAACCAAACTGAACCAAACAAAAGTAAGGACAGGAAAATGTCAGCATCTCTCAGGCATTTTAAAAATGTCTCTTAAATTGTCTGTTTCTGAAAAACAGAAAAAGAGCCTTTATAAACTAATGTGGAGGACCACATGAGACATAAAGTAGACAGAACAGTGATAAGAGGTGTGACTATTTGGGCAGTGAGTTTTCTTCAAAGGCAATCAAGCCTGTGCTCTTATATTTTATGCAAAACCAGCACATTGGTGACAGTCTCAGTTTGGATTTCTTGGACTTACTGTTGTGTAAAAGAAACGACTAACAGTGATAATCATGAACATTTAAGGAAATGTAATTCCTCAGTTCTTTGGGCAGGACTTGGAGAAAAATAGAGAATTCAGTACAGATAAAATAGGGACTATTCTAATACAGAGTACATGCTAAAAATCTCCTTTAATAACAGGATTTAAAATATTTCTTTCATAGGTTTTGGAGAAATTTTCACAAATTTTAAGTTGAAATCATTGAATTCCGTTTTTTTTTTTTTTTTTTGCTTAGCAACCCACAGTATCAACAAAATCACTATGTCTATTTTTATGCCTTTAAATTTTAGCTCTTGCTTTTAAGGTGAAAACATAATTCAAATATCTAATTAATTTTTTATAGCAACTCTTAGAACTATTCTCTTAATTGAACTTCAAAATAGTTTAGTAGCATTTCCTTCGTGTTTCTCACTCTCCTTCTAATAATCTTGGAATTTTTTTTCCTTTAATTCTATATTATTCCGTTAGTACTTCTTTTTATGTCTTAGTTTTGGGAATTATTTAGGCAAAATCCTGTGGTCATTAATGGAAGACCTGATTCTCCAATATTATTTTTATGTCTGCTATTTATACAGTGAGCAAGCTTCTTGCTCCTCACTGTACACAATATAATATACTAATATACTAATTTCTAAAGCATTTAGTGCAAACATTAACCAACATACAGTATAAAAATCTGTAATTAGAGTGCTGCCTCTTTTTACTTGGAGCAGTATTAATAAGCATTAATATTAATTAAATTATTATACTAAAAAATTGGGTTCTTACAAGTCCTCTGCTAATAAGAATTTTGAATCCTATGTGGGAATTCATATCTAAGTGGATGCAAGTAATTAGCTTCATATTCTAGCTTCAGTTTAGCATTAAAATCCAACGAGCTTCAGTGGGAACCTTAGACCTAGGACTGAATTTGTTCACAGTGCTTGACAGATTTGCCAACCATTAATTGTGCATAGACTGTACCTGTGAAAATAGGTTTTCATCCTAGGCCAAAGTTTGGTCTTTTTTACAGTTTGGGAATTTCATTATAAGGATTAAGGTATTAGAGAAAATGCTGAGAGTAGCTTTTTATGTATGGCAGCTTAGAATTAATTTGCTACCCATCTTCATTTGAAGAACCCCTCCTGAGCCCAGCTGATGGGTAAGTGTGCAGGTGCAGATTTACGTGGATGCAATGCAGTGGGTCATGGGACCAGTGGTGTGCTCAGCAGCATCCTGCTCCACGCTGCAGCCCCTGGGGCACCCTCTCCAGCTCCCTGCTCCACCCAGCTCTGGGACTGGGCCAGCTTGGGGAAGAGGTTGCTTATTAGCCCACCTGAGTCCTGGACTTTCTTTCATACCGTTAACTTCCCTCATAAGCTCCTTTCTTCCATAGGTCCAGTGAATTCTTGCCCTTCACTCTGTTCTTGCCCTTCACTCTGTTCTTGCCCTCCATTCTGGGGAGGTTTGGCATGCTCTTATTCCTCTCCTGCTGCATCCAGTGTCTTCCGTATGCCAAGGATGTGTTTTTCTTTCTTTTCCTTGCCTCCCCTTAATCTCTTCCCCCCACTCCTGGGGAGCAGGCATACTGAGCCAACAGGGTAAGCAGCTGAGGCTGAAGCTGAGCTAGAAAGTATCACGGACTTCTTGGAAACACAAATTGATCTACAAATGTTTGTGAAGAGTCCTGAACCTCTGGCTGTGCTAAACTTAACAGGTTATTTATGATGTCCAGACACACATTTAACAAAGGAACCTTGTCAAATTAACAGGAAAGGGCCTTGTGCTCATTTGAAAATGGCTTACATATATAAAATATGCACTTGATAGAATTTAACATGTATAATAATGATAATATTTCTATAGATTGTTTGTTCAAATTATTTTAAAAAGCTTCCGCAATAAGTAGTTATGGTGTTGGTAGCACCTTCAATTCATAGCTAAGGAAATCCAAAGCACTTAGAAAAAGCATTTTTTAAATTCCCTTAATTTAAAAATTGACTGAAAATAGTATTTTCTTTTAAATTAGTTGCACAAAGATATGTACCATGAGTGGACAAACACTACAAAAACTAAGGGTAATATTTTGTATCTGAGATGATCTGTTTTAGATATAACTTAATATTTGAATGACAAACATAAAGAAGTTTAATAAAATGCTAGATAATTGTATAGATATTATTACACACATAAAGAATTAGTTACATGTAGTTTTTATTAGACTACGTTGCTGCAGTGTAGTGTGTTACAAAGAATTAAACCATGCAAAAAGATTTGAACTGCATGTGCCACATTGTCCCAAGATAAAAATCAAAGTTCTGTCTCTTTCAAAGCAAATTACTGCAGAAAAGCATTACAGGGACTATCTTGGTCAGCGCAGTAACATACAGTGACATTCTTCACTACTACAGAAAATCAGTACAATTTCATTACCCTGCCTCCCTGCAGGGCAGCTTGATGCAGTTACATTAAAGTCTCCATCTCTTACCTGGTTCTTAAAATGCTTGCTGTTTATGTCTTCAGGGTTCTACCCTGATTCTAGCTACAAAGAGCCCTCTAGCTTTATAAAACAGCTCATTTCAGACTTGCCCTACTGTATTTTTTCATGTGTTTAAGAAACAAGACAGCCTTGAAATAAAATGGAGTTTAGTTTAAGAACTTATGCAGTGTCATGTTAATCTTGTAACATCTTTGTCTACCAATTACTTTTTTCTTTGAGTTTGTAGCAATCTTAGGTAAGAACCCTGGTTAGTTCTGCTGCTTGTTTTACTGTTTTGTTAAGGCCATAATGCAATGAACATTTCATGAACGACTATAATGTAAACACACCATTGGCCCTGAGTTGCAGCAACATAAACTGAGATAGCAAAAATGAGAAGCAATGTGGAAGGACGGAGGAAGGACAGCAGCCCCTAAAATGGCTCTACAGATAAGAGAAACAATCTTAAACTAACCTTCTGAATAATTAGCATTGCAATAGTTCATATCACACAATACTAATGATTATTCTGTACAGTAATGGAAAAGGCTAAAAGACAATATAATTTTTTTTCCATATACAACCAATGTAATTTAGTAACCCACTTTTACAACATCTTCATATTGGCTTTTCTCTCAAAATGTTTTACCTAAACATCAGCCTGTTCTAAAATAATGGTATAATTTTCTAAGTTCTGTTTGTGTGTGTCAGATTTATTGTTCACATCAATGACAAAAAAATTAGGGACTAGCCTGTTTTTTCTCTGTAGAAAAAACATTTAATGCAAAACAACACTGCAAAAGTTCCACATGTTGTTCTGCATTGTGATTCAGTACTTAGCAGGAAAGGACACTTAACAAAGTAAAATGTAGCTTGGTTCCTTGGACTGTTTTCCATCTGTGGGCTGCTGAATACATCACCAGTTACCAGACCTGAAAGCACGTATTTTTGTAAGAGTGGGCCAAGGGCTCAAATTCCTTCACCTTCCACAAAATAAAATGGTAGCAGTGATACCCACCCAGGCTGTGATCAGTTGAGTCTCCTGACCATATTTTAGACATTACAGAGCTTGTGTGTTTTGAAGGGGAAAGATGGGGAGTGTAACTAAAAAGTTTTAAATGTGCACTCAAATCTTGGGGCTTAATTTGAGTCTGTTTTTCAGCTAAGTAATAAACAGCTGTAGAGGTCAGCAAGTCTGCTGCTTCATGAAGGAGAAACTAGAAATATGGAGTCTAATAATTTTCTAAGCATAACTTGTTCTGTTTACACACATAAGCCTTAGTCAATGTTTTTTTCAGCTGTTCTCTCTATCCCTGAGAAAAGCTGTATCCCATGTACTGCAGAGCAGCATACATTGAGATCAAATTATCTGATATTTTAAGTAACCAACAACAGCTGTATAAAAGCTGCATGTCATGTAAGCAGATTGAGGTTGTGGCCAACATTTGCTGTGTACAGATTTTGCTTGAGATGAAGAGAATAGGAAGTATCTTTCTTTATAGCTGTTTTCTCCCTGTCCAACCAGAACAACTGTTGTGGCCACAGCAGACAGAAGGGTAACTATTGAATGTGTTCTGCATGTAAAAGCACAATTCCTGTTTATGTATTGGGGGTGCTGTGAAGGAGCATGGCAGGTTCCTGCTTCACAGCTGGGCTGGTCTAGAGACATAATCTTCTTCATGGTTGTTTTGGCTGCATGTAAACCAGCAACTGTCCTTTGCCTGACCAGAATCAATGCACATCACAAAAATAATGCCACAGAAATACAATGTGCACAGTCTGGTATCAACAAGACAGATAATCTTTAATATCACTGAATACAGGAACCTGCTATGACACCTCCAGGTCTCTTTGTTAGGAATACTGTTTTACCAGCAGAGATGAAGACCAGCTTGACATAGCTGCAATTTGTCCCTCTGGTCTCATGACAGTTCATGCTACTGGTCCACAGGCTCTAATACATTCAGAAACTGGAAGATATACACATATAATTCTGTTGTCCCCAAAGCTATTCATTTGGATGACACTGTTATTTTTCTTCTTGCCTGCTTTGTCTCTTTTGGATTCAGTGTGTTCCAGGAACTTGTGAACATTGTTTTACTTCAGGTTATACTTCTGGTAAAAGTCCCATACCTTTAATTCAAATAATTTATTTTATTGCTCTTGTATAATATGATTTATGTCACCCTTGTATTAGAACTGACATGAAAGCAGACACTGCAATAGCCACAAGCATTTTGATAAAGGGGATCTTCTTGTTAAACCAGAGGAAGAAATGCTTTCTATTCTGCCCTTGATGTGTAGCACTAGTCTTACTTCCTTACATAATCAAGGCAGGAAGAAATGAGTGAAAAAGCTAGGAAATAATGAAATGCATGACCTAGAAAAGGAAGAAGTACAGTGAAATTAAAAACAAATAAACATCCTGTGCACCACAGTTTAAGAAACCTGGAATGACAAGATTTTTAAACTAGCAAAACCCCAGGAAGGAGTCTAATTTCCATTTTACATCTGATATGTCAATTTTGGTTTGCCAATTTTATACGGGTTTTCTTGAAGCCTCTGCACAAAGAGGGTAATCTTTGGTTGTTTATGTGAACATCAGTTTCAGCAGAATACGTATAAAGACAATACCCCTTATGGTGTTTAAAAATTAATAAAAAGTTATCTTAAAAGAAAGAAAATGGGAGAGGGAAATATTGTACCATGTTGCTTTATAGCAAAAGTCAGTCTTAAATGCATTATGTACTTTATTCACAATGTTCTTACTGAGTCTATACTGAGGCTTGTCCATGGAAAAAATGAAATACAACTAGCTACAGATAATCTCCAATTACCTGGAGCAGAATATTTTAGATTAATAAGTAATACAAACTTCTTTTTCTAAAATTAATTTTATGAACAATGTATAAATAAGTAAAAGAGATAATTCAACTTCATTTGGCATTCATAAATTTTCAGGAATTATTCATCTGATTAGGTGTATAAGATAGTAGTTCCAGGCTGTGATTCATCTGAAGCACATGAAGTAGGATGGGATTCTTGGTGTTCAGACTAGGTAAAGACCCTCTGCCAAGATAATGACTTCTTTTATTTGCTACTCTCTTGGCTTTTGCTGGGGACAAAAGCAGGATGTTGGACCTACTGTCCTCAGCAGACTCTTCTTTAGTATGGGAAGCTGTGAACCTACTGTCCCAGGAGTCCTTTTGTCACTGGGGTGTTGCCTAATTCTTCACCTTCTCCTATAATAAGTGTGGGGGATTTTTTTAGAGCGTTACGAGCAATAGTTGCAGATGCACAAAAGGGGTGTGGTCAATTTACTTTGGATATAGTGACCTCTCTATGCCTTGTAGGAAGTCAGTGAGTTTAATCACTCTCTCAATAAGCCCAGAAGACTTCAAAGCCTCCTGTGGTGTAAACAAGGGAAGAAGATATCTGTCCCAGTGGAGATGAAATGCAGCCGCTCACAGCCATCTCCTCTGGGGAATGTGGAGGATGACTCCCAGAAGAATTACAGCTTGTAAATGTGAATGCATGGTGTGACATAGAACCTTTTCTTCTCTATTTGCATTTTGGTTTTATGGTAATGAGATATATCTCCTTTTATTCCTCCTTATTCCATGGGTTCAGAGGTGGGGAGTGTTTCTTTTGTATGTAGAGAAAAATTTCCACCAATAAATGAAATTATGTCAATATAGAGGTATCTAATTGATATCAAATGCAATATATTAACTGCCTCTCTTCATCCTTGTAAAAATTTTTCAGTTTTGTGCAGCCTTCAAGCTCTTACTGATGTGGATGAAGAATATTCACTGATTCTGCCAGGGTTTTAGACTTAGTCCAGGAGCCATGACAAAGATGACAGCTTTGCACTAAAATGCATTTTCTACCTCTCCATAAAAGTATGTGAGATGGATTCTGAGCTCAGCATTGTTGACTGACAGGAGGTGGGAGAGTGAGCTCCTGGGTTGCTTTTGGCATTTGTATTGTGTCATTCTGCTGTGAGGAGGGTGAGATACACACTGCTGTGACCATGTGGTGTGTAGTGCTTGTGCAATTGTGCAGCATGCAGTGGAGTGCTGCATGGCTTGAGCTACCCAATTCTTTGGGCAAACTGTGGTTTCCAAAGGCAAAAGTGCCTAAACTTGCTCTGGTGTTTGTCACTCTGGTCTTTAGGTGGACCAGGTATCATGGAGCACATTTACACAAAAAATCAAATTGTATAACAATTCAGCCAAACTTGTATTTTCTTTTTTCTCTATATAATACTTAGGACAATATTGTGACCTGGGCAGATGTATATTTTGGTTTGTAACAAATTGAATAAGAAGGCTCTGATTGCTCAGTGCCTTTACCAAATCCACCTTTTATGCTTCCTGTACCAAAGCATCTTTTTGTAGGCTGGAACTTGAGTTTCCTTGCATGTTAAAAACTTTATCATGAACCCATCCAGTAACATACTGGTATGCTTTCACTGCCAGTTCAAGGACTTACTATGTTTCATGTTCTAAGAGGGAAAATATTCACTATATCATGTTACATGTTCTTCATTTGTGTCAGCTGGACTGACAAACCAGAGTGTCAACAGTTCATCTTTGTGCAAGTTTTGCATTACTCCTGGATGCTCTGCATGCTTTGGCAGGCCTGTCAAGATGCTCCAATTCTGTCAGAAAAAAAAATTCCCTTTGGATCACAGATTTGAGATAGATTGGATGGAATGGATCTAGAATACTTACTAAGATGATTACTCCTCTCATTTAAATGGTGATAAAGTTCCTACAGGAGCTTGAAAATAAATGAAAATTAGAGAGAGAGTGAAAAAAACCTCACAAAACAAAAAAGAAAAAAAAGAACTTTAATTGCTACTGAAATCCCTCCAATGGCCTTCCTTTTGCCCTATAAAAGGCAGGATGAGAATTAAAACTTTAAAATTTAGGTCTGAGTCAGCAGAATTGCAGAAGATTCACTGTTTAGGTTTCCAACCAGATGCTGTAAGTTGAATTAACAGAAATAATAAATAACATTTGGAGAAAAACTGATGTTTCAGATGATGAAATTGCCTCTATATTTTTTCAGAGAATAATGTAGGTTATTCATACCCACTAAGACGACATTTCCATGTGTCATTTAGCTTCATAGACATCAATGAGTTTTAAACGGAAACTGAGCTGAAACATAGCAGAAAATGGGTATTTTCCACTTGCAACTACATTTTAAAATGTTTCAGCTACATTTTCATTTCATTCAACTGCTGCTCAGGATGAAATACCATTCCTCTACTGTACCAGTCAAACAGTCTCAATGCCTGTTATTTTCACAAACATAAATTTGGCACGTTCACTCTCTTCCAAGGCTTTTCATAACGCACCAAATCTAATCTGCTCTGAGCCTTTGAAGGTTTTCAGTGGAAGGTCATGATATCAAGTCTTGAAAACATGAGAGGCAAAGCTTTGCTTATGGCTCTTAACAGTACTCTGATGTCACTTCTTGTACCCAAGATATTTCTTTAATTACTCACAATGCTTTGGAATTCTGATTGGAGCAGCTTGGTGCAGGGGTACAGTAATTTCTGTAGGTGCTGATCCAGTACCTTGACTCAAAAAACTATTAGCTTTGAACATGTTGTTAATTAAATTAGTCATTGTCATAATTGTGCCACAATCATTATACTGTATATACACAACACATAAAGTAATAATTTTTTAATTGCTACTGCTCATACAATCTTCAGCCATCTTTCATTTCCAAGGTGTGAATGAGCAGTAAAGTTGTGGAACTGCTCACTCATGTAGCTCAAACTACAATGAAACTCAATTTTGTGTTTCAGAAGGTACAAGAAAAAAATAGATGGAAAGTAGACCTACAAAGCAGTAAGAATGAAAATAGTAACATCAGTCTTCTAAAAGGTCTTCATCTTTTGCTTGTTTAGGCTCACGTTCCAATCCAATAAGGTCTGATTTTAGTCAGATTACTGATTCTTTTTTACATTCCCTTCCTGTCTGCCATGCCACACCTCAGTCTCCTATCCTCTGGAAGCTCAGGTGTCTATGTATGTGCCTGGGGTTTTTGGGTCACTACAGAGTTCATTTTTAAAACAGGAACTGGGTTAAAAACCTAATGTAAATAAAGAGAGAGTGCACCTTAAAAACAGTCTTTTTTTTCAAACTGAGAATTTCATTCACCTAGAAAAATACAAGTTGGATGGTAGAGTCAAGAAAAAAAGGCAATGGAGTTGGAATTGTATGTTATTTTAAATGAAATTTAAAGAACTTCACAGCTGAAATGTTTTTTTCCCTTTTCCTCCATTTTTCAAATATCAGGAGTATTATTATAAAATCCAGCACAGCAATTTGATGGTGCTGAAGCACCATTTGATGGTATCATACAATTTGATGGTATTGAAGCACCACATATTGCTTCATTTTACAAAGTGTCCATTATCATTTGACTTGTGTACTTTCTTTTGGGTATAAGTTAATGCTACAGCTTTTCTTGTATTCTAGAGCAAGAGAAGAAGAGGAACATTCATTGTTCTGCCATTAAATGCCTCTCCAGCTGTGTCCTGGGTGAGAAGTGTGTATGCTGTGGATACCTGTGTCTGTGTGTGTGTGTGTGAGTGCAGCCACGGGTCAGACCGCGGGTGTGCCCACAGAGCTTGGCAATGCAGGTGTGTGCGTGTGGGGGAGAAGTGGCCAGTGAAGAGCAACCCAGGCTAGCCACTGAGCTGCTGAAATTGTCCCTGAGCAGGAGCTGAGAGGGTCTCAAAGTGCAGGTCTGGGTGTGAAAGCTGCAGGAAAGCAACTGAAGCGAGCGCTGACCTGGACCCACAGATCTCACCTTATCTAAGGTGTCGCCAAGATGGTTCTTTCCTCCTGTATTTTAGTGATTAAAATTTTAAAAGGTCATAAAATGTTAGGAGACAAGATACACAGTGAACAAAGGGTTACTCAAAAGTTGCAATGGTTCAAACCAATTAAACCTAAAAAATGGTAATCATTGAAGCACATTGTTATTACACAGAGATATTGCAGATAAACCCAGTTCCCATGAGAATAAAATTGCAGGAACTTGATTTTCCTTTTAACAACTTTTTCCCTAACTTTAGAAACATCTAGGAGAGATATGGCAAAATTCTGGGTTTTTACTGCTACCTGACTTGTCTAACTCTGTTCTGTCACTTTGAATCCCACGCTCATCAGGAAATGACAGATATTTTCACAGGCCAAGAAAAACAACAACCACTAAAACAAGAGAAGAGGGAGATTTATAAGATCACTCCAAAAGTATTATTGGAAAGACCCTTTTCCTCTCAAGAAATACATTTTCCAGGGGCAGTATGAACCCAGGAACAATCTCAAAAACAGAATGATTGTTCACATGTACAGGCCGGAAGCGTCTCTGAATTGGATGGTCATTTAATATCTTCTTTATACAATTATGAAACAAAAATAGGCATCTAGTCCAAGCATTCTTTTTATTTTTCCTTCCATTGTAGAATCACTGATAAGGACATGTCTGTTTATGCAATACTGGATAAAACATGGTGGATTACTTAGACTTTAAATAGATGGTGTGAAAAAACTACATGGATTTTGCTAGCAAAAAGGCAAGGGCAAAAGATTAGTTAATTCAGATACTTTTGAATGAAAAATACATGTTTTAATCCCAAATATATGCACTGTAGTGTTTAGATCTACCTGATCTCTGTGACAAAGAGATACAGAATATATCCACAAATGTTAATGAGAGACACTTTTCCTTTTTATCATTTTAATAGCTAATTATAAGATCTAAACTAAATAAACCTTACAAGGAGTAAACACAACCTGTTTCAGTAGATAAGGCTCTCAATGAAATTACTAATGTCTCCTTCACAAAGATATCATGCCCTGTATAATACAGGGGGAAGAATGAAAGATCCTTGATAACTTTTCTTTCTTACGTGCACCCTTGCTCCAATTTACACATTGGAGTTTGGAACACCTCAACATTATTTTCAACACATGTTTTGAGCAAATGGTATCAACAAAACCTACTTTTCCTCTCTTTTCCCCCAGAATTTAAAAAATGCTATTTAATTACTTCATGTCTAACAACTTTATGCAGTATACTTGCCTATGTATCCTGAAGTCTTCTATCAGATTCAGATGGACTGAAATCAGAATCTGAAACTATGAAAGAATGTCTACATCTACCTGAAACCTCTGTGTGGTGGTCAATGGATGACTATAGTTGAAATAAAAACATCAGCCACATTTTCAGGATCAGTCTTTATTTGTCTTCCTTTGATCTTTGTAGATAAAAAAGAGCAGTCCTGCACTTTTCATCCTGGTAGTGATTTCCTAGCCTCTGCTTCTAAAGCTGTAAAATTTCACAAATTTTAGTTTCTGCTAGTTTGACATGTATCTAGTTCCTAAGCAGAATTAGAATGCATCAGAGAATAACCTTAATTCAGAGAATAATCCTAGCACAAGAAGTAAACACAGTTTTATAACCTCTAGGGTTTTCAAATAAAAGGATTTTGCCAGTGACAGGTACTTTTCAAAAGCTGTGATCTCACGTTAAATTTCACAAGTTATATGATAATTTTGGAATGCTGAATCACATACATCACTAATACACAGAAATAGACCACAACAAATCTTTCTTCATTTTAAGTAATTCTATACAGAACAAATATGCAGGAAGTATCACAGAAACCCTTGATTTTTAAAAACACATCTGCTACTGCTATGCATCCAGTAAGAATGTACAGAACATTCTGAGATAGAAATGCAAAAATCCCAAGATGATGGAATTCATCCCTCTGGAAGTACAGCATATGTTATACTACACTTGAGTCAACAAATTGGCATTTCTGGAAAGATAGATGAAACTATGATTCCCAACATGTATCAACAGGGTTTGATATAGCTTTAGAGCATAGAAGTAATTTTTCAATCTGATTTTAAATGTTCAACTAGAACCAGTAAAATTAAAACAGCATGGCAAAGATGATTTTCAGCAGTCGTATGTGTTTGTGTGCAATCAACATGTACAGCACTTCTGACTTATTCTTGGCTGTGTCAGGTTTATGTGGAAAGGTTTTGGTACTGCAGATGATGAGAGGTGGCTTAGAAGAGGTGGAGAAGAGGAGGTGGAGAAGACAAGACCTTGTTGCTCTCAACAACTACTTGGAAAGAAGGTGTAGCTAGGCTGACATGGGTCTCCTCTCTCAAATAACAAGCAATAGAACAAGAGAAAATGCCCTCAAGTTGCACCAGGGGAAGTTTAGACTGGATATTAGGATAAGATCCTTCACCAAAATGGGTGCCAAGCACTGGAACAGGCTGCCCAAGGGAATGCTTGACTCACCATCCCTGAAGGTTATTAAAAGATGTCTGGTGTACCCCAGTTTTCTTTCCCTAAACCTAACTTTCCCTAACCCTCTCACCTAACCCCTCCCACTGTTCTTTTAGTATAAAAAGGGGGAGAAGAGAGGGTTGGTGGGAAAAGGTGAGAAAAGGTTGGGAAAAGACCCTTCACGCTAGGGGGAGAAGAAGCTGCCTCCTCTCAGAGTTCTTTGGTTGTTATTCAAATATACCCCAGTTCTGCTCTCCCAGTTGGCCCGTTGGGCTCCCCGCCCCTTTCTCCCTTATATGTCCTTCTCCTCAAATGTTCTTCCTTCCCTGGGGCCCCATTGGCCCTGATTTGGTGCAATCCTCTGCCTCTGATCCCCCCCTGCTCTCCCACTGGTTCTCCTTGAACCTTACCCTGCCCTTGCACAATTTTCTCCCTCACCCAGTGGACCCTGCTCTCAACTCTGCCCCTGCTACCCCATATATAAACTCTGGTCCCTCACATGTGCCCTGTCTTCTGCCCCTGGACCCCTTCAGGTGAAGATGGAATAAAACCTCTCTGTGGAATTCTATATGAAGACCCTTCCCTTCTTACTGCCGAGGGATTTACTACAACTATCTGGTGTGAGTGTTGAGTGATTGTGTTAGTGTGCCTGTGACTCCTGGTGGCTCTCCACTTGGGGACACTTTGTTGTGGCACCTTTCTGCCTCCACCCACTGCAACACTTAGATAAGATTTAGTGAAGGATTTGACAATGCTGGGTTAAAGGCTGGACTTGATGATCTTCAGGGTCTTTTTCAATCCAAATGACTCCATATTTAAGAAGCTGCCAGAAGTTCCCTCCATGTCAAACAGAGCCAATGAGAGATGACTACAAGGTGGACCCACAGCTGGCTGAGGCTGAGTCCATCAGTGACAGAGGTAGCACCTCTGAGAGAACATATTTTAGAAGGTGGCAAAAGAAAGCTGTGCAACTTCACCCAGAGAAAGGAGTGAGAATATACAAGAGAAGCAGCCCTGCAGACACCAAGGTCAGTGGACAAGGAGAGAGAGGAGATGCTCCAGGTGCTGCAGCAGAGAGGTCTCTGCAGCCTGTGGTGAAGACCACGGTGAGAAAGGCAGACTGTGCAGCCGATGGAGGCCCATGTTGGAACAGATTTGCTGGAAGGGCTTGTGACCCCACAGGCTATGCTCCTCATGATGGAGCATACTGTTCCTGAAAGAGTGCAAGGCGTGGGATGGATCCCACACTGGAATGGGGAGAGGGTGAAGAGGAAGGAGCAGAAGGGACAATGTGTGATGAACTGACCACAACCCCCGTTACTATTCCCCTGTACCACTCAGGTGGAGGAGGTAAAGAAATCAGATGTGAAGTTAGGCTTAGATTACTTGTTTATGCAGTATTGCAATTTCTATGTAAAAGTCCTGCTATCGGTGAGAAATGCTGCTTTGATTAGATAGTCCCATCAATACTAAAGTTTTTCTTCTAGGAAATATAGGTTGAGGTTTAGTGACAGGACAACAGTGTGTGGGAATGAACAGCACTATTAACTAAGTTCAATTCACAGCAAACACATTTCCTGGTACTGTAACTTCACTTAAGCCAGTGAATCTACCCTGACAAGAAAATCACTGCTGCATGCAAGAATTAGACATATACCTGACTTGATTTTCAGAAGTGCTGAATTTTTAACAGTTTTCACTGTGACTGCCAAAATAAGTACCTGCAACTGGATTTAGGAGCTTCATTAGTTATGAAATTTCTCTGCCATTGACTCTGCTAAAACTTATGCAAATGTAATTATCTGAATATATTAAGGATAGGTGACCAAAGTTGCACTTTGAGATCTCTTTTTAATTACAGTGGGTATTACTAAAGTCCAGAAAACTGTGAGTGTTTAGCGTCTCAAAAAGAAAGATCACTTGGTTTTTAAATACCTGGCCTTTGTCATTAAAGCTTGAACATTGTAGCTTTACATGGTGTATATATTAGTGCATATCTATCATACATATATATATAAACTTTTTATAGTTCCCCTATCAGTAAAAAAACCCATTATCCTTTCTTGCTGCATCTCTGAAAACTATTATGAAATCAAGTTGGGAAGTCATGAAAAGAAATTGTGAAACTCTTCAGAGTTTTTTTCTAACTTTCAAATAATTCTTTCTATAATAAAAGCCATTTGTCAAAGATCCAGTGAACAATGCTGGAGCAACTTATGCATGATGAAATAGAATAAACAAAGAGGAAATGTGTTTAGGCAAAATAGCATTTCAAGGCCACTCCAATGAAAACACTTGACCAAATATAATTTACCTACGAATTCTTTTAAATTTTTTGCTTTTGAGTATCATAATGTGGCCTTTGATATCAAGGATATATGCAAGGCAAAGATACATCAGCAAGAGCAACATAATAGCTTATTTATTAATTGACAAGATGAAATGTTTAATGTTTTAATCTTTAAAATCGTTAAAAGATGGTTATTGCACACATATCTTAGAGTTATCTATTTAACAACTACTCACCTTCTACCTCCCTGAGCCCAGTCTAACCCATCTATGACAGTGAGAACGGTTACTCTTATATAATAGAACCTTCATGACACATATAAATATCCCGGAATATTTTAGATCTTAATTTTTGTAAGTCAGAAATATTTTTTGAACTATGGTTCAAGCAGAGCTTTATAATTCTTGCAGTTACACTGAATATCAAGAACCTCGAAGCTTTTTGCCTGAAATACTATTTCTTTTAAAGGAGTGCTGGCACATCTGTAAAGACCCATGTGTTTTCTTGAATCCAGGATACATAGTTTGTGAACTCTAATGAGTATGTGTGTTGATTCTACCAGAGTCCTTGTCAATATTTCAGATTTCAGTGTTAGTATTTCTGAGGGTAAACAGCTTGGAAGCTTGAAGTCTTAGCCACTTTTAAAGCATGGGCACCAAGAAATGTATAGGTCATGGGATTACTCCATAGCTACAGGATACAGGCCTCTATTCTGTTCTTAGTGTTAAATGCATCAGTTTCAGGAGGAGACTGTGTCCTTGTCCAAGTGGGCCCACAAGTCTTTTCTCCTTCCAGAGGACTCTGGCTGTGTCTGTCTTCTGTGGAATTTGTCTCTGTTGGCCCGTCTGTTGTCCCATGGCGTTGCAACATTGGTAGTAACAAAGCAAAGGCTATGCTGCAGCCCACCAGAACTGTTAATTTCTAATGTGAAAGTGAAGACACATCTTGCAACTGAGATACAAACTCTTCTGAGATAAGGCTGATGTATTGCTTATGACAGATCAGGCTGAGGTGTTCCACTTGGCAGCAAGAGTTGACATTGCTCATCCTTACTGCAGGCTGGGATGTGTCCCAGGACCATAGCTGGGTTTTGTTCTGCATGCAAAAAATTGATACACTCCAAAATACATCCTGAGGCTGCATCAAAATATGTGAATAAAGAGAGAAGCAGAACCCCAGAGAGAGCTGTGAACTGAAATTGTTTGGCAGCGTAGGCTTATGACTGAAGACAACAAGCTTCTCTGATCTGAAGAAGAAAGGCCTTGTGAATCTAGAGTGTCCCAGCTTCCAACAGCATCTTTAGGAATGTAGAGCATATCCTCAGCTTGAACGGAGATTCACAGGCATCTGTCTATCTCCAAGTAAAGACTTGGAAATGCAGAATGTGAATTTTGGCTAGAAGAAGGCCTCACACACTTTCATGATTGTCAAAATCAAAAATTTAATATGGACATCTTCCTTTAGAAATGCAGAGCCCTGTTTTCCTGACTTTTAAGGAAAAGTCAACTGGGGAATTACACTGTGTAGAAAATCCAAGGAAATCATCTCATAATTTAATGGGTTTAAAGTTCAAAGAGAGGTGAACTGAAAGTAAATTGGTCATAAATAGGTCTTTCATATACCAGACACAACTATAGGAGCAAAAGAAAATTTAAAGTCAGAAAGGAGTCATTAATGGAGCATTATTTATTTTCAAAGTTACCCCAAATTTGCCTGCTGATATTATAATGTCTTGAAAGGAGCATATGTGAGCCCCTTTGAACAAACCTGTTCTAAGATTTTTGGAAGTGTGTTCAAATACAAAAAAAAATTAATAGCTTCTCTATAATGGTAGAGGCAGGACTTGAATTCTTACACTAGAACTACAGATGCCAGTATATTTTCACTTTGAAGTTCTGAACATCTGAAAAAGGATCAAAGCAAATCTTTATTAGTAGAAACATACAGGAATTTTTTATTTCTCAATTCACCTGCTTATTAATTTTGCAGCTACCACTGATTTCTTATTTCCTAAAAGCTAGGTAAAACATAAAAGATTAGAGTCTAGTAGAGATTCCAGAGACAGATGGTAACAAATATATGCTACATATTTAGTATTTCCACATAGAAATATCTTCTTTTTGCTGCTTAAAGCACAATATTAATTTTAATAGTAAAATGAGAACTGTACTGGGGTCTTCATGGTGACCCACATAGCTCACAAAATAGCCCTCTTGCTCTTTCAATTTGATTCTTATGACTTACATTCTCTAGTGTTGCACAAAGAGCAAAGGGTTTCTTGCAGCAAGATGAAGATGCCCTGGGAGAAGTGGCAAGTTCCCCAAATACCAACAAACTTTAACCCTAACAAGTGCCTCATTCTATGTGAAACACCCCTTAATCTCATTTGAATACTTAGGCATCTGTGCTACAGTTTGATCAATCAGCATGATTGATCACACCGTGACACTCTCTATTCTGGCATTCTCTTTCATGTTTTGAAGTTCCCAAAAGATACTGCAAGCATTCCCACTCCCTGCTTCTGAAGATGTCATGCACCATGAACTCCATCAAACAGCAAATGCAGCCAGTTCAGACATTAAGGGATTTCCCTTATCCAACACTGCTGAAAGCTTCCTACCCACTACTGGCCCACCCAAGCCCACAATACCTGGGAGATAACCATTTCAGAGCTGCCATTACAGGAGAGAAGTCAGCACCACCAGTGACACTCCAACAGTAAGCAAGAAAAGCATGCTGTGCTGGCCAGTGCGTTACGCAGCACATCACCGGAGGGACACGTAACTGCACCCAGGGCAGGATGGAAGGTGCAGCTAGAAAAAAAACCCATAGTGCTGACTGCCAGTGTCACTGGACTCCTGAACACAGGCCTAGATGTCTGCCATGAGCTGGCCGTGCCACCAACACACCAACACTCCATAGGCCTCCTGTACATCCAAGCAAGTTACAGGCAAGGAAGAAGCAGCTTGTTTTCTAGGGCAGAGGACGGTATTGCCCTCCTGGTCAGTCCGTCTGCCTAAGGAGGGGCTTTTTGGGAGATAGCTGGCATCCTAGCTGCACTCTGGAAGAAGTTAAAGAATTTCTACACAAATATAAAAATGAGCAAAGATAAAACCTGTGTCTGATGCAGGTAACAGCATTCCATTTAATTCTTCTAGTTGGGTAGTATAACAGTCATTGTCCCATTCTTGGCACACCTCATGTACTGATACAGATAGAACTTTGTCTTCCATGCTTCATAGCCCCACTTGACTACCTCTTGTTCCTCTCAGTGTATATTTTTGGAATATAGACATATTTTTATTGCTCTGAGTTACTGATATCAACCCTTGGATAAGATGCAGTTCTCTCCTGTAACTTGAAGAAGAAGAAGTTCTTCATCTGGTAAGATGTGTCCAAGTTTTCAGAATCCCAAGCCTACAAATCGATTCTCTACCCAGTAAGGAATCTACCATGTGAAAGTCATCACTTGGTTCTGACCACAACTTCTTCTGAGATTTCTTGCCCTGTGCTTACAAATGTTTTTTTCTCCATCTCTGGAATATACTGATAAAGGAATTATAGTAATGACATGCCTGTGGTCCTCCCTTCTTCACATTAGCACACACAGAGAAGCTGGAGTGTAGGAACTCAGACTTGTGTTGAATACTAACAACCTTCCTGGAGCCACCAGCAGTGAAGAGTTCATTGGCTGGATTTTTCCTGCTGCTGGATGTGGCAATGAATGAATGAATGAATGAATGTCATTTTTAGTCAGCACAGAACACATTTATTTTTTCCAACACATTTTACAAGAATGGTCAAAAAAAATCAGTGTGAGGTGACTTTTTTGATTCCCCCAAAAAAGTAGCCATTCCATCTGGCTTTCTGAAGCAGGAGAAACTGCCTGTTCCTCAGGGAAGCTACATGCAATACCAATAATTCTAGTCTGGGTTTTAAGCAGCAACAATTTTCTCCTCCATGCTCAGCTCTACTACCAAGCTTCTTCCCTGTTCACAAACATGTAAAAGACCTGCTAATACAGGCTTCTAAAATACAGCAGGAAAAGCATTATCCATTTTACTTTTTCCCTCCCCCAAACTCTGAAGTACTGTTTGTTAGCAGAATAAGGAAGGCATTGTAGGCTTATTACACAATTGCTAATATTTTGTAAGCTCTAATCAATTTCTAAAGTTCTGCCTGCTGCAGCAGCTCAAGGTTTCTTAGAACAAAAATCTTTCTCTCTGTTTTTTTTTTTTTTTTGTATCTGACTTACACGGCCAAAATATTGCAGCTGAGATCAACATGAGATAGAATGAGAAGACAAAAGCAGTCAGCATTGTGTCAGCAGTACAAGAAAGATGAAGCAGGTACACTTCATTACCTGTTAAATTAATGTTTTATTTTGTATTGGCATGCAATTGCAAGAAAATAAACTATCTCTTTTCTTCCTTTCTTTGTTAAGAAACAGCTTCCTCTACCCTTATCTATATGAGTCTAAGATAAATTTGTGTTTTCCTTATATAATTGACTGAATCTCAAGCGTAGCAGTGGTAAGGTGAGGAAAGAAAAATAATATGGATACATACCATGTTAAAAATTTTGATTGAGAGATTCTCTTTAAGTGATACCAAAGAATTGTGTCATGCTTTCTGAAATGGTGACTAATGCATTCCCCAGAGTGGCACGGAACCAAAATCAATGACAATAGATTAACTTTAATATGCTGGATGTAATGGTTACATTTTGGAAGGAACATTATCTCAAATTGGCTTTAGCCATGCTACTAGAACAAGTAAGGCCAATACTTAGAAGTTAAATGCATTCCAATCCATTTAAATTAAATGTATTTAGTCGATACTACCAAACATGCATTTTTCTTTGGCAGGCAGGACCCTGGGACATCTCTTTGATGACTTCAGGCATGAACATCTGTCAGTCTCAAATAGAGTTTTTGCTAATCCAACTAATTTTGAGGGCAGGAAAAATAACTTCAGTAGAAGATTAAGTTGTTTAATGCCTTGGCTGCATATGAAAAGAATTGTACCTACTGAAACCAGTAAGAAAGCATTTCCAGATCCATTTCCATAACATGATGATCTTTTCTGAGCTCCCCCTTATTCCCTAAGGCAAACTGGATATGCTACAATTCTGAGATGACAGTACAATGTGCTGCCTTGTGACATGTTAAGGAATATATATGCTTATTTCTCTGTGCACTCAGTTTTCCCAGACATTTTTACAAATCCTGAAATAATTTCTAGATGTTCTGTCTTCTGTGCGTGATGTTAATTGCTTTAGAAATAGACTGCCCACTAGAGAGAGAAGCGTGAGATAGCTGACCATCCAAATCCCTGCTTCATTCATTGTTTAAGAGGCAATTTTAAAATTTAAATCCCTCTAAAGAGTATGTCAGAGATAGCTGGGAGGTAGAGAGGGCAGTCAGAAAAACCCTTAGGGGATTATTTCTATTCAGTTGAGCAGCTCAAATTGCTGTCAAACATTAGTGGAGTAAGAACTTTTGACTTCACAAAGTGACAATTAGAGGGGGACCACATGAATTCACGGATATGTGCCAACCTCAAATTCAACAAAGTTCTTCATCTCAGTAAAGGATTTGTTTTATTTTTAGCAGCAGGTTGCACAGGTTGATTATGAACTGTGTTTTCATATATTTTCCTTCATCAATTCACATTGCTCTGAGAAAAAAAAAGGTGTGAATATCCAAAAATATTTGTCTTCTTTCATTTTGAAGTTGCTATAAGTATCTTCTTCTTTAAAGGGGCCACCAACTACATGACCATTAAGATCAGAATTCTGAGAAATCAAAAAACAAATTACAGATGATGTTTTGAAAGAAACATTGACAATAGTGGCTGCTAGCATCTCACTCTTCTGTATGTCCCTTATTTGTGAAAGACTCCTGGAGTTATCTATGATTCTCTGGACTGAAAATTTTGCAAAATTGGATGTCAGTTTATATGGGACATAAACAATCTGTTTTATGAATGATGACATAGAGAAAAGTGGTCATGATATGCTGAATATGAATTTTATATTAAAAGATAGTGCCATTATCATTAAAAAGGAGAAGTATCTTTAAATACAACATCAACTGAAGCTATAGAATCAATTCATTGCCAGAAAAAAATAGAAGTATTTTAGACAAAACTTAACAGGATTTCAAAGATTATTCATTTTTACAACTGATTTCAACTTAATGGTTGGCAGACATCTGTTGGTCTTCCATGTTCATTGGCATGCTTCCCCATCTCTTTTTCCCAGAAGTACCAAACACAAGATGGATGTGTGTCTCACTTGAGGCACTCTGTTTCAAGAAGATCTGAATGAGTAAAAGACAGTACAGGAGCTACAGGGCAGGTAAGATGTTTGCTAGAGGGGTCACTACAACTGGTACTGCTGAAAGAATAAATACCACACCAGTGGATGGTGATTGATGGAGTTTTTTAAGTACTGCCCCTGAAATGAAACTTTTCCAATATTTTCATTGATGATGTTGTCATAAAGCAAAAGGGCATGCCCTATAAAGCATATGGAATGTGCTAGGTTGGGATGCATAAAAGAGGACTGCATGAGAGAGTCCTCGTAAAAGAGGACTGCAATAACTGAATGACCAGGACTGAAACAATGAAAATGAGAATAAAATCAATATTGCTATATGCAAGGCCATATCCTTGAAAAAATACTGTAGATCTCAGTGTAAATTGGGAGTTCCTGCTTGGAAATAACTGATAAACCATGGGACCTGTAATCTCAACTAATTAGCTACAGCTTTATTACAAGCTATCAAGATTAAGCACCAAGGAAGGCAAATGCAATTCTATTATATATGAGGAAAGTATTTCAAAGAAAGAGAGGGAAATATTAATGTCATTGTAACAAATAGTGGTCAACTCCATCAGGAAGACAAGATAAACTTCTGACAATCTGTACTGAAAAATGCAAATGCAAAACAGAGAACTACAAAAACATGTCTAAGCTCTGGATATGGGCACCCCACAGTATTTTCTCCCTACATCTCACTAAAAGAGTAACCAGCCAGAGGCTATTGATGCCCTATTTCACTTCTGTGTGCCTTGATTTTCTTCACGTAGTGTCCTGGTTTCGTTTGGGGTAGAGTTAACTTTCTTCCCAATATCCAGTGCAGTGCTGTGTTTCAGATTGGGGATGATAATGTAGATAACACAAAGATGTTTCAGTTGTCACTGAGTGTTGCTTACCCTAAGTCAAGAACTTTTTAGTTTCAGGAAGTGGGAGAAAACAGACAGGTGTACATTCAGATTTCACCCCAACACAGAATAAAATCCTACTGAGTAACACAAGTGAACCTGGAAAAAGACTCCTTTAAAGGAGACTAAAAGAGCTTGTTTTTTCCTAATGTTGCCAAATTAGAAGTTAGCCGAAACAATTTCCTTCTATAAATAGAGAAAAGCATTTAATACCAGAAGGAGAGAAAATCAAAATTATAAGACTATCATAAAAGCAAATGGATAAAAGTGTACCTGGATGAAAAAGGTCTATAGCAAGTATCAGAGCACTGAAATCCTAAGCTACCTTTCCAAAAGAAGATCTGTCTGTTCCCAAGATTTATTCCTTTTACAAATAGAATTTCATGTGCTTGGGAGGAGGATTATCAGATTTTGTGCTTATGCAAGGCAAGACCAGGACTCAAGAGGCCCTACTAAACATACCTCTGCAAGATTTCACTAGAACCATTGCTGTCAAGTGGCTGTTTCTAATTGACATTTGTTTTTGCAGATCATTATTTAACTACTTATATGCTGACTGTGTACAGCATTGTTTTAGCAGGGCAACAGGTAAGCCTATGTTGAATGTCTTGCAGAAATATAAGCATTTTGCCCTAAAAATTTTCATTCTAAGACAGAAATTATATGCTTCTTATTGAACATAATACTGCAGTAGCCAAAAGTGACTACTTGAGGCCATACTAAATACAATAAGATACACCTCTACGTCACTGTTATGAAGAATAGAACTAACTTCTCCTACTACAGAGAGAAGCCAGAATTTGTTTTGTGTTGTTGGAAGATATTGGGCAGCCGACTACCTTGCTAGGAAAAAGCTTTTCATGCTAATTCTTTTTAAGAATTCCCTTTTTTTGTTCCCACTACTTGCAAATTCAAGTCCACTGATAACTAAATTGTCACCAGGAAAATCCTCCAGGGTCTAACAGAACCCAAGGACTATCGACTACTGAGCAGCTCAGTCACTGCATCTCATTTATTCTCTGTCATAACCTATAAATTATTTTTCTTTCATCTTGTTTTCAGGCTTAGAGAAGAAATTTGAAGAGACAGCCTGTGCCCATCCCAGAGAACATGACTGATCCCCTGACATGCTAAATTTGTGGATCTCCTATTCATGACCTCTGACTTGGGGCTGTAGCTCCCACTCCAAGAACAAAGTTACAGCTAAAAGTAACACCCAGCTGTGTGACACTGAAGTAATCCCGTGTCTCCAGGACCATGTGATGATGCCAAGGTCTGCAGCCATTGACCCAAGCACAACCAGCAGTCCCACAGCTCATCCTGCCTATGTAGTTTTGCAGCAGAGGAACAATAGAATGGAAGGCAATTGATATAAACAGTGGTATGATTTCCCAAAAAGAGTAGAGGTGCATGCTTTCATTATTTCAGAGCCACGCAGCTGAGCACTGCCAGGTATGGCATCACCACAGACACAATGACTTGTGATTGTGATTGCAGCAGTGATTACACCAGTGATGGACACAGAACCCTCTCCCAGTAGTAAGATTTTTAGTGATTAATATGGCCAAATGTGTACCAAATATCCACAAACTTCCTTTTTTCCCCCGAAAACTTGAAGCAGAGCCATGGGAAATGCAGTCAGCTTCTGAGAAATGCAGAATCTTATTGGCAAGTTATTGCTCTCTGCGGGAGGCAGTCAGAAGGCTGATATACAAATTTCCAGAACAATTTTCAGGCAGTTTCTGTTCATCACAGAGTTTACCTTCTGCTCAAGCCACAATTACCCTCCATTCTGTCTTGGTTTCTTCAAAAAGCCTTCTCCATGTCCTTGATATTTCGTATTGCATGTAGATGTTGAAGTGTTGGTAGTAAGGGGTTCCAGGTGTGGAAGGGATGAGAAAGAGAAACTCCAGAGTGGAACAGAAATCCACATGCCAGCTTGTGGAGAGCTACAATCTGGAGCAGAGGAAAAGTATGAAGAGGAAGGAGAGGGTACTGCTATTTACTGACTGTACATAGCATCCCCCTGTGCATCCTTCACATCTGTCCCACAGTGCTTCTGGGTGGGGTAGACAAGTGTAAAGGAATGAAGGGGTCTAAAGGAATTAAGATCTTCTTGGGAAAGAGGAGAGGAAAGGTTGTTTCATTGTTTGGGGTTTGGATCCTTACCACCCCAATCTATAAAACAGATTGGCAATAAATTAATTCTCAGCACATCAATCTGTTTTGCCTGTGCCAATAATTGGAAAGCAAAATCTCTGTGTTTATCACCACCCATGAGTTTTCTCATTCCTGATTTTTTTTTTTTCTGGTTTCTCTCTCTGTCCCACTGGGAACATAGTGCTGGAATAAGTGAGCATCTGGGTGAGAGTTTGGTTGTTAAGTAAGACTAGCCCACCACATATTTACATCTGCAAGGTATATATGGAGATAAAAAACGTAGCTGCTCCCAAGGCTGTAGAAGAAAATAAAATCCTAGGAGAGAATGAAAATAACTCAGTTTACTTTCAGTTTCAGCTGATTTCTGTTCAATAATCCTTCTTTTCTGTATCAGTAAACCAACTGAGATAAGAAGCATTGGTATTTCAATCTTTAAAATGTCATTCTCTTTAGGAATTTTTTTCTCTACCATATAAAGCCACAGACTCTTTGGGTGCTTTTTGTACAAAATGGAAGGTTCCTATTTACATTTGTAACTCTTTTGCTGCAGTACATCTACACACAAAAGATCCCTTTCCTCAATCCAGTGAGACCCCACCTGGAACACTGCATCCATCTTTGGGGTCTCCAGCATGGGAAGGGCATGGACCTGTTGGAGCGAGTCCAGAGGAGGGATCCCACGATGGTCTGTTGCTGTATATTCCATGCTCAAATGGTTTCTCCAGAGGATGAAGTCTTTGATCAGCCCATTTATTAGTGAGGTCCTTTAGAGGCTTATCATGTTTTTTAGGAACAAGGGAGGAAAGAAGCTTTAGGTTTAACGATGTGTCTTTCTAATGGAACTCTGACCCAATCTGATTCTTTGCTCTTTCCACTTAGTTGCATGGAAAAATGTATTATTTATTGAGCAATAATTCAAACACAATTTCATTAACATGTATATCAGAGATATCAGAGATTCGAAGGTAAAGTTTAATATATCAGAAAAGGTGATAAATTCTGTTCTGCAGGCTGGGTTGAACATGCTTCTCAGAGGACGTGGGCAAGGTCACACAAATACTGCATTCCTGCTGCTGCATTTTGCTGCCCTCTCGCTTGTCACAAAAGCAACATGTTGAAATATTCCCATGGCTATGGTGGAGTGCAGTACAAATGGGATTTCCCTGCTAGTAAGGCACTACACAGCACTCCAGAGATACCCAGTGGAACACAGTTGTGTTAGGGATTGACACTGATTGCTGCCTGTGTGTGAACTGGCCAGACTTCTGACATTCACCATTTTCTTTCTCTGAACACCTACAGTACTACTAGATCCTAGGCTAGTACAAGGGTAACTACAGCAAAATAACTTTTAAGGGAAGAGTTCTACAAAGCTGCCTCCCCTTTACCTACTATCTCCTTTCACTGACCTTTCCAGTCCTGCTCAGACAGATTTCACCAGATTTCCAGTTGTAGACAACACTCTTAACCTTCTGGGTCTGTAAGAAACAATCCTATGTTTTACAGCAGTTTCTTAGTGTACTCTGTGCTGCAGACTCCCAACTACCCCCACTCCCATAAAAATCCAGAGAAAGAAACCACACTTCTCCCTGCTGTCCTCCCAGCACCCTTTTAAGGGAAGATAATGTAGAGCATCTGTAAACTCCAGGTAAAGAGTTACTGCCCAATATGTGCTCTCAAATCAGCCTTCAAGTATCAAAAAGGTCACCTATCATTAGTGACACTAAGCTAGGCTGAACTTCCTCTTCCTATGTATATATAAAAGAAAATAAAAGGGTTCTAACCACATTTACAATGAATTATACAAGATCACAATGTTAAGGGGATATTGCTGTATTTGTGGGGTTAATTTTTGTCTCAAACACACAGTTCTGGTGCTCTCCTACTGCTTATCTGAGAATATTTTTATTCTTTCTTTTCCTTTTTCCCCATAGCATCTGTTTTAGAGGAGCAATATGTTTCTTTGCATTAAACAAGTGCTGTACATAGGAGTTGTCTCACTTCAAAGCTACAGCTCCTTTCTTTTGCTTATGCGCTTTTCATTGTTGCTGAAAATACTTGAAAAAAGGCATATTGCTTACTTTGGTAATTATAAACCAGTAAATTATTCTGAATGCTGCAGCTGCAAAGATTTGCATTAGTCTCTTGCAGTTTCCTAACTACAAGCCTTAATATAGTTATGTCTCTACCAGGAACACATTAACATTAGCAAAATTAACTGAATTGTATCTGAACACACTTAAAAAGAGAGGCCTGCACAGTTGGTACAATTCCTATGCAGTTGTCAAAGCCCTTTAAGGGTCCTCCCCCTCCACACTGCTGTTTTGCATGATGTTGTTAATGTCACATATACAGATGGTGTCTGTCTTCCATGTTAAGGTTTTATGGTAGGAATTAGAGAAAAATCCATGCAGAAAAGGACCTCTGGAGGTCTTCTAGTCTAAATTTACTCTAAGCAGGACCAGGTTCATAGCTATGCAAGGTTGCTCAGGACTGTGCCCTGGGGTGCATCAGGCACAGCATGGCCAGTTGGGCAAGGGAGGGGATTGTCCCACTCTGCTCTGCTCTGGGGCTGCCTCACCTCAAATGCTGTGTGCCACAATATAAAAAACACATTAAGTTATTACAGGACACCCAAAGGAGAGCTATGAAGATGGTGAAGGGTTTTGAAAGGAATGAGGAGAGGCTGAGGTCACTTAGTCTGTTCAGCCTGGAGGAGATTGAGGGAAGATCTCATTGCAGTTACAGCTTCCTCATGAGATGAGAGGAGGGGCAGGCATTGAGCTCTTCTCTATGATGTCCAGTGACACAGTCTCAGGGAATGGCCTGGAGTTGTGTCAGGGGAGGTTTAGGTTGGATATCAGGAAGAGATTTTTCACCTTGAGGCTGAATACTGGAACAGGCTCCCCAGAGGAGTGATCACAGCACCAAGCCGGACAAGAGTTCAAGAAGCATTTGGATAACACTCTCAGGGACATGATGTGATTCTTGAGGCTGTCCTGTGCAGGGCCAGGAACTGGACTTTGATGATCTTTTTGGTTCCCTTCCAGCTAAGGATATTCTATGATTCCTGGTAAGGGAATGAAAATAAGTTCCTCTTGAGGAAAAATAACTGCATGGCTTTCTAGGTAGTGTGATGTCATTCAGCTGCCTGACATTAACGACACTAGAAATAATATTTATGTCATCTAAACTGCAGATGTCTCTCTAAACTTAAGACAATTAGGTCTACAACGATTTAGACATTTGTTGGAAGAGCTGAGAAACCTGACTGGGGAAGATTCCATTTATGGAGAGAAAATGTGTAGTATCCACACTGGATACTACAGCAGAAACAAGGAGAGAAGCAGAAGGGGGAATGGACAACACAAAAACCAGGAAATTAAGAGTTTGTATTTGGCTGTTAGCTTACTGAGGGAACAACTTTGTTATTTTTACCACCCTTCAGCTTGTACTAGTAAAAGTCTTTTAATGGAATATATTTTCTCAAGGCCTGCTTTATAGATGTATTGTGTAATGCAAAGCATGAACTTTTCAAATAGTTATATTAACAACCAGCCATGAACCTGTCTCTGTTCTTCCTCAGTTGCACCTTGTATGCTCAGCAGCATATAAAAAGTTGCAATTGTCCTGAAGAGTCAACAACAAACTCCTCTATGGAAGCAACACCTCCAGGTGCTGTATATAAGGAGGCTGTTGGCTCTGTGTCATCTGCTTTTGACCTCATTTTGCTCAATGAACTCTTCAGATAAGCTGGGGTGGGAATAAATTGTGACTGACATGCACCGTGTTTCAGTGGTCTTGTCAGCCAGAACAGTCCCTGTGAACCACTATTGCCATTGGAAAACAGAAGAGCTCAAAGACTGGTTTCTTTGAGCACATATTTATTGTCAAAATAAATTTTCTTCTTGAGAGAGTCAGGCTCTGGTCTGACTCTCTCAAGAAGAAAGTGCAGAAGAGTGGCTGAACAAAATCGAGCTGCATATCTCATAACTGGCCACTTGTCCTGATTCTGCAGATCCTTTTTCTGAAATTATTATATTTCAGAAGGAAGGTTTTCATAGATAATTAAAATAAGAAAATTCAAACACCAGAACTTGAGATATCAAGTTATCTCAAGAAAGATGTCCAACCACTGGACCTATGAGTTCTACAGTTCTGTACATAGAAACACATGCACACATTTTTGGTTGTGTGCCATCCAACCCAATTGATTTTAAGCATTTGCCTGAAGATTCATTTTATCATTCAAATTTTGCTTGATTTTATTGTGAAATGAAATTTTTTTCAAAGCAAAAAGAATTCCATCTTAATGGTATTTCTAGCTTATGCATCTTTATTTCCTTTTAAGGTTTAGGATATTAAAAACATTATAATAAAACATGAATTGAAATTGAAAAAATTTCATTAAAATTCTGTGAAATAGAGTACTGTAGAACTATAACTATTTCAGCCAGTCTTTTTTGATTTGTTTTTCTTAATCTATTTGAAAACTGATGTTAATTATTACAGTGCATATTTGTAAAATGTCATGGAAAATGTAATCTCAACAGATCTGATCAATGGTTTTTCACCGTCTTTCTACTAATTTACATTTTTTAAAAAAGGATATTCTTATTCTTAAAGGTAGAATATTTTAAATAGCATTAAAAAGAGGAAAGAAAAAATGTGACTAATAACAGATAATAGAACTCAAATAATTATGTACATTTTCCTTTTTAAAATTTTAATTAGACATTTGTTTCAGCACCGAATCAGTATTGCAAGATATGCAGGAACTATCAAATGACTACGAAGTGAAATTATTTGAATTTTCTCCATATGGTACAAAGCAAACAACAATCTTGACACAAATCAGAGTGCCTGTTTGACATCAGGATTTCTGCCAAAACGTAGGTGGTTGGGACAGCACTTATGTCTTCTTCTAAAATTATACAATTTGATTGTTCTGTCAAAACAAAGTTTTCTAACCTGATGCACTAGCAGAATCTGCATGTTCTCAATCTAAATGTTGACAAGGTCTGAGGAAGGAAACTCATCTCTCACAAGAATGGAGAATAGAGTGATAAATGCATGAGAAGAGACACCACATGAAGATCAATTGTCTGAAGAGAAAGAATATGCATTGGTAGCAGTTCTTTACTAAAGGAGGAGCAAACGAGCATAAAAAGAATAATTTGTTCTTAATTCTGAGAAAAGAGAACATAGTGACCTTCATGAACAAATATGTTTTTATATGGCATATAGATAGCAGACCATAAACCCCCGCAATCTTCAATGATTTAACAATCTGGAGTCAGATTAGCACAGCAAAAACCATAAACTTCAATAACATACATTTTCACAAAGCTTTTTTCATTAGTAGCTTAATTTTTATAGGAATAAAACATTGCCAGCTTTTTTGACTTCATTTTTCCTGTTACTTAGGGTGCCTGGGGCTGCCAGCTCTCAGGCCCTTTCAACACCTCTCAACAGATCATATGCGGCCCAGGCTGAACATGTTATTTAGCACACAATGGATGTCACAAAGAGTGTCTGGAATTCACTGCCTAATGACCTTCTGGAAGATGGCTCAGAAGCCATCTTGTATCCAATTATTTCTAGTAACATTTCATGTCAATTTACAGTTCAATCTTTGTGTCAAGATCATTAAGTACTTTCAAAATTACCTACCCGAGAAAAAATCACACATAACTCGGAGTTGTAATTTTGTTCACAATGATAATGAGGTTTTTTGCCTATAACTTAAGAGTATGTCCAGCTGAGACTTGATTGGTTTTTTTAAGTTGAGAAAGTAGTCATACACCATGCAAACCGTTCCTGCTCAAATCATGGCACATCCAGGTCAGCATACACCTGGAAATCTTCCCTTGGGATCTCAGACAGACTCTGAAGGAGTGTTTCTCATTCTGGACACCACTCTTTATGTCAGGAAAGAGAATTTCAGCTGTCTGAGAGCTCCAGCTGCAAAGGATTTTCTGACAGGAGAAAAACCTGTCTTGATCATCTATGAAATGGAAGATCTCTTCAAGAGCTGTATTTGAATATCTACAAATAAACAGGAGAGCAGCCATCTATCATGGGCATACGGTATCCTATCATCTGTTTGTTTGTGGTGATAAATATCATAAAATCACTGCAGAAAAAATAGAAACTGTGTAAGATATGTTATTGACATAAAAAAAGTTACAATGTCAAAATTTTCCAGATAACTGGACAAGTGTTCTATTTATAGGCTAGGGTGGAAGGAATTGACTGAAGACTTTGCCCTTTGTTCAGAAAAAAATAAATGTGAAGAACACATGCAAGGACAAATGACGGTCTATCAGGACCATCAGCAAGAAAATGAGCTGGCTACTTGGCTAAAAAAAACCCTAGAAAAGCTGAGACTGTTCAAAAAGTGCCCATCTGTCACTGGGACCTATCCTAAACACAGATACATCTCATTTTGTTTAAAAGAGAAAAAAACATTGCTTCAGTTTTAATCTGCAATTTTTTTTCAGATATCATAATAGTATTATGCTTAGCTAAGTAATAAGAATCAGAAAAATAGTAAAGTGGTGGCGGTGATGATATTAGTGTGCAATTATTTATTCCATTTCATGTAAACAAGGAATGTTTTTCTGTATTTCTTCTGAATTTCTGTGTCTTTGTAACAGTCAGGTCATCCAGAAAGGTTTTGCAGTCATGATCCTTAGAATGTTTCAAAAGTCACCTGAGCAAGGTTTTAAGCAAACTCATATAGCTTTTCATTTAGCTCTGCTCAAAGGTAGAATGGGTCTAGACACCTCCAGAGACCCTTTCAAATGAAATTCTTTTATGGCTCTGCAACTCTATTTTTGAATGACAAGAGAAAGAAAGAAACAAGAAAACTGTGCACTTCTGAACAAAAAATTCATTGTTCCTGTGGAGCGATTGAGTTTTGTCTGTCAATAGGTCCCCATTTTCCCTAACAGGTAGTCTGATGCCAAAAATTTAATTACCATGTTTCAATCTTTTGCTGTCTTCATAAAGAAAATGAGAAAGGAGCCTTGAATACGCAGCTGTCCTGTTGGCATCTTTAGTGTTACTACAGAATAGGTAGGAATATAAATATTAGTGGTTACTGCAGATTCTGCAGATGATTTTCTAATGTCCTGTCAGATCATAATTTATTTCATAAAGGAGGTAGTGTAATACACAGATTTTCATCTTAGTTCCTTGTTCCTAACTTCATTTGTCCCTAATAATTCTGTGACAAAGAGAGTAGTGCTGTCAGAAGACATAGCAAAATGCATATTTGGCTGGACACTACTGAAGAAATGCTTGCGAAGGTACGATTTTTCATTACGTTGTTTCCATTTTGATTAACTGGTGCAGTGATTTGCTTTCCAACAGTCTCTAGGAACATCTCATTTCAGGATCCTTTGTGCTGAACTCCATAATTGTGGGGGCTTAAGTCATCCTTACCTCAAAGGAAAGCTTAATTGAAACTGTCACCAATGGCAATGAGCAATTGCACATTGTCCTCCAAGCACACAGGTGTCACTATGTCACTGCCACTCCTCCACTATTCACACATCTTTTGACATGCCAGCAGGTATGAATAACAGAAGCACAGAATCACAGAGTGGTCAGGTTGGAAGGGACAACAGTGATCATCTGGTCCAACCCTCCCTGCTCAAGCAGGGTCACCCCAGAGCACACGGCACAGGATGGTGTCCAGACAGCTCTTGAATATGTCCAGTGGGGGAGACTCTACAACGAGCATGTATACAAGCCTCTTCCTATCTGTGAGTGTTTATGTGCATCAAATCTGTCCTTTCTTTCACAGCACCATGTTTCCTTGCTGCCTACAACTGCTGCCTTCCCTCCATCTTCTCCATTGATAAAATAGTTTACACTTTCTGAAATCATTTAGCCTGCCTTCCCTTCCTGCCATTCAGGGAGCTCAGCTTCTCAGAGGCAGAATTGTCCCTCATGATTTTCTGGCAAAGAAAATAAGAGGAGTCTATTTAATTTTTTAGGACAAATGCATTCAGATTTAATTTTGTACTTCTGCCCAAATATTCCCTTTATGACTACATCTGGCTGGGCACAAAATGCCAGAAGTGCATCAAACCTCTGCAGCCCTTATTTACATTTACAACGTGCTCAGTTTTTGCATCCATTGAATCCTTTGACTTTGTTCAGCTGACTAGTACATTTTCCTATTATCGTACTCTCGATAATGTAGATGCAGTTTCATGAGTATGCATGCCAGGAGCAGAAAGTAAATTAGCCATGATGGAGCATCAATTTGAAGCAGAAGCATTCCCATAAAAGTGTTACCTAAAAGTCAAATTCCTCTGAACTTTTAAGTCAGATTTCATTAGAGGACAAAAATACTAAACACCTCTCTGCATGTTTGCCTGGCGCAGAACCCAGCTCCTCCTCTGGCACTCTGTGTGCTGGGGAAACCCTTCCTGCTGTGTTTTGCCATCCAGCTCCTCTCCAGTAGCTCTTCATGCACAACCACTTCTGCATTTCTAAGAGCACTTCCTCCTTGCAGTCAGCTCTTAAGCTTGGCCTGAGCTTGCCTTATGCTGCAGAGAAGAAACTTTACCCCTCTTCGCCTCTCCATTCTCTCCAGGCTCCCAACACCTCTGTGGTGTTGAAGGTCTTGCCCTTTCCAATGAACTGGGAGCCTCCCTGAGCTTTGTGTGCTGGGTAGCTCTGGGGGAAGCTGTGTTTCATCCTCTCTGGAGGCTTCTGCTCAATCTGGAGCAAGGCAGCCCCGAAAAAGCAGAGACCCTCTTGCCTTGAAACAGAAAAACAATTTTTATTATAGGACATACCACACAGTGCGCATAAATTAAGTGATGAGCAAACCAGTGGGACTGTTCCAGCATCTTTCACAGTAAAACAGACCATAGAAGAGGCATTAGAAAAATCTCTTATGAAACAAGAAAGGATCCAAAACTATGAAACAGAAGAAATAGAAACTAAATTAATTTGGCACTCAAGTGTCAAGTTTCATAACTCAGTTTTAAATATTTCTTCAGTATTTTGTCAAACATTTTAAAACATTAGGTTTCCAGATATATCAATTTTTTTTAATCCCCCACAGCATGACACATTATACCATATTTTTGAATCTTGGACTGTTTATACTTTAAAGTAAGTCGTTTTTTCAGTTGCTAGGTATGACATCTTGAGTCACAACTGACAGAGTTGAAGAAGAAGAATGAAAAGCTATGGGACTGTTTCCTTCAACTCTGCTTATTGATAAATAGCAATTTCACTCTTTTTTTAACCTCCTAAAGTTCAAATGAATATTTCAAATTTGTCCACATAGAAATGAAGTAATGGGAAAAATGAAACATACATCAGCAGTTCTTCAGCAGAACACTGTAATTGTGAAAAAATGCAGCAGGCAGCAAAGAGATGTGCTGAGTGTTGCTCCTGAACCTGAGTATCAAGATAAATGTGCTGAGAAAAGCATCACCTTAAAAAAGGTTATGTTGTCCCCATTTGTTATATATTTTTGTAATTTATTACCTTTCCCTTAAACCTTTCTCTGAAGAGGAAGAAGCAGATTAGTTTTCAAAGCCTTTAGAGGCTGTGGGTGTGTTTAGATTAAGTCCTGCATTTCAGGTTCTGGGCTGTATGCCACCCACAAGGAATGGTGTTGTCTAATCAATTGCCCCTGGGATGACTCCAGTACAAGCACAGAAGTCCTCCCTCCAAGGAGTCCGTATGTCTCCTCGCAAGGCAAGAGGGCAGAGGACAGAAATGTTCAAGGAGCTGAAGATTTGTGCCTTCCTTGCCCAAAGAATTATACTGTAAATCAACACGTATGGAAGTCTGCGTCCAGTTACAGGAACCCCCCAAGCATCAAGTATACAGGATATATTCTCAAACACTATCACACTAGCAAAGCACACTCTTGTGGTGGTGAAGGAAATAAAACATGAGGGATGTTGTATATCCCAGAGTTCTGCTGCTATTGCTCCTGATCGATTCTGGATCACCACAGCAGCTCTGGGTATGTCCATATTATTCTGAAGAGACCCAGATGGCCAGTATTAGTGAAAATGAAAGAGCCATCAGTTTGAAGGTGATCTTGTTCACAAGATGGGAGCAGGAGATAAGCAGCATCCAAGAATGGGTCAGCCACTGTTAAGGCTTCTGCACTCTGTCTCCTGCCATGCAACCCTTCTGATGAGAAATGGAAGATGCCCAACACTGTCAGTGCTCATTTTCACAAGCACTAAACATACAAACATTCAAATTTTAAAATGGTCATGTGTACAGTCATTGTGCTGGTTATATATGTTTGTGGATTGTACTGGCACTGATTTTGAGACGTGAGATTTTACGAGGCAATGATTACTGGAATTGTTTACTTCTTCCCAATCATAATGCTTTCCATTTTAAAAATAGAGTGTAGGAAGAGAGCGCATCATCCCGATTGATGACAGATATTCATAGTGGAAATCTCAGTCTGTATCGATGATATAAAGTTAAATAAATGTGAGGGACATGGGGAGTATCTAGAAATCAAAAGACTTTTAAAATAATCTCATTTACTTATTGATTTAGGGTGAATCAAATACTGCAACCAGTTTGCTTCAATAACTATTCTCTTCATGTCAAATAGGCAACAGTACTTTCGTTGTTGAAAGATCTCATTTCAGTGGAGTTTATATCAATAAAGACATGAAAACATGGAAGACAAAGAAATACCTTGTAAGCATTTTCAATGACAATCTAAAAATAAGGACAGAAAAGCATAAATGAAGTAAAATATTGCAAAAACATTCAATGCATTTTCATCCAAGGGAGGAGTTTTAGTCTCTTACAAAGGTCTGTAATTTTTTTTCTGTGACTACATGAGGAAAGTTACATTTATTAATTTCTGTTTGGTCTCTTGCTTCTGGACTTACTTGTGCCTCTGCAGCTAGACCCCAACATTCGTATTATTTTCTCTATTCTTCAAAGTTCTCTTGTCTCTTCCTCATCTGCATATCATTGATTTTATCCACTTGCTGGTTTCAGTCACCACATAAGCCTAAGTTGTATATATTTGTCAGCTATGAGCATATCTTGTCCCTCAGCCTTTTCTCTGTCACTGCCTCTTTCTCACTCTGCTCTGAAGGTTTGCTATGAACTCAATCTGCAGACATTTGCTAAGTCATCATATCTATTCCTGCCTGTTCTCTCCTCTGCTTTCCATATTGCCTTCTGCATTCCTTAGGCCTGCATAAGAGAAGAAAAACACAAAAAGAGAAAGACTCAAACAGCCCTTTCATTGTATAATATAATTCACTCACAGTCTTGTGATCTGACAGCACTGCTCTGTGAAATTTACTGGTTTTCTGGGGAATTTCTTTGGCTGTTTTATCCTTGAGAGTTTTGTGCCCACCATTGCATGTTTTAATAGAATTTGATGAAAAAGCTCTTTTCTAATCACAACCATATGCAATATATTTTTTCTGAATTCTGTATTTTAAACTTCTTAAGCCAATTGGCTTAAGAGATTATTTTTGTCTGGAAAATCATCCTGTTTTTAAATTGAAATGGAAGTAACATACCAGCCGAATGAAAAGTATCTGTGTTTTTTGGAGTGTGTAATGAAGCTGAAAAATCCTAAACTTTAGAAGAGTTTGACTTGCCTTCATAAATGCTTTGCTTTCATATGAAAAACAGTATTCTTGGGTAGATGCTGGAGAAGAAGTGAATTGCAGGAATGAAAGGTTTTCTCATTTTGCAAAGAGGCAGGTAACACAGTACATCTGCTAGCCCTACTTAAGTGACTGACAAGATTTGGTTCAGAGTAAAAGAAAAGCTGGTTAAAAATACTGTAATGTTTCCCACTTTTGTCCAAGTGCATTAATAATTATTTGTAGAAATAGATAGAGGACAAAAGCGATAAAATCATATTAAATCTCTGAGTGTTTCAAACTTTGTGTTGGCATTCATTCCTAATTGAAAGAGTTCCAGTCAGTTTTGTACAGATTCTGCCTTGATGACAATAATTATAAGTTCACAAAAAAAAAAAGCCTGCTTATATAATACAGGCTATCATACATCATCCCTTTTTTTTTTTCCCAGACAGCTGCTCTTTTTCTTTCCTCTAAATACATCCAGGCAGATTTCTGATAGCTGCAGCCTGGATCCAGCTTTTGTTTTTCCTGTGGGGAAAGTCAGGAATGGAGGTGGAATCAATGACAAATGGATGCTGGAGAGTAATCCGAGTCCAGGGGTGGGGGAGGAAGGAAGAATTGTCAGCTATTTAAAAATAGAAAGAAAGAGATTTGCAGAGCAACTGCAGACAGTAGACACGTGGGCTGAGGATGGGGGCTGAGAGTGAAGAGGAGGAGGGAGGTCTATGTAGGAGCAGAAGCTGAAGGGTGAGACAAGATAGTGGGACAAGTGTGGGGACTGTGATGAGGAAGAGGATGCAGCCCTGTGGTCAGAAGATTGTGCACCAGTACATGCTGGGAGCTGACCAGATAGAAAACATCTGTGAAGAAAGGATCTGAGGGTCTGGTGGACAACAAATTGAGTATAAGCCAGCAATGTGCCCAAGGGGTAAAGGTGACCAAAGGTATCCTGGGCTGCTGGGAAGTGTTGCCAGTGGGTCAAGGAAGCTGATCCTTCCCCTCTCCTCAGCACTGCTGAGGCCATACCTGAATTCCTTTGTTCAGTTCTGGGCTCCCCAGCATGAGAGCGCAACGGAGCTACTGGAGAGAGTCTAATGATGAAGATGATGAAATGATAGGAGTATTGCTTATATATTGCTTAGAAATATGGGATTGCTCAGGCTTGGGAAGGGAAGGCTCAGGGAGGATTTCATTGATGTATATAAATACCTGAAGGAAGGGTGCAAAGAAGATGGATTTTTTTTCAGTGGTGCCCAGTGGCAGGACCAGTAACAATTGGCACTAACTGAAACACAGGAGGTTCCCTCAGGAAACACTTTTTCGCTGTGAAGATGACCAAGCACTGGCAGAGATTGCCCGCAGAGATTGTGGACTTCCCAAATTTAGTGATATTCAAAATTTGTCTGGACATGGTCCTGAATAACCTGCTGAGGGACCTTGCTTGAATGGGAGGTTGGACAAGATGAACTCTAGATATCCCTGACAAGGTCCCTTCTGTGACTGTGAATCTTGGGAGGAAAGCGGCTCTAGCAGAAGAGTGTTAGCCAGGTTGCAGTATGGAAGTTCACATTTGGAGAACTTGAGATGGGAGCACTTGGAGGTTTGTGCTGTAAACTGACACTAGGAAACTGGAAATTTAAGAACCAGGATATTTTGGCAGAGAAAGATGAGAATTGCATTATGCTATTCCCATTTCTGTTTTGAGAATAAATGAACAAGATAACTGACCACTTCTATTACACAACACTGACAAGCATAGAAGCTAGTTTGGTACCTCTCCTTTGCAGTTGAGACCACATTATTTTTTGTTACTTAACCTAGGTTTGTTAGAGAGGTCATTTGTGCCTACCATACCCTGACAGCAGACTCACTTGCTTTCATACACACACAAAGAGATGTGCAATTCCTGCTCTTGTAATCATATACCACAGAGTTAAAAATATTGTGCACTAAAAGGAAGCTTAAAATAATATTCATTATTTTATGACTGCAACACAGCAGCTTTAACAACAAAACAAAATACCATTTGCTATTGTTGCCAATAGGGATATATTTTTTGAAAGCTTGTTTGCAGTAAATCTGACAGGAAAAACCCTAATCCACAGCCTCCTTCCCATTTTATCATTTTTTTGCCCAGACATACAATGAGTCTTCCAATGCTGATTTACTGTTCTTGAGCTTTTAGTTTTCCCTTGGCTTAATTTCCTTTTATAACCTCCTGTTGCTTTAACTCACTTCAAGTAATATTTGTATGACAGATATATCTTATCTTCTTTGAGAGGCAGGGATTTATTAGTGCAGCAGTTCCTTGTGATAGACATTGTGTGAATGGAACAACTGAATTCTTTCTAAGAACATCATGGGAGGGATATCAGTGAAAAAAGTCAATCACCAGGTTTCTTTTACTGGGAAACTTGTGCCTACATCTTCTGTGTTCGATTTGTCTCCATTTTTCCATTATTATTAATATTTCATTACTACCTTACAACAGCTTCTGAATTTTTCCAGAGAAATCAGCCTCCAATGAGCTGCAGACATATGAAAAAAAAAAAAAAAAAAGGCTTAAGAAATAGTTTCTCTGCCTGTTTATCTCTTTTCTCTCAAATTCTCACAGCCTTACAGAACATGGCATGTCAGGACATGGCAGTTTTTATATCACCCCAAAAGCATCTTAAGCTTCCTCAATGCTGCATTTCACTTTCCTGAAATGACCTTTTAACAGACTGTCTACTACAGGGAGGCAACCAAGCCTTGGAGCATAAAATGCTGAGACCATGACAATATCTTCAGGACTCAGAGAAGACTAGAGATGAGTGGAACTGCATGGGATGCAACCATAGTGGGATAAAAGCATTGGCTCATTCCCATACATCAGGCCTCAATTCCTAAGCTTAGATGGTGGCAGGAGAATCTCAGTACTTTTAATAGAAACCAACTCTTTCCCTTAAAGTGGTGAAGAAAAATTCATGGAAGGTCTGAACTCACTGAGGGGAACTAACTCTGGGAAGAATGGTCTGTCTTGCCTAAAGCAACATCCTAGACATCTTAGTGAGTTGTATGGAAAATAGTAGGAAAAACACAGCCTAAGAAGAAAGAGGCACCGGTATGTTGGGATTTTGTTGTTGTTTATTTTTTTTTCTCAGAGGACATAACTGCTGCCGTTGGGGCACAGTTATGACAGGTTTTGTTAAGAAGCCAACCTAGTTTCAGAAGTATGAAGTTCTTTCAACTTACCACCCAATAATTCATGAATCAGGCTTCAGATCTCACTGCTCTTTGTAGTCCTGCCAGACACACCTCAGAAGACTACTAAAGAGTAGCAAATAGCATGACAGATTTATAGAACTACGTGGTGAATTCTTGATTCACTGAGGTGAGGAAGTGAGGCCCGATGGGGATGACATCCATGTCACTCCAGTGCTGCTTCTGCAACTCAAAGAGGTACTTTTCATAAAGCTCCCTGTTGCCTTGTGGGGCCCTGCTCCTAATACTGGGGCAAGCTGATGAAATGCTGAGGGAAGATGATGAAAGACCCTTATATTTGGGGAAGAGAGTGTGTTCGCAAGCAGTGGCTTTGTACTATTTAAAGGGATTTGTCTGCAAAATACAATGAAGCAGAGAGATGAAGGAAGAGTGAAATTATCTTTGTGAAGGGTAAAAATTCTCATCTGTGGCTCTTTCATACTGAATTTCAGACTGAAGCCCATTTAGAAGATTCTGATTTATTCTTAGCCTTTGAAGTAATATAGGCAGTAAATTAACAGTCCTACTTCAGGGAAAACATAGAAAACCTCTGGAGCAAAACCACAAATGCAAGAATATGCTCCATTATGGTGCAGTCTGCCCTTCAGGTCTGCACAGGCTTTTTCAGTCAGTGTTTTCCATCCTTGACTGCAGATTGGCAACAAGGAGTTCAGCTGCAGAACTGCATTTCACCCTTCTATGTTCAAGTTCACGGGGAATATGGGGCTGGAATAATTCCTGCAGCTGTTTGAGAGAAGGATAAATGCAAATTAAAATCTACACCTGGATTACAGTGTGCACAGAATCAGTGAGTCCTGTAGAACTCTGAATACAGTTATACCTGTGGTGAATGCCAAATGTCCAGTTATAATACATTCACCTGCTGTGTATGATAGAGAGTAAAAAGAGGTTTCTGTCCATGGGCTTCCCGCTGGGATGTATTTTGCTAAAAAGGATAGAGCAGGTTAAGCTTTCAAAAATTAAAAGCATGACTAGGCCCAAATCTAGGGCATGGATCTGGATATAAAGTCTCTGCAGTTCATACCAAACCCAAGATACGGAACTGTACTGCAAAGCTCAGCAAAGGGTTTGGGTCAAGGATTTATTGTCAAATATGGCATGAAAGTACAAGAAACAAAGGCAGTCTAAGAGGTGGGAGAAACACCAATGATTAAGTAGGAGTCAAGAATCCTACCTCTAAAGGGGCAGAATTATTATTGTGCCCTTTGGGGCATTCCTGCAACTTCACTCAGGCAATAATTGCCACTGTATCTATACTGCCTTCAGAACCTCAACCAGACTCCACAAGTTCCTACCTTGGTTCTCCACTGGGCTGTCATGTTCCCAGGAGATGTTTCAGTGAGCAATCTGAATGAAGGAGATCATGGGTATTACTGGACTGTGATGATGAGCAGGTTAGGAGGGTAGAAGAGATAATACTGTACAAGAGCTCTAGAAAATGTTTTCAAGAACATTCTCTGCTACCAGGGGAACAGCAGCTCTCTCTTTCTACACTGAAGTGCCATTGGCCTGCAGTTGTGATTTTCACCATGAGCTGCATCAAGGATATAGCAACAAGAGGACCAGTAGCACAAGTTGCACTTTTGAAGGTATTCACAGGAAGAATTTGGTGTCTCAACAAGCTTCTAAAAATGTGAAACCAAGGATCTGATATTCTTGAATACATTCACTTGGCAAGTGTCACTGAAGAAAGGAGTTTAAAAAAAAGTCTCAGAAATACAAACCAACAACAGAATTACAAATAGAACGAATGTTTTGGCCAGGCTTGCTATTTAAGATTGAAGAGCAAATTCTCCTGTTTCTTAATGCCACAACAAATAAACTCTATGAAAAACAGAACATTTTGGTTTGAGACCATGAAAAATTAGTACTGATATCAGTTTCTATAACTCAGTTAATTGTTCATATGTTTAAAACCAATACTATAATGGATTAAATAAGTGACTTTCACTAACAAAGAGCTGTCACACAAAAGCTTATCTATTCCCTGCATCTGTAGTTATCAGGAGAAGTAAAGAAATAGATCTGCGCACGGAGCTTGAAAAGAATTGGAAGAAGCACAGGGCTAATAATTCCAGCTTTGGTTTATGCATACTGAGGCTCTATGCCATGGCATTCATGGAATATGATGAAATGTACTACATTGTATATGGTAAAGCAGGAACAATAGTCAATGTCTGCGCTCAACATGATGATTTGGAAACCCCAGAAATTGCAAAAAGATCAGTATACAAAAAATTCAAGGTCAAATTAGCAGATGAGCCATGTTTAAAAAGATGTAATAATTAACAATAAATGACATTACTACTACTAATAGTAATTGAGTGCTTTATTAAGGAGAGTACATGAGTGTATTTTTGGTCATCTGAGTTCCAGTGGTTTTGCATAGAAAAGTGGTTTAGAATAATTCATGTTGTGTCTACATATGCTGTCTAACAAGAGTCTTGTTGTAGCCATTTCATTTAGAAGATGAAAAAGCATGCATAGCACTCTGCCTGTCAGTCACTGTGTGGCCCTGGTAGATGCCATACATGGTTAAAGAACGTCTTTGCGTATGAAAAAATGCATTTTCTAGAAAAGCATATTAAGATTCACTGGATAACTAATTCACATTTCTACTTGTTGATACTTGGATAAGACAGTGTTAAAGATGACTTCATCTTAAGAAAGTGAATTTTGGAAGCTGTAATTTAGTAATAGGGTTAGCCAGAAAACAATTTTCACAAAAAATAGCTCTTGACATCTGTTTCCAAAAACCCTGCAACACTAGGTTTTCATGAAGAAGCTGTGTGGAGAAAGTAACCGAAATAATGAGGTACTTTAAGAATGTATGATGGCTGATTTTTGAATTTTTCTTGCTGGCTCTTATTCCTTGTATTTGATTAAAATATTTATTGGACCAGAGAGAAAATGAAACACTAATTAAGTGTCTTTGTTTGGATCTAGGAAGCCACTGGAGCAGATAATGACAGAAAATACTTCATTAAAAATATACTTATTTTTCCAATTAATAGCTTAGCACCAACTCCAATCAAATAGAAACGTGAAATTACCAACTGCGATAATTGAAAAATTACTTAAGTATCAATAATAGAAAGTCTGACCAGAAAATTTTAAGCATTGATTGAAAATCATTGTTAGCAACAATGACACAGAGAACAGCCTCAAATATTTATTATGTTTAATATTATTTCATTCCTGATGTTATATACATGCACATGGACATCTGGTTATCTGCTGAAGTAAAGTTCTCATTATTTAATTTTCATATATCCTATTATATTCATGGAGTCTAACATTCAAGGAGCTTAACAATTCAGGCATGCAAATGCAATCAAAAATCTCCATTTGGTTTTTAAGAGACAGAGGGAGTTCTGTTAAGAATTTTAAACTGGCAAAACCTGTCTATCACATTATAATTGTCTCTAATTAATACTGCCAGGAATCTCAGCTATAAAAATCTTTACCAAACACTGAGTCACACCTAAACTGGTGAAAAATCCTTCTCTTGCCCAAGCAAACACTAGAGAAAATCAATTCCAAGCACTGATTGATGATTGTAAGTGAAGACAAGCATATCAGGAAAGAAGAAGTCATTTTGTTGAATTGTGGAACAAGGTGTATTTTCCTAAAGGGTCGAGAGAGATGTGAAATTCAGTAAATGGTATTGCATATGTTTTTTATATATATATATATACACACACACACATGTATGTATATATGTTTATGTGTATATATATATGTATGTATGTATGTATGTATGTATATGTATATGTTTAGCCTGAATAGAAGAGTTAAATCTCATTCTTTTAAAGACAGAACATGGGACACAAGTAACTGAGCTTATGGAATCAGCTTACATCACAGGCTGTGAGACAATTCAGCCAAGGCTGAGGTGCATGAAAACAATGGTGGAAAACAAAAATCACATTAAAAAATTTTACTCATCACACACAGAAACTTTGCCCAGTCAGAGGCACATGGTATCCCTGCCCAAACACAGCTCCTGAAGAAACTGGAAGCTGGTGGAGGCTGCAGACACACTCTGGTGGTGGGAGAACAACTCTCTGTGCAAAGCAGAGGTAGCTACCCCTCTCAGGGCTGTGGCCTGTGGCAGCAGGCACTGAGAAGTGTCTGACCCTAGTGGAAGAAACCCTTGGTTCCAATAGGTGATATTGGTACCCCTGCCCCTACTGCCCTGATGCCCCCGCTGTCATTGGGATTTATTCTCTTGACTACTGTAAACAGACTTACAGGGTAAGGCACTCTCCTTCTCGTTCCCTCCAAGTGATGCAAAGAAAGGGTATCTCAGGTATAATCCCTTGAAACCTGAGACACTTGTAATAAAACTAAAATACATTTAAAATAAGAGAGTGTAAAAGAGTCCATCGCACAAACTAGGAAAAATGTACAGGCATCATTGAAAAATCTCCCTTTTGTTATGTGAGTGTTGGAGGTTTTTTTAGTGAAATCTTTAAAAATCTGTCTTTTCCAGCTTTTCCACATACATACACTGCAATTCTATATTCTATATGAAGTTCTCTTTTTGCATTATATTGCACTGGCACTGGCACATAATGTAATATTACATGTATTATACACACACACACAAATTGTGAGGTCAGTATTAAACCAATTGAAGGTCTGACAGTGAAATTTCAAAATCAGCCAATTGTCTCGGAAAATATCATGTTGTGTCCTAAATATGTGTGCCTTACCCCTGTTTGTCCTTTTCAGAAGAATACTGCAGAGGGCTGGTTAACAATTGCCTTTGGGCATTGACATCTTCAATCAAAATTCCCTGACTTTAGACTGTTCTGCTTGTGATAGACCAAAATCCCATTTTAAGTGACTTGAGATTAAAATATGGCCGATATTTCACTAAACATGGATTACTTAATAATATATTACTCTTATTTCATAATATTATTACTCTTGCCAACCATTTCTGTCTTTTTCACTTTATTAAATCCATGATATTTTTCTTCCCTGGCAGACCAAAAAGAAACTTGAATACAGAACAGAAAATGGATTTCCTGTTAACTTCTGTTGCATTTATTGATTCTCTATTACCAATTGTGTGACAGTGGTTTTTCATCCCTTTCAAAGACACAGGTAATAATGACAGAGTTTATTCTACTACAGCTGTTTCCAATCACAAAAAAAAAATGGAACTGTGGCATCGCTTATCTCAGAGATAAAAATAGAGTTATCAAGGATCTCATATCTGTACAGAAAACTGGTAGGCATTACATACCCATGTATCACATCCAAAACAATGATGGATGAGAATCAAATCCATTTTCAAGCGCACGACATATGCTCTTTGGAGGAAGCCAGACATTTCTGCATTGTTAACACTTTTGTAAAATTGTCAACCTTTCCTCAAAGTCATGAGGAGAAGAAATTCAAACTGTTACAACTTGTGAAAGTAAGTTTTCTGTTTGATGTCCCTTAATTCTGGGGTCTAGGGGGTAATTAATATGTTTGTATTTCAGTTTTGTGTTTGTTCTAGCCAGTCAGGTCTTCTGCCTCTGTTCAGGTTTTTCTCTGGTTCCTTTCCCAGGAATCAATGTGTGACTGGGAATATTCAATATTGTCAGATTATTTGCTGGTTAAAGATAAGCTTTAGATGCTAATTCTGTTTGTTGTCTCTGTTCTCAGTGATGCCTTTTCTCAGGTGAGCCTGACAACTTCTAATAGTTCTGAGCTGCTGCTTTTTTCTCTAGACTATACTACTGTCATAGCCTCAGTGTGCTAGATGGTTACAGTTAAAATATTGTCCAGAGCAGAAAGGTAAACAAACTAGGGTACAGTGAGGAATGTATTTTTGGGCCAATTAATGTTTAATTGGCCATATTTATAGGTTTCCTTATGGTAAGGCATAGCCTTGTTACTTTGGCCAAAGTAAACACTGAAAATTGAATGCAGTCCTCCCCCAGCCCCCTTACCCCAGAGGGGGCAGTTGGTCCTGCAGTGACTACGAAGGGGGCCAGCCCCCAGCCCTCGGCACTCCTGGCCTGAAGCCAAGCCAGGAAGGCAGCAGGCACGTGGCCATCAGGCAACTGCTGTAACAGCTAACACCAGCTAAAATCAAAAAGCCTAACCAGATAAATGTAGAGACCGTACTGAGAGGTTAGTGCAAAGCCTGCAGTGCTTTACAGCTAAAGGGTAAAACAGCATTTATGGGGCTACCTATGTATGGTGCCGCCCGTCATGGTCATGGAGGTAGGTGAGGAACAGAAGCGGAGATTATAGTCTACATTCTTACAGATTTTGTCTTTCTGTAAGTGTGAATAATCCAGATTTTGCTTCTCAAACAATACAATGTTGGACTTGACATTTTTCTACGTCTAGCAGAGATTATGGCACTTAGTGGGAAGGAGATCTATGATCTTTCCAAGTTAAAACAAATTCAAGGGCAGAAGATTGAAAAAGCAATGAAATAATAAAAAAAAAACTTTCTGTTGAAAAACAAATATTTGTTGTAAATTATGAAAAGGGTTGTAGTGCTTTTAAACTCCTCTTGCCCTATAAGTATTTTAGCCAATGATTGAAAAGAATAAGAAGAGAGAGAAGAGAGAGAATTTGAGATGGGCAGGCCTAACCCACACACCTTTCTTAAATACTAGGTATATCTGAGCCTCTTAGACAAATACTGAATCAGATCCACCAAAAGGAAAGGAAGAAATGAGACTCATACTGTGGTGACTTTTCTTCTTTCCAAGTTCAGCAAAAAGGCCAGAAAGGTGCTCTTATGAGAGTGCTCAAATAACAATGGATGTATGTATTGTGAGGACATACATTTGAACAAAGATGAGAGGAACATCCAAGAAGGTACTTAAGTCAAAACTGCCATTCAAAAAAGTTCCAACCTCAGCATACACAAATCTTTTTTAAAGAATTGTGGCCAAATTTTGGTCTCAGAGATTCAGACTTGAAGTAGTGCCTAAAATCTTGTAAAGTAGGGGTAAGTTAAAAATGCTCTTGAGGAAAAGTGATACAATACTGGACTATGAACTCTTGAAGAAGAACAAAAAAACTTTTTAAAATGTTCGTTTCCAAACCTGTGCTTCAAATGGACTTTGGAAGGTTGTTGAACATGAAGCTATCTCTGAGCCTCTGTATGTAAAGGGTAAAAAACTGACTAAACAAAAGCTTTTTGAATACTACATGTTCATAGCTCCATATACAGTATCAGAAAGTTAGTCATCATCCCTGGAGCATGCAATTAAAGTGACAAGATCAAACTTGATTACAGCAGTGCTCTTGGTGCAGAGTAAATTTTTGTAGTAGATTAAATATTCCATATATGTTTATCTAAACTTCATTAGCAGAGGGAAGAGAGAGGCTGGAAGGAACAAATGAAAATTGCAAATTGCAAATATGTAGGAAATTTTAAGTATGGTTTAGTTACAGACTGAATAGTCTGGTTTCATTCCTTGAGTATTTAAAAGATATGCATACAAGTACAGGTGAAGTAATTTTAAAAATGAGTATGAGACTTGATGCTGGAAAAAAAATTTCAGAAGGACTGACGTGCATTTGTGTGTAATATACTTTTGTGTTTGTATGTGTGCATAGAAAGGCCATCAACCTTGTAAATTAATTAAAGTTAATGGGGAATCAAGGCTATGGAAATAATTAGTATAGCATAAATTAATTCATGAGCTCTTTGTCAACCCTGAAGCTTACAAACTAGAGCAACCTAATCAATCCCAGTTGCAAGGTAAAAGTTTTATATAAGTTACAGAGAGCCAGTATGAAGCACACGCAGATTGTAATCTTTCCCTGTTATTCAACAGAAGGCATGATGCTCAATTAAAGAGACTCAACTAGTGGCCCAAATGAATAATTAGATGAGTTGGCATCACTGAAAACTTCTCCAGCCTGCCTTGCCAGTAGAGATGCACACACTGCCAGACAAGTCCTTTGTTCCTAGACCTTATCATAGGACAGCTGGCTCCAGTGATGTGCCAGCTATTCATTACGCACAGGAATGAGGTTATAGGACCCAGGGAAGTGCACAGAACTGGAAGCTCTTATGAAGAGGGTGTGTGGCATCTCAAGATGTTAGTTTTGTTTACTGCTGATGGAGTTCCAGCTCTGAGACTTGAATTTGTGCTGAGAGAACCCTAAACATCTTCCTGAACTGGGAACTTAGGATAAGCAGCACTCTAGCTATCTGCCTGTCTTCTAGATCCTTGTAGGCCTTCAGCAGGAGCAAGATGAACAAAGACTGTGGGTATAAAACTGTTCTGAGTCCTGAGATTTCCCCACCTCCATCTGCATTTCTAACTTGGAGCTCTACATGCCCAGTGGATGATTCTTCTCCTGCTTTCCTCAGGAGGCTGGGAAGAAGCCAGGAAGATTCTCAGATATTTTATTTTCCCTGTGGGACAGCCATGTCCCAAAATACAATAACATACTTCATCAATTCCAGTGTTCTTGGCCTGCAAAATACTTGGATTGTTTGCTATTGAAAATGTGACCATGCATAAATGTATGGAGCTTGTTAATAACAAGAAGGAAAGCAAAGTAAAATAGGCACTGTATTTTGCTGTGTTTTAAAGAATGTACATTGTTACTTTCTAAGATAAAACATAAATGTTATTTTGAAACCAATTATTGAATAGTGTTCCTTATAGATTTCTGCTAAAGAATGTTAAGTTTTCTAAGAGCTTGTTTAAAAAATATTCATAGTATTCAGATTCCACAGTTATGCTTTATGGAATCTGTAATGCATTCCCATCTCTCAATACCATTTACAATATTTAACTAAGAAAATTTATGGCTATCCTCTTTGAAGGTTACTGAGACCTGTTAACATCTGGTTATAATTGCATTCTACATGCAATTTCCTTGAGGTTTAATTTCCAGTGTACTGCTAAATAAAATTAGATACTCAGGCCTGCTTCAAAGACTTAATCTGAGAGTAAGTAAAAAAAATTAATAAAACACTGCTTTGGTATTCCCTTATTCAGTCTCATACATAGACACTTTTTAAATTGAACTAATTAGGCAAAGCTGATAGTATAAACACATTGCAGCTCCTGGACTTTCATTATTTTTATTTTATTCCATTTTTCTCCACTTGCTAGCTCTGGGACATAGGAGCTAAATCATCAGTTAGCAAAGTTTGCATGTGTTTGGTTTTACAGGCCAGAATTTTCACTGTAGGCAGATGAAAGCCTTGGAAATACTGATGTGCAATATAACTAGATATCCTATGTATTTTGAAATTTGACCTCATAAGAAAGGGAAAGAGTAGGTTGCACAGAATGGAATTCATGCTATCACTTATAACAAGAAGCATGAAATAAGATCCCTTGGATACAGTTATTAGCCTCTGTCACTTTGTGGATCTCTGAAAGTGGATCTGTTTTCTGTTAGACCTACTAATCATTGTAAACTGCTTTAGGCACAGTTATAAAAAGAGAAATGTTAACATCCAACAATTAAACTGATATGGAGACTTGTCAGCTTCATGCTCCACAAGTATTCTTGTAACATCCTAGACTTCAGAGCAGTGAGTTATGTTGTATGATAACTTTTAAATATACAGTAAGAACTGTCTGCTTGGGGTCTTGGAGTTCTGAGTTATGCCCTCAGTCTCTTGGGTCCTGCAAAAGTGACTTGGTCTCATATTTTCACATATGAAATATGTCACAAAACAACATTCTGCAAAGAGAGCCAGGCAAGGTCTACTTAGCTGGTGTGTATGGAGCTATCTGTCACATTCTGTACCACTGCCATCCTTTCTTTTTGCCTCCTTGTGCAATGATGATAGAGTTCCTTTTTCCTACTTATTTAGGAACTTGTTCACATAGTCACAGTACAAAATCTCTCATTTCATAAGTGATTTCCCTGGTAAAGAAACTAATTTTTGTGGTGTATGTCCCTAATCCACCTAATTAAATTTAGCAAGATGGAATCCCAGAGCAGCTAAAAGTCATCAAAACTTGTCTTATAACACTGTCCTGCCTCAAATCTTATGTCAATAGGGAATGATCAGGAACCTGATTTATCTAAGCAGTGATTCTCTTCAGGTTGGTTTTTTTTTTTGGTTGGTTGGTTGGTTGGTTGGTTGGGTTGGGTTTTTTTTGTTTGTTTGTTTGTTTTTGTTTGTTTTTTTGTGGTTTTTTGGGGGTTTTTAATGCTTTTTTTTTCTTTTTTTTCCTTTTTTTTTTTAGAGGTTTTTCTGTGGTGAGGGTTTTCTTCTTTGTTTGTTGGGATTTTTTAAACCATAATCCTTCTATAATATATTTTTGTGAACAAATATTTGTCTGGCTGACAGATAGCCAAATCAGCTAAATCAGTCTCTCAAGGTATCTAAAAAACCTGGAAGTAAAGGATGCCATTTCATGTAGAGATTGCTTAATGGAAAATGAGCTACCTGCTGTGAGTAAGTTTCTCATTGATGAATCTCCACAGAGAAAGTCATGCCTGAAGGACTTAGTGCTAACAGTGGCTGTGTTTAAGCTCAGAAATAATACTTTCTTAAGGAAATTACAGCCTAGATATTAGCAAGGATTTTTTAATGGAAGTGGTAGCTGTTTCAGAGCAGAAATCTGGCTGAGGTGATAGAGGGGCATAGATGGTGTTGCTGGTCAGTTGTATACAAACAAAGTTTGGGGAAAAAATAATTTTCTGGTAGTTATGTGAAGGATCAGTAACAGGTCAGTGTTGGAAAAAAAGGGTTGCTAGCCTTGAAACAGCATACTGCATTCTTTAAGGGGTTAAAAAATAGTAAACGTAGGCTATGAATAGCTTTACTTAACAGTTATTTAAAACTAACAGAAAATTAAATCTCTGCTCTTCTCAATTTACTTTAACAATGGAATCTGAAAGACTTCATTTTTTCCTGAATGAAGAAGTTACATTACATGTATCTTCTTCCTGTTATCAATTTCTTGCCAAGAGTTGGGCTGAGAGAGGTAGCGCACATCCTTGAGAACTAGGATATTTCTACAAATCCCTTTCTACAAGTCCCTTTGTACTGAAAGGATCCTCTCAAACAGTTGCTACAGCAGTAGAATATGTTTACAGCTATTCTATAGAACACATTCTGCTACCAGAAAGTTAAATAAAGCCTCTGAGTGTTCCTGCTTCAGCATTATTTTCTGGCAAAATAAACATGTATTGACTTTTCAATGTTTTGTACCAAAGACTTCTGACAGACAATTAGAAAAAGGGTCAAGACACCAGAGATGTCGAACAGTCCTGTATTAATTGTACACAACTAGATTTGTGGAGTTTAATATTTATGATACTTTGCCTGATTACTTACACAATGTTCTGATTGGCAACAATACACAAAACACCTTCTAGGTTGTAGGAATGTATTTATTTGAGCATTTATGCTCCTGCTGCCTCAGGTTCAAAAATAGGGCTGGTAGACCAACAGCTTTGCTGAAGCTAAATAACCTTGCAGTTTGGCTGGTATGAAGCACCTGGAAAGTTGCACTTATGACAGTCAGAGAGTCACTTGCAACACAGTCTCACTGCTAAAATAGATATAAAAGATAGCATAATAAAAGCTGCAAAGATAATTCACACACACACACACAAACCAGAATTTAAGTTGTTCTTGTAAAGAGAGCACTTCATTTAATTTATCGTCAGTGTACGTCATTTCCTAGGGATTCAAAAAGTTGACCTGTACTGTTATTTTATCTAGAAAGAAAGGTGATCATACTGCTCACTTAGAATCTCCTGAAATGAGCTCAGATTAAAGTCCTATTACAGCAAATGAAAACTGAACCAGAAATCCAGGTATCAGCCTGAAGAAGCAGGGTGCTCAGGAACCTGAGAAGTCATCAAATCTTGTCTGGCATGAGCATAGAGAACAAGAACAGGATGAGAAGATCCTGTGGTGAGCCAGCAGTCACAGACAACATTCCTGTGGCACAATGTTGCACCAAAACCTGATAACATAAATGCATAGAGGGCAGGGCTTTTTGGAACTAGAGTGTGATAAAGCATCTGTGTAAAAGCAAACGAGTAACCAGAGTATGGGGGCCCTGTTTTGGAAGACAGAAGGTTTATTAGCATAGGACCTATTTTGTTTACAAATCTAGAAACCACCAAAGTTTTGTCTCTCAGCCAATTGGCTTATATCAGTTGGGGGAAAATTATGATAATAAGATTTAGTTTAATATAATGTCTGTTTCCACTGTGGAATATCATAAAGTCATGAAGTGGTTTGGAGTTGAAGAGAATTTTAAATGTCCAGTCCCCTGCACCCTTGGAGTTGAAGGGGATTTTAAATGTCCAGTCCCCTGTGTTTCACCACCTTTGTAGTAAAAAAATCTCTTCATTATATGTACTCTGAATCACCTCTCTTCCAGTTTAAAACTTGTCTGATTGCTACAGGCACTTGGCCCCATCTTTCTTATAAGATCCCTATAAGTATTGAAAAGAGGAAAAAAGGGTCTCCCCAGAACATATGCGTTGCCTTTATACCTTTATTTACCCAATAAAATATGAAGAGTTAGAGAAATCTCAAGTGTCACCTTAAATAAATTTTGCAGGTATGAGTACCTGGAGATCAAGAGTCAGCAAAACCCTTTAAATCAGTGCAACCCATTCTGCAAGGCTGCTACTCTGGAAAATCCTACTGATCTAGTAAGATTTTGGTTGTGTAATGCAACAAGTGACAACTGTTTGCCAACAGACTCCTCCGAGCAGGCTGGTAATGGTCGTGCTCTACTCCTCCTACCCATGTTACCAGGAATCACCATGGATATAGGAACTGACTTCCACTAGTCCCTGTCCTGCCTGCCCATGTGACAAGAAATTGAACATTATTCATGCAAGAGCTTATGTCAATTCATAGGAAAGGTCTGACATTGTCACTGAATCATAGAATCATTTGGGTTGTCATGGAATGAGACCTGCAGCAATCCCTGCATTATGATGGGATGTTCTCCTGGGTAAATGCAAATATATCATGTTTTTCTGTCATGTTTTGCAATTTTAATGCTATCATCTTTGGATTTTCTGGAGAAAAAAACTCCAAAACTTTTTTCCACTTCTCTGTTCAATGTGTTGCTGTTATCTAATCAGGCTGAGATTATTTCCTCTGATCCACTTCCTCACTCATGCATCTGAGTCTTGTTTGCTTTCTTGCTTCTGCAGCTGCAAGTATCAAAGAGGAGTCTTTTCCAACCTAAAGCACAGCTATGGAAATGTGGGGGAGGCATATGCTACTTGTAGTCAGTCATTCCTGCATAAATGGTAGCAGTGCAATACACATTCTGAGCATTGAAAAAAGTGGATAGATTTCTTATATTATTTGCCCAAATCCATCCAATACTTAATTCTCAGAACTACAAAATAACAGTGAATATGGATTAAGCTTTTGAGGGAGGAATAACAAATTGCATAAATACAACACGGGAAAGAGCCACCGAAGTAAGCTGTAACAAGGAATACTCAGGATTGAAAAACATCTTATGATGACCACAATAGTGAAGCAAATGGGATAGATAGCACAAGAACATTTCCATCATTTGAAGCTGGAGGACAGATCTTCCTTGAGAAGAGGTTAGGGAGATAGTCTTTAGGAGTGACCTAGATTTAGCTGTTGAGCTGTTATGGGGAACAGGATAGACTAGAAGATCCCCTGAGATTCCTTCCAGCCCTATGATCCTCTAATCCCTCCTTGCTTAGAATTTAGTAATTAATAAAATCATTACTATTGCTTACTCGACCTTGGAGGTGTCCTTCTATATTTGTTTGTTCATGCTTAGGCTGGTCACATACATCCCTGTAGCAATTATAAGAGGAATTGTACTTGCAACAGCCTCAAGGGAAGATTGATTGTAGCTTGTGTGAGTGGAGGTTAGCAAACTGGCTGAGAGTCCAGCCTGTTCTTCTGCCCTCCAAAGCTTTTGTTTTGATGTACAGTAATGTGATTTATAAAAAACCATTGCTCTCATGCTCTAAACCAGTAGCTTCACCTCAGTCCCTTCCTTGATGTGTTACAATACAATTCAAAATAAAGGATTAAGCAGATAGTTTAAATATGTTCTTTGCCTCCTAACTAAAGGGCAGGTGGTCTCCCAAAACAAAGGTAAATCAGCCCTGCAGTAAATTTAAGCCAAGTCTGAAGCAAATCTGCTGGCTGCAAAAGCTTTAACAGATTGCCTGTATTACCCTCAGCTGTAAGCACAGAGCCTGTTCTCTGCTAGAGCAGTCTGATCCTTTCACACTGGGGTTTTTCTGTTTGGCTTTTCATTTTGTAAAACAGCAAGTTTCAGCTGACACCACTATTCAAAAATTGTCTTTTGTATGACTAGAGTGAGTCATGTTATAATCTGTCATGGGCTACCTGTAACCTCAAATCTCATTTTGGAGCTGTCAGTTGTTCCTTCTCAGAAGCTGGTGATGGATACCTGATTGTTGTACTTGACAGCAGGTGCTCTAAGGTTTTGAAGGGTTAAGTGACCTTAACTTTCATTATTTGCTCATAATCATGTTCAAAATTTACAAATCTTGAATTTGAGATTCAACAGTTACAGCAAAAGAGGTGTAGCTCAGAGGAATATTCACTTTGAACGTAAAATGCCTGTGTTGGTTTGCTACATATTCTAAAGGGTGGCACTAATTCAAACAATACAATCACACAGAGGATAAGATCAACAATTCTATTTTTATTTCAGACTTGTCTCTCTCTGAAAATAACTGATCAGTTAAAAAAAACCAACAAAAAAATCTCACAATATTTTTAAAGGTACTTTGTACCTTCTCTGTATCTTCTGAAATCTATTTGTAGTTTGACTGTCCTTCACTTTTATTTTGGCTAGCACACTTTATTTCTTATGCTTTTAAACAGATTGTCGTGACTACAAATATGCAAACTGATTACTGGAAAAGAAACTATGATTTTGCTATGGAAACAGAGTCTCTCTGTTCCATGGAAAACTAATGTAGAATAATTCACCTTTCAGAATAGACTAAGAAACATGCTGAGCATATTGAAAGATTCATCTAAACCTCAGAAGCTGTAGCCCAAAGTCTTTAGAGTAGATGTATTAAATTATTTTTAAAAATCTTCTATAGAAACGTTTTTAAGAAGAGTCATCAAACACAGGACCAAATCTTACAAAGATAAAGCATCAGACTAAATGCCCTCCCTCCAGGGAGCAGGGCATAACAAAACCTCCCTCAATTATTTTTAATCAGCCTTGGGAATCCAGAAAGATCCCTTCTGACTGGAAGCTGGTGGACATTGTCTCAGTTTTCAAGAAGGGCAAGAAGGAGGACCCCAGAAACTCAAGACTTGTCAGTCTCACATCAGTGCCTGCTAAAGTTTTGCAGAAGATTATTCTGGGAGGTATTTAAAAACACCTGAAAGACAATGCAATCATTGGTCACAGCCAGTACAGCTTCATGAGAGGAAAGTCCTGCTCATCAAATCTGATTATTATTTTATAACAAGGTAACTGGTCTAGTTGATCAAGGAAAGTCAGTTGATGTAATCTTTTGGGATTTCAGTAAAGCTTTCAATACTGACTCTCACAGGATTCTTCTGGACAAAATGCCAAGCACTCAGTTGGATGAACCCATCATGACAGGATCTGAGGAAATGGCCTGGAGTTGTGTCAGGGGAGGTTTAAGTTGAATATTAGAAAAAGATTCTTCACCCAGAGGATGGGAGGGCACTGGAACAGGCTCCCCAGGGAAGTTGTCACAGAACCAGCCTGACAGAGTTCAAGAAGCAATTGGACAATGGTCTCAGGAACATGGTGTGACTCTTGGGATGGTGTTGTGCAGTGCCAGGGGCTGAACTCAGTGGTCCCTTAGGATCCCTTCTAACTCAACTTATCCTGAGATTTTATGAAATAAGGCATAAATAGCAGCTATTTATGGCCAAAACTGAAATAATAAAGTCTTTGGGTTTTTGCTTTCTGCTATTGGAACTACAAAAAGTCTTCAACGGTTCATTTTTCCTTTCATATTTAGTCTTGTGTTTATTTTGCCTTTAGTATTTCCCAGTTCTCTACATTTTTGCTTCTTGGCATGTCTAGACATGCCTCAGCATTAACACATCTGAACTGTTCAGAATGTAGCTAACACAAACACTAATGTTCCTCTAAAAGTCTTAGGACTTGCTAAAGTAGATGGAGCCTGAGATATGATTATATGCATGGGAGGGTTTCTTGCAGTGGATATTTTTATCTTGTATGTACTGGAGAAGACAAAAAAACTCTCCCTTCATCCTTTTCATACATATTTTATTTTTTTCAGGTTTTCAGAGCAAGTGTGGGAGACCTAGATCCATTTTATTCCTGTACATAGCATGGTGTTGAAGGGACTCTACTGCTCATTGCATGCCCCCTAAAAAATGTCTGAAGCATTAGCCAGAGCAGACTGGAAAACAGCCCTTGCTGAAGCTATCCCATTTTGCAGAAACATTCCAAATTTCTTGGCCAAAATAATGAAATCTCTAACATTCAGTACTCTTAGGAGAAGAGGGCCTTGTCTCCTCTAGTCTGTGTTTTATTGGCAATATTTTATTCTGTGAAAGGTTGTAAATTACCACTATTAAAAGGACTGCAACTGACTAGTTTCTTTTCCAAGTGAGTTTTCTAAATACATAATACAAGATGTTCCTGTTGTCTCTGGATCAGTAAGAGTTCAGTGTGTACAAGCACATGGTGAACTAGTGACAACAGAAAGAGAATACTCTCCTGACCAACCCTGTCTCCTTCTTTACACAACAGAGATACACTAAACCCAACTTAGAAATATGAGTATGCAATTGAAAGGAGGAAGGAAACTAGATTGGATTTACCATATATGCATGACTGAAATGAGAGAGGGTAGGGGAGAGTGGTCAGGACAATAATAGTTTGTCATCCTCTGACTAGCTCTTTTTAAATAAAAGAGTGATCCCTGTTTACTTCAAGTTTGTATGGACTGTTTTAAGGGAACATGGTACAGTGGTCAAGACCTTTCTGTGACCCTGAGTTAGTCATCAAGGACATGGAGTAGAATTCAAGTAATGACATTTTTTAGTATTTTCCAGTTGACTACTACTGTGGTGCAATCTCTGAGACTGGAGCCCACCCTTGGATGGCCACTTCTCCCATGCACTGCTTAAGCAACACCTGACTGTGAGTACTGACTGCTCCACTGCCAGCCAGTTGAGATGATGTCCTTTGAATGTAGCCTTTAAATTTGAATCAGGAAAGAAGTTGTTTTCACTGATATTCCGTATTCTCTTGGAGTAAAATAAGACATCAGTGAATGCTGGAAAAAAGCAAACTGGAATTTTTTGCTGTTCCTTCATTCCTGTTCCTTGACTTGATTTAAAAACAAATTTACACACAGAGCTTACAAATGGATCAGAAATTTCAATCAGCAGTTGTTTCAGAGCTCTAACAGATAAACTAAACCTCTGGGTTACTGCTGGTATAAGCATAGTGGTGTTCTCTGGAGGTACACAAAGTTTTCTGCTCTTGAGGGCAAAAATTATTACAGTGCTATTAATCTAAACATGAAGGAAGATTCTCTAGTTACAATTTATACAGTTGTGTCTCTATGAATGCATGTCCATCATCTAGGATCTACCTCCTGTCTTATTTATGGTTACTGGTAGACAAAATTCTGATATGACACAAAGTTCAAAATCATGTTCTACATCACATTTTTAAAGTGAGTACAAAGTGCTGTGTTACCACAGAAGTTCAGAACTAATAGCTGGACCAAAAGCCTATTAAGTAGGGACACATAGTCATATGAGTCATGAGATTAGATAAAAAATGACATTTTGTTAACCTATTTGTTAGGCAGTGACCAAAGAATTATACTAAATTTTTTATGTTTCTCTGCCTCTCTCTTCTCATTGTTTTTTACCTTTACTTATTCTGGTTTTCTTTCGTCACAATCTGCACTTCTCTTGTTCCTTTGTGCTCAGTTTTGTATATTTTTTCCCTTCTTTTCTCCTGCTCTCCCTTCACCTCTCTTTCTGCACTTTTGTGCCTCATTTGTGATTCAGGCAGCTTCCATTACTATAATACAGTTCAAAAATTTGCAACTGGTTAAGAACTTTATGAATATTTCAGTGTTACACTCAAACTTTGAAATATATTACTGGAGAAGAATAAGACAGACTAAAATCAAATAACTTTTAAAAAGCACTGCTGTGGAAAATGAAATTGTAGATCAGCGTGAACTCATAATTACCAGTTACAAACAGATAAAATAAGACAGATAGGAAGAGTTCAAACTGAAACTTTTAAAATGTCTTACATAACTGCTGGATTTTCCAGTCGCTGCACAAGAATTACACCTCACAGCAACTAGGGAAAACAAACCCAATGGCACCTCTGGGACATAAGGGGGAACATACTAACTGTGACTAGTGCAAAGAGCTGATTTTCATGTAATCCAAGTCACATAACACAAAAATGCTTTTGTTTTCCCTAAAGACCATGTCAGTGTCATTGTTGTCTGTATGACTTTTAAAAGCGCGTCTCTCTGAAAGGAGTGAGCCCTGGAGCACGCACTGAAGTCACAATTCCCCATTTCATTTCATGGGCCAGGTAACAAGGAGTAGTTTTCCTTGGCTGTTCGAGTTAAGCACAAAGCAATCTTAAAAATCCTGGCACTGGTGGAGAACAAGGGAGAGGGCTTTCGCATGAAGGCAGCTCCCAAGGCAAGGAGTGGGCACCTGTGTAGAGTCTTGCTGTTGGTTTCTTCAGTGCAGCTCCCATCAGTGAGCTGGACATGAGTGCAGGCAGCTGAACTCCCAGAACAAGGGAGGCCTGTTAGGGCCCTGACTTTACTGGAAATTGAGACATCCTTATAGGCAGATATGAAGGATGCCTCAATTTATACAGCACACCAATGTCAAAGAAAGTGTAAGACTTTGTATTGGGAAACTAAAGAGCAACATTCATATAGGGACTGAATTTTCATTAGCTACAGGCTCTACCAGTTATGAACTGAACCTGAAAATATAGGACTAACAATCCCATTCATCCTATCAATTTTCAATAGAAACCTATTCTATTCAATAAAATAGAATCTGCAAGACTGTAAATTGTCTTCTTATAAATGTGAGTTGTTAAGCACTCTAAAAGTAATTCCATTCAGCAGACACTTACAAGGGAACATTTGTATTGGTTCCCACAGGAGGGATTTCAGGAGCAGATCATCAGGATGTACAACCTGTACAGTTCAAAACCATCATTTATGTCAATGATGCAGTTGTCATATATAACTGTACACTACAAAAATACTTGGTGGAATTTATAAGCATGGAGAAAAACATAGAGCCAGTTAGGAAAACACTCTGAGCTTCTGACTCCCATGAATTATCATTTGCATCTAGTAGTTGAAGGAAAACTTATTCATCCTGTCAAGATTTAGTCCTTTCATCTGAAATCTCTGATTAGCCCAATTGTTTGTAGAATGTGGGTAGTTTCAAAAATTGCATAGATTGAAGCAGACTGAGAGTAAGCACATAGAAATGTATTATGGAAAAAAACTCATCGAGACTCTTTCAGAAAAAACAAGCACCAAAAAATTAAAATGCAAGATGTTGGGAGATTGCTTCATATGATAGCTGACATTACTGCTTTCCAAGGAAACTTCCAGATGAATTTAGTAGGATCTATTCCTTTATAACTAATTGTATCATCATTGTGAAACTTTTTTCATTTTTTCCTGCTGCTTCTGGGAAGTATTTTGCAGAGCAAAACAGTGAGCCCCAGAAATGAAACAAGGGTTAATAATTTCTAGGAAAAGAGAGAACAAAGAGGTTAGGGGTTGATTTTAAGCCTGCAGATGACACAAAATGTGGAGGGGGAGGAGATAAAGAAAAATGGAGGACGGCCAAGGAGCAAGAGGAAATTGCTTTCTTTCCTGTTTCCCATTAACCTGACTCATTGGAAATGCCCCTAGACTAAGCTACATGCAATATTCCACGAACAAGAAGTCAGTATCTTCTCCTTGAAACAAAGACGTTCAAAAGCACAGTCAGACACTGAAAACAGGGCGATAACATCTAATCATTGAGAAGTCTGCCTAGATTTCAAGGTGGGAAGTGAAAATAATTATGGCATACGAACAAGGCTAATTTTGTGTGCAAAGGAATGCTAATTTTGCTAATTTGATATAACTGAGGAACCACATTAGGAGTTAGTGAGATAAAACAAGCAGCTAGATAGTCTGCTGAAGAAGATAGTTTACTTCTGTAGAAGGTTACTGTTTGGTAATGCTGATTCAGAAAAATCACAGGAGACTTAGACTGGAAGTGACCTTCAAAGGCCATCCAGCAGGCTGACCTCCTAAGTTAAATCAGCTTGTCTGGGGCCTTGGCCTGCTCATTCTTGAAAACCTCCAAGGGCAGAGATTTCATCAGCTCTCTGGTCAATTTGTTTCAGTGCTTAATGATATTCATCATGACTTTTTTCCCCCTTCTTTTTCATTTCTATATATCTTTTGCCTACACCTACATACACATTCCCATCTTCTCTGTCCTGGCAGGGGTTCCTGCCATCCATTATGCCAGTTACAGACATGGTAAAGTGTATATTCAAGTGCTGAGGAAATGAAAACCAGAGGAGAGGACAGCTAGAGGATATCTCCCCTCTTGTGAGACCCCACCTGGAGTGCTTTGTCCAACTTCCAGGCCTCCAACATAAGAAAGACATGGAACTGGTGGAGCAAGTCCAAAGGAGGGCCATGAAGATATCAGAGAGTTGGAGAATCTCTCCTGTCAGCACAGGCTGAGAAAGTTGGAGCTGTTCAGCCCAGAGAAGAGAAGACGCTTGGGAGACCTTAGAGCATCCTCCAGTACCTAAATGTGGCCAACAAGAATGCTGGAGAGGGACTTTTTACAGGGGCATGCAGTGTTAGGAAAATGGGCAATGGCTTCAGATTGAAAGAGGATAGGTTTAGATTAGTAACTAGGAAGAAATTTTTTACTGTGAAGGTGGCAAGATGTAAATGCCCCTCCCTGGAAGTGTTCAATGCCAGGAAGGATGGGACTCGGAGTAACCTGCTGTAGTGGAAGGTGACTCTGTGAACTTAAAGGTACCTCCCAATCCAAACCATCCTATGACTCTAGGATTCTGTGACATCTTTTCATCAGCTATTGCTTTTGTAAGTTCTAAAATAGTAATCTTTCTTCTCCATGCACAAGAGTATTGTAGGCCCTGTAAACTGATTGCTTAAAGTATCAGTGAATATATTAAGAATGGCTGAGCTGAATTGTAAAAACCACTGCATTAGGCCAGGTCTGTAGCAGCCATACTTATAGCAATGCTTGCATTTTAACGTTTAAAGAGTGGTAAAATTGTGATTTCTCTACCATTTCAATATGACAAAAATGCTTTCTTTACAAGATGAAAGAATTCAATCAATATGAAAGATTTGCAGTTATAAAGGGAAATTACCCTCTAATATTATAAGTGGAATGGCTAAAATTGTTCAGAAAGGTAGTATAAAATATATTCTGTTTTGTCATTTTATCTAAAAACTGAAATTATTTTACTCTGAAATAATTGCTCTTTGTAACCCATCTATAGATAATGAAGGGACAACTGCATGAATTTAGCCCGCACACGTCAAATAGAACAAGTGGGTGAACTTTTAAATACATTTAATCCATCCAGAGTAGGCAGCATGGGTTTTTTACTACAGTGTGTTCTCCTTTTTCCCTTCCCCCCAAAATATGCTGTCCATTTTCCCTATCCAAATAACCAAAAAAAAAAGGCTTTTCAACGTAGTATTGTATGGACTGACAGGCTCACTTGCCTGGAATACCACGACAGATCCACACAGAGACAAGACCCTACACATGCACTTCCTGGAGCAGCAGGAAATGAAAAACAGATAAGCGTCTTGACATGCTGATGGTCTGGAAGGTGTGAGCTGGCCACTCAGAAATATGTTTACTCTAATTGGTCAGCCAGCTAAGAATCACAATTCTCAGCTGATGCTGAGCCAAATGACATAAATTATCTGTCAAGCCAAGGTATTGCTTACTGAGCTGTACTCTGCACGTGGATCCTACATCATGCAGAAATTATTCAATCAGCTGTCTGGGAAAGCTGAAATCACAGCACTCTCTTGACTTTCTTCTTTTTAGAAATGGAACATTTCTTTTTTTAAGACATTATTGGTTTTATTTCTTTTCTTTCAGACAAATACATAAGCAAAGTTTATCCAGAGTTGGAGGCAGAACTGATGCAATAAAAATTGTGCTGAGGGATTAGCATAAGGGTATCTCTATGTTAATCACTGCAGTGATTGTCAGTCTTGCAGACACATGTGGACTATTTTCACAGGAACATTTCTCCAAGGATTTATTGCTGTCATTGGCATAATAATACACTACAGTTACTTATAAACAGCATATGGCCAATGTGAAAGGAGCATTGCTTTTAACGAACACTTTGTCTTCCTTTATTTACTAGATTGGAAAAATCTAGTATCAGTATCTTCTACAGCAGGGAATACTTTCAGGAAAAGAATTACTTCCAGACTAGTTTGGCATACACAGATAAATTGCTTTGCCATTACTCCCAGTGCATTGCACCTACATAGCTTCTGATTGGGAAGCCTCTTGCATCTGACCAGATCAAAATGAACTCAGAGGAAGATCTTTCAAGGCTGTGTGTATTTGCAGCTGACTGAGCTGCAAAGTCTACTAAAAAAAACTCTCTTGGCCACCCCGATTGACTGTGGTTTGGAATCCCTTGCTACAGCATACCTTGGAATACAGCATACTTTTACATCTTATGTAAAACCAAGAAGTAGGTGGTGACTTCAGCCACTGTCATGGCTCTAGAATATATGCAGATTAATTCATTTTAGATAGATAGATAGGTAGGTAGGTAGGTAGGTAGGTAGGTAGATAGATAGATAGATAGATAGATAGATAGATAGATAGATAGATATAGAGCTGAAAATTCAGGAAGAAATTCTCATGAGAACATTAAAAGCAATAGTAAAACGGAGCAGAAAATTTTAGCTTATCAATAACATTTTGAGTTGGTTGTTTGAAGAATTTTAGAAGATTTTTTAGGTGCTACTTAAATGCAAGGCCATGAGTGCACTAATAGGCTTAAATTGCTTTGACCAACGTCACTTGGAATCTCCACCCACACAAGCTCTGCACTTGGGTCCTGGAATTACATTTAAGCTCAGGCTTAGGCCCTCAATTCTAGACTGAGCTGATGTTTTTCATCTTTGTAGATGAAAAACATAAATTACTAATGCTTTACAGACTGCAGATACTTTGTTGTGGACGACTAGCTTTTGGATTTTCTGTCAGGAACCTGCTAGCAAAAACCAACACAGGATTTTTATAAATTTTGGTAAAAACTGAACTAAACCAAAGCAGCAAATTCTAAATCTTATGATTAATGAAAGAAGACAAAACCGCCTGTGCATAGACTGCATAGGTTTTGGTGAATGCAGCTCTGCAAGAGAAGCCACCAAATATGCACTCGTCAAACAAAGTAAGATATCTATTCTCTCGTCTTTTGGGGGTTTTTTCTTCCCTAAATAACCCCTGGATCCACTATGGCTGTTATTTACTCTACTTTGTCTGTGATACCTGTAGTTGTAGGTATCTTATTCTCTGTTTCTAGCTCTGTCTCTGGATTGCCTTCAGACCTATAAACTTGTCTTCTCCCTGTCTCCTTTTCTCTGGATGCACCCCCTCCTAACTGCAACCCCTGATGAGAGAGTGGACCTCAGCAATCACTCTGCTTCGGTGGCACCCGGCTGTGACCCATCCTGCTCAGATATGGGGGGACTGTAACCTCACTGAGAGAACACCTGCACTACCACCACCCTCTGCTATTGCTCACCCTCCCCTGCTCTGGTTGTTTCTTAGTGATATCTTAGAACAACAAACCTACTTACACTTCTGGAAGCAATGAGTGTTGGCTAAACTTCCTGTGCTCTTAGAAATCACTTTCCTGCCAATTCTAGGAGCAGCGCAGACCAGAGAAAGCCTTATATATTTTTGAATATTTGCTTAGTTTTCACCTTATTCTGGGGAGGTGATGAGCTAGAACTTTGGATTTGGGAAGAAATTAAAGGAGAAAAGAAAAAGTAGAGGTCAAAACCAAGGGGAATGAATGTCAGAGACCTAGATTTTCAGAGTAGAGTGCAGCATTCAGAGCTGCCTGCTTGGTCCTCAGGGGAAAGAGCAATTTTTTGCCCTGATCTGCCAGGACAGCAGGGGCTAGGAGAAAGTCTTAAAAGAGTCACCAGGAACACTTTGTCAAAGCAAAGAAATGGAACAAAACAAGCTGCAAGGGTTTGACAATAGATGAATAGAAATGCAACAATATGTTAAATGTCAAAATACAGCAGTTTCCCATCATTTATTGGTGAACCAACAGCAAAAACCTCAGAAACTAGCTGTAAGACTGGAGGACAAAGAAATGTCTGTGGTTAGTCAAACTGTGAACCACCAGCTTGAAGAAGTTATAGAAGAGGCAAATAAAATGTTAAGATGCATCAGGCAAACTATTTCCAGTTTTCTACTTCAAATGCTATTATGTACAAGCTCATCTAAAATATTGCTGTAATTCTGGCCACCCATTTCAATTCATCTATTTTTTGTTATATGTATTTAGCAACATAACAGGATCTCTTTTCTATTCTATTTCTTGAGAAATTGGTTTGAGCCTAACAAGATACAGGCTGGCAGAAAACTAAAATGTAAGGGCAGTAAACAGAATGGAGAAGCTCTTTGTGCCAGAACTGGATTCTGTTGGTGAAAGAGCATTTGAACATTAGGTAGCAATCAGTGAGTTTAGTCCAATAGTTAGAAGATCCTTTTATAATATAAAACAAATGGATGAGCACAAGAAGACTAAAAGACATTTTAAAGAAACACATCTTTCAATTTATCACATTTGATTAATGATTATTTATATTATTTTTTCTTGTAATTTTTTCTTACATATTTTTCTTTTTTAATATGCATCAATAGTTTTAATTCAATTGTTTGAGGTTTTTCAGTTCAAGATACCTTTTATTTTTCCAATCTAATGCAGCCAATTACTCTATTTCTTCCTATAAAACAGATATAATAAAGATAACACACTTTAAAACTGGGAGTATAATAACAGGACAGTGTTAATATAGGATCTGAAACGTGTTTTTACATTCTACTGAATTTCTCAGGCAGTATACCTCAGAAAGGCAAGCCACATCCCAAACTTTGGTCAACAGAAAGACCATCCTCCATCACCTCCATCTTTATTACAATGAAAATTGCAACTGCTTGATAGATAAAATAAAAAAAGTCTTCCAACATATGGAAGCATTTTAATATTTGACTGTAGACTGCAGAGAGGATTATCTGAAACAACTTTAAAGGTTTATGTATTTGAGAAAGATAAAAGAAAACACCTTCTGAATCTTTGAAAATCATTACTAGAGGAGGAAAAGTGACTGAACAGCTTTAATCTTCTCTATAAACAGTCTCTATGATAGGACAGCGTGAACGCTTAACACGCTTGCAGATGATGCTGAGCCAGCAGGTGTTGGGAAGAGCAAGCAATATTGCATTTCCAAGAAACAGGGCTCCCACTCAGAGAGACCATGACAACCAGAAAAGTGAGCCAACAGGAAACTTGTGAAGTTCAAATTGCTCAAGGAAGAATACAAAGAAAAACAGTAAGAGAAAGACAAGGATTATCAGACTATTGCTTTGATTTTTGTCCATGAATAGCTAATAAAATGTGATTTATTTTTTTTCAGTTGCAGAAGTGACTGTGGAGAAAATATTTTAGAGAGCTATGCAATCAATCATGCCCTGCAGAGGTTAGGAAACTGTTCTGTGTCTCTTTCAGTAACAACAGTGAGCAGCAAAGGAAATTGAGTGCAACGCTTTCAGAAGAAAATTTTAAAAATCGTAACCAAGAAACCCCCAAATACTTTACAAAGGGTAGCTTTAAGATATGTAGTTCCTTCCCACAAGAACTGATGAGGTTTCAGAGGCGCTGGGGGTTTAAAAGATATTAAACATTTTCTGGTGTGGGAAAAACCAGTAAAACACCACCAGTGGCTATGAAGTACAGAAGATGTTAACTGTGTTAAAAGAACAAAGTGACCATTTGGAGTGTGCTTGTCTGCTCTTATGCTCCACCATAAGCTTCTTCCATAGGTCATGGGTTGAAGATGAGACGCTGTGGATGAGCCTTTGAACAAACACTGCTGCCCTCAATCCTTGACAGCTCCCCTGTTGATCTTCTTCCATTTCAAGTGAAGCCACTAAGATTACAACCTCCTCTTCCCTTTCTTGCACCCTATTCTCAAAGAAAGTCTAGGCATGTGTCCTGCACATGCTACAGGAAGTGTCTGACATGCACAAGCAAAGCAGTAGGAGACAGGGGACAGGGCAGGGTGCAAGTAAAGAGTAATTCAGATGTAGTCAGGGTGCTCTAAGCCTCACTGCAGTAGCAAACCCTGTCTCAGGAGAACATTGGATATTTGCTGAAATGTATTGTGACTCTGATGTGAAATGGAAAAAATAATAGCATCTACTTTTCAATTGTGTTTCTGTAATACCTAACACAAAGGGAACATCATTTGAAGCTTGTAGTGCTAGTACTAGTGTTATTACTATTATTATTAGATTGTAACTTTTAGCAGTGATGACCTATAAACTAGAGGGCCAAATGCAAGTAGCAGAGAAGGAAGCCATAATTCAGTTCAGACTGTGATTTCACAAATTTGTTCCCTTCCACTATCCCAGGCATAACAAATATATTTTTCAATGTCTTTTTCCTTTTAATTCCTATCATCTAAGCCTGATCCTTAAGAAACTGGGGGACATATAGAGAAGGTGAAAGTCAGGTTTAATTCCTGTAAAAATATCTTTTACAAAGGCAGAAATAGTTATGTTAAATAATATTTTTAGATTTTTTATAGTATATTTATCTTATTATTGCATTAATAATGAGCTAATTTGTCAAAGAGTTTGCTATCCTCTCTTAAGCAAATAATACATTTAAAATAATACATTTAAAATCATACAGAAAATCAAGGTATTGCATTTCTTGTCTGGCATATACACAATGTTTAACATCAAAACTAAATGAGATTTTTTTCTGGAAAGTTAGTCAGTTTTTGGCCTCATTGCATAGTTAAAAATAAATACAATTTTTAACATAAATTCACAAAGGCTTTTAGCAAATGAAACTAATAAATGTGGAAGTAAAAAAATGTTATAAAACTAAGTGCTTGGCTTTAAAATGCAAAGAGGGTAGTAAACACCTGTTTATTTATCCTTCTGTTTAATGAAAATAGGATTTAAAAAAAAAACTGTGCACGCCTTCAGTTTTCTTGGGATAGGTACAGCTACTGTTTAAATTATACTTAAGTACAATATCAGTGATTAAAGAAAGCAGTATTCTGGTTTGTGGAGTAATAATGCACTGATGCAACAAGTATTTCATATCAGAGAGGAAGATTGTCTAGCTGCATCATGTGATGTCTTAAAAAGATCACAGTATGATCACAATTCAGTGTGAAAATCAAAAAGCCCTGCTTGCCTCCTCTGGAAGCAGAAACATTCTGGCAAGAATCGACATGGGCTTTTGCAAGAAGTGAATACCAAGTCAAGGAAAAGATTTCTTCACTTACATGGAGTTCTGTTTCCCTTCTCTTCTTGTTAGAAGTTAAGCACACAGTTGCAGATGTGAGGGTGGCAGAGGAAGACCTCTCTGAAGCCCATTAGAGTTCAGATCCATGTCCTTTGGAAGAAAAAGCATTTTATGTCTATCTGCCAACATTGACTATATAATAAAAGTTCTTACTGTGCTGAACATGGGTTGTCTCAATTTGTTGAATGATATATGAGTTTATAGCTATTCCTGTGAGTGTGTTCATGTCTGTTTCTTTATCTGGAATCCTAATCCTCTATTTATACAGAAAGAAGAGATGGAGCAGAGATCAGGAGAAGTGAAATTCCTTGTGATTGAGAGATATAATAAATTGTAATAATAATTTTCAATTATTCATACCATTTATAATTCTAATTCTAATTCTAATTCTAATTGAGTTTATGCCCCATTTTTTCATCCCATGATTATACTTCTCCCTATTTAAATTTGCTATCAATATGAAAGCTAAATCTATCACTATATACAAATTCTTTAATCAGTTAGATACAGATTTTTTTTGTTCATATTGTTTGCCACATACATTCCTAGAAATTAAATTCTTTGCTTGATATTGAGATTTTCCAAACTGCAAGGAAACTCTGATCCTGAAAAAGGCATTTAGCACTTTCCAAGTAGTGAAAATCTTACCCATTTATGCTAAATTTTAAGACTCTGGATTCCACTTGTTTCCCTTCCAAATTAAAAATAGATAATGGTAAAAATGGGAACCTAAAAAATGATGGACAATAATTCCTCAAATCTAAGTCATAAAACTCTGCACTGGTTTTGACAACTGACTACAAAGCAAAAAATATATTTTCGTTTCAGCTCATTATCTCTCATCATCTCTCTGCAACACATGAAGTTTTCATTTTTCAATGCCTTTAAACATTATGACTGCAGCATATTATCACACCATTCTCATAAAAAGGGTAGCACATTTAGAGACATCTTAGCCATAGAATGGCAAAATCAGTTGGGTTGGAAAGGGCACCTGAGATCATCGAGTCAAACCTATGACCCAACATCCCCTTGGCAGCTAGACCATGGTGCTGAGTGCCACATCCAGCCTTTCCTTAAACACTTCCAGGGACAGTGACTCAAATGCTTCCCTGGGCAGCCCATTCCAACCTCTAATCACCCTTTATGTGAACTCCTCCTGATGTCCAACCTAAACCTCCCATGGGGCAGATTGAGACTATGTCCTGTTACCCTGTCACTAGTTGCCTGGGAGAAGAGGCTGACCCACGGCTGGCTACAGCCACTTCCTCTGCAGTCTGGCCTCCCAAGAAAAGATACAGAGGAAGTAGGTGTGAAAACCCTTCATTTCTGTCCATTTGCAGTCATCTGCAGGACTCTCAAGTATGAGAGTTTTATGTGAGTAAGAGTGAAAAAGTTCTACGGACAAAGTCATTTGAGAATTACTATAAAGGCAGAAAGACTATTATGAAAATTGTAGCTAAGTGGTCTATATTTTATAAGAAAATAAGTATCAAAAAACGCTTCAAGGTCTATTGCTAACATCCCTCAAGTCCCTTTGATGAGATAACTAGATCTAGGACATCAGAGCTACCCAATTCTGCCTTTAATTACCAGGAAAATAGTTAATATTTTTTTATTTTGGGGGGTCTTTTGAATTGTTTTTATATGCCTAACCAATGTTCTTATTCCCCTTCACGGAAGCAGAAATTTCCTTCAAATTCAAGCAAGACACTGGCCAGCTTCATAAAATGGTTGCACAACACAAGTCAACAAAGATTTGAAGATTTACTGAAGTGAATTTGAGAAGCCTCAAGACAAGCCAAGGGACATACTCAAGATTTAAGAATAGAGTTGCATTTTCCCTAGAATTGGATTTTTTTTTTTTCTCCAAATTGCTTATGATTTTTTAACAGGTGATCTGAAGAGGTAAACTCCAAAATTCCACTTTTGGATTGGGATCTTCCTGCAGAACATAACGCTTAATTTCTCCTATATTATATTATATTATCCCACATAAAAGAATATATTTTTTTTCAAAACTGATTAGCAAAAGTATATTTTCATAAATTTAGCCAGCCTTCTTATTCTATTTGCATAGAAGTTAAAGGCCAGTCCCTGCTGGCTCCATGACAGATCATAAACGTACTTAGACAGAGGTGTGCCCCATGTGCTCAATTTCTGTTAATGTCCAACTGCATGGCAAGTTGCAGCGTGGAGCCAACTCAACCCTTTGCCTTTTGGAATCTGTACACTGTCCACTAGCCTGGATGAGGATCCTGTAGTCTCTGAGAATTCAGCAGTCTGTCCTAACATGTAAATTAACCCTGCTTTTAGAAGAGGCTGGACAAGCTGACCTTCTGAGGCCCCTTCCAGACCTTATTATTCCACGATAATATTCTTCCTGCCCTTCCCACCAGACCAAAGCCCCAGCTAAGAGCTCAGCCCCACACTACTGCACCTACTCCCTTACCACGTATTCCCTATGACTGAAAATCAGCACCCTGCCTCCGTTCCTCTCTCTACGCCAGTCAAGCCTTCCAGTCTTTCCCATGACTAACATATACACCTTCTCACCAACTTCTTTCTCCCACTCTTACACTATCTCTGTCCCGTGCCTCAACATTGAACTATTGAGGAAGGCACTCCTGGTACCTGGCCAGGCTCATGCAGGGGCTATGAAACACAGCAGAAGAGATTCAATGGCTAAAAACAAAGCACACTGAATCCTTGACAGTCCCTGGTTTAGGTAACCTGAATGAGTGATGTACCTGCACAGAAGCACTTTTCCCCAGGATCAGACACCCAGTCCAGCTGGGACTTTTTGGTATTAGATGCTCATGGTAGCCATAGCTTGGCAAAAAATTTAGAGAGACAGTGAGGAACACATAGTAATTTTAGGGCAGTAAAATCTCACCTTAGAAATCATTCTATTTTTTTTTGGCCTATCTTTCTTTTTTGTATTATGCAATATATTTTATTTTGGTTTAGCATTTTAAATCTTCCTATAGCTTTATTTTTAGGATATTATCATGGTTCCTGCAAGTTCCATAAAATCCTTCCTGAAGTGTGACTGATGTTTTTTCTTTTTCCTTATTGATGGTTACCAGGCTTTACATGTGGGAAAATCTCCTGCCTGATGCTCACAAAGTCATACATATCATTCACATGATCCTCAGGAGTGTCTGGCCTTATCAAACTTCAGCCACACAGTCCCCTGTGGGAAATTCCCTTAGAAATTGTACAGAAACTGGGACAATAATCGCATCTGAACAGATTTTCAATCATTTATATATCTGAGATACAAGGTCAGATATGGCTTTTAATCTTCAAGCAGTTTGATTTAACTCATGGGATTCCACAACTGTGAGCCCTTTCTCTCCTCTGCTTCACTTTAATATTTGAGGAACAAAATCCTTTTGAAGTTAGGATGCTTTTAGTTCTGCCTTTGCTTATCAAGGGACCTCATTAGTGTCAGTATTCTAAATTATCATCAGGCGAAGGGGAGCTCCACATGACTGTACACTATTTTTTGGCACACTGCATTGTACATTTGTTATATAACTAAAATGCTCCTCAGCCTGAACAAATATGGTTACAGAATCTTTACTTTGGCACATTCAAAATGGAGCTTAATAGTCTTACTTGTCCTAAAATTCTTAGCACAAAAACATAATGGGAGAGGATGATGTTTCCTCTGTGCTTTCACCTGAGTTAGAGGCTAACACAAAAAGTAAGCCACAGAAGCAGAGAGTGGCCACGTCTCTGAAGTGGAAGGTTCAAGTCCATATTCTTTTTTCTAACCTATGCTGCCTTGTGGCCCTTCACAAGAATGAAGAGACTGATCAACTGTGTACCTTGAAATGGAGTCTAATTTCGGGCAACTGCCCTCAGCCACCAGGTAGGCTCAGATGTGTCCCTGCCGTGAACTGTTCTTCACAAGAGAAGTAGGAACGCTGATGTTTTTAATTAGACGTCCACATTTTTTAGATTACTGCAAGCTTTCATGTAACTACCAAAACCATGGCACAGGCAGAACTTCATCTAATTCCTGATGCCCTCTAAAGCAAAGTCTTCTCAGAGTCAGTAGGTCATTGAAATCACAAGTGATGCTATCACAATATAGGATAAAAAATCTTAAAAAGACTTGGATCTGAGCTGATTTATTGCAGGAGCTCAAGCATACTTTACTATAGAATGGATGAGTCTCTTGCACTTTGCTTTGCAAAGTAAATGTGAAGAAATACTACCCATAGTAACTGAAAAAGTGAGTTCTCTATCCCCTTCAAAACTCCTCTTCATCAAACCAGCCCCATGGAGAGCACCCAGGGCCTCAAGTCCACTGCTGGTGCCTGAGCTCTCACACAAAGCCTGAAAACCCCATCCTGCTCCAAATTTCTCATTTTTCAATATTGTGCACATTGCTACATCCCTTTCTCAGTTTCCTATCTCAGCTCCATACACCCTGATTCAGCCCACTGATACCCCACAGCAATTAAATAAGTCTGTATCAAGGTCCCTTGAGCCCAGACCTGTAAGAGGTGGCAGCCTGCTGGTGCTGGTACCTGGCCACGGTTACTGCCACTGGACCTGAGCTGCAGATTGACATTTTGGCTTTACCTTGGTCCTGTCTCACTCCCCAACACTTCCTGAGGATCTGGGCTCCCGGCTGAATGTGGCAGCTGTACTTTCTTTAATCACATTGTTGGGTTCTGTGGGACTGCGTACTGGCTGGATTGGGCTCTGCTCTGCTGACCATATTTTCATGTCCCTGAAGGAACAGTTGACCTTTGCTGCTCCTGGACAGGTGGGAGGGTTTGTTTGTGGAAGGTGGAAGTCTCACTTTCACCACCCTGATAGAATGTACTCTGAATGTACAGTTCTCAGTTTTCACCTGATTTCAGGCTGCTTTCTTGACCCATCACTGCCATCTTAAATTTTGAACCTTTCCTCCAAACTACTTCAAACTGCTTTCTAATGTGGCAACTTACCAAATACTACATTTATTCAGCCAAAACATTTATGAATATACTGACAAGATTCCTACCTGAAGAAAAGCTCTAATGACACCTTGCACAATACATCTCTTCCAGTTTGATGTTAAACCATGAATATAGCTTTCCACTAAGCTGTATCTGTCCCTCCATTCTACACATTTGTTTTGTACTTTTTTTCCTTAACTTCATGTTAACAGTACCATGGAAGAGTTTTACTAACATTGTAAGATAGGGCTTCATATACAAGAAGAGCTAACTTATTCTGAAATAACTCATTACTGACAAGGCCATGTTGATATTTTTCAGCGTGTTAATTCCTAGTTGGTTCAAAACTGTAATCAGTTTCAACAGCTTTTTGGGAATCAGACTCAGATTCTCTTAATCATATGATGACAGCTCATGGTGTTCACCACCCAAAGAAAAACCAAACAAAAAAATCCTTTCACTATATTTAATCTTCCAGAACCTCCTTCATCCATTCCACAGCTCTCAGAGTTAACTGACTGCTTCTCTTAGACCAGATCCTCAACGTATCAGAAGCTGAATTTCATTTGTTTACACCTATTTCAAATGATCAAATACTAATACTTTCCAACCTGTTGTCTTTCCATTCTTGCCCAAGCTGTTGTTAGTTATATAAATCCAAGGTAATCTTTTGGCTATAGACTAACAGACAGAAAAGATCTTTAACACATTTGCCTTCTTAATGTTACTTCTCATTAGTTTTTCACTTTCTTTTACCTTTTTTTCTAGCTCCGCCTTAATTTTTCTAACTCTGTTAATAACCTCTTCTATCTATCCTTTCTTCTTTTCTTTAAAAAACTCATTCATTTTTGCTTTTACTAGGATTCCTGCTTCCCTTTATTCTTTTATATTTTGTTCTCTGGGGCTTTAAATTTCACTTCTGACAGTGATGGCTGCTAGCCAACAGCAAGCTAAGGGTGCAAGAAATTGAAATGAAATTGCATTGGTCTTGCAAAATATCTTTTGCAACATTCCTACTCCTTGGGCATTCAAGCATCTCACAGAAGACCACAGTTTCAATGCAAGCCCGGGGCTTTTCTGGGAGCAGCCTTTTTAGCACTTTGGAAATAAATGTAAGGAAAAATCAGACATGAGTTTAAATGAAAAGTTTTTGTTTGTAATATAACTCTTTGTTTTAGAAAAGTGTCATAGAATTCAGAAATGCAGGATATTCCTTGCCTTTAGGAACCTCTCCTTTACCTATTTATGTTTAAACTGAAAGTTCCAGCTGCTTCTGTGTCTTTCAGTTTAAGAGAATTGCTTATCTTCTCTTCGGATTCCATTTATTCCCCAGCTCTGAATCATCAAAATCCTTTCCCAGATTGTTTTACACCGACAGAAAATGTAATCAGTGAATTATTATTACTCATAGGGAGTTACATACTCCAATATTATGAATTGTGATTATTTTTTTTAATTTTTTGTTTGTTTATTTGTTGGTTTAGAACTGAGTCCTACAGCACAGCCTAGTCACCAACAAGTAAAAATCAGAATATCAGTGGTACTACAAACCCTTTAAAACAATCTACTGCTGCATTCTCTGCGCTGTCCCTGAGACATATTCTTTGGGTGAGACACTGCTCTGCATGAAAGGTGTTTATTCTTTGTTCTGCTTAGATAAACATCCTATAGCAAAGGCTCAACATTAAGTTCTAGCTAATATTTGCTAAACTACTTATCACAGATTAAGGTGTGGCTACATAGTGATGATTAAACAGCTCTTCAAAATGCACCCCATGTTTTCCAGAAGCCTAAATACAATATATACCGCATGATTCTGATTAGTATTTCCAATTTTAAGGTTTTTTTCCCTGCATTGGTCTTTTTCCCATTGTTATAAATAATATTTAATAGTTACATATACAGGTATTTTAATCCTTTTAGCAAATGATAATATCTCTAGCAATGTTATGCTTTCATATGTTATTCCCATTTCTCCATAGTGGCTTTGGGTATCAAGTACAACACTCATTGTCATTACTGAAATTAGGATCCAAGTGCCAAATTAGAGTTAAATGATGATTCCTCCTCAGAAACAGATGTACAGTGCCTACAACAGGTACTAAATCGGAAATCTATAATGATTGATCTGCAGTAAGAACACTCTGCTCGTGTCTTCAAATTTTAGGACTGCAGCTATTGAAAAAACTCATTTAGCAAAGCTGACACTGGAAGCACGTCAGAGGCTTAGACCAGATAAAGAAAGAGAAACAACAAAAGTTCTTTTTCTGTAAATGGGACTCATTGTGTAAGGAGTTGTGAAATTGAATAGAGGATAAATAATAGCTGAATGATAATTATGACCTCAATTACACAGTCATGGTATGGGAAGGCAGGTTTACTCCTTTTTCAAATAATCATTTTTAGTATATTAATTATGCAAAAGATTGCATGCAAATGGAATTTCAGCTCCTAAAATGTCAAATAGCAAGAAATCGTTTGGAGAACTAATAATGGCTTCTTTGCAAATGTCAAATTGCTAAAAACAACACAACATTTTTCAGAAACCTTCTACTAACCAAGTCACTTAAATAGATACAGATAGTGGTTCAGGAAAAAAAACTCTCTCAGCTGCTAATTACAAATAGATAATTGCTGGCAAAATATGCCACTTTTCCTACACTAAATGCTCTTGACCACTTGTGCTGAAAGCAATGTATATTAACTCAGAGAAAAAGCATTTGGAAGAAGTAGTAGTGAGAAGAAAATATACTTTTGACTTCACAGTCTACTGTAACATTGTTGTGATGGGAAAACAAGAAAAGTTATCACCAAAGCATTGTCATAAAATGGAAGGAGCTCGATAGTTTGTATTGAAGAGTCAGGTCTGGTTTTATTTATTCCATATCAACTCAGAACAGATATTACATATATGTAGAGGATTTAATTCAATAAAGTAAGTAGTCTCATGAATGTACTCATCTTCATTGCTTATATGTTGTTCTGTCTTGAATGTCTTTTGAACTTCAATTTTTCCTGTCACATAATACATCCATATTGGCAATGATGACTATCCAGATTATGGTAGGAGTCTAAAGGGGCACAAAAGATAGCAAAATAAAATCATCCAATGTTTATTACTCTTCTCTTTTTTTCTTAAGACATGAAAGGTAAAAGTATATGTGTTGAAGATCTTCTTTCTAGAAGTTTTCATGGATTTCTGCACATTTATGTCAGCCCAATAGGAAGAGGGGTATTTTGCCATTTTTATGTATGGGGTTTGAATTGAATAGGTAGGATTAAGAATTTCAGAATCTAAACCACGCTTATAAAGAAAGGCATGATTTGTCTCATCTGTTATATCTACACATTCATTTATTTTAAAGACACATGGAAAGGAAATCTGCTAAACAGAAACTGAGAAAGATAACACATCTATCAACAGCAATGCATTTGTTTAATATGTCTTATTTTCATGTTCGTTTACCTACCAAATTTCAGATTTAAACTGTAATTCGTTTTGCAAAGCAATCATATTTGGGAATTATAATATGACTCAAGTATCAGAATTACTGACTCAGGTACCACAGTTACAGATATACAGAGGGACTCTCAAAATGTATCATAATCTACTCTCTACATTTTAGCAGATGAAGTGTAGCTAAGTTGTACAGATAGCTCTTTAATCTTTCTTTTCTTATTTACTCAAAGTGAAAGAGTTGGTGATTCTGGGAATAAGGGTGTCCACACAAATGCCCAGTTCAGAGACACAGGGTTTCAGAGGTGTTATTTACTAGTCAGTATCACTATCATTTGTAGGCATCCACAATGCTACTCTCAGAGAGTTGCCTTAAGATTGCCTTCTGACAATTTTATCCATTATATTCCCTTTTTTCTGAATTAGATGGACTTTCTCACAGCTGTTGAAATAATTTTTCTCTATCCAAATGCCACCTGAATTAACAAACTGTCCCTAATTATTTTTCTCATATTCATTCCAATTTTGATACTCCATTGCAGCAGAAAACAGAAAATGGAGGAAGATTCTAGTGCTATTACTACTGCTGCTACTACTACTGCTGAAAATTGAAGGTGATGAAAGATTTGGTAGGATACAGCAAAAGAAGATGTGTTAGGTAAAGTGAGAAAGTATTTTGAAAAAGAAGATGGATAGATAGGTGAGAAAGGAGCAATAAATCTGTAAATAACTGAAGGCTGTAATTCCTCAGTAAATAAGAAGGCACATGAACTTGTGGCTGAAATTCACTGCATGAATGTTGCATGAGTTTTTAATAGTTAAATGGTTTGTATGTTCTGGAATAGTTCAGCTCAGCGTAAAACATATTGTTTTGGATCGTCATCCCACTTTAGGAAATGGGGATTGCCTAGTAAAGCACTTGGAGAGGATCTTCCAGTTTTTGGTTGCTCTGGGTCTATGAAAACTACACTGTGAACAGAACCAATACAAGGTAAGTGGTGACTACTGGCTAGTTTTCTTAGAGAACACTCTCCTGTACTAAACCAAAATAGTAATGTACCCATAGGCTTCACCAGTTCAAACCACTACAGCCGGGTCAGAGCATCTAACCAAGGAATTCTTCTGAAGGTGAGGCTTTGACCAAGTTTTGAGAGTTCCTAAAATCAGCAAGAAGATGTCAGTTATACCTATTCCAGTCCTGTGGTCTTCTAAGTTGAACATGTATCTTCTTATTGTTGTAAGCAAGGATATAAAAGAGAATGTATTATCAGGTGGTATCAAGGATATAAAGGAGAATGTATTATCAGGTGGTAAGCAAGGTTATAAAGGAGAATGTATTATCAGGTGGTAGACTGCAGTGTTGGGAATTGGGGTAGAAAAAAGATTGTGAAGCACTAGAATTTTGTACAGATAATAAGAAGTTTGCCCTGAAGAAGTGGATAATCAAACATTAAAACTTAAAAATTTCCTTTCATGCAGGAAACTGTGTGCAGGCTTATTCTCCACTTAAACTTATCTTTGTCTCTGCTTTTCCCAAGTTTCATTATTAATCAGAGAACACAGATGTGGAAGTTTCTTTTTCCCTTTGTTTGCCATTTGTATTGATTGTATGGTTTTGTTAGTACAGAGCACCTCTTTCAACTTCAGCTTTCTGAACACCTCCCAGAAAACCTCCTCTATCATATTAGGAGAGATATCAAGTACATAGTTGTCTTAGTTTTGAACGAAGACAGGTATCTGCTAAAGAAGGGCAGGGCCTCTCTTAGAATAGATAATTCAAATCCCCTCCCCTCAAATTATTATAATTTAGAAAAATTAAAACGGCTTTCAGGCAGAGATATGGGGATAGGAATAACAGTTCTTTACTAATAGTATAACAAGGCAAACAAACAACAACAACTACAGCAATTAATAGCGAACGGAACCAGGGACCTTGACAGGGCTTGGTTTGGCAAAACTCGGGGCAGTCTGGTCTCTTGGGACTCTGAAAAAAAAGTACCAAGGTGAAACGGTGGGGGATCCCGGGCTGGTGTGTCGGATGAAATCCCGAGCTCCGTCGGTGGTCACTGGAGGGCAGGGGTGTCCGGCAGGGAGGGCAGTGCGGGGCCGCGGTGCAGAGCGGCCTCAAAGCAGCGGCAGTGGGACAGTGCCCAGCTCCAGCAGGGCAGCAAAAGGAGAGATCAGGATTTCCTGGGCACACGAGCAGATGATGGTAGCTTTCTTCAGGATCCGACTCGGTGGTGCCAGTGAAACTTCTCCCGCAGAAAGCAGCAGCCTGACCATCCTTCCCGCGATGCCGAGAGCAAGAGACAGAGCTAAGCTGCCCCCAGCCCCATCTTTTTTCTTGTCCCCCCCCTCCCCCCGAGAGAAACTCTTGGAGACAAAGAGTGTGGCTAAGTGCTATGCTCATCTTTTTGTTTCACCTGAGCACTGATAAGTATTCAGTCGTTAGTTGCCTTGCAACCCTTGGGAAAAAATTCTATAAGTAAAAAAACAAGAAACAAACCTAACCCCCAACAATAGTCTTCATGATACCTATGAAATTCCAGTTATTCTATGAACAATGTACAAGGATTTCCTCTCTTCTCAAAAGTGGAAGTGAGTGAAAGAAACTGGAGTGAGAATCACTGGATGGTTTTATGGAGTAAATTTTGGATTAGCCTAGCACACTCTTTCTGTCCCAAGGAACACACAGCCTCAAAAGTCAAGACAGAAAGAATGATCAAATTTAAATTAAGTTATAGAATAACAAGCAGAGATCCCAACTGTAGATATTATTATCATATGGTTTATATTATATTATCAGTGATTTATATAGCATATCAAGGCCTTCTGCACAGAACATACGTCCATTGAACATACATCCTCAGTAGAAAGCACTGAGAACCCAGGGTAACACAGAGAAAAATGATTCTGTCATTATTCTCAGTGACCTATAAAGACATACTGAACCTTAAACACCTTAAAAGTTCTCAAGCTGAAAGACAAACTGGAGGCCAATCTATCTTCATGCTTTTTATTATACTGGATTGAACCTGGAGGTCTCAACCAAAAAAATCTCCTTGCCAATGAACAAGCAAGGGCCAGGAAAATTTTTCATTAATATTTTTTGTATATAACTCTGAGCAGGCCAGCTAAATCTAGAGATGTGCTCCCACGGCCTGTGTAGAACACATTCATGCTGAACAGGAAATATGGCTTTGAAGATAAGCCTATAAGGCCTTTGCAACAGATACCAAGCTGGAACTTCTAAGCTGGAACTTATTCCAGGTGTTCTGAAAGATGAAGGTGCTCATTTCACACCAACTGGGAGTAGCCATGGATAAGATAGACATGACCTGTTTGGAACAATTGCTAGAGAAGGCATTGCTCTGTCAAGGAGATTGTAAGGACGTAGTAGATGTAGTCTTTGTCTGCTTATATTTCAGTCTTCATATTACTCATCCTGTTCCTCCTCTTTTTCTCCACTGTGTCTCATGTTTTTGCTTGTTTGAAGTCTTTTTTCCACTCAGAGCACCTTTTTGCATGAGTCCTTTGTCAGTCACTCTCTTCCATCCTGACACCTACTTATCACTGCACCCTGGCCAACTCCTCTCCCCAGTTTACTTTCATGGGTTTGGGTTTTGTTGGTTTTATTTTTTTTCTCTGTGTTACATTTCTCGTTCTCTTTCTCCAATCCACATCTGTTTCTTTTTATTTGTCTCCATTTTTTCTGCCTTGTCTTTTACTCAAATAAGAAATAGTGCTCCCCTTAATTAAGCAGAAGAGATTCTGTGTCAGGGATACATGAGTGGTAAGGGGGATGGAGTCTCCCTTTCACACACTCTCTGGGAATTCATCTCCCAGGAATTAGGTGCAGTTGCAGATAAAGGGCGCATGATACCAACTCATACTTTGCTAAAATTTTTTTGATGCTGTTGCTTATATGCTTTTTACTCATTGTAGAGCTTGGGAACTTGAATCATAATGCTAAAGTATAGAGGAATCAAAGCTATTGATTCTGAATCAAGAAGAAATATGTTTTTTCAATATCTAAGCAGCCATAAAGAACAAGGTGCAAGTATTGATTTGGTATATTGCTATCATTCTTTACTTAAGAGTGTTCGCTGAGACAGTGATGTCAGTGGTCAATGGTGTTACAATGGTTATTGCTGTAGCATGGACTGTAGCTGATCTGATCTGAGACAGCCATTAACATGCTTTGAAATAAAATCATTAGATATATGTCCAGAGCTAAAATTAGACAATAATGTTTATCAGCAGGCTTGAGGAGTAAGTGTGGTAGAAGAACAGTTAAGTAGATTTTCCCTGTGATACAATAAACTGCTATTGCATTTTGCCACAGAATGATATCTCGGAGCACAGCTATGTAAGTGAAAAAAACCCCATATATGTCAGGATCCAGTAGGTCTTTACCTCTTCTGGTTTAGGTTTTACTTCTTTTTTTCTTTTTTCTTTTTTTTTTTTTTTTTTGGTCTCTTTTCACATTGAAATGGGAAGTATGTTTAGATTATGAAATTAAGAACCCAATACTTGGATTCTTAATCCTCCAGCAGGAGGGAAGAATATGGTTGTTGTTCAGAAATACAACAGAGATAAGAGCTATGTTTTTACGCTGGGGACGTGCATACCTAAGTTAGCCTTATACTCTGCAATTTTCTTTACCACATGGCACATTGTACACAGTTACTCTTGAGATACCCTCATTTTTCCAGTGGTAAAATCTGCAGTCATTGGAAATACATAAAGTGTGCTGTGCAAATGAGCACAGAATTTTGTTCCACAGAATAACTTCACTCCAGCATATCCTAGGTAAATATTGTAACACTCAAACAACACAGTTACACCATGCTCACTTTAAAATCTCAGATCATGGACTAAAGAAGAAAAGGTGAATGTGCAAATAGATTTAAGACAATGAATATGAGAAGATGGCATACCAACAAACACTGCTGGGGGAAAACATAAAGAGGCAACACAAGAAGTAACTTTATATGGCTGGTGATAACTAAATGTTCCCAGGTGTTTTTACATCACTACAATTAATTAACCACTTTTCCATAGTATTTAATGGTTAACACAGAGCTCTTTGAGATGCTTAACAATAGCTTCCAGTATGTAAAACAGGGATAACCATTCAGTCTCTTTAAACCTATGCTTTTCTAGATAAGCACACCATTACAAAAGGGGGGGGAAAAAACATTGTCAGAAAGAGCTAGAAAGTGTCAGAAAGCTTCCATCAGCCTAATGGAGCCCATAAATGATAGCAAAACACAAGATAATGGTGTACTTGCAAGCCTTCATCTTTAATGATGCTGAAATTCGAGATCATTTTGTTTGTATATTTGGAAAAGTGGTATAGGAATCCTCAGAGGCAGTATTGTCGATACTGCTCCTTTTCTTTAAACTAAAGGATTTTCTTCTCCCAGAGTTGTTACACAGTGTTGTTAGCCTAAAAGCAAGGCATTTTTAATGCAATTCATACAGGAACAAAGCAGGCAACTGTGCCATGGGGAGGACTCTCACTGCAGAGGTGTGAAGAGCACAGGGCTGAAGTTCCATGAAGAGGCTGGGACTGGCTGGGCAACCTGGGGCTGAGTTTGAAAATCAGTGTGGAGGCAGAGGAGATGTGTGGAAGGCAGTCAGCAACAGAGGGCTGACTCTGAAAGTGACTCACGGAGTGAGGGACAGGGAATCAGAAAGAAACTGTGGCTGAGCTCTGAACTGGGAAGGGCTGGAGAGGAAGAAAAGAATCAGGAGCTATCAAGAAAGAAAAAAGAGGATGAGCATTTTTAAGGATGTGCTGGGTGCATAATAGAAAGTAGGTATTTGGCCACAAAACCTCAGCTGGATGTGCAACATTAAAGAATACTTTCAAAAAGCAGAGTTTGTAATATTTGTACCTTTTCAAAAATAGATGAAAGGATAGAAAGGTTTATTGTCTCATTTCCTTTCATCCCTGTGTGTGTGCTGGTTTGGGCTGGGATAGACTTGATTTTTTTCACAGCATCTAGTATGAGACCACAGTTTGGATTTGAGCTGGAAATAGCACAAATTTTACCACAGGAATATTTTCATTATCACTGAGCAGGCCTTACACAGAGCCAAGGCCTTTTCTGCTCCTCAACCCATCCCACAAGTGAGGAGACTGGGGATGCACAAGGAGTTAAGAGGGGTCACAGTGGGACAGCCTACCCTGATTGACCAAAGGGACCTCTTATACCATATGGCATCATGAGGCTGAGCATCATCATGCTCAGCATGTAAACTTGGGAGAAAAAGAAGGAAGGGGGAGACATGTTTGGAGTAATTGTGTTTGTCTCCCCACATCCTGGTTACATGTGATGGAGCCTTGTTTTCCTGGGGATGGCTGAGCACCTGCCTGTCCATGGGAAGTGGGAATTGAATTCCTTGTTCTGCTTTGTTTTAATGCTTAGCTTTTGCTTTCCCCATTAAACTGTCTTTATCTCAGCCCATAAGTTGTCTCACTTTTAGCCTTTTCATTCTCTCTCCCATCCCACTGTTGTGGGGGAATGAGTGAATGGCTGTGTGGTGTTTAGCTGTCTGCCAGCTTAAAGCAGGACATGTAGTATTATGTAAAAAGCTGAGTAGAAGTACTTAGTTATGGCCTGTAAACAGCTGGTAGAGATGCTCCTCTCCATCTAATAATATTCAAGGAGGATTTAGCCAAAAATTGAATATGGGATTCATACTGTCCTTACTGAGGGCATAATTCTGTTCTTGAGAGGATAGGTGACCTTGTAACCTGCCCTCTTGATCTCTTCTCTGTCTCACTTAGGCACAGTTTGAAACTAGTACCAGACAAACCATTTCCACAAGTACATATTTTTCAAAATTAACTTAACATAGTCAAAGATTAATGAATAACCGGAGGATCTTGTGCATGGAGTCCTCATATTCCATGCACGTAGACACCATCACAGGAAAAGTGGCTAGGTAGGAGTAGAAGTAGATGGGTAGGGGATGACTCTCTTGGGGGACAAGAGGTTTTGTAGAGGGATATTTGTAAATGAGCTTTTGAATACAAAGACCTCCCTGAAGAGGTTGATTTTAACATCTGGAGCAAAAGTATTTTAGGTATTGGTTCAATAAAAATTCTTTTTATTTCTCTTACATCCGTTTTGAAGGCAAATTTTTTGGTTTTGTGTAATCTTTACTTTTTATCCTTGCTCATATGTATTTCCATTATGGTATAATTCTCTCAGATTAAAAAAAACTGACAAACAAAATGACAAAAAAACCCCAAACCATCCCACACTAGCACACACTTGCACGTTGCCAGATTCTTGTGCAGCTCTTTTCTCTGAAAATCCCATCTATTTTTCGGTGACTCTAGTCTACTGTGAACAAATATGGAAGAAAATAAATGCCCTGGCTGAAGACAGATTGAAAAGGACCAGGTGAATGTGGCCACTCATCTGTGTGCAGTATTTTCCTGAAAGCGTACTTCTCCTTCGTACAAAAAGCTGTTAGCAAAAAGTCATTAAAAAACTCCTAAATATTGATGTGAGGAAATGCAGCAGCAAGGGGATTAGGAGACTAGCTTTAAAGCACAAGCTTGCAGCATGTAGACGATTATGACTCACACACCTGTGCTGTCCTCAATGAATTTAGCACTGTAATCAACAGTATGTACACTTGTCTCTTTTCCATCAGGTAAACCAGAAAAGGTTTAGTCACATTTTCCATTCATCCTTCAAATTCTGTAAGATCAGTATGTCCCTCACTTATTTTACATGCAGCAATACTGCCTTTCTGTTCATTTTAAAGTAAGTTCCCAGTGACTGGGAGCAGATTTTCTGCCTTGTTTGGGTTTCTGTGTGTAATTTTTAATTAAAATATATCATTTAGCTGGCTATAATCCTATGCTCCCTCCATATCACAGTGTTGTTATTAATAAAAAAAATACAAATAATAGTACTGTGTGTTTTAATCCAAAGTTCCTAAGGCATTTTATTTGAGTGAGCTTTTAGTTTTCCATTCAATCCTATAAGCTTTTGATCCCCTTCTAAACTTGGCTTGACAGAATGGTAGACCCACCAAAAATAGACAGCTGCTTCAAGTGTGGTAAAACTTGGGGCGGGGTGAGCAGAGAGGCACCAGCAGCAGAGCTGGAGCGTGCTACTCATGACAGAGGCACTGGGCACCTGTGTGTGCTGCTGGGCACAGGAAGGACCAGCAGCCACCTGTCAGGCTTTTCTGACAGGTGGCCAAGGGGGACAGAAGGGGCTGAGAGCTCTGCCAGGGCAACGAGTGAGGTGAAGGAAGCAGAGATGGTGGGAATGTATTGGTGATGATGCCGTCTGTTGGGACATGGGAGGAGCACAGCAATATTGTGGGGGATACAATGCTTTTCCTCAGGAAAATAAGCTTCATTTGATTTGTCACAAGGGACAAATATGTTTGAAAATTTCTGTTTGAAAGGAAATACAAAGTTACATATTTTTAAATCAAATAATGGAAAAGCTATGCAGCTGTCTTTTTCCTTTTTTGATCAGGCTTCTTTCTCTAGTCAAAATCAAAACCTAAATAGGAGTTTGAATTTCTGCAAGTTAACTAATTTGTCATTTTTCTTGGAAAATTATTTCTAACTCTTTAAATTTTCTTTCAGGTTTTTTTTTCTCTGTTTTTTCCCCCCACTTCCAATCTATTTAGTTTATTGTCATTTCATCCATGGTATACTGATGAAAAATTGCTACAGAATGCCTGCCTGCCTTATCAGTTATGACCAGGCAGCAGGGGCTAAGTCCTGATTCCAAATTTGTTTCAAAGTATGGACATTAATAAAACATTTATAGGTGCTAATTGGTCCACCACTCAGTACTGAGCTTCACGCAGAGGCTCCTTGCAAACAGTGTAAATATTTTAATATTGTAAATATTACATCTGATTTTTACTTGTTGTCTGTACTGGAATAGAGTCAACAGGATTATTTAGATTCAGGTTAGACCTTGCTAAGGTGTATTAGCTTTCAAATTAAATCACATTACCAACAGAAATAACACATTTTTATATTACAAGGCCTGAAGTAGGAACCAAACAGTACTTTGCATGCTTTGTGACCTCAGGTACTACTTCGTAATTTTGTGGTAATAGTTTAAATAAATCATTCTCAAACAATGAATGTTTAAAATTAAGGCTCTAGGATAGTATTTAGAAGACTTGTTTATGCTCTTGAGTTTGCTATAGCTTCTGCATTTGACCCTTGGCCAAAACAATTAGGGCTTTGCTTTGCGTGTTTAATTCACTGTCTGGGAAGTGGTGATAATGTTATATTTGGCTAGTAAGAGGTAAAAACATTCATGTTTGTAATGAATTGAAATACCATGGCAATAAAAGACAGTGGAGGGTAAGCAAATGTGTAGAGCTGCTTTCCTCCCAACATAACTTGTGTTTTCCCCTGGTTCTGCTGGAAATACAGCTATTTTTCTTCCCTACCAGACCTAGAATTTAAGATATTGGTATGAACATTCTTCTAGCCAAAATCCCACAGTAAATAAATAGTGTCATCTGGACTCTAGATCTTGCTTCAGGCAGGATGGACTTCAAAGCTAAGTCTTGCTCAGGAATTCGTTTATGAAATGTTTTGAAAAAGTCTAAGGATGGAGATTGCCCTTTCTCTCTGGGCAGCATATGACAGTGCTCAGACAGCTGAATTTTCCCTTCTGTCTGCTTGGAATTTCCCTTCTTTGGTCTGAGCATTGTCTCCGCTCTTTACTTCATGCATTTCTAAGAAAAGTCTGACTCTGTTTCCTCTTTAGCACCCCTTTGGGTAGAAGAACACAGCAATTGCATCATCCCAAGGCTTTCCTTCTTGTCTAAAAGCTATTTAGGCTTTTAGAGAAGTTTTAGTGAGGAGGTGGGTTTAGATTTAGTATTTTTTCGCTCTGATGAAACAGACTGCTTGGGAAATGAACAGCAATTTAAAATTATCTGCAAACATGATTTTTTCTCTGAACTGTGGAAAGAAGTAACCCCATTGTGAAACCTTATTTTTAAAAAATGATATGTTTTAATTTCACTCACAGAAGAATCACGTCATTTTCTCAGAGCCCAACTTAGTACTTGAGGTGGTTACATTAGTGTTAGATTTTACATTCAAGGATGAAATAAGTAAGGCAGTAGGGGGCAGTAGGACAGGCACCTTTTTGCATAAGAAAATTAAACTTTTGTTTTCTTTCATTTCTTCAGGTATGGCATTGTGCAATTATTTGAAATAAACCTTTTCAATGAATGGCCTTACAAGATCAGTGGCTAACTTTGAACTATCCTCCCTCTAGGAACAGTGGGACAGACATCTGTTCCACTGTTCCAGACAAGAAAAGCTTAAGAGGGCAGTAAATGTGGACCTTTTGAGATGGTTGTGGATAGTATTTGTATATAGGAATCGCATGCATTACAATTACAAGAATCTTTATTGATAAAGATACAATATTATTGGTGCAGTTACTGACTCACACATAGCACAACCAGAGAAATTGTTCTGTGTTTCTGTATAACAAATGTATATATGTGATAAATAATGTCTTTGTTTCACTTCTTGACAGATAAAGAGTTCCGAAACAAAGACTGCATCATCATGGAAAAGTTGATGTGGTATTTTGTCATTCTGGTTTCATGTTTGCCTCAGTCATTTTTTGTGGCTGTCAATAACAAAGCTGACACTCTGAGTAACTCCACATTTGGACATTATACCTGAGTGTTGAAATCAGGAACTGAGACCAAGCATTCAATTCAAATGCTGGATTATGCTAATTGTGATGACATTATATTTCTTTAATTGAAGAAAGAATCCTTGAAGCCTGTGATAAAAGGTGTGTAAATAAATGGTAACTTCTGAAATGACAGCCAGGCTCTAGACTGTACATTCAACATTATGTGATACGTGATCACAACCCCATTGCAAGCCTGGAAGTCTGGAAAGCTCTATTCAAAATAAACTTCCATATCCAGTTGGAAAAGTAATAAAGGAAGATTGGGTTTTGAGGTAGCAATTTAGTCACCTGGGTTTTTGGTGTGTTTGAAGCCTCAAATCTTTGTTCAAAGCACACAGACACAAAAGAGGGAACATTTCCTTCTATTTGAGAGTTCTAGGCAGGCACTCCCAGACAACCAGCTACTTTGTTCAGGGAAATTATGATTGCCTTTCTTCATCTACAGCAAGGGAGTGTGCTTTACGGCCACTTGAGAATTGCATAGCACTGCTTAGTGATTATCAAGTAATGGCTGATTCCTTTTGCTAATGGATTCACTTCTGATGTTGTTCGTGTCATGTCACTTCACATGCAGGATTCTGAAGTATTTTGCTGAACAGAACAGTGTTTAAAAACCCTGTCCTAGAATTCCATTGTTTGTGAATGTAGGTGATGTAAGCTATAGGAGGGACACAGGCACTACATCTCTGCCATCATCATCACAGATAGAATGACAGAAAAATGATTAAAAAAAGATATAGAGCTTAGAACGATGTAGTTCTTCAAAGAACAACTAACTGCTTCCCTCTTATCATGTTTCTTCTTGCTATTTTTTATCAAGTTATCAATACTTCATGAGTTAGTTCTCATTTTTGAATGTTTTTCCTGTAGTACAAGTAATTCTCCAGTGAGTACTATCAGTTATTGCTCATGTACTGGGGGTGGATTTTTATTTACATAAAATCCATAGTTTCTTTCTGCTTTAAGGAATGATCTGTGAAACTGAGTTAAGTATAAATTGTGCATGGTACTAATTGTTTTACTTTCTTTTGTGTATTATGGCAAGTATTTTGCATAGAGCTTCTGAAAATGTCTATGTATTTACTTTTTGGTTTTCTCTCCTAAAGTTATTCTGTTTCAGCATGATTGAAGTTATTTCTGTCAGGACAGTTTCTTCATAGAAGTCACCCCTGTTCTGGAACACCCTGGAATATTTTTCATTAGAATAGCTCATCACATGTGTTGGCCTCTTCAGAACTGATGGAGTTTGTTTCACATGTTTGAAGGCTCTAGCAGTTACTGAGCAGTGCTTGCACAGCATCAAGGCTTCCTCTGTTTCGTAGACTCTGAGCAGACTGGGGTGCTGGGGGAGGAAAGAGCTTGGGAGAGGACACAGACAGAACAGCTGACCCTGACTGACCATATTCCACAACACATAACATTTTGCTGACTTGTGTGTGAGAGAGAGAGTTTTCCCAAACTAGCCACTGATCAGAGTGTGGCTGCACGTTGACATGACAGTGCTGAGATGCTGAGTGATTGCCTGTGCAGCACTTGCCTTCTTTTTACTTCACTTACTAAACTGTCTTTATTTAAACTCATGCTTTTGCCCTTAAGATTTTCTCCCTGATCCCACTGGTGTGGTGTGAGCAAGCAACAGGTGGCTGCTGGTGGGAGTCAACCCACCTTGTACTTACATTTCTAACTGTTCTGAGAGTCTGTGATCCCTCAACTGCAAGTTACAGCCATTATAAATGTGTTATTGCCTGATCATCTTATGCAGACATTCTGTTGCTCTCAAAGAGAACCACAGTTTTGAGTATGAGGTAATATACTGTAAAAGAAGTAGCATTTTAATAGAAGGTATTAAAATATGGGATTTTACTGAAAAGTATTTGTGTTTTAGGCTAAAGGTGAACAAAGCTATATTGGCAAAACAAAGATCTGCCTTAGAAACTTGGGTATTTTTGTTCCATCTCCCTTGTTTCAACTTAGTTTCCTGAGCTTATGCTTTAGAAACTAGCTTGGGTTTATTTGTATTTTTTTTATGTTGGGATTGCATCGGTGTTTAGAAATAGTGGTTAAAATAATTTCCAGAGATAAATTACTTAACATAGGATTAAAAAAGTCTGAGAGATCTAATAAGAAAAATAATAAGTGAAGCAAAAAAGCAGTACAAACAGAAGAGCTGGTGTCTGCTGGCAAGTCAAGAATCAGAGCATTCACTAGAAGACCCATCTTCCAGTTTCATGATTTCTTCTAAGGACATATTCCTACATCTGCAACATCCCTAAAAGATGTTTTAATGGCCAACATTTTATTCTGGAGGAGAATGGTGCTACCCATTTCTTTCAAGGAACCTGATCCACCTTCTATAAAGCAACAACTCTGGAATATGTGCTGACATTTGTATGTACAGTCTTCTAAAGGAATATCATAACCAATAGGTTTATAACTTTTTTCTCTTACATGTATTTAAATAATGAACACTCAAGTTTGACATTTCAAGTGGAATTGCGTAGTATGAGGGTGAAAGTTTTGCCTTCTTCTCCCAGTGTAGCTATAGGATCTAGGTAGGAAATATCTGTCAGAAAGAGAGAGAGATGTGTTAAAATCCTCTCAAAAAAACCCCAAAAAACCCTAAAAATCAAATCAAACAAATATGTAAAAAAATCCAAAAAAACAACTTTGCTGTTCCATCATTAAGCATTAGATGTTGAACTGAATAGTACATTTCATTTCCTCCAGAATGCCTGTAAACACAAAACCAATTTTCCTTCTCTGCCAAATATAATTAAAAATTGTGGATTATTCTTGGAGAACAGAAGCCACAGTAGTTTGTAAAAATAGATTCACAGGAATTAATTGTAATAGTTTTTGTAATGCTGTTACTAAATGTACATGGAGAAAGTAGTGAATATAGTTTGTTTTATATAGACCAAGAGTTGTAAGGTCTCTGAAGCTAATTATACAGGGAAAAATTCTGTGCAAAAGGAAATTACTTATTTGCATAGTGTTAATAGCCATATTTAGAACAGTGCCAATATTGGAAAAAAATACTTATTTGCACTTTTGCAAATTCAAGAAGGTTTCTAGGTTGATAATAGGATGATAGAAAAATTTTGGTCAAGAATGACTTTGAGAGGTGGTCCAGTCTTACCTATTATTTTAAAAATCATCAATTATGTGGTCAGACCAGGTTAAGACTTTGCCCAGAGTAACCTTGGAAATGTTTAAGAACGAGGACTGCATAATCTCTCTAGGGAACTTGATCCACTGCTTGACTGTCCTCATGCTGGAAAAGTATCTCCTTCTATCCAGTCTGAATCTCTGTCCTTTCAACTTACACACCTTGTCTCATCCCACTGGCACACACATCTGTGGAATGCCTTCTTCCATCTTCTTAATGGCATCCTTGCAGGTTTTAGAAGGCTGCTACTAGGCATGTGTCTCACTCCAGGCCTTCCTCTCTCCAGGCTGACAAGCTCTGTTCCCTCAGTCTCTCCCCCCAGAGCAGATGCTCCAGTCCCTTGACTGATCAAGTGGCCTCTGCAGAATGTTCCAACTTGTCAAGGTCTTTCTTGCAAAAGTGGGGCCCAAGGTTGAGTGCAGATTTTGAGATGCACTCAAAATCTGTCTCAAAAACTTCAGTCTGATGAAGGCTGAGCAGCAAGGAACAGCAGTATTCCTCAATATGACAGCTACACTCCTATTAATACATTTCTTGGTAGAGTTGACCTGTTTGGTTGCCAGTGCATGCTGCTTGTTCATGTTCAGCTTGTTGCTACCAAGATTCCCATTCCAGCAAAGCTGTTCCCCCAGCCAGAACATCACCAGCTTGTGCTGTTGCAAGCAGTTTCTTCTTCCCAGGTACAGGACTTGTTGAATCTTCCAGACCCTACCTGAACCCTGTCAAGTTCTACTGCATGGTAGCCGCACTGGATTCTGCTACCCTTCTCAAGTACAGATCCATAGGCATTCAAGCTACTTCCCATCAATGTTATTTGTGGTAGAAGTGTGTAAAAATGGCAAAGAAACAATATAACTCAATAACAAAGAAAAAGGAAAATGGTACATCTGAAATAATAAATGTGGAACTAACATGCTTAGCTAAAGCAACTTTTCAGACCAGCAACAAATGTGACAAGTGAATGCAAAACGAAGAATGTAAAACTGTTCAGTTCAAAGTATATCTAAATCCCACATGCTTTTTCTGTGAAATAACTGCCCTTTTATAAACCATTTTCATCCTTCACACCTCAGTAGACAGGCTATGAGATACCCTCATTTCTGTGTGTCTTAAGACAGATAACTGCCAGGGAAAGCTGGAGCTCTCCTTGGAATGGAGAATATTAACACCCTCCCTCCAAATGATTATAATTTTGCAATTAGGAGCTTTCAGGCAAAGATATGGGAATAGGAATAACAGTTCTTTACTAGGAATATTAAAAAAAATACAAATGTAGTAGCACAAAAAACCCAAGAAAGCAAATAAACAAAAATCCTAGAAACCCTGACAGAGTCAGAAATACGACCTGACACCCTGTTGGTCAGGGTGTTGGAAGCAGTCCAAATAAATCCTTCTGGAGTAACAGGTGTGATTCTTGTGATTCTGTGGAATAGAGATGATCCTGTAGAAAGGGTCCAGTGGTGTCAAGATGAGTCCAGTCTTCCTCTGGGAATCCAGTGGAAAAACCGGATCCCTGGTGTTCCTGAGTCTCAGTTTTTATCTAGGTAGGAACAGTTGGTTCTTCCCACCCGGTGGAGCATCTCACAATGGGATGATGTAATTTTATCAGTCATTGGTGAGCCTTAAAGGCCCATTAACAGCAGATATCCCCCGGAGGGAGGACGGGTCATGGAAGAGATAAGGGACATTGCTCCACCTGGTTTTAACAGCTGGCCTATTAACAGAAGACACCTGCCCCCTCCCCTCCGGAGTTATGAGGAATGGGTTATACAAGAGATAAAGAAAAAACACCTGCCCAGCTGGTTTCAACAGATGGAAATACAATCCACATTTTTGGTTATGTATTGCAACCCAAGACACTGTGCCACAAAAACAAACAAACAAACAAAACCAACCAACCAACAAACAAAAAACCCCCCCAAAAAACCCCCCAAAAACCAAAAAAAAATTCTAGGAAATTTCTTATCCTGAAGCCATCCAATCTTAAAAAAAGAAGATAAAAGAATCAAGAAATTATTATTCATGAAACTTAATATTATCTATGTATGAATGCATTTATGTATTTTTAAAATAATAACATTGTGGGTGAGTTGGTATACCAAAATCAAGTTATAATGTCTTCTGATAAATGTCAATAATGTTTTCATCAACAGGGAAGTTTACAACCAATTTAATCTGAAGATAATTTGCTCTTTGGAGCAGTCCTGGCAGTCTGATACAAAGCTAAAAATGAATAAGAGGGGAACAAGTGGCAGGAACCTTCCAAAAGGAACAGCATGTATTGGATTGAGCTGGATAAACAGGATTATTAAATTACAAATTCAAAATGGTATCTACCAGCCAGTTTTATTATGTGGATTTTCATTGCCAAAGTGTAGAGATAAGTGTGTAGACAAGTGGACAAGAATCAGCATCCAGTAATTTTAGTTTAATGTAGGCTTCCATTTTATGATAGGCTTTCCTCAAAATAATTTCAATTTAAATTAAATCTATAAATAAAATAAATAAATCTGTACATTATAACACTTAGCTGGTTGCTGCCTAAGTCTGATATCCCAGAGAATTTTCAGACCTGCAGGTGCTGAGTTGAGACTAAATACAATGAAATATCCATAGCAGGTAAGCTATCAAACAGTACCTTGATAGTGTAGATCATTTCTCCTGGAAAAAAAAGAATTAACAGAAAATAGAAAATTTCTGGTCTGTAAGACAAAAGCAAACCTTGCTGTGGTATGAACAGCTAAAGTACTTCCCATTCACAAAGAAAACAGATCAATTGAAAGTGTCACTTCATCTTTTTCTGTATACTTAGCCATTCAGACTTACATTTCAGTCCTTTGGAATGAACCAGGGGCTTTAAACTCAACTCCTTCCCATCCATACAACTGCACACAGGACATGTTTTTTGCTAGCTGGCAAAAGTCACGAGCAAGGTTTATTTATTATTATTTTCTTGAAGAATTAAATCATGTATATTTTTACTTTTGGAGTAATAATATCTTTTGAAAATGCAAGTTTACAGCACTGGTCAATTTAACCTCCTTTTGCTTCTTCCTATTCTCATTACACTTCTGGGATCTTATTTAAGATCCATAAATGTCAGTCTCTTTCACTCAATGAGTGCTAAGTACAGAATGAAATTTGGAATCCAATATTGTCTGAGGAACATAGGACTGCTGTTTCCATATGGTACTGGAACCAAAGCACACCTGTTGCATCTGAATATCAGTCTGCCTCCCCATCCTACCTTTATGTAATGTATCATCTCATACAAGACACATAAAAGCAGAAATTATTTAGATGTTTTATATTTGCATTTATTTTATTCACTCCAGTTCAATGGTAAAGGAAACAGCAAATTACATTGTGTAACATTCATTGGTATGGTTCATTTGAAATAACACACTTAAAAGTTTAAATTTCACCAGATGAACCATCATAAAAGGTAAAAAATAACATGGAATAGAAGATAGGAATAACACAATACAGTGCAAAATCCTTTTAGAAAATCTGTAGTTTATGAAGACTACAGTTAGACAGCATATGATGTGATTTACTGAGCCTTTTAAAATAAATTTATGTTATAAAACATCTCTTGTATTTCCTATAAAGAAGCCAGAGACTATCCTTTCTGGCTCCCTATTATTGGAATAGTATTTAAATAAATATATTATGCCTTCCACAGCTGTAAATATTGCTGTGTTAAAATTCTTTAATAGCCTTTTCTGCTTGGATGTGAGCCTGTCTCCTTGTGGGCATTACACACTCTGCATTCACCATTTTGCAATCCACTCCCTAACCTTCTTATGACAGAAACTCTTTGGCTGCTGTAGCATTTAAATGAATTCTCAAATCTGAATTAGATATGAGCTTAGCCATGCAATGTGTGGGCAGCATTGTGCACCTGAGAAACTTTAACAGAAGCCAGAAGACTAAGCCAGAAGTAACTTTCATGAGCCGGTAAGAAATGCCAAGAAGAGTGATGAGACCTGGGAGCCTAAATTCTGTGTTATAATTTATGGAGTTTTTTTCAGGAAGATAAGGAATGTTGTGTTTGACAAGTAGACTTGCAGAGGTGACTCTCAACCAGTATTATTCTATGAATCCATGATTCTGTGACTCCAGATGGAGGAAGTGACCATTACTTCAGTCTTTGTGTCTCATTGATGACAAAAATCTGAATGCCAGTTTGTACCCGTGCTGTTGGCCTGGGGGGATCAGCTATAATTGTTGCTCTGGCCAGGGTTCACAGAAGTCTAAGAGTGAATTTTTGCCTGGCATGGGGAGCACACACCATGGCACCTGCACACCCACTTCTGAGAGCCCTCCACCATTCAGTAAGGACCAGTTTGAGCTTGGCAAGACCACACAAAATGGGCATGATGACAATAAATGTCCTCCCTATTCCCTTCACCTTTGCCTTGGCTTTCTTCCCAGTGGCAGTTGCAGTATCTGTAGCATCCTACTAAGGTGCTCCTAAGGCTCAGCTGCCCTGCTAAGTCAGACAGACAGCACAGACAGACGGCAGTGGTAGTTGGGGCAGGTGTAAAAAGCTCTGAGTTGGCTTCTAAACAACACTTAGAGCAAGTGGATGAATTGGAGCTGCATAAATTCAGTGTGCAGAGAGACTCTGCATGGCTGGTACAAACCTGTGAATAATGCAGAATCCAGGCAAAGTCAAAACGTGGTGAACTTGGCCGGGGCTGAAGGTTTGCCTTGGCAGTGGCTGTAGAAGGCAGAGAAAACCCACAGAAATGAGGAAAGATTGAAGGTCATGGGTGCCTATGCAGGAAGTGGAGTTCTTTGGCCACAGGCATGGATGGCCTCATACCTCTGCCTTCCCTATCAGCAGCTCAGATGCCCAGGGAAAGAATATAAAAATAGAGAAAACATATAGTAATAAATGCCCCAAATACTTTTCCAGCATCATGGAATTACAGCTTGGAAACTTGCCAGTACAGAAGTGACCTCTCTGTATTTTACCAGTCCATGGATGGATCTCTTTTACACTACCCCTTCTCCCTTCAAAGCCAGGCAAACAATCAGTCCTCACCCGCAGCTGGCAAGAGAGTTCTATAGTTTAACATCTGGTGAAGAACCTACTCCTTTGACTAGTTTGAACCTGCTACTTACTAGCCTTATTTGATGGCTCCTATGAATTTTTTGGTAGAAGCAGACCTGCATCCTCTCTCTCCCTAGGCACTTTTGATTTTGTAGGATTTTTTTGGTACCTTTTCCATTAGCTTGGTCATCTCCAGCCTAAATGGAAGAGCTATTGCCAAGTTGTTCTCATACAGAGGCTTCCTATACCCTTTACCTTCACTGTTGGCTGTGTCCATATGTTTTCCAATCCTGCTATAGCCTTTTTTGCAATTAAGTTGTATAGAAGAGGAAGCTGGCAAGGAACTATTTGAGAACTGCATGGCAGTAACATAGCGGTATCTTTTATTCTCTGTTCTTTCTCTAGTAATTTACCAGCACTTACCATAGATTTTGGCCATCACTGAGCACTGATTTGATGTTCCCATGGAACTATTCATTTCATAAAACAGGCAACTCTATCATATGCATACCAAAGAAGCATTAAAGTTGCTATTTTAAGAGATTTCTGTATGTTAATGGAATTTTTTAGAGCAATCTAGATAATTTAAAGGGAAAAAAATGCTGGATGATTTCATTTATTTGTGGAAGGAAAAGCTGCAGGTTTTTATCCAGACAATATGGAAAATTCTGTAAACAAAATTTTCAGATTAGGAAAGTCAGAATCCTGCACATTTTTTGTGTCAAGAAACACTGTGAGGAAGATAGTTGACCCAGAAACTCCACAGATCATTTTTATTCTATTACATGGAACTTTATAATTTAAAACAGGCAGAAGTTGAATCATATTTTCTGAATTCACCCAAGAGAATCTCAACAGCAAATAAATTGAATTGGAGGGGATTTTCTGTTTGGGTTTTGTGTTCGTTTGGTTTGATCTTCAATTTTGTTCTTCCAGGACAATTCCATTATTTTTCCATGTCTTTTAATCTACTGGTTTAAATGTCTGTTATCCCTATGAGTGAAAGTAAGAACTTGCGCTTTAACTCCGACATGTAGCATGAGTATTTAATTACTTCTATGACTTTAGTCATTGAGACTGTCCAAGCCTTTGATTTATGAGATAGAGGAAAAAATGAAAGTGAACAAACCTTTTTCTACCAGCAGTAACTTGTGCATTTCCACTAATGATTTTTCAGGGTTTTTTTCATTTTTAACCCTAATAAGGGTTATAAGCAATAGAATATGCTTCCAAAACCTCATTTAGAAACCGGAAATGAGAAAATTTCCTTTAACACCTTAGAGAAAAAGAAAATTTGGGGAAAAAATATTTGAGGGAAGAAGTTTGGTAACACCTAACAATATTCTCATTCACTGTGCTTTGATTTTGTACACAATTTCTGCTTTCTTCACTCAGAAATTTGAAATAAATATGCTTATAAAAACTCTAAATGACTAGTAAGGAAGGTAAAGTTGCATTTAGTGATAAAAGTGTGTTTACCCTTGAACAATATAGTGAGGAACATTAACCTCCACTTAATGGCATATTATATTCTTCAGCTGGCCACCTGTTTACATGAATGAGATTATCAGTATCACTTGCGTAACTGCATGAATAACTGCCCAGATATCCTGCCTGGACTTGAGAAACATTGGGTTTGCTCTGCATTCAGTGAGTCAGCTGAAAAAAGGAGAGGCCCCATTTTTCACGATGAGATTAAAAATCTGGCATTGCAGGAACCTTCTGAAAGACATTTCACATCTACAGCCTGATTTTGTCTTCATTCATTATACTTTCGATAACACAACATCAACATTTCAGGTGAGGTCAGTTGGCGTAAAACCAGAGACTCTGGTGAAACCCATCCTGCAGAGAGCTCGCCAGGGTAAAGGAACTGGGAGATGTGATTCCCAAGGTCTAGATCTTTGTCCAGTGACTGTGGAAGGTACAACGATGGCAGCTTCAGGCAGTGAAGCAAAAATGGGTTGGTTTTCCAGCTTCTACGGACTTCTGCTTTGACTCTGTGAAATAACCATCTGGGGTCAATAAAATATCGTCATTCTCTGCTTCATACTTTGACTTTTATTTATGGTTAAGTAATTCTCTTTTTGTCCTTTCGCAATATTTTTTTCCTTTGTGCTTACTGTGGATAAGTATTATTGCTTTTTCTATTGTAGCAATGCCCAGAAGTCAACAGAGAACAGACTCCTGATATATTTGGAACACACTTGGCACATACAAGTGGTAGAAGCAATTCCTACTTGTAAGCATTCATATCCCAAAAGGACATAGTTAACAAAGTGGCAAGAGAAAAAGAAAAATTATTGTGGTTTGGTCTTCTCAGAGTTGCACAGCTAGATAGTGGAAGAGGCAGGAGTAAATCAAAAGGCAATGGCTGCTATAGACCTTGCAGCAATACAAAACTGCAATTAATCTAGCAGGGGGCCAGAAGGAGATGCTGAGGGGCTGGAGCACATGGTATAAAATGAGAAGAGGGGAATTTGATTGTTCAGCTTTAAGAGAGGCTCAGGGAATCCAATTGTTGTGTTATTCTGCCCAAAGGGGTACAAAGAAAGGAGTGGAGACAATACTCAGCCTGGAAGAAGGAAAATTCTAAGTGGATGGAAGGAAAAGTTTCCCTTCCTCTATGATTCTGTGTATTTACTATAGAATTTTGGCCACAAGAACTTTCAGTAAACACGAGATTGTTCATCCTCTGAAAACTAGATCTGGTGGGGTAAGAAGTCATCTGTGTTTCAAGCAGGGAACCAAGTGAGAATAAGAGACTATTTTGAAGAAAAACATTTGTATACATTAGATCACAGTCAGTAGTTATTCTGTGATTTCATATTCATAGTGAGGTATTCTTACAGCCAGACCCATATCCTTTTTTATTATCACAAAAGAATGTGATTCTGTGCTACCACATTGTCTTACTGATTATAAAAAAATCCATCTGTATCCCTGAACTGAGCCTCTGGTTACATAGATAAGTCAAAGGTACTGCTGATAACTAAGACACCAGCACTGAAACAATTTTCTGGTGTCACCCTCTACTACAGCAAACATTTTTCTAAGATGTTTCTAAGTGTTTGTCTTTCTGTTGTGTTTTATGTGAATTTTTTTTTTTTTGTCACAACATTTCATCCAAGCTGTATCTGTAAACATTTTTATATTGCAGAACTGGCAAAAGCTGATAGTGAATACTTAGGAGCTGAAGGTGAAGGGTAACAAAACCAGAATCCTCTTGATTAAAGGAGAGAAAACCTTAAATGTCAATTCTGTACTGAGTAAAAAAAAAAATCTCATTTTGATGTCTTTATTCTTCAGTGTTAGTTAATTTATTTTTGGACAACAGTCAGAAGCCCTTAAGAAAGTGTTGGCTTGGTTACTACAGTGTCCATTTTATCTACAACTTGCATTAAATAAGTAATGCATACTAGTGCATATATTTGTACTGCTTTGAATAGATATCCATTCATACATGTAGATAATTAGCAGCTTTTATCCCAACAAGAATACCACAAGAGGATTGGTGTTTCGTTGGGAGGTTTTTGTTGTTGGTTTTGTGGGAGGGAGTTTGTTGTCTGCTCCAGTATATTCCTTTGAATATACTTGTTAGTTTTCTTGGATGCCTAAGTGAAGGTCCGTAGAAATAGACAAGACCTTGGATTTCAATAAAGTAATTGCACAATTAGTTTGAGAAGCCAGCAACAGTAACCAAATAGTCTTTTTAAAAGGTCAGCTGTTCCTTAGTTCCTTCAACTGAAAAGTTTGCCACAAAAGAGCTTACTTAATGTAAAACATGTAGCAGTTGTACTTGCTCTGTTATGATGTGGGTTGTTGACTTTTAAATCGCAGACAACGATGAGGATTTCAGTAAATATTGCATCCCATCCCAGACCTCTTTAGGAAGAATCTGTTTTAAATATGTATGACAGAGCAGGCTGTATATTCACGCCTATTAACTTCTACTTTACTTTTAACCACCAGGCAAAAGGGAAGGGGTGACACTTAAAGATATCTTGAAAGCTCTTGCATTTTAGATTGTGTTTGCATACTTCATATATTTGTATATAAATTGGTCCTCAGAATATGTTCTATAGAATTACAAAATAAGCTATAAGTAATTAGTGCCAATAGAACAGAATATGTCTGTCTATCTGCCTTTATGTATTTATTTCTGCACTGGAAACAGGGTGTCTTAATATATTTTTCCCAAAGTAAAAAGTTTCTTAGAGAATTTTTTTTTTTGCCTGGTATTTTTGAAACACAATAACATTTTATTGATCTGAGAACTTCCATCAGGTATTATAATTGCATCAAGTGTAACATTTGGTCCATAATATTAACTTTAGTAGACCGAAGTACTTAGCCAATATTTGGGGCTCTACACACTGTTTATGTTCATTTAGACTGAGAAAATAATGATGAAAGCTAGCTTATCCATTTAACAAGAAATCTTTCAAAATGGCACGTAATTTTGTTTTCTTGCACTACAAAAGCTCTAATTTAGCTTATTTTCTGACAGCTCTGGAGCTTCAGAGGCAGAGTTATGTCTCAGAGCCACACAGTTTTTCTGTGCCTGAGGGCATGGTTGTTTTTTTGTTCTTCTCTAATGGTTCTTTTCATTGCCTTTTTTCTCTGGTTAATGAGAAATTAGGCTCTGGAAACGTCTGCCATAAGCAGTTAAAGCCCAGTTCTGACAAACTTCAGGAAGCCCTGCTAACTACAGGACAATAGGCTGAATTGTTGAGATACCTGAACTCCTTTATTAGCTTCATCCTAACTTTCTACAGTATTTTGACAGTCAGATTTACTCATCATTTGAGTCTAGCTCATAAAGGTCCAAAGGACTCATTTATGTTGGAGGAAGCTTTAGTAAGAATCAGCACCCTTACTGAGCAGATTTTCTCCTGTGCCACCCGGTCGGCACCAGGAACTGGTATAATCTAAGGGCTGGCCCTCACAGAACCTGCTCTGGAAGTGCAGAGTTATTTAACTCTTCATCAGTGCACTCAGGTGAAATCAGGATTTTCAGCTTTTCCTATTCCTCAGCCTTCCTTGAGGATCATCTGTCATGTTAAGGGCATAACACAGGTTTTATGGTAGGAGTTCTGACCACGTCAAAAGACATTTTAATAAACTTATTGTCAATCTACAGAGAATAGCAGTTGCTCTACTTGTTTAGATGGCTCACCTGGTTTCAAATAGCTGCTCTGACAAAAGTCTAAGTACTCTACAGCAGGTATTCTTTGAAGAAGAAATTGGAATCCAAGTAGTTTTCTTCCTGAGAGCTTCTGCTCACAAATTAGAGGATCACATTTCATTCTCTTGTAGATTCAGATAATTCACAGAATAATAGAAAATGTGTCACAACCAACAGTTTGCTGCCTAGGCTACAGTCTACCAAAAAGAGTATCTGTTTTCAATTGTTTTTAACATTGAGCTTGTTCCTGCTGTTAACATATTTCTTTTGTTTACTGTCTGTCTTAATTACAGCTTAATTAAATAGACAAAATGCAAAATATCAGAGAATCATAGAAAGGTTTGGTTTGGAAGGGGGCCTTGAAGATCATCTAGCTCCACCCCCACTGCTGTGGGCAGGGACAACTTCCACTAGACCAGGTTGCTCACAGCTCTACCCAGCCTGGCCTTGAACACTTTCAGGGATGGGGCATCCAAAGCTTTTCTGGGCAGCCTGCTCCAGTGCCTCATCACCCTCACGGCAAAAAATTTTCCTAATATCTAATCTAAACCTACTTTCTTTCAGTCTTTTTTCTCTTGTCCTGTCACTATGTACCCTCATAAACAGTCTTGCCTCATCTTTCCTGTAAGTTCCCTTCAGGTACTAGAAGGCCATAATTAAGTCACCTCAAAGCCTCCTCTTTTCCAGGCTGAGCAATCCTAATTCTCTCAACCTTTCCTCAAAGGAGGCGTGCATCATCCCTTAATTCATCTTGGTGGCCTCCTCTGGACTTGCTTCAACAGGTCCTGTGCTGGGGCCCCCCGAGCTGGATGCAGCCCTGCAGGTGGGATTTCACCAGAGCAGAGCAGAGGGGCAGAATCCCCTCCCTGGCCCTGCTGCCCACACTGCTTTGGATGCAGCCCAGGACAGGTTTGGTTTCTGGACTGCAAACACACTTTGCCAGCTCATGTCCAGCCTCTCATCCACCAGCACCCTCAAGCCCTTCTGGGCAGAGCTGCTCTGGATCTGTTCATCCCCCAGCCTGTGCTGGTACTGGGGGTTGCCCTGATCCAGGTGGAGCACCTTGTACTTTGTCTTGTTGAACCTCATGAGATTCCCACGTGCCCACTTCTTGAGCTTATCCAGCTCCCTCTGGATGGCATCCCATCCTTCAGATGTGTCAACTGCACCACTCAGCTCAGAGGCATCTGCAAATTTGCTGAGGGTGCACTCAATCCCTTCATCTATATCATTAATGAAGATATTAAATTACACTGGTGGCAGTATAACCCCTTGAGGGACATCCCTTGTCAATGATGCCCATTGGGACTCTGAGCCATTGACCACTACCTTCTGGATGTGACTCTCCAATCTGGAGAGAAGGATTTTATGGGGGACTATGTTAGGGCCAGTCACTCCCTCATAAAAAGCCACAAGTTTGCTCAGACAATTTTCCCTTAGTGAAGCGGTGCTGTCTGTCTCGGACCACCTCACTCTCATCCATGTGGCTTAGCACAGCTTCTAGGAGGATCTGTTCCATGGTCTTCCTGGGCTCAGAGGTGAGACTGTCAATTAAGCATTTCCCAGGGTCTTCCTTTCTTCCCTTCCTCAAAATATTTCCCTTTTCCCAGTCTCCCAGGACTTCCTCTGACCACCATGACTTTTTGAATATCATGGAAAGTGGCTTGGCAACTACAGCAGCCAATTCCTTCAGGACTCTGGGGATGCATTCTCTGGATCCCAGGAGCTAGCATGAGAAACACTCTTCAGAGAATATGCTGTACAATAATGCCTCGGTTCACATCCATGCCAGAATGAGGCACCATTCTTGAGTCTATTTTGGTCTTGTCTGCCCTGCAGAGACCACCAATATCACCAGGTTTTGGCTTTTCTCAATCCTGCAGGTGTAACAGCTGTCTGTAAAGCTTCAGAATATGTGCCTTTGAAGAGAAGAAAAACTTATCCCACACAGCTTTAGACAGGGCTCTCTGCTGGCCTGTGGTCCTACGACATAAGTGACCTGGGAACATCCAGCAGATTCTTCAGAGGCTTTGGCATTTAGAGGAGTTTTCCAGGGAGCAAAGCATGGCAGGAGAAGCAGCACTGCAGTCAGCAGCACAATGGGATATCATCGATGTGCTTAATACCATGCTTGGTTTGCTATAGATCTGAACTACTCCTGTGTGGGGGTGCATGTCTCTCTAATGTGTTACCACTGTGACCTTTTGAACAGCCGGTGTCAGAGATGAGCCCTTTTGTCACCTAGGGCTAGACTCACAAGAAGATATATCGAGTCCAAAAATGTAAATGGGCGCCTCCTGGGGTTCATTTTTGTTCCTTTGATAGATTTTCAATTCGTATTGCTTTTTAATAAGGGAGATGTTGGACATCTATCCACAGTCCAACCCCATTTTGGAAGCAGTCCTTATACCTCAGAGAAGAGACACCGACTCCCTCTAGATTCTTTCTGCAGCTGTTAGGTCCCAGACATTCTTGTTTCATTAATCCCTACAGCCCAGTTGTCCCTGAGGAGCTTTGAGAGGAATATTATTGCTGAGCTGGGGAGACAGTGCAATGCAAATGTTCAAAGTAGCAGTGAGACCACTGACCATATCAAAATACCAAGTTGTTTATACTAAGTATGGGAATTTTTAAACTTTAATAAATTGAAGATGCAAAAGCTTTTGCATATGTGAAACACCGTGGTTGCTTAGGCAAAACAATACTTCTCCCATCCCAAAATATAAGAGAAAAACTTAGGGAAAAGCATTTTAATTGTTTCTTTGCAATGTTAGTAAATTTTTGACTAAAGTGGTAATGGAAAACCCTCAGTAAAACTGACAGTTACTGCTCCAAGTGTGAAGACAAAAATGTGTTTCACATATATCAGCAGCCAGAACTGAAAGTTTGGGAAAGAGAATAAGAACAGTGCTAGTACAGAGTGATACTCTTCTGTCAAATACTAGGAAAGCCACTTGTTATGTGAAAACAAACCATGTTTCATTATCCTTCAGTTATTCCATTGTAAATAAAAAAGCTAAAGACAAGTTGTAACTTCAATAAAGGAAAGAGCAGGAAATGCTTTGGATGCAATGGTAAATTCAATCTCCCAAATCTGGTACTTCTATTTTGATAACACATTTCCTCATTTTGGGGGTTTTTTAACATTATATCTGCCTCTGCTCCAGGATTCTAAGGCCTGGGCTTCAGCATGACTGGATTCACAGCAATGCAGTGAGTCTGTTTTGCAACATGTCAAATCCTTTGTGTAGAGTGGAGGGGCACTTAAATCACAGGATCTATCTTTGCATCTGGTCAAAGCAGATAACACTGCTATTTGTTAGGCACAGGCCAGTTGTTATCTGCCCACACTGTTTGTATAGTCCTTGTGAACAGATGACAAAGTTTAGCATGGGTGCACTTAAGTCAACAGGCAAAATGGATGTTCTCACACTAAATCACTTCTTTGAGGGACTTCCCAGGTCAAAGGTTATATCTGCTTTTTCATTGTAATAACCTTTGATGGATGCTGTTGTCTGGATTTGTCTAATCTTTTTTATGAATTATATATATTTTGGGCAAGTATGGGTTTCTGGGGTGCTTTCTAGGGCAAAGAATTCTATAGTTTAATTACAGTTTTTGTGGAAGACGGCCTTTGCTTGCTTCTGATCTGCAGCTTGGTAATTTCTTTTGATGTTTACTATAGTTCTTGTAGAAAATAGTGAATGTTTCCCTATTCACCTTTTTTAGGGCATCACGACTTTATAGACTTTGTCATACTGTCTCATGCAATTATTTATTTTCTATATTGAATGATTCTAACTTCACGTAATCTCTGCTTGTGCAAAAATTCTTAGATGCATTTGCTTTTTGTCCTTTGCCCAGTACTCCCATAAAATAGATCCTTGATGGGAAGATGTACATATTGAAAACTAGGAAAGCATTTGTCAAAAATTTACCCTGAGTAGACGGTGTGTTGAGGTCAGTGAGATTAGCATGGATAAGGTCTAGTTCTCCAGGCCTCAATGAAACTTCTTCCTACAAAGCTTTCTTCGCTGACTTGAGTACCTGCAATGAATCAGAACATGGTCTTGACAACACTGTCTTTTCTGCTGCACAGCCCCAAGTCAGTCCAACACCTAAATAAAACAGAGATCATGTGACTGAAGTGTAAGGCTGTGACTGAAAAGGGTCTAAAGGAATTCTTACTAGAAGCTATCGAACCGAGGCTGTGAAGATAAGAAATGCCAGGACTAAGGCAAACTTTTGTCTGCTTCATTGTGGTGCATGCAAGCTTTAGATTTTCTTCTCTTCCAACACAAACTCCCCCAGAAAATGCATATTGCATTCACAGAATGATATAGATTGGAAGAGACCTCTGCTGGGTCTTCCATCAAGCCTTCTGCTACAAGCAAGTGCACTGTTGAAGCTAGAACAGGTAGCTCACAGCCATGTCCAAACAAGGACATCTTTGACATCCTTAATGATGGAAATTTCACCATCTCCCTTGGCAAGCTGTTCCACTGCTAAAACAGCTTCACTGTGAAATTTCTTTTCTAGTATCAGAACGGTGATATCTCTTTAGTTACTCGTGTGATAACAGATTTGGAAGTTTAGATTTTTTTTCAGAGGTTGCTTTTAATTGTCCCAAAAGAGTGACTGGCAAGAAAAAAGCAGTTTTCCTCTTTTTTTGACTAAACCCCTAAAAAGGCAGGCTCAACCAGTGGATTTTACACCTATTTTGATAGAGTTGAATTATCACTGGTTAGAGATCTTAAGTCTTGTTCAGTTTCTCACCTTTCTGTACCTTTGTCCTTTGGTGTTATTATCCTCTGGGCCATGTCTCCTTCTTCCTTAAGGCTCTCCTCTCATCTCTGCCTATGACTTTTTCATTTTGTTCCCATCTACCCTTTGGATTTTTCCCAGGTTCAGTCTCCCTGATGAGGCAATTATTCCAAGCCTTCTCTTGAAAGTTGGCTCCTGCACCATCAGTCTGGCCCAGCCTGTGCCTAGGGCTGCGTCCCGCTCCGGTGGTTTCTCACCAGCAGGAGGAGTGCTGCCACCGCAAGAGAGGCGTCACCTCCTTTCACAGCCAGGTGCTGCAGCACTGGGGCAGGAAACACAGGTGCATTTCCATTCAGTTCCTCAACTTCAAACTCGCTTCAGGTGGTCTACCGAAAAAATTATCTGTCTTGGCATTTCAAGAGGAAAAATAAGAATATTCTTCTGAAAAACAAACAAAAAAGTGTGTATAACTCATATTGTAACTCATATTTGTATGGTTTGATTTGACTAAAACTTCCTCTACAAACTGTCACATCGCTTTCTTTATTCATATATAATATTTATGTGTTTATATATGTTCTAATATGATACTTTGACTTATTTTCTTAGTTAGATTTTAATTTTGAAACTTATCATCTCTCAAAATGGCACAAGAATTTTCCAGAATAACTAGGGGGCAGGAGATGTGTAAACCATACATCAGATACTTTATTTCCACCAAGGTCTTAACCCTAGAGAACAGATATGTTCTGCTAAAGCATTAGTTATGACATCACAACCAAACAAATACTGTGTCTAAATAGCAATCTCTAACTGGTTTCTAAGGACCCTTTGTGTATCAATTTGATATTTGAAAATCTATTGTTAATTTGGTAACATTATTATGCAGCTAACCCTGTGGGTTGAAAAGGAGCAGATCCCTGTTAGAGGATGCAGCTATAGAGACTCCTTCCTGCCCACGTGACTGTTCGAGCCACCCAAATCCTAACAGCAGCACAAGATTTCAGAGAACAAGTAGCTTAGTTGACTTACAAAGAACCTAAAGGAAAGCTGTCCTGGCTGGAGGTACCTGGGAGACTGGCTCTAGTGCACCCCTGCAGCAATTTGTTTCACCCACTACCCTACCAGCCGTTGTTATAGGAAGCTTGTTCTGTTTCAACATTTAGCTCTCCCTGCCCAACTTTCTCACATAGTTATGGAAATGACTATTTTGTCACCAGCAGACACTACTAATAGAGTTTAACTCTTTAGTTTTGACAATTTTACATTTTCTAATATATTTGAAAATCAGTAACTGAATCAAAAGTGCTAATCAATTTTCACTTCCTATAGTAGAATTTCAGAATAGCTTTTAAAGCTCTGAATTAAAATTTGTATGTTGATGAAAGTAGTTGATCAAGGAGTGCTGCTAAATTCAGACTTGCAGGATTTCCCTCTTTTTTTGTTATTTCTGTCTCCTGTTTTGGCCTGAAAACCTCAGCACAATTCTTATAGCATATTTCAAGCTGAAGTGCTACCCAGAGAACAACAAACATAAAACTTTTTTTTTTCTGCTGGCGCTAAAATTTAATCAACAATATACTAATTGACATAAAGATACCATAACATAAAGTCTTAAAGCAATTTACAGAAGCAAATATTCCAAACAGAAGATACTATTAGAATGCATGTACCACTAAATCATAGTGATCTGCTCGCACTTTGCTGTCATAGTCATAAAATCATGGAATCATTGAGTGGTTTACGTTGGAGGAAACCTTAAAGATCATCAGGTTCCAACCTGTCTGCCATGGCAAGGGAAACCTTCCACTAGACCAGGTTGATCAAAGCCACATCCAATCTGGCCTTAAACACTTCCAGGGATGGGACATCCACAACTTCTCTGGGCAATTGTTCCAGTGCCTCACCACCCTCAGAGTGAAGAATTTCTATTAATATCCAATCCAAACCTACTCTCTTTTTGTTTGAAGCCGTTTCTCCTTGTCCTGTCACTCCATACCCTTGTAAAAACTCCCTCTTTTAGGCTCCCTTCAGGTACTGTAAGGCCGCTAAAAGGTCTCCCTGGAGCCTTCTCTTTTCCAGGCTGAACAACTCCAACTCTCTCAGCCTGTGTTGGTAGGAGAAGTGCTTGAGACCTCTGGTCATCTTTGTGGCTCTCCTCTTGACTCAGTCTTGACTGCCTTTTCATGAGAAAGAACAGTACAGGGCCCCAGGGGCTGCCTGGGACGTGAACAGATCAGTGTGGGGCCTTATGTATGTCCATATTCTTCGCTTGTGGCTCCCCTGCAAACAGTATCTCCAGGCACAACAGGAAAAGAAGACACAGAATTCTGGTTCTGCCAAGAAAAACCCCTCTCAGTGATACAGTTTAACAGGGAAAGCTGGAAGTTGTTTATGCAAAAGTTTCGGATACAGACCACATTTCAGTGTGTACACTTCCAGTGTGCTGAGCTGCATTGGCTCTCTGGCTGCTGTGTTGGATTAACCCTGGCCAGCAGCCAAACACCCACCCAGTCCCTCACCCACTCCCCTCTCCCATGAGGCAGAAAGCAGAAGGGGGGAAGGAAAGAAGATTCATGGATCAAGACACTACCATTTAATGACTGAAGTGAAAGCTGCATATATGAGCAGAATAGAAAGAAGAATTCATTCACTATTTTTTTTAATATCCCTAGTGATGTACTTTTTTCTAACCAAAAAACTTGCAGAACATTTCCATTTTGAAGGGGTTTGGGTTTACAGATACATACACTGATACGTTTAATTTCATGCAAAATGCATTAATTGACAAAAGTAGTTGCTATACTCATAACTGTTTTCTCAAGTTAATTTCTAAGCCTAAGAGATTAAATAGTTCAAATGAGAAAAATGTACCAACTTTGTGATTTCTACCTTGGGTACAGAACTGCTTTTCATAACTTTCAACATAGAAAGATTTATCTAAAATTTTCTATGTTGGAAACAATGATTGAGTTTGAAATGTTGCAATGCAGAAGGATTTTTGAATGATAAAATTTTTACTTGTCAATAGGCATAACTGGTGTGTTTTGGCTGTAATTAATGTTACATGAGGGCATGAAGGTTAGCTTTATTTTTATAATTCCTTCCATGACTATTCCAGATTAGGTTTTTATATTTTATCAATCAGTACATTTGAATGCTTCCAGATGAGAGGAAATATATGCATGCAAAAGAACAACTTAAAATCCTAATTATTATCAGAATTGGCTTTTGCAACGTGAATGAATTTCATCTGACTTCTCTGCTCATTAAAAGTTAAAAAAGATAATTTATTTTTATTTTTAAAAGTTACACGATCTTTTAATAATTCTACAGTGAGGTTTGTCGTGGCTCGTTTGCTGTGACAATAATCTAATTAAGCATATTTTATTTATGTAAGAATGGATAGAAACACTAATATAGGCAAAGACAAGCTAGGTGAGAGGGATGAAATGTCAGAAATCAAGGATGAAAACCTACCTGCCTTCAGTTAGGATTAAAAGAAAGTCCTCTTAAGTCTCCATAACTTTCTCCAGTTCTTGAGGTAAGGATAATCCATAAAGTGTTGGATTTCTCAAACATTTTACTCTTGTTAATCTCTGTTTTTCATTTTCTTTCATGGGTGATTTTATACTGAAAGGTATGATGTCTTATAACAATAGTTTAATAAGTGCAATTCACAGTTCTCTCCAGGAAAGAATTTTCTTTTTACCTGAAACTTGTTCCATTTTTTTTTTTTAATTTTTTCTTTCTCACTTTAGTATCATGACTCTTGTAGACATATTTGTGGACGGGGAGCACTTCAAGACCCTTGACATGAAGAAATAATCTTCCTGGAATGTAAAGAGTGCAGTTCAACCCTCTTCAAATTAGGAAAGTACAGAAACCTAATGTTCCTCCTTCTTAAACAACAACTGATAATTATGCCAAAATGCCACTTGCAGCATCAAAAGTTAGTTGTGAGTTGAAAACCTTCTGAGTACATCGGGCCTAGGTCTTCAACAGTCATAATTTTCACTGTCCATGGAGGCTTGAGCAGAACTGAGCTTAGTTACAATCATATCAGGTGCACAAGCCTTCCCCTAGCTCTCCAGATCAAGGTATGCTTAAGAACCCAAGCTTACATAGCCTGGGAATGCTAGCACTCAAAATTAAGATGATTTGTATAATTTTTCAAATCTGTTTGCCAAGTTAATTCATTCCCTGTTTGGACAATTAATCTTCTGGTTATCCACACAGCTCTGACTTGGACCAAGCCAGCTAATTCTTTCCATGGGGAAATATGGGTGTTTTCTGCCAAGATGCTTCCTGCCATGGTCCTTGTTTTACAGTTTGGTCCCAAATTGTCCTCTTCTTTGTTATGCAGTCTTCTAAGATACCCAATGATGTCTTCTGTTCTCAGAGTCTATGCCATGCCCTTATAAACTGCTGTATGCTGTGTGCCTGTCACTGGGCTGTAAAACATCAAGTCTGGCAGGCTGAAATTGCACTTCTGTTATATTCACTGCTGTACTTATTAATTGTGATGGCTTAGGACCAGGGCAAAAAATCTTGTAGTCCAGAGGGGACAGGAGTCAGGGTATGCATTTGCAAAGGAATTGCTCTCAGCCAGAACTCTGCTGCATCATAAGGCTTTGCTGGCAGTCCTATGAAAATCCTGATGGGCAGTTCAGCACTGCTAGTTCCCAGCACAGCACCAAGCAATGCTACTTTAAATCTAAAATTTAAAATGGCCTGTTTGAAGGTACAAAACCACTGAACAGGCAAAAACTGCAACTTTGCCATGCCTTCACTTTCAGCATGCTGCATCTGCCCTTTTCTAAGATAGTTTCAAATACAAGCATATATTTGTGAGATTCTCTACTTCAAAGGCTCAAAAGATTCTTTAGTCCTGGTCAGGACTCTCTATATGATTAAAAGGATAATTATGAGAAATTCTATCCCATCTGATCCAAGAACCAAGTTGTATGCACAGTGAAAATGGTAGACCGAATGCTTGAATTTAGCTGGAGACAATGAAGGAGCAGCATACGCTGCAGATACACTACACATGTACCCAGCTCTTATAACTTTTCAATATCAAAATGTTAGACATTGCTCAAACTGTTCAGAGAAAACTAGGGTATTTGTCCTTACTTATCCTTGTAATCTACAGTATGGAATCTGTTTGCTCATTTGCCTGATTTAATCCAATTTATACTACGTGTCTGTTCTGTGAGACACACTTCCCTACAGTGCTTACTTTTTTTTAATTTAGTATTCAGAAAGCCTGTCAGTTCCCTGGAAGGACTGTTTTCTTTAGCAACTGGAAATCATATTTAAGATTTTTCAGTTTAATTTTTAAAATAGTTTTAAACATTTCCTTTTTATAGTTCCAAGTTCCCTCAATTTCTTTATCACTTAACAGCCATTACAGAAAGCATATTTGAAATATTGTATTAACATGATATTTCACATTTAACCAGCTGAACTGTTGGCACAAATGTTCCAATTGTGGAAGAACCCCAAGGTCAAATCAAATATTTTGGAGAAGTTAAATGGTGAACAAATCATAGCCCCAGAGTTACATGCAACTGTCTCAGAGGATGCTCCCATTATTATACACATCTTCGTAAGACTGATACATCATTTTAGTAACTGAATTCCCACAATGATTTAAGACAGTTTCTTCTGTCATTCCTCATAGTTAATTTAATCTATCAGGTTCCAAATTGTCTAGAATAGGAAAGAATCCAAAATATATGCTGAGCTATTTGTACTTAACTCAATTTCTATATTAATAAATCCCTAAGGTTTCAATGCAATTACAAACAGTTTGTGAAGATGTTCTTCCACAAAGGATAAAAATGTTCTGGAAATTTTTTGGTTTCAAGATATAAAGATTTTTTTTTTTTCTTTTTTTTTGCCAAACACTTCACAATGGACTTGTCATCTACTACAAGGTGATCAAGTTCACTTGGTCAGGAATGCATCACTTGTCATTCAATGCTTCATAACAGACCATAAATACATTTTTAGCTTATTACAGTTGTGATGCTCAACATATTGGCTTAAATCTCTCTGGGTGCCTAAGGTTATGAACTGAATGTGGGTACATGAGCAGCAGTTATTGCCTCCCAGATGATGTGTAGTGACTTTGCTGAACTGCAGGAACCTGTTTTTACAATTCTACTTTGGGTTGCATTGCCTCATGTTGCAAGAGTATTTGTCATTTCAGTATCCATATGAGGTTTTCACAGGTATGATTTCTTTCTTCTGCTGCCTGTGGAGATCTCTCCTTACAGCTTGGTGAAATTCTCACTAAGTCTAGGTGATACATATACTGTATATACATATACACATATATGTGTGTATGCATATATACACACATACTACATTTTACTCTTTTTTTGGCTTTTACTTTCATGTAGAAGTCCCAGTAGTTCATGTAATCCCATGCTGAAACTGCAAAGCATCTGTTCTCCCCTATCATCCATGACATCTCATCTCAGAAAGGTCAGCTTTGAAGCAAGCCTTTCACCTTGTCCTAAAATTGGCTCTCCAGCAAGCTGATAAAAATAGATTTTTCAAAAAGAGGTTTTGTCCTGGGCCTCAACTCTTTTACTTCCACCAAGAAAAACCCCTCCCAGAGGCCTACCATGGGCCATAATGCTCTACTGTTTGCAATGATTTCGTTTGGAAAACATACAGCTACACTATGTAGTCAGGAAAGTCAGGAATTTTACTAATTTGGGAGGCAGAAATTGAAAGGTGTTCTGCTAGAGATGGTGCTGGATGAGCTTGGGAATCGTCATTACTTCATATTTAACACTGTTGGTATTCTAGACTGTTATATTAGTCACTATTTCATGTGAGAAAAGGCCCATTTGCATCTCTGAGATAGCATATCACACTGCTTCTGAAAAAGGTTTACAAAATTGAGTAGGTATTGCCACAGACTCCCATGGTTCTTACTCAAAAAGCAAAGGATTTAATGAAGTGGTATTTTACCAGTTAAGTGAACTGGAGATGACAAAAATCTGAAACCTTTTTCTAGCATTAGAACTAGCAAGGTACATGGTACAAAATTAGGCATGGAAAATGTTTTATCTCAGGAATCTGAGAAAGTAGATTTTACAGGAAGATGATCTCAGAGAGGGGGCTAAAAGTCAGCTTTGCTCTTCATCAATATGAAAAGTCCAGGAAGTTTTCAGACTTTTCTCCAAGAAAAAGCTACTTTACAAAGATAATTAATTCAATACATGGGTGGTGATGATCCACAGAAATGAGTGCACAAATCAATAGAAAAGTTTTAAGAGAAATCATTCAATACTTAGAGAAACCATGAAAAATTAATGAAAAAAATTCATTCATTTTCTCCCTTATTACCATTTAGATGAGCTCAAAGCGAGCAGTTAGCACAATAAAATATGATTACTTTTTAAACTATTCAAAAAGATCTGAATAAAAGGCAGTGTCTAAGTATCATATCTCAAAGTATTTAGAATGCAATTTTTACTGTGAACTCATTAAATATTATGTCTGAATAACAGATGTTTTAATGATGAGAAAAGATTATAAATGTGCTAAAGATTAATTTCCACTTTGGGTGAATGAGAAGTCTTATATTTGGACTTGTGAAGCAGTAGCAATGTCAGAACTCAAGTTTTCATTGAACTATCACGATATATGATACAGATTAAAATCCCTTTTGCTTGATTGCATACAATTCTGAGGTTATTTTTATCTTGTCTCTGAGGTTCCATTTCCTTAAAAACAATATATTTTCAGGTCTTACAACCACATCAAAAAGCATTGAGAATGTTGTCTAAAAACAAAGAGCAAATCACAGAGAGAGAAAAGCTAGAGCCTATATAACACGGGACAGCTCTCCCCTCTTAGGACACATTTTGTAACAGTGGATGTTATGATAATACCATACCTGTGAGGCCACTCTCAATTCCCCTTGAAAGGCTGATGATCAGAGGAGCTTCTTCAGACACAAAGACAGCAAATGTCACTCCAGTCATCCAGAAGGGCAATAAGAAGGGCGCAGGGAGAAACAGATTTGTCAGTCTCACCGAGAAAGTGATGGAGCAACTAATTCCAGAAACCATATCCAGACAGATAAAAAAGAGGGTGATTGGGACCACTCAGCACGGATTTATGAGGGGAAAGTCATGCTTAATCAACCTTTTCCGATGAGATGACAAGTTTGATGGGTGTGGGGAGATCAGTGGATGTTGTTTACCTTGCCTTTAGCAAAGCTTTCAGTGCTGCCTCCCACAATATCCTGTATTGGGTTTGTGTGGCCAGGTTTTAGTAGCAGTGGGGCTACAGGGGTGGCTTCTGTAAGAAGCAGCCAGAAGTTTCCCCCATGTCCAGCAGACAATGCCAGCCAGCTCCATCAACAGTGGTGGCAGCACCTCTGGGATAATGGATTTAAGGAGGAACAACACCTGCACAGCTACAGTCAGAGAGGAGCAGGAATGTATGAGAGAAACATCCCTACAAACACCAAAGCCAGTGGGGAAGAAAGGGTGAGGAGGTGCTCCAGATTCCCCTGTAGCCCATGGTGCAGACCATAGTGAGGCAATTGTCCCCCTGCAGCCCATGGAGGCCCATGGTGGAGAAGAGATCCACCTGCAGCCCATGAAGGATGCACCAGATCGGGGCATACCTGAGATGTTACCCCACAGGAAGGCCATGTTGGAGCAGGCTCTTTGCAGGACCTGTAGACTCGTGGAGAGAGGCATCTGTGCTGGAGCAGCTTTGCTGGTAGGACTTGTGACCCTGCAGGGGACCCACAGTGGAGACCTCTTTTCCTGAGGGACTGCACACCATGGAAAGAGACCCATATTGGAGCAGTTCACTAAGAACTGCAGTCCATTGGAAGGACTCATGTTGGAAAAGTTCATGGAGGTCTGTCTCCTGTGGAAGAAATCCCACGCTGGAGCAGGGGAAGAGTGGGAGAAGTCCCCCTCCTGAGGAGGAAGGAATGGCAGAGACAACATGCGATGAGCTGACCACAGCCCTCACTCCCCTGTACCTCTGAGGGATAGGAGGGAGAGGAAATCAGAAGTGAAGCCTGGGAAGAAGGGCTGGGTGGGGGGAAGGTGTTTTTAAGATTTGGGTTTATTTCTCGTTGCTCTACTCTGACTAGACTGGCAAAAGATTTGATTAATTTCCCCAAGCTGAGTTAGTTTTGCCTATGACAGCAACTGATAAGAGAACTCTCCCTCCCCTTATCTCAACTCACTAGCATTTTGTTTTATTTTCTCTCCCCTGCCCAGCTGAGGAGGGAAGCAACAGATTGGCTTTGGTGGGCACCTGGCATCAAGGCACAGTCAACTAGCCACACATCCCAACATGGACAGGCTAGTCAAATACACAGGGAAGTGTACTGAAAACTGGCTGAGCTGGCAAGGTTCAGAAGGGTTGTGATCAGGACCATGAAGCTCTACTGGAGGCCATTCACTAGCAGCATGCCCCAGGCACTGGTAGTGGGTCCAATCCTGTTTAGCAATGACCTGGGAAATGGGACAGACTGGCTTGTAGAAGAAACAAACCTGTGAAGAGTCACCAATACACCAGGTGGTTGTTTGTGCTGCCATAAAAAAGGACTTTGAGAAGCTGAAGAAAACTGTGAAGAGGAACCTTACGCACTTTAAGAGAGGGAAATGAAAGCTCTGCACATGGTGAGAAATAACCTTATGCACCAATACATGCTGGGAGACAGTTGACTAGAGTTGACTAGATAATAGCTTTGCAGAGAAGCCTTTTTTAAATGGTTCCAATGACTCCATAAAAGGCACATCCTTGTTGGAGTAGCAACATGGTGGGATGCAAGCAGTTAAGGAAACTCATGGTGTGCATCAAAGATAACTCAGTCATTAAAACACTTGTTGTGGCAAACAAGGGTGATGCACAGTTGGATCTGATATTCACTGACAAAGAAGTGCTGACTGAGACAAATGTATTACTGACAGCTGACACAAGTTCTGAAGAAGAGGACAACAAGAAGATTGAGCCAGGTTTTTCATGGTGTTGTATGCTAGGAGGCCCAGGAGAAAAGGACAGAAGTAAAAATGAATGATATTAAAAAGAGCTAAAAAGAGAAGTTTATTTAGCACAGTCATGTAGCAGAAGTTGTCCGAGCTTTTGCAACTTCCATCTTTGGAGATCTTTAAGGTCAAACTGGAAAAAAAAACCAGCTGACCCTTCTTTGAGCTGGAGGTTCAACTAGATGACTCCCTGAATTACCGTCCGGACTGAATTTTCATGCAATCTTACCATCTCATTTTTCTATTCTTTTTTCAACAAAATCTTTCCTTTCAGAATCAAGAGTTAAAACTACAGTTTATTTTTAACTGCTATTTTAAATTAATATACATTATATAAATCACGCATCCAAGGCCTCTGTATTTCACAGATACCTCATTAGTCATTTTCCCCATGGTATGAAGTTGAAAATGTATCACTATTTATTTCTACAAGTCAGTTCTAAGTCATGCTAATTGATTTAAATAACTTTAAATGTATTAAAGAAAACAGTTGCTATCAGTGCTGACCTTGCAGCACGCATCATCTTTTAGATATTCTGTTCTGTTGCATTTTTAAGGAACCAGTCAAACATTATGCAAATAACCTTGTGTTTCTGATTATTTAAAAACTCTCAGCTTTGAACTTGTTTTCCTGCTCTGCCTCAATTAGAGGGTGTTGAAGAGATTACTTCATCTCTCAGAATTTTGTTCTCAGCTGTACGTGATAAATTTCAAACTTTAGACTGAACCTACACAATCTGTTTTTGAGCTGTTCAGTTAAGACATTGGTTCCTGCATGTGCTCCTCAAAGGTATAAAAAACGTGTTCTGGACTACACCTGGTATTGATCATAGTTTTAAATGCAGACCAAATAGCATTTATTCTGATAATATTTCAGATTTCTTTAGAAATGTCTTAAGAGAGGTGAAAGGATGTACTTGAAAAGCTGGATTCTGTACTACTTTTTGTCACATTAGCAAGGTACAGAAGTAATATCAGAATTGTGGAAAATTTTATTTTTAAAACTTTATTTTGCAAATTTCTTTCTTGAAATAGAATTCATTATAGTTTAATCCAAACTTCACACACAGTATATATATATATATATATATATGTTGGGGTTTGTGGGTTTTTTTATTTGCATGACTATTTTGATTTGGTTTGGGGTTACTTTTCTGTGTTGATTTTGGTCTTAGTTCTGTTGTGATGGTGTTGGGACTTGTTTGTGGGTTGGGGGTTTTTTTGGGTTTTTTTGGTTTGTTTTTTTTTTTAATTTTGCTTATTTGTTTCTAATAGAGGCAGAGTCATTTGAGATCATAACAAGAAAATCTTAATGAATGTCTGCTGGTCTGCTTTGCTCCAGTTGGGTTTAGAGTCACTACCAGGCAAAATAAGGAGAATCAAGGGAAGCTGTTAGAAAGGGATGTGCAGTGAGAAGACCTGAGGTGAGAAGAGTAAGGATGATCATAATTTGGGATACTCTCAAGGGAGTTCAGTGAGAAGAAAAGGTGTCTATTTCTTGAGAGAGTGCAGAAAAGGCTCAGCACTTGCTCCCACTCCTGAAGTTTAGAAGCTTTTTTAAAATGTCGTCTTAGCCAGTGAAGAAAGCCGCAGTGATCTGCCAGGAATGGAGAAAAAAAAAGGTATCCCCTGGAAAAGTGTTGTAGAAAGGTTGGATATATGACATGACCTTTGTAATATACAGTCTTTAAACATCTGAAGTGGAGTTATAAATTTCAGCTCTTTTTGGTTTAATAGCAAATGCTGCTAATTATTTGAGCTGGGAATCTAGAAACCAAGCAAGGCTTTTTTGCAGAACATATGCCTCTAAGATATGCCAGCAGAATATTTTACTGTCATGACCAGTTTTGTTGCCTGAGCAGAAAACAAACACGAAAGGGCAGCCTAAGGCACAGTTGGAAGGTCTCTTTAATTACTGTTGTTGGCAGAATTTATTTCCAGAAATGTTATCACAGAATTGGAAATAAAAATGTCTCCTGGCACCGCAAGAGCTTTTTCAGATATCACTCTCAAATATGACACTTCTCAGCAAGTTGGAGGAAAAAAGAGAGAATATTGTGCCCACTGACTTCTGACAAAATGCTATAACCTCAGAAATACTTATTTTAAGAGAATTTTCTTATCATCAGCACTTACAGTACAGAAGCAATCCTGAATCCCTCAAGACCCCTGCTAAACTACCAAGGCACAGTAACATTGCTTCAGCTTCTGCTGATTTTTTATGCTTTTTTAATTTCTGCTCTTGGACGGTGGAGAGAGTGCCTAAGGCTTCTCAGTACTGACCTGCTTAGCTTCTGTTTCTGCTGTGCATAGTGAAGATTTGAGTGAGTACCTCTCAGACTAACACTAGGAACAGACATAACCAGTGTCAGGTAGGGTATCAGGTAAGTGAGATCTAGAATTTATAGAAAAACAAAAATGAAATCTCTGAAAATGCTATGAGAACACACTCTTCCCCAGTGTGGCTGCATACCAGACCTTAACTCATTGCTGTGTGAGGTTCCAGCTAGTGGTGCTGGAGGGAAGGGAAGGGAAGGGAAGGGAAGGGAAGGGAAGGGAAGGGAAGGGAAGGGAAGGGAAGGGAAGGGAAGGGAAGGGAAGGGAAGGGAAGGGAAGGGAAGGGAAGGGAAGGGAAGGGAAGGGAAGGGAAGGGAAGGGAAGGGAAGGGAAGGGAAGGGAAGGGAAGGGAAGGGAAGGGAAGGGAAGGGAAGGGAAGGGAAGGGAAGGGAAGGGAAGGGAAGGGAAGGGAAGGGAAGGGAAGGGAAGGGAAGGGAAGGGAAGGGAAGGGAAGGGAAGGGAAGGGAAGGGAAGGGAAGGGAAGGGAAGGGAAGGGAAGGGAAGGGAAGGGAAGGGAAGGGAAGGGAAGGGAAGGGAAGGGAAGGGAAGGGAAGGGAAGGGAAGGGAAGGGAAGGGAAGGGAAGGGAAGGGAAGGACCCCTCCCAACCAACTGAAAAAAATCAAAACTAAACAACAAACCAAATGGGGGGCGTGGAAGAAGCAGGGTGGATGAACTTGGGGTTCCATTGTAAGACAAAAATTTCTTGCAGCTCCAAAAACTGGTTCCAGATCTCCTGCTGCATCATGTAATGCCTGCAATGAAAGATGGCTCCAGAGTACACTGCAGTGGAGAGCCTTTATATCGTTTTATATTGTTTCCAATCCTGTGCCAAAAGACTTTCAGAATATCAAAGTCATTTATAATATCTCATTTTGAATGTGGTCCAATCATTCATAATTAAAATTATTATAATTAAGAAATGAGAAGATAGAGTATCTATGATATTAACATAAAAGGAAACTTATGAGGAGTCTACCTTAGCACACATTCCCAGATTTAAATAATTTGAATAGTTCTTGTCAATGTTATGGCATTATTATCTTTGATCAATATTGTGGTCTGTTCCAGTCTGAGTGTTATGTTCTGATGCCATGAATCATTGATGTATATTACAAAATTACAGTCATATTAGCTCACCTGTACTATAATTCCCCAAATATAGAACCGAACAAAATACCTCTTTGGAAGAAGGATGTGAAACCTGTTGGCTTTGCCAACCCAAGAGATCAACAGTGTTGCAGCAAGACATAACAGCCACACACCATGCTCAGAAAAACAAGTCATAGCAGTGAACAGAGTACTGTAGGCAGGGACACCTTTGCAAATTATAAACTGCTACTTGCATCTTGTATATATATATATAAATTTTTTTGCAACTGTAGAAGGAAAAAGTATAGAAGAAGAAAACATAGAAGAAAAAATCTGAATAGCAGCAAGACCCACCTTAATCACAGGGCTTGGAGAGAGCTTTCCTATGAGTCTCAAAGGACTTCTGCTTACAGGCATCTAATCTCCAGAGACAAACAAAGAGAAAGAAAGATAACAGTAAATTTGATAGGATCTTACCACTGACTTCCTTATCTTGATGTTCTACTTTTCTTGCTCTCCTCTACTACAGAGATTTGCAGAACAGAAATATTTAAGTACCTTTATATCTAAAAGTATCTGGGCTAATATTTAGTATCTTAAATACAGAAGGTGCTGCAAGTAATCAGTTTGTATCTCAAAATGTAAATATTGGAATGCACCTTGCTTAGCATTAACGAAAATCAAATGTCATTTTTCTATACAGATATTGTTTTACCTCAGTAATTTACATTGTGACTTCCCATTGAAGAAAATTCCACACATTCATCCACAGCATGTGAAATACTTCCATGTTTTTCTGAACTCAGCAGCCATCATTGCCACAACATGCTCTCTCTTCTACTCCTTTTCAGTCTTTCTTTTCAGGATGCAACACATTTTGCTGTTTAATCCTCATGTACTCTTGCAATCCCATGCCTTTTCTCAGAAAATCCAGTAATTTGTCCTGTTGTTTTCTGGTTACTTATCTTTTTGTGGTGCAACTGAGATCATAGGATAATAGAAGCATTTAGACTCAAAGGAATCCTGAAAGGCTTCTGACTCAAACACAGTTCCAGATTATCTTCAAAACTAATTCAGGTTACTCCAGGTCTTGTCCACACGAGTTTTGAGCATCTCCAAGGATGTTAATTCACCAGCCTCCCCGAACAATGTATTCCAGTGATTCAATGCTCTTGTGCTAAAGAATTTCTTCCTTACATCTATCCAGAATTCTCCTTTTAAGTGGTGCTTCTTCCTTTGCTCTGTTGTGCTTGCAAAAATTCATGCCCCCTGTTTTCTCTAATAATGCTTTGGGTGATATAAGACTGGATCATTCGTGCAGGGTGAAAACAAATATAGAAAAATATACTATTCTTTAAATATCTCGAAAATAGGAGTCCCTATTAGTGTTACTAATTCTCATTTCACAGGTAAGAGTTGTTCTACTAGTTATATTTTTGCTTAGGGAAAAAAATGTAATGCAAACAATTATTAAAATAAACACTACTTCTTCTTTTTCATTAAAATCTCTTGTCTCCCTGTACCTGTTATCTTCCTTCAGGTTTTGCAAATCTCTGAGTGAATTGCTCATTCAGAGTCATTGTTGCACCAAAGTCTACCACATAGGAAGCTGGCAAAATTACCCCTTCTGCTTTGCATTCTGTGTTTTCTTAAGGGGATAAAATAATTTGCAACATATATTTATATGCACAGTATTACGCTACCCAAATGTCTGAACAAAATGTATCATGAAAATGTATGAGTTTGTCCAAACAAAAAGACATCCAGCTTCTCTAAAAAAATTATGCTGTACATTCCCAGGCCTGACATTTATTTCCAGAAAGCTTCATGAATGTTTGAATACTAGAGGTTTGGGTTTTAGGACTAGTTAATTGCAGAACTACTCTGCAGAACACTTGACCACAGTCTGATCTCAGAAGAAAAGTACAAAATTTCCATCATTTCCATGGAGACACCATATAGTCTCCTGACCCTTGTGTAAGAGTCCTCAACCCTGCTGAACTCAGTTCACGTAGGAATTTGCAGAACAAGACACAAGACTTCACAGGAGAACTCAAGTTCACTTTCACCTAGGAAGAGTTTATCTAAGGATTTTTACCTCTTTGAATTATTTCTCCTCTTTATTGAGGAGGAACTAAAAGAAAGTTAAATTCCTGAGAAAACTTCCTTTTTTTCTGGTTAATCTGAATGCACAGTCTAAATAGATAAGACTGAGAACAATCAGCTAAGACTTGATGATGCCAATATATTGTATCATCCAATCTCCTCGATGATGAGAGCTCAACATGAGAACAACCTACCACCAAATGAAAAGTAAGTCTCTTCTTAGCAGGGGAAAAATCAGATAATCTAGACAAAAAATAGAGAGAGGTAAGAGAGAGAAAGGTTTTTTTAAGTGATAATTCAGTCTCTCTGGGCTTTTTCTTTCTGTTTGTTTTATGCAGCAGGCTGAGAAATGTAGTATTCTCTCCACATGAGAAGGTGAAGATAGTCTTCACTGGAATTGAAAGAGGTATTTAATGGACTCCACTGATGATATCCCTGGTAACAGAACAAAGGATTGCAGTGAAATGTCTAACTTGTTTTGTATTCACAGGAGTTCAACTTAATAGTAAAACTTAATGTTCTACTAGTACAAAATCAGGTTATCCATCCTGAAGGTCTTTCTAAGTGACAGGAAGAAGAAAACAAACAGGCAGGCAGTGCAGCAAAAATCTTTTGCACTTATCTTGGTCTTTTAATTATTTAAAGAGCTGTACACAATACTAAGCTTAGATGAAAATGCTGAAATGCTTTCTCCATGAAGTATGATGCCACCTCCCCATAATGTCTTGGAGCTATTCCTCTTCAGTATGCAAAAAGATGCAAAGTGTCACGGGGGAGTGGCATGACAACACATATGTTTCTCACCATTCCTTCACTGTACAGTTTAACAACTCCATATCACAGGAGGCACTCTACCCCTCAAAGCCTTAAATGACATGCCCCGTCAAAGTTCTTAATGTAAACAGTATGAACTATTTTTATGCTTCATAAAGGAACTGCTACCTCCCCTCCTCCTCACTCAGCTGCACAGTTGCTGTGCTGTGGGAGGGGCTCAGTGTTCTTTCTGAATCTCAGTAGGAAAGGCACAGCAGTAAATAATGTAACAAAACTGCTTTAATAATAATTTTTTAAAAAACACAACAGAAATAGGAAGAGAAATACAAGTTACCAAGTAAACTTAAATCTTCAGGTGCTGGAAATCCTACTCTTCTGCAGCACCAGACAGGGCCATTGCACGATCCTACCTGTGGAGAGGTTTGTTCCCACCCTGTACCATGTCTCCTTATACCTAGTGTAGCAAACAAAACTATTCATCCTGTTTTGACATTTGTTTCTCCATAATGCTCTTTCTTTATGCCCACCAGAGCATGCCTCAGCACATCTGCCCTCCACTGCCACCTCCTTGGGGCTACACAGCAGTTGCTCATCCAAACATATGGATATACTGAGCCAAAGACACAGCGTGGCCGTCAGGGCTTGATGAAGATTGCTGTCTCTTGAACATAATGTCTTCCCTAAGCCTCAAAATCCAGTGATATTTTTTGTTTTCATCCCTTGGGGAGCTAAGACAGCTAAAGGTATACAAGAAAAAAAATGGACTGGAAAAAAAAAGACTGTGATGACATGACAGCCTGTGGCAAAGTGTGTCTTCCCACTCTGGAAAGTCTAATGGTGCCTACAATTCTGAAGTTTTATCATTCCTCTGCTGTCAACAAACATCTGTGAGATCATGGCTGATTTAAGTAGAAGATAACAGCAGCTGTTGGTGTTTGTCTTTCCATTATCTTTAGTGACACACAGGTATGCAAGAGATCTGCTTATGATGGGCTCTCTGACTGTCCCTTCTCTGATGGGATCTGTGCTCTTTAAAAACAGACGAAAGGCTTCCAAACATCACACAGAGGAAGTAGTAGATTCACATACAAAGTTCAGAAGCATGAACATTTATATTCAGTGCAAAAATCATCTTCTTTTTCTCTTCAATATCCAATTCAGCACACTAGATGTATTTGCCTGGTGGATGAAACAGAACAGAATAACAGAGACAGTAGAACTGCCAGAGTTTGAAGCTATGGTGTCATCAAGGCACGGGACTGTGTGAGACCACATTGGTCTCCTGGTAAAGGAAATTAAGCACTGATTTGTGGACTTAGCCTTGCCTCGTCAGTGTTCATGTAAGGATGCTTGTTAAATTAGTAAATGAAGTTACCTGAAAGTAACAACTCATATATGTTCCTCTATTCTTTGATTCCTTAACTGAAGCTCTATTGTCTGCTTTAAATTTATTTTTCTGATTTGTGACTGTACCAGCATTAAATGAAATGAATTGTACAATGTCTCTGACTCTATAAGAATTTCCTTCCCCTCAGGAGTACTGTGAAGATACAATAGCAATGTATTATGCACGTTCATAATATTGTGATAAATTTAGGACAATAATATATGAATAAAAAATATTTGGGTTTTTATCAGAGAGAATTGTATGTAGTAAACAAGGTACCATTGAAAAATAAGGAGAAAAAGCACATAATGAAGGTAGTTGGTTACGTTATCGCCAGCTAAGCTGCACACTGAAAGATGAAGGATGACAGTGGGATACACTTAAAGAAGTTCTAAGGCTCATGGTGAACTCAGAGAAATCTTCGTGGCCCAAAACCTCATTTCCTTAGGTTTTTGAAATGTTAGTGACAGTCCTTGAAAGTTCCAAGATGTGTCAGAACACTGAGGGCACCAAGAGGTCTTGGTCGATCTCACCAGCGGGCTCCATCCACCCATTCTGCTCATGAGTCCAGGCCCATTTAAGGCCCATCCTGGGCTGTAGGTCCCTGTTAGTCTGATCTGTGCTGTAGGTTCACTTGTCTCTAGCACATATTGTGGCACACCTGTGTGCCTGGCCATGAACCCAATCGCTGTGCCTGAGCTCTGGACTCACTGCCTGGTTTGACGTCAGACTTGAAACTGCTGGGCTGGATCTGACAAGTAGCATTCACCTACAGCCATGGATAACTCCTTGTCTTGCTTCAAATGTGGTCTTGGATTTTTGCTTCAATTTTCAAGTCTGAGGAAGGTATAATCTTCTCAGGACTTGGGAAAGATCTGAGAATGAAAACAAAATTTGGTCTCAAAAAATACTTGTGCTCAAGACCTCTTTGTATCACAGTACCTTTTATTGAACTGAAGGGCAAAATACTCCTCCTTGAGAGAAGCATCAGCCACATCAAACCTTACAGGAGTCAAGAATTTCCAGATTAGGCTTCTGAAGATAACAGGAGGTCAGGGAAGGGGGAGGGTAATTTACTTTTGTGGCTTTGAAGATTTTTCACATTATCTGAAAATGTGCTGTATGAAGCTAGAGTGTTCTTCAGGCATGGGAAAGGCTCTGATCCAAAACTTAATATTAATAAGTCCTGGTGTTTGTGTCTCAATCCAACAGAATCTAATTAGTGAAAATTAATAGGTTTGGTTCTGATTTTCTTTAATTTTTATGGGCACTTATTGTATGTCATTTGTCATGATTCACAACAGCTGCAAATCTAGACAATCTATGAGGCAGCTCATACTTCAGCCAGCACAGAGTGTGTATCTCTATGATGGGTAACTTTGTTCTCATCAGATAATTTGAAAAGTGGATTATTAAAAATTTATTTCTCCTTGGAGAGACTTGGCTGGAATAAGAACACAAAGTAAAAGAGACAACTTCCATAGCCCACAGACAAGAACACTTTGTTATTTAAATCTTTTATTTTTAGGGAAAGGTAACAATAGGCAAAAGATCATAAATTTTGCTAAGAAATACCAGTTTGTTTCTATGGATTCCATGAAGGCAACAGTCACAGACAGAACAGTCCAAAATTTTCTTTAATGAAAACAGAATTTTGACACAGGACTAACCATTATGTTGTTTCACATCTGAGAAATCTTTAAGGATAGGTATTTCCTAGGAATCTGATTCCATCTTCCCTGCCATTCCCTAAGGCAAAGGAAGACTGCAGTGAGGTTTCCCCTTCACTCTCCAAACGTCTTCTCTCCAAACTCATAAACCCAGCTCCCACAGCCTCTCCACACACGTGACATGCTCCAGCCTCCTAACCATCTTCCCCAGCAAGAGAGTTCAGCTCAGTAAGCAATGGCAATATACAGTGGCTGCATGTCACTCTATCCCAAATGGCTAGCTCCCAATCCACATTTGGATTAGCTAGGAATTTCTTCACACAGCAGCAGCTGAGAGGTGGGCCTCTGGATGCAAAATGAAACAGTCAAACTGCTGTCACAAACTAACAAAGAGCAGGGGAGGCGGTTGTTTTCTGGGAATTTTTTTGTATACGGACACAGAATTTAGCACTAGAATCAAAATTTATCACTTTGCGTTAAAACAGCTCAGAGTTCCCAGGAGCAAGAAATTAAAGTGAGCTGCTCTTAATGTCTTAACAAATTGCAGAAGGTATTTTAAGGAGTATCTAGATTCGAAGTTAGCCCTGCTTGGAGCAGAAAGTCAGCCTAGGTGGTATTCAATGGCTTCATTCAAATTAAATTACTCTGGTTTTATTCTGTACCTTGAAGTACTCAGTAAAGTTCTATAACATACTTAAAATAACATTATCTGTAAAGACAAGAGCAATTGACTGGCTGGATGAAGTAAAGAACTCTAAAAACCTTTTATAAATGGAGATAAATGGAGGTAAAAGAACATATAGGTACTAGACTTCAACATTTAGAAACCACATTTTCTAAAATACCCATTAACCTCTTACTTAAAGCTCTCTATCAGCCTGTTTTCCTTGATTTATCAATTCAACCCCAGAGTCTCATTTGCATCCCTGCCCCTCTCCCTCCACTGTGTCACTCTACAAATGTCAGTGGAGTCACACTGTAGAAAGGCCATCTCTTCCAAGAGGACAACTTTAGTTTAAGATCAAACAGACACCCAGGCACTTGATGGGCATCTGATTGTCATGTGCTGGGCACTTTATTGACATGTGGCAGATGCACACCTGTGATGTGATGCACGTGATCAGTGTTGGACCAAAGGCTTTTACTCAGTCCTGGCCCCTCAGTCCCATAATTACTGACCACTGGTCCAAGAGACACAGTGGGAAACATGACACAGATTTTTGAACACAAAAGCCCTTCCCTGGAACATTTAGGAAACCTTCCTACAAACCTCTGAGAAGCCTCCCAAATTTGCTAAATTCAGCACATTTCCACTCTACAAAATACAGCAAAAGGATCCAGACTGCAAGAAATCTGTTGCAACCAACAAAAGTTTGTCAACAGAACACCACTAACACTGCAATGTGACAGAATCATCAATACAAAGATGACCATGTTGGGTCAAACTTTAAGTACATCTTCTTGGTGCTGACTAGTATCCTGTTTCTCCTGCCCAAGAGCAGCTGGAGGACTGAGCCTGCCCCCCTTATAGGGCTCCATTTGCTTTTCAGCCACCTTAGAGCACTAAGCTGGCATATGCATGTTTGCTGCAAGTTCTTCCTTCCAAAGGGTGACAGACAGCTTGGAGCCATGGACTCAATAAAGACTCTTTTTATGGCACATTATAGCCTACATCCTTACCCTCCAAATATTTTGTGCTCCACAGAATACAAAACTTCTCTCTCATTCTTTCTTTCCCCCCTTGCACTAATATCCTGGCTGCTCCAAAGACTCCAGATATCTTTTGTTGTAAAGTCAAATAATTCACTGATAAGTGATAACTTACTGATGAATAACTCACCTCAGGGGAGTTATTCTTAGTTCCTAACTACATCCTGGGGAAGGGATTGTCCTCTCAGAACTTGTCTGCTTTCCTCCTCATGATACCATACTACATAGTTTAATAAGTTAATTGCTTCCTATAGGCCTCATTCTATCAATATCTTTAGGCCATCATGTTTATAACAAAATGCAGTACTCTGCTTTGGATTTGCTTGTTTGATGTTGGTCTTTAACATCCACAGGGGATGCAGTTGGATTGTCAGATCTCCAGTCTTGGATACTGACCTAATGCTTTCCAAATATATTTACCCTGTGTAATAGCCCAGCGCAGTGCACTGATCCCAGGCACTGATCCCAGGCTACGCCAGCTTAGGCTGACCTTGAGTATCTGAAATACTCCCTTTTGTTCTGTGTACACAAGTAAAAGTCATCAGTGAGTATTAAGCCAGCACTCAACACCAGAACCCAGACTGTGCAGAATCCAGAATTTGGATCTTCAGCTGAAGAATCTCTTGGTTGCCTTTCTCATCTGTCAGATAGCAAGTGGAGATATCCTTTTCTAACAGACTGTGAATGAAAGTGGAAAATAGTACTCCTATTGGATATAGTAGAAGACACAATGGAACTGCAAGTTCCACATGCTCTTCATTACAGCTTATTTTTTTAATGGCCTAGAAGAAATTGCAAAAGCAACACTTGACAAAAAGGATGTTGATCTTCTGCGCCCTTTTAAAAGAGGTTAGATGTTAAACAAACCTTCTGTAATTTTTCTCGCTTACCTTCACTCAAAGCAAATGTGAATGCAGCCATATTCAGGTTACACATCAGTGCTACAAGTGCCAGCCAGGAAATAAATTATGCACAGCAGCAACCAAGTGCCTTCCAGATTCACAGGAAACTGCTGTCCAGACAAACACACATTTCCTAGCACGGTCTGAAACTAAATGAACTGTCATTAGAGAAGATATTATTGATATAGGAAGTATTCAAGAACAAAAATTTCTCTCATAATCTCATTTATTCACATCCCTTTAAATTGCTATAATTGGGGATTCTAGGTTTTCATTTTAACAGTGGTATGTAAAGAAGTAACATGTTGGTCTTAAGCACTCGGAAGTACAAGAATTTAGGGCAGATACAAAGGAATGTTCACACATCATCCTCTCTAAGAAGAATTTCAGAAATTATGGAAAAAAAAAAAGACTAATGTTAGGTAGGTCTTGGACTAACTTTTATCCTGAGCCAAAAGTCTTTGTTGTATTGTATTTACGTTGGTTCATAATTTTTGCACACGTAAGTGAACTTATTTAGTCTACATGCCCATGAAATGAAGCAAGAATATCAGTCCTGCGCTGAGGTAGCTCTCTCACAACTGAAACAAAAATAAAATCTTTGTTTTACTGACAAATGAAATTAACAGTTCAATTGTTTCCTACTTCTTTCCATTTTCAGCTTTAAATATCATTTATCTTCAACAGGCAAATTTATTTGGAATGACATCTTTTGTTTTCTCTCCTGTAAATACAATTTTTCAGTTAAATGCACTTCAAAAGAATATTTAGACAGCTAGTAGAACTGATAACATAGGAAATTGTAAAAAGCCACAGTCCTTGATCAAACAGTTTCACTGGGATGGGATCAAATTTTTGTGGATTCAAAATTTCCCTCTAATATGTTTCTGAAACAGAAACAGGTTCCTAACTGCCAGAACAGAGTAACATCTCTTTTCCAAACTTCTAACAGTTGATACAGGAGACCATGTATGTCTCTCAACACCTACACCTTGTAGCAGCTCATGTCAGGTATGGAAAAAATAATAAGTGTGATAAATGTTAAATATGAGCGTGTCTGGAATTTCCACCATAGGAAAGGTCTAGGGATCAGAGGTAGGTCTCAAATCAGAGAGTGAGGTTTTTCTTTCCTGAGATGCTTCTTGGAGATGGAAGAAAAAGTAAGTGGAAAAGGACACAAAACTTTAAAAGAGAGGTGGATGTGATGTATCTTGGCTTGAAGTACTTCCTCCAAGAGCATTCTCATTCGAAAACTGAATGTAATGGGTAAGACTGTTAAAATTGTCTGGACTAAAATGCTCAGTGGCTCCATCTGGAAGATGACAGTGAACGAAGCAGAAATTTGTACCTGTTCCCTTGTGGTCCTACATTTCCATCTGTGGCCTGGATGGTGGCAGAGACCATCTTCAGCAAATCTGTGAAGCATACTGACCCAGGGGTATGGCTTTTAGGATTTGCCAAACTCTTTAGTCCAGGAGTGGAATTCTGTTGCCACTCCACGCCTGCAGGACCAACAGGTATCAAGGCTGAGCAGGTTTTGGCCAAATGCAGACACAGCCAGACTCTGGTGAGCAGCACGTGTGCACATACGTGCACGGCGCCGCGCAGCCACGCCGCGGGGCTCAGCGCAGACAGGCACACACAGCAGCACCACTGGCCCTGTCCTGCCCCTTCTCTGGATAAGGAAGACTGCACAAAGGCACTGGGAGGACCACACAGTCACTGCCTACACTGCTTGAAGAGAGAGCTACACTGTGTAGGAAAAAAAGGAAAAGAAAATCTCATCATAATGCCAGGCCATATCATCCACAGCAACAGCTGCATCCGGCACCTTGGGGCTTCCCCAGGAGCACACCAGAGCAGAGCAGGCTGCCCAGGGAGAGGGGCAGGATGCACAGCTGGAGGCTCTCAAGCTGGGGCCTTGCAAATCCCCTGACTGGAACAACCTACTGTTGTTCTGCTCAGGAGGAGGAGGTCGAGCAGCAAGCTCAGCTTGAAATGGGATTCCAGGGCCATGGACAGGGGAGGGGAGGCCCCAGGTGGGGCTGGTCAGGGCCAGGAGTCTGGACAGCACCCACCCATCCGATGAGATGCAGAACTGGAGCCCTCCAGAGGTGTCCTTCAAACAACATTTCTGGGGTTCTTCAGATGGAACTCAGTTAATCAGGGCCAGCAGCTGCATAACCTCCACCACCGTTCTCCTCATCTGTGTTACTGAATTCATGGAGCAAGATGGAAACCAGATTTCCTTTACCTTTTTTTTCCTATCCCACAAGATAAGCTGGAGAGGGCAGAGAGACTGCCTGATCTGTTTTTCATAAAGTAAATCTGATTCTGAAAGCAGCAAGTGCTTGCTAATGTAATCAGCATTTCAAAACGTGCATGATTTTAATGAAAAAACCTGACCAAAGTTTCCTAAGCACACTTTTAAGCAGATGTTCATCCTCATCTTTCTGTATTCCCATAGTGTCTGCAATGTATGCTCTGTGCTGACATCTCTGCTTTCTATTGTATTTCCTTTTGGCTTTTTGTGTGAACCAAAGGCACTTAGTAGAAGGAAAAGAAAGAAGTATCAATTTACGTGGTTTTGCATACACAAGTAGCAACTAGAAAAAGAGAATAACAGAGTAAACCATGTGAGGAAGTAAACTTTGCTTCCAGCATTAAGTAGGTATACATAAAGGCAAAATAACTACCTCGGAGTGATCAGCTACTCAAAATCTATGTGTGAGAGAGGGCATGAAAACTAATTCTGAGATGTGAAAGCCAGATCTGTGGTGGCATGTGAAAAAACTAGCATAATGAACAGCAAAAAGAGAGATGTGATGAGATGTAGGCAAGACTAAGTGAAAAAGAAGGAGTATATGAGTTATACAAAGAAAACCTACTGTGCTGCAGAAAAGAGCACATTCAATAAGAACCAAAACCAACAAGATGTAGAATGGAAGGTGATATATAAATTGAATGCATATGTAAAAGTGAAAAGTAAAACTTTTAAAAGTCATAGGTGAGGAGGAAAAGACATGATGAAATGGAAAAATCATGACAAAATGCAATCATGTAAGCAGAGGAAAAATGCAGAAAACACATGTAATAAAAAATGTGTAAACAAAAGGAAAGTCAAATAAAAAGACACATAATATAAAAAGGAAGCAAAACATCCTGGTGAAAAGAATAGTCAAAATGAGGGGACAAAAAATTTAAAAAGAGGTAGAAATGAAAAGCTGTAATGTGATACAAAGAAGGCTCTTGTTCTTTGAAAGTAAAAATTAAATGATGCAACATAATGACAAGTGGGAAATAACAGGTGCAAGAATACATGCAGGGAAATATGAGTCTGTGTGATAAGAAAGTTAAAATAAATGTGGAGCTACAGAGCTCAATACATCTTTAAAGAGCCTGTGTTAGAGGTGAAAATACATACTGAGTCAAAAAAGTGAAACTCTTCAATGAGAAGTGAATGGAAAAATATAATGAGATGTGCAATTTGAGACCTAATAAATTGTAAAAACCACCTAACATGCAGTAAGAACATAGTTTAAAAAAGGAAAACCTGAAAAAACATAATGAGACGATAGAGGAATGGATTATGAGATGGGCAAAAATCACATCTGGTGCACATGAAGCTTCTCAAAAACACAAACAAGTACTCATAAGTAGAAAAACGCAATATGAGCAACGCATAGGGACTTGTAAAATGGAAACGTATAATGGCATTTTAAAGACAAATGGCAAACAGGATGTGAATAATGAAGCTGCAGAATGAATACAGCATAGTTGTGAGCATTAAAAGAGGAGACACACTAATCTAAAATGGGTAATGTTACACACAAAAGAATGTAAGTTAAAAAGTTCAAACCAGGGGTTCATTCAGGGAAACTTAGAAGAAAAAATACATTTGGTGACAAATATAAAAGGAAAATTTTTTTTCAAAGGGGAAATGCATTAAAAAATGCAAAAATAAAAATTCATAAATAAAGAAGGAAAGCTTCTTTCATATTCAAAATCAGAAATGTGTCATGACCTATAAAATATGAAACATCACTAGAAATAAATTGAAGCTGTAAAATTGCAGGCATTAGGGAAAGTGCAGAAATAGCTCTGAAAAAGAAAACACAGAAAAAGTGCACAATGTGAAAAGAAAACATGATAGGATTTGCAGATATGAAAATGTATAATAAGAGGTACCACCCCCATCTTCAAGTCTCAAAAAATGCAAAGATGGAACTTCATTGTGCATTCTTTCAATGAAAATCTAGTATGAGATATAAAATTGAAATTTGCAATATGATATCATTCAAGTGCTAATGAGATATTAAAAGAATATATTTATTGAGATGGAAAAGAAAGACAGTTTACACAGAAGCAACAAAAATTATAGTCTTGAAAAATCATAGTAGGATGTTAGTAGGAATATATAAAATTTCTCATAAGATGTAAAAAGTTAACTAAAGAATGTGGGGAAAGAAAAATGGACAGGGAAATCTGGAAGCTCACACTCAGAATACAATGCATAGTCTGTAAAGGGTGGCAGAAAGGAAATTGGCTAATAAGAAATGATACATGAAATTCCTAATTAGATCTAAAAGCACATAATGAGATACTGAAACAAAACCAAACAGTGAAATAAAAATGAACATGCACATCAAAAAATCAAAACTGGAAACAAGATGCAAAAAAGCATTCATATGGAGATGCAGAATCAAAAAAAGTGGAAAATGAGAAATGAAAAGGAAAACTCATAACAGGATTTGGCATCAGGAATAATAAGTAGAAAAATTTTAGTAAGTCAAGAAATATAAAATCAGAGAGGGTAATGACAGGCAAGACCAGAAATGCACCCTTAAGAGCAAAGAGGAAAAATTAATAAGGTTTAAAATTAGGTAGTGAATCCTGTGATGCAGAAGGAAAAATGCATAATGAATTAAGAAAGATTAAATCCATGAAGAAATACAGAAATAAAATCTGTAACAGGTTGTGAAAATCAGTGTTTGATGGAAAGCAAACCTTCTGGTATATATTGTAATATGAGCACTGAAATCCACAGTGAGGGTCTGGAAAATGAGTGATGAGATGTGAAATCAGAAATAAAATGATTTGTGATAACAATCATTCATAATGACAAGCAAAAACAAGAACCGCAATGCTAATGCAGTATGGCATGTGAATTGCTGAAGGAAGTACAGTAGCTGAGATGCATAATGGAATATGGAAACAGAAATATATAATGAAGTGTGAAAAGAAAACATGTACCATAATAAAACGTGCCTTGCAAGCTATTTTATCTTAGAAGCTGCGTGAAAATGGAACAATGGAACTGAAATGTTCAAGAAGTTCAGAGTAAGAATTTTACTTGAATATTTGAACTGTGGGATTAATTACAAAGTCATTGGCTGTTGTGGGTTCATTTTACCCTTTTTTTAGTTTTGAGCTTGCCCCACTTCCCGATGCATAAGGGATCTGACCCCGCTCACTCAGGGGTTCCTGACATCCGGCAATACAGTACTGTAACGTGCCAGCTTCACTCTGTGTGGCACCATCTCTTACATGTCACAGGGATAAGATGCACTGACAGATTATGTAGGAGAAGCTGCCCCTGGGATTTCTCTCTCAGGCGTGTCAAGGCCACCTAGCAGCATATTAGTTGCATAACAGTTTCAGCCCTAAGGCATTTGTGCCAGGCCACCAGCAGAAATGTGGATGACTTGGTAAAGTACTGATTAACAAAGAATCAGACATCATCAATTTTGAGCATGTCAATAGTATATGTAAACAATGGGCTAAATGCTCAAAGAGGAAGACAAACTATTGCAATGCTTTTTTGCTACCTCATGCTTTTGTCATGGCACAGGATACATATAAGGCTAAATTCCCAAGCAGCAGCAGCAGCATGTTTGGTCTCAACAGATGCTCACAAGCCTGGTGAGTGTGCTCTGCTGAAATGCTGGGGCTGCTTGATCTTTGTGGTGCTTTCTGGGGTGTCTCAAGCCATTGGACTCTGACCTTGATTCTCACCTTTAATATTTAATGCTAAGGAAGATCTGTTCTCCTGTACATACCCCAAAGGTAATGTGACATTCACATCATCTCATGCCCCCAGGATATTTCCATCCCACAGGCAACTCATTTTTCCAAAGACTCTTTAGCATGGATAGCAGGTACTGCTCACACAGGAGGCTCATCATGCCTGCAGACAGTGCCTGAAAAAAGAGGAACCTGTGAATCACAGGGAGGAGCAAGACTCGGGTGGTGCAGGATGTGTGCTGGGGAGGCTACACAGTCACAGGCAGGTTGGGAGCATGCTTCACCTTCACAATGTTGAGCAGAAGGTTCTCTGGGATCAACACAAGGGTGCTGAAGCAGCAACTCCAGCTGTGCCACACAAGGCCATCCTATCCCAAGATGGGTCCTTCACAGGCTGGTCAGAGGAGGCACACCAGAAATGCAGAGTGGAACACGTTGTCACCCCAGCTGTGTAGTCTCCTCAGGAGGGGTCACTGCACAGAACAGACACTGCCTTAGTCCTGCTGCCTGTCATCCCTGCCACCAGCCACAAAAAAGTCACAGCTCAGAAAAGACTTGGAATTGAGGCTGACAACACTCTTTCCATTTGGAGTAGCTTGTGGGAGAAAGTGTCTCAAACTATTCCAGTGAGCTGGCTGAAATAGAAATGGTCAGTGCTGTCACTGACCTGTCTTTGGAAAACCTTGCTGCCATGGTATAAACAAGCTGAGTCTTCAATCCTGACTGTACAAGGGATGAGCCTGGAATGCTCCTGAGACTAGAAAGGGGGTCAGCTATTAAGCAGAGAAAAGAGCAAAGCCCTCACATGGTATCTCTAGAGAACTCCCTTGTTTTATTACTTGCCACTAACAAGAAGCGTGGCATCCATTTTGTAACTGCCCACTGTGACATAACGACTAATTAGATCCTTCATCAGTCTTGCCTTTGTCTCAACAATGTCATATGCTTCCTTAGGTCATGTGTTATGGGCCACTGATCATCTTTATCTCATCATGCAGCCAGCTACTCTATCTTATGCTAAATGTTATGTCAGGGTTACAGAGAGATGAAAATAAACGACTGGCACACCTTTCTTTTTCTTTCTCAAAAACGAGAAAGCTGCTAGAAAGCTGACTGTCATCTAAGCTTTGGGGAAAACTCCATCTGACTGCAATAAAATCAGGATTTCACCAATAAAATTTTCTCTGCTTCAGAAACTCTGATCCTTTTAGTACAATAACCTGTAAAATTTGATCTGACAAGGCAAAACCCTCAATGACATTAAGCTTATTAGAATGCTTCAAAAGCTAAACTAATACTGTGATTAGTGCATATTGCATGCATTATAACTGTAATAAATAAGAATACAATCAGTTGCCAGCAGCAGCTGGTAACTTGTCTTATGCTGCAGAGTCAATCCAAATTACTCACTGAACAGCAGAACACTTTAAAAAATGGATAATGTTTTGGATGAGAAATAACACCAAAATACAGGCTCTGATAGTACAGATAATAAAGCTAACAGCTGAATAGAATGGAGATACTGAATGCACATATAGACTCCATTATCCTTCCACAGCATGCTTCCATCCTTTATATCCTGCAGCCTCCATTTATACTGTCTGGTAAAACACTATTAAAACAGCACTCAGCCAGCTACAGAAAATGCTCACAGATTGTTTTAAATAAATAAGCATTCAGCAGAACTTAACTTTAATGGTGCAAGAAGCATTTTGTCAGAGCTAAAGACCAACATGAGAACTGTCTATCTTTGATGAAAAATTTAACCAGTCAGTTAGTTAGTGAGTGTTCCACTTAATGAAAATGTTAAACAACGTCCCTCTTTTGAGAAAACGAAGACGTCATTACAAAATATTCTCCTTCATTAGTTAAGTGTAAGCCATCTTTATGCATTCTCTGAGCACACATTATTTCTCCTATAAATAAAACAGCCCCAATTCTTGAAAAGGTACATGCCCCCTTTGCCTAAACATCCAAACTGTCAAGATATTGTTATAAATTTTGCTTGTAACTCCTCTCTAGCTCACCATTTTGTTTTATCTCTCTGTGTTGCTTCTAGGGTTCTTCCTCTTGGTCGATACATTGCAGCACACCAGTGAATTGAACCTGAACAGAAAGTTGCACCAAGGTTAGAAAACGCCTCAAGGAAAAGTGGAGTCTGTGTCTGGGCATTCCTGATTGAAACATATGGAACATGCTTTTGCCTTCTTCAGTATTTTAAATTGTCACATTACCATGAATCTAGGAGGCAAGTGAGAGAAGGCTGGTATTAAACAGCTTATCCTCTGGTACATAACCCAACGATGTTCCACGTGAGTTTATACTGGCTGGCAGAGACTGCTTTGACTGATAAGAGCTGAGTGTGAGGGATTCTCTAGAGACTACACTGAATGGCACAAGTGAAAATTAGAGTTCCTGTTGAAGTCGTGACTACCACTTTGCACATTGAATGCATCCACTAACACTTTATCAGAAGTGGGGGCAGGCTGTGTTTTAAAATTTTCATGCTCATAAGTAAGCAACAAATTGGATATTTAGCATACAGTTAAGATTGCCTAACACTTTTTTGTTGTAAAACTTGGTCTCTGCTAATTACAGTTTTGTGAGTCTTAAACTGCTTGAGCTTGAATTCCCTCATTTCTGTGTTTGCTGCAATTGGCTGTTATCTTTTTGAGTTTTAGCTCATGTAATATAGATGTTTCCAAGACAAATGTGCCAAAACACATTTTCCCCCAATCTGAGAATAATAAGGGGGGGGGGGGGGGGGGGGGAAGGCCAGGAGAAAAATCCCTTTTATACAATTTTCTTTTAGAAGTTTTAGTATTTTTGCAGATGAAGGAGTTGCTACAGTCACTACATACATACCAGGAAGGGGGTTCTTGGCTCTTGAGGTTGCCTAATTACATTAAAATGATAAGCCCCCCTTTGGAAATGACAAATCAGAAGCTCACATATATTCAAAGGCTGCCAAATTGTCTAAAGACATGGCTAAACATATGTTTAGTTTTGTCATTGGCATTATCAAATGCTAATAATGGTCCATCCCTTTGCTCTTTTACATATCAAGAAAATGACAACTGCTCCATGAGCCACCAAGCAGATCCTTAGGTATCTCCCTTCAGTACTGGGCTGAAAGGACATCACCTGCTGATCCTGCCCTCAACAGACAAAACAGAAAGGCCTTCTTTGAGTTTCCCAGCACTCCCTCCTGTGGCAAAGAACATGAGGAAAGCCAGACTTTTCTCCTGGCAGTCCTTTTTGCAATGGGAATGAGACCCTAGAAGCAGAGACAGGATGAGATTCTCAGCATCTCTCCGTAGACAGACAGGAATACCATCAGTAAAATGTGTTTGGTTGTTTTTTTTTTTTAAGGGCAAGCTCTTGTACCAGCATCCCTTCTAACAAAGCAATAGAGGACTGTGCTGTGGCTCTTCAAGCCCCCAGCCAGCCGATGAGTCATGTTTTAAGGAGGGCTAAATTTTTTTTAAACGTTTCCCACTAAATTCTAAGGCAATAAGTCTAATTACACTTTATGCTTTAGCGCACTTAGAAGAACAGCGTGATTTGGAAATGGCTCTTTTCAGAAAATGGCTTTGTAGAACACATTTGAAAGTGACTGCTTTCCTGAATGCAAATGTCTGAATTGCTCTAATTATCTAACTGGGGAAAAATAGGCTTTTTTTAGATTGCCAATATCTGAAGAAACTATGAAAGGACAGGACAGTCTCTCCCAGTATTCCTTTTCAGTATGCTTTCTATTCTAGTTCTAAATACAAATAACCAGGGAGGTTGCCAGTACTTTCATTTTATTATGTAGTAATTAGATGTCTTTTTTTTTTAAAGCCTCTTAAACAAAAAATCACAATTTTAGTTTTCAGCTTGTAAATCCTAATCATGCTAATTGTCACACTGAAGTTTGGAGCCCCCAAAAGTAGAAATAATGTCTTCAGAACTTCCTATTTTCAACCTTGTCTTTAGCCTGACAGGTAAATAACATCCCTGTAGTAAGTACAACACCTGTTTGCATAAAAAGTAGTAATAGAAAGTGTATTTTTAGTTTCTTTTAATGTAATTTCTCAGCAGGGAACTGAAAAAAGAAGCTTCGTGGTTGCATCTGATCGCCTTTAGATTATAATTTAGAGGCTAAAACAGCTGCTACCCTGCTTACAGGTGGAAACATCATCAGGACTGCTTCTAGAGACTTCTGCTTGGCTTTCTGGGGTGGGTATGGGTCAGGGGAATCCAGTGCAACTTTTATTTAAAACTGAAGTTAACATTCAGCTGCAGTAAGTAAGCCCTCAGCTCTCGCTCTGAGCCTTCTGTTGACAGTATCAGGCAGAAAAAGACAGCCTGCATGTCTTCCCTAAGTGCAGGAGAAGACATGGCCTGTGGGTATCAAGAACTTGGTCTTGATACTTATCCTGTGGGTACCCACAAACAGAAGGAGATACCTATTCTCCTGATTTGCACTCATGAGGAAACCCTGGTCCCTCAGGCAGTTCCCCAGATGGCTGCAGTGGGAATCTCAGGTACAGATGGGTCTGAACAGCCCCTAAAGGAGCTTCTAATCCTGCTCCTACATCCTTACCTCCCAGCTGCCTCTCTTCCTACTATCACATTCTTTGCTGTCACCTGCACAATTGGACTCTGGTTTAAACTTCCAGTCATCAAGATTGTCATAGCTGGAGACCAGGTCTCTTCAGGTCCCCAGGTTAATCCTCTATGATCCTGCTGCCTCATTATTCTGCAGCCAACAGGACAGAAGGCAGAACAGTGAGAGGTTCTCTCTGCAGCTCAGCGTAGCTCTGGAACATGGTACATGTGCTGCAATTTGTTACAAGGGTTCCTTAGTGTGTAAGAGGTCTTCCCATGCAGAAATTAGTTGGATAATGGAAATTCATGTCTACACATCTGCATAAAGACTTAAGTAAATTAGTTTTTGCACTTGCCTTTCTTCCCCCATTCACTGGTTTGCTCTGGATTGGATGAGGAGGATGAACTAATTTGTACATGGCAAGGATAAGGGGAAGACCAGATCTCTGGACCACCCTGTGCAGACAAACTGACATCACAGTGGCACTGGGAGCATGGGGGAATTCTGGTGAGTCCCAGAGGAGCTATGGCAGGAGCAGTACATGGGCACAGCAGACACAGCTCCAAGCCTCCATGTCCAACTGCAGCTGGGCTGAGGATGTGATCCCAGTAGGCACCTGCACAGCTCTGCACTGACTATCACTGGGGTTATAGGCAGGTCAAGAACAAAGCCAGATCCAGCCTGGAGACAAGCCTAGCAGCAGGAATGATACCGAGACAGGCCCCTCTGCACTTCAGGGATACACTGATGGTGTTTATCCAGGGCAGTCCTGGAGTGTGGCTGGATTATCCCAAGTTCTCTGCAGTGTCCTCTGGGTTCAGCCAGAGTCCTCAGAAGTCATGTTCCAGGTTCCCTGCAGGGAGATTGCAGAGGCACGCTGTAAGCACTGCTTGCTTCATTTATAAGGTGAAGTTCAGTCCCAGGCATGGATATAGAGACACAGAACTTAGGAAAGGGCTTAAAGCATCAAATCCTTCATATGCTTCTGTATAATTACCTAACTTTTAGTAACATTAAGAGGTCCAACTCTTCAAAATAGAGAATAGAGGCTAATGATGGTTCTATCAGTACACTAATTTCACAATAATTCAGTGATCAAAACTAGTAATAATCATTAAAAGTATCCTCTGGTTTTCACAAAGTAAAGACTTGGGGCTCGAAGTAGTAATATAAAAACACCCAAAGGAATAATTATCCATGGTTCAATGAAAAACTTTTATACGTTTGTGCAAGTCAACAAAGCATTGTCACTGGTATAAATCATTATGTAAGTGTCCATTTTTCAATATGTCTGCTGCTGTAAGTTCCTAAAAACATGTCTGAAAACTGAAAATGGGAAAGAGTGTTTTTTCCCTGACTCACTTTCTTGTGTCTTCAATAGCACTGCTTGAGACGTGACTTTTTTCCAGAATGGTTTAATGTAGTTATGACATAACCCTCGGGTCCTCATCATCTCTAATAATACTCCTTGAATATTGCATAAAAGATCCCTTCCAATCTGTGTTTCAGACATGAGTAAGACACATCAACTGATGCTGGAAAATAGAGTTTTCTTAACCTCACATTATACTATGAAGAAACCTGGAAACAAGAAAACTTTGATATAAAAGCTTCCAGAAGGGACTTGAGATTTAAGTCAACACTGACATTTCTAAAGGAAACACACAGGAGAAGGGTACTTTTCCTAACATGGAGTTTTCTAGTGCTTTTCTCTCAATTTCTGCTTTCCTTTCCATTTCCGCTTAGTGAATTGTAAATTGCTTAACACAAAAACCTTTTTTTTTAGGATAGCAAGGGAGGTAGTATATTAAATTCATCCAGAGACTGCTGTGACTCCATCAACTTCTACTCAGAATAACTTATTAAAAAAATACCTAGTGACTTGGTAGGAGGCTTTCTTTTTCTACTGGTACCCTTAACAGTTACATTTCAATCCCAGTATGCAACTGGTACAAGAGATAACACTATCAAGAAATTAACACTGGTGGTGTGGACAGGTGCACCCAAAGAAGAATCATTCTTTCTAGCTTGAGTAATACATAGTGACAGAAATGTCATTGTGGCAGAGGAGACCTTACTGAAGTAGTTCAAGAGATTATTGCCCTGACTCTGTATCTGACTTTAGCTTGATTTATCTACTCCCCACGCATTAGCTGAACAGAGTATGCAGTATTGCAGATATCAAGTATCAGCTTAGACTGCTCATAAAACTGTATCTGCACTACAGCACCCAAGCTAGAACTGATCATGTCTTCATTACTCTCATTTCCTGCATTAGGTAAGTGAGAAATTGTGTGGGTATGCCTCCCCATATTTTCATTTGCTCCACAGATTTCCCCTGGGTGTTGACTTCACCAATAACTGATCACTGCAGGAACAGAAGGGTGCCATAGGTTTACTCACTGTTTTTGCATGCAACAAATTTCTGAATCATTGGTAAAAGTGCTTTAAAGAAATTTTTGAACCTTGTAATTTAAAAAAAAAAAATCTCCTCAAACTTCTCCTTTTAATCAGTTAGCATTTCACTGGAGGGAAATTGTCCATGGCAACACTCTACACATATTAAGATACAGCATAACTCATGAAGACATGTAAAAGGATTTTGTACACACACATTGTGTTCAACTAATAACTAAAATTCCCAGTATTGGCTCACTATATCCACTAAAATAAGACTAATATTTCTATTGCCCTTCTGTCAATTGCAACCACATGGAGATGGTGGATAGAGACAGTCCTTCAGGAGGAGTCATCTCTCAGGGAGCAAACGGCCTCAGTTGGTGGGAGAGTGCTGGAGCAAACAGGGCACTTGGAGAGATCTTTCACTGGGATAGCTTCTGCTTTCACTGGTGATATCAGTGTGAGTAGGTTGTGGCTGGATAGATGGAGTGCTACTCATAAGAAGTGTAGGGGCATGTTTGAAACCAGGTGTACAGATTTGTATCTATTTTCAAACCAATGAATAGAACAATAGTCAAGAGAACAACCATTAATAGAGTAAGTAAAATAACATCACTATTTCATGAACTCACACTGATTTGTTCACTTGAACTTATCTATGTTTGAATTGTGCATAGGCTGCCTTTAGCTGTACCAATATGTTCCTTTGGCTGATAAGAACTTTGAGAAAAACTTTAAAGGACAATAAAGGGAATATATTAGAGGTTTCACCCTAAAAATAATCATTCTATTAACAGAAGACTTAGATTAACTCTTCTAAACATAAAATAGTATTAATTCAGTTCACAAATAACTTCACAAACAGATTAACTCCAAATATAGCCAGAGAACAGCTGAATATTTCAGAAATAATGACACATTTGTTTAAGAAAAAGCACTGTTGTCCTACACACATCTTACCGCATACAGATCAGCAGAACACCACCAATACACAGCTGCACACATGAGCTTGTGTAAACAAAAAAGCACTGCTGCTGTTATTAGAGAAGCTAGAAAAATATAACAGGATGAACTCTCCTTTTTTTGAGAGGAATGGAGAAGAAACTCCCAACACATTTCTGAAATTGAATGGATTTTTTACTAACCTTGGGACAATTACTGTCCAATATGGATTCTGACACAAAGCCCTTCATATCCTTTTAAGGAGGGACTCATTCTCTTGAAAAGATGGTTTTCTCTTGAACCCTCTAAAATATTGCCCATGTTTGGTGAACCATCAGGTCTTCTTGCTGTAGGGTCTTTATGTCTCTAGTGGAATCAAACAGCTGTAACTGCATCCTTGGAGCAATCTTCATCACCACAAGAAGCAGATACTCCATGCAGATCTGTGTGGATAGAAGGTACCATAAACAACTGCCCTTTCAGTTCTCCATGTGCTGATTTCCTAATCTTGTTCATTTAAATGAATGAAGATAATACTGAAGAATGAAGCGATGGTAAAAAAAAAAAAAAAAAGTTGTAGAAAATATATTGCCTTAGAGGAAAAAAGATGAAATCAGTTGAGTCACTAAATTACCAAAATATCACAGCAAATAGAGATTCATTTATGGCAATATTAATGAAGAAGGCAGAAACACCTGAAGGATTTAGCTAGAAAATTCACATCAAAATCTCATAAAATTCTTTACTGTTAAATAGCTGAACTAGGCAACATTAGGTCTTAAAACCATCATCCATGCCAGCATGTCCTTATGATAGCCAGGAAAAGAAATATGCTCAGTCATTGACTGGCTCAGATGTTAAGCTTGTTCTATTTACATAAAAATTTAGATGTACTAAACCATAGTTTCTTCACCTCAAGCAAATATGTTGTTCACTGACCTGTCTTAGATAAATTAATTAAGTCAAGGGATCCAAATGTTAATCTAGAAAAAAAGTCTTCACATTTTGAATAAAGAACCAAATTACCTAAAGAGGTGATGCTGCTGCACCTCCATCTCCCTAGGTCCATCAGCTGCAAGGCTGGGATTAAAATTTAACTGTTAAAGGATATACATGCAACTCAGTCCTAATAGAATTCCTGTGACAAAAAAATTCTGGGAAGAGTTTCATATTAGCAATGATGTTGTGCAAAATCTTTGGTGTTTACAGTTTCAAGAGACAGTAGTAAAGCTAGAAAGCCCCACCTAGAGCCACTTTTGATGGATTTTGTTGAAGAAAGAGAAAGCTATGGAAACAAGCACAAAAAACTGTGGATACACAGATACTCTTCCTGGACTTTAAATGCTTGCTCTCTTTATCTCCACACCTGAAAACAAAATTCTGATCTAAAGAACATTCACATTTCAGTCAAAATATCTTTGACCCATGCCCAGTAATTTAAATATTAGAAAACTGTGGATGCACTGAATATCCTGGGTGTTTCTCATAGGCAGGACTAAGGCACCCATGGGTGCCTTTTGTGCTCTAGCTACTAATGCAGTTTAAAGAAAAAAAATATTTGAGACAATGTTTGTGTGGAATAATCCCTGCTTGCTTTGATTTACTAGTAATATTTCAAAGTAAAAAACATTTCCACTTCACCCAAGATGCCTCTTAGTCAGTCTTGTTTCTGCCATGCTAAAGTCTCATCTAGGCTAGGAGAAAGCATGAAGTTGTAATGGTTGTGAATAGGAGGTGAAATGTGTAAGTAACATGTCAACATTATGTTACTGCATAGCGACATGAAACTCTACATAGAAGACCACCACACGCCACCTAAATAACCACATCCTAAAAACCTTAATCAAGCAAGACTAACTATTGAAGATGACTGATCTGGTCCATGATTAAATGTACTTTACTGACTCACATTCTTTAGTTTTAAAAAGTTTAATTCCCTGTTAAAAATTCGTTAGCTGACATTCAAGTACACCACAATTTTATTTCATTCTGGATATATAAGCTATAGAAGAAGAGCAAATTCAGTGAAAAGAAAAAAAAATTGCACTCTATTTTAGTCATTCAGATTTCTTCCATTAAAATTTGGCTTCAAGACTTATTTCTCTAGAATTTGTCCAGGTCATTAAAAAATAACCAAGAATTGTAGTTAGGTCTCAAGATAAGTATTTGCATCTGTTGCATTTGGGTGGCAAGATTTTGGTGGGGGTGTTACAGTAGTGGCTTCTGTGAGAAGCTGCCAGAAGCTTCCCCCATGTCCAACAGAGCCAATGTCAGATGGCTCCCGGATAGACTCACTGCTGGCCAAGAGTGAGCCCAGCAGTGATGCTGCTGTCATCTCTGGGATAACGTGTTCAAAGATAAAAATGTTGTTTTAGAAGAGAAAATGCTGCCAGGGAAGAGAGGATTGAGAATGTGTGAGAGAAACAGCCCTGCAGACACCAAAGTCATTGAGAAAGGAGGGGAAGGAAGGGAAGAAGTTGCTACAGGCATGGAAGGGACCAACACTGGAGCAGATCAGGAAAAACTGGAGCCCATGGGAAGAACTCATGTGGGAAAAGTTCATAGAGGACGGCCTCCCATGGGAAGGGCCATATGCCAGAGGGGAGGAAGAGTGTGAGGAGTCCTCCCCATGAGAAAGAAAGAGCAGCAGAGACACTGTGAGATGAACTGACTGCCTCCCCCATTCCCTGTTCTCCTGCACCACTGTGGGGAAAGAACTGAAAGAAAATTGGGAATGAAGTTGAGGAAGAGGGATTGAAATTGGGAATGAAATAAGGAAGAAGGGAGGGGTGGAGGGAAAGTTTTAAGATTTGGTTTTATTTCTCATTATCCTACTCTGATTTGATTGGTGATAAAATCAAATAATTACATCAAGTCAGTTTTGCCCTTGATTGTAACTGGTGAGTGATCCCTCCCCATCCCTATCTTGACCCACAAGCCTTTTTTCTCCCCTGCCCAGCTGAGGAGGGGAAATGACAGAGTGGCTTTGGTGAGCACTTGGCACCCTGACAGTGTCAGCCCACCACACTGCATTTAACACAGGTTTTCTTTTCATCAATACAAGGCTGCTCTTTTAGAAGGCACAGACTTTTTCTGCATAAAATTTCTGGCTTCCCAGAGGAAAATATATGCACGGGTGAAGAGAAACTTAGGTTTAGAACACCATGTAATCAAGTAAAGGGGAGAGAATTCAGTGAAGTCTACTAAATAGTGATAACACCTCTTTCTCCCTTTAATTTGAAATATTTGCTAAAGCAAATGCAAATTTGAGAGAGAAATGTGGGAAAAGAAAATTAACTGAAAATCAGGAGAGAAATGGAGTGGAGGTATTACCCTTCATTTGATTTTTCACATGCAGAACTCGTGTCAATTCTCAAGATATATAAGGTGTCTTCAGTTTGAGTCTTCTGATGGCAATGTATCAGGCTGAAAATCTCTTCTTCCCTATGTGGTAGCTACACTCATCCAACAAAATAATTATGGAGAAAATTATTACAGCAGTAACACTTATAAGACAGGCAGAATGTCTTTATATCTGCAGTTTCCCTCTTGAGGAAGCTCAATAAATTTAAAAGTCTTGTCATCAACTACATGGATATTCACTGCTCTGGTGTTGAAGAAGCTCCTTGACTCAGCACATCTTCACTACTTCTTGCTTGTGGCTCCAACTCTGAGCACCAATATCCACACATCTGAGATATGTCCTTTGAAGGTCCTTCATTTTGAACAGTGAAGTGAAAAGTCCTCCCTGTAGCCTTCTCTCGTGCCACCTTCTCCACATGCAGCACTTCCTTACTTGACTCCATGTCAAGGTCTCTGTTCTTGAGCATACTTCAAGAATGTCTTATTTCATTATTAAGTCTGTTCCAGGAATTTTCTCATTTTTAGGTGGATACCATCTTCTAGTAGATCTAGTGCTGTGATCAAATAAAAAAGTTTTCTAAAGATGTCAGTTAGCTCGCCTCTGCAGCAGTACAGGCTGGGCATAATAAAATGAATGTCAATTTTAAATGAATTTTAAAAAATTTTAACAGCATCACTGTAGTTCTTCTAGTGGTGTGACTGCATTGTGAAATCCACGTCAATTGAAAGCTCATGGAAGATCGTGAAATCACAAACTCATAGACTGGACCTCTGTATTTATTCCCAGAAGGGATGAAGTATGTTGCTGAGAATCACATGCACATTTTCATTCTTTTACTATAGACTTAGAAAGCCATCCAAGGCAAGAAAGTTAAGGTAGGTAACATCCCATTTATATATATGTTGAGCCTTTTGCCCATGTAGTAGACTGAAGTGTGGTCTCTAAAAAGCGGATACAGATCTGTAGAAATGTTTTCTCATTCTTGACATTAACTGAGGTTAATGTGGCAGCTGGGAGGTGAAAAAATATCAATCTCAGTTTTCATTTGAACAGTTGTATTTGAAAGGCTGTTTTCACCATCCTGTAGTGAATAAGATTCTGTGAGATGGAAAATCTAAGAAAAGGAATGAAACACTTTGCTTCACTAAAAAGCTCTTTCTCTATGTCACAGTAATGTGACATTAGTACCAAGTGATAGAAATTCTTTTGCTTTGCTGACTGTAAAGTTTTTTTAACTATTTTTAAAAATTGTCTTGATAAAAATAAGCATGGTCTGGATATCAGTTAGGGATCTAAATTAAAACCATAGTCCTTCATTACTAGTCTGCTAAATGATCACTTTTAAAAGAAAAAACAATCCATATTAAAAATTTGCATGAAATTGATACTGAAATTAATACATCAAAACACAGAATTCAAGCTTTTGTTTGGCTCCACTTCTTTGTGTTTTCCTGCTTTAAAACATTTACCGAGCCAAATATAAGATTTACATATTTCATTATCCAAGTCGTTAGGATGCTAGCTTGGGAGAACAAATGGGATAACATAAGTATGATTACAGCTTATCAAATAAAATAGCATCAAAAGAGAACAGCAGAAAATTTCAGTGCAGCATAGTGTGCACTCATCTGCAACACCAGTGGTGAAGCCTTCAGGTTGTTTGTCTGCATTGAAATCTGGAAACAAACAAGGTATTGAACTTCCAGTCATGTGTTCAACTTCCCTTCTGAGCACATCATTTAGGGACCACATTCTCTGCTGTTGTTTGTAAGTTGGGAACACTTTACTTTTTGCTTCCCCCAAAATGAACAACCAATTTTCTTGTGAATCAGTGTAGCTACCAAAAAGCTGAATACAGACTCCACAGATCCCATTGAAGGTAGCTTGTTAGATGCAGAAGGAAAAATACTCGTCCCAATCAGCAAAGGGAGAGAAGAAAAGCCCATCTTAGTACAGCTGCTTCTTTGCAATTCAGCTTCAGGTAATGGGAAGACACTGGTGTCTTCTAGTCATATCCATTATAAACTGTGATGTAAATCCATAACAGGAAAAGATGATGAGGAACACACAGGAAAGATTTCATATGGAGCTGGAGAAGCCTGAGCAGCAGCCATTACTCCTCATACCCAGTTAATAAGATTCCTCTGCATATGAGATTGCCCAGTGTTTCATTTCTTAACATGTGTAGTAATGGTGTGTTAAAACACATCTATGCCACAACTCTTGTTAGCAGACACTATGATCCTGGTAAAATGGGAATCTTGGGGAGGGAATAAATCACCTGATTGGAGTAGCTAAAGTGCCATGTGGCCTCCAAACCAAGAAGCTTAAACTTTTGGTAAGGCAGCAAGAACTTCAAAAAACAACAAGGTAATTGTGGCAGACAATGGAGGTATAAAGGCTGCCCTGGCAAATGTTGCAACAATTTTCCAAATACAATGCTGGTATTAAGTGCGTCTTCAAGGTGACAGGTACATTGTGCAGGCCACTGCATAATAGCTAGGGACAACAATTTAGAACCATTTTTACAGCAGGCACACCACCTCAGAAGCTACAGACTGACTGGGAAAAGATGTTTTAAGCTGTTCTTCAAAGAAGGCTTTTAAAGCTGTATAACCTTTAACACTTGTTACTATAAGTAAAGAAAAATCCTCCATCATAAAGCACTTTAACTGAGCACTTTAAACCAAATAGTGCACAGCACTTTTTGCTAAAAAATACATTATCAGGCTATATAAACACCTATAACCATAGTTGCACTCTCTGCCAGCTGCCTGCTGCTATGTGTTACACAGTCAGGGTTAAAATAAAGACTAACCACAACAAATGCGTTTTGTTTTAGGAAGTTGATTGTAAAGTAGAATCTGCAGCCCTGTAAGTCTCTGATATTTTAATAAACCACACCAACATTATAGAAGCAAATTGTTACTGGGATCCAGCCTTGCAAATGGACTATATTGGCCAGGCTAGTGATGGTGTACCTGGAATTCCAAGCATTCCTGCAATGTATGTCACATGTGTAGGTGGTACGCTCTGCAGCCTGTATGAAGGAGGTATATTCCATATACCATGTGGAATTCCATACACTTCAGCTGGAGAAAGACCAGACACATTAAAAGGTTTTGGGAATTAACAAAGTCACATATTGAAAGTCTCACTCAAGGTACTGCAGAAAATATGCTTGAATGAATTTCCAAGCCTATGTTGGGGAAGTTGGAAGCAGCAGAAAATCAAAGAGGCCACACAACTTATTCACATACACAGTTAAAGCATAACTTTAAAAGAAAGAGAGACTTGTCATGCCTTCTGGCATGGGGCAGCCTGTGTCTGTCCTTTAAAAAGATGAGGACACGAGGCACCAGATAGCAGACTGGCTGTGAAGAAGAAAAAGGATAACCCAGGCCAAATGATACAAAAGAAATTGAAAGCCTAGGAACAAAATATCTGATCTAAAACTAGTAAAGCAGATAGATAATTTAAAAAGGGATGAGTTGCATTTAAGGCTCCTCAGGAACAGTAGTATAGCAAATCACAGCTGGATTTCTTTGAAGCATTGAGAAGACTGCAGAGGTGACTCCACTTTTCGCCATGGGAGTCTGCACCTCTGGGCTTCTCCGTAACCAGGACTAGGGAAGATTAGACAGATCTGAACACATGTAAAAACTAGGCTTGAGCAGCAAAGACAGCATTTGTTTGATGTGCTCCTTGGCAACAGGAACCTGCAAGCCAGTTATTATCCATGGCCTGCTGTGTGCGAGGAGAGCGTGGGTGGCACACAGGGTGTGTTTGGGACACGCTGCCTCTTTACACAGAGCCAGCATTAAATACCTGGTTGACCAGGTGGACATGAAAGGATTCAACAAAACAGGCAGGCAGCCTTGTCAGCAAACAGGAAAATTTGTTTCTGAGACAGTTGCTTGAGTTTCTTGTAATCATGGTGACAGATAACAAAGTTTTTGGCAATAATTATGCTTAGAACCCTTTCAACTTTAAATGGTAAGACATAAATTTTCTGGTTCTATATGTGGATGATGAACAAACCCTAGTGAAACCACTGCAGCTTGACTTTAGAAATGGCTATGGTGTGAGAAAATACCTGCAGCTCATACAGAGGATTGGCAGCCATAGGAAAGACCACATATTTTCTCAGCCAACAGGGAATAGTTCACCCCTGGTTATAACCTGTTTACATTCAGCCTGTCCTCAGATCAGTGTCATGTTGATCCCTATTCCTTGAATAAAAGAAAAAATTAAAGCAGAAATATGTTTTGCAAGGGCTTTGACCATCACTGTTAATATGACTGTATACAGCAATATCTGGCAAAGCGATAGAGACAAACCAGAGATGCAAGCCTTTTGACTAAATGTGAAAACAGACACCAAAGAGCTCTCACTATTATTTTTTTTCAACAGACCCCTATGCCAGAGAATCCTTTCTAGGCATGCACCCAAGATGGTACATCCTTGAGCACACTAACAGATCATTGCTCCAGAAGGTACCGGTCGCTTGTCGGATGGTGGGATATCATGCTCCTAAGCCTGCCCTGACAGAAAGGCAGGATGCTGGCCTTGGTCCTTCCTATTTAGCACTGAATGCCAGTAGCTTTTTACAGTATATAAATAAATAAATGCACTGACAGAAAAAAAAATCAGTTCTTATACTAAAAACTTCTTTTATGTGACTCTTGTCTCTTGTTTATCCATGGTATAGCACCAAGAAGAGTCTGACCTCATCTTCCTAACATTCTCCCATCAGGTGTTTATACACACTCAGTACTCTTAAGCCTAATCTTCTCCTGTTTGAGTAATCCCAATTCTCTCAACGTCTCCCCATAAGACGAGTCACTAATATCTTCAGGTAAATCATCCACAAATTTAATTACAAAAATATTTGCAGAGCAGATCTGGGGTTTTCTTTTTCTTTTTCCTGTTCTGATACAACAATTGCCAGCAACTGTAACTAAACATGAGGCTCTTAGGCAGAGCAAAAAGCAAACAGTTGGCATTCTCCAGACTTTTTACAAAGCAAGTTTTTCCACAGCTGCTGTGCTTTGTCAGAATAGCAGTAAAAGGATGCTCCTAACAGTGACCAAATGGCAAGTGATCCAAAATAGTTGGTAAGACCGTCAATATTTTTTATCAATGACTACCTTCTTGATAGATATCATCTCTGCATATTCTGAAGGTGCTTTGCTCCTATGACACACTTCTTGTTCCTGACAGCACAACACTGTTGTTCTCATCATCTTTTGGGGTGCATCACTGTCTGTATTTGTGCCATAGTCCAAGATGGAATCCCTCAGCAATTCAAAATTAATGTTTTTTCTTTGTTTCATTTAGAGTGATGCCTTTAACTTTCACACACATCAGAGAGAGCCATAGGATTTGAGTGCTGATGTTGCAAACTCTACAGTAAAGTGCTTGTCTAGCAGCAGCTCACTTATCAGGTCACCTAATCAGTCACCAAGTTGGGGGTGTTTGGTCCCCTAAACTATTCATGAAAATCTTCAGAGGCTGTGTCATGATAAAATTGGTGCCATTTGAGGGCACCTAAGATGTCATAAAGCTCTAAGCCTATGTGTGCTGGGGAAAAGCAAGATGTTAGTGCTGTGTTCTAGGGTCACAACTCTTTTGACACCTTGCCATACACATCCTCATTAACAAAACCACAAGTGAACACAGCAAAAGTGAGAGAAAAGAGGCAGTCACATCATTTTCTTGGTTCCAGACAGGACAGAGTTAATTTTTGCAGTAGCCAGGAGGGGCCATGGCATTGACACATGTTATTCTGTACTACCGCACATCATTTCCTGGGTGGGCACATCATTTCCTGGGTGGAGGGAAGGGATCTCTTCTGGGCTGCTGCAGAGTGGCACAGGGAATGAATGGCCAGGTATCGTTTTCATGTGAATTGTTCACCTCTTTCCTGTACCCTCTGTCATTCATATTGTGGCTGTTACTGTTCATTTTCTTATCTCATGGCTGTTTCCTGTAAATTGTTCTTCTCTCAACCTGTGATCTTCACCTTTTCTGCCTCCAGTTCTCCTTTCCAGCCCTCCACAGGGGAGAGGATGGAGGGAGGGAAGGAGGGAGGGAGCAACACATGATTTAGAGTGCTTTCGGCAGGGATTCTAAATTGGAGAATACCATTCCTAAACCATAACAACTCATCTAGTTCTTTCCCCAGTGGTAGCACTCGTGTTTGCTTTCACCAGTCCAAAAGGTCATCAAGGTATTAGAACTCTCAGAAATAACCTTGGGATGTCCAAAACAGTACTGTTCTGTTGATGAAGTGATGATGATTAACAAAATCTAAATAATGTAGCTTCTCACCAGTCTGCTCCACCATACAGAGAAAAGGCACAGGTCCCTCTGCCCAGAAGCCTTATTTCTGGAGTGCTCTTCGTCTTTCCTGGCTGGACCTTAGACCTATCTTGTTAAGCTTGCCTGTGCCTCTTGCTCAGAACACAGACTTGTGCCTGATCAGGTCGATTTTTGATGGACACCACTTTCTTGATGGACAATAGTCTTCTCACTAGGTCTGCTACAGCCACCCCAAACTGCATACAAACCACAAAAGAAACATAAAAAATTTTAAGTCCAATTACCAACCAAAACCCAGCTCTGTTTATTTCAGTATCTGCATATGATGGTTGTTGTTTGGAGGTGGAGTTGTTTGGAGACAGCAGGCACAAAGTGCAGGAGAGTGCACCAGTATTTTTAGCTGCTCTGCAATGAAAGAGTTTGTGATGCAAATGCAGTTTATGGATGTTGGAACACTGTGCTTGCAGGGGATTTCCATTAAAATCAAAACAAGGTGCTATTTCATACTGGCCAGTTGCAGTGAGATGGCTGATGCCCTATAAAAACAGCCTTAGAGGCTGTCATAATTTGCATTAAATGCATTTGGTATAGTAATTTAGGAAAAGGCTGGGAATATGGGAACCTATTAACTGATAAGACATTATTCATGTTGGGGGCAAACAGCCAATATGGTGTTCAAGGACTGTGTGAGACAAAGTTCAGTTTTTTACAGTTTTTGGTAAAAATGTACATGAGCCACTTGAAATGAGGAAGGTCCCCATAACTTCACTGAACATCTTTCTACTCAAATTTTATTTTGAAATGTGCCTTTATACTTTTATCTATTAACACTGCAGTCTTAGGCATGAAAATACTAACAGGAACCTGCAGATACAGATGCAGATGTAACATTGCTTTCCATCTGGCATTCTACTCACACATTTTCATCACCATCTCTCTCATAGTGTGGGAGATGATCCTCACCATTGTCTCACTCCTGTAGCCTCTCAAAAGTTTTACCTTTTGTAGGAGACAAGGTAATCCTTGCACATCAAAAAATTTCTCCTTCATTGCTATGGAGTGTTCCAAGAACTGCTTCTTCTCATCAGACAACAATCACTGGGCTGTACCTGATCCTTGACCACCCTCACAAAACCTGACCCTGGCCTGCAGATTGGCTTCCTGTCTCCACCTGAACCTGACTTACCTTCTGATCTGGACTCACAGTTCTACCTGGTTTCCACCTCTGGGGCTTACCTTGCTCATCTTGCTCAGAGCATGCAGGGCTGTGATCCGCACAGTGAGGCATCAGCCCTGCTGACTCCATTGTCTTGCTCAGCTCATCCTCCCTGAGAAAGAAGCCTGTCATCACTGTTCCCTGACACACATAATATTATTCATGTTGAGGAATGGATTGTATCATTTGGGGTTTGAACAGTGTTTAAAGAAGGGTGGGAGGAGGAATGATCACAGGTCTAGGACCACGTTGCTTGGGAATGGCTGTCTAGTTTCAGAAATTAAAAATATCTACGGATTCTAGGAAACAGGTGCTGGGGCTTCCATGCACTTGGGTTAGGACACCTTATTCTTGTGCCCATCTTATCCTTACAGGCACTTGGCAGGTAGAGCTAGCTGTAATATTGACAGTCTTAGACACGTTTGTACAATGAATGACAAACCTCACAAAAATGTCTTGGCCCAAAATCCTTCCTGATATTTTAGCCCTAATGATGACTGTGTAAAAGGAGGAAATCAGTTTGGGAACATTAGACGTGAAGACAGCCCGCTACCATTTTTCCTTCACACAAGGTGATGACAAACATTAACACACAGCAGATACTACAACAAAGGAATACCACTTTGTGTGCCTTTCCAGTTCATGGACCACCCCACCAGTCATGTAGAACTTCTGTATCACTCAGTGAGTTCTGGAGCTGTCAGATCTGTCACTGCCTTGAGACTGGCAGCAAAATTGATTTTAGTGTTCCTGTAACTTGTCAATAATCTTAGAATTGAGGGTAGACTGCATACAGTATCCTGAATGCTTTTACAACAGTAGAAGTCGAACACAAAATGGATAAAAACCCATGCTATCAATATGCAGATTAGTGACCCTTTCTAAAACTGTCTCCACATTCATAGTGCTTAGATTTATTAGGGGGCATGATAAAAAATTGTGTATGCTGACAACTTCAGAACCAATCACAGAGTACATGCTCAAAGGTTTGATGTATTTCCCCTACCCCAACCACTTTATAAGCAGTGAAACAGTGTCTGACCAAATCTATATTCTTTTAACTGTTCTTATTTTTCCCTAGCCCTAAAATTTTGAACTTCTAATTCCCATTGACACATATATTCCATACCAATCATGAGCTGTACTCCCTCCTTCTTCTCTCCTGCATTTTATGTGAGCAGTGAAGATGGAGTGTGTCTGATGGGTCCTTAAGTAACCACCAGAGTGTGACAAGATCATAAGAAAAATTAGACCCAAATGAGAAATGTGGTGGGATGTGGGAATCCATTAACTACTACCCTCTGGGCTCTAACTTCCAACCTGTTCTTTACCTTTCAAGACTGTGGGAGAGAGTGTTGAGAGCTCTCCTGAAGTTGTGAGAGATGACATTCGCTGGTTTCCCCTCCCCAGTTCCACACATGCAGTCATTCAATCACAGCAGCCAAGCTGTGGGTAAAGCATAACCTACCCTTGGAAACTAATTCCATACTCACTCTTTCCAGTGATCTTCTCTGCATGTTTGGAGAAGTTCCAAGGTGACTCACTCCATGACTTTTACAGAACCAAAGTGAGGTTCTGTTTCTCTCTGTTGACTTTTTAGGATGTTTTGAAGTTGGGTGCATCTTTTCTTCAGTTATATCAGGAATCTCCCGTATCTCCCAAGCCTTCAAAACTGTGGAGCATGTTCATGCAAAGACATTGGCCAGTTGTCCTGGTATCCTCAGCTAGAGCCCATTAGGGTCCCTTGGATTTGTGGCAGCTGAGCTCTCACATACAGCTGAGCTCTCCCCTCCTCCTTGAACACTTTTACTAAGAAGAGAGGACAGGGAGACATAGCTGGTGAAGAGTGAGGCTTTGAGTACCACAGCCTATATCTATTTTATTAAAACCACTGACCCACTAAGCAAGTGGGCTATGTTTTGTTACTAAAAGTAGGGTTAGAAGTTCATGGTAGCCTTGGTGTCCCTCACTAGTTTCAATTACAGCTGAGCTTTGACTTTTCTAAACCATCCCAGCATTCCTGGGCAATATTTCAAAAGCCATCCTTTGTATCCTGTAGCTGCTTCTTCTGCTCACTAAAGCCCCCAAGTGAGCCTGGTCCTTCTTCTGGTGTCCAAAGACTGTTAAATAGAGGGGAAGAATTCTTTTCTTCAGCCTACCAGCTCTTCTCCAGAGGAGCTCCTCTCCTCTTGCAGAGACCACAGACTGCTGGTCTTTGCCACACCAGCCCACCACTGCCTGATGTTGTACTTGGGTTACCAGTTTTGCAAATCTGCTGCCTGGCTGGTGGGAGCCCAAACTCTCCTGTTCCATGGGATAATGCTGCTCCTGGGGCAGTGACCAGCCTTTAGCTGTGAAGTTGATGAGGTTCCTGTTGACCCATTCCCCCAGCATCAGGGCAGCCCACCCTGCAACATAGCACCTGAGCTCCCACTGGGTATCACCCAGCAGCTTCATCTGTCATCTGCCTCATTATCAGAGGATAATCCAGGCTGGAGGAGGAGACAGAGGTTCATGCAGTCAAACCTCCTGCTCAAAGAACAGCCACAAGACCAGGCTGCATCGCCAAGGGTTTGGTCTCATCTACAACAATACTTCATAAACTTCCAAGGAGGGAAGCAGCCTTTCTGCACTACCTGTTCCACTGATATTTTTATCCTTATGGTAAAAAAGCTTTTCCTTCTATCCAGCTCTCCCATTTTAGGGGTACAATTTTAATGAAGCTTTCCTGTATTCAATTGTAAGCATTATTGTGATTGTAGGCCATATTGTAACTGGACTAATAATAACCAGCCTGTGGTGTTTTCATTAGATTTTTAATTAGTAGCAAATAAATGTGAGCTTGTGTTTGTCTTTAACAACACCTTGAGTAGAACAACAGCTGGGAAGGAGCAACAACCTGTGCTGATAGAGGGTCAGCATGAGAAAGATGCTTCTCTGTTTCATCTATGGGAGTAGATCAAATCAAGCCTCTGATAAGGGTGTTGCACCTCCCTATTTTGCCCTACCCTGCATGAGGAACTGTGAGTATCCATCTCACTGTTCTTACACAAACCTCCTCATGGAGGTCTCCTCCAAAGGAGACACTTTGGAGCCCAGAGAGGGCTGGCTGAAAAGTAAAGCAAGGGCACTGGAGGGCAGCAGGGATTTGAAGGACCTGCATGCAGAAAGAGCAGGCAAAAACAGCTGAGGATGCTGCCCAAGGCTGCCTTGGGACTATGCCAGATCTGCGAGCTGCGTCCTCTCAGGTGTGAGAGAGGGAGAGGGAAGGTATTTGCCATGGTAGTTCCTCCTTGGGGTGGAAATACCTCCCCAGATTAGCCACATAAGTTGCTTCCAGGAGTGCAGAGATGAACTTTAGCTGTGTGGCCAAGATACAAAACACCAGTTTTGGTGGTTTAGTGGTGTCCTGAGTGCTCCAGCAGTAAAGGATTTGGCTGGAGTCCCTGGGCAGGGATAGTCATGTCAGTCTGGTTAGGAAGACAAGCTTCTGAGCATCTTTACAGATGCTGCAACTCCTCATTTCTCAGGAGGCAGTGCTCTGGTCTGTGAGGTAGTTGGTTTTGGTTTATCCATAATCCCCAGCAGCTGCTGCTATGACTGCTGTGGTTGCCATGGGAGACTGTCATTTGAGGAGATGGTAGCTCTCCACCACCCACAAAAGCATGTGCCAAGTTTCTGCATATGTTGTCCACTATGACCAAGCATCTGATGTTAGAAGGGCTCCATGTTCTACCCCAAAAGCAAGTGTAGGAACCCCACTTAATGCTCTCTAGAGCTCTCCTCTGGCCTGTAACCCAATGAAGGCTGGGGATGCAATAGCAGGTGGAAAATTGCTGATAATCTCTTAGTCTAGACTTCATACTGGCAGTTCACATATACTTGGGAAGATTCATTTGATGCTACACACACCTTCACTCCCCCATGTACACACACTCCTGCTCCATCTTCCCACACAGGGTCCTCAAAATGAGGATCATCACTTTTTCCAGATCCCACATAGCTCTAAGTTGTTTCTCTTGTCAAAGGCTTAGAAAAACAGCCTCTGAGAATAGGGTTTTCATAACACAATGCAAAGGGTGATTTTTTTCATGACATGCAGATCTACATGGGAGCACAAGACTTAATGGGAAAGAGATGGATGACTGAAGCAGAGGGATTTTTGCCAAGATGGCATGATGTCATTAATCCTGGGAGCTAGGCACATTTCCTGGCCCAAACCATGTCTGAGTATATTTTTAGTCACAGTTTAATTCACTAGTATAGTCACAGTCTGAGTGTCTGTCCTCTCAAAATTATATTTATACTCCCAGCAGGAATCAGTAGAGGGACTTATTCTATTCAATATGTTTATAGCCAATTTAGAGAAAGAAATCCACTATGAAATCTTTGATGTTTTGAATAATACTAAACTCCTCAGAAGTTCAGATACTGATCTAGATGTTTGGGTTGCTTGTGATTGTCCCAAAATAGCCACCAGTGGTAGTATTCTTGAATGGGGAGGACTTCACATCCCAAAGCCCTGCACTCACTGCTGTTCAGCCCAAGCTCACTGGCCCACTTTGCACCGAGATTCATCCTCTGCAGATTCAGTGTTGACAGGGACAGCCACAGACTGATGCTGTTCATGGAATTCCAAATCACCTGAGAGGTTTGTCCATGTCCTCTTCACATTTCCCAGTCAAAATAACATGGATATTCACTTATTCTGTTTTATGAAGGTGCCTTGGAGTTCCTTGCAATTTAAACAGTCTTTGAATACCAAAATACATCACTTGCAAACTTTCACTGTGCACCACCATTTCTAAATGAAAGTGATGAAGATGGTGGACAAATCTCAGATCTTGATCTAGTAACAACCCCTGGGATGCCACTGCTGATAATTTTCTATCTTAGAAAATGACCATCAACCCTGCCTTTATCTTTCTTATTCTTTAGAAGAGGTTTCAAACCATAAGAGGACATTCTTGGTAAACCCGTAGCATCGTCATCTCTGTCTGTATGGGTAATTCATCCATTCATCCCCTACAGAGTCACAAAGAAACAATCTTAAACCAAACCATCAGAGCAGTGTTAGGCTTTAGGTAGCATTCAGAGAGACAGTGAGGATGGAGTGCTGTATCCCTTCTTTATCCTCCAGAGCCAGAGCAGTCACCACCAGTGCAGAGCAACCAGTCGCAAGTGCTTGCTTTGCCAAAGGTGCAAACCAAAAGGTGGCATGTCACAGAGTGCCCTGCTAGTTCTGGCTCTGTGAAGAAGGCAATGAGCAGCTCCCTGAAATCTCATGGATGTAGTGTATGTAAGGACTAGTGCCCTGCTCTGTTCCAAATGGCATTTAAATGTAGTAGGTTGCCCTCAGTGAGCGACAGAGAACAGAGTTCCACATGAATTGACAATTAAATAAACACTTAATGAGGTACAGCAGCATTGACTGCTCTTTACACCTGTAACCACATTAGAGTCAGCATAATTAAATGTCTTTTAGAGAAAATGCTCAAAACACTGCATCTCAGAGCATCCTGTACCATCCTCCTCTTGACATCATGCCATGAGTCTTTGAGACAGGAGCTTTTCCTGGAAAACAGAAGGACTTTGTGAAGGTCTATCTCTGAAATAGGCAAAGAATGATTTGTACTTTGGTTACCCCAAAGCACTGTCAGGGAGCAGCATGAGTGGTACTGCTCAGAGAGGCAAACCAGAAACAGTACAGAAAGTGAGGACAACCACAGCCCTGGCAGTGTCCTCACCAATAGGGCACAGTCCCACAGGACCTGCACACAGTGGGCAGGGCAGGATGCTGGTAATGGGCTCTATCAGCAGCCCCAGAAAAAGGAAAGCCATCAGTCAGGTTTGGGGCTCCACTTAGGAATGGCAGGGCCACAGACAGGAGTGGAAATAATGTTACCTGATGCTTATGTCCTTAGGTCTGTTCTGAGGAGGAGCTGGAGACCATTACATCCATGACACAGCTCAAGCAAGAGCTGAAGATCTAAGCTTCAGCTTAAATGAGGGCCTGAGTGCCCTGGTCAAAGAGGTGAGTGGAGTCCCTTGGGTGAGGCTGGCAGGGGCCATTAAAGCCTGCTGGAGCTCTCAGGGTCTTGAACATCCAAAATATCAGATCTTCCTGTAACAAAGAGAGCACTGTTTCCTCTTCAGGTTTAGGTAACATTTTCAGACAAAACTATTTGATACAAATTTTTGGCTATGTTGAGGTCTCTTAAACATGCATATTTTAGCAAGTGAGCTATTTAAAATCATCTTCAAAGCTAAATACAGACAGACAGTTTGGATGATGATAGGGTTGCCACAAAATTAGCTTGTTTAAATTCAATGAATTTTGACAATGGCTCTTTAGACACTGAGAGCTGTTAGTGCGTGGCTCTACTTCCCTCATACTTCAAGCTTGTTTCTTTTTAGAAGAGGTCTCATCTACTCATTTGTGGAATTGTTTCAATGAGGTTCCAGATTGGAAGTTGGAGGTGGTTTTTTGCAGCTCAGCCCCAAATATTTGAAAATTGAAGTATTAATTTTCCATTCTCTAGGGCTGTACAGACAGCAACTGGATAAAGAAAAAACAAGTATTGCTTCTGACTTAAATTTCCAGGCATACATATTACTGAAAAGGAAGCCTGGAGCTAAGTGCAGTAAGGCAAAGTTATTTGTCTTACTTCAGGCACACACAAACAAATCCACTGTGATTTATTACTACTGACAAATTAAATGCAATAGATAGGGAATATCCATTCAAGAGGTACTAGCAAGTGCAGGAGCAATACACCAATGGGTGAATAATGCAAATGATCTATCAAAATTGACTACATGATGTAAAGGTAATTTATTATTCAGGACAGTTTAAAAATCCAAGTATATTTTCCTTTTTTTCACAGGAAGTTTTTCAGAGTGAACTATACAAAAATCAGCAAAGAAATAAGTTTTTGTCCTAATTATTGTAATTTAGATTTTCAATTAATTCTGTTCTGTTGAGCAATCCCAATTTTAGCCAAAAAAAGTTTACTTTTTCAAAACTAGAATGCTGAACTGCATTGAATGATGTCTTTACTAGTTCTTTACTGCCAGTATGCTGTGAGTACTTCCTTTAGGTAATTCATGTCTGTTCACATTTTTCATCTTTATTATCCTAATTTCTTTCTTCTGTAGATGTGTACTTTGAAAAATTCACAAGTCCTGGGTGATGTTTGCAAAAAACATTTTTATGGCTTATTCAGTTGCTCAATTTTCTTATCTTCCTATATCCAAAATCATCACAACATGCTTGCCTTTAGAATACACTCTCTTTGCCCAGTAAATTTAGTGATTCTTATCCTTTTAAAAATCTATTTTTCCTTTTCTAGCACACTGTAGCTGACATGTTGATCAAATAAACTCTCTTCCCAATCTTTTTCCATGAGGAGGTGCTGACAGAGAAGAAAAAGCACCTGAAACTCTGGACCTACAAAGATAATTCTTGCCCCAAAGGCTTCTCCCAGTCAACCCAGCCATGCACACATCCTCTAAGTGGCATGAAAGGCCACAAGTAGTAAGACTACATGCAATGATATCTAGACTTTCACTACAGAAACTGGTTGCAAAGAGCAACCTGAGCTTGGATATACCACTGATTTGTTGTGTTTGATCCCTTCTATTTCCTCTTCCACCTATATTATCTCTTCCCTCCAATACCAGACTCCATAATCTCAAATTCTATGTGTCTGCCTTGGTGCTTAAACCTTAGACCTGCTGAAATCTTTTGCAAACAACAGGGGAAGATTTCTAGGTGATACTACTCAGACATTCAGAGGAGGAACAAGGAACTGCAGTTTAAAGCTTGAAAAGCAAGACATCCATGCAAAATCTACGCATCAAATTTCAAAATGCATAATAAATTTTTCTTCAATTTTAAGCCTTCTTGTACCTGATGATAAGTTTTTTCCATATAAAGCTCTAAATGTTACTTAGGCAACTAAAGACTTGGGATTCAGAGTCCTGTATCTTCCAAATCACAAGTGTTTGGCTGGATTTTGGGAACCATTATGGCTCCCTTATTCTCCTCAGTTAGAGGAGATTTCTCCCTATTTTCTGTGTGGCTTCTCCCCAGTCACTGTTTACAGTACCAATGAATCCATTTTAATGGCTATCCACTGTAACCCACAGCAGATACAATCCTGATCCAAGCCCTGGTTCTACACAGCAGCTGTGAAACTGTACAAGAGATGTTAGTCATGATGGGATTGTCACAATGGAATTCAGTTCCTCTGGTTTGCAGTTTTTCTTGCTATTTATTTTTAAGGAGAATAAGTTCTCAACTATTGAACTCAGCTTTTCTTTCTACTTGTACCAACTGGAAAGATCACTAGATATTTACCCATTTTAAGCTCATTAGAGTTCATTTGCAGGTTTTCTTTCCTCCTGTCCTGTAAGGAAAAGGATGTGATCACTGTAGCTGTTTCTTGAGGGCAAAAACCTTCATAGGAAATACTGCAATGTTAAAAATTTGTCACTTTGATTTGGGCAACACTTAGCTTTTCTTATGTGCAATAAATCTGAAACTCAGCAGCAGGACACAATGAAACACACAAAAATGCCTCAAAAATTACTGAGTTCTGGTTTCTTGGAATAGATGTACTTCAGGATGTGTATCTATTGAGGTTTTACAGGATGCTGGTCCAGTATATTCTCAATTTGTACAAATCTTTATGTCAGAATGTATACAGGGATCAAAATTCAGCATGAAATTAGACAAGCTTAGTTCTGGTTATTATTAATCTGTAGCTTGTCATCACAAATGACACCGGCAGTCATGGAAGCTGGAAAATTATTTGTGGATACATGGGTACCTGGCATGTACACTGCAGAGTGACTGAAGTAAACCAGTAGTTATTTTTTGTGTTTCTCCCATCTTTTCTCACTGCAGAGCAAAACCAAAAGGTTGTTAATAAGAAGCAGAATGTTTCATTTTAAGATTGAATAGCATAGTTTTTCCCCGCTATTTTAAATGTTTATTACTATACAGTTTTTCATCTCTGTCTGAATTTAAATGTACAATCTCTCAGCTGTCCATTAAAATCTTACTTTACTGCCAGCTTATTATATATAATCTCTGCCATTTATGTCATCTTCATAACTAATAGCATACATTTGAAATCCCTCAGGAAATTTACAGAGAGTGTCAGAGTAGACACTGCTAAACATTGTCCTCAAAATGAACCACAGCTCTTTCATCAGACCTAAGGAATAATTTTTCCCTTGTGAATAAATAATGAAGAAAGATGGGCAAAGTCTGGGCAAAGTCAACTTCTGAGCATTTTCTGTTTGTGAGCTGAACAGTTGGACCACGCCAGCTTGATAAAGTCATGGTTTAATAAAATCACACCAGCTGTACTAAATTATTTGGGAGATACACAAACCAGCAAATTGAAGAGTAAATGGAAACATATTCTAAATTCAAACTCCTCAATTGCGGTTTCTCCTCAACTGTGATAAATGCACAAGAAGTTCATGTCTATTTTACATTCATATAAAACTTCAAGCTTAGTCTGAGGTCTGGTTCCAATTCATTTGAGGTATTTTTACCAGATTTGCAGTCATTTGACATAAAATCCATAGAGATATATTCATGATTTTGTAATTTCCTTTCTTATTTTCCTAAATATAACTGCAAATCCTCCGTATGCACTGAATTTCAAAAGGAAAAAAAAAAGTTGCTTTCTATTCTGTTTTTTGATGGAAAGCCTTCATGATGGCAAATATGATTTGTGTCTATTTTAAGACGTCTTCAGTCTTCATAGCTTCTGAAGCTACCTCCTCCTTGGGCTTCCTAAGGTCAGCAATTTAAAAGCCTTCATTTTATAACCACCATTTGTCAAACTGATCATTTCTAAACAGAGACACAGCTGGTAGTAGCTTATTCCAGCAACAGATTGCCAAAACCACCGATGCACACACAAACCATTGCTGAAGCCTCCCTGCTGTTGGAGTTTGCATTTTTGCATGGTGTTTGTCACCCAGAGCACGTCACCGAGAGGCTCCATGTGACACCAGGGATGGGTTAAGCAGGACAGAGCAGAGATGTGGGAAGGTAAATCCTCTGCTTCAAAGCCACAGAAACACAGAATCGTTATGGATGGGAAAGACCTCTAACACCAATCATTAACCCAGCATTGCCAAGTCCACCTCTAAAACATGTCCCCAGGTGCCACATCTGCTCATCCTTTAAATGCTTTCAGCGATGGTGATGCCACCACCTCCCTGGGCAGCCTGCTCCAGTGCCTGGGCACAATTTCAGTGGAGAAAAGGTACAATCCAATGGTCTGCTATGCCCAGGCAGGGCAGAGAATGGCAAGAATGGTCCTTTCCAAAACTCTTTCAACAGGCTTTTGTGTCTCTTAAACTGGTTTTCTGCTGGCTTTGGAAGTTTAGGTCTCTCGGTTTTGTATTGTAGAGCACTGAACAGATTTGTAGCCCTCCATTTGATCCCCCTGTCTTTGCTAGTCTCTCAAATTACATGGTGAGTGAATAGAAGGGTGCAATTGAAGAACAGCGTAATTGTTTTCCTAAAAGTTCCTGTTTGTTTTCTATTTGGACCATTAGTAGGTTCTGAGCCAATGTCTTCATGGAATCATTTAACACAACCCCACCCCCTTGCCCCTGAGTTGTGCAGATCAGCTCTGAGCCTGCCAGTTTACAATTGACATGACATCTATCTCCCCCCGAAGATCATTGCTTCACACCTGCCTCTGTTGAATTACATCTGGGCAAGCTTATTACAAGACTGAGTGGTTTGGAAATGTCCTTCAGCTCTTCACAGCCTGCTCTAAACCTTACTGCTGTGAGTAACCATGCACTATTTGCAACTTTCTTAACCCATGGTGCACATCCTTTCCTGGTGAGCAGCACTTGCAGGCAGGTTGGTGATCTGTTACCTCTGTAATCAGTCATAGACTGGTGAATAGATCTGCTGTCCTACGCCACAGCTACCTAGTGTCCTCTAAAGCTCTGGCAAGGGACTCCATCAAAAAACACTCATCTGTTCCACTTGTTTGCCCAAACACTGGGAGCCCTGATGGAGCACGTGCCCTGGGATGGATGATCCTGCTTGTGTCATGTAAGGAGAAGCCTACTCGAGCACAGAGCAAACACAGCAGTTAAGGAACGCCAGCAGCAGCAGCAGCTGAAATCAGCATCAAACACAGTAATGAGCTGCCAGCTGCTGCAAAGTGAGGCACAGGAATGCTGAGCACAACAAGCACTGCAGACCAGTGAAAAAATTGTGTACAAAACCCACAGGGAACTCTCTGAGGCATGGGTCTCTCTAAGTGCCACCCTACATGAACAAGGCCAGTCATTTGCAGGAGGAGATTCATTTGGGATAGATCCAAATTTGACAAAATCCAGCCTCTGACAAAGGATCACTATGACATGATATGGCAATAACTATGCATACAATTAGGTATGTATGCATGCATGTATGTAAAATTATAATAGTATGTCAATAAACATGATGTGTATTTTAAGAATTTCTTTTAATATTCTAATATTGAATCATAATCAATTGTTTCTTATTAATTGAATCAGTAGTTACTGATTATTCAGAAATGACTGTTAAACAGTTACATTTTTCTTTTAAATTATTCATTTTTAAAAATAATTTTAGAATTCTCTGAATGGAGTTTTCATACTCTTTCATAGCTAACTTTCACCCCTTACAGTCACTGTCAAGCCTGTAACATGAATTTTACAGGTGACAATGCAGAAAGAAAATCTAGAACCAGACAGCTGCTTTTCAGATATGACCCAAGAGATTTATTTCTGTTGTTACCCCCCTGAAATCCATGTGTTTCCAAAGGTCACAGATTTTTAAATTCTGGGCAGCCATAGGTACTACTGTGGTGGATATGATAAAACACCTAGAAAAGAGACATTTGTTCAGGGACGTTACCCAGATCCTTACATATTTTATAATAAAATCATATTTGTTAGAAAAAAGCAATGACTTGAAAGGAACTGATTTAACAGTGCTGTTCAAGTCAGATGATTATTTTCTCCTATATAAGAATTTAGAGGCAAATTTTCCCCTAACTAGAATTTTGCAAGCTACATTTCAGATCTGCTGTCCTAGAGTATAGCAATGAATATTGGCACAAGTAAGTGCATAAAACTGACAAACTGTACAGAAACTTTTCAAGCAAGATTTAAAATAGAACTCTGAATATATGAACAAGGAAATATTATCATAAAAATCCTCTCAGATGCAGAATCTCCTCTCTTGCAACATATTGTTGCAAGAGAGGAGCTTTTGCTGGCAAAATGCTTTATGTAAGAGTTTTCATTTCACTTCCTCTCACTTTTATGAAAGACAGATGATTTTGGAAGAACTTTGTTGTCAGTACCAACACTGTGAAGAAGCAATAGATAAAGCCTTGCTTTGAAGATGATCAGTGCAAAGCTTTGCTTTGAACATGGTCAGTGCATATCACAGAATATCACAGAACAGGCACAGCTGCTCTGGTTTTATAAGCAGAGAACCAGCCTCACACTGGCTTTTCTTTCTATACATGGTACTGGGACACCTTGCTTAGGTATGCCCACATACATGGCTGGTATAATACAGCACTTATAAAACCTCAAAACTACCAAGAATAAAACCTTAAAGTCTATCAGCAGAGGTATTCCCAGTAGATGGAAAATTGCTCTCAATTGTGGATCCAGGACTGATGGCCCATACTCAAGAAAGACAAATCTTAAAAGGCACGTGGAGAAGGCCTGATGAAAGATGTGAGGCATTGTTTTAAGAGAAACGGTGAGAAATTATTTGTTGTTGGGTTCCAAGCAATTCTCCTCTAAAAGGCAAAAAGGTATTCCAGCACTTATACCTATACACACCATGGCAGATATTTCAGTTAACATCAGGGAAGGAAACGAACTATTATGCATGAGAACAAATGAGTCTTAATGAGCTGTGAATAAAAACCCATTTGTTATAAGGGTAGGATACCTACACTATTGACACAATCATGTTCTGAAAACAGATTCTTATAAGAGCAGGATCAAAAACCTCAAACCTTTAAAAATTGGTCTTAGCAAGTTCATGCTTGCAGTACATCTGGACTGATATGGCCACCCAGGGGCTGCTCACAAAGTTCCATTGAACAGGGGCAATCTCACTTTGGGTATGACCATAAGCACATTTCATGCATCTTTCCCTGTCTGTAAATTACTTTGAAACTGAAAATGAAATAATTTAAACTCATGAGAATGGACTTTGTGAAGCGGGAAATGAAAGAACCAAGCTAAAGAAAACTCTCAGAAAATTGAGTCTTCCATTTGCATTTTAAAATCAGTTTAACTACCTTTAAATTTAAAGTTTTGTTCTATTTATAGATATCTGCATCTAAATTCAGATTAAAACTGCATCTTAAACAACATCTAGAGATAATTTTCTATTCCTATCCAGCTTCATCCTTGCTCTTAAGTGACAGATTTCTATTCAGGTCCACAACTGGATGCAGCAGGCAGTACCAGACCTTTCCCAGCAGACTCGCCTGAAGGCTATGTCTTTAATGAATGTTAATTGACTGACAAGATATTGAAACACTCAAAGCCTACCAGAGAATACCCGTGGGAATGGTTCTTCCTCCAGACAAGACAAAGAGTAAATATACATTGACTAGAATGAACAGATAATCTGAAAATGCAAACATTTAAGTACCTCACCTGCACTCCTCTTAACCTGGTGTTTAACAAGGGCAAAAAGACAAAAGAGAGAAAACACAGACAATTTTAATTCTGACACTAGGAGCACTATGAAACCTTCACCTCAAAAGTAGTAATGCAAGAAGCTTCTCTTGATATATAGATGTGAGATGTTCTTCAGCCTATAGTAAAGAGGCTGAATGAAAAGCACTTGAGGGTGTTTATACAGTCCAAGTACAGAAAGTACTGCTACAACTCAAGAACTGTTATGCATGAGAACAAATGACTCTGACATAGTTTGCATTTTAAAGATCTAATGCTATATAATAGGCTTTTCCTGGAGCCTGACATCACGGCCATTAAACCAAACAGGCTAGTTCATTATGACAGAAGTAGTGCAGTATCCATACATGATGATGTTAGAAGCCAGTGAGTTACTCTACTTAGAAACTCTTGTTTCTTATGCATAATTCATGTGGGAGGAAAAACAGATCTGAAGACACTGAACCAAATCTCAACTTCCTGATAAAAAGCTAGAAAATCTGGAATAAAATTATTAATAGTTTGACCATGAAACCTGTTGTACAGTTTTGCCATGGTGACTGAGAGGCCACAAGCTTTGTAATGAGCTTAAAAGGCATTAGACCTTAAGTTTCTCAGATGTGTTCTGGCTCAGTTTTCCTGATCTCCCTGTAAATTTGCTTTACTTGGTCGTTCTAAATTAGTTTACTTGGTTACCACGTGTCCATGGCTAATTTGTTTTACTTTCATTTATCTTTGTATTGTACAACCACAGCTTTATGTAGCTAGCAATAGTAGTAAGTTATTCTAAGCAGAAGGTGATATTTATGCCTGTAACATAATGATGAAGTATAGAGAAATATATGCCTCATAAGATAGTAGAACAATAATACATTCATTAAGAGCAATCCATAAAAGACAAAAGATGCAGCAATGTTGATGTAACACTTGAGCTGGAGAAAAGTTAAGAAAGAGCAAGGTGTAAAAGTGTGTTAGAAAGCAAACAGAAACGACCCCAAGTAGTTCCTGGAAGGAGGAAGACAAAATTATTGATGTGAACATCATAATCCTCCTGGAAAAGGACATCAGGTGCTGACAACTCATTGTAGCACCACGTGTATCCACCAGGACAAAACCACAGACAGCAGGATCCAGAGGAGCAGGGCATGGGTATATAAAAAAGGATATGAAAAAGAACAGCACTCATCACACCTCAGAATGCTCAGGACAGGTGTATAAGCTCATAAAAAAAAAAGACAACCTCAAAGAGAAAGTCACGGTCAGCCTCTGAGACTTTTCCATATTTAAATGAAGCAAATAGACAAGAAATACGAGAACATTCCTAATTAGCTAAGCTGACTCCTTTGTTTTATGATTTGGGACACACTTGCAAGAGTGGCTGCAGAAGTAAAAATGTTCTGTAAGGTATCAGTCTAGAAAGCAGTAAACTCTCCTTCTAAGAGAAAGAATATAAGAGGATTAAACTTTAGTTTCTTATTCCTACTGTGGATAAAATAGCTATTGGTTTAAAGACAAATTATATAAATAAATATTTGAACTGTTAAGTAGGTGGGAACAGAGATGTTTACATCCATTGAAATTCCTTGGCAGTGAAACTGAAATATCAAAGCATAGAAAACAGCTTTCTTCAGTTCACCCTGCACCGTCCTGGTTTAACAGGAAAGTTTTCCTCACTTCCCTTAACCTGCTGAGGGTGTAGGATGTGGTGAAGGAAGGGCTTCCCCTCCAAATATTATGAGGTCAATGTGAAGAAGAAAAACAAAATTTATACCTATTTTTAGCACAAGCAAAATGAAGGGGTCTTTTTAAGAGGAAAAACACTCCTGTTTATGCAATTCCCTATATATTCCATGCAGCTGTCTCACAAAGTCAACCAAATTGGACAGAAAAATAGGTCGCAGAATAACACAGACTGGGAGGAACTTCAGTCTCTGAAGGTCATCTTGTACAAGCTCTGATCAACACAGGATCAGCAAAACAATTCCCAAGGTATTCTCCAACCTGGTCTATAGAACAGAAACAGAAACAATACAGACAGACTGGAATGGATTAGTTCTGCTGCTCATAAACAACCTGCTTCTATGGGGTTTTGTTTTCTTCAGATACAAAATTAATTCAAACTCATTATGTAAGATTTGTATTTGCTGCTACCCTTTGAGCATGTTGCTACTGAATAAATGTTATATTTAATCACTGTTCACCTCTCTACAGTTAAAATGGAGCATGGAGCAGAGATCAGCTTGAACAATTTTACTCTCCATTGTTCAACTCAAATAATCAATGTGCCACTTTCTCAGAATTATGATTGTTTTCCAGCTTTGAGAATAAAAGTAACTTCTGCAAACAGAAAAGAATTTATAAGAAAATGAAAATAGCTCCAATTGTTTCCAGTGAAAGAATACACAGTAGTTATTCCTGGTAAATTACAGTCCTGTATATGGACATTTTACTTTCTGAGACTCCCCGAGGTGAGCTATATATTTTTTAAGAATATCATATCAAATAGAGAACAACTTAATTAGCAGCAGGATTTATATTCTAAGAATACACAGAATGTACCTGAGGCAACAAAGGAGACAAATTTAATCAAATTGTTCTCTGCTTCCAAATCTTGGTATCTGTCACACATGAAAAATTGCAGCTCAATTGGAAGCAAGAGCCATGAATAGGTCTAAAAGGCCATATTTTTAGGGGCATTTCCCAAGAAAACAAAGCTTATGCAATTCCAGTTTGTAGTTGTCACATCCATATATCTTCTATCAGAAGATTTGATTCAGTTGGCCAACTTCAGACAGGCTCAAAAGGGGTGAATATCAGAGAGATAATCGTGTTACTCAAATCCACAGGAGTGTGAGCAGCCACACCTGATCACAGCAACCTACCTGGGAAAGGAAAGTGCAGAATTCAGCTTCCAACACACTCCATTTATCAACCACTGATGAGATGCTGATGGCTTAAATCCTACTATCACCCTTTCCGATTTTTGTAAGGACTTACTAATTATTTCAGTATTTTACACTTCTCAAGACATTTTACAAACATTATATCCTGCATTCAAATTTTTGAAAGCCCTTTCTTAGCTGCTGTAAATCAGCTAATTCAACAGTGGCATTCTGATATACACCAACAGAGGAAGAATTCCCACAAAAAAATAAATACTGCAGCTAAGGAGAAAAGAGTTACCCTGCTGCATTAGTCTATCTGATATAATTCTTCTTTCTTTACAAGTGTACACTAAATGTTTTTATAATGAAGTAATAAGTCATCTAGATTTCATCCCCAGAAGTCCATGTATAGACAGAGTACTTACAGAGTAAAAACGGAGTCATTCCCTGCATGTGAAATCATTGGAAGGAAACTGGTTCAGTGTCAGACATAGTTAAGCACAAGGATTAAGAGTATTGCTGCATACCTCTGGTATCCATTGTGTAGCATTGACTAAATACGTAGAAAGAGGAGACATATTTAGTCTTAAAAATAAAAAAAAAACTCTTTAAAAGCATGACCAAGGGACTAGATTACCACAGAGGTTACAGCAGCTCTCAGGTGCCCAAACCTGTACCAAATCAAAACAGACATTAGCCTAAGCCAGAGGGCAGACCCAGTAAACAACACTCCAGAATCTGGTACAATTAAAATAATCAGTGGGACAGTGAAAGAATAAGGTACAGATGCATACTGAAGAGGCTTCTACACATTAGAGAGAGCTTGTTTTCATATATAGAAGTGCATTAACCTTATTAATATTTACCCTAGACTGCTGGTGTGAATCCCACAGGTGGCCAGGAGCAGAGCTAAAAGAAGCCTCAGCCACCCAGCAGAGTGGTGGCAACAGAGACAAACTAGAAAAGAGACAGATGGCAGAGAAAACAGCAACTGGGGCCAGTAGAACCACACGGCATTTTGTGTTAGGTGGGCCATTGGGGCACAGTGAACAAACCAAGCATTTGAACCCCATAGACAGCTGCTAATTTTCTCTCTTTTTATGCTTCCACTTTTTCCTCACAAGTTCCACTTATCTTCCACCCCCTCTTTCACTTCCCCTCTCCAGCACCTCTGTGCAATTAGCTTATTCTTCATTTTTCTCTTCTCTCTAAAGCCCTTTACTGTTCCCCACTCTCCTGTACAGTTGAAGGAGGCAGTATCACCAGACTCGTTTAATGCAATTTTCTTTAATTCAATCTTATTCTGCTTTTTCCTGGATCCTTTTCACTGTAGAAACTGCTTTTCTCTTCTGTCCCTTTCCTTCTCCACACAGACTACTTTCAGTTTAGCTGGAGAGAGTTTACCTCAACCTGAAGCCAGCCAAAGTTCTGGAAACTGCTGCCTGCCTCTGCAGGGAGGTGAAAAGAGATGCTTCCATCTACATCACACAGCTCCTTTTCCAAACCAATTCCTTTTCAGCTCTGGCTGCTGCATCCAAAGGCATTATCTCACATTTAATAGCCCTGAATGGGTGTCCTTTCTTGGGATTTGTCCAACTGATCTTCAAAGTCAAGATTTCACATACAAAAATCTTTCAGGAAAAAGTTCTGCAACTAAACCAGGGGTTACAAATATTGTTCCCTTTGCTCTCTTTCAACCTGCACCTACATCATTTATTAGATGATGTTCAACTGCTGTCAGAAGAAACTGGCAACTATTACCTCACCTGGTAGTTTAGACCTTCGTCAAATCCATCTTCATTTATCTTTTGTCATAGGTGAAAAGTCCTATCTGCATATCCTATGTAGTCTTATCTGGAAACTATACAGTTTACATAGAAACTAAACAGGGTATTACTGGCATCTCCAAATCCTACCATATTTGAATAGATGGCTTAGATTCTTAAATTCATCTGAATTGAAGCATGCATGTAATGACTGAGAACTATGTAAAATTATGTAGGAAAAAAAAAAAGAGACATCTCCTCTGGGCTGCACTGCTGAAAGGTTTTTAAAAATATATGTTGAATTCAAATTAAGAAATACAGTAACCAAACCAGAAATCTAAAATATTTTATGAACATTCGACATACAGAAGTCTGGTAAAACATAGAAGGTTTGATACACAGGACTGACAAACCATGATTTTTTCCAAAGGACTACTGATTATGCAGCATATGAAGTAGCTGGAGAGAGAAACAGCCTCTAGGAAAGATCAAGCACTTCTGCTATGGCAAAAAAAATGCTTACTTTTGACAGTGAAAGCCAAGCTCTGCTAACCCCCCTCCCATTCCTCACGGTGTTAATATAAACACAAGAAAAATGACAGTCTTAGATGCTTATTCTGAATGTGAGTACAAATAGAGGCAAACCCCCAGCAAATGGTACAGGAGAGAAACAGATATCAGTACTCTTATCTCCAGTAACTTCCAGGGAGAAGTGGGATGGAAGCTTTTGCTGGGGGCGGTGGGGGGGAACCCCAAACATAAAGCCAACACCCAAACCTTGACTGAAATAATTCTGCAAGAATGGACAACCTTGTGAACAAACACAATTGTGTTTAGAAGTTCTTTAACTAAACATAAGAGCCTATTTAAACACAATGCCTACTGATGCAGCCTGTTTTACTTGCAATTCCAATTCTTCTTTAAAAGTACGAATTTCATTCTTAAACTGATGGTAACACAGACTCCCCGCATTCAGCCTGAACTGCACAGAAGAACTGAATAAAGTTCTGGGTTGCATGTCTTTGCTCTGTGTTAGAAATCTTATTCCTATTTATTCTTTCCCATGCACAGTTAGTGAACACAAACTTGTTTGCCATGGTGATTGCTGATATTATGCTACTGAATGAAGATTTTGCTCTACCGACTCTAGCCTTTAGAAAACATTATTAATGGTAAATTGACCACTGAACTAAAGCTGGATAACACAAGGAACTGTGTTATCTGAACACAAGTGCCAATTTGCACAAATCAAAGAATCCCCAGACAGGATGATGCCTGGAGCTATTTTCAAGAGTGTCTGATATATGCACACTGAGGATATTCTGTTTTCAGCTGACATCCTAAAGTTGAAGGGAGAGGGGAAAAAAAAGCCACCTGAAACAGCCGTTTCAGGCTAGCTGGAGAAAACCTGTGAGTGTCCCAGTTCCATTTCCAAGAGCACTCAGGAAAAAGCCTTTCCTGCATGCTAAAGCAATTAGGAGTTCATGCACCTGAGCTGGATATGTGTAGCTAAGGGACCAAGAGAACCCTAAGAAGCAAACATCAATTTAACAACTAGAAGGATTAAACATTTTTCTATTGGTACAGTTGCACAGCACAAATCAAACGTGGGCTTCCCAAGTACAATTTTGATAGACAGAAAAACAACTACCTTGCTCACACATCCATTACTGACTATAAGTAAATTGTTCTCAGTCTTATCCGTATGAAACAAAACAAAATTACCTTTAAAGCTACCCTGTGCCTCAGGAAAGGTTTTCCCGTCATGGTAACACCACCTCCAAACCAGAGACCGTCGAGCTGTTGCTTTTGCAGTGAAAAATAAGAGCGATGCAAGAGCGCACCCTCCCTGTCACCAGAGCAAATTGAATTTAGGAAATCCCATTTTCCTGATTAACAGCAGCAAAATCTTGTAATACTCTGTGAGGAGATAAATTAAAAAAAAAAAAAAGAAAAAAGAAATCCTATGCTTGAGTCAATTTAAAGTTTTATTGCTAGATGAGCAACATTCAGCTCTAGGACTCCATAGGGACTTTTACTTAAACATAAAAGAATAGTAATAAAAAAACCCAAACTCTTCTCAAAATGCAAAGGAAAAAAAAGCTTTTTTTCTCCAGATTTAATACTCACCTAGAAAGACACAAGGACAAACTAATTGTAAAGTAACTACCAACAGGAAACTGCTCAAACAATGCTGGAAAGTTAATTCACGTTCACCATGAATCCTTTTCGTAAAACATCTTTAGAAAGATCCTGCTGAGCCTCTTTTTACCTCCTGCATCAAAAGGGCCTCTGAAATTTAAATGCATAAATGAATGAATAGTGTATTTTTGCCTTGGTAATTTAAATAGGATTCCTGCTCAGAGTATTACAGTCCTCACAATCAGATGCCTCCCCGCCTCTCCTCCCCCACGGTCCTCTCTCCTCTCAGGAGTTCACTAGAGCCAGAAAGCACAGGGTTTTAGTTCCTACAGAGCATACAGGCTGCAAGGAAAAGGAGAAGGAAGCTGTGAGGCAGATGAACAGGTGGGTCATTTTGAGAAGTGTTTATAAACCTTTTCTGTCTTTAAAGTTTGGCTGCCCTGACTATTTACAGCCTCAGATACTCCAGGCAGCATCCTGAATCTTGGGGTCTGCCCAGGCATTTCCAAGTCTTCCAATTAAATAGCTATCTTAGCACTGTCCTGCAGAATGCTGCTGTACACTTGCACATCTCAGTATTTCCATAATGTTTGAGGAAGACACACATGGACAACCCATCTGGTGGTTCTGAGCCCACTGGAGGTAGAGACATTGGTGGTAAGAACCACCAAAAAATTCTGCTTCATGAAGCTCTAAGACCATACTATAATCTAAGGGCACATTGATGACAGATTTTTCTTTTATGCATCACATGTAGAACTGCAAGGAATGTACAGAGGGGAAAAAAAACCCCACCCTCAACCATATCCTGCATAATTCTGCAAATGCTGAAGACTAAGTAGCAAGTAAAGTCAGCCTAACAGAGTTATTGTCCCCTTTGGGACAGTATAGACTGTATTAGGACTACAGATTCCAAGTGAAAGCAAATACACTAAAATAGTGGAGATGAAAATTCTTTCACAACGACCAGACTGTACAAGTAGATGGGAGAGACAGTAACACTTATTCCATTTAGACACAGCAGTCCTGGAGTAGACCTCTTCCTCCCTGTGGGAGGACCCTCCTCAGTGATGAAGAATTAGCCATTTTCTAGCCATTGCAGACAGCCAGGCTGTCTGCACACAATGGGAATTTAAATAGTTTTCATGCCTACAGGATTACATTCCTCAAAATGTCAGATGCCCCCCCAGCCCTCCTCTCCTTTACTTTTGAGTTTGGGCCTGTCTGTGCCAGTAGGCAAATGATCAGGAATGGGAAGCAAGAGCCATAAGGGACCAAGCTAGGTTACCAAGCTAGGTCAAATTATGTCATGAAATTCACATCCAATTTTATCCACTAAAGTGGTCATGGTTATTGAAGCGGTCTGAAATGTTGCATTCCTTTTTATTCCAGATACCACACAAGCATTTAACAGGAAACCCAGAATAAAACCATATGTGTTTCTCCACCAAAACTGAGAAAGGAAGGCTGAGTACCTCAGCCATTCCACAATCCCTAGACAGATTACATCCAGTCTGATCTTGTACTTGTCACCCAGAGATCTCAAGTGACAGCCAGCTAGCACTTTCAGCATCCCCAGGAGGCAAGACACTCCTACATCAAAGCCCAAGATCAAAAGTTTGTCTATACAAGAAAAGTGCAAATAGGTGCAAAAAGCTGGGTGATGGTATCTGTCATCCCTCTTACTTCACAGCATTTTGACATGGCATCATAAAAGCTAGCTTGTGCTTTGATGAATCTCCAGCTGAAGTAGATTCTCAGGTGTCAGAAAATTCTTTAAGCCTGTGTCTGTAGCTGCTGCCATGACTGAATAAAGAAAACAAGAGGATTATGCTTCTTTCCTTTTTTGTCTACTTCTTTTTTCCTTCCTGAAATGAGGAAAGCCACAGCTAATTTAACCAATAAAACTCTGGACTTGCAGTAAGAGGAAATCACTAGCACTAATGGAAACATTTCATCTGTTTGGTTCACTTAACTCTGTGAGACAAGCTGGTGAATTAAATCACACTGCCAACAAATATGCTCAGGTGTCTCTCGTCTTCGTAATTTCTAACCCATCCGCTTTCACTGTTTGGAAGTAGCTGTAAATTCTCATTTTCCAGCCCTGTGCTTTATATTTCATCCCATAACTATTTACTCAGTAGTACAAAACTCCAACACCATATGTACAGACCACGTTTCCCATATTTGTCACATTAGGACACTCAGCCCGTGCATGGTAGTTCTTGTGTCACAATCATTAGCAAACACAGATAAAATAATCTGTCTCCAAAGTTAATCTTCAACTAACTGCACCACTTTGGCCCAAAAATTTGCACTCAGCGCCATCTATTGATGTTATTTGGGTTCAGAACACCCTGGCTCAGTCACCATCTAGCACTGAACCACACCACAGGATTAACTGAACAATTTAAATATATAGGTAATAATAGCAGCAATAGTGGGTTAGGCACTAAAAACACTTGATAAATTAGTGTTAAAATTTGCCTCTGTTTCAAATTAGCCCTATTTTGTTACATGACAGAAACAGAAATTAAATACTGGTATGAGTTTTCCAGGTAAGGACTTCTGGCATGTCTTGGCCTTATTAGTATCTTAGACATCCTGGAGCTGTGCTCCATACATCATGCTACTAGTAGTAACAGTAACAGTAGTAGGGGGTGATTAAGTCCTTGTTAATATATCTGCAGCTTGGCATGTCACGATTCCCACTCTGCTGGAATGTTATTTTATATTTCAAGTTAAGATCATTAAGGTCTTGGATTCTGCTTCCTTTTCTCTTGGTGGAAATTTTCTTTTCTACATATCCACTCTCGATAAACATTGTTCAGTCTCAGACTTCTATGATGCATTGTGAAGAACAACTCTGATCTGGACAGATAAAACCTTTAGTTATTCAGGTAAAACTTAGGTTAATAGCAGCTTCCAAATCTTACCTCTAAAAATGCCTTTTCATGATGCTTTCAGCTCCATCAGCATCAGGAATTATGAGTGGTTAAGCACTGGGATACAAGTGCTCTAGTCTAGTAGTAAAACTTCCATCCTTTGAAGTTGTAAAAACCTGGCTGGACAAGACCACAGGTAGCCCATTCTAATTTCAGTCAGTCTTGCTGGACCTCTTCACTTCTGTAGGGCTTTTCCTTGCTAAATTTTTCTATGTTACAACAAAAAAAGATAACTTTTTAAATTTTACTTTATCTCTGCTGGGTTTATGAAGTTTTTCTAATGGGGACATAAGTCAGGTAGGTATTGTTTGGTTTTTTGCTTTGTCCTGCACTTGAGAAAATATATCTGCAAATTTTAGGACCAATAGACCAAAACAGGTAAAAACCTAGTGATTTCTGAAGTTGATAATCCCTGCAAATGAATAGTCCCCAGTCATAAACTACTGATCAAGAAATACAATTTTTGTATCTTCTCTGTATGATGATGATTACTATCGGTAACAATTTTTTCTCTTCCGAGTTCAGTGAACTTGCATTTGCAATGGTAACAAAATGAAGGTGTGTGGTTTGTGTAGGACATCAGCAAAATACTCCAAATTGCCAAGTCCTTCACCATTTTTTCCAGTGAGTTGCATAGATTCATCACGGAAACTTCTGATAATTAAAATTTGCTTGTTTGTCTTTATTCTGCAATTCAGGACTAGGTAGATTATTTACCCTTACACTATCTGAAAAATTGTAAAATAGTACTGATGGAGCTGAAAGCATTATGAAAAGGCTTTTTTAGAGGTAAGATTGGGAGCTGGTATTAGCCTAAGTTTTACCTAAATACCCAAAGGTTGTATCTGTCCTTACGGAGTTGCTCCTTCCAATGCATCATAGAAGTCTGATACTGAACAATGTAAATCCATAAACCTACTGTTCAACTCTCCCAAGATACTGAAGCAGGACACACTTGCTGCTTCCTAAGAATTCACATCAGAACATGGCACATTTTGGTGGATAAGGGGAAAATAGCTGTTGTTGGATGAGATGCCCTTTTTCTTTCCTGACCTCACACACAGACATGTGTATCAGTATGTGCTGCACATGGGCCATTCATAATTTCTTTTTATACTCAGGCAACAATCTGTCAGTGGAAAAGGATTATGAAAAAAAGCCAATGTTTGGAGAATCCTTAACTGATTTGAAACCAAAAGGCTACTGTTGTGGCAGTTCTAAGCCAAAACTTTCATAGTAGCACAACACTGAGAACGAGCAGAGCTTTAGACAGGCACTACCAGTTAAGTTCTGAGGCACCCTCTGGTATTTTTCTTCATACATTTTCAAGTGTATATCCAAGATGCTTCTTTTCAGGCTTCTCTTCTAAGGCTACTTCCAAAATCCTCCTGTTTTGGCCCATCTGTTTTCCACAACACTTCATGCCCCAACTGAAACAGCATTAGTGCATATGAGCAGCCACCTGATCAATGGCTTTATCATGTCTTACAATTGAAGCATTCAGGTCAAAACTTCGGTTTAGTCCAGGTATTATTAAATTTATAACCAGACTATACTGGCAGAAGTCTGCAAGCACGCAACTTCTTGTCCTTGAGAGCACAGAAGTTGACACATTTACTTCCCCACATGTATACACTGAGTAATCAGTTGCCTGTCAGCTCACAATTTAGGCTTTTCTTTTTACCCACAAATGATGAAGAGCTCACATTGCTTGAAGGCGTGCTGAATTCCAATGCTGCTCTGACTATTGCTGTGCCCATTCTCAAGAGGCTGTTCCCATGGAAAGAAACAGTGCTGATGCAGGAACACGGTACCAGCAGTCACACTTCTCTCTTCTTACCCTGCCTCAGTGCACAGGGATGGAGTTACAGGGAAAGTCCAATGCAACACCAGCATTGACATCTCTTGTAAACAGGAATAGATCACAACTGAGCTCTTCCTATGATGGACTCTCTGGAAGTCCCTCCATTCAATTTGCAGCCTCTTCCTTTCCCTTCTGAAGTGAAATGCCTAGTTTTGCCTATGAATAGTATACAAAATAGTCACTAGGGCTGGGATCAAGGGGGTATCTCAGATTTTTGTCAGAGAACAAGGGTTCAAGGGAGAATCCAAAGGCATTAAATGCAGACTAGTAACAAGAATAGAGAGCTGAGCAGAATATGTGGGAAGAATAAAGCAAAATCATCACCTGGGACAGAAAGAGGGAAAAGGTGGAGTCTAGGACAACAGAAGTTACAAAACCAATGCTGCTGCACTTAATCTTTGTGTCTGCAGAGATTATATATCCTTCTGTCAGCCATGTCCCACTGGCTGACTTGAAAGAAAAAATTATTATTATTATCCCAGCTACTAGTGGGTGATTATTATTTTCTCTTCCCACTACTTCTGTGCTTTTCTCCAGCAGATACTCATTAAGATTGACCAAGTATCACAGACCTCTCTGATTGTCAATCCCTAGCCCTGCATTGCTGTCTATTAAAAACACTTCAGTTCCCTTTCTCGGCATTCATATATATATATACATATATACATACATATATATACATACTAGTTCCTTCCAAAGACTCTTTTAAAAAATTTTAGAGTCAGCTGCTAACACTTCAGAGTCCTTTCAGAGAGTTAATAGAACTCAATAAAAAAAGACAAAATACATCCAGTCTTTGAGGATGCTGAAACCTACATGAAGATTTTGAAAGGAATTTAAAAACTACAGGGAGGGACTAGGAAAAAAAAAAAGTTAATTAAAAGTTAAAGAATCCCAAGGAATTAGTCAGTTTCAGCTCCTCTGCGTTCTCATTATCGAGGGATCAAGTCTACAACCACAAAAGCATCATCCATGCTCATTACTCCCTTTAGAAAAACATCACTATCATTTGAGGGCACCCACCCACGTTCCAAACTCATTCTGAAGGTGCTCAGCATGAACAATTGAAAGCAGATGTTCAAAGTGTACATCAAAGAACGGGACAAGGTCAAGTGTCACTTCATCCATTAAGTTTCCCATAAAAAAGTACAGAAGAGTGACTGGTCTCCAAAGTTTATTAAAAATCAAAGAATAGAAAACTTTACATAAAAATATGTCAATTTTAGCTTCCACATAGTTGTCCACACAAAAAATTTAAACATTTTTTTAAACCTGTAGCACATAACCACAGTGATAGCCAGGCCAATTCATTTGGTTCACCATGACTGAAGTGTTACATGATACCACTTTTCAAATGAGTTTTGCTTTAAAATGGACGCTAGTATAAGACACCAATTAAAGCCTCTGAAGGCTCTTTAATGTAGTTATGCTCAATATTGCTAGTGTGTGAAGACTAAGCAGTACAGGCTCATGTAACAGCCCTTAGATATTATTTATGAATCAGCTCACAATTTTTAGAACTTTTTTATTGTGATGAGTCTGGAGCATTAAGACAAACTTTCTGCAAACAGATATGCACTACTCTAGTTTGGAATGTTGCCCTCTCTCCCCTCAAGGACCTGTTTGTGTTTGACAGATTCAGTAATAACGTGAACTACTTCTGCTTCAAAGGCATACAGCATATTAAAAAGCTTCATGCTTGACACCTCATTTCAATATTCAGATACCAGTTTTAAAACCTTCTATATCTGTACACAGTATAGATGACCTGTTAACAGGATTCTTCAGCTTTCTCTGCTAGTGGACTTAGATAACTCACCTGTAGTTTTCTGTATAGCTTAAGAACTCTCACTTAAAAAAAGGGAAGTCAGAGGGCATGAGATGTGACCTACTCCCAGGACAATTGTGGTGCTTTAAAAACTCAGGGTTAGGCAGGATGTACATTTTTCAAAAAGTTAAAGACAGTGTTTGTCATGGCAATACACACTTGCATAGTATACCTGTATGCATCTGTAAATTAAGTGCCAGCCACTCATACTGTGTACAACACTGGGCTGTGCTCTCCTGCAACACATTAAAAGATACTTCTTGTAATGCTTAGAGCAGCTGAAGTACTTTTTATATATTTGCTCTTAACAGAACTAATGCATACTACTATACAGATTCCTTAATGGAATCAACATATTTCCTTTCTCCACATTCCTTAAGCCGGGTACCTCTGTTTAATAGTGTTCTTTCAACCCAAACATTAACAGGTTACATTACTAAAATGCATCAAAGCATGTAGTTCACAGCTTTTTAATTTCATATCAGGACTTGAACCAACCTTTTCCCATTCCTCTCAAAAGTTTTACTTCTGGTACTACAAATGTTCGATTTGTTGTCTAGTTAAAGAAAATTAAAACTCATTGGTCAGAGCAAGACGACTGATAGAGGCCAGACAATGAGCTAAAAAACACAGGGTCAAAATGCTTTGGAGCTTAGTAAATTCTTAAAACTGTAAGCCAAATCGCACTTTCATTGTGAATCAAGAAGCCTCAAATATTACCAAATGTCATGTTTATAACACTGCTCAGACAACCTGCCAAAACTATGACCCCAACTTAGATAATGCAACCTGGGAAAGGATCTGTAAATTAAAAAACCTCTTCCCCTTAAATATAACTTATGTGATAATATGAAATTAAATTAAAAATTCCAAGTTATTGCACAAATCATACTTCCAATATTTACAGAGAAAAAAAAATGAGCTTTGAAAAAAAAAAAAAACCAGGAGAGCAGCAAATTTAATTTTATGAATTCCCAACTTGATTTGCTGCAAAGAAGAAAAAAAATAATTCCAAGGGGCTGAAGTTTCCTTCACTTCTAAAATAAAAGAAAAGGAACAGATATAGCCACAGCAAAAAAGCTACAGCATTTGTAAATGTCCTTGCAGTTCTACTGTCAGAGCTGCTTCGGCACTGAATGAACCATTGTGGGAAGGCAGAAAACAAACTTCCACATTTAATAAGGCTTCACAGATAAGCACAACTACTTCTTGAAGATGGACTGAACCACCACACAAAGAAACATGCAAAGAAGTCAGCTGCAGATATTTGGCAACACCAATAAAACGATGTGCTGGACGCTGGTCTCCATCCCTCAAGTCGAGTGTCACTCACTCAGTTTGTCTGAACAGGGAAGGTCATTTTGGCATCTGCCATTATCTGCTCAGACTAATAGGCAAGCTGTCTCTGTGTTTTTTCCTTCTCCAAATATTACGATTGTACTGGTGGTGTCCCCGGTTACCAACTGGTTGCCTCATGCCTCCACTGCTGACAGGGCTGTAGCTGTTGCCTTGGTTATGGGTTCCTTTCATGGAAAACTTCATTCCACTGTGCTGCTAAGAAAAATAAAATGAGATAAGCATTAATTTAGGCATAAAAACAGCAAACAAAACATATATTACCAGTTATATTTCCTCAACATATAAGTCACTTCCACAAAACACTGCTTGAAGCAACTGGTCTTTTCATGCTTGTTTATTTGTGCAAGTTTATTTGGGACATGCTGTGCAAGTCCCAAGGCACTAACAGCTTACTAAGTATTTTCTGAAGAAAATGTCCTGCAAATGAAATGGTGTGGCAAAGCATCCTTAAAACCCTCAGATCTCAGTATGAAATATACTCACTGTACAACTCCCTTATAAAACCAGAGAACTTCCACATTAAATACTAGTTGTGCCAGATGTGACTATTTTGGAGTATCTCAACAAGAGCATGACCAAGTGAGATACTTCAGTCTTTCAAAAACATCATGGAGAAATGTAAGGGCATGATCACATGAGTGGATGCATGGGGAGTAAAAGTCTGCTTTCCCTATAATATCAAGTCACTGACAGGCAAACCAAGTATGGCTTCTGAGGAGCTTGTAAATCCTACCAGTCTGATCATCAGGTTACACAGCTCCTAGACTGTACCTCATATGCAGACCAAGGTAAAACAATTAAGTGATCAGAAATATAGCATAACACTTTCTTTGGGGGATCTCAACCTGAAAGAAAAACTGCCCAGAAAGTTTAGCAGCAGCCTAAGTAAACCCACCCCACCATAAGGTACTACAGGCATCTCTGTCACTTAACAGCATACAGTAAGTTGGCTTAATGTGTATGCACCTAAATTAGGTACTAGAGTTTCAGAAGATGAAACTGAAAGACATCCTGAATATTGGTGACACCAATGCAAGCAACCTTTCCTGATGTCTGACAGCAATAACTCAACAGACAAGTGATTGCCAGTAACAAGAGCTAATTCTAACCTTAAGTGACTGAACAGGAACACAGAGATAACATTTGGGACAATTGCTTAGAACACTGAAGTAACTGCAGGTATTTCATATTCTGTATTTCCAAACAAGTGTGAAATAGAAATGAGAACACCAAGCCACCATTACAATTGTGTGCACAAAACAGTTACTGAAAGCATAATTCCATAAGCAACATTTTACTGTCAAACTGTTACTAGAAGAGACACCGAGCATCCAGAAAGACAAACCGGCACAGTTAACTGCAGGGTGGCGAAAAGACCTTAAAATGATTTTTGATTTATACAGTGTCCTACAGCAACCTAATCAACCTTCAACTGCAACTTCTGCACTCTCAAGATAAAAACACCAAGTGTTATTCCCAGACTACCAGTGGCAAAACAACTCAAGGACAAATAGAAAAAGGAAATGCAAGCTGAGAATTTTTCGTTCTTAAGAACTACTGCTTCCCAAACATAATTTATTGATGTATGTTTCATAAATAGCTTCTAGTAGCTGTTTTAGCAAGTAAACAACATAAAATTTTAAAAAAATTAAAATGTTTTGTATTTTTGGCAAGTGGTCCTTCAAGCAAACACACTGTGTCAAATCCTCCTGCAAAGTTTTCTAGTTAATAAGTATATCTCTGACTCAATTCTATATAAATATTTACTTGAAATGACATGAAAGTACTAAAAATTACCCTATAATAGTAAAACACTAAAAGTAGCCAGTCATCACAGTGATTCTCAATATGTGCTGAAGAAAGGCAGATGAAAACTGATCAAGGAGCATACAAACTTCCAGGAAGCCAAACCATCCACTTCAGTTGAAAATGTGAAAAATTTGGGAATTTCTTCCTCAATATGAATGAGGATTCACCAAAAAAAACCCCTACTGGGAGCAGCACAGCAGGTGACCCCAAGATCAGACAAGCAGCACAGCAAGTATGACAAGTGCATCTACCTGTATCCTAAAGGATGTCATACCCCTTGTTTGCTCAAAAGGTAAACAAACTTTCAAAGAATGATTAATAACCTAGCCAGAACATGAACTCAAGCTTGTGATGAAGCATTCTGCATTATTTTAAGCCATCAAGATAAACACTGTCAATCTGTTGGAGCAGGATCTGAATCCATCAGTCTTGTAACTTATCACCTGAGATAGGTGCTTAAGGAAGTTGACTCAGGGACCCCTTCAGTCAGAGATGATACCTTTATATTTACCAGTTCTCAACTACATTTTGTTTGCTAGTTTGTTCATTTTTTTGAAACCATCAGCTTTTTCCATCCTGTATACTGTGTTATGGCACTTCACAGCTTAAATGACCATCACATTTAATTTGAGCCTACAACAGAATGATCTATCAGTTCTTGGAGTAAATAATTTCTCGTCATTCCGTTCTCTAACTTTTTTTATATAATGCTGATGACAACACGGACCTAGATCATATACCTCATCTTGTCCAGGTTAAACAATCATTCTTTCTTGACACAGAAGCAATTCCATGTGTTTCATCACTATTAACATCTTTCCCTATTCTGCTTCCATTTTTGTTTTGACTTTCCTCTGATAAGGAAAGAAATGGCAAAATTATACTCACTGTTGGTGTTATCTGCTGCTGCTCAGGGCCTATCACTCTCTAAAAAGTTTAAATTCTTTCTCTCCCTCTTGGTGCATCACCTTGAAAAGTCCTTCTGCATCCTTTCTCAGGTAGCCCTTAGGGTGCCTCACACCACCAGCAAACTCCACCAGGCTTCAGCCACTGCCTTTTAGATACTGGGCAGCACAAACTCCTGCAGAGTTTTCCTGGTGAACTCTATCTTTTACAAAAAGCGAATTTTTCCTCATTTTCCAATTAGTTAGTTGTTTAAAACAGGACACATATCTTTCACTTAGCTTCTTTCAGCACCTTTGATAAAAGAAATTTACTTCATGTTTTTGGGAATCTCAAGAGGCTGTATCAAACATCTTTCTCCTGTGCACAAACCTCTGGACATTCTGGACATGCATGTTCATGACTCACACAATCACTGAGAGATGATATCTATAAGCAGATGATGTCTAGAGAGATGAGATAATCCAAAAAGAAAACCCTTCATCTGTGATTCAACAGAGAAATCTTCAATTTAGAAGTTTCAACTTCTTTGGATCTAGTTCTCTAGACAGAACAATCTCTCCCATCATAAGGCTATTGATTCGAGAAATGAATGACAGAATTGGTTTGGGTTTTAGCTGTGTTGAATAATCTGCTAGATCTGAAGGGTAAACTAAAAAATTCACATTTAAGACAAGGGTGGGGGTAAGCTGAAATTCTGCATCACAGAATTAAATTTTACCTGGTTAAAAAAGTTTCCAGGAAAAAAAAAAAACCAACAGAAAATAGAAAAGCAAACAAACAAACCCCCCAGAACTTAACAGAAAAGAACAGCAGGAAAAAAAAGAAAAAGCCCCAGAAAAAAACTCAAGAGAACAAATCTGGTTGCAATAGAAATATGAAGTAATTACTTGCTAAGGAAACCAAATTTCTATTCTTAAATACTGGCAAATTTACTGTACAAAACTGCTGACATTTTAAGACTGCCATTATTCAAAATGAAAATTTATAGCCAAAAATCAATCCCTTACAATTTGAAATAAAACGAGTAACATAACAGAGCTGAAGTCTCAACATAAACAGGCTTCTGAATTGTTCTGGTCTTTTGTTAGTTTGTTCGTTTTCTTGCCTAATAGTATTGCTAAAGTAAGGAGAAAAAAAAGGCAGAAAATGTTGGTAATAAAGTATCTGTGCTCAACTTAAAAAGAAATTATATATACAGTGCTCCAAAATGATCGGTAAGTACTTACAGAGGTAAAGGAAAAGCTTAGAAAAGGCGTAAGACAGTTTTGAAAGATCACATACTTATTATTTTGTTGTTTAGAGTACAGGATTAAAGGCCATGACTGAATCTAGTCTGCAGTTGATCAGACTTGTAATCAAACTCACACCTCAAAACCATTTCATGTGAAATACCAGAGTAGCATTCACTGCTACCTTAATGTGCCATTAACATTTTAAGTATCCCTTAAATAAACTATCATGCATTCTCAAAATATTTCACAAAGTTTGCAATATTTCCAAATTCTCTATTTTAGGCTTGTAGCATGCACTTGCTGACTTTCTGAGCATAATAACATCTCTAAATACACTAAAAAAATAACTTCTTGAGTCCTGAATAGATTTTATAAAATGAGCCCAAACTCTTTTCTGCTGTTATTAAAAGGGGAAATTTACGGAGCCAACCATAAAAACAGCAAAGAAAAGATAAACCAACATGGGGACTAAAAAGAGCCCAAAGGCAAGAAAAATTTTAGATGTTTCTGATCTTCCAGACAAGAGAATTGGAAAAATTAAAGCTGCAAGGGAGCAGATTATTCAAATATTTCAGATCTTATTTCACTTCATTACAGACTACTAGCACAGATATCAAAGGTCAAGGTTCTCTTCACCTTTCACAACAGGTTATGCAATACTAGTATGAGCAGCTCCAAGATAAACTAGTACTTGAGAGAGCAGAGGGCCTAGTCTCCAAAATGAGGGACTGACAATAGACAGTACTGTCAGCACCACAGCAAATACTGAACTACATTATGGTAAAGAAAGCAAAATGACACATGAAATAAATACCCTTTTTGATCTTGTCAGTACCCAAGTTTCAAAACAATGCTGCCAGAAGACAGAACTCATACTGCAACTTTGCTGCTGTTGTGACACAGGCCATGAAGTGTATCTGCATACTTGTCACTACAGAGAACAAGAGATAATAGCTTTTTTAGCACAAAGCTGACAGTTTCAGACCTCAAAAAGAAATCTTACCTCACTGAGAATTCTCACTTTTGATTTGGAACAGAGAAACTATTACTACAGTAAGAAAAACCCTTTCCAAATGATGAGGTGATACCAATACATGTGGAAAAGTCTGCAGAGGAAATGTCTATGTCATTATTCAAATCAATCTCAGCTTGTGAGCCAAATCTGATTACAATGACACCGGAAGATAAAGGAGTACTATATTAACAAAAGGAAGGTGTGATTTCTACATTTCCATAAGTCTTTTATTTATGGTGGGTTTGTTCATGTTTCTAAGAAACTACTATTTAGACGTCGTCTTTCCTGGAACTCAGAAAGCACTCAGGAAACAACTGCCAATGAGGCCACAGGATCTCATTCAGTCCTACAAACATCTAGACTGGATGATTATATGGAGACCTCTGGAGATCACTTAATCCAACATTCTGTTGTAAGCAGTCAGATTAGGTTATCCAGGGTCTGGTCAGGCTAAGTCAGTTTTCATACATGGAAGGCTAACACCACAAAGACTGTCCATATAAGTATTGGGCAACCTAGATGAAAAATCTCTAGTACTGTTTTCAGCTGAACAAGCTCTGAAACTCAGATCCAGTTTTTCCTTCTCTTCTTTCCTTAGGAAAGGAAATAAAACATCATCTTAAGTTTTGCATGTGTTAAAAACCAAACAATGTTCTGTCGCACACAGAAGCTGGGAGTCTGACATTCAGAATCAAAACTGTTTCCAAAATAGACAACCATAGCCTACTTCCTATGACAATGCACGGACACTGAAAAATTATTCCACTCCAGATGAGAGCATTCTCAATAAAAGATATTTTAAAATAAGTCATTTAGTTGAGTGAAGAAGACTTCAGTACCTAAACAGCTTAAAAATGCCATTGAACAAATCAGGTCATTTCTAAATTGAAGTTGACATACTAAAACCACTTAAGTATCTCAATATACAAAGGGAATTCAGCACACTTCTGCACTGACATGAATTAAAATGTGTCTTTACAAACTTATCCTTCATCCAAGTGAGCTACACTTAACTGCACTCATCTAAAAGAAGTTTTGGCTCAAGTCCCTGACCAATTTTGTTTGCAATGCTGCTAACCTTCCAGCAATCATCTCAGAGATACCAGCAGTATCAGCAGTACTAGTAAGACAAAGCAACACCATTAACAATCATTCTGGATAAAAGCAAACTCTGAAACCAAGTATGCTAGCCACAGAAGTGCCTGTAACGCAAGATAAAAAAGCAGTTTATAAGTTTAAATGCTCTGCCTTATTTGGCCAAACTCAAAATAATCTGAAAACCCAGAATCTACTCCTGCAAGTCCTTTTACGAGTTTGGACTGTGGTATTTCAGCACTGACATTAAGGTTTCATTTCCTAGTTGTCTCCATAATAACGAATATATTCCCAATCAGACACCACTCATCTTTACTGGAGACTTTCTCGGGAACACTAGAAGGCAGCCAGTGCAGCAGAGGGACTGGTGCTTACCGGCTTTAGATACTTTGGAAGCAAAACATAACACTTTGGGGGAAAAAAGAAAGCATCTTAAAAGCTAAATGGAAGTTCTTCTGACCTAAGAAAAAGGAAGTTTCTTCTGTCTTCATTTTGGCAACCTAGTGAACATGCTGGAATTCAAAATCCAGCATGACTTAAGTAGCACCAGGGAATGTAGTCTCGTCCTCTTCTTGGGAAGTTACCAAGCAACTTCTGCCCCCTCTACTCATCTGGACATGCATGTCAACATCTGTTTTTCTGCTTATTTCTAATGGGCAGTACTGCTTCATAAACTGTTTTGCTCCTCCAAGTAAACTTTAAAATTGCTGTCAGCAGAGTAGAAGAATGATTACCTTGGAAAAATGATGGATGATGATGATCCTGAAAAGCACACAGACCTGTGCCAGGAGCTTAATCAGTCACTGAACTATCCGGAAATTCTCCAATTAATTATGCAGTACATAAATCACACCAAACACGTTTCAAAAATGAAAATACCAGGAAGCTTTAACAGCAGCAAACTTGCCTAGAAGGCAGTGATTTGTTCAAAATACAGTTAAATGCTCTTGGCACCTCCTGCTTTTTAGAGTGGTACTCAACACCTAGGTACAGCTTTCCAAGCTGAACTGAGGTAGAAAAAGTTGCCAGGGAGAAAGCTGAAGACACAATGCAGACAAATTACGAAATTTTTTGAATATGAAAAAAGACTTGCTTTTACGAAAGTCTTATACATGTTCAAATCTATCAGGACAGGAATCCTCTGAGATGGAAGAATGCACCTATTAAGAGTTATAAGCTGGCTGAGTCTCATCAACTCAAAAGAAAGGCAATCAGCTTAATCTACCACAGTCATGCTCCAGAAAGTTGGAGATAGAAAGGAGATATTTACAGTATTCTGGGTAAAATTACTTCATTTCCCACTTCTGACTCAATCATAAACTTTACTAAAAAAACCCACTTCTACTTCACAAAATATAATCTTTTGGTAAATTCAGTGCAAATAGCCTGTTATCCCATTGCTCAACTATAGGTAGCAAGAAATTCTGACTTCATGTGACTCTCAAAGGCACATCTTCGTTAAGCAAAGTCACAGAAAAATTCCTGCTTTTAAACGTGTAAGTACTATAAAACTACTAACAGAACAGTTAACAATCACTTGAAAGGACAGCCAAGGAACAGAAAGCCAGAAAAAGTGCTACAAAGCAGTTGTTTTCTAAGATTCAAAATTCTAGCAGAGATCCAAAATTCACACAACACATTGCCTTTTCACAACTGTGGCAAACACTCTGAATGCCAACTTGTTTTGTACTAACAACTGCATGCCTCCTAACTAGCTCCAGGGTACTTTGTCAGAAAACCAGAGCTGTTAAGGAAAGAATAATCTACACTAAGTTTGTATTTTAGATGAACTTTAACTTAAAATAACTCCAGTTCTATTCTTAAAAAAATTCTAAAGTTTCACACTGGACTGTATTCACTAGCCAGTAAATATTCAATTGCAGACTCTGTAATAAAAATATATTATTCTATTAACTTCTCACAAATACATTTCCTGTGCAGGTAAACTGGTATTGTCTCAATAGGACTGAGCAGTAGGGAAAGAAGGGAGGGGAGGAATCTGTGTAATCAGATCTGTGTAAACCAAAGGCAAGTCAAGTGAATTGATAATTTCCCCTCTACTCAGAACAGGTGAGGTCATACATGGAGTGCTGGGCCCAGGTCTGGGTTCCCCAGGAACAAAGATGTGGACAAATGGGAGAGTGTCCAATAAAGATTCAGCACCATGAAGTAGGTGCTGAATCAAACAAAAAAAGGCAAAGTCATTAAGCTGAAAATCTCCTGGGCTTTGATTCCCAAGAACTCTGACAGGACTTGGAGAAGAAGGAAGAGAATCTGACCAAAACTAAGTTTCAAAGAAAGTTTTTTTAAGTTTCAAAAGGTTTTTTTCACCATAGGCAATCTACAACCCGCAACTTGCATTAGCCTTGTGTGAAGCATGTTTGACTAATAGCTTTAATTATTAAGACTGAGGGAGTGTTTTCCTGCAGAAAAATGCACTGAGGTTTTACCAGAATGGATATATTAGCCAAAATACATTCAGGTCCCAGCACATTTATGCACACATTTAAATTTTTGGTAAAAAAAATCTTGTGCACATGTCCATAATTAATCTTCTCTTCTCTACCTTTAAAATGTATTTTAATATTAAAAGAGTAATATTACAAGCGTAATCAAATCTGTTCTAATAATTCAAAATCAAGACAACTAAATATGCCTAGAAAGGTCAGTACTATTCCTTAAAATTCAAAAAACTATCTTACAGCTCCACCACCTATATGGTAGTGGAAATTAAATAGCCTAAAGATCTACAAATATCCCACTAGCTGGGAAGCAGGACTCTCAAATACAACCTAAGGAGTCAGACACCTGACACTCCTCCTTTAAAACTTACTCCTAGGTGTCTGTGTTCTGAGGGGCTCTTCCACTCTAAACCCTTTCCCCCCCCTTTGCTCTCCCCGCACCTCTGACACAGGAGGTAAGTACTTTTATGACCACATGAAGCTTAGCACATGCTCTATGAAGTTCTCCTCAGAGGCTTTCAGACTGACAGCACAGCACACACGACCTACGCCTGCGATGTGATCGCTGCTCGTGACAGAGTTGTTGGCTCATACCTGATTACTGGCGGCCATTATCAGGGCTCTCGGAGGCGCAGGTTGGGGTTTACCACTTGGCAGGGGCAATGCGGGTGCTAAACTGGCCATAAGCTGAGTCGGTGCTTGAAGACTGAACTGGTAAACATTAGGAGCTGTGCAAGGTGGTGTATCTGATTCCTTTTGGCAGAGAAAAAGGGGAAAAGAAAAGCAACTTTACAGAAAGTACAGTATATACAGACTATGCACGTGAAATTGCACCCAAACATCAACTCAAGTGAATACTGTAAAACATAATGATCTTTTTTTCAATAGTAAAAAAATAATAAAATAAAAGCCAGCACTATGTTTATTTTATACATCTAGCAAAAGTTGAACCTCCATTAAGAAGACAATGTCAACAGGTCTATGGCAATCAGGTCCGTTCCGGCCACCACAAATCTAAAGCCAAAGTTATGTCTCTAGCAAATTCAAACTAGAAGATGAAAACTAAAGCTGAGAAAAAAACAGAACAAGAACAGCAACACTCTGGGTGATAGAAGGGCAAGAATTTTAGTTGTCATGACAGATTTGGCCCTCAGAACGGTGTTCTGAAGTGTGCTGATTTATATGACAAAGTTACTCACTATAATTGTTACAATCTTCCCCCACTCTACCCAGCAACAGCAAAGTTAGGGCTCCACCTACCAAGAAACAAGTTGATGCTCTGCCAGTCAGGACCAGTATACACACACCAGTCACACACACCACTGCTCTCAGGGAGTTCTGCTCCCCTCACTTTCCATCTGAAATCTGAGGGATAGTTCTTCAGGGAAAGCAAGATGGATGCAGGGGAACAGAAAAGACACTGCAATGGAACTGATACTGCTGATTACTATTCTTCCTCCTTCCAGCCTGATCACCTGCCATCTCAGATGCATCCTTAAGCAGACATACTGGTGGATGCTGAAATACTGTGTGTCTGGACCACCTAACAGCAAGGAGGCAAGCCCAGATCCAGGAGTTTACAGGAATTACTGAAGTCTGAAAACACTCGACTACTTCAGTTCTGAAATGATCAATTATTTTCTAAGTTGAGAAAGGTGGAAAGCAAGCTACAGCCTTTTAAAACAACTTTGAAGACAAAAACTCTTGTAAAACTTATTTTTCAGCCATAACATAATGGCATAAGTAGCTTTCCCTTCATTTCACTGCTGTTTTTTACCACGTTCTTAACTCCAAAGCATTCTGAATTTAAAACAATGGAAAAACCTATTCTTTATCCCAAACCACTACTGTTTTTTCCACTTCCAGCTGTTAGGTTCAAAATATAACAAGAGATGGGGGTTGGCCAATTAGTAGTTTAGAAGTTACCACATTAAAAGGCATTATTGGCTCAGGTCAACGTGGATCTTTACTGTTGAAGTAATTACTGAAGTCTTCTATTGCTCTGTCTCTAAAGATTAATTGCCTGGAAGAAAAGACTCTTCACTTAAATCACGTAAACTTTAAATAGATCTCCAGCATTACTACTTGCCCTCAAATGGCCTTGTTTTCTGAATTAGATTCTTCAGTTAGAGAATAGGCTTCTCAAGAACAGAAACAAGAAAACATTTAAAAGCTTTTCTTGGGGAAGATTATATAAGTGAGACAGACAACTATGAATACTGAGCAGCCTAAGCAATGAGCTACAACAAAGCAAAACTTGCATCCCAGCTGAATTGAATGCTCACAGTAGAAAGAGTCCTCAATAAAACCAATTTGTTAGAACAACCAGTCTTTCATTGGTCTGTATAAAGTTGTGCTTACTAAAAAATAAGATCTAGAAAGAAAGGAGCTGCTTTCCTATTAGTTCAACTAGCGATAAAAGTTACAGTATGCCTCTGTGAAGGAGATAACTGCATCATGAATTCACTAGAGATACATTGTACTCGTAAAAAGAATCTGTGCAGAAAGTTCTTATTTATGAGATCAGATATTTATTCTTTAATAAATATGTTCATCATAGAGGGAAACTACATGCTGTAGCACTGGCCAAAAATTAAGCTTAGTTGATGCCTAGATTAGATGGCATTTTTCTCCTTTGCCTAACCAAAAAGTGGGAACAGGCTAAGGTCTCCACAAAGATGAGTTTCCTTGGATACTTTTGGTCATGGAATTATTAAAAGTTAATGAGAAGAGTGGGAAATGAACAGACAAGTTCTAAGCATGCTCACAAGTACCCATGAACTAGTAGATGGGATGGAAAAAGGGATCATATTGTCTAGCCAAACCAATGTGCAAATCTACTTCAATGCAGCCTTCACAAACCTGACCAAAGAACAATTTTAGTATCTCCATTCAAAGCATCTCCCCTTTCTCTTCTGCTTAGATACAATTATATCCCTGAAGGTTCACATACCTAACTCAGTTGGGTCACTTCTCATTAGTGAGATTTCTAAGGGGCTTCAGAGCAACAAAAAGCCGCTCAAAAGAAAAAGAGTAGCAGATGGAGGAGAAAATAGCACCATATCATATAACTCAGATTAGATCTCACCACAAACAAAGCTTGTGTTGCTTTATTTTAATTTTGTAATAGGTATCTTCTTCTGCCACAATTGTTATTTACTAAAAAACATCTCATAAAGGCAGATTGTATCTTTTTTCTACGGCAATCCTGGATTGCCAATGGCATTACTGTATGAAGTATTGATATTGTGACTTCTCAAGAGCATCAAAATTCTTCTGTAAAGAACAGCATTATCCTTCTTAAACTGGGAGATTAAACTTGGATCAGAAAATTGAGCCCAATGTGACCAAATCTGAAATTCCATAAACACAGCCTACACTGAAGGAGTAAATCTTTCTTAGTCTTCTGGACCAGATTCTTGAGTGTAACATGCACACTTGAAGCACTACAGAAGTTCAGATGACCTACAAGTAAATATACGGAGGTAACACTTTCAACACGTCAGGTACACATCTGGAAGACAAAAGCTCTGGCCACTAGGGTGAGGGCTACAGAGATTACATTAAAAAAAGATAAATGTTCACTGAAGGGGCAAGATCCCTCAATTGATTTTAGCAGATAATGTAGGGATAGAGCTACAAGACTGCACCTTGTAGCAGCACCTCATCCTGCAAGGAAAGTATCTTCTAAAGATATGCTTTTGGAAACCAAGAAAAACTAACAGATCCAGGTTTATTTTCTTGGGATGTTTCCATTTTAAAACATGCTCTTTTAACTAGCTTCAGCTTCCTGATTAAGAACTTAGTAGAACTTCCTAGAAGGAAGATTTCTACTACTCATAGCTCTGATTACTGAGGACTCTCATTTACTTTAATGCTGGAAAAAGAAAGTATGGAAGATACCTAGAAACTCAAGTGTTACTGATTAACTTCTGCCTAGACAGAAACAGTGAAAACACTGCAGTCATATGAAAGATGAAGAACTGAAATCTAGACTTCTCTTCCTGACACAGGATGAAAACAAAGTAAAATCATTTACTCTTCTGCAAAATGCATCCTGTTATAAAAAGATCCAGGACTCCATCACCAAGAGAATATTTACTTGCTGAATTGCTAACTAGGCCTGGGCATAAGATCTTATTTCATTTCCATTAATAACTCAAGGCTTAAGATACCTGGTAACTTCTCAGTTAACAACAGCTACCACGTCAGAGCTTTCCATTTCCAAGACAGTATGCTTCTGTAAGAACTGAAGTTGCCTAAGATTAATTCATGACCCCAGTGTGTTTAAGTTTGGCTTAACACTAAAGGAGTCTAACTAACCTAAAGTCAGTATTCAGAAATAAGAACTTAAAACAACAGAATGTACGTTTCCTGGTAATGTGATGGACTTGGGTTTTCACCCCCATCTCCAAGAATGAACTACAAAAGTCTTGGCAAAAGCATTCTTATTGTTTCCACTCTCAAAATTTCTTCCACTAATTATATGATTTTTTTTCTCTTTCCCACAACATTCAGGAGCTGGAAGCTGTAAGAGAACAATGACCATTTCAGTAAAAACTTTGTTACATCTTTGAATGCAAAGAATTGAAAACTGTTGTTTATAGTTAACACTTTGCACTATACATTTTCAAGTGTTCCTCTCCTTACTTACAATTTCCGTGATTTAACAGATGACTGCTGCCAGTCTTACTCCTTCTCTTTTCCTATTCCAGCCTTCTTCATTACACCTGTATTAGCATCTGATGTTATTATGTGCTAATTCAGAGGTGAACCACAGAAACCCCTCTTACTAGTTTCACTTTCTGAATCAGCTCACCACAGGATTAAGTGAACACCAGTGCAGAAAGGCAGGAACAGCTAATGAAAGGAAATTTGGCTAGCAAATACATCCTATTACTGAATTGGCTTGGTAAAGTGCAAAACCACACTCCTTTGAACATAAAGCAACACCAAAAGACTTCAGACATTTCATACTTCGGGGCCATGCACAAGAGAACTTCCATGCATGCTCCCACTTGCATGGCTTTATCCCCAGCGTATTTAACTGTGCTCGATAAACCACCATGCTTCCAAAGGTGACTGCAGCATCACCTCCTGCCCACATCCCATTTCTTCCACATTGTGTGCCCTTTCCTTTCTTGGTAGGTGGAGCCATAACTTCAACTATGGTGTAGTAAATAAAGTAGAACTGAGATTAACAGAATTTCTACTTCTGTGGAAGGTCACAAGATAATCTGCCTCAATACAGTTGCTCCACTTCCACTGGCCAGCCTATAAACAAAACAAGTCTTGAGTTAAAGTGAAATTGGTTGATTTTTCTGCCTTTCATTGCAAAAAGAAAATATCTTGGTCATTGTGGTTACAGAAGGGGAGAAATGAAATAATACAGGATACACAAACAAACTGAAAAATATACATCCTCCAAAAGCATTAGTGTTTGTTTTACAGAAGGACAACTGAAAACATTATCTAATTAGTATCTACTAGATTAAACACAAGCTCAGCATCCCTTCAACCACACCTCATGATGCCCTGAGAGGCCTGACTGCAAGCTTATTCCATGTTTTATCAATACTCACTGTATTTCAGATAAGCTATCTAAAATAAAAAAGGTCCCCAAAGTATGGAATTTAAAACTTCCTTTGCTACCCCAGTACTTTTATTTCACAGGCTTTCAACTGGTCTGTATTGCTAACAATAGAGAAATTTTTCCCCTTTGTTTTTCAAGTTATGCAGTAAACTACAGGACTCATTGTGAAAGCTGAACATGCACCATACTAGACTATAAATACTGAATTTAGGTTTTCTTCCATCTTAAAATGGCTTAGGTACCTCTGTGATTTTTTTTTCCATGGGAGAGAATGTGAAGATATGGCAAGATTACAACTTAAGACTTTTTGGCATCAGAAACTAGTCTGAAGTCGACTCTTAAAAAATTATGTGCTTCTCTCCTTACTTCATTGAGCTTACAGCAGTAAAATCCCACTTTACTTGCTGAATTACAGATTCCCTCTGTATCCTCTGCTGCACAGAATAACTTATTAAATAAAATTACTTTAGAATTTTGTATTCAAAATTGTGCCTCCTGCAGCTTTGCAGAAATTTACTTCAAGTGAATATGGAGAAGAGACTAGTTAAGGAACTGATACAGAAGAACTGAAGAACAGCATGAGACAGTATAGAATTCTGTAATGTCAGAGATACAGGTTAAAAATCTCAAAAACAAATGTGGGGCTATACAGTGAAAGAGGAAAATAGGCAAAAGCAGCACTGGAAAAACCTGTTCTCCTCTAATCCACAGGAAGTATTAGCAATAAATAAGAGAAAAGAATGGAATTTTAAAGGATTTGGGAGCTTAAATTCTTAAATGCCCCAAATGAAATGTCAATTAAATGCTTTTCCCCAGTAACACCAGGTTGTCCCTGTCTCTACACTCAGGGCTGCCCACTGCTTTATTTGGAGACAAGCTGTCTGCAAGTCAGAACTGACATCTCTCTGAAGGCTAAGCATCAAGATGCTTTTTAAAGAACTTGACTCTATTTGTTCAGGAAGGGGAGAAGCTTAAGACAAAACCCGCATTATTCTATACAAAGCTGATCAATGATTCACACATTTGAACAGTTACTTTGGCTAGGACATGAGAATATTCAGGCATGTAAAAGAGAGAAAACTATGTGTAGCTCTTGCTCTCAGGCTGAGAATTTTATTTGGCAACCTCCTTTTGCCCCCATTCCTTATACATACAATTTCAACTGCAACTCTACAAATTAATCAGTCATTAAGATGGATTTAACACGACTTAGAAGATTTTACAAGAAGAGCTGTTACATATTCTGAAGTGTCTGTCCCTCTACTACAGATAAGCACGCTTCATTCCTGCTAATTTAATCACTTTAAAAAAGCACAACATTTATCCAGACAGGATATGTCAGATACTCAATCACCTCTCTCTGTGAATATGGAAGCACAATTGTTCCTGCTAATAAACTGAAATTTAGTCTGGCTTATAGGAAGAAAGGTGAGATGGTTAATAACTTCATTAAGCATGTTGAGTTCAAGTACAAAGCCACAATTACTGCAAAGCAAGTAACAGTTCTAAAAATCAGTGTGGATTCTTGTGTGCATTCAGCAGAACTGTAAGAATAATGAGTCTTATTTTTATCAGTCATATTTATATATTAGTCTCAGAATGTAAGCATCCAATCAAGGTACTGAATACATAATACTTCAATACAGTGAAAAGACAGATTCACAAAACACTGAAGGTTCTGCTCAGCATATTCTCTAGCTGATGGGGCTGAACAAGGGGCAGATCAAGCACTGACATTCTGATGAAAAGTTTTATAACCCTGCAAGAGTTACAGATAAATTTCAAGAACAGTCTGAAAGAAGGTATTATAAATGTTAAAAAGTTAGAAAGAGGCAAGGACTGCGTCATCTCCAAAGCTAGACTACATGGATATCTTGTTCACTGAAACTTCAACTGCCTTGGCATGACTGCAGGGTCTTAAGAACTAAGAGGTCTTCACAAAATTATCTCATCATAGAAACCCACACAACATTATCACCAGAAATTCATACTGAATGTATGAAATTGGTTAGAATCAAACTTCTAACAGACAACTTGGAGTTTCTGTGATGGACTGGATATGAAATTATATATCCATAAGGTAACAGAAAAGAGCTTTAAGAATTTCCTATGAGCCATTTCATCTGCTACTGATATACACGCATCACTGTCACACAACGTGTTAAGCTTTGGCATAACATCATCAGAACTACAGAGCATACTTAGTTTCAGAAACCAAACCAGACCAAAATGAGACTGCAAAAACATACCTAGGATTATTTCTTACTTGGCAAAGACTGTTGATCAGGCAGTAGATATTCTCTAGCACTACTCTAGGACTTCCTGAGCTAATGAAAAGCATTTTTCCACAGTGCTTAAGCAACAAGAAATCCTGGTCACCAGTTATAGAGTGCTGTCCAGAATGAAAAAAATGTACCTCAAAAAAAACCCCCAACAACTAACCAAAATAGCGTTTTCAAGAGGAAATTGGTCACTGCATAGATTGTGAGACTGACATCTGCAACTACCCAAAACAAGTAGAGAGCTGGAGGTGAACATAGCTCATTCCATCTGGTTTCAGATTCTCATAGCAATCACTTAAATCAGTATGGAGGTGAGATTTTTTTAATGCCAGAGGCTTGTTTTGTCCTGTGGAACAGTTTGATCTGGCTTACATACAGTAAAAATTCACACATTTTGCACTGTCCTTGATGGCAAAGACATTTGTAAAGCATCTTCCATTATTCACTTCAACATTTGCTGGACCATGTAGGAATGCATGTACAACTTACCTGCTTGCAGGACTAAGGAATATGTCTGCTTTTTTTCAGGGCAGCATAGGGTATTTGAAATCAGTAGAAAGCTTCATTGAGAGAAGACTTACTACATAGATCAGTTTGACAATTAACATAATCAAGAAAATTATATGAACGGTCTAATATGTTCTGATAACCAGATTCCTTGTATCCATAACATTTTTTTATTATGTGTTCTTTAGTTTGCTCCTGATCACTATTATTTACATTCTTCACAGAGCCAAGGTAACAAGGCAGGAATTTTAACACTCAGTATTTTGCACAGAACTATATTAGAAGTACTGCAGAGTGAGTCAGAGCTCTGTCTTGATAAGTGCAGTAGGACAATCCCATAAACTGAACAGCTCTCCCACTAATAGTTACAGTGACACCCAAAGACAGGCTTCTCTTGCACAAGGTCTTTGATCCAAAATTTACTGGCCCTTTGAAAAGCTGTCCTTTGTGATTAAGATTCTGCAGTTGGCTAGAACACCTACTAGAGACAGCATGGCTAGAATTTCATTGGCCAGAGTGCTAGACTAAGGCATTTTATAAATAGGTTTGCTACTTTGGGAAATCCATAAAAAGATACCTTTTGTTCAAATTATGATCTGGTCTCACTAGATCCAGTTCTCAATTTTGGGCTGTGTAGACAGTGGCCCAGAAGCATGTTCTCCTGCAAGCTAGTGCAAAGATGAAAGCAAACATCCTCCTGAGTTTCAGACGGTATGCTGAGAAAAAGCACATAAATCTATGGGGAAAGAGAAGACTGTCCTTTAAGAAGACAGCTCTCTTGTTCCTCAGTGGTACTTAAGTTCTCATCTTTAAAAGGTTGCCACCAGTATGGAGAACTCAGGGTAGTACCTGTAAGCTCTTATTTTTTTCCATTTTTCTAAGCATTTACAGACATTGAGAGGCTGGCTTCTAAATGTTAGCTCTGGTTTATGCCAATCCAGCTTTGAGAAAAACATGCTCCTTATTATTGTTCTGTTCTCCTGCTGCTGGAATAAATCTATAAGCATTGCTTTAGCTGACAGACCCATAAGTCCAAGACACCAGAACAATTATCTATTCAGCTGCCGAGTCATATTTACAGATTATTAATGCAAAACCTGTAATGCTGTCAAAACTCCAAGGAAGCAAATCTTTAAAAACCATACAGCATGCTGCATTGCAACCAACTATTAAACTATAGGGTTTAATAAAAATTCCAGGATCCCTGTGAGCAATACTGCAATATTGTTTCCAGGACATGTTGACAAATATACGCAAGACCTCCAGACTTATCGCCAGTGAACAGTGATGTGATGACTTCAAAATACAGCTACTTTAGTGGAGGGCTGGAGAGGGGCAATGTGAGAAAAGTAATGTCACAGGTTTTCAAGCCTACTTCCTCTTCCTCAACACAATGACTTCTATTATACTGGTAGGTAGAACTCAGAAAGGACCAGATGCAGTTGATCGCTACTACTAGTGAAACTTCAGCAGTAAATAGAAAAGCAAATACACTATCTAGTCCCTATAACTTAAAAGAAAGCATCCTGCACCTCGTAAACAGCAAAGGATATTCTGCAGTCATGAAAAATACACCTCCTGAAACAATAGCTTAATGTAGGAGTTCGTGCTTAAGGTTAATAGTGACATAGGGAATAATATCTTGCTATTAAAATTAAACCTTAATTATTGGCAAGAGGTCAGCAAGCTAAGGTCTCCTTGTCTCCTGCATTTTCTTTACAATCTATACCTTCCTTTCAGTCTCCCAGTACCAGAAAATTTCAAATTATTTAACTTTAAATAAATACAGAATCCTTCCACAGGATCAGAGGTAACACTATATCTTACTCTGAAGTGATGAGATGCACCATGTTCATAATTACCTTCATCCGAAGCTGGTGGAAAAGCTCACAACATCGTGCCTATTAATAATGCACTAGAACTTCTGGCACAAATAGTAAGTTGCCATACATGCCAGATGTTCCTCTCCTGCAACCTGGGCACAGCACTATGCCAGATAATGGCACGGATCACCTGACTACTGCAGAACAGCCGTGTCTTCCTGAACCAGGTGCAGCTCAGGACTGCTCCACCAGAACTTTCTCCTCCAGAACTTTCTCCTCCTCATACACCCAAGTAAGAGTAGGATGAACTCAGTCATTTGTCACAAACCTGCCATTCCATTCCAAATTAGGATAACATGCTATCAGTCTGCTACGGACATAATGCCAATATATGACCTGGCCTTTCTCACAAGGACATGGACACGGTTTTTTGTTAGAAAAAATAGCATTCCAAGTTGATTTCAGTTTTATCTTGTTGAGAACTTCCTTTTCATTTTTCATTAATTTCTCTGGCATCAGGCAATGAATGAAGTTTCACCTTCAATATCAGGCTAAACAGGACTAAGGGGAGTTCATAACAACTCACCACCCAATGTTGTTCATTCCCAATATAATAAGCAAATATTTGCCTTTTTCATAAAATTTATTACAGCAAAATCTTTCCCACTGATATACTTAAACCAGGAGCATGGCTAATAATATCACTGGCAAGTATCATGCTGTTCTTTGTTCATTAGCCAGATGGTACAACTAAAACATTTGTCCTGTTTACTGAAGGTGGCATAAAAAGGCAATTCAACACCAAAAATGTTGATTCAAAAATATTGAATTACAGAAAGTAACCAGAAAATATATAGGCAGGGCTCGTCCCTCAAAAATTGCTAAATTTTTATTGAATACAATTCCCAAATTTTAATTCTGTATTTGACTAGTTTTTGAAAGCAGTCAAGGAACAGGACCTCTCTTGGCATCATCCAGTTATTTACTCTCATAGCTGACTGCGTATTACATCTTGTTCCATCAATGCATCTACCTGTGACAAAATGCTTCAGAAGATTTACAGTGAGCCACTCACGCCTTGCAGTGCTGTGCTTTATAATGTGCACTGCCCAGTTCTGCACTGATTTAACTTTATACTAAAACAAAACCACCTGGCAGAACCCTAAAAAGTCTGGGAACCTATCTCAAGAGACTGCAGCCTCCTCTTCCAGGAAGTTATAATAAAGCCCAGCAATTACTTTAAAATAAGGAAGCTGACAAGACTTTATGCAAGTGCCCTGTTACCATTAAAACATGAACTGACTGCTTGGCTGAAAATAATGAGTATTATTCACCTTCACAGCACAATATAATGTTTGTGTTCAATCTCAGGTATAGAGGATCAGAATTTGACAATGGAAGATTTTGCTTAATGGAAGGATATATGAAGACACTTCTCCTCTTCCACTTAATTAGCTACTGTTAAATTGGGTTGTTATATTTCATTACATACTACTACTACCACACAGGGTATCAAAGATTTAGGATGGAAACAAGACCCATTTAATTAAAAAAAAATAAATACTTGATTTCAGTAATTTTTCTGAGCAGAAGACATTACTGATTTGCTGTAGCACTTAAGGGATAGTATCAAATTAACTGCTATTGTATCAATTGAGGCTTTGAAGATAATCTCTGCTACTTACTAGTTGAACCCATTAAAAGAAAAAGCTTACAATGTCACTGCTGGAGAGGGATGACACAGAAGAGGCAGATGAACCAGAGGATAACTGTTGTGTACTGGCCAATGACAACGCCAGGTGTTGATTGTAAGATGGTTCAGAGTCTCTGTTCTGCTGCTGTTCTCCATTGCAGAGCGCTATCTGGTCTCTTATTTTCAACCTATTATCTGTTAACAGAAACCATAAGTATCATTAAAGAGTACAGAATACAAACACTTGGGCCTTGAAGCCTAAGAGCTGCAGTTTAACAAGCTAATCGAAAAACAAGCTCAGAGAAAACAATCTTGGGTTAGAAAGTTACAAGTTCCTTTTATTTTTTTCCTGTATATCTGAATGATTAATTTCAAGGCATGAGTATGTTGAATTACATCAAATTCAAGAAAAAATTTTAAGTTGATTTCCTGCTATACCTACCAAGTTCAGGTGATAAATTAATTTTGCTCCCCCACTTCTTTTTAATCCAGGCCCTGTAGTCAATCACTTCTTGGGTCACTTTGATGATTCTACCTAATGTGCTAAAAAAATTTTTCAATTAAGTATTAAACAAAGACTGTTGGTTACATATTTGCAAGCATTTTAACAAGCTACCAAATTACACTAAAAGTCAGTTTAAGATATCCCTAACCAAAGAATCTTTTTGAACCTTCTTTTTTAGCACACCATTTAATCTACTGAAGCACCACTTATATTCATATTATTTTTCTTCTACCATACTAACATGCAAGCAGTGACACACAGGTAAGATTTTTACTCTGTATTTATAAATGGAGAGCATATTAACTATGAAGAATGCACATAACAGTATATTTGATAAAACCAATTCATGGTTCTTGCATGTCTCCATACAGAAAGTTTTTCCACGGAATCTGGATTATAAACAGGCATGGGATGCACAGAAGACAATAAACATCCCAGCACCACAACTGACTGACTGGAGACAGAGACCTTCACTACTCCTTCCTTCTGGTTTACAAAACAACTGACAAGGTGTTCAGGCCCCCACAACTATAAAGGAAGTACCATGGATCGTGAAGTAGTGGAACAAGAAACAGACTGGCTCCAAAACAAGGTAGAATTTAAATAAATTCATAATAGTAAGAGGCTCAGAGTAAAAGCTTACCCGGTCCTGCTGAACAGTGACCAGTTATCAACAAAGTAGTGTTTTTCCAACACACTTTCCCAACACTCAGATATTTGAATCGTACCTCTTGAGCAGGAGTGACCTGCCTCCTTGTTTGAGAGATAAATTTTCAAGCCTTCTTTTCATCAGAGATTAGTCACTGAAACACTAACTATAAACTCCACGCTTGAGATATATTGTACAAAAATGCACTGTGCAAAGTTACCACTGAGGAGCAGATAATGTTATTTCTTTTAATCTTCAATGGTTCTATTGAAGTTTATTTTGTATTTCACATCATAAAGGTACCTTGTACCAGAATTTTGTTTTGGTTTAGGTGTACAATGGGAAGGCAGTACATACAAAACCCTAGTATATTTAAGACTATCTTTACTAGGTTTCATAGTAACACTTTAGGTAGCAATAGTTCTCCTACTATCCTAGTGATTACTATCTCATGCAAGACCAAATACCACATATTCCATGTTAGTCTTCCAGCTTTATAGACCTGTTACTGTTAGCACTGAAAAAGTCAGTCCAGCAAACATTGAACCAAATAATATCATCTAAATTACAAGTCCAATAGCTGCAGATGGGCCACCAGGACAGAATCAATGTCATCCACCATTCTATTTATGTAACGTGGCTAAAATAATGCAGGCTGGATAATGAAATCTTGAATTTTACACACAAAATTAAAGGTGTGGTTGGCACCACTCAGAAATTAAAGATCTGGGTTATAACAGATCATACTTTGGGAACCACAGTTCAATAGGTAAGCAGAGCACACTAAGAAAGGAACAAATAATCAGAGGATCACATTTTGTTAATGTATACTTCCATAATGTAACAGCATTTTAAATACTCAAAGCAGTTCTGGTTTCTCAGTCTCAAAGAGTAATTTGAGGAAGAGGAGACACAATGAAGACAGGGATGACCAAAACTGCAGAAATTCAGCTGCAGCCCTAAAGACTCAGCTCCCAAGAGAGCAATGCCATAGGACTCAAACATGCACCAGCTGGGTCTCATCAGCACCAGGACAGGGAAGGAAATCTTGCAGTTAAAAAGCTTCATCTGAGAACGCCTTAAGAAAGAGTTGAGCTTTTATTCTAGGATTACACAAATTTCACTACTACCAGCAGCTGTGGTCTTGGAACCAGAAAGTGAACACAGGCTGAGTAAAACAAGCTTGCTACAAACAAGGAGTTTGTCAAGCGTGATGCTTCTTGGAATACTTTCCTAGAAGTAAAGAGTCACGAAAAGCAAGAGTCATGATTTCATACAGCAGAAGCAAAATGAACAACAGAGGCTGGTATTTTTATCAGACTGGGTGACTGACATACCAAAAATGTCTGCTATCAAATAGGCAAAATGGGTGAAGCAACAGCTACACCAACAATTGTGGCAGAGCTGCATGCACAGAATGGGGGAATAGGTTCTCTAACCAGTTCCATTCAAAGAGCACGGAGATCAAAGCTTTAAACTCTCTTTTTTTGGTACAAAGGTAGAAAAAAGGAAATTCACTAAGTTGTAAGGTCAGGAGTGCAAAGGCAGATCTGTGCTACACTGCTTGCGCAGCAAAATTAAAAACATTCATTACGGGACATCAGAAACTGAAAGGTGATTAAGGTTATACTGACAGATACTTAATAATGCAGCAAAGAAAGAGGAAGCAAGTGTGATCAAACCACGTATTGATCTCAAAAGAACACCATTTCCTATGTATGGGACTCAAGCATATCCATGGGTTCAAAGAACAATTTTTTAAAATAAGCATTTGAAAATTGTGCTTAAATCTGTTTTCAACACTGAAAATGCCTAGGAACAAAAAACCCTGTTAATCTACTCTGCCTTTATTGTGAAAAAATGTGATGCTTTGGGGGTTTTTATTTTGACCGAGGCCAGAATTTCTACAGATGTCTGAGACAAACAATTCTCCAAAAATGTTTGTTTGAAAGACATGAAAAAATACTGTTAACCAGTTAGTAAAGAGAGCCGTTTTAATTTTCTAAATTATAATAATTTGAGGGAAGGGGATTTGAATTATCCATCCCAAGAGAGGCCCTGCCTCTCTTTAGCAGATACCTGTCTTCTTTCAAAACCAAGACATAAAATCAAATAAGTCTCCTGAGAAAGATGCCCTTAAGTTTTTTCCCTTAATATTATCATATAGTAAGACCAGGAATAAGCTATGTACAGATCTAGTATTATTTTATATTGAGGACTCAGAAGCTTCTTTTACATACTGCAAAACCTTGGTTCACAGGGACACTTTCTCATAAAAGCATAACTACTGGACAAATCAATCTTAAGATCACTCTTAAAATGATCAGAGTGATGACATCACATTCAGCAAAATCAAATATGGAAAGCTCCAGCCAAGCTCCACATGAACAAATGAGTAGTAGAGCCTGAAAAACATCAAGTCTGTGAAAGAGTGGTCAAAATAACTGGCCAAAATATCCCCTAGGTATTAGAAGTGCAATATAACCTAAAAGCACACTAAGGTGCACCTGAGAATGATCTCCTTGAGCATAAGGATTAAATATACCCCAAACCTAAAACCTTTACCCTAACAAATACACTGTGTAGGAAAAACTGGTATTACTGACACCTGTTAAGGGACAGAAGGCATTCTACAAACAGTTCCCAGAGCTCCCAGAACTATTTTGGCCAAACAGTGGCAACCCAAAGCTAACATATAGACCTATCAGCGGTTAGATCAATTCAGATGAACATTTGGAAGAGACCCAGCAACTTTCCATACACAGAGATGGAAAGATCACTTTCTATCTGGCTATGGCTGTTTTGAAGATTATCACCTGTAGAAGACAACTCCAGACATGAAGTAGGAAACTGCCTAGGCTTTCTCAGACTCTGACCTGTTGGCATGACAGTCTCTTTCCCTTATCCAGCTGCACCAAGTCTAGCACAATACAGAAGATTTCCAAGGTCTAATTTATACTGAAGGGCATGTGACAGCAAAACCAAGTCTTCCATTCCTCATTCCATATGACCTCCTCAGCTTCCCAAATGTGGCTACAGAGCTGTTTAGAGATGCAGTCTGAGTACATATTGATAGCTGAACTATGTGATAGACCAGCATGTGAGCCAACATCCCAATCTGCAAAACATAAATGTTAACCTAAGGATGCATATTTGTCACAACCAGAGCAGCATAACTTAAAGCTGTGAAATGGTACAATACCACTCTCTCCCTCTTGCCCCAAATGTGAACTCCTGCTGCTTCTCTTGCTTTTGATCTGCCCATCATCAGCCAAAAGCTGGATCAACTTCTTGACATGACAGAAGGGTTGAGATTCTTGTTTTCATTCAGACCAGAAAGTCCATCTGACTCACCTTCTGGCCGCAGGATTGCTACATCTCATACAAGGCAGGATTCAGACTGAGAAGGAAGGAACAGCACAGCTGACAGAAGATAGTACTCAGGTACTTAGCCTGGGCAAGGTATAATATGAAATTACACCTGAATATAAAGGCCATGGAACAGGGTGATAACAGATAATCCACTATTTAAATGAACATGAATCAATAAGCAAGAACCTGTTGCCAAATATCAGCTAAAGTTTCCTGTAGTTCATCAAGAAACAGAACTGGAAAAACGGTCACTTGTAGGAGAAGGGATTACAGGTGACCTTGCCCCTGATAAGTAACAGCTGTGTTAATTACCCAATACAGCCTCACCCCTGATAAGTCACCGCTAGACCCAATAAAGCTAAGTGTGATAAAAGGGAGTGGGTTAGCTGGTGAGGTGGAATCATGAAGTATCCTAGGGAGAATCACTGCTGTGAGGTCAGTCTGGGACTGCAGTCAGAACCTGTTGCTGGAACCTGCAGTGTCTAGCTAGGTAAAAGCCTGCATTCAGAGTCTGCAAACTAATACCTGCAGTCATAGTTTAGCAGGAAATAACCAGCAGTTAGTGGTTGCAAGGGAAACCTACAGCAGGTGCTTGCTGCAGCCAGAGCCAGTGAATGGTTGGAGTCAGGATGGCTGAGCTGTAAAGAGGAATAAACCAGGGCCCTTTTCATGCTGTGGTTAACAAGAAGTCTGTGTCTCAGCTCATTTCTACCCTCTAACAAGAGGGCTGCTGCAACAGTCACTGACTCAAAACTGAGTCCAAAGAAGGGCAATGAAGCTGGTGAAGGGTCTGGAGCACAAGTCCTGTGAGGATCCAGGTTGTTTAGCCTGGGAAAAAAGGAAACTCAGGGTGGACTATCATTCTCTACAACTATCTGAAAGTAGGTTGTACCAGGTGGACATTGGTCTCTTCTCCCAGATAAGTTAAAGCATTAAGAGGAAATGACCTCAGACTGCACCACAGAAGGTTCAGATTAGATATTAGGAAGAATTTCATCAACAAATAGGTTGTCAAGCACTGGAACAGGGTGTCCAGGGAAGTGATGAAATTACTGTCCCTAGGTGTCCTTAAAAGCCACGTAAATGTGGCACTGAGGGACATGATTTAGAGGTGAACACAGCGTGGCTGGGTTAACAGCTCAAACCATTGATCTTAGGAGTCTTTTCCAACCTAAATCATTCTATGAAACTATCATTCCTCACAGACTAAAGAAATGAGCTCACCTGAGATGGCACTCTCTTTCCCAGAGACAGGCTACAGGCAAAGACCATATGAAAGCTGTTCAAAGCACATACTGACACCAGTCTTTAAGCAGGAGATACCCTGTCCACAACTGTATTTCACAGCTAAATTCATGTCTCTGTGGCCCTAAATATTAAGAAATCAATCATGATTTTTGATCACCTTGGCTGAAGACACAATACCAAACATCACCTTGCATCCAAGCTGTACAAGTTCAAAATGGATCAGTCTCTTATTTTCCTAAGAGGAAATTCCTTTTTCCAAGATGACAGGAAGCTGCTCCCTCTAATAAAATCAACTAAACCACCAATCAAGCTCTCCTAAGCTGTTCTTGGAAGGGGACAGGTGAGATTGACTGGAGTCAAAATAATGTTAAGGTAATTTCTGCAGCTGTAAGAATTACCTTCAGGATTCAGCTGATTACTGTTTCCACTGAGAAGAAAGCTTTTCCATGACAGGAGATAGTTTTTAATTCCCACTACATCTCAGGTGTTCTATTTCAAAGCCTAAAAGATGATGGTGGTAAGAGTGACGTGAATCTATCCCTTATTATTCTGTGGGACTTGCTTCTACAGAACATCAAGAAGAAAAAGGCCTATGCTGCTGAAGGACTATAATCTGACTTCCCCTATCAGAAGCAGCAGCTCTCTAGAAAGCCTTAAATTAATATAGACGTACTTTTGTGTTGGACTGACCCTGCCAAGGAACTGCAACAATCATCAAGAAAGTTGTGAAATCTACTGAGTGTCATCTACAAAATAGAAATATGTACACAGAAACACTTCCTGGGAAGAGGAAATATGAATTCAAACCCAGACAGTTCAAGAACCATCCCACTTGGAAAAAGCTAGCCTCAATTAGGACAAAACTGAATAAACTCAGCCTGGGGAGTTCAGCCTCCTGGAATTTCCTATCCTTTCAAGTACTCTTCATTTAATCTCGATACCTCTAGTAGAATGTCATGTTCTACTAGAAGCCAGTCCCTGGTCTTAAATGAAGCCGATTGTTTATAGTTACAGTTATGCTATAGTTTAATCTAACAAGTCTAGAAAAAGGAAAAAAAATGGATCAGGACAAAGGACTCTCAGATGGTCAGGCTTTAGGTCAGGCCACCAGAAGGGTCTTTGTAAGAGCATGGACCACTCTGCCTTACAGCAGGAAGAAGGATCCACAAACATAGCTGGATTACCCAAGCACATTAGGTTTAACTGAGACCAAACATGGACTTTTGATTTCTGCAATAAACTTGTTACCAAACAGCTCATCATTCACTTACAAGTCCTTTAGCAATGACAAACTATTTGTTTGTATATGGAACTTTGTTGAATGCTGTTCCTCTTGCAAGCCAGTGGCATGACGGGGTCTGAGATTCAGATGTCACTGGCACAGACAGCCAGAACTCGCAGACAGGTCAGACACGACACCTGAACACTGCTGCTGGGACTGCTCCACAGCTTTGCAGTTGTTAAAAAAATTCCAACATTTCCCAGATATAGTAACAAGTGCAAGTCCGTGCAAAGTGTACATACTGATAACACCTGAGGCTCCCATTAGATGCTGCATAAATATTCTTTTCGATGCCTGTAGTAAATACAGACACCTCATAAGAGATTGACTATATGCTTCAGAGAAAAACAGAGATGTTAATGGAGGCCAGGACCCAAGACAAGCAAAACTTCAGGAATCCCTAGGTTACTCTATCTGTACTTAGGTAAAAACCTAAGTTTCATTTGGTACCAAGAACTGTCAGGCAATACACATTTAACAGCGACCTTTAATATCTTAAAACAGCAGTCTCAAATGTCAGTGTGTAACACTCTGTTCCACTTCTTCTGTACCTCAATCACAGTGCAGTCTCAATCTCTGTGAATTTAATACTACTGAAAACCTAAAGGATTTACAGACACTCTTAAAGTACTGTCAGTTTTAAAGTTGAAGTGAAAGACTGCATCAGCTTTGATGTAAGCTTACAAAAGGAAACTATTTCACCTTCCAGCGACACTAATGCTGGAAGTTTACATCATGACTAGAGTTTGCAGTTGTATTAAGATGGTTTATGTGACATCTTACAGACATCCTTCCCTGTGATTAGCTGGGGAGCTCAAAGCCATTGGGATTTTAAGGAAGTCTCAGGGAAGAGACATCCTCTGATCTAGTCCAAATTCACACTGAGGGTTAGAACAAAAGGTGCTAGAGCAGATACATGAATGGAAATGCCACATGGCTGCGATGCCTTCATTGACTTTCTCCTCTCTCTTTCAAAAAACAGAAATTGCAAAGGTGAGAACTCAAAGTATTTGTTGTGTTTCTAGGAAAGGGACTAAGAACTGCATTAAAATGGCACATCTAGAAGTATGCCACTTTTAATGGCCATTCTGGCATTATGATCAAATGGGACTGATTCTATTAGGTTTTTTTTAACATAGTACTTTAAATTATTTTTTAAACTCTTAAATACATATCAAGTCTTTTAAAACAGCTTATGGGGGCACGTATTAAAGAACCAGGGAAAATCTTCACCTTGTTGTCTAGTTTTCTAATTGTCTACACAAATGATTTGATCACACATATTTCTTTCTGCCACAATACAGGCATGCATCATACTAAATATTAAATCAGCAAAACTTCCTTTGAAATACCTCAAGCAGAATGTTTGAGGAAAGACCAATTATCTTCTGGCTCCCTTCCACATTATCAGAATCTCACATTGGACTCATCCTGGGCTTTATCACACACTCTCTTTATTTCAATGCTATGCATTGAAGTATTGTACTCTCATATCCCTCTGGGCAGCTTAAATTTCTCTGCAGATTTCAATATAACCACAGTTAAACAATAAATAGCAACATTCCTTTTACGAATCTAGACCCAGACATTCCTAACTGATTACACAGACAAATGGATATTGAAAAAGTGAACTAATTACCTCTCAGAATCTCTATTTGGATATGATCTTGCAAGTGGTGATACTGCATGGCTAAGAACAATGTAGGCATAATCAAAAACTTGTTTCACTTGCATGGCACCATAAGAACTTCTGCCAACGTCGTTTCCTGAAATAATGTGACAGTCATCAGATCATCTTTTTTTAATATCAGTTACCAAAACATTACTCATAGTTAAAGCTCAGAAGCCTAAAAAATACAGCTTAACTCTGTTCAAACTGGTTATCCCACCCTAGACACATCAGGAACAACTCAGTGTGCCTATTTCAACAAAAGAAGTTGACCTTAGGAATGACACTTAACATTATGCATTCAATTTACCACTTTTGAAATACTCACATATAGTGCTTGAAAGAAACAGAGATAGAGATCAGCTTAAAGCTCTTAGAATTGTCTTCAAGAGGGAACCTACCAAGTTTAAAGCATCATATCTCACTTACCCGTAGAGTTCCTGCAGGCCAAACTCAGTTTAAAATTTCACTTGTGTTACCACATTACCTTCATTAGGTCAGACAGACTCACATCAAACCCTATTTAACCTTATCAAAATAACAGATTAATAAACCAGCACATACAGATATTTATCTCCACAGGATAAGCCAGTTTTTCAAAAATCTATCATAGGAGATTCCAGAAGTTTTTACAGTACTATTTTTTGACAAAGTTTGTGGCACTCTCAATTGCTCTACTTTAGGCATGAGTGACATTTTAACTGGAACCCTTTCCAAATCCATTGCCATGTGAGGAACTGCAGAAGTTAAGAACATTCTTAACCTTCTGACACCTTCATGTATCAATGACAATGTACAAGAACAGATCTCCCATCTGATACCTAGAATAATCTTGCTGTTACTAGCAGAAAGCATCTGGGGGCTTTCTGTGGATATATTTGGCACCAGACATCAAAATTCACTATCAGCACTCAATTTAAGAAACAAATAAAACTGCTTTCAAATTGCCTAAAATACAGACTAGGTCTTGAGAAGGTAGAAAACTGCTTAGAGTGAAAGGTTCCCTCCTTCAGAATGGTGTGCAAAATGCTGTGAGAACACTAGAAATCAATGAACCACCAAATATGAAAATCAGTTCAGGGTCCATGAATAAAAGAAATCAATGAAAACTCTTCTTTGAAAAATTGATGGGTAAAGGACAGAATCCATCCTTTGGAGGACTGAATCCAACAGGGCTGCATTGGACGTTAGAGAACACGTCACTCCCCTGAGTGTTTTGTCCAGCAAGCCACTATAGACAAACATACTGAGATCTGCCATCCAGGGGCAAAAACCCACACATTCCTTTCAAAACTCTCCACTCTAACAGAAAAGCATAATCAATGAAAATTAACTGAAAACATAAAAGTATTTTGGGAAAACAGGTTTTTTTCCAGTAATTCACATGGTGAAATAAAAACTGATCAAGAAACACTTCCTGTTTACTGACATAACTGAGTATCTTGCTCTGAATGCTCCACTGCAGTATCCAGCAGCCACTAGGCTCAAAGTTACAGAAGCCTCTCCAAATGGTTTATTTACTATTGGACTCTATTCTGAAGTAAAAGCAGAGATCAGTGTGGGCCTAGGACAGTAAATCTAGGACGAAACACACAGTAATGTTCTTCACAGAGGACTTCACAAAGGACTTAGTCCAAAGGTGGCTGAAAAGTGACCAAAATATTTTAGTGGTCACAAAATCAGAACACAATGTTAATTCTACTAGAAAAGTAATGATTAATTCAGTATGGGCTTTTCAGAGGCAAGACACTTGTATCCAGCCACATAATGATATTCTAAACATAGATATGTAAGAGAATTAAATTGAGAAGCAATACAGAAATGGAATATGTACAAGTGGCGGAACACACAATTGTACCTATCAGTAAATTCAAGTCCATCTATGGTTGGTCTTGACGTTAGGGCTCTTTTCCAACCTAAGTGATTCTATAAATTCACATAACGTGAATTAAGAATACATGCTCAATGCACACTCAAAGAATCTCTATTAGTTTAGTCTAACCTAATGCTAGGTAGGTATATTTGACATGTATCCCGCATCAAGTTATACCAAAATGAAGACAGGGCTGCCACAAAGTATTGGCTATTCCTTTCATCAGTTGTCACTACCTTCTCTGTTGTGCCAGCAAAAGAAATCATAAGCCTTCCCTAAACTTTACTTGCAGTAAACTTCGGCAGTTTACTTTAAATCAATGAAGTTGTGTTTGAGTTTTGATTGAAGCAGATTTGAGAACAGAGGCAGAATAGCTCATGCCATACCATGTTTAGGTTCCTGGATTTCCTCATTCTGCGCTTGTAACTAGTTAATAAAAATGTCTGAATTAACAGGTCTTAATAAATGATACAGTCCGCAGAGCTTTCTGCTTGGGCTGCAGCTGGTGCTACTGCAAAGAACTGCACCTGCCAAGTGTGTATAAAGATGACCCCAGCCAATCTAGAAAGCAACATATTAAAGAAGCCAGAAGCCATTTTCTGCCCTGAATAGATTTTCTTCTGAGGGATCACTCTCTTTAGAGAACCATGTCTTACATAACTGAGCATCCTTCTTTTATCACAGTCCAGACTGATCAGTTAAAGCACGCAACCCAAATGCTATCACTCTTTAAAAAAATCATACATACTTCAATCCTCAGATGTACATTAGCAGATAACAATGGTGTTTGATTTCATGTATAATTCAATCCTTATTTTTTCTTACAAAGCCTTCATCCCTAAAGGAGCATGTCCAAAATTTCCATCACTTGCTATCAGTATTACCACTCCATCAGGTAGCCTTCCTTTACCTGAAGCAGTTTTAAGAACACGGCCTGAAAAGGTAAAGGTAAGACCATGAGCTAGGACTGAAGCAGACCCATTTATGTTAAGCTATTAGCTAGTAAAGAGCTTTTTGCAACATTCAGCATTAAAGAGGTTCTTTCAAATGCTAACTTCAATGAACCTGTCTATTTTTACAAACATTTATGTTTTATACACATATACACGAACATATGTATTTGCAGGTTCCAATCACAAATAGCTGATACTGAAAAGCTGCAACGAATAACTTTGGGCAGCCACTATGGCTAGAAGAGAATCTCATAAGATGTTGCCAATCTCAAATATATTTACTTCCTGTACTTGTGACCTATCAAGATGCAGAAGCAAGCAACATGAAGCATAATAAACCCTGCAGGTTAAAGATTCTCATTTCAAAGAAAATGAGAACATTGAATTTAAAGTTTAGTACTTTCATTACTGCCCACAGCAATTCAGAATGAAGAACAAACTTTCTCATGAATGGAGAAGCACAGGTGGAACTCCAATTTTTAAACTTGGTGTTAAAGAGTAGCAATTTAGCTACTCTAGCCACTGCTAGTCTGAAACAAGATCAAAATTATTCCTGTTCTGAGCATCAGAAATGACTGGAGGACCTTGATAATCACCTTAATAACAAGCCCCCTAACTCTCTGCTGGATAAGTGCCAAGTTTGTTTTACAACCACAGATTAAAAGATTTGTCAACTGCAGTTATGTCTTCCAAGACAGGATACTGCTAGACCAACTCCAGACAAACCTCTTCCAAGACATCATCTACCCTCCTGCAACATATTCCTGTGAACAAACTTCTGAGTGCCTGGCTTTGCAATTCTCCTTAATAAATGCTTTTACTTTTGATATATTTTACAAAAAGGGCAAGTGCGCTTTGAGAAACTGAAATGATGCAGCTACAAGATGTTTATAGAAATTCTCTCCTTTAGACAATGCTTTAGATATTGGGAATAACTTTCATCTCATTACCCTGTCCTAGGACACTAACTCCAGATAAAAGGTCTTAGACTATGTACAAAGATCTAGTATAAATGATTACTTCAAAATGCATCACCACTATATTAGTCTCATAACTCAAATCCAGACCTCAACAAGCTTCTCACTTGAAGTGTAGACTTCTGACATCTTTGTTAGAATCCTGGTTCCTAAATCACAGAGATTATATTCTAGCACACAATGATCAGTCTCTGAATACCCTGCAGTACCTAAAAGAATCTAAGAAAACCCACTACAGCCAAAACAACAAGTAGTTTGATGCCTGTTCCTCCCAAATCCAGGAACTAACAGAAGGTAATGAGCAGGTAGAATGGTGTGTCACATCCTTCCGGTGATACCTTTCATCTCTTAGCCAGACATCACCCACTATTTTATGCTGAATAAAAAACAGTTCCTCCAACTTAAGGAAATTAATACCACTAAACAGATGCCTGTTCCCTACAAGACCACTTTAATATTATTTTCATTTATATCCTTCAGTATCCCATTGCTTAACTAGTGCATACACTCACACGAGCGACTTTTACACTACTTTGATAATATTTGAGAAATTGAAAGGGAGACGTTTTTAAATTCCTGTATTTTTTGTCTCATTTTGGGATTAAGAAGCCATCTTTTCAAGTATTCTTCCACAGCTTAACAGGAACTTTAGAGACAGTTGTGATAAGGCTAAAAAAAAGGATTGAAAAACAAAATTAAAAACTTGTGCATACAGTGCAAACACAGGTTTGCAGGGCTAAAACTCTGCAGCAGCTTATGTTACTTGAAGTCAAGACATCTGTGTCCACTCTTTATCAAAGTAACTTACTCTCATCTCCTTCACAGTACTGCCACCAACGCTCAGAGTCAGACACTGAGTGGAACTGAACACAAACTAATCAGAAATTACTTGTAAACTGGGCAAGGACCTGAACCCTTGGAAAAGATTTTTGTACTGTGGCAGAAGGACTAACAGAACTAAACTAACAAAATTCTAGACGTTACTAACATACACTTGACAGGCAGTTTTAGGTACTGTAGGAATACATTATTAAGTCTGGATCTAAGGAGGCTGTACTCATCAGATCTGATTCAAAGAGCCATCCTGTATGTTCAATGTAATTTTCCTCCTACCTTCATCTGGCAAGTTCTGAAGGTCTGTGGTAGCTGCTAAAAAATATCTTTAAGAGACATAGTGGTCAGATAACTTCAAAATATTGTCAGCTTTTATTTCCATTGCCAAAACACTATCTCCTGTAAGAATTAAATTATCTCACACCATACAAACTCTTCTAGAATTTAATTCTTATCAACTCTTTGACAGCATACAGCTATTCTTTCTTCTAAACTACAGTTCTTTGTTCCTGCAAGATTAATGCTAGGAGGAACAGTTAAGAGCCCCTATTAGACTTGAAAGGTTTTCTTCCTCTCTAGAGTACTACCAGCAGTGATTAAAACATTGCGTAGCGCACGCAATTTGTTCTCCTTCAGCCCCCAGCAGATAGAAAAGGAACAGAACTGGAGGGCACAGAGAGATTTTTGACTCTAAACAATTGTGGCTCACGCTGCTATTCAAATGGGTCTTCAGGCAAGTAAGTACACAGCTCCTAAAGGAAATCTCATTGACAATGACAGTTATGCACAATCACACCCTAACCTATGCCTGGCCAAGTACAAGAGTCATGATGGACCCAAACTCAGAGTTAAAAACAGATCAGAGACATGATGAGACAAATGAGTATCACAGCCTGCAACCTGTTCTAGGGAACTATGAACACTCAGCATATTGAGTATTTAGAAAGGTGCCAGACTTCAGCTCCTGATCCATGGTATTTGCTTTAAAAGTGCTGTAAATAAGTAGTCTACACAAGATGTGACAGTATGGACTTTTACTGCCAATTACATTCTAGAAGTACTTGTGCTGAAGTCCAAATTAACTGAAAATTGACTTTGTTAAAAAGCTGGTTTGGAATTTCAGCTACTTGTGATGGTCTAAATAGAATACAGACTGAGTACTATAAAGCTGGAAATTTTCCTGAGGCACTTAGCCAAAATTAAGCTCAATTATTTTGAGGGTTACTGAAACAAAATCAAATCTAAAAAAAAATTAATAATTTTATGTTAAGTACTTTCAAAAGAACATGCAACTGTAAAACTTTAACTGGCATTCCCTAAAGATCCCTGTGCAGCACAGAAGCCAGTTATGCAAAGTGCTCTCCACACCAACAGCACCACAATGCAGCTGGTTTTTACAGATACCCACTGCTCTTTGTGTGCATTCTCTGTGGCACCACCCTGCAGGACAGGTTCTGCATCTGGGGCATTTCTTTCCCGTATGGTGTGATTTATCTGACGTATGGCACCACAGGCTGTGGCAGGAAAAGCTACACCTTCCAAACTCATTCTCACAGCAAAAAATGGAGAACTGTTCTGCTAACAACCCCCTTTCCAGGATTTCCTGGAATTCTTTCTTTCACTACATCTCAGTGCTGTTAGAGAATCTTATTATGTACTCAACACAGTTCTGGATCTCTAAAGCATTATGCAACTGCATTGTTTCTGTGTAATCCAATTTACTCAGGCTAAGAATCTTGGGAGACCTCAGGTCCATATCCCTCAGGCCTCCTACCTGGCTGTACCTCTACACCAGCAACAGCCTCTTCCCAGTGCAGCCTCTTAATCATCTGACAGACTAACGCAAGCTGAGAGCACAAGCTGAGACAGAGCTCTGGAATATTGCAAGAAGTGTACACTCTTACCAGGCAGGAGAGGATCTTCAATACATAGCATGGATGGTCTGTATCCATTAGTCATGACTTTCATGATTTCTTCTTTGGCAATATAGGCACCTCCATTTTTTATTCTAATACCAGTTTTCAAGTAGTTAAAATTCCTTCCATAGAGTTCAAAAAATTCTATTAGAAGCATTCCAAGGTTTTCATCAGCTCTTCTGGCATCAATTCTTGGATGTAGCTGTAACACAAACCAGGTTTTGCTTATTAAAAAATAGTACTTTTCAGACCATAACACAGGGCAACAAAAAGCACTCATTTGAACAGCTGAGTATGTCTTCACATAAGTCGCAACTGAGTCATTCACTCCTCATGTACTTAAACCACTCTCACATAACCGAGAGGGGGCAGCACTTCAGCAGTATCTGGAAACGGAAGAATTCCTTCATCTTTCCTCATGTAGTTTTTTGAGGATTAGGGAATTCTTATCCCTACCTCAAAAGCAAGAAAGAAGTACTGCACACTAATTTATAGCCTAGTTAGTAACAAAGTAGTTACTTTGTTACTACCTGATTTTCCACAGCAAATCTACCCCTCCATGTTTCCAGAAAGTGGGGGTAATCTAGTTGCCCCAAATGAAATAGAGTTTTTGTCTGTACCTCCACTTATTATATTTGGTATACAAAAATCTATAGTAATATTTCAGTCAACACCATCAGCAGCAGAATACTTAAGTTTTCCATTACCACAGCTGCTGAGAGATGCTAACCCCATACCTCATCATACCTGTAGGAGGCTGTCACAAAAATATATTGAGAAGTTGTAACTTGTTTGTAACATTGTAACTTGGCTATTTCATCATTTAAGTACAGCGTCTGCCAATCTTAAGCACGTTAAAACCTAACCAATATATAAGTAAAAAAACCAACTTGACTGTTGGATTTCATCATTTTAATAAAGACCAAAATCAACTACTCTGCACATTCAGTACCAGTAGTCTGGGAAGCAAAAGGCAAAATGCACACTGCAGTTTTATGAAGCACCATTAAGGTGATTCAGGTACAGGCCCTGGTGTAGAGAGCAATGCACAGCCTCTATGCCTTTCACAAGGCTCCTGCTGCTGTTCAGTGCACGCAGGAGATCCTGGATGTTTGAGAGGTAATCCACAGGATCTTTCAAGAGTCAAACACTCAGAGCCGTAACAGTAATGCTGCACATTGTGAGGGGCATCTGAAGAAACAGCACAATAAAAGGGCATAGGTACAGAACCCAAAATATTTTGAAGAACATAGAAACTAAGGAACAGACTTACCTGCAGGAAACTAATTGCCATTAAAATTAGGCTGTAAGAGCTAATTCCACCAGTAAAAACTTCATTCAAATCCCTCTGAAGGAGGAACTGTTTTAATACTAAAATCAAGTAAGGTAGCAAAGAATATTTCTGCAAAGCAAAATAAGTCTTATCAATGACAATGTCAACACTCCAAAACAGATACAGAAGTACACAACCTCAGCACACAATGATTCATCTATAATACAAAAATATTTCCAGTGCTGTGCTATACAGTGTTTCCATAGGAAGAACTGAAACATGCTTTTTTTTATTCTAGAAATGGATGAACAGACTTCAACTCTTATTTGATCAAAGACCTTACATATCAATTTCCCACCTTAACAGTAAGATTTTTATATCCTTCTTTGAATGCCAGTGTCACTTACCATAGTTAAAGCTTTCACTCTAAATAGTACTTTTACTACAGAGCATAAAAGAAGACTTTTAAGTGTGTAGCTACACAAGAATTGTTTTTTGACAGTTTAGCAAGACAGTATTCATAATGCAGCATCACTTAAATTCAAGGTAAGCAAAACTTGAAAAGAGACTTGCTTCTGAAGCAAAATTTAGTGCCTATCTGCAAATCTAGACTTAATTGTAGAAGTCCTTTCACAGCTTTATTCACTCAGACAACTAGCAATCAAAGGGAACACTGAATGGACAACAACAGATAATAAATTCAAATGTCTGTGTTTAATTAGTATTAATGAGAATAGTCTTCAGCAATAAATTGTCAAGCCATACCAAAAAAGTTAGCTAAACATCTAGCACATCCTTGGTAAGTAGCATAACATTCAATACATGGCTGATACCTTCATGTATTCCTTGATAAATCGAGCTGCCTTCACACCAGTTTCTACATTAAAACTGATGTCAACTTTCACTTCTGTCTCCTGGTCAGTGAGTTTTATTATTGGTACCTGAAAAGATTAAGACAAGGATGTGAATCCCCAGAAATACAACACTGGTGCTGTTCCCTAGCTTATTCAAGACACATGGATACTAGCAGTCCAAATGAATGCAACTATCAAGTCTGTCAGAGAGGAGGTAACAATCCTAACCTGAGTGACAAGTGAATGCTTTCTAGAGAGGTGATTACTGTACAACCACGTTAACTTAGCATCACTGTGGTATTCTCCCATAGCCATTTGCTATCTGCCTTCATAGCTGCAATAGCAGTGTTTCATATGACAACTTAATTTACTTAATTTAATGACTCATTCCAGTTAATAGGAGATCTTCTAATCTCATAACCTGTGGGAACTGCATTCCTCTGACCCAGCATTGCACCATTCACTTACTGAACTGACAGAAAACCAACCTTGCATAAAGTAATGCCTGTTGGTTTATCAAGATGAACTTGTTCAATACAGAGTCAGATGAAAGCCAGAAGAGATAAAGCAAAGCAGCCATAGCAATATGGCAGGAATGAATTAATATAAAATGACAGGATATATAAGTTTAGCTTCACCTGGAAGGCAGTGCCCCACAAAATCATCTTACAATCATAACTTAAATTTCAGCTGATAGCATTTCTTTTAAATTGAACTCCTCATATTTTTACTCTGAAATGGACAACAAAAAAGAGCAGAAGTATAGCATCATTTTATACCAACATCAGAAAAAAAAAAAAAAAAAAAAGAAGGGGTAGTAGAATCGTAAGCCTAGCCTAGGGCCATTTTCCATCATTAACTGGTAATACAGATTCTGAAAATCCCATTAGTTCTCAGGTAAATCAAAGACTACCAAAGCTACTTTTATGTACTGCTACTCTAATGAAAGCCACAGGAATACTATGAACCTAAAAGAGGAAGACTGTTTTGGAGACCACAAAACAGAAGCTTGCTAACAGAAGTTTGGAACACTCACCTTAGTACCCTGAAGAAAATATAACTTACTCAGTAACATAAAATTCTCATGCATTAAGTTTTTAACATATTCAACACGATTCAGGCTTACAAGAAAGATGCAAGGCAGAACATACATCAGTCTCACAAATGGCACAAAGCTCTCAAGTGGTATATTTTGGATGGGAAAACCCAGTGTTAGGTTTGGAACACTTCACTATGCCATCAGAAACAAGACAACCCGAAAACTGTGTTGAAAGCTACACAGATCTAGTTACCGGTTTAACAAATTCCCCTCAAAGGTCAGTGGAAAAACATTACACAAACAGTTAACTTATTTTACTGAATATTTTGCAAATACTAACTTTCAGATCTTTATTGACAATGTAAGTATAAAGTACGGCCTTCAGCAAACACAGTACACAGAATTACCTATGTCCATGTAAAAGACTCCATGCTATTGCTAAGCACATACAGATTCTACTGAAATCTTGCAGACAGCTTAAGACAATGTAACTTGCTTCAGGAATTAAGAATACTATTTATCACCACATCTGAAGGGGTCTGAAAGTTTCTCAGTTCAGTATTCCAAAGCTATTACTTACCGTAGCTTTGTCAAGTACTTTAATGGAATATGGCTCAGCCACATTGTGTTTTCTCAGTGCTTGCTCCAACAGCTGTAAAGGGGGTCGTTCCCATTTCCCAAAAACAACTAGATCAATATCACTAGACAAAAAACACAGTATGAAATCCATTAAGTCCAAAGCACAATACACTACCAAAAAATATGGGGAGATTGACATTCTACATATTGCAAGTCATACAAGGTGATCATTTTGCTATTGGCAACGCAAGTTCTCAATAAGCTTTTTCTAGGAACGTTCAGCAAGAGAGTCCACAGTGTTTTAGGACCCAATGTAGTATTCTAGCTTCCCGCTCCCATTAGTCTGATGAGCTCTTCTTTGTGTTCCTTTTCCTTTTACCTTTCACGCTCCTTCCCCTCTGACTTCCACAGTCCAATTCCATCCCTCATCTATCTATGCATGTTGACAGGCATTTTAAAAATCCAAAGAATTTTATGATCGGTATTCATAGAAACAAAATTTCCAGTGCTTCACTTCTGAAAATTTAATTGATGTAAAGACAACATCATCTTTAAGGCAGAGCTACACAGGTTTCCACATCCAACTGAACCATTAAGTGATATAAAATGCGAAATTAAATAAGACATTTTCCTCTCTAAAAAGATGGGAATACAGCACTATGATGGTTCTTTTGACTTTACACAGTAACTCTGTGATAAGTGACACATTCTCATGAATTCATCTTATTTAACAAAACACAATCTTTACAAGGAAAATGTTAAACATTCAGTTTTACTATCTCTTAAAAAAATCCCAAAGACTAACCCCAGACACAAGGAAGAAAAGGTAATTCACCAAAAATTCACCAAATAAGATGAGCAGAACATTAAGACGATATATCAAATACTTATCATATCATATCATATCATATATCATATACTTATCATATACTTGAAGTATAAAAGCTCTTCCCTTTGTCACGTGAAATATTAGAAGTTTTACTGAAAGTTTGACACACTTGCACATTCCATTCTAAACTCCTCTTTGAAATTCAACATTTCTCTAATAGAAGACAAGGGTTTACTTACCTAGTTGGAAGATAAAGCCCTGTACTAAAGCTGCCAAATATCTGGACCTGAAAAGAACACAGCAGGAAAACATCTTGCAATTATGAATGCTCACTTCCTTTTATACTTTCACAAAACTTCATACTTTTCTCTAGTTGCTAAGGATATAGTCAAGTAAAAAAGTTAATTTACTATATACTCTCTGTACAAACACACTTTTTCTTACAGATGCAACTTTAGAGGAAATTTAGCTTCTTTAACACGAAGTTAACTACCAATCCAGCTAGCAGAGAACAAATTTAAGCAAGTTCCTTTCATTATTTATTTCCGGTTTGACAGACATACAAGCTTTTATCAATTTCCTTTCCTCCTGCTCCTTCCTTTCCTTACAGGACAACTTTACTGAAACTGGAAGAGTTTAGGGGAAATTTTTTCCAAATGTTTAGGTTTAAAAACCAGCAAGTACGTCTAAACATATCATTCAGATAAATATAAATACTCCAGATCTTACTATTAATAACAACTATGAAGTAGCCGCAGGTGTTTGTATGTGGAAAAGCAGGCATAATGAAGATACATCCACAGACCACATCAAATACTTTCAGTGAGCTTCCCATCTAAAGAATTGAGATGTTCTTCCCTCTCTAATACAGCAGAGCCCAATTTACAAGCTCACTTAGTTTTTCCCTGGGCAACACAAGCCCTTTTCAGTGTTTATATTGATTTCCACAAGGTGGAAAAATCTCACTATGAAGGAAGAACATGGGCGAGGATGAAGCAGATGAGCTTTTCAGTATTTTTAGCTCAGTGCTGCAGCCTGAGCCCTCACTGTCTGCCATGGAATGCTATGAAATCACCATGGTCTGAAACATTTTTCTGGTTGTTCACGACAATGCTGCAATCTGGCAATCAGAAAGGTGATGCTAGAAATACAGTTTAGAATACATTCTTTTTGAATAAGCGGGCTTATTCACTGGGTAACAAAGTGTTTGAAATTACACCAGCTTAGATCGCAACATATTTCAGGGAGCACAATTTTCCCAATGCAGCAATGCTAGAGTAACTCCTTGAATGTCACATTTATGAAGAGCACAAAAAAAAAAATCTGCATTTAATTGCTCTTTTGTAAAATATTTTCATTTAAAAATATCCACACATTCAAGACTCCTTGCAGAAATGGACACACAGGTAGTGTCACTTTAATATTCAAAATTAAGTTATACAGAGAAAATCAATTTAGTAAGTTTTTACTTTAAGAAATGCACTACTAAAACCTGACAATTCTTCACATTCCTAATTCTCAAAATGGAAAAAACATTCAGCAGAATTCATTAACCCAAAATCTAGACTTGAAATTTCCCCACTTTTTGAAATAAATTTTCAAATACTGTAAGAACTGTGATATTAAGTCAATTGCCCTAAACTTGAAAAGTTACCTGTTAATTTCTAAAAAGAATGGAAAATAATAGCAAGGTTAAGTGAACCAAGCTCTACAATTTACTAGAGAAGCAAATCACAACTGAAGCTACACTCACATCAGCGGTAGGCCAAAGATCTTTGATGACTGTTTCTATCCTTTTTACCACTTCTCTTCTCATAGCTGCTTCTTCAGGACGAGGGGACATGAAGTCATAGAAGTCAATGATTTCTTCATGTAGTCTAATGGAGAAAGTAGGATCAGTTAAAGTGACAAATGAACTATTTAACTATTACAACAAATTTTACAAGAAACAGGCCATAGGCTTTATTTAATATCATCCTTTAACCAAAGAGCTCAGAACACTAACTCTAGTAGACATTTACTAAATTTCTTACTGGCTTAACAGTGAAGGCCAAATTCAATTCCTGATTCTTAATGATTATTTTCTTGAAAAAATGAAGCTGAATCTTAAAAACTACATAATGATGCAAATGTGAAGCACCACAAGACCAACCAAAGTCTTCAAGCAGTTCTTACTTCTGTGTATGTGGCAGTTTACACAGACTGCAAACAGGCCACTGCCATTAGCGAGTTTTCGCAGAGGACAATAAAAAGGACATTTGAGTATTTCTTGATGTAAAAACATCCACTTTGACACTTAAGCCATTCATTCATATAGAAAGTGACCTTCCAACTGAACTCAAAGTGAGAAATGTTAAATATATTCTCAAGTGTGAAGTATTTTTATACCAATGTTACATGAGGAGTCCTGACACTAGAACCTTATACACCTATTAAGCCCTTTTGTTTCACATCTACCAGTACTATACAACTCTTGCTGCCAAATTTGAGTTTTCAGGTGAATGTCATGTTCGCCTTCAATGGAAAAGCATCAGGCCATGCCAAACAAAAATGCAAATAACTACAGCTGTGACATTTTTCCAAAACATGTTTTTGATGTTGACATATTTCTAAGGTTTCTGTCTAACTCACAAAATGTATCTAGTTAACATCGTAGTAAAATCCAAATGCTGACCTAAACCCAAAAATCAATTTATAGTTTATATACTTAGTCTTCCAAAAAGAAAAATTAATACCTCTCTAGTAGAACTCAACTCTTCATCTGAGACTTTTGCAATTCGTTTTACTAGGTAACTCCCCTGCTAACAGGTAACTTTCAAGAGACCACATGCCTAATTTTTAGATGTCAGTATTCCTTTTCATGCACAAAGAGATTTTTGCAGCAAAGCTCAAAGATACTTCCAAAAAGCATAAATATTTTGAATTATTGTTTGCCTCTTATCTTAAACTGCGCCTGAACCCACAACTGAACATTTAACTACACAGCAGATTTAACTAACATTTCAATTTGCTGATGAATCCACTTGATTCCAAAATTTTAGAGCAAGACAGAAAATACATACTAAAATGCTCTTGTTTCTAGAAAGTATGCTTTTTTTCTACCTTTCCAAGACAAAAAGACCAATGAATAAAATACTTGAATACACCTAACAGCAATGGGGACAACCTAAAGCTTTCCTGTTCTGCTTATAATGCTTTGCAGTAGGCAGATACAGGGTGAAAGCAAGAAAAGGCAAGAAAAGCAAAGGGACAGCCATCCTTCCAAGCCTCCAGTAATTTCATCTGGTATACTTTCAGGGTGAATCCCAACCATGATACGTATTAGCTCAAAGAACTTCATTCCATAGATTTTTCCAGGTCTTTTAATCCATTTCAGCTTTGTTATTCATGGCATTCCATGAGAATTTAAGTATGCATCAGAATAAAGAGTGCCTTATTTTAAACTGCTGCCTGGTAATGATTTTACCTGATGTTTTCTCCTGGAGCAAAAAAAAATTGTTACTGGAGTTCATCTCAAAACACAAGATTTCTCAGGCTCTCAATCCATCTATCTCTACCCACTAGCAGTTTTCCAAGCCTCATAGGTTTGTCTCCTTCCACAAGAGCAAGTCCAAAGTTTGATCACTTCTTTGGCTTGTTTTCAATTTGCACCACGTTTTCTGACAGGTGGGCAGAAACACACACAGAGTCAACATGTAATTCTGCCATTCAGTCCAGGACACACACCTGTTTTCATTTTATTGTCCCTACACTTGGGAATATTGTTGCTGCTTGAGGGTACCTGAGCACACAGCTGCTCTTTAAAAGAGACCATAATGAAGGAGCTTCAAGGTGTTTTCTGAACAAAATCACCAACATAAAGCCCACTCACTGAGTGCATTCAGTCTAAATTATTTTTCTTCAGTCATGATTCTATATTTACTAGAATTTAATTTTACCAACAATTTTATAATCTGATGAATAATGAACTCCCACTGTGTTTGTCTGCAGTCAGCTCTAGCTTTCTATTATCCTTTCTATCCTTCTCTCACTCATTTCTTCCCTCCAGATATTTATGAACATATCAAGCAACAGTCTTGAGTAACTCTATTTGTAACTTTCCCTTATTATAAAGTAAATAATTTATTATTTCCTTTGGTTATTTCTAAGCAGCTAACCCAGCAAACCTGTTTGGCTTTTACAAAGTCTTCAAAAAGAATCTCTAACACTCTTCTGAAAAAAAATCAGCAGTTGTGTTATCAAACTGAACACAGGAATATGGATTAACAATGAATCCTTCAAGAAAATGAGACCTGTGAGACACAACTACTTTTATCAAAATATGCACTAGGCCCTTTCTTTATGTTTGGTCATGCAAGAAGTTCTGGTTTTTTATGGTATCAGCGCCATCCAACCACTCCAGGAGATCTAGACATTTCTGGGAAAAAATGCGTTTACAGTAGCCATCCTGGATTAGGGAAGAGAATAAAAGGGGTCTCCATCCCCATCACAACCTCCACCATACACAGCACAGGCTTGTAAAAGCAGCCCCAGTGCATCAGTGGGCTCAGAAAAATAGCCAACACACAAGTACTCTCACTTTGATGCCCCACTGAGCCTCTCTTCTGATGATTAACACTGTCACAATTGTTAACCGCATTATGAAAGACTCAGAAGAGCATCACTCATCACTAGTCTACATTTCCTTCCCTCATCTACTTTTTAATATGAAGTCAGGTTCATATTTTCTACTTCGGACTGGCAAGGCAGGACTTAGTTTAATGCTTCAATCTGCATGGGACAACAGCAAAGGTCTAGATATCAAAGCTAATTTAGAGTTCAAGCCATACTTATGGCTAATTTCTCTGAAATTCTTTGGTATAACATTCTTTGGTATATCATTCTGCTGACTGTATTTAAATTTTTACTGAAATTTAAAATTGTAGTTGCCTGGAGTCAAAGAAAGTTCTGCTGAGAAGTCTCCTAAGTCCTCCTCTGACAGAAAGCAATTAGTTTACTTAGTTCTTTCTACATGATCTGTGCTCCCCCTGGTGCCTTTTCATCTCTCTCTGAGCCCTACTGACTTTGCCAAGTTTCTTGCTTTCGATGTGCAAGATTTTCAAGTCTTAATGCATTTGGTAAACCAGGTCTCAGTCCTCTGTCTTAACAGACTTCTATTTTGTTTGCTCTTTCCAGTTTTCCTTAATTCAAGTTTCTGCTTCTTAGAGATCACCTTCTTAGTCTATGTCCTTCTGAATAAGAACCAACACTATACTCACAGTCAACATATGGCAGCACAACCACTGTAGCATTTTACCTTCTGGTTTACACCTGAAGAAGCTTCTCAAAACAGAGGTGCTTTTTTAAAATTTAGTGTTAGAGTAGTTTGCATTTTTGTAAACATCTTCACTCAGAAAAGGTTACTGGAACACTGCCACAAAAAAACCCCCAGCTCTCATGTATATAAAACAAGATCCTGTATGCTGTTCAGGACTAATCCCAGCATAACCTCTTACTAGCTGGAAGAATAATGCAGTGTCTGAAAAAAACAGATAACACTGGAATATTCAGCCAGCCAATACAGGGATAGTTTTTACTTCAGTATTTTGTCCACGTAGCCTCTATGATTTTCATAAGCACTTCTTAAATCAGGACTGTGACAGTATTTTAACCATTAGGAACACAATTTCCAACTGCAGCATATGATGTACACACAGATACAAGTAACATCCTAACTGGTTTTTGTAGAACTTCTTTCAACATATAGACAAGTCAGTCTTCCAAATTTTCTTCTGGCTTCTCAAAGAATTTGGATTCCCAACAGCATCACCGCACCTAGCAATCTCCTGTAACATTTTAAGATGCCTATTGTATTACTTTATGAGCAAATGCAGGCCTTTTAATCAAGCTTTTCCAAGATGGTTTTACTGTATTTATAGAAAACGTGGGAAAGAAACTTGTTGGTAAGCTGTAACTGTACTCCTAACTAATATAAGATGGCAAAGATTAGAACACAGGGATGCAAAAGAGAGGCTACTTTACTTGCTATAATATTTAGGTTGCTAATTTTAACAGCCTGGAGAAAGCTACCATTTACTGATGTTATTACTGCTAAGCACAGCAAGCATCTGCTGCTTAAAAGCTAAGCTACTGCAACACAATTAAGATCTTCTATTTATCAAAAAATTAACCCTTCTACTGTTTTAGGAAAGGCAGCCATTCTTCTAGTCTCTAGGTTAAAATAACGCTCAGGTGACATTTTCAGACTTGTGCAATGTTTTTCCTCAAAGGCGGGTTTCTAAGAAAGGAGATCATCCATTTTACTCATTTGCTGCAAACATTAAACATAAGATTGACTTATTACTTCAAGGGTAACTTCAACACAGTGAAACAAAATTCTCAAACATCATCAACAAACTAGAAGGTAAATGAAAAGCTACAGAGTTTGTTCCCTCAAGTAAGCATCTGGTTTCTTTTCAACATGACTACGCTACTAAGCACATTCATTTATTCTAAAGGAACAGATAAACATGATTGCATCTTTCATGTGGAACAACTAATGCTTTTTAAAAACATATTCTTTACTTACTAGAACAAGTATTTTTCTAGCTGAAGGCTAACACATCATCCAAGAATCCTTATAAAAGGAAAGAATAGATGCCACAGTTAAAGCATGGGGGTCTAACACTAGGGGTGTGTAGAAAATGGAGGTAAAGAAATGGGGAGATGTAGGCAGCATCTCTAAAGAATCTCTGTTGAAATAAAGGTTAAAAGTCATATAATACATTCCTTCAATGAAGCATGAATTCAAAAACATGTGTGACTGAAATAATTCCCTGTGCGGCACAGGGAATTATTTCATGTGACTTCACTGTCTTGAGACTAAATGATGAAATGCACATCAGTCACTGCATGTATTTTGGGAACCTGTTGAACTGTACCTTCACCTATGACTAGGGCAAAGCACAATTGTATTATCATGGAAATGCAGGTGAAATCTCACACTACAACAATCAAATGCATTGAATTGTTGAAATCAGTCTTACGGTCTAAAACTAGGAACACAGTTCAGTGAAATAAAGGAGGAGATATATATCTATATATACAGAGAGAGTGTGTGAAAGCAATAATGCATTCTGAGACAGACTTCTCCCAGTAAGATCTAAGATTTAGACATCTGTAAAAGAGGCTAAAATACAACTATGACCAAGAAGAGATGAACTACAATTCTTCACATTCCCACTCACAACACCCATCAGATGCCTTTACCTTTGCACACTAGTCCTCCTCAACACCACTAAGGCTCAGGCAGTACTACTCTACGCCCTATGCAATGTTCTAAGCTTACAGATGAGAGAAACTATGAAAACACAGTGCTACACTCACAGACTGTACTGCTGCACCAAATCAGTCTCATACTACATTGTTCAGACAGCAATTATCTTTGTCACTGTAATTGTATGGAAGGCAGCAAACTACAATGACTGAATTAAAAAAAAAATCTCAACTATATAGAACTTATGAATTAGAGCTGTGAAATGTTTTACAGACAAGTACCCTAAATACCAAACTCAAATAAGAATTGAGCTCACTTTGCAAGTTAGCTACAAAGGAGAGGTTGGAAGAAAAAAGTACTTTGTTCTCATCCACAGAACAAAGAGTAGTTTATAAAATATTGTACCTCTTTCACAAGAGATCATATTGTTCTTATTTCCTCTCTAAGCTTTCTCTTTGCCCCACAGTCATGCAAGTCAGAGCCCATCTTAACTTTAGACCAAGTTTCTTGCCAATTAGGCTTCACCTCTTAAGAACACCTTGACAGTCAATGCACTCAAGAAACTACATCTGATGGATTGATTTACACTGCAAATTTCCAGACCTAAGTAAAGAGAATTTGTCTGCATTTTGAAGAAAATCAGAAAGTAATCTATTTTTGCAAACTATGCCCATCCAATAAAACTCAACTAATTACCTTATTAATGGCTGGATGGACTTTGAGAAAGCTGCATCATAAAAAGAATAAAAATAAGCAGATGTACATCTCCAATTTAATACATGGCAATGAGATCTGCTACATGAGCTTCTGAAGTGCATTACTCCTGACTTGGACTGATGGACTTCCCTACACCACCAAGAAAACATCACAACCATTTTTGTTGCACCAGTGAAAGAGAATGCCATATGTTAAACCTTGGGACAAGCCTGCTATGCCAATAAATAGAATCACTAAACCCCGAAATTCCTGTCTTAATACCATTCTTTTCCAAATGCTCCAAGATAGCAAGCGATTAACACCCCAGACAAGTCAGATTGCAACAGCAGAAACATATTAGTGATGAGAGACCAATTATGCCCACCCTAGATCAGGTATTCATTACATCAGGTTAGCCACTGAAACATTAAACAGAAATAACTCTTGACATAATTCTGACCAGCAGACTCCAACTCAAAAGGTACCCATCAAAGCACTACTGGCAACAAACCCTTCACATTCAAAGTCAGCATCTCTGCAAGGCAAAAAAAGCTAGAAAAGTCTTTTCTGGATTTAAGCACTGCTGCAGTTTGCCATATAATAGAGGACGCTTCTTTAAAATCATAACCAAAAGAACAATGTGTTTCAGAGACTTCTGAATCTGATGATGTTGGAGGTCTCCTCCAACCTAGTGATTCTGCCTGTAAAGATTATCACACTGGTTGTTTAGTGTGCACCACTAATCAGGTTTTAGCAGACAAAAAAAGAGCTTTTACTACTTTGTCATAGGATTTCCATCAGAAGACGTCTTCAGAAATCCTGAAGTCACGTACAAAGCACAAAAAGAGGATTGGAAGATTAAGGATATCAAAAACGATTATGAGGAACAACTTAATGAGATGCAAAGCTATGATTGAGAAAGACTAAACTAGTTCAAGAGCCCAAAAACCTGCTTCTGTTAAGTGAATTAAGTGATCAGTACAGAGAAAGTTAAGTGATCCCAATGCACAATATGTAGAGAAGCTAGTATTTTATTTTTTTTAATTCCTCAAAGACTTCCCTGATCTACAACTATAAAGGGAGAACTTGTCTCCAACTTTTTAACAAAAAACACTTCACAGCAAAACCTATCCCTGCTAATTCGGTATTCACCAAAAGTCACACTCACTGGATACTGCATTTGTACCAGAACAATAAGCAATTATCTTTTTTTTTAACTTAAAAGTATTAGCCTTGACATTCAGGCTAGTCAAAGTAGCCTAAATAGAATCAATGCAATAAATGAATTGCTATGACTATATCAAGATGCTAACATAACTATCATAAATGTAAGTAGTGTATTAAAAAAAACCATTCACAGCTACTTCAAAGAATCAGAGAACTACACAGGAAAATCTCTTATTGTCTTGGATTTTCAAATGGCATTTGACAATGGCCCCATACACCCTTATGCAGGCTTATGAAGAAACTAAGCTGACATGGGATGAGGGGAAAGACTCTTAATATAGATAAAGAATTGTTTTAAACAGTAAACAAGCAACTAGAACTCTTAGTTTCCATTTTAAAGAAAGATCACAGGTGAAGCCTCAAAGCACAAACACATAAGGCAAGTCCCATGTTAGTAATCAGGAGACAAAATACAAGATAGAACAAGATGGCCCAAGATGCAGGAATACTGTGACATTATCACACACAAGTGTGGTTCATGTGAGTCCCAAAGATAAAACAGGGACTGCAAAGCATATAGAGGAGATAAACATCTAGAGGCAGGAAACAGCTTCAATACATGAAATGATTTAACAGGCTAGAAAACAAGCACTTGTCAGGTGTTTCAACCTCCCACCTCCTCCTTTTTCAAATCCCCTGCAAAAAGCAGTCTGCCTCTAATGCACGGACCTGCAACTGGCAGCCACTACAACACTAGTGACAGCCTCAGGATAAAAAAAAAAAAAATCATTACATAATGCACAGCTTTACTGAGGAACATCTTCCCACAGGTCATTGCTAATCCCAGATCATAAAAAATGAACGCAAGACAAAATCTACAACAAGCATAACAATGCACTGCCTATAGCCCAGGTAGTCCAAGAACCACAGATAATTTAAAGCTGGGAGATACTTCCATGAAATATCACCACAAGCTCATGTTGATATATTCTTTTCCCAATACTTGGCATTGGCCTCTAAGGGTCTCAAGCCAGTACAGCTGTTGATGTTCTTAGTGCCAGCTGTCTCTACTGCCAAAGCCTAACAACTGGCAGAAACACCATGAAGCTGATGCCAGGATTAAACTGCTCCAAACATGTCCCATTCTCCTTTACACACAGATGTGAGCACCTGTCATGGAAGGCATTCTCATGTTTTACTACTATAGCTCAGCCTTTCTGAACTCTAGTACCTCTGGAGACTACTGCTGCCAAAACACTCCTTCCATTCCACTCCCCAAAGCCACAGTCTCTAACTCTGCACTAGGTATCCAGTCCAAATGAAAACTTCTCAAGGCAACTTACTTAAACACAGAGGAAAAAAGATGTTCTGCTCTTCTGACAATTCATCCTGCAGCTACCCTGGAACTTTCCTTCATACCAACCTTCAGCCATGAAAACGATCCATTTAACTACATCCTCTCTCCAGAAATCTACTATGACTAACAGGCAACTACTTCCACACTTCTCCTTGCATACACTCCAGCATATAGAACTCCTAGTTCTACCCTGACCCTGTAGTCACGCAAAACAAGAATTGAGTGTGCCATGCCAGCACAACCTTCCTCCTACAAGAACAGCTCCACTACAGGTGTCCACCTAGCACCACAGACACCAAGGACTGGACAGCAGTGTGGGTAAAGCATAGTCCACTGTGTTGATTCCTTTAAGGCGTTGGAGCAAGACAGTACTGTTAAGCACAGGGAGGAGTTAAGAAGGCTCCTAAAGCCCTTACAAGAGCTGGGCATCTCACTGCAGACAGTAAAGCCTTCTGAACATTTGCAAAGTCTACATTCTTTCAGCTCGAAGTACAAGAAAACAAAATTTGCAGAAGAGGCTGACAATGTGGCATGCCCACACATTAATTTGTATCTGACAGCTCTGACAGCAGGATAATAAGAAGCAAGGGTTGACAAACATGCAACTGGAGCTATGCAATTCTGAATGCAATGGATTTCTAATAGTGCACTGCACAAAACTGTAATTAAATTTATCTTAGTTAAAGTTCTGAAATATATCAAAAATGCAAAAAAAAAACCCTGTAAGACTGGAATTAGAAACACTGCATACAGGTGAAGAAATAAAGACGACGTAATATGGGCTTAGCATATAGGTGCACCACAATATCTCTGGACATCACTTTTTGTGCACAGTATCATTCAGCTGCAAACTAGTGAACACTGAACCAAGTCTTTTGTGGAAACACTGCCATAAGCTTGCCTTGCTTATGAGAACTCTCCCCAAGTACTTGCTGTAGTAATTAGGGAATGCTGCCCTGATGCATATTCCTTCAGCATAAGGAAATGTGGAGGTCTTGGTGCTGTTATACTCTACGGCAGAACTTGTGTGTCATTATCAAGAGAGAGCTAAAGACAACAGCTATACAGTGGAAAAAATGAATGCAGGAAGTCATCAGACACTATGCAACACTAATTAGTCCACGCAGAGCACCATTTCAATGTATCATAACAGTTCTGGTATCCAAACTAATCCTCAACAAGCCAGTTCTGTTGTTTCTGCACAACACTGTAATGTGCCAAGCAGATATGCCAGGTATTTCAGCACTAATCTTGTTCAACATCTACAATTAGACTGAACACTTAACTGAAAATATTAAGCAGAACAGACTCATATTGTTAAAAATGCATTAATTCTTTACTTACTTTGTTAAATTCATATTAAGAGGCAAAATAATTAAATCTGATGTGATTTTATACTACTCCCAAGCTATTAGCTACATCTTCAGAGAAAGTACTCTATCAGCTGTGCATCCAAACAAAAGCAGTAGAAGCCTTAGCAAAAAGTTTAGAATAGCTTGATGAGGTCTTTTGAAGTAATATTTGAGCACTTTTAAACTCTCTGGATGCTTAAATTGCTCAGATATATTTAAGATACTGACTTTACAGAAACAGAAGGTATTTGCTGAACAAAGAATGCATGCCCTAGGAGGCTAGATGTAGTTTTGACCACTCAAGAGGACACTTTACAGAATGAAGAAATAACATGTAGTTCCGAACATCAGTCACAACAGTTTGAATTCACCTCAATATCAAAGGACACTTCTCTGCCTTGCATCTGAAACCAATCATTTTGTCATCTGTAGTCCTAAACTAAACCCAGGCACATAGGATATTACACAGTTGCTATATTAATCACTCTGTTAAAGCACTGGAATAAATATGGCTTCAATCTCCTCACTCCTTACCTTCCAAAATTCTGTAAAAGCATAACATGGGACAATCTAGGGCATCCAAAAGCACAGCTTTAGGATGAAATCTAATCAAACACAGCTTTTCACACTTGTGTTTTATGGGAAAAATTTCCTTTACAAAGATTTTCATGCTGCTATCAAAGTGGCAGAAGCATGAGGCCACTGGAAAAAAGGAATGCTGTACATAAAACAGATGACAGTGTTTATACAGTATTTCTAAACATCACCACACCTACCATCACAAAGCCACTGACTACACTGAGCAGTGTGAATAAAACAATGACTTGCAGTGCTACAGACCATCCTCAGCTCTGAATGAGCAAGCAGGAGAGCACAGTACTGCTTCAAAGCACACAGGCAATTCATCAGAAGTACAACTGCAGCCTAGGAGAAAACTAACAGAGATTACCCTTACTCTGTTACCAAAAGACAATACAGTAACACTGTGAGCCACTGCGTATCACTTGGAAATTTCAGCATGTTGTAGAAAAGCATTCTTTTAGGAACAATATTCACAGCAGAGTTGATCAAGTCCTACATCCTATAGTCAATGTCCAAACCAGACTTGCAGCTGAAGATTTTCAGGATCACATTTTTCAACAGTTGCATATACCAGTATGGCAACACTGAAGATGCTCTGTCAGCAGATGATGAGTTATCAAAGTGATACTTCAGGACCAGGCTGACAGTTCCAGGGAACAGCAGGCAACTAAAGGAACATAAGGGATCCACACGAAACTCCTATAGGGATCTGTCCCCATCCCAGCCTTTTCAGTGCATTTTTATTTGAACTGCCAAATAACACAACAGCCAGGCTTGATGAAAAAGCTAAGATCACCACTAAAGAGGAATTACTGCAGAAGAGAGATACCTAAATCCACTCCATTAGTGACAGTATTCTTATTTTAATCATGCAAGCACTTAATAAAAAATTACTAACACTAAACAGAAATTTTTTTAAGAATATACACTTGTCCAAGATTCATCTTGGGTAACGCAACTCAAACTTTAAGGCAGAGACTGCTTGTCATATTTACGTCTATGGTTTCAAGACTCATGCTCTCCTTCAGCACTAGTCAGTTCCCTGCTACTTTAAGGAATGCTCTGGAACTACAGGATCACACATGCTGCAGTTACTGGTATCCTACTGCCAGAATCAGGTCCCACTTTTGTAACAGAGATCCTTGATAGAACATCAGAAAACACAGCTTCGACTTTCAAAGGTATTTAGCAAAAAATTGTCATTATCACATCAGCAAAACAACTACCTACACTGCGGAACTGAACAGTGCAACTGAATCTCGGCTAAACAATTTTCTTGCGTATGGATTCTCTATAAGCTCATACTTGAAAAGTGGCATAGCCACTATTACAGGAAAGCTAAAAGCAAACAGAAGGACAGAAGATGAAAAATAAAGATACATGAATGGCATAGGTAGTTCTGCCTAACAGCTACAGGAGAAAACTTGCAAAGCTTGGATTTGATTGACAGGTTTGCCATTTGCCATAGACCCGACCTGCTGGGTGAACTCCAGCTGCTCCTTCCTCCACCTGCCTGGAGATCTGCCTCACTTACACTGAGCTGACTTAAATTAAAAAGTTAACTCAGTGCTCTATCGCATCTCTACAAAAATGAAAAAACTTCACACTATTTTAAAGATACTATTGGAACCTGAGACATACAAACTTCGTAGTAGAGGACTCAAAGCTCCTAGCACAAGACACCTCTAATAGATTGAAATTCTAGCTTCCTGTAAGAAATTTGAATTTTCAGTGTCAGTCCAGAATTAAAAAGCAGTAGTCACAAGCCTTGTCCTCCCCCTCTTGAGGTTACGGTTTGCAAAAATAGAACTTTAAAAAGATTTTTTTAATACCTCTTTATAATTTTTAACATACTCAGCACCTGACAGTACTACACAAAAGAGAAAATGAAGACACTGTCCTTCAGTTAAATCTCTCACTTTAAAATCCCCAGCTCATACCCTGTTATCTTTAGCTATTTCCCCTCTACAAATATGCAGTGCCTTTATTCCACAGGCATCCAAGGGTCTTGATGTTAGGATGTTCCAACAAACTATTTTTGAAGTGACATCAGAAATCTGCTACAGTCAGTCAATGCAGCTAGCACTTTTTCCAAGGATAAAATAACTTTAGAAAGTAACATTTCCCCTTGATTGAATGAAATTTGACAGGTGAAATATAGCAATCTCATAGAGCATCCCAGACGCACTTTGTTCAATTTTGGTCCCTTCTCCATGCCAATCAGATCAAACTGAATACTCGGCCTTTCTAACTACTCATTTATACAAGAAAGGTATGGCTCACAAGATAGGGTAAGCTTCATAAAAGAATTCTCTTCAAAAAGACAAGATTTCTGTACGGGTATTGGCTGGCTCACCTATCCTAGAGCTAAAACAAACTCGAGAGAAATGTTCTAAGACCACACTGACTTTCATGCCTATCTCAGACAGAACTCAGAACCTCCCTTTCAAGTGATGTTACTAACACTCCCCAAGCTAACCAGCTTGCTGCAGCCTAAGCAGAAGCATTTAACACAAGGGTTGTGAGTTCTGTGAACGGATGCCTTTCACTTCCCCCTTACAACGTGAATTGACACCGGGTAGCTCTGACAAGCATCCTGCACACATCCTTGCTTTAATTATTGTAGGTGACCTCTGATAATGGCCTAATAACTTCACCTCTCAACCTATTACGAGGTAAGGCCTTGAACCCTGTATCTACGGGTTCCCTGGTACTGCGTGAATCACTGCTTCGGCCAAGAGCCACACAGCCGGCACAGACCAAGGTGATTTACAAAAGGACGCGGCTTTGTGCCTCGCCATCCCCTACCATCGGCCTCCCTGCCCCGGCCGGATCCGGAGGAGTTCGTGTGATCCCAACCCACCGCCCCCCTTGCCGGCGGGGCCGCAGGAGGTGGCCGAGGCCCCCCTTCCCTCCGGGGCTGCAGCAGCCCCCGGGGCCCCGGCTGCTCACCCCTGCACGCCCGGGCTGTATTTCCTGGTCTTCCAGGGGGTGCCGGGGCTCTGCAGCGCTGGCTGAGGCGGCTGCCGCTGCTGGTGGGGGGAGTTGTTGACGGCGACGCCGCGGCTGCCGGAGAGCAGGTAATTCATCCCATAGGTGCTGGCTTTATTCTCCCGTTTCCTGCGGCCCGGGTGGTACTGGTGCTGCTGGGGAGACGCCGGGGGCGGGTGCGGGCTGCGCGCCGGGTGCGGCGGCTGGTGGTGCCCGTTCACAGCGTTCACTTTGTTCTCGTGGAAGTTAAAAAACTCCCCGGGTCCGGCCGCGCTGCCCAGCAGCCCGGGAGGAGCCACCGCCACCGCCCGGGGGCCGCCGGAGGAAGAGGAGGAGCCGCCGCCTCCGCCACCGCTGCACGATCCCGAGGAGGAGAAGCCGGGGCTCTCGGTGCCGGACTCCACCGACGAGCAGGAGGACGAGGAAGACACGGAAGGCGACTTCTGCAGCCGCCGCCCTCCCTCGCCGCCGCCGTTCACCGCCGCGGGGCCGCCGGGGACAGCGGGCACCAGTCCGGTCAGCAGGGCCGGCGGGGAAGGCGAAGGCGAAGGCGGCGAGGAAGAGGAGCAGCAGGCGCCGGGCGCCCCGAGCCGCACGCAGCCGTGCCCGCGGGGCGGAGAGGCGGCAGAGTCCAGCGCCGGGGAGTTGAGGCAGAGGTAGTGCGGGAAGCTGGCGCCGCCCCGGCCCCCCACGCCCTGCGAGGTCTCCCAGATCTGCATCCACAGCGCATTCGCGGGTCCTTTCTGCTCGGGCTGGATCCAGGCCACGCGGGGATCCATCCACGCCCGCCCGCCGCCGCCGCCGTCCCTCACTGCCCGGCCAGAGCTCCGCGCCGCCGCCCGCTCACCGCCCGCTCCCTCGCTCGCTCGGCCCGGCAGCGGCGCTAGGAGCGGCCCGGCAGCAGCGGCATGTGTCGCGGCGCGGAGGGGGCGAGGGAAGGCGGCAGGGCGGCCGGAGGCAGAGCCGGGCGAGGCGAGCGCGGCTCGGGAGGAAGCGAATGCGGCGCAAACTGTACCCGGCGCTGCCCGGAGCGCTCCGCTCGCCGTTCCAATGTGGCGTGTCCCCCTCGCCAGGGCCAGAACCGGCACTGCGCATGTCCCGCAGATTTTAAACCTTCACCGGAGACGGCCGCCCTGGCAACCGCACATGCGCGGGAAGCGGGAGGGAGACGGGAGCTGGGAATGCTCCCCCGCCCGGCCCCTCCGCCCGCGCCGGCGCGGAGCCGGTCGGCCGCGCCTGGGCCCCGGCGCGGAGCGGGGCGGCCGTGCCTGGGCCCGGGCGGCGGAGCGGGGCAGCCGTGCCTGGGCCCGGGCGGCGGAGCGGGGCGGCCGCGCCTCGGCCCCAGCGGCGGGCGGCGAGAGCCGGGGCGCGGGGCCGGCAGTTCTTAACTCCCGGAGTCACGGACGGGGTCAGGCTGGAAGTGGTCCAGCCTCCCTGCTCAGGCAGACACATCCCAGAGCACGCGGCAGGAGATTGCATCCAGACAGTTCTTGAGTATCTCCAGTGAGGGAGACTCGACAACCTCCCTGGATAACCTGTTCCAGTGTGTAGTCACTCACACAGGACAGAAGTTCTTCCTCATGTTTGGGTAGAACTTCCTTTGCATCAGTTGCTGCCCTTTGCTTGTCCTGTTGCTTGGTACAGCCGAGAAGAGCCTGGTCCATCCTCCTGACACCTTTCCTTCAGATACTTAGAGACATTTGTGAGGTTCCCTCTCACTTGTCTACATCTCTGTGAGCGGCTGATGCAGCCACAGCCCTGCCTCTGTGTTGGTTTCTCACAAATACTGCATTGTCTGACCCCTCCATGTCACAGCTCATCCGTCTGGAAAAGTGCAGCCCAGTTCCCACAAAAATAAAAGGGTGGATGTAATAAGTAGAATGAATAAATTCGTGTGGGATTAAGCTATTAATAAAAAGATACCCGAGAATGCCTCCAGGATTCCAAAGTTCCCAAACACACCTACTACTGTAACAACAAGACAAAGCCAGAAGATAGCCCGGCCCTTAAGGGTGGACCCTCGCTTCACAGCTCCTCAAACACCAGATACCAATCTTAGTAGAGATCCTGGACGATCAAGATCACCCCTCCCAAGATGAATTCCAGAAAAACTATCAAGCAACCTTTTCATGCAGACAAGACTCTTTTAGAAACACAGCATACCTAGACTTTCAATAGACTTAGCCTTAAGGTAAAAAAACTGTATAAAACCCACGGGCTGAAACATAGCAGTGTGGCAGAATTCGGAGGGTACTTTTGTACCGCCTCTCTGTCCACCCAGCATTCAATCAATGTTGTTTCTTTTTATTGTGGCTTTATTTCGGTGTTGAAATTGTGTTAAATAAATTTTGTTATTTTATTTTGAATTGGCCTCTGACCATTTATAACAGATTTGGTGCCGTGACTCGGATACAATTTGGCTGCGGAGGACTCCCTTTGCACGGGGGGCGCCCTGCCGGTTTTTCGGCGGCCCGGCAAAGCAGGAAACCCCTTCGCACCTATTGTATTACGAACCCAAAAATTAGATAAAAGTGCCACAATAAAAAGGGAGAAGGCCTGGATCCAGCAGAAAACCCGGGAAAAGACATAGGAGTCTTTTCGGAGCCGCGGCTACTTTTCACTCGTAAAATTTTTTTTCTCCGTGCACGAAGATCTCCAAGCAAGAAAATAGCTGTAAGTAATGCTTGGTTGAGTGGGTGATTGAGTGGGTGAGCGAGACGTGGCCTTGCCACGATACAAGGGTAGATCTGTAAGCTCTTGTACCAGGTTTCCCGCAAAGGTTTTTTTCAGCTAGTAGAGAAGAGAATTAAAGAAAACTCGTTTGCTCATCAAAGCCCAGACTCGGGGAGTCTGGGAGAATCGATCACAAGGAAGCAAAAGGGGAAGGATACGTCCCTCTGGGTTTGGGGAACCGGTAAACCCTTTTGCTACGGGCTAGTAAAAGCCCAGGATGCAAACCGAAGACTTTTTCATCGGACGAACAGACCCCCGGTTCAGCTCACCGGACAGGGTAAGTAAGCCGAACTATTCGGGACCCGGTTTGCAATTTGTAACAGTCAAGGAGAAGATTCCTGCTCTTAGCCAGAGCTAAGGCTAAGAAAGAATTTAGCGTTGCGATCCATTACCAAAAAGTAAATTTTTTAAAAAAAAAAAAAGAGCAAAGAAAGAGTAAACATCAAAAAGAATCAAAGAAAAAGGTGTGCTCCCAGAAAGGGAAAAGGTGCTTTTGAAATCCCACCAGAAGTCCACTGAGATAGAGCACTAGAGAGAGTGCCCCATTTTGAAAAGTAAGTCTAAGAAAAACTAATTTATTATTGTACCGAAGTTAGAGAGAGTGAAGAGCCCGGTAGACAGTGCCGCTGCCCGCCGCTGCCAGCCGCTGCTAGTGCCGCTGTGGGGGGAGCCGCTGAGCCGTCAGGAGCCCCCCGCGCCAAGCCGCGACTGCTGCCGCTGCATGCCGAGGGCCAGCCCGCGAGGTGTAAGGCCGCCGTCCAAGGCACGCTAGCAGAGAGGGGGGCCGCCATCTGCGCCCGGGCCCTCCTCCGCGCCTGTAAGCCAAGTACAGCGAGGGCCCGCAGACCTTCCGCAGATAGCAGATCAGGCCGGGCGCGCCGAGCCCGTGCTGCGCCTCCCCCACCCGTGCGCCCCGTCTAGCGCCGCATCCATCCCGCTGCTTCCCGCGGCCAGCACCGCCACCTCCATAAGCTCCTCGTGTCCAGCAGACGATTGTCCTCCTGTTTGCCTTCTCTGTCTCTCTCTGACCCCTTTTCCCAATCCTGCTTCTAGCCCCCCTTCCCCCAAAGAGCCATCCTCTTCCCATTCTCAGTTCCCCCGAGGTGAGAACAGAAACCGAAGAGAAGAAGAGGGGGGGGAGAGATTCATATGCAAATGCAGTAGTTCCCAAGCTTCTCAACCACACCCTGCTAAACCATTTCCACCAGATACTACCGTAGCAACTGCAGAGTCACTCCATCCCGAAGTGTCTAACAGTTTTAGCTACCCTTTTAACTTTTAAAGTTATAAACATAAACAAGTTGTGAATTCTATTCCATGATTCTCTCTCCTATTGTTCAGAGAGCAAGATAAAGAGTAGAACTTGCCGAATGAGCACAGATAAGCTTGAAGCTGCTGTTGCCTTTCTGCTACCCCATATCCCTGTTCGTCGTCCCTGCCCCCTGTTCCTATTTCAAAAGTGAGTCGTTAGCAGCAAACCACACAGCGCAGAGTAGCCCAAGATGTCTGCAGTCTCTCTGGCTCCCTGCGATCCCCCCCCAGTTCCCAGTTCCTATCCACTAGTCCTGACCAGAAAGAGCTCGCTGGCTAAGACGCCTAACCCAAAATCCTCTATCCTTTATACCTTTTAATGCAATACCTTATCTTCTTTCCACTTCCCTCCAATCCCCATAGAATAGTCTTTACAATTAAATGTTTTATGTTGTTTCCTCTAATTGCAGATTGTCCCGTTTTCAGTTTTAAGAGTTTTGCCTGTCACGAAGATAAATCCTACAAGAAGCAATTTTCAAACTGTCTCTTAAGAGCGTGTGTTCCAGTAGCATTAAGCTACTAAAACAAGAAAACGCTGTTGAGTTTATGCTGTCTTTAGTTAGGCTTACCAAGGGTGACTGACAACCCTGTTAAGATAGTGCCTAAGAAAGTATGAACAGTTTTTAGTTTTTTTTTAGTTGTAGCCGATGTTCCCTAACAAGGTAGTAGCAGAAACTACAAGTTTTATTTTACAGCGAAGGCTAAAACCTAAACTAAGAGTGAAAGCCATAGCTGAGAAAAAGCCAGTTAGGGGGAAAAAGAAGATGCTGCCAAGAGCCGAGAGCTTAAAAGCCACTAAGTTAGCTGCAGAAATGCACTCAAAGTGCCCCTAAATACCCATTAGCTTACAAAGCAAAGAATCTAAATAGCTTAGCTGTGAGAAGACCTCAGAGTCCTTAAAGCACTAGCCCATGTTTAGTTTCATAAACAGCTTCATTTTAAGTACCTATTATGCGTTTCATTATTCATTTTAAAATCTGCAATATTGACCCTCTTACCCCATTTGTTATAATTGTTTGTTTTGTTAAGTCACAATTACATATGTCAGTTGTTTGAATCAATTCCTGTTACATTTTGCTTCTTGTCAACCCTATTTGTTGTTTTCTTAGTCCTGCCCTGTGTCATGTAGACATCTCCCTCAGCAAGATAATTCTCTTTTGTTAACATGAGTATAAAAGCACTAACAATGCCCTAGTAGTTAGAAGGGTTCAGATATGCCTTAGCCTTAAACTGCTCTGAGAGATGTTTCAAATTTTTAAACAGTTTTTAAGTAATTATTTTCAGCAGTAGATTGATGCTTCCTATTTTTTCACTAATTACTAATATTGTTCTTACTTTGTGTTATGCAAGAATTGATGCTAAAGAACCCCCCTTTAAAATACATAATTTGTCTAATTGTGCTAAGCTTTAACTAGTTGCCTATCACCCATTCAAAAGAATCCCAGTAGATTTCACTGATTTACCTAAGATACAGCAATTAAGACTGCAGAAAAAGAGTAGACCCACGCTTCGAGAGTGAAGAAAGTAGACTCACAATACACTACTCAGAAATAGAGAGTGACCTCATCACCTGGAGAGCTGAAAGTCAAGCTGCAACAACACCGATGAATGAAAGAGATCAGATAAAGTGTGAAAGACCAGATTGTGAATGTTTTCCCTTTGTTCACTTCAAGTGTGTATATTGTAAATTGATTTAAGTTGTTCACTGTAGAGGGGGGCGTAGGCCAAAAAGATTATGTACCAACTGTTTAGAAAAAGAACAAGAAGAGACTAGCCATTTCTTAGTAATTGCCACTAACTTGAGTCTGCTAGAGTTAAATTCTCCAGAATAGTATTATATATATGAAAAGGAAACAAAAAGGCAATTAGACGCTAAAGTTGAAGTGCTCAAAGTCGAGTGCAGAAAGACAATCAAAGTACCTTGCTAGTCCGATACAATCAGGTTGTCCCAGTAGAGTGCCTTTAAAAGAAAGTTTGCAGCTTAGACTGACAGGACTCCAGAAACATATGCCTGCTGCCGAGAAGATAGATAACCCCGCCACAGGCTGCAACCCCGTGGGCGAAGGGAAAGGCAGAGGCATGTTGTGATGGAAAGTCCTCGTAGTCCTGAGCCGAGAGACAGGGGGACCCCCCTCCAAGAGCCCACAGAGGCTGACCCTCAAGAAAAAATGTGAACTATAGTTAAACATGGCACCAGAGAGAACCTGAAGTATCAAGAGCATTATGATTGTCCCAAAGATAAAAGAAAAAGGTATTATTTCTTTTATGACACTCAATACTAAATTTTGTAGATCAGAAAAAAGAGTAGAATGCCACGACTCAAAAGCAATTACTAAGGAAGGGCAATCCAACACACACGAATTTATTTAAGTAAATAAAAAGGTGGGGGACTGTAATAAGTAGAATGAATAAATTCGTGTGGGATTAAGCTATTAATAAAAAGATACCCGAGAATGCCTCCAGGATTCCAAAGTTCCCAAACACACCTACTACTGTAACAACAAGACAAAGCCAGAAGATAGCCCGGCCCTTAAGGGTGGACCCTCGCTTCACAGCTCCTCAAACACCAGATACCAATCTTAGTAGAGATCCTGGACGATCAAGATCACCCCTCCCAAGATGAATTCCAGAAAAACTATCAAGCAACCTTTTCATGCAGACAAGACTCTTTTAGAAACACAGCATACCTAGACTTTCAATAGACTTAGCCTTAAGGTAAAAAAACTGTATAAAACCCACGGGCTGAAACATAGCAGTGTGGCAGAATTCGGAGGGTACTTTTGTACCGCCTCTCTGTCCACCCAGCATTCAATCAATGTTGTTTCTTTTTATTGTGGCTTTATTTCGGTGTTGAAATTGTGTTAAATAAATTTTGTTATTTTATTTTGAATTGGCCTCTGACCATTTATAACAGTGGATTTTGAGGACCAGTTCAGAGGAGAAGCAAGTGCAGGCAGACCTCCTCTGGGGAGGCTGAGCAGCACCGCTCATTCCCTGGGGGAAAGGGGGGGCCTGGATGGGTGTCCAGGTGGCACCATGCAGTTCAAGGTAACCAAGGGAAGGCTTTCCTTGGGTTGGTAGCACCAAGACAGCACTGCAAAGCCCCACATTTCCACTGGGTACTTCAGTTTTTATTGGGCTTGAGTCCAGGACTGTGGACAGGACAGGGAGACCGTGCCTGTTCCAAGAGGTATCTCTAATGGATGGGTTTCACGTGCAGTGATCACCAAGTAAAATGCATACTGCTATTGGAATGGGATCACAGACACAGATGATCTGAAGATGGGCTTTAACAGCCAGCCTCCCAGAATGATGTCCATAACAGTTCTCTTTCTAATCCAGTGATTTGCCTATTTCCTTGAGCAGCTTCAGCATGCATATGGATCAAGTGTCCTCTCCTGAGGTACCCTCAGAAACTCCAGCAGTCTAGGACACCCCAGACTGTTCAATAGAGCCCTTAACCTGACTGCAGAACAGCACAAGGAGTTGTACGTGCATAAGACCAAATACTATCAAGGAATCCTAGTTAGAGCAGCCTGCCAATGCAGTTACATGGTACTTCTTGAATGAACTAGCTGCCACAGAAGGTGAGAAAAGGAGGGGTCCCGCTCTCCATAATCCTGCTAATTCCTTTCCCTGCTGCCTTGCACAATCCCTGATATTGATCAGTGAGCCAATTTAATTTGTTAATTCAGAGAAGACTGCATTTGGAAGAACCGTAATAGTTTTTAGCAGTTCATTTTGCATTAGCTTACTTTGTGATCAGGGCTGGCACTAAGGAGGGGATGGAGAGAGCATGAGAGAACAAGACTGTCATTTGTTAGCAAAGAGTGGCTGTGTTTGATGCAGTTGTATTCTTGAGCTAAACCCTTAGACTTGAGAGCAAGAGAAACTGATATGAGGGTGACAGCCTAATGTTTATTTCCATAAGTCATTTAGAGAAAGCAGGTCATTAATTTGTTTTTGTTAAGGAATAGGCCCATTTTCAGGACTAACAGCCAAAGTACACATAAAAGTACACAATAAACTAACCAAACCCAAACCACATGAAAGAGCTATTAATTATGTCTCATGTGGGAGTATGTTCACCACAATTTCTTGCATGGTCAATGAAGGGTTCGGATCTTCAGCAGAGATTTCAGCTTGAGTTACTGATAGCAGTCCTTGGTTTTATGGTTCATCTTACAAAAGATTTTGGATTGTTTTGGTTTGGTTTTAATTGAACTTGAAAGAAGACAAATAAAGAAGCCCCTCTGCTCTGTCCTTTTTATATAAATGCTGTAAGAAATAAACCAGAGAATTACATTGTCTCTTCTTTTAGCATTCTTGCCTCTATGATGGCCTAGGTACAGAAAAGAGAGGTGAGGATGGACAGTATTTCTGCCAGAAATAGTAGCTACTATCATGCCAATGATTGGAAGAGTTACTTTGTAGATCGACTGTGAAATACTGAGAAGGTTGAGGCAGCTACAGAACCCACATGTCTGCCTTTTTATTTCCATGTTTTGACTTTTCATACATCCAATAAGGATCTCATCTTCCACCTGCTGAATTAAAACTCTTAAAATAAAGGAATACTGATCAATGTTTTCATAGGATCGTGGAATCACAGAGTGGTTTGTATTGGAAGGAACCTTAAAGATCATCTAGTTCCAACCCTGCTGCCATAGGCAGGGACACCTTCCACTAGCCCAGGTTGCTTGAAGAGGTGGAGGGCAGAACCAAAAAAGGCACAATGGCCAATCTTATGGAGACGTTTCCAAGATCAGCAGTTTCATGATCTGTTTTCTTTATTTCCTTCCCTGCCGTCATTTTTTAAAAGTCGGCACTTTCAAGAGGGCCTGATTTCCCTCTTCACTAAAATTATCTCTGACTTCATTTTCAGGTCACTGACCACTGCTTTGTATGAGGCAGTAACTCAGAAACAGCTTTTGAATGAGGAGAGACTCTCACCAATCCCAAGAATCTTGGAAGAGGCTAGGCTGTTTCTTGAAGTAGCCACAGAGAGAGTTGTCTCTCACTGGCTTAAGCTGTGTTAGACAGAATTTCTGAAGCTACAATACTGCTTTGTCAGTTCTTTGTATGTGTTCAAGGCAGCAGATACATTTAAGTGTAATAGAGGACATGGGAGGGATGGGTAGGCACAATATGCTTGAAGTTGACAAGTAAGTACTTGTTAAGTACTTAAGTACACATTTTAAGTAAGTACTTGTTAAGTACTTACTTAAGTACACATTTTAAGTACTTGGAGAAGAAGGAAATCTCTGAGAAATTGATAAGCAAGGGTTTAACAGTACACCAATTCATTTACCTATCTCATCATGATTTGTCAAAGCTTGTGGCACATCACTGAAATATCTCTGCAAAAAAGGAGGTATTACATGTTTCCTACATGAATGTGTACAATATGGAGAAATAATACCCAGTGGTCTGTTGTGGCATGATGACAAGAAAAATTACCATCTTCTAACATCAGCTTTTTTTTCTCCTCTGTTTCTAGCATCTCCAGTGAGAAACCTAAATAAAGCATGTTTCTAATCTTGTCTCCCTAAAGTGAGAATTTCCCTCTAAAAGTAGCAAGTGAGAACTTCCTTTGCAAGGATTAATTTTTTTAAAAGTCTGGTTGATTTTAATTCAGCTGTCCTTTACTGAGTGAAACTCCACACTGAAGGTAAAATTCTCAGAATCTTTGAAAGTCAAATATAGTTTGAATCATAAGAAAAATATCCTTTCTTTTCAATAAAGCTTCCTTCCCCGTGTTGAATTTGTGCGGATGCAGATAATGAAAAGTCTCCCCCTATACTTGGCACTGGTGAGGCTGCACCTTGAATCCTGTGTCCAGTTCTGAGCCCCTCAAATCAGGAAGGACATTGAGCTGCTGGAGTGAGTCCAGAAAAGGGCAGCAAAACTGATGAAGGGTCTGAAGCATGAAATCCATAAGGAATGGCTGAGGAAGCTGAGGTTGTTTAACCTGAAGAAAGAGACGCTTGGGAGGTGACCTTATCACTCTCTACAACTGCGTGAAAGGAGTTTGTAGCCAGCTGGGGGTCAGTCTCTTCTCCCCACCAACCAGTGACAGAACGAGAGGACACAGACTCAAGCTGTGCCAGAGGAGGTTTAGGTTGGACATTAGGAGGAATTACTTCACAGAAGGGGTGATTAGACATTGGAATGGGCTGCCCAGGGGGGTGGTGGAGTCACCGTCCCTAGAGGTGTGTAAGGAAAGACTGGACATGAAATTTGTATTTTGGCCCATATGACCTTGATTCTGGCCACCCACAAACACACTGGAAGCCTCTGACGAATCGCCTCCTTCATGCTCACTAGCTCTGATCTCCTTTGTAACCCTTGTGGCCCATAGCCATTCACTTAAGAGCTGGACTCAAAGATCCTTGAGGGTCCCTTCCAACTCAGAATATTCTGGGGTTCTGTGGTGGGATGGATGGAGAAGACACAGAGACTAGAGCTCAGCAGTACATCTGACCACACTCGTACCTGATGAAGGCAGGAAGATGAAAGAACTGAACAAATCAAGGCCTCGGGCTAGACGGGGGTGTGAGAGAAAGGCTGTCTCGCCAAAGGAGGTGCATCTCTAACAAGTGACCTTCAGAGTGTGCTAGTCACCAGGAGATAGTGTTGGGGAGGAGTAACAGGAAGACAGTTTCCTTAGCTGCGCTACCATCACTTTTTTTTTTTCCTCAGTAAATACATTACCGAATGGGAGAGTGGAGATACAATTTTCGTGTCTCAAATGTCTCTATAGCGAGACAAGTAGAAATCCAGAACACCAGTTTCGTGTTCTTACAAGGTACGATTTGGGGCAATCTTTTAATCTGTTGCCTGGAAATACGGGCTTTTACCTTGTTCAAAATGGCTTGTGTCTCCCATAAAAGAAGGCCAGGCATGGGTAACCCTGAAAAGGCTTAAATCATGTTATGTTTTCTCCCTTAAATCTTCTACATGGCTCAGTCCTTCCTGTCTTCAAGGCTGTATGTCCTCTTCTGATGAACAGTAAGCATCAGCCAAATTTAGGTTGTTGAGGTATATTCAGAGCCAATGTAAGTACAGAGCCTGAAACAGCTGTCAACCAGCAGCCATCTCCTCTTCCCGCCCTGGCTTCCTTGCTCTTACAAGGGTTGCCAGCCCGGTGCCACAGAAGCTGAACACATCATAAATCAGCAGCTGAACAGCTGCAGCTTCCAGCCAGGCATGTTCATGCACATGAAATCCTTTTCTAGCTGCCTACATAAAATAGCTGTGGTAAATGGAGAAAGCGTGGGAGGCGGTTCACAAGCCATTCCGTTCTCTTTGCGTTCAGGGTGGCATCAGAGTGGGAGAGGGTCTACGGACAGGCGGGTGTGATTCTTGCCTCACGTTGCTGGATGTGTGTCAACGCTTCTGGCGGGAATTCTGCCTTGGGGACCTTTCATCACTCTGTGCACGGTATGCATGTGCAATACTACAACAGGAGCAAGGTAAAGGTGCCGCCTTGACATTCCCACAGTCTATTTTCATTGCTATATTTGGAACTCTGGTAGGGATTACTTTCAAACGTCTGCTTTATTATGAATGTTTATCTTAGCTTGTTACACAGTAATTAAATACTTAACAGCATATTTTTACAGTATTCAGTGGCATATTTAATTCTTCCATATCAAGGATGTTCTATGAAAGTTTTAAAGTTGTTCTTGTGTTCTGTTTTGTTTCTTTTAATAATTTAGAGAAGGTTTGGGAGCATACAGGTTTTGGAAGGTTTGTTTTTTAACTCAGGGATTAGGAATTCAGCCTTTGAGACTTGTCACTTTTCATAAGAGAGGATGTTCTGCCAGCAGTAACACTTAATTGAAGACAAATCTCACAGACTTTCTTTCTTCAAAGCTTTATTTAAATGTGAAATGAAATTGTGATAACAAGCATAAGGAGGGTTTTAAGAATAATTTTAGCTGTAGAAAATACTCTATGAGAGACACCATAAACAAATTACGTTTATGCTAAATATCTATAAAGCTTTTGAAAGTACTTTTATAGGTGGGATCTAAAGAGTTGTATGAAATCAGATGCTCTGTCTTCCTGTCCTGGTTAACACAGAGCCCTGCAAAGGGTTGCTTTTGTCAGAAAGGTTGCTTGCCTTTGAATGACAAGTTGAGAATTAAGGAGACTCTCATGAAAGTTCATAGGAATAAACTGGTCAGGATTCCTGCCTTACTTCTGTTTGCAATCTAGGTGGTCCCAGGATCATCTTTAAGTTGTCACTCTCCAGGCTGCTGTGGAGGACAGCTGAGGGCATGCAGAATATGTTGTGTGAATCCTGGCAGAGGGGAGGGATCCCAGCTCACAGTGTGGTTGCACATGCAACTAATATGGAAGGAAAAAGTAGGTCTGGCTAGACTGTCTTTTAGGGGAAGAATCTATAAGTAATGCATTGTTCCTCCTAGGAAAAACATTAAAACAAAAATTCTTTCTTCATATCTCCTGGGTGTAAGCTTTCTGCTGGGGACAACATGAGGGACAAGCTGTGAGAAAGCTGATGCTTGGTGAGGATGTGCCCTGGAACCCTGATCTGCCATGTTAACATGGCAATCAGATAAGGCACCAGCTGCTTCTGTACTAAACCTGGAGGGATCATTTATGCAGAGCAGAATGACTGTGGTTAGAATTAAGGTTACTTCAGGTATCAGCAAAAACTATCACTGTGAAAGATGTAGCCCACTTTTATTAGATTCCACGCTAGATCAAAGCCATATTTGATCTTGTACAGATTTCGAGAAGATAATTTATCTTGCGTGGTCAACTGCCTAAGTATTTATCATTGGTTCATCCTGCCCACTGGTCCTCAGCTATAGGCACATACCTACATGCATTCACTCTTGAAATAGAAACTGCTCCATTGCAATGCACCTCCCTCTCCTTAAATATATCTATGTCCTGCATCTCCACCTTCAAAGCTGTTATTTTTAACTGTTCTTGGGCCACAACTGTATCACTTGGACACCTCAGGAAGGAGATTTCCAGAAGAGAAACAGCTTTTTGCCAATATGAAAGTGCTGACCTGAGCTGTATTTGCATTGGGACATGGATAAGTTAGCAGAGAAGTACAAAAGATCAAAGGAGAGTAAGATTTTTTTGGCAGGGTTTTTAGCTAAAGTTGATGTGCAGCAGCTGTAGGATAGATTGGATAGGGACTGATAAGAAAGAATAATATGGTTTAGCTGGTCCTGTAGATTGAGGATAGGAACAAAGATAGGAAAAGCATGCATCGGTAAGAGAGCATGGCTGACAATTTTATCTGATGTAGAGAAATAGCTGGACTAGGAATAAGGGGAGCAAAAGAGGTGGAGTGGAGTTGGCCAGGGGGCCAGGAAAACTGTCAGAACGAAGGCACATTAGTCAGCACACACATGTCCATTTGCTATTTGAAGGACCTAAAATCAAGGCCAGGAACCAGAAGAGTGTTCAGGCACCTCTCCAGACTTTTTACCGGCACTCCAACTTTCTTGCACCAAATGTTCCTATGGGTCCTATCCTGTGGTTCAATACTGGAATCGTATAGCACTTTACAACTTCCTCTGCCTTCCTTGAGAAATAAAAATCAGCTTCACCATCAGTTCTTTCCACTGCATGGACAGACTGTGGACAGACATCAGATGGGACTTCTCCAGGACTTCTTCAGCTTGTCACTATCATTTCACGTTGGGATCTTACACATCAGATAAAATTGTCAGCCATGTCCAATAGACCTGCCTTTGGGATCCTGAAGGCTGTAGATGAACAGAACATGCCTGGACATTCCAAACTCCTCTTGTGATGGCAGTGTCAGTATCTCCTTTCTGTGGGTATCAGCAGTGAATCACAGAATTGTTTCGATTGGAAAAGACCTAGTAGAACACTGAGTCCGACATTTAACCCAGCACTGCCAGGCTCACCACTAAACTGTATCCCTAAGTGCCACGTCTACACATCTTTTAAATACCTCCAGGATCCCTTCAGGGAGTCAACCCTTGGTGACTCTACCAGTTCCCCAGGCAGTCTGTGCCAATGCTTGACAACCCTTTCAGTGAAGAAATTTTTCCTAACAGCCAGTCTAAACCTCCCCTGGTGCAGATCAAGGCCATTTCCTCTTGTCCTGTAACTTATTACCCGGGAGGAGAGACCAACTCCCACTTGGCTACACCCTCCTTTTCAGGCAGTTGTAGAGAGTGATAAGGTCACCCCTGAGACTCCTTTTCTCCAGGTTAAGTAATTCCAGCTCCCTCAGATACTTCTCGTTGAAATTGTGCTCCAGAGCCTTCCCCAGTCCATTGCCCTTCTCTGGACTTGCTCCAGCATCTCAATATCCTTCTTGTAGGGAGGAGCCCAGAACTGAGCACAGGATTTGAGTACTCACCAGTGCCAAGCAGAGGGGCAGCATTGCTGCCCTGGTCTTGGTGGCCACACTATTGCTGATGCAGGCCAGGATGTCCTTGGCCTTCTTGGCCACCTGGGCACCTGCTGGCTCATGTTCAGCTGACTGTTAACCATCACCCCCAGAGCCTTTTCCAATGGACAGCTTTCCAGCCACTCTTCCCCCAACCTCTGGTGCTACAGGGGGTTGTGATCCAAGGGCAGAACCCAGCATAGAGAACATGATAGTTACCTGCCATGGCAGTTTCCATTCCACAGCCATGCAAACTGAGTGAGGGAGTCTGTTCATAACATCAGTCTCTAATCTCAGCAAACATGGGCTTCACAGTAAGTCTATGCCTCTGAGCTCCTGGGCTCATGAGCTCTATGAACATGCATGCAACATTGAAGAAACAACATTCATTTATTGTGGTGAGAGCAGAAAAGGCATGAGGAAGGAAGAGTGAAATGTCAGCACTGAAACAGATTAAGATTTCTGATTGCCTGAGGTTGCTGTGCTTAGTTTAAAATAGCAGAATATCTGTTGCTCCCTCCAGTCAGGTCATGGGCCAGAGCAAGGAGAGGCTGCCATTCCTGCTGCCATGTGCCAATCTGAAGCTCCCATGCAGCTTTGTGATGGGGCAGCTTTGCTTTTACCCATGCCTCAAATTCACCACTGATCCAAAGCATCCAGAAGCCTGGAAACAGCTCCAGCTTCCTGCAGTGAGGCATCACAGGCTGGTGATCCACTCCACTGATTCCTGGTGTCCCAGCAGTTCATTGATGATTCTAGTGCTTCTCAGCTGAGTGAGAGGTCTGACAGCCCTGCAGCCAGGAGCCTGCCTTGGAGTAGCCTCCATCCAATACTACAGCTCAAATTGAAGATCTTTGCCATAGTTGCTGACAGATGACACTTGCAATGGGACAGGCTTTACTTGACCAGTCTCCTACAGATCTCATGGTGTGGTATTGACTGATGCCATCAAGCAGATAGGTATTCATTCTGCACATAGAAACATAAAATTCAGCTTTTTTCTTTCTATATGGTAGCAAGGATGCATGGACCTCCTTCTCATGGGGAATAAGTTAATTTGGACAGAATACAGATATGCTGTGGCTCCATGCCTGCCTGGTGGGACCTAGAAGGGCTCTTTTCATCACCAGGCTGCAGCTGTTTTCTTATTCAGAGTTTCCTGGTGATAGCTGTGAAGTTTATCCCAGTTGGCTCTTTATGAGGCGGTGACAGACATGGTCCATGAGACTTATTTTTGTTGGCTGGAATTAATCTCTTGATCGTGTACTCAGGTGGTGACAGTAATTAACACAATGTAAACACCAATCTTTTTAGGATTATCTCAGAACCTGGTGAAGCCCTGTGGCTACAGGTGCAGGAAATTATGATCGGTACTGCCAACAAGTCTTGCATGGTGGGAGAAACAAAATGCATTGAATGAATCTCTTTTGCAATTTCTGCATGTTATTTGCTCAGTTCATGTACCATCAGTTAATCAGACTGGCCATACAGACAGCTCCACAGCACTGATTCTGAGCATAAAGCCATGCTACTGCCCTTTCCAAATGCATGCTAAATCACTTAGGGGTTGAAAAATGCTTCTCTGACAACTTCATTGCCATTCTAGTTTAAAGGCTTCTGTTGATTCCTTCCCTTGTTGATGGTGTAGGTCATACTGTCCTGAGGTGATCCTTTCTGAGAGTAGTGTCCTCATAGGGTCTTGTGTCAGGGCCTCAGCCAATTCTTACATGATTCAGTCATCCTCTGACAGTTTCTTGTTTGTGTAGACTGATCAGTCCCTCTGCCCTCTAGTGGGGACCCTCTCCTGGTCCTTCTCTTCCATAACTTACCTGTGAGAACCATACACAGTATCAGTCTGTACCCCAGGCTACCCAGTGAGGTGCTTCAGGAGTTCCACTACATAGATCTATGGCTGACCCTTGGCTGTGAAATGCAGTCCCCCTCAGAGTCTTCCTTTGAACTGGGTCTGTTATGGGTAGCCAGAGGAACATACAAGGATCTGTCCTGAAGATGTGGAAGCTGCCTTTTTCACCTTTTGCCCTGTATTTCTTCCTGCTTTTTTCTGCTTTCAGTATCTTTGTGACAAGTGAAATCCTTTCCCTGCCCTGAGTGTGGGATGTTTCTTGTTGAGGACTTGTTACAATTAACCATACGCTACTTGGCTTTGCCATGAAGATTCCATTGCCTGGTGCTGGCCTGGAAACCATCTGTTACTGCTAGCAATGGCTTTGGCATAGGGCTAGGAGACAGGGTGGAAGTGGTTTGGCCTTGATTATATAATTTATGGGATAGACAGCTCTGCCTCAGCTTTCTGCAAGGACCAATTTCTTGACATTTTTACTACATGGCATAATTCTTTGCTGAGCCTGCTTTAAACTCTCTCATTCAGTTTGAACTCTCTCATTTGGGTCACATGGAAACAAGCAAGAATTATGGACAAAATGTTTTGATCTCACAGGAATTACATCTGCAGTTATCCACAAGGAAGAAGAAATGGTCTGTGATGTCTCAGGGCAGATCTCATCTATCATCCTGGAAAGTTTCGAATTGGATCTGCTAGAACAAAATATTTACAGTATACATTAGGAAAGATAAAACCTTTTCTAGATCAAGTAGAGCTCTGGCTGAATGCCCAGCCTTGCTGCCAAACAGCTGGCCTTGCTGTTGGACAAAGAGTAGGAAAAGGCATATGTTTCTCTAGAAAAATCTGTACAGAGGCTAACAAAGATAGGGGGCCTTGTCCCTGGAAACAAAAATTAGCTATAGTCTTCATGACTATCCATTCTAAATCCGTTGTGAAGAACCTTTCAGGAAACTGATTTACTTAAAACGAAAGCCTCTTCAAAGGCTGTTTTCTAAAATACCTTTTGAGATGTATGTTCCTAGGCTGAAAAATATGGTGTTATGGAAAACAATCTCTATAAACAATAGAGCTGTGCTTTGTACTTTGTATTTGCCCCTACATCTTATGCTACAGTCATCTACTTTAGAACATATTTAAGTTGCAAATAACTAATAAATGCAGAACCCAACTTTTCTGGTCAGTACCAGCATTTCCCTTTCTACTCCTCCTGTAAACAGTGCTTTGCAGAAATTCACCAGCAGAAACACAAACAATTCTATGATAAAGAGTTTTGGTATTATTAAAAAAAAAAACCAAAAAACAAAAAACCCAAACCAAAACCCAAACAAACAAACAAACAAGAAAAAAACAAAAAAAAACCCACCCAAAACACAAAAAACCCCACCGCAAAGTAAAACCTTGCTCTGGGTAAGCAATCTTTTCTCTGCAGGAAACTCTCCAGGAACCCCTTTTATTATCAGTTCATAGATTGTCCATAAATTCACTGTGTGTAAAACAATGTTACATGGATAAATCATTGAATGGAATTTTTTTTTCTGGGTGTTGTTTTTTGTTTATTTGTTTTAACTGAAGGTGTTTAGTGAAAATCTGAGACAAGAACAGACTAAATATACCAGCAGCTGGGATGGAGCTGCAGGCCTCTCAGAAATTTGCATTTCCAGGTGGTGTCAGCTGTGGAGGTTGAGGACCCAGGGCTTCTTGCTGGATGCCCTCCATGTCTAAGCACAGTTAATGGTGGATTCAAACTGTGTCTCCATGCATGCATGGGCTGCTGCATCCAAGTGCCAGTGACTGGGCAGCCTGAGATCCAGGGGCAGCTACTGGGCACTCTGGGTGCCTGAGCCCAGCTGCTGGAGGCATCCACTGTGTACGTTTGTATTGACCTATTTCCCAGAAATGGACAGAAAACTTCCAAGCCCAAACAAAAGTTGTAAGCCTCTGAAAGGCTGAATTAAAAAGTCCTCTGTGCAGTTTTCCCATCTTTCATGGCCTGCTTGGCTGAGTGCTGTGACACCAAATGTGGGTCTATGTGCTAGGTGCTGGCAGAGCTGGTCTAGCTATCAGTCACTTTGTAGAGGATGGTGCATCTTCCTGAGGTGCATCTTACTGCATCTTACCATGTTGGGGGCTGGAGGGGAAAGGGGATCATGAGCAGGAAGGTTGGCACTCGTTGTTCTACATGTGCAACACAGACACAGATGGCTGGTGCAGACCTCTGCTGGTAATTTATTCATGCTTGTTTGGGGGTGCATTCTTGTCTGTTTCCAGGGTCCCTGAGCTAGAAGAGAGGACTGTCTTTGAGTTTGCTGCTGTGAGTAACGATTTCTGCTCTAGGCAGTGCTTAGAGGGGACTGGAAACAATGATTCAATAGGTACCCAGTAAGCCCACATCTGTGCACTGCCACAATAAGACAATTGAGAACAGTGTTAGACTGGATTTTATATTTAAGAAAATGTTAGGTAATCATTTCATGTTTCTAATTAGCCTAGTGTCAATGAAAACAAAGTGGCAGAAGATGACAGTATTACTCGATGAAAAATAAAGCATGGTTTGTCATCTGCAGTGTTACTTGCAATTTATCTTTTTTTGATCTGATGCAGAAACAAGAATATTCAAGAAGATCTCTGAGGTTTAGCCACAGTAGCAGATGGGGTTGCATCTGCAAAGGAGATTGTTTTGTCTGCTTTGAATTGAAATTAAAAGCTGTTGTAATGACAATTCATCTAGTATGAAGAATTAGGAAACAAAGTACAATTACTTTGGGTTTTTTTACTTTTAATAGTAACTATTTAAAGAGTAGTAATTATAGCATATTGTTCATTGAAGTCTGGAATGTCTACATTGCATGGCAATTTCAGTTTAGGGAAACCACTTAAAGCAATTGACAAAAGACTTTTCCTACAAGTGCCATGTTAGTGTTTTATTTTGAACTTTTATAAATTCAAACATTTTATTTGGCTTGTAAGGCAAGATTCTGGTAATAGGGGGGCTAAAGGGGTGGCTTTTGTGAGAAGCTGCTAGAGGCTTCTCCCATGTCCAACAGAACCAATGCCAGCTAGCTCCAATACAGACCTGTCGCTGGCCAAAACTGAACCCAGCTGTGATGGTGGTGGCATTGTTGGGATAACAGTTAAAAGGGGGCAAAAAACCTGCAACTGCAAGTGGAGAGAGGAGGAGAAGATGTGAGAGGAGCAGCTATGCAGACACCAAGGTGTGCAAGAAAGGAGGGGTGAGGAGGTGCTCCAGGTGCTAGAGCTGAGATTCCCTTGCAGTCTGTGATGAAGGACATGATGAGGTAGCTGTGCCCCTGCAGCCCATGGAAGTCCGTAATGGAGCAGAGATCCACCTGCAGCCCAAGGAGGACTCCACACTAGAATAGTGTTTTCTTTTTGCTTATGAAAATAGCTCATTTTTTCTTGGTCATTTGGCTTTCTATTCATAAGACTATACTGCTGCATGCTGTCTGCATAGCTACTCATATTTTCTAAACTACTCTTCCTAGTATTACTTTATTAGTAATTATCATATACTGCACTTATTTAGACTAAATATTATGTTTAATCTAATACTCTTTTTTTCTGAGGCCTAGTAAAATCTGCAAGGATTATTTGAAGTGTAAAAAGGGCTAATTTCATCTTTGGTTACTGGTTTTAGTATATCCCGATGATGCTCCTTTAACACTTGAATATTTTCACAGTACTATTTGAGATTTTCAAGTCACTTCTCCTGTTCCAATACCATCACCATTTTTTCAAAGAGGCAGGCAGAGAATGAAAGAGGGAACATACTTGCCTTTGCAAAACATGAAAATCTTACAAATCTGCACTATGGTAACTGGGCTGCTTTGTCACAGGGCTTCCTAGCACATTTGCAGGACCCTGGCTCTGCATAGCATTGTGTCTCTCTTGGTCTTCTGTGGTAAAAACAACATGTGGACTGGAGGCATAACTGGAAGCCTCTTGGACTGTTCACCATTACACTGATATGGATTAAAAAGATTAAATTCCAGCCCCATGAAGCAGCCAGCAGGACACAAAGATAGCAGGTACCTGAAATAGGTTTCTCTTGCTTACAGTGGTTTTGCTTGCTTACTGGCCTTTGGTCTGGACAGTGCTGCTCAATGTTTGAGTCCCCATTCACAGATCACAAATCTTTTTTTCTGGCAGGAGTTTATAACTGAGTTTGCAGTGGTTTTCCCTTTCAACAGCCCAAGAGAAATGGAGTGCCTCCTCCCAGAGCAGCTGGAACTTGTGGCTTTGCTAGTGCTATCTCTTTGGATCCAGCCATCCATGTCCTCTCCGGGTGGATATTTGGACAGATATTTCCAAATCAAGAGGGAGCAGGGACAAACAACACCACTGAGACACTCCTGCTAGCACATTGGTAAGGCATCATCTCCAGGGAAGCATTACACCAAAGGCTGTACCGAGTGTTAGATTTTCTTTCATCTCTGCAAGTGAATAACCTATTGCTTCCTCTATCCACTTGTACCCAACAATGCATCATGTATTGGCTTTGATTTTTAAGCAGACATGGTAAATCAAACATGAAAAACATGTTGTAAGAAGTTCAAGAGCAAGCTTCAGTTGTGCAATTCTTTCAGATGCAAACCTTGGTTAATGCTTTGCCCTTCAGTTGTCCTGCAATAGAAATTTAATTGCTCCTTTACACATATTTTTGTGTGGGCACATGAGCACATAGATGGTGATAGATATGTTGCATCACTGTAAAAAGTGGTGCAATTTTACCCTGAGATCTGCTTTCCTCATGAAATGGATGTGTGTATGAAAGGCTACCCTGATGACTGCAACAGTTATTGGTAAAACTGAGGAGCATAGAACAGACTGGGACAGTCTCTACTAAATTTATTAATGTATTTCAATTACAAACAGGATATAAAAACTGTGATGGGCACTCAGGATTTCCTGCCTGCTGGAAGAATTCAAGTTTATCCAAGTAATTTGTACATTGTCTTCACTCCCCCAAAAGATAGTATTGTGCTGAAGCTCAATCAAAATAGTTGAAACAGCAGGTGCTACAGGTTTTTTCAAGTGAAAAGTGACCTAGCAGCAGGAGAGGAATCCAAACTAGCAGCCTCTGCTTCTGTTAATCTTTGCTCTAACTGCAAGTGTGGAATATCTCAGCTACATACTTTGTTTTACGTAACTAAGAATGTATCGCTAGACAAATTTACCTTGTGACTTTTAATAACTGCTTTGAGTGCATCTCGTCAAGTTCACACATGCATCTAGGTCAGTTTAATCCAATCTTGTTTTCACACTCCCCAAGATCTCAACTGGGATAATGAAATTGCTGGTACAAAAACCTTGGATAATCTCCACAAGTTAGAGTGGGGATTACTAACAGGAAAAAAAAAAAGTATTAAAGCAAGACACCACAAATCATGTTTTATTAGTAAGGGATTTTGGGGAAAGATGTATCAATCTGACTAGTAGTGTCTCTATTAAAAATAGCTATAGATATTATACTCAATAGCAAGTATACATGTTTTCTCCCTCTGGAAAGGGTAGAACAGAGTTCATATTCACATTACATATTCTTGAGAAAAATGGTTCAGTATTAGATATTTTCCAACAGAAAAATCTGTCAGAGCTGCTGGAAAGGGAAGGGATCATGAGTGAAGTATGACAAATAAGTAGGATTTTGTTGAAACAAAAGGCAATTCTAGCATTTGACCCAGCTGATCATACCCTTTTACCAATGTACCTGGGTCTTGAAATGTCAGAATCATAGAATTGTTTAGGTTGGAAAAGACCTCAAAGTTTATCAAGTCCAACCTGTAACCCAGTGCTACCAAGTCTACCACTAAACCATCTCCCTCAGTGCCACAACTACACGTCTTTTAATACCTCCAAGGATGGTGATTCCATCACTTCCCCAGGCAGCCTGTTCCAGGGCTTGACAACCCTTTCAGTGAAGAAATTTTTCATAATAGCCAATCCGAACCTCCTCTGACACAACATAAGGCCATTTCCTCTCATTCTATTGCTTGTTACCTGGGAGAAGAGATGAACTCCCTCCTGGCTACAGCCTCCTTTCAGGCAGTAAGATTCCCCCTGGGCCTCCTTTTCTCCAGGCTAAACAGTCCCAGCTGTTTCAGCTGCTCCTTATTAGACCTGCAGTCTAAGAACTGCCTCAAATAAAATCTGTACTTTACTTAGGGAATCCTCTAGAAGTATAATGAAATATAATAATAATAAAATATAATCACACAAAGAACAAAATTTTCTGACTTGGGTTTGGGTTTTTATTAATCCAATTAACTAAAATTTCTAAACATGCTGACATTCACAGCCCACAGACCTTAGCTTTTCCTTTTCTGTAACAAGAAAGAGAACAGGGATAAACTGTCAGACCATCACACTTCAGATCCCATCCCACTGTAGGCAAACCATAAATTAACATTATGTGGGCAAAGCAACTGAACTTTTAGGCAAGATAAATATTTATTAGCTTAGTAGCAGAGCAAAATCAAGGCATCTGTTCAAATTTTCTGGAAACTGTGATAAAAGGCTACTGAGTAGAGAGCTACAGCTCTTGAAAACAGAGATAGAATAAACACTGACCTTTCTTTCACTGTTTAGTATTAAAAGAACATTTGCCTTTTCAAAAAAGGCAGAGAAAAAGTGTTAGATTGGAGTCTAAAGTGCTGCAGAAAGATGCTTTTAACTGGCAGGTTGTCCCATTAGTGATTTTTAAACAAATATCCCTGAAGATATAAGATATTTTGGTGGGTTGACCCTGGCCAAATGCCAGGTATCCATCAAAGCCACTCTGTCACTCCTCTCCACAACTGGACAGGGGGACAAAAACAAAGCCTAAGCTTCATGGGTTGAGATAAGGACCAGGAGAGGTCACTCATCAAATATTGCCACAGACAAAAGAGAATCAAATTTGGCATATTAACTCAATTTATTACTAACAAACTCAGAGCAGGATAATGAAAAATAAAATACATCTTAAAAGCACCTTCCCTCCGCCTTTCTCTTTTTCCCAAGCTCTACCTCCTCCTCCAGGCACAGGGAGACAGGGAATGGGGACTATGGTCAGTTCATCACCTGTGGTTTCTCAAGGAGAGGAGGCCTTCCCCTGCTTCAACATGGAGTCCCTCCCATGAGTGACAGTTCTCCATTAACTTCTCCAATCTGAGTGCATCCCATGGGCAACAGTTCTCCATGAACTGCTCCAATGTGGATTTTTCTTCCACAGGGTGCAGCTGTTCAGGCAGAGCCTGTTCCAGTTTGTGTCCCCTGCGGGGTCACAAGTCCCACCTGTAACCTGCCCTAGCATGGGCTCCTCTCTCCAAATGTCTCTGTTACAACCCAGCTCCAGCACAGGCTTCCTATGGGTTCACAGCATCATCTCAGGGAGCCACCTGCTCCGGCATGAGGATCCCCCACAAGCTGTAGGTGGATCTCTGCATCCCCATGGTCCTCCATGGGCACAGCTCCAGCAGAGGAACCTCAGCTCCAGCACCTGAAGCACCTCCACCCATTCCTCCACTTGCTGTCTCCATAGATGTTGCTCTGCCCAAGAACGTATTTTTTTCTTGCTTAAATATGCTGTTACAAAGATATTACTGTCCTTCCTGATGGAGCAGGGTGGCCCTGGGACAAGCTGGCATTGGCTCTGCCAGACATGGGGGAAGCTTCTAGCAGCTTCTTACAGAAGCCACCTCTGTAGCCCCCATCACCAAAATCTGGCCACACAAACCCAATAAAGATATTAATTCACCATAAACTAATGTAAGTGTTTAAACACCTTGGGTAGATAGTGGTTTTTGAATCCTGTATTTTTTTCCACTGAGAGATTTTGATAGGTGTACAATCTGGACAAGAAGATTTAAAAAAATGCTGCAGAGATGACAGGATTTAGAAAAATCCTGATATTTAAGACTAAGATTCTAAAATTATTTTCAGAATATGCTTTAAGTGGTCCTATTGAACTTCTGTTGTCCAATAACTCCATTTCAGCATTAAGGAGTAAATCAAACTCTTCATCATCCTCTCTCTCCAGCAAGCATCATGACTGTTCATCAAAGCAAATCTTAACTGCAATACTCTACTGAAAAACTTAGCATCTGGCAAAATTAAGTAACTAATTTGTTCTGAAGAACGTAACCCAACATAAAAGTGGAAACAGAGCAGATGACACTTGGCAAAACTTTGAATTCCATTTATTTTCAAATTATATTAGCAGCAGAGATTTGGGGTTTTGTGGAAAGTTTTTTTAGTTAGTGCTCTTTTGTTTGGTTTTTAATTTTTTTTAGTTATTAGAATTTGGTTGTTTGCTTGGAGGCTTTGTCAGATTTTTTTTTTTAGTTTTCCCTTTTTTTGGTATCAACAATTCTAAAAGATTCTTTATTATAACAATCATGCAAAAGACACAGTTAACTTGAAAATCTGTATGCTTGGGATCCCATCATGTTCTTGAAACCATTCTGGAGTCCTCTGAGTAAAAAGTTGGGGTATGAGAACTGATACAAGGGTCCAGAATTTTGGAGTATAAAATCATCTACAATATTAACAACAAAGGAAGGAAGACACTTGATTTTTTTAAAACAGTATAGTAAGAATTTTTTTTTAAATCTAAAGGTTTTCTTATAAAGCAAGTTAGAAAACATTACACAATTGTTAACAATGCTAGATTGGCCTAAGTATCCTAAGTAGACTTCCAAAACTAGTTTAGAGTGAGAAGACACACATTGCTTATTGAGATAGCTATCAATTTTTAAGAGGTAGATGACAATATTAATTTATTAGCAGTACAACTTTTATGTAAATATCATTAAATATTGTCTATACAGTGTCCCTATATTTGTAAGAGTGCAAAGAGAAGGAAAAACACTGCCTCTCAGCTAAAAGCAACTGTATTCATCTCATTCCTTGGTCTAAATCACCAGCTCTTCTGGAGATGCAGGTGGGGGGAAATGAAAGGAATAGTAAGGCAGGGAAAAAAAAATAGAATCAACCCTGTTTGTGTATGTAGGCAGAACACAGCATCCAGACTGCAGTGAGCGTGGCTGAGCTCACAGCACAATCGTCAGGACAGCCTGGCTACACTGAGTGGAAACAGTAGAAGCCCGGACAGGCAGAAAAAGATGCATCAGAAGTCGTGCACAGTACTTCCCACAATGCCAATTCAGACTCATTGCCTAATGTATTTATGAAGGTGCTTCACTGTTGGAAAAGCATTTCTGTTCCTATTCACCCTGTCCATCAGATTTCTGGGTTACCATTAAGAGAAAAAAGCGGTACGTAATAGCAGCACTGATGGAAAGGCTTTGTCACAGTGATAATCCGAGTGTGTTGCTAACCTGCCAGCAACTGTAAAATGCTGGCTGTTACTAAAAGCCATCCATCTCAAAGTGTTAAAAGCACAGCTCAGTACAAAAATGGGATGACAATTTTTCTGTCCTTTGGATAGTCTTCAAATTTCTCAAGGTACCATCTGAAAAACAAAGAAAGAAATTTGGAGTATTGACTCTTCAAAACACTGTTGAAGAAATTAAATAATTGCACAATGTGTTTAATTTAATCCAGATACATTTTTGTCTATAAACAACAACAAAAAAAAAAGCCTCTAGAACCCACTCTGGATAGAAAAATGGCATTTACTGCACTCACCTTAATGACATCTAATCACCAAATATAACAACACTAAGTTACAGCTGCCAGCAATGGGAACTCAAACCAACAGATGTCATGAGATATGTCAGGCAAGGAATAACCCATTCTTTCAAAATGTATATTGTTACACATCCTGAGTATTTACACATTTTAGAATTAGCAGGAGAAAAAAATTAAATTAAAAACATGTCATTGCATAATGACTTCACATGGAAGCAAGGGATACTTCACTCATTGGAATGAGAGTCCCACCCTGCATAGGAACATCTTTGGCTGCAGTAAGAATTTGGGTAATCAAACTGAACATGACAAACATTGCACTGGCATTATTGCTAACGCCCCTCAAAGACCATTACTATTTTCAAATCCAGACAATAAAAAAAATGCAGAGCACAATCAGATTTGTGTTTTCACCTTCCATAACAAGCATGTTTACTCCCATTTTTGAATATTTATTCTTCTGTTTCTCTGAAATGAAAGAACTAAGTTCACCTGGCTCCTTGAAGGTGCAGATATTCATAATATCAACAGCTAACTGCAAGATCAAAGCTGGAATAAACAGAACAAAACATGCAATGCACAATAACCTGCATCTAGGGAATACAATTATTACCCTATTTACCCATTTCAGTCATTTATCCTAAGTTTTTAAAATAAACAAACTACACTAACATGTTTCTCCACTTACACGGATTTGATATTTTTTAGTTGCTTGAGGTTTTTTTCCTGTACCTCTCTTCCATTTGCATGCATTTTTCCTTCAGTGTAAATAACTTCCTCTAACAACATCTAGCTTTTCTTGATGGTCTGAAAGAGTGGCATCAAGGCTTAAGATTGATGGAAGCCAATCATGGAATTTGAGCCTGAAGAACATAATATACAGGGAGAGGCAGGAGAACCTGTCCTTGCTTCATCTGGCAAGGAGGAGACACTCAGAACTCCCTGGATGAGCCCCGGGTAACTGGGCAAAGCCTTATGGTTAGCCCTGGAGTAGCCACACCAGTTGACTGGACAACCTTGAAATGCTCCTCTCAACCCAAGATACTCTGCTCACTAATAGCAGGTGATAAAACAGGAAGAGATGGTCATAGGCAACAGTTTTGGAAGGCTCAGGTTGGATAGCAGAAGAAACTTGTTCGCTGGGAGGGTAATACAGACCTGGAACGTCCTACAAACAAGGGGCAGGAAAACCTCTATTTCTGGAGGTTTTAAGGACTCCATTAGACATAGACATGGCTGCCCTCACAGATGGTCAGTATTTTTTTCCAATCTGTTTTCTCCTTAAATTCATGTGTATTTCCTCTTATGCCACTACCTTTCAACATGAGAACCAAAGCAGGAAGCCGAAAATAACAAAAATAAAATTAACATGTTCAAATTCTTTTAAACATGCTATTCCTTAATGCGAATCCTTTCAGAAAACAAGTCTCTCCAGCCTATAGTCCATCTTGTTAGCAGGAAAGCCACATTATAAATACAGTACATGAGCAGTCAGAATGTTTAGAGCAGAGAATTCATTAAACTGTTTTCATAATGTCCATACAATTGATTATAGATAATATGATACAGACATGACTATAAAGTGTGCCTGTTAAAGACAGCTTGGGTGACTTTCAAAATTTTAATATTACAGAAACAAGTTTTAGAAGGGAAAATATAATATTTGATTAATTAAGACAATATTGTAAAACTTGACTTTTTACAGATCCAGAATGAACTATCTTCATTTAAACATTGTTTTACCACCTTGTTGTACTGTGTTTAATCTCTGTACTATTCTGCTGAAATTCTGCAGTACGTAATCTTCTCAGAGTATTCTCTATCATATTCTGCCCTACAGCTACAGTCTCTTTCAAAAGACTTGCTCTGCAACATCCCTATAGGATGAGGCATTATTTGTGAAATGGAAATGTAGTGTGGCATAGAGACAACAGAAATGACAAGGCAGGAACACTTACTTGTGGTGTTGTCTTGCCCTTGAACCCAGGATGAAGAGAGTACACAACGCAAATGCAAAGCTTTCAATGGTGCAGCAGGCAAGGGCAAACCCAAACCATTCCAGGATCTCTCCAAAAAAGTTGGCTCCACTGACATACTCAAACATTCCTCCTGAAAGCAGGACAGAGTTACTTCAAAATACCTTAATCAAGATGCCCAATGTTATCTTTTCTGTACACCAAATAGGAGCTATATCACCAATGTCTCTATTTAATCTTTGAAGGCAGTGGAGACAACATTTTTCAGTTCAAGCTGTATTATGAAGGATCACTTCAGACCTCACTCTAAAACATGCCTTCTGTAGCTCCACTTTTCCTCTTTAAATAAAGAAAAGCACATTTATTAGCATCAGAAGCAAATACATGCCTTTGTGAATAATTACTTGATGACATGTTCTTTAATCATACACTAAACCTTTTTTAAAATATGTAGAAATAGAAGATGTACTCCTCTGAGTCCCAGAAAATACTCATAGGGTTAGACTACAATTTTTCATTTCTTTAAGTACTTTAGAAATTAAGTTAATTATGAACAATACTATTATTATGAAATAAAGTTCCAAATTTGTTTTCTAGCTTACAAAGTTGTTGCACTTTTGTTCCCATTCCTCATCAGATCTGCTGTTTCAACCCTTACACCCAGTGACAATTTTGCAGTCTGTGTTAAATCTATTATATAGACAATTGTACATAAGCAATGGGTACTCAGTTGATGGTAATTTTATAAATTAAGAATTTCACCCTAATTACAAAGTCGGTGTACAAACTGATAACATCTCAGTAGGTGCTCTACCAGTGGGACTAAACAAACAAATATCTGGCAAATGTAATAAAGGACATATTTTGACCTTGTTCTAATTACATTACTTTTGTGACAAAAGAAAAGTGTAATTCTAGCAGTTAAACTGGATAAGCAACATCAAAAAGACCAGCTCCTCCTGATCTTACAGCAAATAACATATTTCCTTCACAACCTTTTTGTACACTGAACACAGCACAGTATGTTCATATTCATTTTTCACAAGAGCACTTCAATTTACATCTATTAAAATCAATTATTTTCACCTTCTTGGTGAAAAATAAGAGTCTACCTTATATATCTTAGTTCTTACAACAGTTTTACTAAAAGAAATTAACAACCAAGAAAAAGCAACAACTAAGAGAAAAAAATGTAGCGAGACAACAGAATTCAGAGGTAGTATTATCTTCTGCTCTCAGTGAGTGTAATATACCCAGAAGAGTGCCTGTTTCCAAAAGTGTCAATAAACCTTAACACTTCAATATATGCTCCATAAGAAAGCCTTTCATATTCTCCATTTTCCCACAAAGGCCAGAATTTATAATGACAAATTTATTTGGATTTCTGTTCTCTTTTCCCTGTGTCTCCCTTTCCAAAATTGTTGCTGTTCTCCGATTATTTTAGGTACCTCCCTCTTCATATATGGGACATGAGATGGGTCACATGCTGAGTACTTTCTTCATTCCCCTCCTGCCCCCACACTGAGCTGATAATTTAGGTCTTTATTCTCCACCCACCTGCTGATTCTCTGAAAAGTTGGGCAATGCTGTTACATTTTTATCCCATTTTAAAAATATAGCCAACATTGGTCAAGAAACCCAAAGATTTGCACAAGCCAAGTGATATCATGAAACAGATTCCTTACAATACTTGGCTTAAGAGGAAAAAGTAAGATGTTTCCCAAAGTATAAAATCAATTTCTGTGGTAGAAAACAAAATGCTATTTCCAGTTGCCTCTTATATCATAATTTACTATCTCCTCTAAAATACACCAAACTTTAGAAGCTCATTTTCACACAGAATCACTTTAGGTTGGAAGGGATCTCTTGAGATAATCTTGTCCAACCACCACTGTTGAAGCAGGATCAGCCAGAACAGGTTGCCCAGGAGTATGCCTAGTCTGGTTTTGAGTCTCCCCACAATCTCTGAGCAACCTGTTCCACATCTGTGTGTTTGCCCACCATCACAGAAAAAAAAAAAAATCAGATAAATCTTATGTGCTTGAATTTTGTGTCCACTGCCTCTGATCCTGTCACTAGGCACCACTAAGGAGAGCCTGGTTCTCTCTTCTTCATTCTCTCCCATCACATATACATAAACTTTGGTAAGATCTCCCTGAGCCTTCTCTTCTCCAGCCTGAACAGTCCAAGCTCTCTCCACCTCTTCTTATATGAGAGATACCTTTTTTGTTGTGTATTAATTTCTGTACCATTTTACTTACCTCTTGGTATCTTGTAACCAGTTTCCCCTGGTTTTCTCAGATTTCTGAGAATATGATCAGAATGAATATTGATGGCCATGCCAATCAACCACCCTAAAAAACCTGAAGAGAAATATTGAAAATACTATATTTAGTGCACTGTGTTTGTTCAGAAAACAAATTACAGTCAGATATCACATTAGGCATATTGTCTCAAAGCAATAGTAATGTAAGCAGCATAAACAGTTCTGGTGACATCCTGCACAGTCCCAGTCCCACACTGTGCTCTTCAGTCAGTAGAGCTCACAGTATCAATGGCTCCCTAGATGGGAAATAGCATTGTAAAAATGAAGTTTATTCTTAGGTTGCTAGACTTATATAAATGTATGTATGTGCATATATGCAGATGTGACGTGTATGTTTCCCTAACTCCCACACAGAGAAACGGATATGCCATAATTTTACATACTGAAAGAAACAGCCATTTTTAATCTTCCCAGAGGGACACATCTTAGCCCCACTCTCCTTTTACTATTTTACTCATAGCACATCAAATTTTCCCCAACAGATTTCTGTGCAATAAAAAGAATACAACTGTGAAGGAATTAACGTACCACTCACTCGTGCCACTCAGCAAAATGGTTCAGCCATTTATTACAGCCTTTCACAGAAACTGAGATGGTTGTCACATTCTGCAGCCTTATGTTGCCATGAGGATGGGATAAATCAAAAGGAATTTAGATTGAAATTCATTATTTTTATCCCTTGGCAACATGTTACCTATGTTATCTTCCCTTGAAGGCTGCATTCCCTGCTGATAAGGAACAGATAAGGTCTGTGTTTTGAGGTTAACCAGAGCCTCATCTCAGATTCTGTGATTGGTTTTTCCAACAAGATACAATCATCTGGAGCATCCAGACATAGGAGAGACACTGGTAATCCACATCTTGCCTACAAGATTATATCCAGATATGGGCAATGCATACATGCTCTTCAGGTCTGATGTGTGATGAGAGCAGAGGTGACACGTGTGCCTGACTGCCAGATAAAAAGCTTCATGCAACAGTTGAGGTGCTGATGTTCTGTACCGTGCACCTTGTGAGTTACAGGTGCTGCTCTGCTTTGCAGAGCTGCTACTAAAAAAGTGTTTTGCTGCACAAAAGAATTAGCCATTAACATTCGAAGGAAGTAGTTGAATAGGGACTTAAAGGAGTAAGAAAAGACATGGTATACTGCAAACGGTTTGAAGGAGCTGAAGCAAGCAAAGGAAGAAAGGAGTTTCCAACTAAAAGTGCAGATAGATTAGGAAAGGACACAAGGGTGAGGCACAGAGGTGTTGGTGTCCTGTTTGTAGCAGTCACCACTTCAGGGTATCACCAGCTCTCTTGGTAAATTCACAAGCTCTTTGTTGGCATACAGGTGTAAGGTTCATGCTGAAAGATTATGACTTTGCTCTTGGTTTGCAAAGCTCATGGTTCTGCACTTGAAGCAGAATATTTTTGTTTCCTCTGAAAACAGACAGGTTCACTGCTCTGAACTAAACCCACACACAGTCCAGAGAAACCATGAGGAAATCACATCAAAAACCATATTCCTGCTCCAAATCAACTGCTGGTGTAGATATATGTTGTTGTGTTCCCCAAAATAGACAAACTACATAATAAGGTTCCACAATCAGAGAGCACATCAGTTGTTTGAAACTTCTCACCATGATAATTAATCGGCCTGATTTCTCCAAATTTCTGTCTTCACTGGAAATTTATCTCATTTCAGCTTCCACATATTGAACCTTGGTTGGTCGCTAATTGTAGACACTCTCATTTATCTTCCACATGTAACTTCATACAATTTAACAAATATTGTATTAACTACCAGGAAATGTGCTTTCTTGCTATCATTATTTTCTAATATCCTAGTAAATTTTATAGTCATTTTAAACAGAAGTTTAAGACACTGTCAGATATTTTTGAAGTACTAGAACATAATGGTCCAGTTGTTCAGGGAGTACCCAGCGTACAACACTTCTGTAGGAAGACAGAGACAGTGCTGAAGGCAATCTTGGCCTCAATATATTGCAGCTGTGTTCATTACCAAAGAGTGAGAACAGCCTTGCCCTCACAGCTATGGGTGTGATAAAGAGTGAATTAGCTGGGAGGGAGTTGGTTGGAGTCTGCTGGCTGTGCTGTGAGGAGAAGGAGACAGGAGGTCATGGGAGGGACAGAAAGGGTAAGATGTCATACAAGAGACAGACAGTGTTAGGTGGCTGTGCTAGGGACAGGAAGGAGTGAGCTGGAACTGCAGAAGGAAGAGAGAGGAAGGAGAGAAAGAGCCAGAGCAGTGTGGAGCTGCCCATGGAAGGCTACATAGAAAAGGTGCTGCTACTTGAAGCCCTCTGAAGTTTTACTGACGCACTCAGAGTGCATGGCCGTCTCTACTACAAGATACTTCACCTTGGCATTTGCTTTAACCAAAGCCATAGGCATAAATTACAGGTATTTGGAGGTGCCCAGCTGGGATGAATACCAAATAGCAATTAAAAGTTGCTAAGATCCAATTACGTTGATATGCACTACAAAGCAAAAAAATTCCAAAATATATTCTAATTACAGGAATAAAAAAAGAAAGTCTTCAGTTTAGCTGTTTAATGGGCATGACAAATTTTAACTCAAAATTTGTTAAAATTACACTCTCAAAAATCAGCAATGATCACACTCTTTAAGTGGTGGATACATATACCTGGAATCTTCACTTCCTCAGTTTTCAGGATAACTTTTTAAAGCACTATATTGACTAACAATAGTCACCAGAGCAACATTTCACTTATGTTTAGTGGTACTAGAAATATATATAAGCATATATTTCAAACTGGTATTATTTGGGAAAAAAGCAAACAAACAAAGCCAAACTACAAACCAAACTAATTCATACACAGAAGTATTCATAGATGAAGGCAGATGAACCTAACAATTGTCATTTATATATTTGCATCTTTCAGAAATCCTTGAAACTTATAAAAAAACCACCCAAAAGAACCCATGTTGAGCAACATGTCTTATTAAGTTGATTTTTAAAAAGACATTTGAGTAAGGAGGAATTGATTTATGGCTCCTTAATCTTGATTTCTTCACAGCACTGTATTGAGATATCTTTCGATTAAGGTACTGAAAACAAAGCCTGCCTGGCTTCAGTCTTCAACAGTTTTGATCAACAAATCTTTTAATTTCTTTTTTCTGAATTCTGATTTAAGAAGAGTGGAAATTTGAAACAATCAAGAAAATTTCAAATATATTCTGGTGTCCTCTGAAGTCATTCCCTTGTACCTCAATTTCTCTGTTTTTAGCGCACAAACAGAACTGCCTCCTAATCTTGGCAAGAGAATTTACTTAGACTGAAATTTCTTCAACCTTATATTCATGACAGCATTTAGCACAGTGGTCCTCTATTGTCATCCACAATAACACTGGAATAAAGACAAAAAATTCTTTTTTGTTGTTGTAAAAGGCTTGAGAAATATGGGAGGAGCACTAACTTGGTCTGGCTACAGAATAACAAAAAGGGTACTGACTCAGATAAAGGATCTACACAGTTCAGTATTCTGCCTTTGACTGATGAGGCAAAATATTCTGGTATATCTTCAGATGAAAATGATATTTCTGCAAAGATTTCATTAGGAAATTATACTATAATTTTTACAGGAGGCAAAAGTAAATGACTAGAAAACAAAAAATAGAATAAATAAAACACTTTTTCACGAAATACCTTAGCCTTTTAATCATATACATGGCTTCAAGTATAAGTGTAACCTTACTTCCCAATTGGGAGTCAATGATGAAGCCCTCCACCCCTTCCTTGTGGGGCCAGTTCTGTCATTGGACAAAGCCACCTCCCAATTACAAGGGCAGCTTGGTGCCTGTGTGTATATCCGGTGTGGATATCCTGACACCAAGGACTTGTACCACTTGTCATGGTATGTCGGTAGTTAGCAGCTATCCTTGCTAGATTTATTACTCCATTGATTAGTTTACTTTAATTTAATCTACATCTTACACAGAAAATCTTTGCATTTTCTAAACATGCATGCTGCTGGTTCCATGTAGGGCTTCAAGCTTCTACATGAAAAAAATACATGACCTGGATTTACTTGGCTGATAAAAAATAAAGATGACAATCAGATCATCTAGCACTACAGAAAAAAGTGTCAGTTCACAGTTCTTAAGTAAAAAAGGTTAAAAGGCCTCCAGCTACACCAAAGAGAAAATTATGAGAAGACTTATAAAATGACATTGAAGATACTATAAAATCACAATAAAAACGTAATAGCTATGAAGACAGAGGAAAATTACACCTGATGTTCTTATGACTTAACTCACCTGTAATGAAGCGTGAATCACCCAGCCAGCCTGGAGGGTAAGTTGCATAGGTGGTTAGGCTTCGGCCCTGCAAGTACCCATTGAAAACACAGAACAGAAGTGCTAACACAAAAGTGAAAAATGGTGTTGGTTTTCCTTCACGGATCAAAAGAGGAAAGATAAGTGCCCTATAGCAAACAAAGGAAAGAAAATTTATTGTATCAACCACACAAAAGGATAGTTTTGAAGTCCAAACACTGTCCACACTACCCTACTTTTCAAATTCTCAGCACCAGCCCTTCGTGCCTGTTTGAAAGGATAGCTGCACTTGCTTTAACATCTAAAATAGTCTCTTTTTTTGCCGAATTGGAATTACAGGATCAGTCCTCTCTCCCATGTGGCAGAAATTTAGAACTTTGTATCCAAAGCAATTACTTTGGTGAGAGGAATACAGACAACTGATATTAAGCACAGTCCATTTTTGTTCCCAAATCCTCAGTTGTATCATCAAGCTTTCTGAGATGAGCTAGGACTCAAGATTCCTCCACCAAATTCCCCCAGCACGTCCAGGGGGAAAGTCAATCCCCTTGAAATTAACTTAATTGACCTCAGTTACCTCCCTACCCTGTAAGCCAAACATTAATTGCTTCACCTCAGCAATTTTGGTCTACTCTATGACACCTCTAAAGATGTGACAAACCTCCAATTGCCATCCCACTTGGGAAAGGAATCTCGATTGCTTTTCCTGGGGGATTATGGGAGTAAACAAACTAGCTCCAAACAAGAAGAGCAGGTGAATATTTCTTGTGGATCTAGCCAACTCCCAACTGTCTATTGATTTAATTATGATCTATAATGGTACAGAAGCAGGATCACTGAAGCCTGAGCATTCTTCACGTGTTTTCCCTCTACCCAAGGATGACTGCTTCAAAATAACCTTTCCAAAGGAAGTCCAACCCTAACAGCTCTCAAGAAGAGTAATAAATTAATTACAGGATTATTTAAATCATGTAATGCCACAACAAACAGAACTAGATAACAGAGGTCTCTTCCAGTCTATGTCCATCTCCAGAAGAGTCCCTCAGGCTTGGCAATAGCAATAAGCAACTGGAAAAAAAGAAAATGCAGCACAGAGCTCAGCTTTTTGTACAAATCATTGCCTCACATTCTTAGCTATTCTCAGTCATCAAGGATGATTTAAGATCCCAGGTAAAAGCAAATGTCTTTATGCTTAAGACAAGAAAAAGGGGGAGCAAAGACACAATTTCAGGTTTTCAAAGGCAGCCTCCAGGCCAGTCATATGTCATATACTTCACCACCACAAGGCTCTGGAATACACTTGGTCGAAAGCTTTTCTCAATAAGCACCAGAAAATAAGATATCAGCCACACAAGTGCCTTAAAAAAACCTGACAAATCTATACCTCCTGTCTTGGTGGCAAATTTACTTGTGGAGTATGACCAGCAGCTACTGTCCATACCCCACAGGAACAACAAGATCACACCTGGGCTCCCGCTAAGCTGCCTTCTCCAAAATGCATGAATACTGTTGACTACCTGGCAACATAGGACACTCAGCCTCAGCTTTGCCAGTATGTTAATAAATCATTGAATATGCTGCGCTGGAGGAAACACACAAGACTCATCCAGTCCAACTCCTGCAATGAACGCTATGTTGAAAGACAATGTTGAACAAGATAATTGGAAAATAGCTAGTTTCGCAGCATCAAGATTATATCAGTACACGGTGCTGAACCTTCATTGCTGTAACGCTGCGACCTCAAAGCAGCCTGGTCAGCCCACTGCTGAAGCGGCGGTCACCACGAGGCACGGCAGCAGCCCAGGGATGGCGCGGCGCGCTGAGGGAGCGCCGAGCGCCCCGTTTGCTCGCCGGAGCATCCCGGTGCACAGCACAGTGCTCACCGGGCAGCCAGCACCGCATCGCCACGGCTATTTATTTACCCTGCTACCGCAACAACACAGAACGTATCTGCACGTAGCGAAGCAGAAGAGACGGCAGCGACTACTACATTAAGTAACAAACGCTAATTAACAGAACATCAACCCCTTCGGTTGGGAAGCAGCAACCAGGTATCTCTAAGAAGACCGATCCCTTTCTCCTGCCTCCAGCAGGGCAGGGAACCCCCGCCATCCGCCCCAGCCCCGCCGGCGCCCGCGGGCAGTGCTGCCCGCCCGAGCCCGCACCTGTGCGCGTAGTGCAGGAGGAAGCAGCCCAGCAGGACGCGGTTGGGCCGGGCGGCCGCGACCGCCCCGCCGCAGGCGGCGAGCCCGAGCGGGACGAGCAGGGAGGGCAGCTCCTGCAGCGCCCAGGCGGGGCGGGCGGGCAGCAGCCAGCCGAAGCGCCGCGAGGAGTACCGGCCGTAGGGCATGGGGATGAAGCGGAGCAGCAGCGCGGAGGCGGCGCCCATTGCCATCAGCCCGTAAGAGAAGAGCTCCAGCAGCCGCCGCTCCTCGGGGCCCTCGGCCCGGCGCCACAGCGCGCACACGCCACCACCGTCAGCAAACCCCATCGCGCTCCGCCGCCTCGGTTCATCTGGCACCGCCAGTGGCCGCCGGGGGCGTGGCCGCCGCCGCCCCGCCCCTTGTGGGTGGGGCTGGGCCGGGCCGGGCCGAGCGCTCGGGAATTTCCGCCGGGAAGCAGCACCGGGAGAGGGCGGGTCCGCGCGTGCGCGCCGGGAGCACGCGGCGGCCGCGCGGTCCCTGCGGCCGGGGGAGCGGCGGCGAAGCGGGAGCGGCCGCGCTTCCTCACGGCGGAGCTGGTGGCGCGGCTCGGCCGCCGCCTGGCTGCCATGGGCCGCAGGGCGCGGGACCGCCGGCGGCAACAGCAGCAGCAGCGGCAGGAGCGGGGCGGCGGCGGCGACCAGGCGGTGAGAGCCGGGCCAGGGGAGGTGAAGCGGGGCGGTGAGCGCCGGAGCCTGTGGGCTGACGGCGGCGGCGTTTTTCTTCAGGGCTGGGCCGGCGGCTACCCCGAGATCGTGAAGGAGAACGAGCTGTTCGAGCGGTACTACCGGGAGCTGGGTATCGTGCCCGCCGGAGAGTGGGACGCGTTCATGGCGGCGCTGCGGGAGCCGCTGCCCGCCACGCTGCGCATCACCGGCTACCGCAGGTACGGGCTGGGGCTCCGCGGGGCCGCGCTCCGGACGGCGGCTGCCGGAGCCGCCTGGCACAGCGGGAGGGGTCCCACCTGCGGCAGGGGCCTGGGACCACGCGGTCCTTAAGGCTCCTTCTGACCCGAACCATCCTGTGAGTCTGTGATTCTCCATCCGGTGTCCCTCCGGGTGTCTCTCGCATGCAGCCACGCCAAAGAGATTCTCCACTGCTTGAAGGAAAAGTACTTCCGAGAGCTGCAGGACCTGGAGGTGGATGGCCAAAAAGTCGAGATGCCGCAGTCGCTGAGCTGGTGAGTGATCTGGAGGCGAGATAAGGCACTCTGCACGTCCCCGGCAACCAGCCTGGCTCATCGGTCTTTTTCTTCTGCCCCTGTTCTTTTCCCATTTCTTTTCCACCAGGTATCCTGAAGAGTTGGCCTGGCACACTAACTTGAGTAGAAAAATCTTACGCAAGTCCCCACTACTGGAAAAGTTTCATCAATTTCTGGTTAGCGAGACTGAATGTGTAAGTTTTGGATAGATCTTGATTTTTTTTCTGGCACATCCTGAGCGACGCTTTATTGAAATACGTTGTTATGAAAGTTGGAGACTACCTTTTCTCTCAGAAGCTGTGTAGGTCAGAAGAATCTGGATTTTGTGTTGCAGTTGGCAGTGATGCATCCAGTGATTCTGTTGCATAGCTGGAGCTACAAATGTTTGCCTTAACTAATTGCGTTTTTTGTTGTTTGGGGATGTAGAATGAGTCCCCATAAAATAATAAGTTTCTGCTCGAAACCAAGTATTTAAATCTGGTAAAAAGTGCATGTATGTGCATGACAACACTGAAGTGATGGATTTTTTTCACTTGATTCGAGCTAGTTTCTTCCCTCTTTTGAGCAGAAACTGCAGAATTAATACAATTGGAGTAAATATGCAATTATTAGAAATTACAATTGTGTGAAACACTGTGATTTTTTTTCATTAAATTCCAACAGAATTCATAAGTTCATAGTAGTATGTTTCTCACTGCTTTGTTATTTTACTACATAGGAATTTAAAAGTTTTATTGCAAAAGAAATGTATTCTTTCATGGAGTAAAACCAGATTTAATTTCTTTTTTCCTTTCAAGGGAAATATCAGTCGTCAGGAGGCTGTTAGTATGATCCCACCTTTGCTGCTTGATGTTAGCCCTCATCATAAGGTAAGTCTAGAGTTTGTTCCCTGAAATTAGCTTAATTGAACTACAAATCACAAGAGCAGTGTCAAGGCTGATACATGGTTCTGTTTCGTCTCAGTACGTTTTATGCTTTCTGCACATCAACAGCAACGCTCAACTAATGTTCAGGTCACAAACGCACTATCAGAGGAATATCTGCTTTTTCAACTGTGTGTACCCTGCAAAAAACACTTTGATTCTAGGCAGTTGCATAGTCTTATTTTCGAAGTGTAAATATGTTTAGCTGCATCGTGAATTACGTATTCTTGTTACAACCAGCTTTTAAAGTAAGGTGACTGTTTTTAACTTCCTCTCTCCCTCACACTGTGAACAGATGTAGTTCTCAAGATGCAAGTGATCATATGCCCTACCTCCTAGATTTCACTCCTCTATGCCTTTTGAAGAAGCTGAAAAGTTCTATGCTATAAATCTGTTAGATGAAATATTTTGGGTGAGCTCAAACATCCTGTTGGTGGTGGTTAAAACACTATAGGATGCTAACTTTAACTGAAGTGTGTAAGGAGAGCTCCTGGTATTTTCTTATAGCACACCATAGGAATGAGGATATCTGGCAGCAAACTTTCTAATTTTGTGATGTTTTTATGCTCTGTGCTTGTTTGCAGACCAAATCTGTCAGGCAGCCTTACTCTCTTAATCTGTTAAATTAGTGAGCTAGTTGCCTTGCTATCTCAAGCAGCCACGTTGTGTTCTTCTTTCTTAAATTTTCATGCTGTATCTTAAAATTTTGTTTATCAAACTTCTAACGTGTTTTAAAGAATAGTTTGTGCACAGGTGTTTTTATATTAACATTACTTAAGGTACATAGCTTTTTACCTTTTTTTCTTCTACTTTCACTCCAACCCAGTGCATGACAGCCATGACTGTTTTATGTGAGGAAAGGTCTTATCTCTTTTAAGTGAATAGTAAATTAAAAATCTCAGTCCTGATGTGTCACAGGTGTATTTTGGTTTTTGTCTGGAATTGAACAGGTGGTGAACACATTCATCTTAATGTAAAACACAAATTATGGGGATATTTTTGCACACATCTTACATTGCATATGCTAAGTTAGCAGTATATAGGCTTTACATTGAATGTTTAATTTGGGTGAGTATCACAGCATTTTCCAGAAATGCATGCAAGATTTCATAGATCAGACTAAGAATAGGTTCTTTATCCTCTCTTGTGCTAAACCAGCAAATGTTTGATGATATAATGAAGCCCTGACTTGTCATTTAGGACGTTTTATGGTCCTTAGTGCCTTAGCTTAGGAGCTGCTTGTTAGGACCAGAATTGCAGGTTACTTTTGCTTAACCAGCATGTTCTGTATGTCATGTCTAACATGCTGATTCCATCTTCCACAAGGATAAAATTTACGATTGTCAAACCTCCCCATAGCTGTATTCAGTTTTAACCCTTTTTTCCCCATTTAGTTTTCCCCCACCATCAGTTTGCTGGACAGTTTTAGAGTGTGTTTCGTCTTACATATTCTTCATTATCTTTTGCGTTATCTGCAGAAGTAGAAAGCAGTAGCATCACATCTCTTAATTTAAACAGCAGATCTGATACTGTCTTGCAGGGTGTGTTTCACCATGCGTTAGCACTGCTGCATGACAGCACTTACCACACATTCTCTGGTGCCCTCTTTGTGTTTCTCTGGGGGCTGTCTTCTGGTTCAGTCTGACTTGTGCCAGGGGCCTGCATGAGCATCTGAGCAGATTGTCCCCATCCTTTATCCTGTTGCACGATCTCAGCTGATTTTTACTGGAGCCAAAGGTTCAGGAGATAGACATATGTTTCTGAGAATCTATAACTAGGAAAGAGGAAAGACTCAAAGCTTCCTTGGTTAAGAAAACTCTGAGATGTCAGTTCTTTTGCTGTGAAAGTAACTCTACCAATGACTCCATCACAAGCCCAGTTAGTGATTAATTAGGAAGGAGAAATGCACTAGAATTTAGGTGTTGGTGTCTCTGCTGTTGTGTTCAGCTGCCCTAGGGCAGTTCAAACACTTCCCAAGTGCTTCTTCCAAATTAAAGGAGACATACACTGCTCTGATTTTGTTCATTGAAATGTAAATGTGTGGGGAGGGAGAACAATTAATTTTGATAAGATCTATATAAACTACTGTCTCTGATTAATTTACTAATAGTTAAAAGAAAAATATTACTTGTGCTTGAATGTAACTTAATATATGTGTAAAGTTGCAGATAACTTCAGGTGGAATTGTTTGTGAACTGATAAAAGGATCATATCCCCAAATCTGTGTTCAGGTTCCTCTTTCAAATTTTATTTCAGCTGATGTTTTTGTTCCCTACAAACTAAAGTCCTTTTTATATTTTCAACCTGCAAAGGTAAAGTATACAAAGAGCAGGATTGTACTTTGTTTTTTTTCAAATTGGTGTTCAAAGCAATCATAATTCTGTATATTCAAAAATACTTAATTTGAACAAGAACACAGTAAATTTCTCAAGTACTGAAAAAGTACAAGGCAGGATTTTTTAAAACTTTCTTATGTTTGTAGATTCTAGATATGTGTGCTGCTCCTGGATCTAAGACTGGACAGCTCATTGAAATGTTGCATGCAGACATGAATGTCCCTTTTCCCAGTAAGTCTGGAAAACTAAAAATTTGTGACTCGTAATTTCTGCTTTTTCTTGTAGTAGGTTATTTTTAATCTCATAGATGAGTAACTGCATTTAACTACATATTGCATTCCCCAAGGGGTTGTTATGTGAGTAAAGGTACCCACCTTTGATTTGGAACTTCATGGGCTTCCTTTGCTTGAAAAACAGACATGAATTATATGTATCACTGCAGTTCAGATTACAGTACATGTGATTAGAGCTTATTTTCTGTATATGAATCAGGTTTACTTAGTAGATGGTGGCCCATGAGCCTCTGTGCTTTTGTGGTATCTTGTAAACACTGGATTAAGCTTTAGACTTGAAGCAATTGTGATATTTATGGGTTTTGTAAGCTTCAGAATCTTTGTATTTGATTAGATGCTCAAAGAAAATACTGCTTACTGACACTGTAAAGTTGTAGAGAGTGTGGATTCTTTCTGCATTGTACTGAAAATTTGCTGATGTAGAAATTGTCTTTGGTGACAGAAGGTGTTTTTTCTGTTTTAGAGGTTTTACTTTGAAAAGTTGAAGGGCCCTTGGCTGTGTCTTACTGCCACAGGATTGGAACTAAAACTCCTGAGACTATGACACATCAGTTAACCTTCAACATGTTTTAAGTTATTTATGCTCAGTGAGGGCTCCCCTATTCATGAGCAGTCTATTAAGTAAAAATCTCTAGTGAAAGGTTTACAGAACTTTTAAAGATAAGGTAATAAACTATGTAAAATTATTTATCTGTTGAATAGTAAGGCATTTTCCCACTATTTTATGTTCCCAGGCGGTTTTGTAATTGCCAATGATGTTGACAACAAGCGCTGCTATTTGCTGGTTCACCAGGCTAAGAGATTAAACAGTCCATGCATCATGGTGGTAAATCATGATGCCTCCAGCATTCCTAACCTACAAATAGATGTTGATGGAAGAAAAGAGATCCTCTTCTATGACAGGATTTTATGTGATGTCCCCTGCAGGTACCTTGCATGTAAACTTGAATACAAGTGGATTTTACTGCTTTAAGTGCAGTGCTAAATTTTTTATGTTACTGAATTGTGCCTTTTGAGTAGGACAGTGAGTTAGGATTTACAGTAAATTCTGAATGTCTTTTAAGTGTGGGGATATAGTACCAAGGTGAATTTTTTCATTCCAAATGATCCTTAAATTTGATCAGTTGAAGGGCTTCAAATTTTGACCTTATGTTCAGGACACTGAAATACGAAGACAGTGAGGAAACAAAACAGAACTGTGTAGGAGAACTAGTTACAAGGGAGAGGAACTGGTATTTTTGTGCTGCTATAAATGACTCGGATATGGAATGAGTTTTATATGCAAATAATACAAATCTGTTCAACCTCTGTTGCAGCGGAGATGGAACCATGAGGAAAAACATTGATGTGTGGAAAAAGTGGACAACACAAAACAGTTTGCAGCTCCATGGGTAAAAATGCGTATTACACATCTGCACTTCTTTCATTTTTCTCTCCTTTTTCTATATCTTTACATTTGCATGCATTCACATGTTAATATATGACAAAGTGGAGACTAAGAAGAGTCATTTTTCTCTCAAATCAAGAGCTTAGTGCTATTGAGAGGAAGTGTAGCATTTCAGATGTGAGGAGGGAAGTGTGTGAATCTAAATTGCTTGTATTGTCACGAATATCTGACATGGAAATATTCATTGAATTGATTTAGACAGGATAGCTAAGAAAATGGAAGAAATTACTTGGTTGGGATTCTTAGCATTTAGGCAGGTAAAATACTGTTGGAAAATACAGTAAGTTGTAAAATTTAATAGTGATATTTTAAAACCTCTAGGATTCTAGAAATCATACACAAATGGTTTCAGTTACCTGAAATGTGTTTATGTAAACTAATGGTGAATGAGTACTTAGCCTAGTGCAGGCACATGGTAAAATGTAATGACTGAAACAGATGAAAAAACTCAGAACATTTTACCATGTATTTTTAACAAGCTGGGGATGCATTGGCTACTGTGACTCAGCTGACCTATGACTTCTTGGCAACTCGTTCATTATTGCAGGTTTCATTTTAGTTGGAAGTATGCAGGTAAGGGTCTAAGCTCATGGTCCAGCTCAGTGATACCTTCCTCAGAAGGCCACTGCTAGTTAAGCTTTGTTGTCCATAACTGTAATGGTCAGATTGCTCCTCATTTTAACTGGATTTCTGAGGAGAGTCATGTTTTCGGGTGTTATTTTTCTTGTGTTGACTACTTCATAATAAAATTGATGAGGCACTAGAAAGAACAAAATACAGAAAATTATGTTCAAAGTTATGCAGCGTTAACGTTTGACCTAATTGCTGCTTTAATTTAAAAGGTGTCATTGTAAGTGTGTCTGCAATATAGACTGCACTAAGCTGACTCAGCTTAGCACTGACTATAATTTGTGTACTGGTGGCAGCTGTAGAGCTCCCCAGGTGCTGGCTTAGTCCGTGGGGAGTTGTGTGTCTGCAGTAAAGCTTTTTTGGGTTCCTGAATGATAGCTGTCTAGACCAAGAATGTTCTGTCAGATTGCAGTTAAGAATTGCAACCCGTGGTGTTGAACAGCTGGCAGAAGGCGGGAGAATGGTGTACTCCACGTGTTCCTTGAATCCCATCGAAAATGAAGCTGTGATCGCATCTCTGCTGGAGAAGAGTCAAGGTGAGAATGTGAGCTTGAACAGATTGGGGAACTCTTTCTTCCTTTCCTTTTTTTTTAACCCTCAGCCCAAAAAAGGATATGTGTGTGATGGTACCAATGATAAGCTTAGTGTGGGTAATATGCTGCTAGTTTGCAAAACTGTGGAAATTTTTTGGTGTGGTTGGATTCCATTAATGTTACTCTGAGCAGTCTTCTTAAATGGGTGTGAATCAGCTGCAAATACAAAACCTGAAGAGTTGTGTTAATGATACAGAAGACACTTCTACAGATCAGTGGCCTTCAGTCTGTTATTTGGCTCCCACTAAATGTTTCCACCGGTTGGAGTCCATGTCTGACATCTGTAATTCCTTTTTGAAAACTCGGTGTGGAATGTTGCCTGCTGTGCACTATAGGAGTAAAAAGCGTGGAGTGTAGTTAAGCAGTTAGAGCAAAGTAATTGTACACCAGTAGGTAGTCACTGATACCTTTAGCATGCTTTGTCCCACATTTTGACATGCTTGTTTATTACCTTATCTTCAAAGGCTGAGGTTACAAGAAGTGGAAAAATTGAGATGAGCTGGGAAGCTGCACTGCATCACTTTGTGATGGTAGGGTTCAGTTGCCCGTTTAGTAGCTGGTGTATACTGTTTTTTCTGAACCAATAACCTGAAATTTGGAAACATCTAATTGGATTTGGCCTGAAAAGTTCTACAGACTTTTTAAAGTTGAGCCTTTTACAGAGCAGAAGCAACGCCATTGCTCCTGGAGCTGCGTTTACTCTGGAAGTTGCTAGCCTGTTTTGTGTAATGTTTACTTTTAACTATTCTGGCCCCAAATTATGCATAAAATTTCATTGTCTTAAAAACAGCACTTTAGCTAAAGTGCTTGCAGGTTAATTAGGAATTGACTATGTAATTTCTACTCTCATTCTTCTGTGTGCTGGGGCAGCCTCTTCTTATGTCCTGTGTGCAGTTTTGATCACTGCAATATAAGAAAGTCATTAAACCGTTTGAGAGCATGCAAAGGAGGGCAACAAAGATGATAAAGGGTCTGCAGGAAAAGCCTGATGACGAGTGGCTGAGGTAACTTGTTCTGTTCAGCCTGGAGGAGACTTGAAACTTCCTCATGAAGGGAAGAGGAAGGGCAGGTGCCCCGTGACAGGACCCATGGGAATGGCCTGAAGTTGTGTCAGAGGAGGTTTAGATTGGATATCAGGCAAAAGTTTTTCATGCAGAGGATGGGTGGGCACTGGAACAGGCTCCCAAGGGAAAGTGGTCACAGCACCAGGCCTGACAGAGTTCAAGAAACATTTGGACAAGGCTCTCAGGCACATGGTATATTGACTCTTGGGGTGCCCTGTATGGGGCCAGAGTTGGACCCAATGATCTCGGTGGGTCCTTCCAATTCAGCTTACTCTGTGATTCTGTGAAAGGACATTTTTATTTAGAAGTTGTTTCTTTGGTAATCATAGACATGTTTCCAGTAAATTATAGTATGCTTAGTTTATTGAAGGCCATAGCAAGCCAGCATTAATTTTAACAGTGACAAGATTGGAAAGCATGAAGAACTAGTTGGGATAGGAACACAAAAGCAGTAGGATGTGGAGGCCAGCAATTGCAGCACCTGGGGGAAATTCAATACTTTGAAGGAAGGACTGGCTGTGATGTTCAGATCTAGTCTCTGCCCAGTGGAGGTATTTTGAGGCATACTTGGAGGCTGTGATGTGTCCCAGCAAGTGACTGTTACCCTTGGAACTTGAACACAGTTGTAGCTTAAGACAGTAGTAGTAAAGAGGTAGTGCAGTGATTTGCAAGGGGCATTGTACCTCAAGAATTACTTCAGATCAGTCCAGGTTTGGTGGTAGTTTCTTGCTGCTTGTGAGGCAGGTAAGAGATTGCTTTCCCCTTAGGATGAAGGAGTAGGGAGAAGGCCGTTTTGTACCATGTAGCAACTGTTGAAAATTGTAGCACTTGTGACAGTTTCTTCAGTGCCTGATCAGTCTGATGTAGTCTTGAGACATCAGCCGAAGTCATGCTGGAAGGAGGCAGGAGTATTCAAAGGATGGATGCAAAACATCAAGTGTTTTGACATTTGAGATGTCGTTTTTGAATTTTTCTAGAGATTCATGTATCTCCTTTTCATTGATTTAAAAGACTCGCTTAAGCTGTCACTTATAACTGTAAGAATATGCAGTTATAGTCACGTAGAACAGGTTAATAAATTGTGTACGACATGAGGAAAAGCCTACCTGACTGTTAAATAACTAAAGTATTCAGAATCACAGAAAAGCAATATTAAAAGTTACTCTTTTCTAGGGAGATCACCTATTTAAGCAGTAAATTTTTATATCCTTCTTTCTGGACTTTAGGCAGCTTGAAGCTTTTATTCAGTAGATTAAGCTATACCCTGTTGGTGTTTCTTGTAGTAATTTGACATATTTTAGGCACTTAGTCTTTTGTCATGTTAGTGTTAAACAGTTTGGAATCCTTTCCATTTTAAAAATCAAATTCTCTTTCCTCTCTCTCACTGGAATATATTGAGATTGTAAGTCCTTGAAATTAGACTATCATCGTAGGCATTTCAGAAGGCTTAGTTATACCAAGTTATTCCCTGAAAAATACTTAGTCAGTGTAATAAATCCAAATACTGAGTAAATGAGAATAAGAACTTCAATGATTCCATTGCTTAGAACACTGATTTTTAATGATACAGGTTGTAGAGTATTACTCTGCTGCTGCTAAAAAAAATCTAACCATTATGTTTTGGGTAATTTATAGGTTGCATCTTATGTAGTTATTATTAACAGCTCTTCTCATCTTCTTTGTTAATGTAAGTGGTAGAAGTTGTATAGCATTTTATTTCTTGAAATTTTTAAAAAGTACTATTCCTAAAATGGCTTAAAACTTTAAAGAAAACTATGTTAGTAAAAGTTAATTGGCAACGTAACTCTTAAATTCTGTTTTAAAAATGTTTATCTTCTTGGGATTTCAGGTGCCTTAGAACTTGCTGATGTCTCTTCCGAGTTACCAGGTTTGAAGAGGATGCCAGGAATTACAAAGTGGAAGGTACTTAACCTGAGATTTTTGTGAACTTCTTGGTCTATGGTAGAGTGTTTAATTAGGGAAATTCTAAAGTGTAACATTTCACAACATTAGGTTGAGCTGCATTAATGGCAGTGATTTGATGTTTAGGGAAGAGAGCTAAGCTGAAAGTCTTTGTGCGGGTAAGTTCTTTTTTTCTTATCTGCTCTCCCCTTACCTCTAGGTTTCTTTCCTCTGTCTCCTATACTTTCTTGCTATAATTCCCTATTCTGTTGTGAGTATGTGGCCTGTAGATGGCAACATAATTTCAGCCACTTTTAATGTTAGCAGTCCATCTCTGTCTTCAGGGTCTGTGGATGTTAGATTCTGCAGTTCTTCAGCTGGTCCATTTTACTTCATTTGGAAGTAAAAGCTGTGAAACTGCTTCTGCAGATAAGCTATAAAGCTTGCAGTGATGTGACTAATCCTAGAATGTTAACAGAATCCTATATTTTGTTCCAGCCCTTAAATGATTTCAATTCTGGAAACAAACTAATAGGGAGGGGCAAAAAGCTCAAAGCTGCTTTAGCTTCTTGTCAAGAGTATAGTCAAGAAAAGTAGAAGGCTATCCTGGTAGTGAGGAAAGAAACTGACTAAATTTTAGTTATAAGTGTGTGCCTTTGCAATGCCATTGGGTTTTCTGTCTTAGCATCTCACTAGTCTCTTGCAATGGCAGGTTTATGCCCGTGTACAGGCTAATGAACAAGATGCAGGGAATAAAGATTTGTTTATGTTCTGCCACTGGAAATGCAGCTTAGAAACTAGCTGATTTCTTTCTTTGTTGTGCCCTGGCAACAGTGTTCATTTTCCCAGGGAGGTTACAGTACCGGCAGGGAAATAGACCAGACAAGTCTCTGTTTGTTAGGCTCAGGGATCCATTTATTTCCCCCTGAAGGCAAGGAGGCAAAGAGAATAAGAGGGTGCAGGAGCAGGATCGTGGGGTTATATAGGGTGTTGTAGGGACGGGGTTTCCAAGGGAGGGATTAACAAAGGTAGGATCAGATTAAACCAGAAGCACTCAAACTTCTTATAGTTCCTAAAGTTTACACTGTATGCTTGTACCTGAAGAAAAAATGTAAAATTTTACCTTATTTTGGTACTCCATAAAGCCACTATATATATTTATATAATGATCACTAAGGGTATATTCTATTCCCTGTAGCGTCTATTTCTCTGTTTGCAGTTGAACTATAACTCTCCCTAACAGTTTTTAAAAACTAGTCTGATAAAATGTGTTGAAAGTTTGCCAGACTTTCTTCAGGCCTGATTTGCTGCCACTGTATATTTTCATGCCCCACTGGCTAGCGTGTCACTGTGGATATATTTGCTTACTTTGGTGCTGTTTTTACTTGGTGTAGTCTTTTGTTCCCTGGTGCAGCATTTGTTTCCTGGGAGATCTGTGACTGACTACGTTGAATATTCCTGAACATCACTTGACTGTAAATCTCTGGAAACAGCAAAAACAGAAATAAGGTTTTGTTCAAGGTGTTGAACTTGGGTGCTTGGAAATAGCATTCAGTACTCCCTCCTTAAGCCAGATGATGAGTGAACTCCAGTGAGTTATTTGGGCTTGAAGGAAGACACCTTTTTAACTCCAGATTTGGTCATCTGTTCCTGCTACACTTTTACTCTTCCTTCTGCTCTAACAGGTGGTCAGTAAAATGTGCAATAGAGAAGAGTTCAGTGTGTTCTTTGGTGCTTTGTCATTCTACCAGTCACACCAACGTACCAATTAGGCTGGTAAACCAAAACTGAACAGCACTGGACTGCTAGGCAGTTTTTCTGGTAAAACCAAAATAGTTCTAGACTTTTTTAGACTTCGGTTATTTATCACTCCTGTTGTTGGTTTTTCTCAAGCTTGAGTCATGACTTCCAAAGAAGATCAGTTCAGAAGTACAGTCTGTCTTGTCTTCATCTAGCACTATGAAATGTACCATATTTTGACTAGAAATACTAATTCTGTAAGTACAGTAATTTCTATTTCAGTAAATGTGGAAAGGCACAAGGTGTGATCAGTGGCTGAGGAGTGCCAGACTTCATGATGCTGAAATCTGCATTCCAAAGTTCTCAGTAAAATTGTGGTCTAGATAAATGTTACATTTCAGTTTCCACTAGAGCACTTGATTAAACTTTGAAGAAAATCACAGTAGGATACATGAAACCACTTCATCATATTTGCCAGTCCTGAAGTTACCATCACTGCAACTACTTTACTTTGTTGCCTTAACAGCCAAAATGGGCCTTCTTTTCAGTGTTTATTTTATGCATTTGCCCTGTGCATCCCCATTTGGGACCCTTCTTACAGTAGCACCCAGTACAAAGCCAGGCATCTAGAACTCTGAAGTCAAATTGTCCCTGGCTTATTTTTTCACTTTGGTATCCTTGCTTGAAGAGCATTCAGAATGCCTTCCTTTAAGAATTGTGGCTCTAACCTTCTGCTTGTATCTTAAGAGTCCATCAAAAGTTTTCACCCTTAGCCAGACTGAGGTGATGTCTACACAGTGTCTTAGAGCAGATCTGTAGATATGTTCTGAGTTCTAAGTAAAGGTACAGATGCCACAGAATTCATGGGGACATGGTTCTTTAGCAACTCTCCAGAAAAGCATCTCTGTCAGTGACTTGTATATGCCCGTGTCATGTAGCTTTCTGCCTACCAAGCTGTTGTGTTGCACTCTTGCGTATTTCTTATGAAATGAAATTGGGATTCTTCATTTCTGATCTTTACTAGACTGCTCTTTACTAGTAGCTCTTTTTCTTTGTATACTGCTTGGAAGCTGCCTATAACACAATGTTTCACAGCCAGTCTCATGGAAAAAAAAACGGAGTAGTGTATCTTAAATCTGATGGCTCACCAATCTTACATATTTCACCACGGTCCTTCCACTGGATTTTGGTGGTTCACATGTTTTAGCAGGTTAACAGAGATCTTTGTAGTTGATTCAGCACCAATCTGCACTTTGACTGTGTGCCTTTTTTTTGAAGCATATGAAGTGGAGCAAAGAGCTGCAGCTGGCAAGAATCTCCTACTCTGAAGTGCACATGTACAATACACAAAAAACAATACCCTTTAAAGAACTTATTTTTCTGTACCAGAAAATAACTTCGCTATTTGGTGTGTGAATGTTGGTTTGCAAGTATTTTAATTAAAACTTGTGAAAAGGTGACCTATATTTTTCACTGAATTTATGTTTACCCCTTTGAAGGTGATGATGAAAGATGGACAGTGGTTTGAGGAGTGGAAAGATGTGCCTTCAAACAGACAATCACAAATACGTCCTACTATGTTTCCAGTGAAAGATGAAGAGAAGCTAAAGACAATGAATCTGGAGCGCTGGTAAGTTTTGCCTGAGTAGATCTTACAAGGATTTGATGTAACATGTGTGGTTGTGAGCAAATTATAATTAGGTCAGATTAGGAATGTGTAGGTCTGAGTATATTTTGATTGCTTCATATGTAATGGCGGTGCACAATTATTTAAACTCCAGTGAATCAGGAGAAATTACTGCAAGTTGCGTAAGAGGAGTAAGTACTTACACGAAAAGGTCAAATTCTTTGTATCCAATAGAGATAAACAGTCAAAATTACTGAAAAATATGTAAAATTTCAACATACTGATAGTGTGACTTACTTGCTTTTAAAGGTTTTCCATAGCTATTCTAAAAATATTGTTCAGAAATGAGTCATTAAAGCTCAAATGTGAACAGTGAATGAACGTGTTGCGTTGATGCAAGTAATTTTGCCAGAATGCTCTATTTAGATCCTGTTTCTAGTTTGATAAATTAAATCTGCACAATCCTACTAGGAATACTTATCTTGTCCTGAAAGTAAATATAAATGTGGGCCTTCTAGTATTTTGTGATTCTGAATGCAGCTACAAATGTGCTGCAACATTTTTTGCTTTTCTCTCTAGTCTTAGGATATTGCCACATCACCAGAACACAGGTGGCTTCTTTGTAGCTGTCTTAATAAAAAAGTCTCCAATGCCATGGAATAAACGTCAGCCTAAGGTAACTTCTTTTAAATTATCTAAAATGTTAATTACTAATAATGTTTCAGGGTTTTTTTTAAAGTTTGCACATAATAGAAGACTTACTGTAACTGTTCTGTATCTGTCCTTCAGTTATAGTTTAGTGTGTCAATTAAAAATAAATTCCTAAATCCATAAAGTACTTAAAAAAAAAAAATGACAACTTTTAAAATAGGAAAAAAAAGGGGGCTATTGAAATGGTAGTAAAATAGCAAGATAAATGTTTACCCTAAAATTAAGGCTTTGAAAGAATTACAGAAGCATATTACATTGGATAGCTAAAGCTGTCGCTTCCTTCAGCTGTGTGTGGTCCCCTGCTAAAAGGCTTTTTTCTGCTGTGTTGTAAGCTAATTCTGATGTCAATTTATCTTACTCTGTGGCTGGTTGCTCAGGAGTGAATCACTAGCAGATTAGCAGATCAGCAGCACAGGGAATGGATGTAAAACTGTTTGGAGCAGCAGCTTCAGCCATCTGACTTTAATCCATTTGTTGTCAATTGTCTTTAAAATCCTGTCAACAGGATTTTAAGTTGATGTGATTTATTTGATCTCTTAGATTGTCATGTCTGTAAGATTGTGTGAATCCCTGTTAGGTGTTTATTTGATTTGCTTCATTAGAACAACTAATGAGTAAAATGTATGTGGCTTTAGGGAAGAGGCATTTATTCAGAAGCAAGCACCCTCCAAATAGCTTATGCTGTTCTAAGTTAAACATGATAGCACTCTTACAGAAGGTGTGCAGCAGCAGGATGCATGTGTCACTTTGAGTGTTAGGAGGAAAACTGCAGATCCTGTTCTAAAGTAGTCTTCTCTGAGTGCTTGAACGTGATTTTGTAGACGGTACAAAAATGGCTTTCTTGGACAGTTGGTATGAAACTGTCCAGATCAGTATTAGAGGTAGATGCAATCTATAGTGGTATCTTGATCTTGTAATCAGATTAACTCACTGACTGGATCTGTTTAAGCACTTGCATACAAATTGACAAGAATTAAGCACATACAAAGAGAGAACATAGGGTACCCTCTGTTACAAGTTGGATACTACTTTTGCTTTTTTGAAAATACTATAATTTGAAATAGGTTCATCAGAAATTACCAGAAAGAACAGGAGATACTGAAGTGACAGCAGCTAATTCAGGTAATGGTTCTGACTGTATTTTTGAAGAACCAACACTTGGTGAAAATGAAGAGTCTAAGAAAATGCAAGAATTGCAGACTTTGGACACTGAGCAGAGTAAAAAGGAAGGAGTATGCGGGTAAGGACCATGTCTAAGTATTTGTTCTGTGAGAGCTCTGCAATTGCTGAGTATTCTGTAGTTATTCTCTAACTTAGAAGTCGATCAAGAGAAATTAATTAATTCATTTAGTTGTCTTGCATTTCCATGTTTTCTGTCTTGCCTGTGTTTTGTTCAGCAAGTTTGGAAAATAACCAGTTTTCTTATTAGCGTTTATTAAGTCTTGTAACACTTTTTTCTCTGTTTAGGAAAAAAATACTTTCAGAAGTTGTAAGATCTGTATTGTCTTCACAATCATTCCATCAGAAATCTCTGTTTATTTGTTTTTGTGAACTGTTTCAAAGCACTGCTTCACTTCCTTGTTTTAACGAGTTAAATTGTGTGTCGTGTTAGTGAAGCACAAGAAAATGTCAGTGTTCTGTTTGGCATACTGTTGTTACAATAAACCAAGTGTTGACTAAATGAACTGAATATACTGATTTTAAAGCAAGTACTTTTAGTGAAATTGACAATGCAATGTTATTTCCTTTTTAGACCACCACCATCTAAAAAAATGAAGTTGTTTGGATTTAAAGAAGACCCTTTTGTGTTTCTTCCTGAAGATGATCCATTGTTCCTTCCTATCCAGTAAGAAAAAAGATGTTTCTGTTTTGGCAGTGAGATTCCTATTAGCTCAGGGATGTTAGTAGTTCAAGTTCAGTTCATTACAGAAGATGGGTCTCGTTGGTCTTGCATAATGGCTTTTGCCTGACTTTGCACCAGGGCCCCCTCTCCTCAACACTTAAAGGAAAATAGCGAACTAGAGTTTGCACTGGAAATTTTCCAGTGTGTCTCAGGGTCTATAACAGCTTGTCTTTTCTGATGTCATGCAGCTTAGAAAGTCTAATCTTTGTGTTCTGAAGCCAAAGTGCTAAGTGTTTGCAGAGATAGCTGGAGGAAATGGGCTAAGCCATGCATTTTGAGTATGTGATTTTATTGCTTGGTTAATCAAAACAAGTATTACGGCCACAGGAAGTTTTACGCATTGGACCCATCATTTCCCAAGACGAATTTACTGACTCGAACTCAAGAAGGAAAAAAGAGGCAGCTCTACATGGTTTCTAAGGAGCTAAGGAATGTGCTTCTGAACAATAGTGAGAAGATGAAGGTATGGTTCATAAGCATCTGTGTATATCTCCTTGAACTTGCCAAGTGTACTGTTTACATAGAGGATTAGCCCTCTGACAGGCTTTTATTTTTTTAAGTCTGGATTAATCTTTTCCTCTCTGTCCCTCCTGTGTTAGAGATGAAGAGTTGACTCTGAGAGGTAAATAACAGTCTCTGAGATGAAAATCAGTACATTTTTGGTGGATGAAAGAGAGCTTAAAAGTAGAGAGAGGGAATATATAACTGCTGTGTGTGTGCCAGCATTTTTATGTAGTCTTCAGGTAACTTTACAAGTTTACATTGACAATGTTGTATTTATCACCCCCTTAATTATAAAAGTATTAAGAGATTTGAAAGCCAACCAAAAAGATAAATTCAGCTGAATTACTTACTGGCTGTGTTACATAGGGGCGTTGTTTCAAATTTTAACAGTTAAACATTTTGAAAGTTCATTAAGCTGAGTGATAATGGGATAATAAGTAGTTTTTGTGAATTAGATGGATTTTTTTTTTAATGATTTCCTGTGGAAAATGTCTTGCAAATGCTAAAGATTTATCTCAAAAGTCATTGTGTAATTTAGGTTGGAATGAGGTCATCTAGTCTAGCTTCCTTCCTACATCAAACAGAGCTGACTTCAAAGCTAGATCAGATACATTCTGGGGCCTCGTCCAGTCAAATCTTGGAAATTTTTGAGAATATTCAGTATATCTTTGCTACAGATCTTTGAGATGGATTAACAATTATTCTTTTATCCCCTGTGGAGGAAGTGGCTACATGATTGACAACATTTTAAGGAACTGGTGCGTTATATTAGGTTGTGAGACTTTGAGTACCACAAAAGACAGATAGAGTGTCCAAATAGTAATTGCTTGTACATTTTTGAAATCCTGTCCTGGATTGACTTTCCCAGAATCACTCAGAAAATTCTTACTCAAACTAAAATTAAAATTAGTAGTTTGTTGCCCTCTTTTTAAAACTGCCACTTCCTCACACTGTTCAATATGGTAAGGAGTAAAAGGCAATTTTGTTGACGTAGTGCCACATTTTTATAGCAAGAGTTCCTTTTTCCCGTGAATGAATTTTCACATTAATTCAGTGTCCAGTGCAAATGAACTTTTAGTTGAAGAGTTGAGGGAAAAAAAAAGTTCAGAGTGGTAATTTAGAATTTATGCTCCCTACTGATGCTTATTGGCTTTACTGTTTGCAGGTTATCAATACAGGAATAAAAGTCTGGTCTCGCAACAGTGATGGTGAACAGTTTGGATGTGCATTCAGATTAGCACAAGAGGTAATCGCATAGCACTGTGTTTTCAAAGGGGGTACTTCTGTTTCCTCGTGAGCCTGTAAGACAGCTGGCATAAACTTTGTCAGAGTAATGGTAATTTACATTTTCAATATGGTTTAAAATGTGAAAAATGTTTTCCGGTATTAGGTAAAACGCATACTGGTTTTAACATTTTTCCTTCAGGAATCAGTGGTTAAATTTTGAAATAATTGTCTTTATTTATTAAACAGGGAATTTATACTCTGTACCCATTCATTCATGCAAGGATTATAAATGTCTGCATAGAAGATGTCAAAATTCTGCTAACCCAGGAAAATCCCTTTTTAAGCAAATTTAGCAGTGAAACGCAGAAGAAAGTCAAAGATATGGGTAAGCCTGCTAATTTTGCTGTCACAAAATTATTTTTATACTTTGCAAAGAAGGTTGTGAAAATCCTGATAAGCTGTGTTTGCTAAAAATTTTGACTAAATTTATCTTAAATATACTTGTTAGGTAGGTAAGCGTTACTGAAAGCCAGTGTGGGGCTAGAAATTGTAGTCCTTTCTGATTGAAGCCTCTAAGGTTTTAGAGCTTTAGAGAACAGAAGAGTTGCCAAACTTATGACTTCTGCAAAGTAGTGCTGTGAGGCAGCATTTAAAATATCTGATGAACAAAGATTTTATATATGCTTCTGGTTTCTCTGCCTATTAGTGCTCCAGCTGAAACAGTTTGTCATCTGCAATTGCTTGTCATGACCTTATGTATCAAATATAGTTACTCAGATTTGATTTTCTTAAATATGGGGAGCGATGTCTACTCGTATTAAACTTTTATTTCCTCTACACTGGATGCTTCAAGATAGAAAAATCGGTTTTCAGCCTTTTGTTATTGTTTTATTTCCAATTCATTGCTGATCCATGTATTTCCATGTTTGATGAGATAAAATGGAAGGAAAAAACGTACTGAAGCTTGGTCTGGCATACTCTTACATTCATTTTAATTAAGTAAAATTCCTTGCTAGATTCACTGAGTAAGTTAATCCACTGTGTGGATTTTGTATTTTAATTTGTTTGTTTGGGATTTTGGAGGAGGCAATGTTGGCAATTACTTCTGTAACTATGTAAGTACTTCGATTTAAAAAAAAGGGAATAAAATCTGGTATTGTCTATAGTTCAGTGTACTGATGTAGATAACTGCTGACCATGTTATGCTCTGTGTTAGTCTAAAAACTTGTTTTCTTGAATATTTTCAGATTACAGTCATTGTACCAAGTAACACATCTGTTTTGTTTTTGTTCTCCCTTCCCTGTAGCCATGGGAAGTATAGTTCTGAAGTACGACCCAGACCCTGAGTAAGTAGATGTGTTGCTTTCCATTTAAGCACTTCTAAGACCTGGACAAGAATTTATTTTCACTCAGCAAAAACAGAAGTAGAGGCATAGAGATGCAGAGAGGGAAACAGTAAAGCCATAAGGATACAGAGAATAAGACAGGGAAAGAATCTGTCTTGTCTGTGGATTCTTAAAACAAGTGTAGAATTTAACTTCATAAAGGAAAGCTGGTAGTTGTGCTAGAAATCAACAGATCACTGCATGTGATTTGTTTGTTTCCCTGTAAAGTCCAGCATTTGGAATGGAAAAAGTTACTTATTATTGTTCCTTTTTGTGGACAAAGTAAGTTTGTCAACAAAACTCTTGAGAATTTTCTAAATGTTACCTTTCATTTTGCTATTCCTTGTATTAGTTTTGAAACCAGAGTCAGAAAAATTATTTTGCTTGTTGCAGAAACTCAATAGCATTGAGGTCTTGAGGTTTTGGCTTTCTTGCTTGCTTGTAGACAAGCAAGTGCCTGTTAGGTGTTGAAGTTAAAAACAGTGTACTTTCATTTTCTGTGGATAGTTACAAAATGAATTCAGTGTTCAAACTGAATTGGTGTATGGCTATAAAATGAAGTTTTGAAGATGAACTTTCTCATAACTGACTGAACTTAACTGCTTGTTTGTAGAAAACCTCATGATCTTCAGTGTCCAATAGTGCTGTGTGGTTGGCAAGGGAAGACGTCACTGCGTGCCTTTGTGCCCAAGAATGAGAGACTTCATTACCTGAGGATGATGGGAGTTGAAGTGTTTAAAGCAAAGAGGAAAGAGGAGGAATTGGAAAACAAAACTGAGGAAGAAGTTCAACACAGACTAGTGCAAACAGAGGAACGAATGGATGTGGAAGATAAAGAACATGATTTCATCACAAAAATGGAAGCAGAAATAGGTGAAGAGTCTTCCCAGAGTCCTGTGGAAAACAGTGCTATGGAAATAGAAAATAAAATAGAGGATTTAGATCCATCTAGTAAAAATGCCAACACTCATGTAAGCCAGGAAGGCAAAGACACGGATGCAAGTAATGTGAAAGATTAGGTTTCTTTCTGTATTTCTTGGCAGCTTCCATGAGGCTCACATCCAGACTTTTGCTTTTAGCATGAAACTGTATTTTAAAATTTGGTTGGAATGGGATGTTCCTCTTTTAAAGTTTCACCTATTTTATATTTTAAATGAAAGCTATAAAGAGATTTCTCTTCAAGTGTGTCTTCTTTTCACCATTTTAAACTCCTTTTTATTGGCGGGTTTGTGAGTCTGTTGCTGGCAACAGACCAGGCACCAGTAAAATCTAAAGCCCATATTTTTAATGGAACAATGGTATGCACAAATGCACTGCACGTGTGTAACTGGTCAAAAATCCCTTCAGAAGAAAAACCTGGGGTTCCATTCAAAGCATGTAGATTCCAAAAACATTTTTTCTCCTATGATTGTTTACCCCATCTACCTCTATTTGTTACTATTGATAAATGCAGGTTCTTTAAAAAAGATAAGAGAGTCAGTGTGAGTATCCATACAAGTGCACATACAGGATATCTGACTGACAACCTGGTGAATGGTTATTCAAAAGAAAACCATGTCCAGCAGCCTGGGAAAGAAAAGCAGAATGCACTTTACCAGAGACTGATGTCTGAGGTTCTTCTTCAGAGTGATTAACTGCTTGACAGACCCAGCTAGATCTTCAGGTGTCCTGAGTGTGCCTCAGACTCCTGTTTCAAAATGTGCCTGGGAAGAGTCTGTGACCATCATTCAAATCTGCTGTGGTCATCTGTTCCTCTGTCAGTTCTTCAAATGGGAGCCATCTCTAATTTTTGGAAGATAACTTGTTTCTAGCTGAAATAATAGTTTAAAAAAAAGCATAGTGGTATATGTGTTGTTGTATAGTAGATGTTTAAAAGGTTATTTAGGTCTAGAAGGATGATTAATTTAATTTGACTTCAAAAAAATTTGGCTACCTCAGAAACTTGGAATATAAATGCTATCCTGAGTGGCTTAGTTTCAGCAGTACTCAGTACTTTTGTCAGGTTGGAAGGAAAGTGACCAGTAGTACAAGGTATTGTCCTCCTCTAGGACCATAGTGATGCAAATATTTGTTATGCTTGTCAAGTGGAATTTTACCATGTGTCAATTTTTATTGATGTAGTCTTATGTGGCTTGGATCCATTTTCTGCACCTTGCTACAACAGACTTTTTGATGTCTGCCCTTGAACTACTTCATCAAAGGGAGAATTCTTGAGGGACAGACATAAAAGTGAAATAATGCCATGTCCTCTGATGAGATATTAGTCTCATGCAGCGAGGAACCATTGACAGGACTCATTTTCCTCTTGAGAGTCTGTAAAATAGGTTAATAAAAAATCAGTTCTTGCCCTTGTATTTTGCTAAGATTTGAGTTTGTTCTTTGAGTTGAGAGCTGTGATGGGACAGCTTCTGTGCTGGCAGTTCCTTAGGCTAAAGAGCAGCATAGCAGAATTTTCTTTTGAGCAGAGATGTGTGCAAAGTATAATTTTTAATTCTTAAAAGTATATGAGGAAAAGGATTTTGCAACTTGAAACTTAAAGCATGTTTTCATATCTTTGCATTTATTCTGGCATATTGGGCATTTGAAATGGAAGCAGGGTGGAAAGACCAGTGTCACAAGTCATTGTAGTTTGCAGTACTCAGCCCTGAGGATAATTTGAATCCATCTAATCTTTATGCTCCAATGATCTCCATAAATTATAAAAACGTCAAGTGTTAAAAGCTATGTGAAGAAACTAAAATTTGTTTTGAATTATGTCTGCTGTTGCTGTATCTACTGGTGTTCCTGAGCAGCAGCTTCAGCTTCTTTTCAGTCAGTGACTCTGCTAAGCATACAAGTTTGACAGGTTCAGCTGAGAAGAATACTTGTGGCTATAGACAATCCAGCAGAAAGTGAACTATAGAAAAATGAACTGTCCTGATTAGGGGGTTTTGAGTGAGCTTATGACTGGCAGACTAAAATGAGAGAAGGAAGCTTTTATCTGGGAGCTAAAGAAAAGTAGGTTCTTGGATCATAAACTGGTAGAAATTAGGTATAACTTAGACTTGTAATAGAATAAGAGCCTGCAATTTTAAATCCTCTCAGTAGTCCCATTTTCCTGTGTTACCTATGAAATTTTGCTTTGCTCTTGGCTTTTTGGAGGTGTGTTATTTTGCTGTCAAGTGCAAGTGGGAGATTTCAGCCAAGAAACTAGGGGTCTAATTTTCTTGTGCTGTTCAGCAGTTTATCTCCAGGCAAATCCAGAGACTGCAGATTTATTGTGGGTTTTTTTTCAGTAATGTAAGTTTCCTGACACCAGTTGCTCTGTCCCAGTTGATCTTGCCTTGATAGCCAGAAAGGAAGATGCACAAAATTTCAGGTAGTGGCTGAAAGCCCTGTCCCAGTTTCCCAGGCTGGGAGCCTGATGAAATGGATGTGTTCTGTTTGTCCCTGCTGAGCTCTCTGCTACTTCAGCTCTGATGCTCAGGTGGCTGAACCTCTGCCTGGGTTGTTGCTGCAAATAATTTGAAAGGAAGACAAAAGAAAAGTGATAAGCAGTCACATTAAGCTTGAACACAAATTACAAAGTCTGTCCTCGTAAATAGTCCCTGTTAAATTTTGCAAGATTTCTCTTGTTAGCGTTGCTGGTTTTTAGAAACACAGGACTGTAGATGTTGGTACTGATGGCAGAGGATTTTATATGTGATTGAGGGGAAAACAGAAAAAAATTCGTCCATCTAAATGAGTAGTCTGATGATGTGCTGCTCAGAGAAATCCTCAGTAATAACTGATGGATCCTTAAGAAAATCTGTTGACTGAAAAGCTTAAAAAGCTAAGGAGAGAACAAATGGAGCTCACCACATGGGATGCTTTTCTTCAACATTTACCTGATGTTAGTCTTAGTTACTTTGGGAAATTTGTTAGAATTTTTTTACTTTAGTTTGCTGCAAAATTAATATACTACAGCCTAGTGCCACTGAGGTGATTTATTATTTTCCCTCAAGGGTCTGAATCCTGTCAAAGGTCAAGGAGGCTTCTCAAAGTATACAGACCGCATTAAAAAATCCTGCCCATGAAATTTAGATGAAACAGTAAATGAAAGCAATTTAGCTTGTGTAACAAGCCCTTTTTGAAGCTGGGGTGAGGTGTTATAAATAAAGAGTTTGACTCAGCCAATGTATCAAGCAGCAATCCATTTATTAATACAGAATGGTAAAGTGTGAGCAAAGCAGCGCTGGGTACAGTGGGGGTTTCCCCTCTAACTGCACGCCGACTGTTGATTTTCTGCTGGTATTTATGGAGATTTTCCATAATCACTTCTCAGCAGCCTTTTTTTCTAGTTTCCTCCTAATTTCTATTTTTGAAATCTAATTTCTGTACCCATTGTGATCAATTTCTATTGGTGATGTTAAATTTTCTATACTTCAAAAGCTATGAAATCAGTGAGGTCAGAAATAACATCTTGTGATGATGATGTTCTCAGGACATAAATCAGTGGCAGTGGCGTCCAGATTTCCTTCTTCAGAAGAAAACACCAGAGATGAGAGATTCAGTCTTCCTTTTAGGACTATAAATCAGTTTTGTTGGTGAGGTCCAGCTTCCAGGTGGTGGTCCATCTCCTCTTCCCAGGAACATTAATTTTAGTTTGGAATAGCTCACTTCCTTCTATTTGGGTGATTACAATCCTTTCTATATAGATATGCTAAAGCTATAGTTCAAACCTTCTATTAAAAACCTTATAGGCTCACATGATTCCCTTAAGCAAGCAAAATATTGGTTCAAAAGCCCCTTTCCATGCTTTTTCCGTTTTGTTCATTAAACAGATATTTTTATAATTACCCTATGGCCTTTTCCACACGTTTCACAACCATAACAACAAAGGCCATCTTTTTCTACCTGACACGAAACACAACCCCACATTTCACAGAGGGAAAAATCAGAGCATTTCTTCCAGAAGACGGAGAAGTCCGTCCCGGAAAACAATCGGCGGTGCTCACGCTGCGCTGCTGCCGGAGCTGAGCTCGGCACGCTCTCCGTGCCCAGGACGAGCCTTGTAAACAAGCCCAGCGGAGCGGCGCAGACACAAGAGCAGTTCTGTTATTCCCAGCCCGTGTCCCGATGAAGCTGGCCCGAAGGCGTGCCCACGTGCCTTCGCCGCTGGCTGTGCAGCTGGAGCGCGGCGGGGCCGCTCCGCACGCGTGGTGCCCGCGGCCGTGCCGGAGGGACCGCGGGGCCGGCCGGGTCAGACACCCACACGGGTACGGGGTACGGACCCTGCCGCACCGCTCTGTCTGCAGGGCTTGGATTCGCCGCACCTCCGACTCGCCCTTGTACCACCTACATGGTTGTATTTAATTGCCATTTCATTTGTTGCACCGCCTTTCTTAAACCTGAATGTTGTTTTTGACTAAAATCTGGTTTTCTTCCTAAGGTGTGGCTGCCTGCGTAACGAACTAAAGTTTCTTCGGCGCTCGGTTTTTCTATTCAGTTAACATTTAAGCAAGCTGTTGGCTACATAGGTGCTTGCCCAGGTAGCCAAATATTTTTTTTTTTTGAATGATTTATCTATGTGTGGTTTTGGCAGGATCTGTAACTCCAAATTATCACTTGGGAACGTGCCTGTACACTCCTGCCTCACCTGAATACCTCCTTGTATTTCTGATATTTTGCCTATCTCTTCCCATTTTCTGACATCCCCTGAAATTATGGACTTCTCCTTAGTTTCTCTTTTTCATGTCACTCAAATGCTTTCAGCTGTGTTCATAACGGACCTGTTCTCAAAGGGAAAAATTAGTATGACTGGGGCCAAAACAATTCTTACAATTTATGTAAGAATGGGGTAAATATACAATGATCCTTGCCCAAAAATTATTCTTCCAGACTCCAAGAGTTTCTTGGACCAGAGATTATGTATTTGATTTTAATGGTCTTTTATGTATTTGTCCTCCATAAATTTGCTCCCTGAGACCATGTCGACTTTTAGCTCTCATGCAAGGAGCCCCAAAATCCTACTTCCTGTTGTGTGAAGTATCATTTTAGCCCTTAATAATTTTGTTCAGTTATCCCCACTTCTTGCATTGAAAGCCACAACAAGAAACTGATTGCTGAGTAGTTTCCTCAGGACACTTGTAATTTTATTGTCTTCTGTCATATCCCTTATCAGTCATCTTTTTTTCCAAGCTGAAGGGTCCTAGCTAACTTGTTTATTCCCTGTATGGAGACTACTCCAGATCTTTTGTCATCTTTATCAAATGTTTCTGAACTTTTCTCAGTTTTTATGTCCTTCTCCAGGGGGAGCAACTGGACATGGTGCTTAGGATGTGGCATTTGTTGGAAGCGTGTGCTCACTGCTCTATCCTCCAGTACACTGCTTGGTGATTCTTCATGCTACTAAATATCAAGCTGAGTTTTTACTGGAATTGCTTGTCATAGCCTCATTATTATGTTCTGAGTGGCAATTAAGAACCTGGGGTTTTTTGCATGTGCTGACAGCATTATTGTTTCCCAGATAGATCACTTTTGTCTGGTTTGAGATTTGTTTGCTGTTTCATCACTCAGTTGCCTTGGTCTTGTAAGGTCCTTCTGCAATTCTTTGAAGCTGGACCTAAACCAGTAGTTGCTGACTGAATTGTATCCTGCCCAAAATAGTTTTCTGGGAGTCTGCAGGTCCTCAGTAGGTCTGAAGGGAATCCTAACCTGGTTGTTTATTATGACTAGGTCACAGGAGAGGAATTTCATATCAATATGCTGATGAGCAGGATGACTGAGCTGAAAGAGACTATAGTATTTTCTTTCTAATGTTTAAGTAATTAAATGTAGATCCACAAAATACTCTCATAGCATGCCTGTTGTCTGGAAAATAGCAACTTATTGGAGAAGATGAAAGGGTCCTTTGGAACACAGCAAAACTTCTGACAGTTTCCCCCTAATCTTTTCCAGGGCTTATCAACCTAGAAAACTACCAAGGAGGGTCTTGAGAACCAGCCCCTAAACTCCTCTATGGCTTCTCAGGCTTCAAATTCACCAACTAATTGTTGTGCACTAAGGTGGTATCCTGTACACTATGATACCAGGATTTCTCACCCATGTAGGTCTGAATGTCTCCCTGGCCAGCTGTTAATCTGATACACTGTCCAACTGTGTCCATATTTTCAGCTGATAATTCAGGACAATGAAGAAGGCATTTAAAACAGCCCGAAATACTAAAATTGTCTGTGTCATTTGTCCCAAGTGACCTTTAAAGCCATTTTACCCCATAGAAAACTTTGCACTTTCTCTATCTGATAATTTCCAAACTTTGAGTATAGAGACACAAGTGTACTCAGCTGATCTGAAATGGTCTACACCTTAGAAATATTTTTTTATACCTTAGTAATATATTTTATGGTGGGGTTTAAATTCATTTCTGCAAAATCAGCTTAGGCTATCTGGATTTATATTTTTATTGGTGAAAATACTGAAGAGCTTGGAAAGGTGGCAGATTGACAGCCTTGAAGTTAAGCCGATTGTTCCATTATTTCCCAGCATCTCTCAGCCTTTTAAAGACATCTGCTCTTTTCTAATCTCCCATACTCAGTTTTTCAGATGACTGCTCACTCTTCTGAGTCAGTGAAAGCTACTTCTCTGGGTATCCTCTGATGATGTTTATCAGGCTTGTCTAATTTGTGAAGTTGTCTAATTTAGTTTGGTGTAACTTATTTCATTACTCTCTATCTTGTTCTTCCTCTGGTCGCTAAGAGGAAGAACATTCATTATTTGCATGAACCTCCTCATTTTGTTTAAGGGCTAGGTCGTCATTTTAGATACATTAATTACTGTATAGAGAATGCAGGTTCAAAAGAAATAATAGGCAGTTCAGCTTGAAATCATCTGTGATCCTTTTTTCTTAAATATATTTATCAGCACTTTCTTTGGGCCATTCAAGAAGGTAAGAACAGACTGCAGAGAATGGTATCTTGTTACCCTGAAATTCTCTTGCTAAGTTGAATCTCATTTCGCAAAGGCACTTCTCAGGGCAAAGTGATGTGACTCACAGCAAAGGATACAAAGATGCAGCAAGGGAGGCTTCAGTGGGACATGAGGCAAAAATTACTCCCCACAAAAGAAGCTGAGCACTGGGGCAAGTGTCCCAGAGAGATACACATCTCCATTCTTGGAGATCTTCCAAACTTGTCTGAGTGAGGCCCTGGACAAGCTGACCTAGCCAGGAAGCCAGCTCTGCTTTGAGAAGGGGGTTGGACCAGCTCTCCTCCAGAGCTGATTCAAACCTTAATCTTTTTCTGATTCTAGGATCACTTCCTAGGTGAATGCTTTCAGCCAAGCACAGGCAGCCACAGACCCCTAGGACTTTTTGCTGAGTACACCTTCACCCACCTTCTGGCTCTTCAGTCATGGAAATACTGCATTTAGTGACTAGGGGAGCACCTGTGCCTGTCTAACTCGAGTTAAACCAGCCTGCAATGGTCTAACAATGCAGTTACTGGATCCCCTACTAACTATGTACAGTAGGTACATGGCAATACACTGGTATTGCCAGTGTTTTGTTTTCTGTAATTCAAGCTGATTCAGTGGAATCTGTCAAAATGCAGGAAGAATAACTTCATCGTTTTTTCAACTATATAATAAATCAGAGGATAAAAGAGTTGAAATTGCTGATGAAATTGTTTATGTTAGATTGCTGTGGTAGAAATGAGCCTCCAGTGTGGTACTTTATACCACTACTGTTACTTCAGAAACACTGCAGAGGTAACAAGGCTGGGGATTTGTGTCCTGTGTTCCAAAATGCTGCATTGCTGGCTGAGGAGAGCTGCAGCACATGAATAGTGTGAGGCATCTACAGATCTAAATTGTTCCCGTTTTCATTAAGTCATGTGTTCAGCTGTAAATGTTACGGTGTCTCTAGAGGCAGAGGATGAGTTGTACATAATGACTGTGAATTTCAGATAGAAAGGGCAGGTCTGAGCAGTTTTAGAACATTTTCATTCCCTAAAAAGAAATAGTCATGGTTATCTGGTTACTAGATAGCACAGGAAAATCCATGCCCCCTTCAATTTTGGTCATGAGATGGCCACCCACTCCAGCAAGCAGCAGCCCAGGCCTGAGTTTTGACCAGAGGGGATGTAAGACACTGCTCATTGATGTGTTGTAAAATAGGATGGTGTAGGAGATTCAGTTTGTTCGTTATCTCAAAAAGGAAGTGACAGTACAAAAGGAATGACAGCTGTGAGGGACTTGTCCCGGTGGGAGTACATGGTGTTCCAAGGAAGTTGGGAAGTGCCTCTAGGAAAGAAATACCAGTGGAAGGTGTTGATAGCAGGCAAGTGGTTTGACTGTCTTAAAAAGAAATGTTCTGAGGAGAGAAGTAACATGTGTATGCTGATGGTCTCCTGTAAGTCCAACAGGATGTCAGCCAGTCCTGAGGGGATATTTCTGGTGCTCTGGAACATCTTAAAGACAGTCGGAGACAACATTAAGGCAACTGAGCAACTGAGCCTTACCTCCCTGTGGGTGGGACTACGGTGTTTAACTGAATTGCTTCTGATATTAGACAATCTGGGGGTTTTTTGTGATAAAAAATTGTTTGGTGGGGTGGGTTTTGGTTGGGTTTTGGCATTCTTTTTTGTTTTGTATTGTTTTGTTTTCTAATCAACGCATTCTTAAGCAACACTGGCAAAAAGGGGAAGAGAAAGAGAAACCTAGAAAATGTGTGTCAAATAACAAAAGCAGTCATCACAACTGATGTACAATTTATTTGATTCCTACGGAGAATCCAGTTATTCTGCTTTTCGCATCCAAACAGGATTTGAATTTACATCCAATGTTTGGAAAATTCACATAATACCTTACCCAAAAGCCTCAAAAAAGAACTAGTTCTTCAATGTTTTCATTCCTGTGACAAATTGCAACAGGTCATGGATGTGACACACTTTGTTAAGGACTGGTGTCATACAAAAAGGTTTACAGGGTTAAAATAATACGAAATTGCTGATCATGCTATTACAGAGACTGTGCTGTTCCCTTGGAGAAGAAATAGGAGGGATAATATAATACAAATGGTGTGTCTGAACAGAAGCAATAACATTAACATTTTGTACTGCAGCTGCCTTGGTACAGGGCTGTGATAACAGGCTGATACTGTTGACCTCCATGAACTACATTGAAAGGAAAGTCAAACTCAGCCTGATTCTTTCCTGAAGTTTATAGAAAAGCACATTAAATCAGATTTAATCTGAAAAAGTAAACATCATGAAACAGGGTATTTCCCTGCTATATTCTTTGTTGCATGCCAGCCATCTACAAGAAACTGATGTCATTTTCCGTCTCTCTAGATTAATTTCCGGGCTCTGTTCTTGAAGCAGACGAGACTGTGCTTCAAATCAACTCTGTCCACTAAACCGAGCATGTAGGACCGTGCAAACAGCAGAACAGGCTGGGTTGGAAGGGACTTGGGGAGGTGGTGCAGTGAGCCTCCTGCACCACTAAGGGCCTACTTCCCTGGTTGTTCAGGGTCTAGGTGAGTCTCGGGAATGTCCCAGGGTGGTCTGCCTTGCTGGGTAGCTGCTTCAGTGCTTACCTGCTCATGTATGGAGGCCATTCAGCAAAATACGGCAAAAAACCGCAGGCAGCTGACCCTTTCATAGAAGCGTGGAATAATTCAGGTTGGAAAAGACCTCTAAGATCGTGAGTCCAACTGTCAACCCAGCACCACTGTGTTCACCATTAAACCATGTCCCCAGGTGCCACATCCACAGACCTTTTGAACACTTCTAAAGACAATGATTCTCTGCGCACTCCATTCCATTGTTTGGCAACTCCTTCAATGAAGACATTTTTTCTAATATCCAATCTAGACCTTCCCTAGAACAACTTGAGGCCATTTCTTCTTATCACTTGCTGCTTTGGGAGAAGGGGCTAACCCTCACCTCACTACAACCTCTTTTCAGGCAGTTGTAGAAAGTGGTTAGAGCCCCCCAAGCCTCCTTTTCTCCACGCTAAACAAGCCCTCAGATACTCCTCACAGGACTTGTGCACTAGACCCTCTACCAGCTTCCTTGCCTTCTTCTGGACATGCTCCAGCACCTTCCTGTAGTGAGAGGCCCAGAACTGGATGCAGCACTCGAGCTGTGGCCTCACCAGCACTGAACACAGGGGGACAATCACTGCCCTGGTCCCACTGGCCACAGTGTTTCTGATACAGGCCACCTGGGCACATGCTGGCTCATGTTCACTTGGCTGTGAACCAGCACACCCAGGTTCTTTTCCAATGGGCAGCATTCCAGCCACTCTGCCCCAGTCCTGGAGAGTTGTGTGGAGTAATACTTTATACTGAAATACTGTGTTTTCCTGAAATACTGTAGATGTGTTTTAACACACATAGACACACACAAAAAAAAAAGTGCACAGTGCATAGGATGATAGAGAGGTCTCAGCAGGAGATGACTGAATACCAACAGATTACCATTGATTTAGAGAGGGAATATACAGATGATAACTTTTGTCAGGCTCACTGCTGAAACTGCCAATAGAGGAGCCCTACTGTGAAAGAATGAACAGTAGATGCTGGTCATAAGATAAATATAAAAAGTCTGAAACAGCTGGTAAGCACAACACTTGTGCTTATGGCTGGCTGCACCAAACACAGATGCCAACTACTGTTTCTAAGCAAGATCTGAGAACAAGAATCTAACAAATGCACTGTGATTACTGGAAATCACTGTATTTGCCTCCAGACCCCTGACTGGGATCGAAGGTCGCTGATAGAAAGACTGGCTCTGGCTCTAGAGCTGCTCACCCCCTTTGGCCTGGAAGATGTGTGCTACCAGCACCAAACTGCTCTCATCTCTGGCACAGCTAAGGGATGCCCAGAAACAGCCTCCCAAAAGAAGCCAAAGCAAAAGGCAGCCTCTGAGAGCAGCTTCACAAGCTCTCGTTGTGTCAGCGTTCCTCAGAGGCGCATGACCTTGTTCATGGTCAAAAGAACCTGTTCAAAACCTCTGCCTCTCTGCACCCCTGGTGGGTGCAGGATGTGTCTGGAGGAGCCCAGGGTGCTGAAGAAGCTCTGAGTAGAGCAGTGTGCCTGAGCAATGCTTCCTCAGATGTAGGCGAGTGGAGCCATTGCAAATGCCAAGTTAAAGCTTCTGGGTTCTGTAAGCGCTGCGCCCCCGCAGTGCTTTCCTGGCACAGGGAAAGGCTTGTGTGGCCTGGCTGTGGATATGCTCTTAAATGCTGCATCCATTCACAAAGGGCTTCCTAGCAGGGAGGTGACATAGGCAGCCAGCCCCCAGGGATGCTGTGAGGCAGGGGAAGCTTCAGGGAAAAGGAAGGAACACGATGGGAAGTGGGAGGGCAGAGGATAAGCACTAGGAGAAACTTGGGAAGTTGGGGAAGACTTCTGGGAGCCAGAGGAATCCTGCAACATTAGGAATAACAAGCAATTTAAAGTACTGCAGCTGGCTGCAGGTGAGAGGAATGTGGAAGGATTTTGAAGGTCAAACATCTCATGTTAAAAGGAAAAGATGCCTCTGGGGAATTGTGTGTATGCACAGCACTGGAACTGCTGCTTTCCAGGACTGAGCAACGTGATGAAGCACTGATGCACTTACTAGCTCCAGCTCCTGAGGGAAACGTGTCCATGCAAGAGCTGCTCTCTCTGGTGCTTGAAGGGAGCAATTAAGGCCATTGCTAGGCAAGCAATGAGATTTCCTAACAGCAACCACCTCCGCAGACAATATTGAATAGATGCCAGTTCTGGGCTCAGGAATGATGGTAAAGTCTTCTGAGGATGGGAAGTACCAGAACAAACTGGTGAACAAAATAGGAGGCACTAAACCAATATGGCACATAAAAGAGTAGCAGTTCCAATAGGCCCAGCTGACTTGTGCTGGAGAGTTCAGAAGGGGCGTAAACTGGACACTGAAGGGGTGCAAATGAAATTATGTCAGAGTATATAATACATTGTAAACCTCAATGCTTACCCTACATTCAATGTTTATTAAATATGTATATAGTCAGATTACCTTTATTGATTTACTTTGTGTTAAATGTTTATTTATACTTTAAACCTATTATTTTAAAATTTTACTGATTATTGATAAACTTTATGTATTTTATATTATAAACTATATTACATACACTGTATACTCTATATGTATGTTGTTATAGGTTTATATAACAGTGTATAATATATGCACATGTTATTATAATTATATTATATGTGCTATCAGATTACATAATAACATGTCTCATATTATTTCACAGAATTATGGAATGGCCTGAGTTGGAAGGGTCCCAAAAGACCATCTCGTTCCAAACCCCCTGCCATGTGCTGGGACACCTTCCAGTAGACCCAAGTTCCTCAGAGTTCCATCCAGCTTCCATGGATGGGACATCCACAGGTTCTCCTGGAAATCTGTTCCAGTGCCTCATCACCCTCACAGTTAAGAGTTTCTTCCTCATATGTAATCTAAACCTACTCTCAGTCTGAAGCCATGTTGCCCTGTCCTGTTCTTGTAATAGTTCCTCTCCACCTTCCTTGCAGCCTCCCTTCAGGTACTGGAAGCCTGCAATTAGGCCACCCTGAAGCCTTTTCGATCTATAATGATTTATTGTATAATACAGTGTAAGCAATTCTGTTTACATTATAGAATATATAAAATATATGTATAGTATTGCATTATACAATCTATCTATATAAATAATATTACAAAATATATAAAATAGTATCTATTACATATTAGACATTAATTTCTAACTGATTTTGTGCGAGAAGGTTAAGGAGACACAAAATGCTGAGTGTCTGTCTTGGTTCTGTTGGGTTTTTTTATTTTATTTTCCAGATTAAAAAGCCAAGATTTCTGGGTGATCCTCAAAATCAAGAGTCAGTAAAACCTATGGCTGCAGCTGGCAAATAAGCATTATTTGCAAAATATTTTGCAATATAATCATTAAGCAAAAAAACCCAAAACCAAAACCCCACCAAATAACAACAACAAAACCAGATATAAAGGACAACATAATGGAATCCATCATTCAAAAACCTTTAAGGAAGTCCTTTCTTAGCAGCTATAAAAATGCAAATTTTTCTTATGGCTACAAATCTGGCCATGATACAACAAGCAGAGTAGAACTGACAAATCAATTTTCAGGGTGGCAAAAGATTAAAAACATCAAGATGTTTAAAAATACTAAGCTTCAACAGGTGATCTACATAACACATTAAATACATGGACATTTGGAAAGGGGATGTGAACAGTGAGTAAGCAAAATTTGTGGAGACTACAAGGCTACTTGTTTAGTTAAAGCCTGAGACTATTACAAGACAAGTTGAATGAAGAAGAACCTAATAAGAGACAAGTAAGTGGAGGATTCCATGACAAATGGCTCTCCATAGTCAGCACAAGGAAAGAGAAATGGAAGGAGAAGATAAAACTCTTCAAACACTTGAATTTTAGATGGGGAATACAAACATGGTGGTGATATTTGGGCACTGCTGTAGGCAGCTCATGGGAGACCTCTGCTGGGTGGGAGGTTCCCTGAGGATAAAACACTGAAATGTCACCTTGAGAGACAAACTGGATAAATGTAACCATTCTTCTCTATCTTTCTGAACTAGTTTTATTCACTTCTCAGCAATGCAGGCGTCTCTCAGAGGCCGTCCTAAAGAAGACAAGAGCCAGCAGCCATGCTACTAACTGAACATAAGGAAAAGGGGAAACTCCCAGAGGGTAACTAAGCACTGGCACTGGCTGCCCAGAGGGGTGGGGAAGTGTCTACCTTTTGAGATATTTGAATTCAGGAGGACAATGCCCTGAGGAATCTGATCTAATGTCCCAGATGATCTTTTTTGGAGCAAAGGATTGAATGAGATCATCTCCATTCCAACCTGAATCATTCTAATCCCTTGGACGAGATTCTGACTCTCTCCTCTGAGCCATCAGGATGCAGAATTAGATGACTTTCTCATCCAGTTGGACAATTAATTTGTACTGATCTCAACATTTCTATATTACATCAAAAATACAAACCAGATGCCTCTTTCAAATCTTGCCTAGCACAACATAAAGCAGTTGTTTTTATTGCATATCATGAACACAGGCTGGAATTTGCAAGTAATATTGAAAGATTTTAAGATACAATATATAAATATCATTAGGCATTCTTTAGGAAAAGCCTGCATGTTTGTAAAGCATGTTCTGAGCCTTCAAATATCCTGGCAATAAAGTTACCAAATATCCAAAGCTGCCCTGCATATAACAATGTGAAAACTAAGATTCCTTTTTGATCAGCTTTGAGCAGAAGGATCAGGTGCAATAATAGACAAAATCAAAGCTCTAACTGCAAACTGAGAAGCTTTGATAAATGTAAAGATGGACATGACTAGGCAATGTGCACTCACAGCCCAGAAAGCCAAACTGCATCCGAAGTGTGTCCTGGGCTGCATCCAAAGCAGCTTGGGCAGCAGGGCCAGGGAGGGAATTCTGCTCCTCTGCTCTGCTCTGGTGAGATCTCACTGCAGGGCTGCATCCAGCTCTGGGGGCCCCAGCACAGTGAGGACATGGAACTGTTGGAGCGAGTCCAGAGGAGGGACACAAAGATGATCACAGGAATGGAGAACCTTTCCTGTGAGGAAAGGCTGAGAGGTTTGTGGTTCAGCCTGGAGAAGAGAAGTCTCCAGGGAGAGCTTATAGAAGCCTTCCAGCACCTGAAGTGGGCCAACAAGAAAGCTGGAAAGGGATTTTTCACAAGAGCATGATGTGATAGGACAAGGGCGAATGGCTTCCAACTGAGAGTCAATTCAGACATAAGGAAGAAATTTTTTATGATGAGGGTAGTGAAGCACTGGCACAGGTTGCCCAGAGAAACTGTGGATGCCTCATCCCTGGAAATGCTCAAGGTCAGGCTGGACTTTAACCAACCTGATCAAGTTGAAGATGACCCTGATCATTGCCAGGGGCTTGGACTAGCTGACCTTTAAAGGTCCCTTCCAAAGCACCCCATTCTGTAATTCTGTGATTCTCATCCTTTTCAATGGCTCCCTAAGGATATGCACAGCTCTGAGGCAATGCTGGTGCCTTCTGGCATCCTTCAATGCAGTACCCAGTGCTGAGTCATTTGGAGCAATCTGGAGAAGCCATCATGTCTTCAGAATGACACACAGATCACACCGAAGTTGACACCAATTCTTACTGATTTCCATAAGGTCACTTTCCACTTTCTGAAATAGTTCCCTTTACACTAAGTTAAAAGTTGTTGGTTTTTTTTTTTTTTTTTTTTTTTTTTTTTTGAGTAAAAAGCGTGCTTATGACTAGTGCTGATAAAATGGATGGGGTTTTGTTGTTTTCTTTGAGGGTAGGGATGTTAACTACTTTTGTCTCTGAAAAGGTGAAGCTTCCTTTTCAGTGATTTCTCAGGTTTGATGCAGTTATGTTGCTCAGGAAGGAAGGAATGGATGCATGAAGGGAGGGCAAGGTATTTCCTGGCAACTGAGATTTAATTGTGTGAGTCCCTTTTATGGATGTTTGCCATACTGATAGAGAGTGACAAAAAGAGAGAGTGCAGAAGAAGTGATATGAGGGTGGTTTTCTGTCTCAGCTCAATTCATTTTATTGTAGCTGATTCTCTGAATTTGCACCCTTTGGCTAGATTAGTAACTTCTTTGCAGGTTAACTCTGTGTTAACTTTGCTTTGCTTTCTTGTCCCTTACCCTGCCCTACTGTCTCCCTCCATTTCTACCCCAGCACAAGAAGTCTGATAGGTTTATCCTTGGGCAACAGCAGACCATTCATTTAGAGAAGTAAAACAATGGGAAAGGAAAAAAATCTATCTTTTCCATAGGTAGCCTGTAGACAAAGAGATGTCTCTGGTCAAGGAGCTGTGAAATAAGAAGCAGTCTCCTACTGCATATTTTCTTCTTAGATGGAGAAACTAAGACTTCACATTTTCTTAAAAGACAGTGGATTCCATCAAAGATACATAAATTACTACAAAGAATTACATTGTGACTAGTTGTTTGAGACACAGAGGATAATCTCTTTACATTACAGATGTTGACTAAGCTTTGCCAGTGTTGTCATTTACTGAGCAATGGTATTCCTGGTTTGGCAGTCTGTCAGGGAACCAGGGGCAGGGACACGGCTGTGGAGCTGGAAGCAATACACAGTGGCAGGGGGGTCTGTTTAAAAGAGATTTTTTGCCCTTAGTGTAAAACTATCCTCTGTAAAAAGTTAAAGGACATTCCTAAGGATCCTTTGAAGACATTTTTTATTGGAAACAGGGATGTCCTATCCTTTTACTAGTTTCTGCTTATGTAGAAAAAAATCTGGCCAAATGTTTAAAAAACCCTCTGTGCTTTGCCCACGTCACTTTAAGCTGGATATACCAGCTGTTTACTTTCATGAGTTAATGAGTATTCTTAAGCACTCTTCATTTGTTTAAGAGCATTGGCATTAGAGGACAAAGGGATGTCAGTACTGGGAAATCAAAATACTGCTATTTGCTATTTTGTTGGTACTGGGAAATCAAAATTTCTCTATTATATTAGAGCTCTTGTTGCACATCATGTGGCAAAATCTCAGATAACTTGACAAAGTATCCTGAAGAGAGAATCTATTTCTTGAAATTAATTTCAGGGACAGAGACAAGATGACCTTGTTATAAACCAGGGCTCTCTACTCTCAGATTCATACATTTAGCTCTAAGAGGAGATGGCTGCCAGAATTGCTCCAATACGGCAAATCATAACTGGGAGCCACACAAAGGTTGCAGCATGTTTCTTTGTGGTCATTAAGCTAAACACGTACCTCAATTTATTTTTTAAGAAAAATTTTCCTCTCTCATTCCAGCTGGTATATTGGACAAAACTCCCCTAAAACGATATCAAATCGTATAGCTCTGCAGTTACAAGTGCCTACTAGCTGAGGATACAGGGAATACACTAACACTGGTGAGTATTCACCCTCCTACCAGCAATTTTACATTTAAAAGGAGTCTGTACTTGCCTTTGATGGTGTCACTGACAAGACCCCTTGAGTACAATCCACATGTACTTCAAATCACTTGGGAAAACACTGGGAAGGTGGAAAGGCATATTTAACAGAATAGCTGCTCTAGGCATGTGAAGTAATGTAGGACAAGGAGCTATAAAGAAGAATTTTCTGGTCATCTTTCAAATATCTAGGCAACTCCTGACTTCTCATCCATCTCTCTTTGGCTTTGTTTACTGGAAGGAATTAATGTTCTTCTCTGTTAAAAGAAGATATCAAGAGAAACCAACAGCATAAACTGAAGCTTCTCCTTCAGGAGGCTGCAATAACTTTTGGTTCTTTTCCTTCCAAAGAACCTGTAAGCTCTTCCAGGAACACAGTCAGTAGGCGTACTGGTGAAGGATGTTTCTGCCTCCTCCTTTGCCACCTTCACCCTGGTGGATCCTCACCACACGTATCCTGGTTTGTCTAGATACATTTGTGCTTATTCCATAAAGAATTTACCATGGGCATTATGGGCAGCATCCAGCTGTGACTTTTTGAGGGCTGGTGCATGAATTGTAGATAGCTCCAGCTAGCAATGGGTGGATCACACCATCTGTCCATGAAATTCATGTCACAAACTACTTGGACTCTTCAGGTCACTTCCAGTGGGCAGGAACCTTTAAATTTATTACTGCCAATACAGAAAGAAGAGCAGAAATGGCTGTAGATAAAGTTGTTTTTCTTAACCCAAGTCCTGCAGGGGATGTCTATGTAGTTATGCCCCAGGTCTAAAAACCTCATAGGTATTATGAACAGAGTCTGTTTCACCTTTAGTCTTGGTTTGGGTCCAGAGTTCACATATATATATGTATGTATGTATGTATGTATGTATGTATGTATGTATGTATGTATGTATAAAACTAAATATCAAATAAAAATACATTTAAAATTTAAAAGTACATCAGGAATAACTGAATGCCAATAGAGTAGCTCTTCAGAAGGTCAGGATGAGGGTCAGATTTTTTCTGCTTGGTGATGGAGGAGAGGGGAGAAGCAACTCAACACAGATGCACCTTGTTTGCAAGAGCCCTGTAAAGGCTGGGCACCACTTGTGCTCGTGGAGAGCAGCAAAACTGCTCTCGCAGTGCCTAATATTCAGACTGACGGCACTTCCAGTATGACTACATTTTGCGGGATGCAGAGGATAAGGGAGCTGAATCACAGCACTATTCACTGTGGCAACGTTACCAGCTGTGCTCTAGGGCGACTCACTTGGAATACATGAGCCCTTTGTTCCGTCCCTTTGTTTTTCCAAGTGCTCTGACTGCCCTTGTGAGGGAGGGGTACTTGACAACACAACTTTATCTCAGAAATGGGGTCAAAATAAGTGAAATCATAGAAGGCTTTGTATTCAGGTGCAGTGATGTAAAGCATACAAGGGAGCAGGGAAGGAAAGGTAAATCTAGGTCCTCTTTTTGCTTGTAGAGCCTTGGACCCAATGAGGTGGACAGGGGAAGTACATGTATTGACCAAACTGGGATCTGTTGTGCAGCAGAATGTGGACATTGAATGCAAAGCAGAAGAACTGTACTGTGACACGACCTGGATGCAGGACTTGAAGAAATACTAAGAAAGTTTGCAAATGATACTAAACTGGGAGGAACTCCCTCAAGGGCAGAAAGGGCCTGCAGAGAGACCTTGAAAAATTACAGAGATGGGCAATCACCAACTGTATGAATTTTAACAAGGGCAAGTGTTGGATTCTGCACCTGGGGTGGGGCAATCCTGGATGGGTGACAGACTGGTGAATGAGATGCTGGAAAGCAGTGCTACAGAAAGATGCCTGGGAGTCAGTGATGGTTTCAAGCTGATGGAACACTGACTATGAGCCAGCAGTGCCCTGGTAGCCAGGAGGGCCAATCCTCCTGGGGAGCATCAGGCACAGCATCACCAGCCAGGCAAGGGAGGGAATTGTCCTGCTCTGCTCTGCACTCACCTCGAGTCCTGTGTGCAGTTTTGGGTGCCACAATGTAAAAAAGACATGAAACTATTAGGAGTGTCCAAAGGAGGGCAACAAAGATGGTGAAGGGCCTCAGGGGGAAGCCGTGTGAGCAGCAGCTGAGGGCACTTGGTCTGTTCAGCCTGGAGGAGACTGAGGGGAGCCTCATTGCAGATATAATTCCTCATGAGGGGAAAAGGAGGGACAGGCACTGATCTCTTCTCTGTGGTGACCAGTGACAGGATTGGAGGCAATGGCCCAAAGTTGTGTCAGGGGAGGTTTAGGCTGAATGTTAGAAAAATGTTCTTCACCCAGAGGGTGGTTGGGTCATGGAACAGGCTCCCAAGAGAAATGCTAAAAACACCAAACCTGACAGAGTTCAAGAAGATTTGGACAATGCTCTCAAGCACACAGTGTGACTCTTGGGGTGTCCTGTGCAGGGCCAAAGGTTGGACTTTATGATCCTGGTGGGTCCACTCCAACTCAGCACATTCTATGATTGTATGAAATGACACATTAAAGGAGAAAGTCCCTGTCAGAAATATCACCAAAATCCTTTTCTCCCCAAATATTAATTTGCAGAATGTTTAGAGGAGGTAAAACTAGGGCACTATTGAGAACAGAGTCTTTGGCCCTAAGAACTCAAGGAAAGCTCACCTTAGCAATCATGGAAGACTTGCACTGTGACACAACTTCAATTGGAGTAGCTTGCTTTCTGTAATTTAAATATCTTTCTTACAGAAGATCCCTGTTGTAAGCTCCAGGTTTGCTTTCCATGACTTCTACGGAGGGAACTATTTTTCAGTCTTGCATTGCAGGAAAACAGACAACATGACAAACCTGTTAAGCTTTAAGTTCTGCAGGGAAAGCAAAATTAAAAGTTCTCTCAAAACACCTGTAGCGGTGCATGAGCTGTGCTCACAAGTTTTGGGTTTATGTTATTTATGTTGGGAAAAGGGTCTTTTCTAAACCCCTCTGTTTATAGCTGCATTCGCAGTGGTTTGTCCCCTCCCCCCCGGAGCCTGCCAGTCATCCAGGGAAAGCCTCTCCCCCTTCTGGAATTCTCGGGGAGACCGGGCTTCTGATTGGAACAGGTTCTGGGAATCCCCTCCCCCCCTCCTCTCCAGAGATTGGCCCTTTTGTGTGTCAATCTACCCCCCAACTCCTCCCTTTCTATCCCCCTATTGGTGGAAAGTTTATGTACACGCCCCCTGGTACCTGTCTACTTAAGGGGCTTGGGTGGGGCTTCAAGCTCTCTCTCTCACACACCACCTATGAGGAATAAACATCTGTGAAACCTCAGAAGAGAGCCTTCCTTTCCTCCGCCATAGCCACTAATTTACATCCAGTGCTAGCCAGCCAGAAAGCCCACCGCGTGGGTGTTGCTGCAGAACTGTCCAGTGGCCCTACCGACTGCTGCCTGAAGCCGGGCAAGGCAAGGGATCACTGATAAAGTGACCCACGGGGCAGAGAAACGCCATACGTGGCGCCCAACGTGGGACACACCACGTGGACACGAGTTTCTGCAGCACGAGGCAAAGCACTCCGTGGCAGCGTGAGCTCTCTGCACGGGAAAAAAGTCTGAGAACACCGCCAGACCCCGTGGACTTAATTCTCGCCTGCGTTGGAAGCCTCCGCGCAGTGCTGCAGGATTTCAGACAGCCACGTGCTTACCAGAAAAGCAGCTCCGTGGAGTACGTTTTCTGGTAAGAGAAGAAGGCAGCTTTTCCAAGCACCGGAAAAGTCTTCTTCAGGCGAAGGACCGCCAGCACCTCCTTTTTATTCGCCAGCACCGGACGGGTGAGTATAATCACCTTTTATTTTGGGGTTCCTAGGGGAGCTGGATTTTTTCTCCCCTTAGGACAATTTTGGGGGGCTCTTTCAGAGCCAAGAAACGCGTTTCGCCTGTGGAGAAGCCTTATGCCCTCCCAGGTTCAGGATTGTCTGAGTGCGGCAATTTTTTTTCTTTCGGTTTTTTTTTTTTTTGGTTTTGTTTCAGACACGGGCTCCGTCGCGTGGGCAAGGTTTCGTTTTCCCGTTGTCGGTTTTTGTTTGAATTAGCCGCGCTCCGAGGGCGCGGGGAAGTGGTCCCCGGTCTCGGGTTTTAAGTCGCGGGTTTTTGCTTTTAGTTTGCTATTTTAGTTTTCGGGGTGCTCGCGCGTGACGGTTGAGAAGCATGGGTGCTAAGTTCTCAACCGAAGAAAAGGAAGTTTGTAAAATATTGGTTCTTGTGCTGAAAGGCTCCGAGTTTAAGATCTCAAAAAAGGAGCTAAAAAAGTTCGTAAAACTGCTCTTCTTGTATTTTCCGAAATTGCCCCCTGCACAAGCGGTGTGCATTCAGTTTTGGGATGCAGCCTACTCGAAATTTTTTCAATTAGGCAAAGCAGGGGACTCACATGCGGCAAAATTAATTTTTTGGATCATGCAGATTCGATCTGCCCTGTTAGAAAAGCAGAAAGTACAGGAAGAGCAGCGAAAGCAGTTTTCCCCCGTTTCTCCTTCCCTTTCTACCGCTCCCTCTTTCCCCGAAACGGATAACTTGCGGGCATCGGCAGGAAAAACCTCTCCTGTCGGCTCTGGCTCCCCGCAGGTATCCGAATTCCCCCGCCTGAAAAGTCTTAGCCGGACTGCTCAGGACGCTCGGCTTAGCCCTGGCTCGGCTGTCCGAGTTTCTACCCTTCCCCCCTCTTACCCAGTGCCCAAACCCCGAGTCCGTTTCGGTTTCGCCGAAAAGGATGGTGCGTCACGGGACGGCGCTTCCCCTTTCTCCCCCTCTCCCCAAGCGGAAGATGGCGGCGACCGCATGGTGCAGTCGCATGTAAATTTCGCGCCTTCTTCTTCCCAGGATTCCTTGTTCCCTCCTCCTTCCGCCCCTTCCCAAACTCCTCCCTACCAAAGCTCCGCCCCAGTCCCAACCCCCCGAGTGATGTCAGCACTCGGAGCCACGCCCATGCCCGCGCCGGAGTCACGTTGGTCTTCCGGTTCCCACGGTGGGGAAACCGGAAGGGGGGGGCCGGGAACCCAAAGCCCATGCCGGAATGAGCTCCTTTCACTTGCGCCTGTTACATATAACAGGTCAAGGAGTGGAAATACCACGCAGGCGACCTGGCAACCCTTTTCGCAGAGTGTCATTAGGGAGTTGTGCAAAGCCCACCGGGATTACGGGAGGGAAAGCCCATATTTCAGGGGTTTGTTAAAGGCAAACCTCGCCGATACAGTCGCAGTCCCATTCGACCTGCGGCAGCTTTTTTCCTGCCTCATGTCCTCCACAGAGTTTCAGCTGTGGGAGGCGGGATGGAAAAGCCTGCTGCGGTCTGAACTGTCCGGTTTGTTGCTAGATCCTGTAACTGCTACAGATGAGAACGGGGACCCTATCACCCTTGATCATTTGTGCGGGGAGGGCAGATGGGCTAGGGCTTCAGACCAGGCTGGAAAAATTCCAGCGCCGGTGCTGGAGAAAATAAAGCAAACTGCCGAAAAAGCATTTATAGGACTACAGGGACAAGTGCCTCTGCCCAGCTACGCCGACATCCGGCAAGGACCTGCAGAGTCGTTCGTCGCCTTTGTGGAGAGGATGACGAGGGCTGTTGAGACGCAGGTGTGGAAAGAGGACGCAAGGGCAAGCGTGTTAGAAGTAATGGTCCGGAAAAATGCCAACGAGCAGTGCAGGACTGCCATCCTCAGCTTGCCCCTGGACCCTCCGCCGACGGTGCAGGACTTTCTCCATGTCTGCGAGGCAAAGGTTCCCTTCATGTCTGCTACAACGGAGCAGTCACCAGGGCAGCTGCAACGAGCCAATCCGAGAGTTGCAGCATTGGACTCACAGGGTTTCTCCAGGAAGCAGCCGGCAAAGAAACATCCTTTTCGGGCGGGCAAAGATAGCTGTAGTCTCTGTGGGCAAAGCGGCCACTGGCAGCACTCTTGCCCGATGCGGGCTGCCTTCCAGCAATTCGTGGCCACTCAAGGGGGTGGGGGTGGGGACGGAGGTGCAGGTGGGGGGTTGCAGGGGAGCCTTCAAGCGGCTCCAAAAAACTAGGGAGTGAGCGCGGGACCACCCTGCGTGAAGATGCAAAACGGGTGGCCCGGACCAGGAGGGGGAGGGGAGGAAAAGGAACCAAAGCTGACCTTTCTTTTCTGTCTACCAGGACCGACACCAGAGTCCCCCTGGACTCTGATTCACCTGACTTGACACCTAGGGAGATCGACCTCTCCGATTCAGTTTTAACCACCGACTCGCGGTATGAGCCGTTTAGGTTAAAACTGACTGACTCGCTGCTGTTGAAGGACAGCGACTGGCATTTAGTTTCGGTAAACCCCAGTGAACAGGGCACTTGGCATCGGATAGGATGTAAGTACATGGTGCTCGGAGACTGTAAGTACACACCGTTCGACCTCGAAGTCGCCCCAGGGATCGTCGACTCTGATCCCGAGCGCTTCGTGGTTTGGCTGCATTGTACTTCCCCTCCTGCTTTTCTCCCAAAGGGGCAGATAATCGCCCAGGTAATTCCCATCCCTGATTTCCTCACAGAAGGAAGTCCATCGGTGGGGAGGGTACAGGCAATTTCTACCGCAAAACCGCAGTTGGAATGCCAGATGCAGATGGGGGAGGAGATCGTGGACATCAAAGCCCTCCTGGACACGGGTGCAGATGTAACCGTGATCCCGTCCTGGGAGTGGCCTTCACAATGGGCCCTGCAAAGCGTGGCTGGACACGTTCAAGGTGTTGGAGGCATTCAATTGGCAAAACAATCAAAGAGCGTTGTGCAAATTATGGGGCCAAATGGGCAATTGGCAAATATCCGCCCATTTGTTTTGGATTACAAGGAACCATTGCTTGGGCGAGACCTCATGGCACAGTGGGGAGTTACAATTGATATTCCAGACCCCCCACAGGATTTTTGTGCAGCGGTCACTGAGACGCGCCCTACCCAAAAACTGAATTGGAAGACAGATGTTCCAGTCTGGGTAGAGCAGTGGCCGCTGTCAAAACAAAAATTAAAGGCGCTGAATGAGCTCGTGGAAGAGCAATTAGCCAAGGGTAACATAGAGGAGACTACCTCCCCGTGGAACTCCCCTGTCTTTGTCATCCAAAAGGCTGACAAGACCAAGTGGCGGCTCCTTCACGACCTCAGACAAATTAACAATGTCATTGAGGATATGGGGTCTCTCCAACCAGGGATGCCTTCCCCGACAATGCTCCCTCGAGATTGGCAATTGGCAGTTATAGATATTAAAGATTGTTTCTTTCAAATTCCCCTTCATCCTGACGATGCCCCACGCTTCGCATTCACGGTTCCCACCTTTAACCGAGAGGCCCCGGGGAAAAGGTATCACTGGAAGGTTTTGCCGCAGGGCATGAAAAACTCGCCTGTGATTTGCCAGTGGTACGTTTCTTCCTTGCTGTCCCCTGTACGTGCAGCCGCAGACAAGGCAATCATCTATCATTATATGGATGATGTGCTTGTCTGTGCCCCGAACGAGGATGTACTGTCCCATGCGCTTGACCTGACAATCTCTTCATTGGTTGCTGCAGGGTTCGAGCTGCAGGAGCAGAAGATTCAACGGATGCCGCCTTGGAAATATTTAGGCCTGGAGATCAGTAAGCGGACCATTGTTCCGCAAAAATTGGAAATAAAAACTAAAATCAGGACTCTTGCTGACGTCCATCAGCTGTGTGGGGCATTGTCCTGGGTGCGGCCCTGGCTAGGTCTGACCACCAAGGACCTAGACCCTCTTTTCAATTTATTGAAAGGGGGAGAGGAGATGAGTTCTCCGCGGGAGCTCACCCCAGAGGCACAGAAGGCACTGGAGAAGGTCCAGGTAAAACTGTCCACCAGACAGGCAAACAGGTGTGCACCTGAACTGCCTTTCAGTTTTATTGTATTAGGAGATTTGCCACACCTCCACGGAGTCATTTTCCAGTGGGACAAGGAGGTAAGCAAATTACCTCGTGAGGACAGAGGCGGGAGAGATCCTCTTCTCATTATAGAGTGGGTCTTTCTTAGCCACCAAAGGTCCAAAAGAATGACCACGCCACAGGAGCTGGCAGCTGATCTAATCCAGAAGGCCAGAACCCGTATTAGGGACCTGGCTGGCTGTGATTTCAAATGCATTCACATTCCAATTCGGACTGAAACGGGCCCAATTACAAAGCAGAGGTTGGAAAAATACATCCAGGAGAATAAAATTTTGCAAATGGCTCTGGATTCCTACACAGGACAAATTTCTATTCATCGGCCGGCCCACAGAATTTTTAATTCAGAAGCAAAATTCGTGCTAAAATTAAAAAGTGTTCAGAGCAGAAAGCCTTTAAAGGCCCTGACAGTTTTTACAGACGCGTCAGGAAAGTCTCACAAGTCAGTTGTGACTTGGAAAGACCCTCAGACTCAGCGGTGGGAGTCAGATGTCGCTGAGGTAGAAGGATCACCTCAGATAGCTGAGTTGGCCGCAGTTGTCAGGGCTTTCGAGAGGTTCTCTGAACCATTTAATTTGGTGACCGATTCGGCTTATGTAGCAGGTGTAGTATCCAGAGCTGAAAATGCTGTTCTCCAGGAAGTGACCAACCTTGCCCTGTTCAAGTTGCTCTCAAAGCTAGTTAAGCTTGTCTCCCACCGAGAGCAACCCTTTTATGTGATGCATACGAGGTCACACACAGACATGCCTGGGTTCATAGCTGAGGGGAACAGGAGAGCCGATGCCCTTGCTGCCCCTGCAGAGATGGCCCCGCTCCCAAATGTGTTTGAGCAGGCAAAGATCAGTCACCAGCTTTTCCATCAGAATGCCCCAGGTTTAGTTCGCCGGTTCCACCTTACCCGGGAACAGGCCAAGGCAATCGTGGCCACTTGTCCCAGTTGTCAGCAGCATGCGCTCCCCACCCTGAGCGCTGGTGCCAACCCCAGAGGGTTAGGCAGCTGTGAGGTGTGGCAGACAGATGTGACACATATCCCTCAGTTTGGAAGGAGGAAATATGTGCATGTCTCAGTGGACACCTTCTCCGGAGCAGTCTTTGCCTCTGCCCACGCAGGGGAGAGATCCAAGGATGCGATTACCCATCTCATCCAGGCTTTCTCCTTTATGGGAGTCCCAAAAGCCCTGAAAACTGACAACGGGCCTGCATATAGATCCAAGGAGTTCAGCAGTTTCCTGCAGCAATGGGGGGTGGAGCATAAAACAGGCATCCCCCATTCCCCCACAGGTCAAGCGGTGGTAGAAAGGACCCACCGGGAAATCAAAAGGGTCCTGGGCCAGCAACAACAGGTCCTGAAATTAGAGTCTCCAGCTATCCGCTTGTCCAGGGCACTGTTCACAATCAATTTTCTAAATTGTTCTTTTGAGGTTTTAAACCCACCAGTCGTCAGGCACTTCGGCAGCAGCGATCAGTTTTCCACCAAGGTTCGACCACCTGTCCTTATAAAGGACCCAGAGACCGGTGGAACAGAGGGCCCTCACCGCCTGGTTACTTGGGGACGTGGGTATGCCTGCGTGTCCACCCCAAGTGGCTTAAGGTGGATCCCTTCAAAGTGGGTGAGACCCTATATTCCAAAGGCCTCTGGAAAGGGAGTTAAGGTTTCTCAGGTGTCCGTGGCGTCCTGGAGACGGAAAAGACACAAGTGGACGAGCTGGGAAGAGTTTGTCCTACCCCTACCCCACTGGTCTGTCTCTAACTATGTGCTTGTCTCAAATTCTGTTTAGTTCAGGTCAAACCCACTCAGCGATGGCCCCACTGACAGCAGCCAGATTTCTATTCCTGCTGCTGCTGATCTCCAGCCTGCAGTCTCCGGCCGTGGCGTGGACAGTGCCAACATCCATGCCACAACCAGCAAACTTGTCGGAGACATCCATACCACTATCTGCAAAATTGTCGGAGACATCAAGAACAAGCTGTCCTCAAACATCTGACTGGCTGGAGGGACTTTTTGAGGACTGGGGGCTGCCTGGGTGGGCAAGATCTATTCTTCGTCCTGTGTTAATTGTTCTGTTTATGGTTTTGTGTATTCTGGGCACTGTTACATGCATTCGTTACTTTGTTAAAAAGTTAGTCTCTAACTGTCTCCCCCCCATATGCAAGCCCAGTCGTGGTTGTCACAGCTCCACCGAAAGCAGAAATGAGAGTTGAAGAAGGAAAAGACCTCCCTGTAGAAGACTTCGAGCTGTGGCCACCGACTGGCTGTTTATGGTTTAAATTACCATCTTTATATAAAAAGAAAGGGGGAGATGTAGCGGTGCGTGAGCTGTGCTCACAAGTTTTGGGTTTATGTTATTTATGTTGGGAAAAGGGTCTTTTCTAAACCCCTCTGTTTATAGCTGCATTCGCAGTGGTTTGTCCCCTCCCCCCCGGAGCCTGCCAGTCATCCAGGGAAAGCCTCTCCCCCTTCTGGAATTCTCGGGGAGACCGGGCTTCTGATTGGAACAGGTTCTGGGAATCCCCTCCCCCCCTCCTCTCCAGAGATTGGCCCTTTTGTGTGTCAATCTACCCCCCAACTCCTCCCTTTCTATCCCCCTATTGGTGGAAAGTTTATGTACACGCCCCCTGGTACCTGTCTACTTAAGGGGCTTGGGTGGGGCTTCAAGCTCTCTCTCTCACACACCACCTATGAGGAATAAACATCTGTGAAACCTCAGAAGAGAGCCTTCCTTTCCTCCGCCATAGCCACTAATTTACATCCAGTGCTAGCCAGCCAGAAAGCCCACCGCGTGGGTATTGCTGCAGAACTGTCCAGTGGCTCTACCGACTGCTGCCAGAAGCCGGGCAAGGCAAGGGATCACTGATAAAGTGACCCACGGGGCAGAGAAACGCCATAAACACCCATTTACATGGAAAGTATTTGTAACAGTGGAGCCATAGCTGGTGTAGGTATGCAAGAATTATAGGGTGAATAATTAGTGACACCTTCAGCAGGTGCTTGTACAACTGCCTACGTCCATGCACTGAAGAGCACAGGATGCTTGGAAAGGGGTATTTTATACTTTCTGGAGGTTAGCAGTTTCATGAATCAGGCATATTTTTGGCTATAATTTTTTTCCCAATATCTCTGAAGAGCAGAATTTTATAATACACATAATATAACAGAGTCATGGAAATGTTTAGTTTGGAAAAGACCTTTGGAGATCTCTAGTCAAAATGCCTGCTTCAAGCATGATCAGGTTACTCAGGGCATTATGCAATGAAGTCCCAAAAATCTCCCACAGTGGAGATTCCATTATTTCTGGACAACCTACACTAGTGCTTGCCTGCTTGCATGACTGGAAACTGTTCTTCTCTTTATCCAGCTGGGACCTTGCTTTCTGCAATTTGCATCTACAACCTCTTGCTCTTTGTTCACCTCAGAGATGGCTTCATGTATCCTCTCTGTAATCCCTTTCTAGGCAGTGCAAGACTGCTGTCAGCCCCCTCTCAGCCTCCTCTTCCCAGTCTAAGCAGAAGCTGCTCTCTCAGCCTCTCCCTGCACATCACAGGCTCCAGACCCTGAACCCTCTTGGTGCCCCTTCAATTTGTCAAAATGTTCTGGGGGCCCAAAACTGGACACAGTACTCCGGATGTCAACTCACAAGTGAGGAAAAGAATCACGCTCCTTGACCAGCTGGCAACACCTTTGCCAGTGCAGCCCAGTGGGTGGCTGGTCCTCCCTGAGACCTTAAGACAGAGGTGCAGTGCTGATCCCTTCTAACTCATGTCTTCCCAGGACTCCAGGTTCTTTCCTGCAGTGCCCCAGCTTGTCCTGGTCAGTTGGGCGGCTCCATTTGAATACAGGGTCTCATACCTGTCACTGTCAAACTTCATGAAGTTCCTGTTGGCCCATTCCTTCAGCTTCTCTGGCTCCCTCTGAATGTGAGCCCTGCTTCCAGGACATCAATCATTCCTCCCAGTTTCCTGGGATTATCATAAATTCTATTAATACATTGCAAAAGTATATTTATGTAACAATCAAATAATTAAAACCTCATCCAGTATAAGACATACCTGTGTTGTATTGTTACCATGCATTTTCAAAATGAAATGATCCTCGCATAAATGGTTTAAATCCCTTCTAAGGATGGTCTGCTTTCATTCCTGAGACATATGCTAATCCATGTCAGCATGGATTTTGTGCTGAAATTGAAGTCTTGGTTTTGTTGAGGAATATTTAGTAAAAGTCTGCAGATCTTGCTAATGCAAATGGCAAGTGAAGTATGCTTCTAAATCACCCAGGCAACTAGAACTGGTTCAGTTACATTTCACTGATTTTTGCCAAGAGGACCTGCAACATACTTCACATATTTCTGTGAATGAACCACAAGTAATTTAAAACACAGGAGGTCACTGAATAAGAAAATACGAGAATATTTGACAGCAAAAGATAATGAATCCTATGTGTGGTGGCAAACACCGAGTACAAAATGCAAAGTTTTCAGAATGCGAGGAGTTATCTCTGAATTCCTGTTTGGTGAGGCACAACTGCAATGAATATTTATTGGCACCTTATTTAGCAGCATGAACAAAAGGAACTGTTATAAATAAACAAACGCTATGACAGTTCCACTGCTGCTAGCTTGACGTTCTCGTCTGCAGTCAGTCAAACTGAAAGACAAAGCAATCAGTGAAAAGATGAAGTCAAACATCCAAATTACAGAGGTTCTATTTTTGTGTTAACTACCGTCATCACTGATTTGTCCATGACTTGTACAAGGAAACTGCTGGTGAAATTTGACAGGCGTCAGCATGGCATTTGCGTGCTTCCAGATTGAAACGACGGCTTTTAATGTAAATTTACATGACTTGCTGAATGTTTCCTTAGCATATGAGTAAAACTTTGAAGGGCTAAAATTTACAAAGCAGAGCAATGTACACATAAAGAGGATGCAATTAAGTAGTCAGTAATGTGGGACACACACATGACAGAGGAAGGCTGTCTTTTTAACTTCTTACAATGTCCTACTGGTGACTCTCCCTCAGCACCTCACCTCCACCCTTTGATGTAAGGACGAAACCACCTCTACAGTGCAACTGTTCTGATAATAGCAGGTGACTCATTTCCAACCTATTCGTGCTCAGACCTAGTTTGACAGCTCCTTTATTCTTCAGAGCCAGCAAAGCACAACTTTAACTGTGTCGCTAACTCACACAAAAGCCCCCAGTGCGTATTTAGTAACCCATCTGCTCTGCAAGCAGGAACTTGGGTCAGAGGCATACAGAACCCTTCGATTCAATCCAAGTAACACGTGTGTTTGGGAAGTGTTTGCAAGGTCAGTATTTGACAACTAGACAGGATGCACATTGTCTAGGTAAGCTCAGAGGCTTGCCCCCCTCAACTCACAGCTGTCACTTTGTAGGGCAGTGCAGGGTCTCAGTGCATGTGCACAGCCCTCTCTGTCTCTCTTGTTCACTTGGATCAGGGCTACATCTTCCCTTCAGGAATGCACTGGGAAGGCTGGAGGAGATAATATCCAGGAGTTTTACTTCAGCATTGCTACCATCTTCTGAAATGTGTTGTCTGTAGCAGACGATTTGAGTTGATGCTTATCAGGGAGGGAAAACATAACTGGAGAATTCTTGGAGAATTGTGTCAGCAGGTTGGTCTACTTAATTCTGTGGTTTAGATCATAGCAGTTTTGGAGGAACTTCTTCGCCAGAAGTTATGTCCTGCATGGAAGAGACAAACTTTTCACACCGACTTTATGGAAGTGCTTCCCCATGATTTCAGCTAAGCTTTGGGACGCCTACGCATGCATCACATCTGCCTACGTAACACTGACAAGTAAATCCTCAGTGTGTCTGCCAAGCTCCACACCCAGGCATTCAGCTGAAAGTCAGTTATACTGTAAAAACTTTTCCAACAAAAAGTGTGTTCATCATCAACCACCTCACTGGAGTCATGTAAATTACCACACTGATCATACTGCCGGTGTGGCTCCATGTGGGTGCCCAAAAACCTTGAAAGAAAAATAAATTAAAAAGTGGAGAAGAAAACCCATTTAATTTAAATTAATTATTTAAATCCCAAAGCCAGTTAATTCTACACTATTTTTTTCTGTACAGTCAGCCTATCAAGAAGCAATTTCTCCCTACTGCAAGTTCCTGTGGAATGGTAAGTGCATGCACGTCAGAGCACTGGCCATCACTGCTTGGCAGTTGTGACTCTCAGTGTCTTTCTAAATGAGTTTTCTAAAAGTATATATATATGTTACATTGTCATATCACATGTATTTGTCATACTAGAAAGGCTTTGTTCCAACCCTGCTGTTCACTAAAGAAGTTCCATTTTAGGATCTTTTGCATTGCTTCCGACAAGGATAATGAAACACATCTTTTTAACATAATAGAGTATCACAGCACCAAATAAACACATCATATCTATGATCTTTCTCTGGGCTCAGGACTGAAGTTTAGGCTGGAATGAAGGAGACACATTGTGTTTGGGACAGAAAACAACGTAAGTTCGAGAGGTCTTTGCTAAGGTTTTGATTGTTGAATTTTTAGGACTGGTTTCTAATGACACAGAAATACATTCCCACAGAAATCATCAATTCTGTTCTTTGTGGAAATCTTTCAGCTTTTAGGTATTCAGGGACAGCTTTCTTCCTTTATCATAAGCTTGCTTTTCTCAATGCCTGTATTCATTCAAATAGCTTTTTCAGACTCAAAGAAGATCCTCCGAAAGGATATATTCTAAAAAAGCCAGGAAGTAACTTCCCAATACAGCTTCACACCTCCCCAGATGATAGTTTCAAATTAATCATCTGTTCTGGGGACAGCAGATGGAAAATAATGTTCCTGATAAAATGGGTCTAATGAGAGCCGAAGGACCCATGTTGACTGCTAATTTTACAAGAAATTCTAAGGAGATTTTTGATTGGATAAGTGGGGAATATTGAGGTTTGCTGTCTGCAAAAGAAATCCTCCCACTTCGCTGATTTTGAGGAACTTTGACCAAGCAGATGACTGTCCAATCTGTTTTCATTTTGGCCTCCTGGAATTTAGAATCTGGGAATGACACTTGGGTTTATTTCTCAGTCACAGGAGAGACATGACGGCCTGATTTGAGTTCCACAACACAGCTCCAAATCCTAACATCCTTCTTCTCAGTTGCCAGAAGGACGGAATATGGAAGAAGCTCTCACTTTCTGGGATACAAACAAAAAGGACATTATTGGATCTTAGGTACCTGGAGCAGTGCTGCAATAAATTCCTGCAGTATATCCTACCTAAATTGCTTTTTCTGATGCTATGCTGCCTCCTTCGTTTTATACTCTGCCATTATCAGTCTTCTCTTTTTTGTCCTGTGTTTTACTTGCTCAGTTATATTTTCTCCAGACCATACTTCCTCTCTTTCTCTCCCTTCTCAGGTCTTCCTCTTTTCCTTCCCCTTCCACATCCTTCCTTTCCAAATTTCTCCTTCACTTTTCTTTCAGGCTTGTCTGTTGCAGAGAAAGTAGAACCTGTCTAACATACAGCTAGACAAAAACCATGAACTAATTTTCCCTAAAACAGATAAACTCTCTTTATAGATCTCTTATTAACCCCTCTCCTAGGCATCACCCTCCCTCCCCTTCCAGCTCAGAAGCACAAAGCTTCTGCACTCCCTGCTGTCCCCTTTTTCCTCCATGCCCCCAGCACAGGCTGCTCCTGCCATAAGCCATCGTCCCTTTAATAGCAGCAGTATTATTTTTGGTGCAGCAGGAACTTCATCCTGCCCTAGTTCATGCAGTGTACTCTGCCTTCTTTCCTCCTCGCACGAGTTGTTGCCGCAGCTTATCATCACAGGCACTCTGCTCCCCTTCTGCTACAGCTTCAAAGCAGTCCAGATTTTTTGATTTGCTTCTCCTACTGCTCCAAGACACTGAGTGATGCAGAGAACCTCCTACAGCCAGAAAGTAACTGTGATTTTTAGCGATGATGTTTGCTCTAACTATTTAAAGCACACTTAAGAAGACACATAATAAGTAGGTTTGAGGGAAGTGGTAGCAATCCACCCACTACGTTCCTTTTAGCTAACCCCTTAATTAAATATTAAAGATATGGTTCTCAGGAAGATTTAAAATAACCCACTGACAGAAAAAAAGAGGTTAAAAACCAGCAGAAAATGAAATAATCCCCCCCAAAGGCTTACCACACCTTCATGCTGTTTTTAACAGAATTTTACTGTGCTGATGAAGAAAGAGCTGTTCTGAAAGGAAATAACAAACCTTATGCTTTCCAGTGCTAGATCATTCTCTGTGTTCTCAGGGAGTCCTGCTAGGGATTACAAATTGTTTGATGCTTAACTAAACATACCAGTTTCCTCTTCCATAAGGGAGAGCAAAGAAAGTTTATAAAAATTGAGAAAGTTAATTACTTGAAATGTTATTTCTCACTCAAAAGGCACATTCCGCTGTGCAGAATGCAAGGAACCGATACGCAGTTTGAGAGGAAAAGTACATATATACACTGCTTATAGCCTTGTCTCCAAGTATAAAGCAGAGTGAGATAAATGACAGCAAGATCTGGGCAGATTTGTGGTACGAAGCATTTCTCTTTGTAACTGAGTTAAGGCACACCACAAATGATCAGAGGAAAAACAGAAGTGACTACTGATGGAGACCAGAAATGCAAGAAACCAGGTATGCCCACAAAACTGAGTGGCTCTGACCTGCATATTTCTTTTGGTGAAGGCTTTGATTATTTTTCTCTGTATCTAGCTGACAAAGCTTGACAGCCTTACTGAGCAGTGTTTTTGCACCAGTACTGCAAGAATATCTGCTCTGCTGCTTCTTCTCTTGTGCTTGAACTCCATTGTACTGCTTTTGTTCTTCTATGCTGCATGTAGTTTTAAATCAAACTCCAGAGGCCCTAGCTCTCTGTATAGTCTCCAGTGTTGCTGTAATACAAACAGAAGCTGGTAAACCATTTCAATTTGTTCTCACGTTGGCCATATAATGGAAAGTGCTTCCAAACACACACTGCTTTCCCCCTCCAAATCAGTCTTATAATCGATACTGTCCTACTTTCAATTAAAATACCACCACAACAGATACATCTATATGGTGCTTCGAATCTCACAACAGAAAACCCATTACTTTGAATACAAAAGCTAGCCAAAATGATTGAATTCCTGAGGCAACAGAAACGATACTGGTGATTTTATTCAGCACGTGTCCAATACGATTTTCCATTCAGAATCCACATTTTTTAATGCTTTTCTATACCATTCTTAACATTACCTTCAGCTTTTATGGAGTCCCTTAGAAAGTTGTTTTTTTTCAATTTGTTTACCAGAAAACTTAAAATTTTAATGATTAAATAATAGGACATTTATATACATCAGTGGGTTTTCTCAGATAAACACTGGGCTCTTCTAAGTACATACAATGTCTATTGAGTGAAAATAAAAAATTCCAGTCATGCAAATCATCTTACAAACCATGTTCCATTTGACTTGAAAATTTTTACTCTGTTACTGGCATATCATTTCAAAATTAAACAGATAAAATTTTAAGGTTGCTTTGTCCATTTCCACTCATTTGTTTTGCTGTTTTGAAGAACTGACAGGCCACATGCTACTGCAGAAGGTACCAGCAGGTTAATCATTGTTCTGTTACCACCAACCAACCCCTCTGAGCCCTGGTGTGGATGTGTTTCAAAAAACCACCTAACCTTCAGCTAACTGCACTGGTTTATTTCTGAACAGCACATCACAATATCAGCACAGAGAGCACATTGTAACCGGTTGGGTGATTCCACTTAATAATTTTTTAACACTAGGACCTTTCAGCATTTTAATTCTGGTTTCATTTATGAATTAAAGGTCATATATAGAGCACAAATGAGGTCTAAATTTAGTCACAGCAGACCACAGTTCCACATAAAGACAAATCTTCAAGTTATGTTGACCTGCTAGGAGACAAAGATAAACAGCACAGCAAACATGTACCTGCAATGCACTGCTTCCCTATTAAATATTAACTGTTTCATTTACATTTAAATGAACTGAGCAGTAATGGATAGACTTTCCAGTACTGCTGTTTGGTGCTGCTGTCATGGAAAGAAGCTGAAGACAATGTGGGCTGTATGGGGGCAAATGACGCAATCTCAGCATCCGCTCAAGTGACTTCAATGATGACCATTCTCCAGTCTTGAAATATAATCCTACACAGCATTTTTTTTTCTCTCCCTCTGTAAACACATCTGTTCATAAATAACTTAGATGTCTCCTTGACATTCATGGTATGTAACTGAAGCTGAAGTAGAAAAGGATGGGCGGTGTACAGCACTGAGGAGATGTCACAGTACTTTTGTTCAGCATTTTTGTCAAGTGCAGGTTGCTAACATCAGCCATCAGAGACGGGTGGGGTGACCCACCCATATTTTTCATGGGTCTTCACCAAACTCTTAAATGTTGCTTCAGCTTCCTTTCGACTGAATGACTTTTTTGATTTGCCAGCTTTTCTGCAGATACGGCCCTGCGCCAAACACAAAAAGAAAACCTTCATTAAAAGATGTGAACACACATCTGGAAACCGCAGCTCAACTTTTCAACTCATCAGGATGAGAGGCATTCACTTACGGTTTCCAGCAAGCACAGTTCCCAAACTTGAGCAGACAAATGCATTATTAAAGATGATTTAAAATGGTATTCAGTGAACGGGTAAAAAGGAGGGGAAAAAAAAAAAAAAAAAAGAAGAAGAAGGCATCTGCCGGGCTGCTCCTTCCCGGCGAGCCCCTGTGCTGGCACGCTGCTCTGCCAGCAGCAGCAACCCGCGGCTGCTGCTGCGGCCGCGCCCCGGGGCTCGCCTCCCTCTCCGCTGTTCCGGGACAGCTCCGGCATTCCGTGCTCGCCCTGAGGCCGCTCATGCCCGCCCCTCCAGCCTCTCCTGCCCAGCCGGGGGCAGCCCTGGCAGACAGCATTGCCCGGGCACGGCTGCTCTCCGGGCTGCCCGCGCCTCAGCCCCGCTGCCACCGCGCAGCAGCGACACCAAAAATTACATCCATCCACCGCATCCTTCCCCCTGCAACCTGCCCCTGAGAAACGAACAGCTCTGCCCTTTCTCAGAGAAGTGCCTTAAAACAACTTGCTTCCATCTGAAATTGAATGTTCGAATTTATTACCCCTTCATGCCAAGTTTGATAATGAATGAAAATATACCGTTTGCATGTCCTGCATTTTTATTACTCTGCCATTAGATATTACCTGTAACTGCACAGCTGTACAAAAATTCAAATCTTTGTTTGGCAGTAGAGACTTTTACTGAGTTATCAATAGGCTTACCTTATTTATTTACCTTATTTTTACCTTATAGCTTACATTGGTCTGTGTCAATTACCAACGAACAGAGACAGAAGAGAGAATTACAGCTGCAGATTAATATCATTCTACAACAATGAATACCTTTAAACTAAATAATTAAAATAGAATAAATACCTTTCAAGTATTTATGCCTAGTGGATTTGTTACAAAACAGAAGTTTATTAAATCATTAGTCTAGTAATTGTTTGATAGATTGTGCTGAAAGCCTTTTTAACAAATACAATAAATTGTATTTGATGAACGGATACCATATTACAGTGTTACAATTACTAAGAACCAAGTTAGTATGCTCTCATTTTTTTCTGTTCAAGTTCGTATGTTCTCATTTTTTTTTCCTGTCTTTAGCTCAAAAATCATCTCTTTCTTCCCTGATTTTACTGTCAATTTGGAATTTAACCCCAAATTTGGCATTTGCAATAGCATGCAACAAATACTGAGAAAATAGTCAAGTAAATATGGAGGGAAGAAAAGGTGCAAAATGGGAAAAAAGAAAACAAAATCTCTCCTCAGAGTATCAAATTTGCTTTTACAGACTAAAATAGTAAGATTTGTCTGCAGTGTGGGCAAACAATTTCTTTCTAGAAAGCTGTCACAATATTGCAGAGGCTCTTTTGTGTTCAGCACTGCTCCTGTTACAGCAAAACTATGGACACATGAAAGAAATAAGCTGTTTCCTACTCCCATTTTAACAAATAATTTTTCGGTGCAATTTGAGTTGTCTCTCAGAGCATACCTGAACCAAAGATTACAAATGCCCTCCAATTCCCACCTCGATTTATTCAATTTATACTCACTTGGTTTTCCCCAAAACCTCTGTTTTACCTGTTGATGCTTTTCCTCACCTTTCTCCCTAGCTGCCATTTACAGACTAGAAATCTATTTCCTCTTTAAACCCTCTTGATAGACCAAACAGCTACATCTTCTACACAACAGAAGATGTTCTACATCCTTCTACCTTCTACATCTCCACACAAATCTGGCAATTAATATGTCCCAAATAAGGATGATCTGAATGGTTCTCGATTGAATCCCAATCATAAATTTTCTTAGAAAATGCTCATTTTTAGTTGTGACAGATGGAATAATTAAATAAAGCTGAGTAACATATTTTTAAATCTTATTGAATAATTATCATACATAATTATATCATATATAATTATCAATCATAATTATTCTGCAGGAGTGTTTTTGTGGTTACAAAACATTTGGTATTTTCTTCCTAATCTAGGGTTTTGTTGGAAGCATACTTAGAGAAACATAGGAAAAGATAAAACAAAGTGCAACAGAAGATTAAACCAGCACAGAAAATACTGTCCTCAAAATCTCACCGATTAAATATTTTTGAAAGTAAATATAAACTTACTCTGCTGCTTAATTTCTGGATTAGATCCATTTGCCATCTCCTGTGTTTTGCACATTATTTTTTATCCTTTAAGGCTTTGATATCTTTCTGAATTATATACATAGCGCCTAGGACAGTATGATTCACCTAGAAATAGGATCTTTGCATTGTCAACAGCTCATGTTTGGTGTCGACTATGTACAGCCTTCAAAGCAGGAACGTAAAAATTCTCTGGTGTCGTAATGATGTGGTAAACATCATCACATCATGTAAAATGTTACTGGACCCATTTCAGATGAAAGGATCATAATTTCGTAAGTTTATTCTGAAACCTTTCTGTTATTAATGCAACAGATTGTTAAATCCACTTCCACACCAGTACCATATGCAGGTTGTATGTGAACTGCACCATCAAAGACCAGCTAATTCTACCCTGCTGCAGTCCATGTATTTCTAACCTTGTACAGAAACTATGGGTGGCATGGTCAGCACTGTCTCTTATTAACCAATATCCTGTCAGCTGTTTATAATTTGGATAAAATTTAACCTCCTAGACTGAAAGTTTCCCTATTTGGTGCCTCAAGTAAACCTGGGGTAAAAAGAAAGAGGGCTGGAATTTCAGCTGACCGACTTCAGATGCTTTCAAGCCTATATACTTGGGTGGTATCTACTGTCTTACTGATTTTCAGGGTTTTACCATTCCCAGAAAATTCTTCCCAAGTTTAAGTAAAAAATGTCATTTTGGACGCAATTATAGAAGAAAGTGTCAAATGTTTTACCAGGCACCACTACCAGCCCTGACTACAGTTTATTTTCAGCCTGCTACTTAAACATGCAGTCATTTTAACTCTGGACAGGAGCCTGTGAGCTGCTGCATTCTGTAAACATGGTAGTGATGGTAAGTACAGTATATAAATATGTGTTGTCCACAGCTCTGCTGGAGACAGACTGCATTTTGACCAATCCCCAAACTACATGTGTCACTACTGCCAGGTACAGATCATTTGCACGGCCGATGTCTTGATGTGTCCAGCACCACATCAGGGAAAGCTATCAAACCAGTATCTGAACAAGATCAAAACATTCCACAAGAGGTTACAAACAACAGCAAACCCCCAAGAAAACCTTTCATAAAGATATCACTGTCGACTTCAGCTCTGAGAAGTCGCACCAGGAGCTTATTTAAATACTTGCAGTACTTTCAGACACTTGCAGAGCGCCTTTCATAAAGGGATAACTGAAAACCTAATTAAAGAGTTGGAGAGAACGTTTCAGATTTTGCCATCTGCTGTGACTTCATGTACTTATCAAGATACAATTTTAACAAGCTAGAAACGTATGAAAGGTGAAAGCAATGCCACAGCACCCAACTGGTTTTCATGCAGCCGTGCTGAAGCGCAGGGGGACGTGTGCTGCGCTCAGCCTCCTCCCTCGCTCCTGCTCCTGCTGCGGCCAGCCGGCGTGCCACAGTGAGCAATCGCATGCCACTCATCCAGCCTGTGCCCAAACTAACGAGCTTGCACAAACAGTTGATAAGCATCTAGTCTATAACCCTGATAACGGTGGGCAAAAAGATCTCCTGGAACACGATCTGCTGCGGGCAGCCCTCTCAGGACCCCAGCTGTACCGAGGGACCAACCACCCCCTCCTGCCATGTTCAGCAAAAGACCCAAGGTGAATCTCAGGTATGATCTGTCCCCCTGTCCTGGTTTCAGTTGCAATAGAGTTAATTTTCTTTCTAGTAGAACTGGTGGTTTGGATTTAGCATGAGAATAATGTTGATAACACCTTGAAGTTTTATCTGATGCTGAGCAATGCTCACACTAAGCCAAGGATTTTTCACAGTGCCTTGTGCTCTACCAGTGAGCAGGTGCACAAGAAGCCAAGAGGGAATCTGGCCAGGACAGCAAGCTGAACTGGCCAAAGGGATGTTCCACATCATAGGACATCATGCCCAGTATATTAACTAGGGAGATTTGGCTGGGAGGGGCAAATCACTGTTTGAGGACAGGGCTGGGCATCTGTCCATGGGTGGTGAGTAATGGTATTGTGCCTCACTTGGTTTTCTCATAGTTTTTTTTGTCTCTCTGTCTTTAATTACAATTATTAGTATTATATTTTACTTAGTTTCAATTATCAAACTCCTTATCTCAAGCCACAAGTTTTTACTTTTTTTTTCTGATTCTCATTCCCAAACAAGCCAGGGGATGAGGTGAAGGAGCAACTGAGTAGTATTTGGTTGACAGCTGAGGTTAAAACATGACACATTCACATCTATGAACCTCTGTGGGCAAACCTGGGAGCTTTTCTACTTCTACTCTGTGAACACATCTCCCCTTCATAATGCTCTCTGACACTGAATCACATCCTCAAAAATATTCAACTCAACAACCATTAGCTCTTTAAAATCTGTCAGTACCACTACCAGCAATGTGCCATGTCAATTCTTCCCCAGCATCACCCGATCACAAAGTAGTCCAAAGACAGAGTTAAGTCCTGTACAGAACCCAAATATGAAGCCTGAAACTCTTGAGCCCACTATGACCATATATTTATGCACAGCTGACCTATGGTGTCATGAAAAGCAGTCTTGACATTTCTTCTGGTCCTTCCAGAGTCAGGACAGCCTCAAGAGGATTTCTCTGGACAAAGGGAGCTCCCTCTCTAGTCAAATAAATGATGGTAGCTCCCAGATCCAAACCAAATAATTTTAGGACAGTACCAGGTGTGCTTCTGTGTGTGTCCAGCTGGCACTCCCTAGAAGGACAGGACTGTAACAGAGGTCAGCCTTCCACAGGATCACACAATCATCAAAAGTACTGGCTGGAAGGGACCTGTGGTGGTCTCCAAGTCCAGCTTAGACACTTGGAGCTGAACTGCCAACACAGGTCAGCTGTGGCACTGCACAGTCAAGTCCTGAACCTTTGTGCTCAGTCCACTCCTCCCACTCTCTGCTTTATTAGGTCCCAAATTTTCAGAGATTTCGTGTACACAGCCATGAGCCCTTACAGGGCTGATGTTACTGTGGAAACAATGTAAGCCCCTGTGCTGTGGATCTCTGAGGTGTCACAGCAAACCTTCAGTCACAACCAGACGTTTTACCTGGACCAGCTAATAAAAAGCTGTATATGTTTCCAGAAGTGCACAGCTAGGAGACTCAGAAGCAGGCAAACCTTCATGTTGTTAGTACAACTCTCAACACAATCTCCTCAGCCCTGTGTATTTTCATTAGTCCTGGCAATGCAAATAACTCCAGGCTGGTCTCCCAAGGGCAAATCACACAAGCCTTCTGCACATGGGGCTAAACTTGGCCCATCATGTAAGGCAGCATAAGGACACACGGATGGCTACAGTTTCCTTTTCGGCCTCCATCCCTTAACAGATCACTACAAGCAGGTTCTGCAGACCCAACCCTAGGTAAATGTCAAGAGATGGAAAACAAGCAGAGAGAAGCACATAAAAGACTGCAGGAAGTCACTATGCCAGACACAGCATCTGTGGTGATCCCTCCATGGACAGGAAGATGATCCACAAGGATATGCCCATTTTCCAAGTCTGTTGTGCTACCCTTCTCACTGGATGACACAAAATCTATGGATTTCCTAAATATTGAAGCATGCTATGAGTTTCTGGCACGTAACATGTTCCATAATGTGCCAGTGACTAATGGCTTTGGGCCCCAACTATTCTATGCAAACATATTCAAACATTTTCTGATAAGGAACAGAGGCACTCAGTGCTTAAGCCTGAACCAGCCTTATCCTAGAATATTTAAACAAGCTTTCAGAGGAAAATATTTCCACTGGCTTTAGAGACGCATTCAAAAGCAGAGCAATGCTGAAGTGAGTACTGTCATGCTCTCAGTGCAGTGATTGCAATGTGTCACAACATCACTGTTAGAGCACAATATATACAGTCTCTCCCCCCAATTACATGGCTTATAATTTTTTTCCTTCATGTACTGATGAGGCACAGTTAATCATGTCTCAAAAACTGCACACAATTTATATTGCACTGTATATGATTATTAGCTGCAGCTAAAATAAAGTGGTATAGAAAGTGATACAGACACATACTCATAATGTTGCAGCATAAGTAAATTAAAACAAAGAGGTTTTCCTGCAAATGTGCAATTTCCAAAGCAATACTTCCATGCCTTTTTTGGTCTCCTTTTTAAGAATAATCCATAAAAGAAGTGAAAAAGTAGCAAGTTCTGGCTTTTAAGCATCCTGTAAATTGTGCCTTCTGGGAGCATAACTGTTCTTTGTCCAGGAAAAAGAAATCTGAGTTGCAGCTGAGTAATTATTTATGCTCATTTGTCTGTGCCAGTAGCCTGGTGCCAGTAGCTCTTAATCGATACAAACGCTTGCAGCCCCAATCTCTGTCTGACAGCTACAGAGCACTGTGCTGCTCTTCCTCGCCTTTCCCTAAGTCAGCACCGAGCTGGCTGCACGACTTCAGCACAGATGAGGGCTAAGAAACTCCCTCCCTGCATTTTATGGGTGGGACAAACTCTGTGCTGGCAAAAGAATAAGAAAGTTTGTTTGGCTGGCTACATTACTGGTGACTCAAGCATCTTCAGGGCTGAAGGCACTACAACATGGTGGGCTTCTGTCAAAAGAGCTAGTCCCTGCTCCCTGCCACCAGAAGGGCACTTGCTAGTCTAGGTGACAGAGGGATGTTTTCTCTGCTATGTATTCTCAGTCCTTTGCTGAGCTCCCTGGACTACCTCTCCACGGAATCACTCACTGGCAGAGTTTCTGAGGGCCAATCCAGGTGAAAAGGCTAGGACTATGAGAGCAACTCCTAGGTCCTCCATATCAGGAACCTGAAGCTACCCAAGTCAAACACAGTCATGGATGTGAACCCAACCAAAGCAAAGCCAACCCAACCATCCTTTGTGACAGGCTGTAAAGACAAAGGCACCACAACAATGCCTATCTTCACATTCCCCTAAGTTTTACAATGCTAAAACAAAAAGAAAAGGACAAAACAGTAGTAAAAAGCAGGTTGCCTCTGGGAACATCTAATAGAGTTAACCCCAAATTTAGTAAGATCAGAGTCACAAGTGGATGTGCTTCTCTCCTGCTATTTACATGAATGTGCCAATCTCTTGACTGCAGTATGTTTCATACTGATGCACATGGACATCCACTCAGAGAGCCCTCACTTCTGAGTGCTTTAAGCACATATCCTCGTATGACCTTCGGGTCCATTTATAAATATCTCTGTACTTTCCGTGTGGGAAAGAGGAATATAGTGAAGTTATATGACTTGTCCACGACTGTACCTGAAGTCAGTGGCAAAACGTGGAAGCTGAACTCAGATCACCTTTTCTCAGGCTAAGTGCTCAAACAGTGAAACAACCTCCTCTTGCAAATAATTATAGAACACTTCAATGCCAGGTATATTTTAATGGAAATAATATTGTCAAATTTACAGAAAATTTAATATTTAAAGAAATTCATAGGAAATTTGAAAAACTAGTAACATCAATTTCTTCTGTTTTGCGATGCTTTGGTTTTTTCATGGATGTGTATTATGGAAACGAGCCCTTCTTATTGCAGCTGGGGGCTTGTTACCATTTGTAGCATGAGCCTGGAAAGAGGAGAAATATCAAGTCATTCCACAGCTCATAAAGCCTGACTATGACAAGCATCTGAGCTCCGGGCCATTTCATAACACAGGCTTATGTCTTCCTTCCTTGGGTTTATTTTCACTCATCTTTGAATGCAGGTTTGGGATTATAATTGACTTGTAACTCTATCAAGGAGTCACCGCAGAAGTTCCATGGGTTTTGGAGAGCCTGTGCAGTAAAGGATTAAATCAATGAGGATCATCGATTTTAACAAAGAAAACGCACAAGATTGTGAAGCAGATAAAAAGACATTTTCCAAGGACAGAGTGTGCACGAGGCAGACATGCATCTGCCACGCGTGGTTGAGGATGGACACGCCAGATGCATCCTTCCTCAGAATGACTTTTAATGGGAATGGGGCGAATCAGACTGGCACCTTGAACCTGTTTCAGAAGAGGAATCACCTGAACATCTGAAGTGTGGTGCCCACTTACCTGTTCTGTGCACATCGGTAGGGACTACAAATTCACTTTCATCAAAGCACACCTACATTTCTCCCTAGCTCAGGCACTTTCAATTCCCACTGCAGTGCACATTTCACTCCAGGTTAGGTAACAGTATCATGTCTTTCCCTTGAGGCTTGTCCTGAGACTTCCAGGATCTACTCAGTTACTGCTGTTTCCAGATGCAGTTAAAGGCCAACACCATGTAATGCTCAGCAGCCTCCAGAAATGTCCCGTGGAGTACAACTCAGACCAGACCCCCCACTTCCCAAAAATACAACGATATCCAAGAGAAGCCTGCTATTCCATTTACAAGTGCAACAACTGGATCCTGTGCACCTTACAATTAAGACACAATTGGAGCCATTCATCCAGCATAATTACCACAGCATCTGGGGTTCTCCCTGTTTAACTGCAGAGGAATTGCACCCAGCAATCCTCCCACCACCCATCTCCCTGTGCTCTGAATGCCAGCATTACCTTTTTTGGCATTTACAGGAGAAAACTGGAAATGCATGTGAAGGACTGAATATGTCAAGGAAAAAGAAGAGCCCTTCACTGGCTCTGACCAGCCCAAAGGAGCTTAGACAGGAAAAAGAAACGCAGTAAATATTATGTTACTTAACCACCGTCCCACTTTGTGAGAGCAGATGCCCACAGGGGGACATGCCCCAGATCATGCCTGGCAAACACACTCCCAGGATATGAGGAGCTGAATTACTGTGGAGTTACAAATCTTCAATCTGGAAGTATCCGGCCATGCATGGAAATCCCTGGGCATTGTGTGGATGCTGGGAAAGCTGCATATTTTCAAGGCTAGCCTGTAAAAGGAAGAGTAAATCTTCCTCACAATAGAAAGTGGATTATTTAGGTTACTCCTCCAGGACATCACCCTTCATGACTAGGCTTTTTGCATTTGAAAAAATACAGTTTTCAATGAAGTATCTGACAAAGCACCCCAAAGCTTCATGGTTCTCTC